>OU452280.1:0-1266480 GCA_911728535.1 Pammene fasciana
CCGAAAAAGTAGCCTATCTCGGCTGGGAACAATCAAGGAAGTGCTCTCCATACGACCTGATGCTGGGGATGTCAGCATCCAACCAAATTTAATTATGACACTAATTAACCATTTAATTATTTATCTTTATATTAGACATAAAAATCGAAAGTCTCTTTCTATTGATATTTTAACTATTGTTGCTATTTATAAACAATGTTTTATTCCAATATTCTAAATACATGTAAGTTTATAAACATTTATTTATTTTTAATTAGCAACCCCACTAATTACTTTTTGTTTTGATTGGTCAATTAATTGTCATTCATATTGTTGCCAGTACAAGACATACTTGCTAGTTATGAAAACGAAACTATTTGAGAGACCTTTCAAAACGCATTAAAGATTGAGTGATCAAAATCACAACGTTACAGTTTGGGGAAATATGGACAAATTCGTCAAAATAATGGAGTTTTAAGAAGAATGCCGTCCTGGCATCTTCTTTGCTGGCCGCTGGTGATTTAGAGGCCTAGTGTCACTCAAGGCAAGAGTATTTTAGAATATAATGGTAAAAAAGTTGGATTTTTCTTGTAAACTTTTCCTGGGTTTGAGGAAATATGGACAAATATGTTAAAATAATGGAGTTTTAAGAAGAATGCCGTCCTGGCATCTTCTTTGCTGGCTGCTGGTAAATTAGAGGCCTAGTGTCACTCAAGGCAAGCGTATTTTAGAAGATAACGCTAAAAAAGTTGAAATTTTCTTGTAAACTTTTCCTGGGTTTTGGGGAAATATGGACAAATTTGTCAAAATAATGGAGTTTTAAGAAGAATGCCGTCCTGGCATCTTCTTTGCTGGCCGCTGGTGATTTAGAGGCCTAGTGTCACTCAAGGCAAGAATATTCTAGAAGATTACGCTAAAAAAGTTGGAATTTTCTTGTAAACTTTACCTGGGTTTGGGGATATATCGAAAAAGTCGTCATAAAAATGGTGTTTAGAATAAATTGTCGCGTAGGTGTCTTCTTTGCTGGCCGCTGGTAATTCAGAGGCCTAGTGTCACTCAAAACAAGAGTATTTTAGAATATAACGCTAAAAAAGTTGGAATTTTCTTGTAAACTTTTCCTGGGTTTGGGGAAATATGGACAAATTCGTCAAAATAATGGAGTTTTAAGAAGAATGCCGTCCTGGCATCTTCTTTGCTGGCCGCTGGTGATTTAGAGGCCTAGTGTCACTCAAGGCAAGAATATTCTAGAAGATTACGCTAAAAAAGTTGGAATTTTCTTGTAAACTTTACCTGGGTTTGGGGAAATATCGAAAAAGTCGTCATAAAAATGGTGTTTAGAATAAATTGTCGCGTAGGTGTCTTCTTTGCTGGCCGCTGGTAATTCAGAGGCCTAGTGTCACTCAAAACAAGAGTATTTTAGAATATAACGCTAAAAAAGTTGGAATTTTCTCGTAAACTTTTCCTGGGTTTGGGGAAATATGGACAAATTTGTCAAAATGATGGAGTATTAAGAAGAATGCCGTCCTGGCATCTTCTTTGCTGGCCGCTGGTGATTTAGAGGCCTAGTGTCACTCAAAGCAAGAGTATTCTAGAAGATAACGCTAAAAAAGTTGGAATTTTCTCGTAAACTTTTCCTGGGTTTGGGGAAATATGGACAAATTTGTCAAAATAATGGAGTATTAAGAAGAATGCCATCCTGGCATCTTCTTTGCTGGCCGCTGGTGATTTAGAGGCCTAGTGTCACTCAAGGCAATAGTATTCTAGAAGATTACGCTAAAAAAGTTGGAATTTTCCTGTAAACTTTTCCTGGGTTTGGGGAAATATCGAAAAAGTCGTCATTAAAATGGTGTTTAGAATAAATTGTCGCGTAGGTGTCTTCTTTGCTGGCCGCTGGTAATTCAGAGGCCTAGTGTCACTCGAAGCAAGAGTATTCTAGAATATACCGCTAAAAAAGTTTGATTTTTCTAGTAAACTTTTCCTGGGTTTGGGGAAATATGGACAAATTCGTCAAAATAATGGAGTATTAAGAAGAATGCCGTCCTGGCATCTTCTTTGCTGGCCGCTGGTGATTTAGAGGCCTAGTGTCACTCAAGGCAAGAATATTCTAGAAGATTACGCTAAAAAGAATGGAATTTTCCTGTAAACTTTTCCTGGGTTTGGGGAAATATCGAAAAAGTCGTCATAAAAATGGTGTTTAGAATAAATTGTCGCGTAGGTGTCTTCTTTGCTGGCCGCTGGTAATTCAGAGGCCTAGTGTCACTCGAAGCAAGAGTATTCTAGAATATACCGCTAAAAAAGTTTGATTTTTCTAGTAAACTTTTCCTGGGTTTGGGGAAATATGGACAAATTCGTCAAAATAATGGAGTATTAAGAAGAATGCCGTCCTGGCATCTTCTTTGCTGGCCGCTGGTGATTTAGAGGCCTAGTGTCACTCAAGGCAATAGTATTCTAGAAGATTACGCTAAAAAGAATGGAATTTTCCTGTAAACTTTTCCTGGGTTTGGGGAAATATCGAAAAAGTCGTCATAAAAATGGTGTTTAGAATAAATTGTCGCGTAGGTGTCTTCTTTGCTGGCCGCTGGTAATTCAGAGGCCTAGTGTCACTCAAAACAAGAGTATTCTAGAAGATAACGCTAAAAAAGTTGGAATTTTCTCGTAAACTTTTCCTGGGTTTGGGGAAATATGGACAAATTCGTCAAAATAATGGAGTTATAAGAAGAATGCCGTCCTGGCATCTTTTTTGCTGGCCGCTGATAATTTAGAGGCCTAGTGTCACTCGAGGCAAAAGTATTCTAGAATATACCGCTAAAAAAGTTTGATTTTTCTTGTAAACTTTTCCTGGGTTTGGGGAAATATGGATAAATTCATCAAAATAATGGAGTTTTATGAAGAATGCCGTCCTGGCATCTTTTTTGCTGGCCGCTGGTAATTCAGAGGCCTAGTGTCACTCAAGGCAAGAGTGTTCTAAAAGATAACGCTAATAAAGTTGGAATTTTCTGGTAAACTATTCCTGGGTTTGGGGAAATATGGACAAATTCGTCAAAATAATGGAGTTTTAAGAAGAATGCCGTCCTGGCATCTTCTTTGCTGGCCGCTGGTAATTTAGAGGCCTAGTGTCACTCAAGGCAAGAATATACTAGAAGATAACGCTAAAAAAGTTGGAATTTTCTCGTAAACTTTTCCTGGGTTTGGGGAAATATGGACAAATTCGTCAAAATAATGGAGTTTTAAGAAGAATGCCGTCCTGGCATCTTCTTTGCTGGCCGCTGGTAATTTAGAGGCCTAGTGTCACTCAAGGCAAGAGTGTTCTAGAAGATAACGCTAAAAAAGTTGGAATTTTTTCGTAAACTTTTCCTGGGTTTGGGGAAATATGGACAAATTCGTCAAAATAATGGAGTTTTAAGAAGAATGCCGTCCTGGCATCTTCTTTGCTGGCCGCTGGTAATTCAGAGGCCTAGTGTCACTCAAAGCAAGAGTATTCTAGAAGATAACGCTGAACAAGTTGGAATTTTCTCGTAAACTTTTCCTGGGTTTGGGGAAATATGGACAAATTCGTCAAAATAATGGAGTTTTAAGAAGAATGCCGTCCTGGCATCTTCTTTGCTGGCCGCTGATGATTTAGAGGCCTAGTGTCACTCAAGGCAAGAATATTCTAGAAGATAACGCTAAAAAAGTTGGAATTTTCTCGTAAACTTTTCCTGGGTTTGGGGAAGTATGGACAAATTCGTCAAAATAATGGAGTTTTAAGAAGAATGCCGTCCTGGCATCTTTTTTGCTGGCCGCTGGTGATTTAGAGGCCTAGTGTCACTCAAAGCAAGAGTATTCTAGAAGATTACGCTAAAAAAGTTGGAATTTTCTCGTAAACTTTTCCTGGGTTTGGGGAAATATGGACAAATTCGTCAAAATAATGGAGTTTTAAGAAGAATGCCGTCCTGGCATCTTCTTTGCTGGCCGCTGGTGATTTAGAGGCCTAGTGTCACTCAAGGCAAGAATATTCTAGAAGATAACGCTAAAAAAGTTGGAATTTTCTCGTAAACTTTTCCTGGGTTTGGGGAAATATGGAAAAATTCGTCAAAATAATGGAGCTTTAAGAAGAATGCCGTCCTGGCATCTTCTTTGCTGGCCGATGGTGATTTAGAGGCCTAGTGTCACTCAAGGCAAGAGTATTCTAGAAGATAACGCTAAAAAAGTTGGAATTTTCTCGTAAACTTTTCCTGGGTTTGGGGAAATATGGACAAATTCGTCAAAATAATGGAGTTTTAAGAAGAATGCCGTCCTGGCATCTTCTTTGCTGGCCGCTGGTGATTTAGAGGCCTAGTGTCACTCAAGGCAAAAGTGTTCTAGAAGATAACGCTAAAAAAGTTGGAATTTTCTCGTAAACTTTTCCTGGGTTTGGGGAAATATGGACGAATCGTCAAAATAATGGAGTTTTAAGAAGAATGCCGTCCTGGCATCTTTTTTGCTGGCCGATGGTGATTTAGAGGCCTAGTGTCACTCAAGGCAAGAGTATTCTAGAAGATTACGCTAAAAAAGTTGGAATTTTCTCGTAAACTTTTCCTGGGTTTGGGGAAGTATGGACAAATTCGTCAAAATAATGGAGCTTTAAGAAGAATGCCGTCCTGGCATCTTCTTTGCTGGCCGCTGGTGATTTAGAGGCCTAGTGTCAGTCAAGGCAAGAGTATTCTAGAAGATAACGCTAAAAAAGTTGGAATTTTCTCGTAAACTTTTCCTGGGTTTGGGGAAATATGGACAAATTCGTCAAAATAATGGAGTTTTAAGAAGAATGCCGTCCTGGCATCTTCTTTGCTGGCCGCTGGTGATTTAGAGGCCTAGTGTCACTCAAGGCAAGAGTGTTCTAGAAGATAACGCTAAAAAAGTTGGAATTTTCTCGTAAACTTTTCCTGGGTTTGGGGAAATATGGACGAATCGTCAAAATAATGGAGTTTTAAGAAGAATGCCGGTCTGGCATCTTCTTTGCTGGCCGCTGGTGATTTAGAGGCCTAGTGTCACTCAAGGCAAGAGTATTCTAGAAGATAACGCTAAAAAAGTTGGAATTTTCTCGTAAACTTTTCCTGGGTTTGGGGAAGTATGGACAAATTCGTCAAAATAATGGAGTTTTAAGAAGAATGCCGTCCTGGCATCTTCTTTGCTGGCCGCTGGTGATTTAGAGGCCTAGTGTCACTCAAGGCAAGAGTATTTTAGAAGATAACGCTAAAAAAGTTGGAATTTTCTCGTAAACTTTTCCTGGGTTTGGGGAAATATGGACAAATTCGTCAAAATAATGGAGCTTTAAGAAGAATGCCGTCCTGGCATCTTCTTTGCTGGCCGATGGTGATTTAGAGGCCTAGTGTCACTCAAGGCAAGAATAGTCTAGAAGATAACGCTAAAAACGTTGGAATTTTCTCGTAAACTTTTCCTGGGTTTGGGGAAATATGGACAAATTCGTCAAATTAATGGAGTTTTAAGAAGAATGCCGTCCTGGCATCTTCTTTGCTGGCCGCTGGTGATTTAGAGGCCTAGTGTCACTCAAGGCAAGAATATTCTAGAAGATAACGCTAACTAAAATAGTTGGAATTTTCCCGTAAACTTTTCCTGGGTTTGGGGAAATATGGACAAATTCGTCAAAATAATGGAGTTTTAAGAAGAATGCCATCCTGGCATCTTCTTTGCTGGCCGCTGGTAATTCAGAGGCCTAGTGTCACTCAAGGCAAGAGTATTCTAGAAGTTAAAGGTTAGGGAATTGGAATTTTCACGTACCTAAAGAATTTACTTCAATTCATAAATATACTGTTTGGCTGCTAACTTGTGAAGTTAGCGGCCAATTTTAAATAGGTATTATAGAGATATTTAGTGTTTTTTGCCATAAAAATTGATCAATATGTTGGTTTTATTTCAAAGGAACTAGATTTTTTACGCTTTGGCTTGTTTTTAATGGTTTTCCTCTTGAAAATATGCTTGACTTCCTAATTTGGTCGGGTTATCGTCGGCCGCTAACTTTGGCCGCTAACTTCACACCGGTTACTTAAACAGTAATTTGGCTATAACTACTAGTTTTAGGAACGTAATAAAACTATATGTTAATATTCATTATATTTCGAAGAACTTTGTTAATTCCGATACACGATTGGACGAAATCGGTTCGATAGAAAATAATTCCAAAATGACATCTTAAAATTAGCTTTAAACAGTTGTATGTCTTTAGTTTCTTGACATACACGTTTGTAATTAAAGACAAAATTTCACCACACCTACTAAAAACTTCATTGTCTTATTTTTTTCAGTTAATGCGTAGTTTTTTTTTAACTCGTCGTTTTGCAAAATATGCAATGAGCTCCCATACTTATCGTAACGCAGTGTTTCTCTTTCACTCGCGCTGAAAAAGACAAGGATGGAATTTAGCTGTTGCCATCCTCTTAAACTTATATTGAAAGGATACAATACTGAATGTATACAACGAACGACGTAATCGCCGGGCGCGAAATGGTACCATTAACGAAATAATTTCACATTTATTAAAGTTACGGAACAATGGGAATGAATAATAGTCAGGCATTTCAAATCTAATCGCAATCCATTTTGAATCGTAACCTTAGAGACTTAGGATTAATTCTTCAATGATTAAAGTTTTCTTTGATTTGTCTTATCCGAATGATTTTATGCAAAAAGGACCAGGAATCAGGGCCCTATTCCATAGTAAATTAACATGTTTATGCAATAGTCAGCAATTTGGAGCTGGATTGGTATAACGCATTGTGTGCCTTATAGTTTGTAATATAAGGATTGTTATTGGATGCTATTAGATTTCAGTTGAAATGCTGATTAAGTGGATGTAGAGCAAGGCCCTTAGGGATGAATAAATTAGAGCGGGAACAACGTAATTTGTAACTACCAATATACGGGCCTTTAGGTTTACACACAAAATGGATTTTATAGCACTAGACTCTTCTTAATACCAGAGACTATAAAGATATAGACGACCACAACCTAAGAACTTTTTCAAGCTCAAGTAAATTGTGCCATCTATGTCAAAGCCACCTAAAGATACGAGAAATGTCACCTGCACTGCTACTCCACCTAGTAACAAATAGCGTACTAGTAGTACACTAGTAGCTACTAGGTAGCAGAGCAGGTGACATTTCTCTTACATTTTCGGTATCTTTAGGTGGCTTTGATGGACATAGAGGGCGCAATTTACTTGAGCTTCAAAAAGTTCTTAGGCTGTGGTCGTCTATATCTCTATAGTCTCTGTCAATACTCTACTAGTATCAGGTGTACCCATTTACAACGAGTAGTCCAACTTTAAACAAAAGACGATGCGATTGTGGCGACCGAATTAGGCGATTATCACATTGACGCCGCAACCGCATGCGGCGACGGTGAGCAAGCGTGACAGTGCTATACACCTACAGAGCGCTATCTCGCTTGCAAACCGGCGGCGTATGCGGAAACCTCAGCAGTGTGAAAGTCGCCTTGCGTGCAGGCGTCCACAGACTACGCTAGCTGCTTGTCATCAGGCTGTATGTTTGTTTACCACGGTCGTGATATAAATACATAATTACATTACAATTACATTTGTAGGTATATGGAAATTATTTCTGGAATAAACAATTTTCATCTCATTTCATTTTAATAAAAAAAAACTTAAAAGACTTGGGCTCTAGGTTTATTAAACGCGATTTTCGTTGTGCTGCACGCCTAGCACATGAATGACGCGACAGTATCTCGCGCGCGAGATAGACTACCCGTCTCTTTTTATTTGACACAGTCAGAAAAGGACGGATAGACTATCTCGCGCGCGAGATACTGTCGCGTCACTCATGTGCTAGGCGTGCTGACCCATTTGGATTGTACACCCGTATATCGCAGTATGGAGAAGTCGGAAACTATGAGAGATAGCGAGATCTATTCTTAGGTACCATGACGTCGATTTTAGATTTAATAATAATTACATTCAAACTTTTTTATTAACTCTCATACATAACCGGGAATCGAACCTGGTCAAAATTAATGTGTATAAATTCTGCAAGTCGCAAGAAGCACAACACTAATGGAATCTTGTTTAAATAATTGCAAGAAAAACCCCTATCGCCTATCTCTCGATTTCTATGATCCTGCACTAATTACGGCCTCTTAGCCTAGTTGGTAGTGACTCTGCCTATGAAGCAAGAGGTCCCGGGTTCGAATCCTGGTCAGGGCATTTATTTGTGTGTTTATCACGGATATTTGTTCCTGAGTTATGGATGTTTTCTATGTATTTAAGTATTTATCTATATCTATCTATTATATATATCGTCGCCTAGTACCCATAACACAAGCCTTATTGAGCTTACTATGGGACTGGTTTGATTTGTGTAAGATTGTCCCATTATATTTATTTATTTATTAATTCAAGTTTTCGGTTTGATCCAAAGGTTGACTGGTAGAGAATGCCTTAAGGCATTAAGTCCGCCTCTTGTACACTTTTTATTTGTGCAATAAAGTTTAAATAAATAAATAAATAAATAAAACCCCACCAATAAGATAATTATTTTATTTCAGTAAATGTTCAAAATTTATACACATTGATTTTGACCAGGTTCGATTCCCGGTTATGTATGAGAGTTAATAAAAAAGTTTGAATGTAATTATTATTAAATTTAAAATCGACGTCATGGTTCCTAAGAACAGATCTCGCTATCTCTCATAGTTTCCGACTTCTCCATACTGACCCATTTGGATTGTACACCCGGTATATGTATCAGAGATAAGAGATCTTTATTGCATTTCCAGGTACTTATGCTAGGTACATAATGGACCCTGATAGGGTATAGCAACAGTAGTTTTATATCTACCTAATTATACTTAACTAATAAAATTTTAAATTGAATAAGACATAGTTAATAAACTTTTAAATATTAACATCACATTAAATTTATATTACAACTAGATAGGTTTATCTACTTATAATTGGAAAATTAGCTAACATTCTAAGTTGTAAAGGCTCATCTTAAAATCAGTAATGCTTCTTCACGCTTAAACCGCTGAACCGATTTAGATGAAATTTGGTATGATGATAGTTTGAGTTATGGAAAAGGACATAAAATAGTTTTTATCCCAGAAATCATCTTTTAAAGGGGTGAAAAAGGGGGTGAAACTTTGTATGGAATTGTTGCTCACTGTAGACGTAAAAAAGCATATACGTTAAATTTATATTTGCTATAAGATTTCACTAAGGTGTTTCATAAATTTATTATGGCGAATGTTAATCCCACGCAGACTAAGTCGCGGGAAAAAGCTAATTAGTCTATATGTTTAATGTCTATCTTATACCCTCGATATCTCATTAAACTTTGATCCCAGAAAAAAACTGCATAGAACCTTTTTTATAGAGAATTTTATGTGAATTACTTAAGTAGCAGATCATTTTTTGGTAGGGGTCACGGTTTACGAGTTATTTAAGAAAAAGTAAAAAATAGGTCATTTTTTGGCCGCCATCTTGAATATCTCACTTCCGGTCAAATTTTCTTTAAAGGCAACCGGCGATTCGGATACAGCAGGGTGTAAATCAGGTAAAAAGCCTGGTTGCCCAAAAGTAATATCGTTTGCCTGTCGCATCGAGAAGGAGAGCCATTTTGAAATTTTGTGCCCTGTCTATAACGGTGTAGTAACACTTATCGACCAGCTTACATTTTAGGCGGTTTCTAAAATATATACAAATACAAATACAAATACTCTTTATTGAACACCTCAAAAACAAAACCAGTAAAGGAAAAAAAATAAAATTAAATTAAATATATTTTAGGTATATAACACCGCAACCTAATATAAGTAGGTATATAAAAAAAATTTAAGATGTCCGAATTGTAGGAAGAAATCTCTAGTAAGATTCGGACATGTTAAAAAATTACTACCATAAAGGTGGTGTTTGAAGATGGGATGGAGAAACGAGTTCACCGAAATTCAATAATACAGTAGAAGCTTTATCATACTCGTATAACTTCTATCGTCAGCTAATTCCGTATTCCAATTAAAACTATAAATAGTCCGTGATAAGGACTTAGATATATTCATCTCCACTGATCTGAATAAGATGTGTTCAAAGCATTTCCATATTCATTAGTCTTCGCCGACACTTAACTATCTGACGGAGCCATTCATCTCGATATGTTGACATATGACGCTTTGTTGTCAAGCAACACCAATAGGGTGGGTGAAACTTTAGAAACTTAAGTCCTTGAGTCGCCATCAAATCGGAGCACCCCAAGGTGGGCCCAAATGGTTGTGGTTGTGGTTTTGCTTGTCACCTGATGAGGCGACAAGCAAAACTTACTAAGTATATGTTAAGAAAATAACAAGAGAACTGGATTAAAATAATAAAAGAGTGGTCCCAAGAGGTTTCAAACGACGCCAATGTACCTAGTCCCAAAGATGAAAGGACGAACCAAAACCAACAGTGGGCCCCCACTGGAGGAGAGTGGCCCATGATAGACTACAATGGAAAGAATCAGATGGGACCCTTGCCAACGGCACATTGAGTTAAGAGGTATTTTCTAAATAATTTAGAATAAAAGGCTTAATACCATAGAATCTACACTATCCGTATATCCGATAGTCCGTATAGGGCTGAATTGGATCTGTGTTATGGCGCGGGTTCTCCACTGTTAACCCGGCCACCATGTGACAAAGATTGACGCGCTTCGGGCTCCCGGATCAGTTGGTGGTGATTGGTGTTCAGTCACAAACCTGGATTGTTGAGCCACATGCCGTTGTTCGTAATTTAGCCGTCTAATAAATTAGCGATGTAACTGACAGTTTACAGATCAATTTTATCTAACCAGACCCCGACATGCAGTTTTGGGCCTTCCTTTATGGCATGATAATAACAATAACTACGCATCATTGACTATTAGGACGACAGTTGCTTTACTCGTATCTAAAACCTTTTATTTTTATAAAAGTGTAGCTAAAAAAGACCAAAATCCCGACAAATCTGAACGTACGGCCATCTTGCAACTTTTCGCCCGATTTCATGCAATCCCGTTGATCATATGTTCTGTTACAGTAGTTCTAAAGCAATTATGTAGAACTGGGTCAAATAACAACACAAACTGACGGCGAATCCTTGCCACAAGGCACTTCACATCATCTTTTCTACAGATTTGTTACCACTAGATTAATTTAAAATTATTTTAATTTTAATATTGAAAGAAAAATCGAAAACTCACCGCATCAAGCAAGGTTCGAACTTGTGACCTAGGAACACCGGTTCGAAAGTAATTTAATTCAAAATGGCTTGCACTTACAGCATGGATGAGGGTTATATGGATGCAATAGAAACAACATATTGTACGCCAAACACTGGCTGATAGTGACGCACTATATGTAACTGTATATCATTTCCTATACTCACTTTCATACAATAAATTATTTGTATTTGTATTTGTATTTGTATTTATTCTGGTCTGAATTCAGCATATACTAGGACGAAAATTCAGCACAGTGCATAAATGGCTATAGGTTTCATACAAAACACGAGAACCCTAGACAATATTCAACACTGGTGCTGTTTGTCTGTAATCTGTATGTTTGCTGAATTCAGACCTAATGTGTGGTTACCGTGTATGTTCTCGTTCTTACTTACTCCTTAGCCTCGGGACCCAGAATGTGACTTGGCCACCAAGACCAGACAGCACCACTTTTCTGGGTCTGGTTTCATTTTCATGCTCATGAAATGTTGCTGACTGCAACTAGCATTTTTTATATAATATTAGAATCAATTATTAATTTTTGCATGCCACTAGGTGGCTGAATGTATACGGAACATACTGACAATTTAATTGTAATATTATTTTATTACCTGCATTCTAGCAAATAAACATATTTCTATTTCATGTATTCGTAGGTATTCCAGTTTCGTTGGAATTTTTTACGCACCGACTTTAAATGTAGGAATCGAGCTTGATTATGCTTTATAATGTCGACAATGCGGGATTTAGCCGAAGGTAATCTATGATCTAAGCCAAACTTAGGAACTTCTAACCCGTATCCAAACTTGCACTTAGTTCCTTTGAACTAACTTCAAACTTCTCATACTCTAAAACAGACGATTTCCACTAAGAGATCACTAAAGTTTGACTGCTACATTCGGAACTTAGTATTCCTAATTAGAATTCAAATACTTAGTTGTATAACCAGGCTAGTATTAGGTATTCGAACTTTGTGTATATTTTGAAAGTGAGTCAATTTCTTGTCTAGTAATGGAACATAGTGTAGGTAGGTATAGGTATCTGTTAAGATATACGAATGAATGCATAAATGCAACGTATGGGATGTATCATTTAAAACGAATTAATGCCTAGTTATTCATTACACAGGGGAGCGAAGTTGTTTTTTAACCTCTCGTTCTTATATTGAGACCCGAGCCAGCGAAATATTCCAAATTTGAGCCACGAGCGTAGCGAGTCGTTCAAAAAATGGAATCAGAAGCGTGCGAGGGCCTTAAGTTAAGAGAGGTTGTACAAAGTTGAAGAAAAATCACCACACCACCGCATGGTCTATTAAGTCGAACTACCAGTGGGTAGTTAGAGTGCCTTGTGTAAATTATTGTCAACAATCTGACGTACAAACGAAACGGCCTAAATAGGGCTGGCATCGAAAAGGTATAGAGGGAAATGCTTGAACACAACTTTGGACTTCGTAACTTGGTTTGTACTAGTTAGGAGCAGAACATATCATGGCTCCTCTACATGATGGGCCATCATAGGGACGCAGCTATGCGTTAGAGGGAACTAACGATATTGCGATCTCGTTCCGTCGTATAGCTGCGGCCCTATGATGGCCCATCATGTAGAGCCAGCCTCAAAGTTAAGCCGTTAAAATAAAAATTGAACACAGTTAAAATAAAATTGTGATATTTGGTAATTTGTGTTACAGATCGTCTGCGGAATATCAGCCATGGTGATGGGTAGCGTGGCGTTTATAGAAGAGAGGCAGAAGTTCAACATGGGGCTGGGCATCCCAGCCGGTGGCATCAGCGTTTTAGCAGCTGGTATATTGAATGCGCTTTTTTTATACCGAGATGTTGGCAAAGCATGTGGGCTGCCTGATGGTAAACAGCTACTGTAGCCTATGACCGCCTGTAACTCTTGATGTGACACTTTCCGTGTTTACGCGGTTATCGTTATCGGATCCGCTTGCCGCTCCGTTTGAGCGAGACAGCGTTATGTACTATCGGGTTCAGAATTGCATGACCAATTTATCAATGAATTCATTCATCAAAAGCACCAAAAGCGACATGTTTACACTTTTGCACCTTGTTACAAAGGAGTAGGGTGCAAAAGTGTAAACATAACTTTAACGTCGACTGACGTAACAGACTTACAGAGTCGGTTTTTCAAATAGCATGGGTTCGTGAAGGCTACATACCTGATCCCATGATGCTTTTTTTTATACTACGACGGCAGCAAGCATACGGCCCGCCTGATGGTAAGCAGCTACCGTAGCGTGAAAATAATCTAAGGTGACCTATCCTAACTTTTCTTACTTTTTAATGAGCAATTTACATTTACGAAATAGGGTACCTGGAAGAAAATCATAATTTGACCCAAAGATATTTTTTTCATCCAATTGATCCTGTTTTTGACAGGAATCAAAAGTCTTACAGGCCAACCCAGGTTCGGGTTTTAAACTATTTTTTTATCTTAGCTCTGTATTCGCTGTGTGCATGAGTGTGGCGCCATCTATTGAGCAGGGGGTTAAAAGGATTTTTTATTTTTTATTAATGGCATATACTCCTTCCTTATAGGAAATATCTCTTGCTGATTCACCATTTTGACAGTGACCTATAGAGGTGATGGTTTTTAAATGTGATATTGACAAGAGCCCAATTTCTTGTTACATTGTGCGCCGCGATCGTTCACGTTACCCCCACCATGCACTTCGCGCATAGCGAATATGTGTCCCACGCACAATCCTATTTGAAAAACACTATAGATGTGTATGCAAAAGTTACTAAATATTTTATTTTATCAACTTCCACCTATGTGGTCGCTTCCAGCCGCATATCCGCCATCATACATTCTACCCTTCATTACTCCACAAAGGCCTTAAATAACCGTCGCATACATATTCATATAAGCATAAGCATCAAAATCCGCAACGCTGCTTATTACATTACCTGCTTTGAAGATATGCTTTGTTAGCTTTGACATTTAGAGGATGAGGATTATGGTGATAAGCGGAGCGGCAAGCGTAATTTCATTCATAGACATTATGTCAACTGTTTATGCCGGTGTCACTTGATTACGCTTGCTTGGCGTAAATGGTTCAAGTTCAGAAACAGTGAACAAGTTCTAATGTTTTTGTAATGTTGTTTTGCGATGGTCTCTATATAAAAAAATCTTTAATAGGTCAGAAACGGTTGTGAGCGTAAAAACATAAACACTAAATTCATTTATATGTTGATCAAGCCGATGACATAACATGAAACAAATGCCGACCGCATATTTCATCAGTGAAAATTTTCATTGCTTCCCGCTTTCATGTATTATTGGGATAAACCAATTTAAATTGTGTTTCCAGCTGTGTCCATCCACACGTCGCGGGGGTGGGCAGTGACGAGCGGAGCGGGAGCGGGAGCGGGCGTGGCGAACGTGCTGTGGGCGGGAGCGGCGTGCCTTCTGATTGCACTGGTAGTGCAGTGCTGCAGGACGATACTGGGGCCGCCTGGATTGGAACAAGGGTGAGATCGGTTTATAAACTTACATTTGTCAGATCTGTCTTTCCGAACACTGGTTAATAGTATCAATATGAATTATGAGTGATAGTGCAGTCAAAAGCACATATTTCGTGCAAATCTCTTATATGCGAGTATCAGTTTCTTTGATGTAAAAACAATTTATTTCATTTATACACCTAAAAATAAAATATAAACGTCCTTTCAAATGCCAAATAGAAATAATTCATAAATAACCTTTTATCTCATCTAACAGGGACTCATTCGACGAGGAATCCCGCCCGTCCCCCCGCGACCTGGTCGTTATAGCGTGCGTGCAAATCGCTCTCGCTTGCGCTACGCTCCTGAGCGCGGCCGTGTGCGCGCGGATCGACTGCGCATGACACGAGCCTCCGCGGGCACTCGCGCGCCGACGCGTGTCGGCGCCCGCGGATCCCGCGCCTACCCCGCCTCGGGAAAAGGGGGGAAGGGTAGCTTGGTTGATATAAAAAGTAAAGTGTCACAAAAACTCTTTATAAACATTTAAAAGTGTGGTCGATGGTGTTGTTGTTGATAGTAAAACTAAGTTATTATGATGTATACGTTTGAATGATATTGTATAATAGTATCTTTATACGAGTAAGACCATTACATGTAGTTCATTTAACTAACCATAGATAGTTTTGTAAGTAGAGGCTATAGTATTTCAAAACCTAAAAGAATTATAAAGTTTGTTTAATTAGGAACTTACGTTATTATATTATTAGTTTAGTAGAAAGTAACTTGGTAAAACTATTCTTGGTTTTTTTATGTACAGCCATCAAATATATCGGAGCAGCCATGGTACTCAAAAATATCTGAACATGCACTTTATCGCCTCGACAATAGAGGCGTTGTTCAGATATTTATGACCGCCTTGGCCGCTCCGATATATCTGATGGCGACTGTACATAGTATTACCAACTTAATTTGTGAACCTTGTTTTCATGCAATAAAGTTACCGATACGTTATGAAATAGTTATCAAAATGTACATATTCTTAGAAGCCGTATTATAAGTGTTCTTATTTATGCTTCAACTTACAAAATACTTTTAAAAACTCAATTGTTTCACGCTGTCGCTTCCGCTCCCGCCAACGCTAGCACTATGCCCTAACCTATATAAGCAAAGATACAAGCAGATACAAGCAGATATATTATTTATACACACTAACACGCTTTCACCGAGTTATAAAGGAGCGCTCACAACGCAGACAGGCGGAAATCCGGAAAGCCAAACATAATATATTGTGTTACGTGGATATGTTGAGAACTATTAGGTTTTATGGAATTAGCGCTGGGAAGAGTTTTTATTGAATCGGATGGTTTGTTGTTGCAGTAACAATATTGTAAGTAGGATTTTTTATTTTATTTGTGTGTTTGTAATATTGTGTAGGTACGTCATGAATAAAAAATCTTGAATCTTGAATCTTTGAATCTTGAAATTAGGAATTCTTACAAACTCCTAAAAAAACGTCACTAAATATTTTAGAATTAGTATAAGTATTATATGTAAATTTAAAAATAGGTAATTACCTTATTTGCTAATATTTTTTGCTAATTGTCAAACGATTAACATGATAATTAATTTTACAATAATAATTGAAACTTAAGAGGTATTGTACATTATCAAGATAATGAAAAAGATAAAGTAAGAATTAGTAAGTATGTATTTATTAAATTATTTATTTTACTTGGTATGTTAGTAATATTCTTTGATATTATTGTCGTCCAATTAGCAGGCGTGTATTTTTTTATCATCAATAGTTAAATATTTACTGAAAGTGTAAACTATACTTAGGTACAGTCAGCAGCAGAAGTAGCTAAGCGGGTAGGGTGTTCAAAATGACCTACACACGCTCTTATTCTCTTAACAATAAAGTCGTGTCCACCTCATTTGAACACCCCACCCGCTTAGCTACTTTTGCTGTTGACTGTACTTGCTTGAACAGAGCACATTATTTGTAAAAATTCTTGTTTAATCTAATAAAAGTAGTTTAAGTTTGTTTAATACAAATCTGTATAATATTTAAAGAAATTCTAGGATAGTTTATATGTAGTTAGAGTTACTACATTGTATTTTTGTAAATAAATAGATCCTTCTGATGTTTTATTTTTTATTATTCCTCATCTGTGTACAGTCGCCATCAAATATATCTGAGTGACCAGGGTACTCAAAAATATCTGGACATGCACTTTATCGCCTTGACAATAGAGGCGTTGTTCAGATAATTTTGACAACCTTGGTCGCTCCGATATATCTGATGGCGACTGTACCAAAACAGCTTGATGGTATATTGTCATCCAAGCTACTCAACTATGCTAAATTTCAACTCAATGGGACATCAGGAACTGGTTCAAATGTGACTTAAAAAATGTTAGGTACTTTAAATAATTAAATAAGGACTAAATGACAAACACTGTAACTTAAGAGTCGCCAGGACGCTCGCGTTCCCATACAAAGGTAGTTCAGCTCTCATTTTAAAACGACATGCTTTAGAACCACGAAATTTGGCATGGGCATTCTAGTAGTACAGATCTATGTCGGTAATTCGTTTTCGTTGCTAAAAATTGTAATACAAATAAAATACAGCCAGATACAGATTTACATACAAAACTTATTTTTGCTATATTTTCTTTGTATTACAATTTTTAGCAACGAAAATGAATTACCGACATAGATCTGTACTTCTAGAATGCCCATGCCGAATTTTGTGGTTCTAAACAACGTCGTTTTAAAATGAGAGCTGAACTACGTTTGTAGGGACGCGAGTTCACGCGAGCGTCCTGGCGACTCTTAAATCATAGCTTGCAATAAAAAGGGGACTACTGTGATGTCCTCTACACATACACATTTAATCTACAAAATAAATCTAGAACAATCTCAGATTAAATTAAATATGTATGAGATACTTGCTTAATTTTAACTAAGTAACAAACTCCTACTTGCAACTTCATGCAATTTCCCTCAACAGTTGAAAAACTCTGCCTTCACTTTAAATGAAGTCTTGGCTTTAAAGGTTCCGAACTTCTGATCTCGAAAACTTTGAACTACAACGCCATTATTAATGTCGCTAAAGTCAGGAGTTGCAAACCTGTCTGAAAAAGTTTTAAAAAGGGGAAGGTGCCCAAGTTTTGCACGTGTTCAGCGGTTGTATTTTTAGTAAGTAAAATTGACTAATTAGGTTTCACGACAATTTTCATTCATTTTACCGAAGAAGTGTTTCACATACAAAGTTATACAATGTGTAACAAAAATACTGGTGATCCTTTTACGGGCATAATTAGTATGGCATTGTTATTATGAAAAACTGTTTAATATTTTTTTTTTCGCGAAAAAAAATTTTGGGTTTGTATGGAGGGTTGGCCGGTCGGGAAGTGACCGTTACAAAAAAAAATTCAGCTTCCAAAAAATTTTTGTTCTACTTTTTCTTACTCGCAATACGATACCAATAATGCCCTTAAACGGATCACCAGTATTTTTGTTACACCCTGTATATTGACAATTGATTGGTTTCCGCTAGCGGGATAATTAGTTGATTTAAGTTTATATTACTCCTACCTGACCTGTTAGTAGCATGATATCAAATTGAAATTATTTTGTAAAGAAAAACCGTAGAATTAAACATAATAGAACAACAGACACAAACAAAATGGCATGAAAATTCCGGTTATATTCACAAAACCTATTAATTCATCGCGAGTACAAGACTAAAGTAAAATTCATAATTTAGTGGAGTAATTTGATAGCACTTTACATTTATTTGCAAAAATCTTTGTTTCATTTTATCGCCTATCGCGTCATGCGTCACTTTCGCACTTACATACTTGTTAGAACGTGACAGCTATTGTGACAGCAATAAAAACCCGACCATATTAAGTTACCAAGACGGGACATTCGGCTGTCTTGTCGATGGCGAAAGTTTGCCTGCGCGGCGTCTTTTAAGTACTTATGGGGCCCACGCACTATCAGTCGGCCTGACGATATTGGCCTGTCAGTTGTTCGGAGCTGCCAAATTTTTGTTGTAACTGACAGGCCGATATCGTCAGGCGGACTGATACTCGGTGGGCCCTCTTACTGCGCCACTTTTTGTTTGCTGACTACTTATTGTGTTTCTCGATATTGTGCTACAATGGTTGAAACTGAAAAGTCGGCATTTACATACATACAATCACGCCTATATCCCAAAAGGGGTAGGCAGAGATCAAGGATTTCCATTTGCTACGATCAATGCAGCAAAACGGCTCTCCGTGAGCCACTTCTCGCCCCCATGAAGAACGAGACGTGATGAGTGGCGAACCGCATCGCCGCCATGCGGATGAGTATTAATTAAATAAATCACCACAGCGTTCTCACGAGCAGTAGGGATCAGAGGTTTCCTTATCCCTTATCCCTTAGTCGCCTCTTACGACACCCGCGGGAAGAGACGCGGTGGCACTATTCTAAAGCCGGGCCACGCAGCAATCAATTTACATAGCAATCATATATAAATAAAATTCGTCAATAATTCCAACCTCACAACACTTTATGCCGTATCATTCTTTATGGACGATTAAAACCTGGCCTTTGACACTGTCAAACAAAAACCTACGTTAACGTCTTTATAACAAAGTCCAATAATTTCAGACCGACTTCAGAACTCTCCTTAATGACTGCAATAAAACACCACCGTCACGTCAATGAAAACACCGAAAACATATTTTGGCGTAACTACAAGCCGTTGAAATCTAAGTCTAATATTCTAAGAAATAAAAGTTATTTTCTTATAAAGAAAATTTATGAGACGCTTAACTTAATGGCAGTAATAAAAAGAGTTGGTTATTGTGTGAAATTAGCGTTAAATTAAAGGTGAAAGAATGCACGCTGAAAAACGTTGAGCACCCCTTTACTGATGCACATGCGGGAAGTTTCAAAAAAGTTGGAAAAATCTCGGAAATTTCCAGAAGCTTACACAAGAAAGGAAACTTAAAAAGAAAAAAATATGAAAAGCTTCCGAAATTTTCATATGTTAAAAATTCCGCAATTTCGGAAAGTTTTCGTCAGCATATCAGTACGCCCCACTGCGGGCACTTATTTTCTGCTATGCTACGCTTGAAGGTCTACGCAGTAGCCCATATTTGCTACGCGTCACTGATTTCGTATTGAAGTTATCGAAAAATGTAGAGGTACGAGTATATTGACACTGCGATGTTTTCAATATTTTTAATGACATCATAAAATATGATTTTGCTATTAATTTGATAAGTACAGTCAGCGTCAAAAGTAACTACGTAAATGAAGGCGTCAAAAGTCTTTATTTAAAGGCAATAAGGACTTTTGACACCTTCATTTGCGTAGTTACTTTTGACGCTGACTGTACCGTCGCGTACTACAACTTTGCCTACGATGCACTTCTGTGCCTGGCTTGAAAAATATGATTTTCTTTTTCAAGTCAGGCAAAGTTGTGCATCGTAGGCAAAGTTGTAGCTTGACGGTAAGTGAAATGGATGTAGATGGGGACTCACTCTGACCAGCGGGATCAGTGGTTTTATTAAGGCTTTAAACCATGAATTTTATTTAAATAAAGTGTTTTACTACTACTATATTAATTATGTTACGTGTAATTTATCATATTTTTTACCAAAAACCTCTTGCACATTTCAACATCATTATTATTTAGTCTTTATTCTGGCTAAATAGGTATCCTAATTTTATCTATGAAATATTTAAAGTAAGTACATTATAAATAAATTGCATAAACATATAAAGACTACCTGCCAAAATACCTACATAATTATCTACCCGTTAAAATCTAAAACACGTAAAATATGAAATCACATTAAAGCAATCTTTGATCTCCAGCATATGGGAAATCAAAATCTTCGAAATAATCCAGTTTTGACGCGATCAATCAAAACACCCTCTTCATTATCACTTATAATGCCTCGCAATTTCCCTTTACAAATAGCTATTTTGGGGGCCATAGTGCATATTCATAAAACAGTAGGTTGAGCAATACGCCCACTGATAGTTAAAGCAATGGCGCATAGTTACAGTGTCCAAGAAGCAACCTGATAGCTCGCGTTATATGATCTCCCGAAGGATTGTGGAACCGCCCTGTCAGAGGGCCAACCCGAAGTGACCCAATTTGGACTTTGTTTTTCACCAAGTCAAGATCAGATGACAGTTCTGTTCGTTATTTCTGACAAATAGGTCTATGAGACCAACATTTAAAAGTTGGTTTATTTCCGTCACACTAACCTCCTATTTACAAACTGTATACTATCAACTGTACTCACAGCAAACACCTTCAACACAGCTAAGGCCTAATGACGGTACGTGCTCGTTATTTCTGACAAATAGGTCTACGAGATCAACATGTAAAAGTTGGTTTATTTCCGCCACACTAACCTGCTGTTTACAAACTGTATACTGTCACCTGTACTCACAGCAAACACCTTCAACACAGCCAAGCCGTGATGACGGTACGTGCTCGTTATTTCTGACAAATAGGTCTATGAGACCAACATGTAAAAGTTGGTTTAATTCCGTCACACTAACCTCCCGTTTAGAAACTGTACACTGTCACCTGTACACACAGCAAACACCTTCAACACAGCCAAGCCGTGATGACGGTACGTGCTCGCTATTCTGACAAATAGGTCTATGAGACCAACATGTAAAAGTTGGTTTATTACTGTCACACTCTACTCCTGTTTACAAACTGTATACTGTCATCTGTACTCACAGCAAATATCTTCAACACAGCCAAGGCGTGATGACGGTACCTGCTCGCTATTCTGACAAATAGGTCTATGAGACCAACATGTAAAAGTTGGTTAATTTCCGTCACACGAATCTCCTGTTTACAAACTGTATCCTGTCACCTGTACTCACAGCAAACACCTTCAACACAGCTAAGGCCTAATGACGGTACGTGCTCGTTATTCTGACAAATAGGCCTATTATACCGACGTGTGAACGCCTGAACGTTGGCAAGCGCGGTTTCTGGGACCGATTTGGCTAATTAATGGTTATTTTGCATATCGTTTCTTTACTTAAACGTTTAGGTGCTAGGCCATGAGTTCGGATTCCGGGCATATGTGTTTGTATTTATTTCTAAATACTTATTTTATTATATATGAGTAAGTAAATGTGTAATAGTCAGACGTGTGAACGTGTAAACAGCTTGGTCTTTGAGACCGATTAACATTAGGGTCTTATTAATGGTTATTTTGCTTTTTTTATCTTTTACCTTCTTAAAGTTGTTCGATTAAAATTTAGAATACTTATTTATATCGTATGTGTTCTGTGATGTGTTCCCTTCTACTTGTTGAGAGTTGGATATATGTCTTAGCGGTGCGGTATCGGTAATTTCATAGCTCCATGGTATTGATGTGTTGATATGTACCCCAAGATTACCTTGTTATTGACTTTATTGTTATTGACTTATTACATTGGCACGTGGCAAATGAAGCCAACACGTTCCTTAGTTATTGTCAAGGACCATGTAACATGTAAACTAACATGTATATACGAAATCGCATACCATAAGACATCTACCGTGTGTGGCCTGTACTGTAACACGAGCAAAAAATCAAAACGTAGACTCTACTCTTCAAACTAAACAACGTTTGTTCAACGACTTTTAAAAAAAAATATTTTTTATTTGGAGTAGGTATATCATAGAATACAACCTTTATTTTATAAAAGACAATTAAATAAAAAGATTATAAACATATATACCCTAACAATCTAAACTACTTAAAACTAGAGATAAAAAATAACTTGTGGTTTGATTTTTAGTAGGTACACTTTAAAGTTTATTCGAACACGCAATGTATTGCGAAATTGATTATGTTTGTATGGTGACAAGAATGACAACCAATGTCAGTTAGACGGATTTTAACGTACATTGAAAATACTATTTAGTTTGTATGAAAAAGAGACACTTTAAAGGATACATATTTTTTTAAAGTTGTTGAACTTAAGTTTTATTGTATGAGGAGAAGAATCTACGTCGTTTTAATTTTTTGTTTGTATTACCGGCTGGTGCCGTATTCTCGTTTCATGGCTCCTCTACATGATGGGCCATCATAGGGACGCAGCTATACGTTAGAGGGAGCTAACGATATTGCGATCTCGTTTCGTCGTATAGCTGCGTCCCTATGATGGCCCATCATGTAGAGCCAGACTTAAAATTTATTTATAAGATTGTCCCACTGCTGGGCAAAGGCCTCCCTCCTTCCCTTCCACGTGTCCCGGTCTTGAGCCGTCTCCCACCAGTTTCCATCGAAGGCGTCAAGGTCGTCTCGCCATCGCCGTCGAGGTTTGCCGCGGCCCCGGGTTCGGTTTTGTGGGACCCATTTGGTAGTTACTTTGGCCCACAAATCATCCGACATGCGACAAACGTGTCCCGCCCAGTCCCACTTCAGCTTAGCGGCTCTTTCTGCTACGTCAGCTATTTTAGTCTTAGAGCGTAGTATAGTATTTTTAATGCGAAAAATACATAAACAATGTTTAAACACAATTATCAGTTGCATCGGAATATTTTTTAAGGGAATTCTTTTATTTCTGATTCTATATTGCGTAGTATAAATGCATTGGAGTTGTATTGAAGTTTGATCCTACTCGTATCTAAACGTGTTTAAAAATTTGGCCTTGTCTTAGTCCCATACATTTTGATGGGCCATATGACCAATGATCGGACACCGGTAGCATTTTTCCGACGAAAGTATTACATGGATATGATTTTATTTAATTTTGTACTGAATTTATATCCCTATTAATTTTTTCATCCAGTTTTATTATCGAGGTTTTAACATTTCTATTATTGTTATGAATAAAATATAGGCCACTTATAAATTATCTATCGAACAAATGTGTCTGCGTCAACTCTTGTCTTGCACTTGTCTCATTGACGTTCCCTTCATTATTTTATCCATCAATTGAACACGTAAAACGGAATAACTGAATTGTTTATTTCATTAGGTATATATCGATTTAATGTTTGGTGTAACGTAAAATATGCCTAACGAATTTACCATTCGTAAATGGTTACAAGATCAACCGGATCTTAAATACGACAAAACGAAAGGTTTAAGATGTTGTACAAAATGTGAAAAAAAATTGTTTGCTAAACGCAAAACAAATAATCAAAAACACCATCTGGGTGAAAAACGTAGAAAAATAGACCAAGAACAATTTAATTTTGATATACAGAGTGTTTCCTGTAACATGAGCAATAAATTAAAACGTAGATTCTACTCCTCAAACAATAAAACTTTTGTTCAACAACTTTAAAAAAATATGTATTTTTTAGATTGTCTCTTTTTCATACAAACTACATAGTATTTTCAATGTACGTTAAAATCCGTCCAATTGACATTGCTTGTCAGCCTTGTCACCCTACAGACATAATCAATTTCAGAATATATTGCGTGTTCGAATAATCTTCAAAGTGAAATAATAATCAAACCAAAAGTTGCTGAACAAACGTTGTCTGGTTTGAGGAGTAGAATCTACGTTTTTATTGCTCCTATTACAGGAAACACCCGGTATAACATTTTTTGATTCTATGTAATATTCCGTGGGATCGACTGAAAAGAGATGAGACTGTAATTTACTATAAAAAATTAAATTCAGTGAATCCATAAAAACATGTGATTTTATTTTGAACAACATAGGCTTATCCATATTAGTTATTACGCTGGAAGTCAAAATGACATAAAATGCTA
Source organism: Pammene fasciana (assembly GCA_911728535.1). Classification (NCBI taxonomy): domain Eukaryota; kingdom Metazoa; phylum Arthropoda; class Insecta; order Lepidoptera; family Tortricidae; genus Pammene; species Pammene fasciana. The sequence continues at coordinate 24,427 of OU452280.1, forward strand.
CCGCCGGCCGATCATTGCATATGACACTGACTAAATAATTCAACTCATATTTCCTAGGTGGCGCAGAGACACCTGATGCCGAAAACAGATGTACAGTCATTCTGAAAATATGGATACATTTAATGTCACAAAATATGTAGCCATCTCTCTTTTACCAAGATGTGTTGGATACATGTTTTTGTCACATTAAATGTATCCATATTTTTCAGAGGTGACCGTGACCGTATAACCTGAATTTTGGAGACACGCATTTTTGTATAGACATTGTCAGTCCAGTACTATTTGGTCCATGTTTAAGATGTAAACGCAGAAAACCATAAAATGCTTTCATGATATTGATAAGGATACAGTCCAAGAAAACTGAATATTTAGTAGTTGTAGCTTTATGTGGCAGCATAACTGTACAATGTATAACATAACTGCCTAAGTGACTAATATACTAATGAAATTAAATGAAATAACTCAATTTTCATGCAACTAGGGAACTAGATAAATACCACAGAAATACATTAAACTAGAACTCCGCATGTTATTTTATGTGTGCAACGATCACCTATCCAAATGATGAGCTAAGTAAATGTAAGGACGGCCACCGACTATCAGTCCGCCTGCAGTCCGCCTGACGATATCGGCCTGCCAGTTATTGAATTTAAACTTTCGTGAGACATATTAACACTATTATCACTGCATGCGGCTGTACTCACTTGTGTTTAGTCACTACGCGCGACATGTTTCGGAGAGCTTAGGTCTCCATTCTCAAGCACTAAGAGTGCTAGGCGAACCGATTCACGACCCCGACGTTACGGCGCCGCGCCATCGACTGACGGTGGCCGGCGGCGGTCGGCGCGACTCGCCGCTCTGCGTGCGCGCTCTGATAGAGCTTGTTGAGGGTGATCCTGCGCCGGCGCTGGCGCTGCCAGAGCGTTTGCCAGCGTGTTTGGCACATCCGACATTAGCGGCGATATGCAAACCACACCGAAACATGTCGCGCGTAATGACTAAACACAAGTGAGTACAGCCGCATGCAGTGATAATAGTGGCCTGCCAGTTGTTCGGAGACGGCAATTTTTTGTCCTAACTGACAAGCCGAGATCGTCAGGTGGATTGCAGGCGAACTGATAGCCGATGGCCGGCTTAAGAGCGTCAGTTACAAATTATTCACTCACTGTTTTAGTAATGTCGCAAATTCAAGTGAAAATATATCTATGGATAAATTTAATTCTTATCGATAAGCTATCGTTCACATTTGCGTCATAAACAAGTAAACAATTAATTAAATTGTAACTGATTCCAAAGAATTGCCCTCGTGATGTTTCAAATGTCAGGCATTGATCTCTGCAACAGGACGCTTACCATGAGTTATGACATTGAAAATTTCGAGAACGAGTATCGAGTGTTCTATCTGTGCATCTTGCTTTTAACATATTAGTGTAAACGAGATGCACAGATAGAAGATTCGTTACTCGTTAACGAAAAAGGCCAATGTCAAACTCATGGTACCCGTACTGAATAATGGTCTATTACGGTGAATAAATTGTAATGACACATCTAAAAGCGACGGCCGAGTAAATGGCGAGGCTTCCTTATCATTTTGCTATAAAAATACCTATCAAGTGAGTAAAAAGAAATCGGTACATATGGATCCATACTATTTGCGGTGCATGCTTGTTTCTTACTTTAATATACAGGCCCTAAGCAAAGGCTTAAAGGGGCTACTTTGAAATATTATAGGTTTTTTCAAACGCTTTAGTGACTGAACGGGAAAAGGGACTGAATTTATTTTCGAATATATGTTATTAGACCATACAGGGTGTCCCAGATATCGACGTCAAGCCGTGAATGGATGATAGACCAAGTTATAACAGTTATCAGAAAAATACAAAAAAAATCTATCACATGTTCTTCAAAAATTATGGTCACTTAAAAATTTACTAGAATATTTACGCCCTGGTCTCTTAACTTCTAGTAAATTTTTAAAGTGACCATAATTTTTGAAGAACATGTGATAGATTTTTTTTTTGTATTTTTCTGATAACTGTTATAACTTGGTCTATCATCCATTCACGGCTTGATGTCGATTTCTGGGACACCCTGTATACTCTTGTTTTTGGCACAAGCCGAAACACGATTGCTGAAAGTTGCCTCGATAGAAAAAAAATCCGAAGTCGGGTCCTTTTTCCCCTTATTTTTCTTAGATTATGTAAACTATAAGAAATTAAAGAATATAACTAAGTTAAAAATATGGTATTCTGGTTTATCTAAAAAGTAACAGAAGCAAAATTAGACAAACCTTTATAGATTCGCTTATTTATCGTAGTTTGGTCAAAAAGTCTGATCCTTAAGAGCGCTGCATCTCTTTCTTTGGTCCACGGGAGCCATAAACGTGTCTCTAACGGATGGGCGTGGCTTGTCAGAATCGAGGAATGGCCTTAATATAGGTACAGGGACTAAGGCTGCGGATGTCATTTAAAACGGGTACTTCTAAAGGGATTAGATTTTTGGAAGGACGAAGATCCCTCGTTCCATTTTACACTGTACCCCACAGATACTTTGAATACCCTAGGCTTGAACTATAAAGTTGTTATCAGTAATATCCAGGCGATTGATTTGCATGCTTCAATAGTCACAAGGATAGCCTTTGTCCTAATATTATTGGTTCGAAGGCATAACTAGTTTTGAAGAGAAAACTTATCCACAATTAGAATATACAGCCTTGGCCAGAAGTGTTGAGCACCAATGCGATTTTCATACAAAACTGGAAAGTTTAGTCCATTGTTTCCATCTTTGTTTAAGTTATTTTGTCAATTAATTTAAACTAATAGGCATGTTTTGTTGAAGTTAGTAGTAACTGCATAGAATATTTGCAATATGTCGCACCGACTTAAATTTACATTTTTGGTACCTTATGTTTTCATATTTTTTAAGTACCTTAAAAGTGTTATTAAGTGAAGTTTTCTATATTTATAAATAAAATATAACATTTACCGTTATCGTACATTGTTAGGATAGGGAAATAATGCTTAACATCAAAATTCTAAACAAAAAACACCTATGCTCAACACTTCTGGCCAAGGCTGTATTATGAATATGAAGCGCTGGTAGCCTAGTGGTAACGTACGACTCTCAAGCTGGAGGTTTCAGGTTGAAATCCCGGCTAGCCTGGGTTTTGTTTGTTAAGAGTCGCCAGGACGCTCGCGTTCCCGTACAAACGTAGTTCAGCTCTCATTTTAAGACGACATGCTTTAGAACCATGAAATTTGGGATGGGCATTCTAGTAGTACAGGGGGGTCATTTTTGAGATTCGAGCACTCGAAAGTGACATTTAAAACTCTGAATAAAACGATGAAATTATGTTTTAAAAATAAAAGCGATAGAAATTTAAAATAATGATTATTTAAACTATTAATTCCATGCGAAAAAATTGGCTAAAAACTTTTGTGTGCGATTATTTTCCAGCTTGAATTTTTTGAATTAGATCGTCCGGCTGTCAAAAATCGGCCCCCAGATCTTGGTCGGACATTCGTTTTCGCTGCTAAAAATTGCAATACAAAGAAAATACAGGCAGTTACAGATTTACATACAAAATTTATTTTTGCTATATTTTCCAAATGCCAAATTTCATGGTTCTAAAGCATGTCGTTTTAAAATGAGAGCTAAACTAAGTTTGTATGGGAACGCGAGTTCACGCGGGCGCCCTGGCGACTCTTAAGAACCAGTATCACTTCATTTGAGTGAGGATAGAAAAATGAAGTGATTCTAATGGTTCTTAAGAAACACATCCCTTGCGACGCATCCTCGATCTCGGGTAGGAACACAGTTTTAAGCTTTACAGCCTTGGCCAGAAGTATTGAGCATAGGTGATTTTTGTTTACAATTTTGATGTTAAGCATTATTTCCCTATCTTAACAATGTACGGTAACGGTAAATGCTATATTTTATTTATAAATATAGAAAACTTCACTTAATAACACTTTCAAGGTACTTAAAAAATATGAAAACAGAAGGTACCAAAAATGTGAATTTAAGTCGGTGCGACATATTGCAAATATTCTATGCAGTTACTACTAACTTCAACAAAACATGCCTATTAGTTTAAATTAATTGACAAAATAACTTAAACAAAGATGGAAACGATGGACTAAACTTTCCAGTTTTGTATGAAAATCGCATTAGTGCTCAACACTTCTGGCCAAGGCTGTAGTTGTGACGTCACAAAATGTACAATGGTAGGGCTAGACCCCTCGCTCAATATCCTGTATTTTATTCACGTCATTGCATATATTGATTGAATGAATGAATAAATGAATGAACGAATGAATGAATAATTATTTATTTCAGGCAATAAACCATTGTGCAACCATATGCAATATTATAAATATCTGTACAGTACACGTCCTTATATGCATACAAATCAGGTTGTGTTCACATGTTTTTGTTCAGTTGGACGCGTCGATATTAACGAACTCGACTGTACGTCACGTTACTTCATGCCTAAATCCACGGCAGCTACATTATTAATTGTAATTAAATCCGGAAATTAATTAATTCAATTAATTGGATATACAACGCCAAACCCAAGTACATCATACAAACATTTCCTGGAATTTGTAAAAACGTCATATCTCGATTTTGTTTTATAGGAAATTTAGCTTTACGTTGTTGAGATAAAGTTACTTTTACAATAAACATGCAGTTAGATATGTCGTTTAAAGTATTAGGGGTTTAATCTAATATGTTCGCGCCTCGTTTGGAGCCGCTGAGCTGAGGTAATAGGGTCATTAGATAACTCTAGTAAGATTTATTTTGTCAACATACTTAATACGGGGTAATATTATCATTCCGCTCGTACACGGAAAAAAAAGCTTCCGGGATATTCTCAATCTAAGACATTATTATATTATGTTGAAAATATTTCCTCGTGACAAGCATTTATTTACTTTAACGAAAATAAATTAAAGTTTTAAATATAACGAAGCGAATATATTCTTATAGATTTTCTAGTTTTCTTTTACCTAAGATAATACTTGTTTGATTAAAGTACAATCTCTCTTATTTACTCAATATACTCTTGAAACAATACATTTTTGTATTTCTATTTTAAGAAAACGCGTGGTTTTATTAAGCGAAAAATCATATTTTTTGTAAAGTAAATAAATACTTGTCACAAGGAAATATTTTCATGAAAATAATAATGTCTTGGATTGAAAATATCCAGGAACATTTTTTTTCCGTGTTGAAGGATTTGGCGACACCATTGCCGGCCTAGGTCATACATAATGTATGTTAACGACCATTTTGTTGTGTTATTGTATTTCGGGGGGTTTTGGCCACATTACTGTGAATTTAGATTTGAACATGAACTTGTCATTGTCGCTGCTGAACTTTCGCGCTCCTTCTAGTAGACCCAGAAATCCTATTACTCCTCTGTATGCCCCTTTTAGAAGAACAGAAGCAGGTGGTAATTCTCCAATATGCAGATTTTGTAAAATTGCCAATGGTTGCAGTGACACGGCGGATATCCATTATGATCCGCTTAGTAAATTTATAAAATGTGTGCGAAAATATATTATTTAAGCATTAGGCCAAGTTACCTTTACTCAGTAGTGTTGAGTAAAGCATAGATAAATGAGTAGATAGATTGCTAACTCCATAGCAAAACTACTAATTAAATAATAAGTCGTATGGGAGGTATGGTTAAACTCCTTTTTACTAAGTTTTAAGCACACTTGAATCGTAATACGTATTAAGATGTAATCTTTTGAATAATAACTTTTAGCAAAGCTCGCTTAAAACTCATTATATATACGCATTTAGCCATCTATGGAGAGAACACTCTAGGTACTTAATTCTCTTTGGTAGTGTCTATAAAAAGTATTTTTATAAGTTATTTTATTATTATACATAATATATACTCAATAGCTCTTAGAGTTATTTTAACTTGTTATTTGTTATATTAGTTGTTAAAATTTATAAATATGTTAGCATAAAGTTTTATCCATGTTATAGTTGTCTACCTATACCCAAATTGTTTGCATGCGGTGTTTACCTATAAGTAATTGTGACATCATTCCTTAAAAGTGTTAGCTTGTAAGTTTTGAACAATGTATCGATGTCAACAATTGTTGGTGAACCTTAATAAATAAAATAAAATAAATAAAAATGACAGGCCCTTCACGGCCTAGCACGGAAGTAACCTTTTTAATACAGTTGCTCATAAAAGTGCTTTTCTTGTAGTGGTTTAGCGTGCGGAAAGTTTGATATCGCGCACTAGTGCTTTTTACTTTTCCAGCCAATGACAGCTAATGACAGTGACAGACAGCCAATCACAGCGCCGCACCGCACCGCGCGGATACATGTACTAAAGTAACCTCAAAGTGAATAATTGACAATAAAATTTTATAATTTTTTCGCAACTGTATTAAAAAACGTCGTCCGATACTCGTGCGTACATGTCATTCTTCACTCGTCCCGAGTCTTGCCACGAGCCGTAGGCGAGATATCTCGCTACTCGTGAAGTAATGACATACTTTCCGCACTAATATCGAAATGTACTATTGTATTGCCTGTCAATAAGTACCGGCATTTTAAAAATATTAACTTAATGTAGGTATTGTTTATGCTACGAAATTTGACAGAAATATTGCTCTGCTGTACAGTCGCCATCAGATATATCGGAGCGGCCAAGGTGGTCAAAAATATCTGTACAATGCCTCTATTTTCAAGGCGATAAAGTGCACGTTCAGATACTTTTGAGTACCCTGGCCGCTCCGATGGCGACTGTACAAACGAAAAGTGGTAAATGCAATTAAAAGTGCATAACTGCTAAGCTAGCTCTGCTATTTGATGGCGACTGTACCGGCCATCTCGAATTTTAAAAATGTTCAGCGAATCAAATTGAATTGATTTGTTCGTTTGGAAAATCAACGTTGGATGCACAAAATGTTTTTTTAAACGTGGTTTTAGGGAATTGGAATTTAATTTAGTTACTTATACATAAATCTAACCGACATACAGCCTTGGCCAGAAGTGTTGAGCACCAATGCGATTTTCATACAAAACTGGAAAGTTTAGTCCATCGTTTCCATCTTTGTTTAAGTTATTTTGTCAATTAATTTAAACTAATAGGCATGTTTTGTTGAAGTTAGTAGTAACTGTAAACTGAAATAGATGTCATATACTTCAGAAAAAGTGACCAAGTCCTCCGGTGTCCGAGGCCAGATAGTAACTGCATAGAATATTTGCAATATGTCGCACCGAATTTTAAGTACCTAAGTAAGTAAGTAAGTTTATTGACATCAAAAGGATTACAACTATGTATACATAATTTCTTAACTATAATACAATTAAATTTTAATTTTTGGTACCTTCTGTTTTCATATTTTTTAAGTACCTTGAAAGTGTTATTAAGTGAAGTTTTCTATATTTATAAATAAAATATAGCATTTACCGTTACCGTACATTGTTAGGATAGGGAAATAATGCTTAACATCAAAATTGTAAACAAAAAACACCTATGTTCAACACTTCTGGCCAAGGCTGTACATCAATAAATTGGTTGTCCAATTGGAAGTATACAATGCGAGTAATTATAGTAGCTAAGTACTTAAAAAAAATTGGTAGGTACAGTCAGCAGCAAAAGTAGCTAAGCGGGTAGGGTATTCAAAATGAGCGCCACACGACTTTATTGTTAAGAGAATAAGAGCTTGTGTAGGTCATTAATATGAACCCTACCCGCTTAGCTACTTCTGCTGCTGACTGTACAGTGTATATATACAATGTGAGTTTTCAGTACATAAGGCCGTTCCTCGATTCGGACAAGCCACGCCCATCCGTTAGAGACACGTTTATGGCTCCCGTGCACGAAAGAAAGAGATGCAGCGCTCTTAAGAATCAGACTTTTTGACTAAAATGCGATAAATAAGCTAATCTATGAAGTTTTGTCTAATTTTATTTCTGTGACTTTTTAGATAAACCAGAAGACCATATTTTTTACTTAGTTATATTGCTCAATATCGTATAGTTTACGCAAGCTTAGAAAAATAAGGGGAAAAAGGACCCAACTTCGGATTTTTTTTCTATCGAGGCAACTTTCAGCAATCGTGTTTCAACTTGTGTCAAAAACAAGAGTATAAATATAGTCTAATAATATATATTCGAAAATAAATTCAGTCCCTTTTCCCGTTTAGTTAATAGAGCGTTTGAAAAAACCTATATTTTTCAAACTCTCTTTCGCCTCACTCGACCACCAGAACATAGGCATTCATTACTACCCGCATAGAGTAACTTATATAGTAGAGCAGCACAGCCTAAGAACTATTTGAAGCTCAAGTCAATCGCGCCATCTGCGAAGCCACCTAAAGATACCCAGAATGTAAGAGGAAATGTCACCTGCACTGCTACTCCACCTCGTAACGAATAGCGTACTAGTAGTACACTAGTACTATTAGGCTTTAGTTACTCTATGCTACCCGTAATAGTCCCCTGAAAATCGAACGACCCTACAATTGACTCCGACTTTACCCCGTCAGCACCAAGAATAAAGAAGATTACAAAAACCTTCACTCAAAAGTAAACCTTATTCTGCGACCTTAAAGTCAATATCGAAGAGTCATATGTCCGTGATTTGAGCCATTCTGAAGAAAGCTGACTTGCAAATCTACACAGACTTTGGAGGGGCCGTTTTGTTACTTGAAACTCTTGAAAGGTGCTAAAATAACCCTATTTCATTGTTCACCTTTCACCCAACATACCCATGTTGGGTGAAAGGTGAACAGTCACCTTCAGGAGGGCAATCCGACATGCCAAACTGTGACACGTGGATATCACAGTTGAATCGCTACTGGATAAAGTGATATCCAGTGATCGGCACGACCCGTACTACACCGCGGGATTCAAAGGGGAAATAATAATATGGACATGACATGATTCGCAAAAATTACTATCTACACAGACTTTGGAGGGACCGTTTTGTTACTTGAAACTCTTGAAAGGTGCTAAAATAGGGTATGTTGGGTGGAAGGTGAACAGTCACCTTCAGGAGGGCAATCCGACATGCCAAACTGTGACACGTGGATATCACAGTTGAATCGCTACTGGATAAAGTGATATCCAGTGATCGGCACGACCCGTACTACACCGCGGGATTCAAAGGGGAAATAATAATATGGACATGACATGATTCGCAAAAATTAAGAGTTATGTGTTTGTAAATAGAAATCAGAATATTTAAGGGGCTGCTTTGAAAAATTATCGGTTTTTCCAAACGCTCTAGTGACTAAACGGGAAAAGAGACTGAATTTATTTTGGAATATATATTATTAGACTATATACTCTTGTTTTTGGCACAAGCCGAAACACGATTGCTGAAAGTTGCCTCGATAGAAGAAAAAACCGAAGTTGGGTCCTTTTTCCACTTATTTTTCTTAGATTACGTAAACTATAAAAGATTAAGTAATATAATTAAGTAAAAAATATGGTATTCTTGTTTATCTAAAAAGTCACACAAGCAAAATTAGACAAAACTTTATGGATTGGCTTATTTATCGTAGTTTGGTCAAAAAGTCTGATCCTTAAGAGCGCTGCATCTCTTTCTTTCGTGCACGGGAGCCATAAACCTGTCTCTAACGGATGGGCGTGGCTTGTCCGAATCGAAGAACAGCCTGAATAACCTCATAAAATGTATCATTTGTCATTAAAGAACATATTGATAAACTTTAGGTTTATTTTATACTGCGTTAAATATTACGTGCACTCATATAAAATATGCAAGTGTTAAAATATAATCATTTGAAGTGCATAAAACCCCTTATCCCTACCTGGCTACTACTACCTGGCATGTCGAAGGTCACTTTGTGTTTTCTATAGTTTGCGTTTATGACCAAACTCATAGTTTAAACTGGTGCGAAAAAGACAGCTAACAGTAATTCCTTCTCTAATTTACTGATAATTAATGCAACCAAATTCTAACAACAAATATGTTTACTTTTACTTATGTTCTTCAGTTAATTAAGTTCGGATTTCCCGGGGAATATCCATATTAACATAGTGATTGAGGTCATTGACACCATGTGGCACGGGTCGTGCCGATCACTGGTGATATCACACGTATCCACACAAAAAAAGGACAGACGAAATATTTCGGCTATTTCATCAATTTGGTAAGGCCTTGATAAAGTTTATTTGATTACAACTCAATAAAATATTTACGTATATCTAACAAAACACTTTGGTAATAGACGGAGAGCTGGCCACGTCAGATATGACACAATAATGAGAGCGACGAAACCCCTCTCGCTAGTTTGCTATACTATGCTTATTTCTAGATCCGGACATCTGGCAGCTGTAAAGTGGTGGAGATCAAAGAATGCATATAACTTGAAGAAAACAAATCCTACATTTCTGGATTTGATCCAATATTATGAAAAATTATGTAATTAATTAGATTGTATCATATCTAAAAGTTTCGACTGGGGGAAGTAGTGCTAAATGATGTATAATGTAATTTTTGGTTACTCGCCTACTGTTTTTGTTTCCGCAATAATACACAACGTTTTATGTTCTAATGTTAAAATATAGGCCCTGTTCTCTATAAATGACACAACTTCAGCAGTTTTTATCTGTTTTGGTATTACTTTTTTCCAACTTAAAAACTTTCTTGGTCTGTCACTCTGATCTCCACCCAATAAAAGCTGCCAGATGCCCGGATCTAGCAATAAGGATGGTTATGCAATCTAACTGTACTGGTTACAAAACTCTCATGATTGTGTCATATCTGACGTGGCCAGCTCTTAGACCATAAGTGATAAACCTTAGTTCTGAAGGCCCAAGTAGACGAAGTTTGGTTGCTGGCAACGATTTCTGTTTTCGTATAATTAAGAATGTATTATTATTATTAAATACTAGCTACCCGCCCCGGCTTTGCACGGGTGCAATGATACATATATACCTTCCTCTTAAATCACTCTATCTATTAAAAAAACCGCATCTAAATCCGTTGCGTAGTTTTTAAGATCTAAGCATACATAGGGACAGACAGCAGGAAGCGACTTTGTTTTATACTTTAGTGATTTGTATCTGGTTATGTTATACTTATAATAATTATGAAACTCAGCACGTGTCAACAACCCCTATACTAGTTTCTCAATAATCTCAACTGAGAGTGTAGTCACGCGATCTTGTACAACGAGATCTCGTTACCCGCAAACTGTCTCGTTAGTCGTTATAGACGGAGAGCTAGCCACGTCTGATATGACACAATAATGAGAGCGACAAAACTCCACTCGTTAGTTTACTATACTATGCTTATTTCTAGTTCTGAACATCTGGCAGCTATAAAGTGCTGGAGGTCAAAGAATGCAAACTACTCTAAGTTCTGCTTTTAATGGAGTATTATGAGAAATCATATAAATTATTTGATTATATCATTGCCAAAAGTTTCTGATGGGGGAAAGTAGTCCGAAACAACGTATAATGTAATTCATATTTTGTCGCCTACTATTGTTGTTTTCGAACTAATACGCCTTCTATTTTGTTCTAATGTTAAGGCCCCGTCCTCAGTTTTTACCCAAGTATTTAACCTATTTTGGTATAACTATTTTCTAATTCAAAAATGTTGCTAGTCTGTCACTCTGACCTCCACCCATTAAAACCAGATGCCCGGATTTAGCAATAAGGATAGTATTGCAATCTTACTAGACGGGTTTCGTTGCTCTCATTATTGTGTCAAATCCGACGTGGCCAGCTCTTAGCCTAATGCGTAACTCCTTGAAACATCCCCGGGTCTAGTTTTAGCCTTGTTTATAATACATTTATGTTTTCTTTACTTAAAATAAAATATATCCACTAATTTACTTGAGAATGTATTTAAATTTAATTAAAATAGTAATTTAATTGAATTAGAAACAGTTTTTTACATTCATGCATATACTTTAGGTATAAGTTTCTCATTAAGGGCATAGACTTAAATATATAATAGACGGCCATAGTCTAAGAATTTTTTGAGGCTCCAAGTCTTTAGCGCCATCTAGTCCAGCAGGCTTATGATGGCAGTAGTTGTCCGCCGATAACTTGATAAAAAACTGACAACTTGACACATTCACACAGCAAAACATGACAATGTGTCAAGTTGTCAGCTTTTTATCAAGTTATCGGCGGACAACTACTGCCATCATAAGCCTGCAGAGCGACCTAAAGATAGCGAAAATGTAAGAGGTAATGTCACCGGCTCTAGTACGCTAGTCGTTACTAGATGGAGTAGCAGAGCAGGTGACGTTTCCTCTTACATTTTGGCTATCTTTAGGTCGCTCTGGACTAGATGGCGCTAAAGACTTGGAAACTCAAAAAGTTCTTAGACTATGGCCGTCTATTATATCTTTAAGTCAATGCTAAGGGCATACAGGTAGATAGAAATAGATAATCATACTGTCTTATTTATATGTTTTTTCTATATCTCGGGACCATGGGGTCCCGGACCTTTGGTAGGCATGCGTGGAGCCGAAGCCAACAGCGCATAGGCCCTTTAAAACGATTTAATATAAAAGTGAGGGATACACATGGCAGATACCATCTCCGAACGCACAACATGATACATCCGGAGATGGTCCTGTCTTATTTATTATTATTACTGATACCACAAAAACCGGGATTAGTAGTAATTTTTTTTGACAACTATTAAATCAATTTGGTTAAAATACCAGATTATATTTTACGTGTCCAACTTGTAGTTTACCTGCCCTTTAAACATTTTTCTGATTCAAAAATAGTCCTTACCTTTCCGTCTGAACTAAACGAGGGCAATTTAACCCTCAATATTTCAGAAAACAAAATGGCCGCGAACTCTGAAACAAAAGCTAGGGAAATAGCCCAATCTGACCCAACGAGTGTGAGGCCGTTTGTGAAAATAGAGAAAAAAACACGAACAGTGCAAAATGGAGGCGATGGGTTGAAAAATGGCTGGTCATTTGAAGTAATGGTCACGTTCGTGTTGGTAAGTCAGAGGGACTATACAAAGCTTAGTTGCTGTAAAATACCGGGACAGAATGAATGGTTTTTGTAAAGGGACGGCAACGCACATGTGACACCTATGGGGTTGCAGGCTACGGTATATAGTTGCTTACTATAAGACGGGTCGTATGCTTGTTTGCCACCTTCGCGGTAAAAATGCGCGCGTGTCAGGTTTAAATTCCATATTTCTGTATGTTTTTACTTGTCTCTGACTACTTTTTGGAAAAGGTACCACTTGACGGAAGGTGCTTACGTTGTACCAACGTCGCACGTTGTACGAATGTATATTAAATGTTATATTCGACGAAAAGCGTAGGTAAGCGCCGGCAGCCAAATAGCCAGGTACGCTTTCATCTATACTGTCACATATAATTATAATAGATGTTAAGGTAATCATCTGAGTGCTCATTATATAAGTAAGTACTATTGTAACGTTGTGATTTTGATCACTCAATCTTTAATGCGTTTTGAAAGGTCTCTCAAATAGTTTCGTTTTCATAACTAGCAAGTATGTCTTGAACTGGCAACAATATGAATGACAATTAATTAACCAATCAAAACAAAAAGTAATTAATGGGGTTGCTAATTAAAAATAAAGTAAATGTTTATAAACTTACATGTATTTAGAATATTGGAATAAAACATTGTTATAATTAGCAACAATGGTCAAAATATCAATAGAAAGAGACTTTCGATTTTTATGTCTAATATAAAGATAAGAATAAATGGTTAATTAGTGTCATAATTAAATTTGGTTGGATGCTGACATCCCCAGCATCAGGTCGTATGGAGGTCACTTCCTTGATTGTTCCCAGCCGAGATAGGCTACTTTTTCGGTACAATATATAGCCAAGTCCATCGTCACATGTAGTGACTGTTTTTGATAAAAGGATAGCGGGGATCCTTGCCACGGAGGCAGAATAGCTGATGGATTGAAGTATTTGTCGCGGCTGCTGTAAGTAGAGAATAGTGTTGCTTCAATTCCTTTCATCATGGTGTCCATGGTACTGTTCTGACCTCATCATTCCTTTCCAGTCTGCTGGTGGGGATTCCTGAGAGCAGGGAGGGAAGCCTGCAGCAATGAATTAGATACACGTTTCGTATCTCCTGCTGGTAAGAAGCCAGATATTTGCTGGATCAAGTTTAATGAGTTTAATCCTGCCACATGGCTAATGAAAACAATTTCTTCTTTCAGCTGGCGGGGTGTATTTTATTTGTATCCATATTCGTTATCCGTATCCACGTGGTCTTCTTTATAAGGCGGCGTCTCCCGCTTGCCTAATGGCCTTAAGCCACTTCAAATTTCCGGCTGCCGTGTGAGGCAGGGAAGGAGTCCACCGGCTGCAGCCCGGGGACCTATGGCGGTGTCGCGGTGAAGGGAAGCTGCCGGTGTTGTCTGGTGCAGGAGCCACGTGTTGGTAGCTCAGTCAATGTCGCCTTGGAAGCTCCCGGGTCCCAGCGGTATGCGTGTGATCTGAGGTTGGTGGAATATTTCCTTTCCTGTAACATAGGGCCATAGTTAATTTAGAGAATCTGTGGTATGATGGCATTGAAACGGTAGGGATTAACACCTGATAGGCACTGTGTAAAATAATATGTAACTTTAACGACCCAACTCTACCATTGAGCTTTAAGCTTTAGTGTAAGGTAATTAATATTAATAGCATAAGATTGGTTTTACACAGTAAGCTTGTTGTTGTATACCTTCGCTAAATAAAATATATGAGTCACAAGAAATACTAACCTTTTTATTCAGCACCAATTTAGAATACCCGAATTTGATGGATCTCTCTCTCTCTTAGTACCTTACTTTCGAATTTAGTTTTTGTAATCATTAAGATATCATTAAGTACTGCGATAGGCATTTCCACGTTTGTCATAGCCGGCCGTGGAAACCGCTTGTTACACTATCCCAGTAAATACATGGGTAATTCCACGAAACGTTAACGTCAGTTACCAATTCTGTGGTGTGTTCTTTTATTCATTCAGCAAATGTAAGTTTTCATATATCTTCCCAAGGATTACAACTTAACATGAAGGATCACATATAAATTGTTTTATTTATTAGGAAATGCAATCCCCCAATGAGGGCGCTGGGCGGTGGACGCAGTAAGAGTCGCCAGGACGCTGGCGTTCCCATACAAACGTAGTTTTGCTCTCATTTTAAAACGACATGCTTTAGAACCACGAAATTTGGCATGGGCATTCTAGCAGTACAGATCTATGTCGGTAATTCGTTTTCGTTGCTAAAAATTGTAATACAAAGAAAATACAGCCAGATACAGATTTACATACAAAACTTATTTTTGCTATGTTTTCTTTGTGATACAATTTGTAGCAACGAAAACGAATTACCGACATAGATCTGTACTGCTAGAATGCCCATGCCAAATTTCGTGTTTCTAAAGCATGTCGTTTTAAAATAAGAGCTGAACTACGTTTGTATGGGGATCTTAAGGTATCGCTATTTCGCTTATTGTGCATTAGAGTGTCAATCACTACGAAGTTTACTATAATTATTAACAATACAATTTTCTGCCTCATTATACACCAACAAAACCTAATAAAAGTCGTTTTAATCTGAAAATAACCTAGAATTACATCATGACAGCACGATCATTAACGCCGTCCCGCTAATGGCCAAATTTTTTCGATGATTAATGTACTCGGCAAAAAGCGTGGTAAATATTCAGTGAAATGTAGTATTTGTCTACGAAATAAATGTAAGGGTACTTGTACATATTTATTATTTATGATATAAATGTATGAAATTACATGAGAACTTCATAAGCAGTGATCGGCGAAAAGGATGCCACACCGCGGGAATTCAACTAGACATAATATTATGGATGTGCCGATGCCGTTTCGCCCGCGATACCAATTAAACTGCTCGAAAATATAAGTGCAACGATCATTTTCGGCTTATAAATGGATATTAGATGTCAAACGAAACAGGCTAAACATTACAAAATATTGAAAAATAATGGTTTGTTATTTTCATTTTATAGAGACCAAAAAAAAGCAAAAAATAATGTGCGAAATAAATAATTTCATTAAAATACTTAATTAGAAATGCTTGTGAAAATTACTGTAATTGTATTTTTCTATCCCGCAAATGCCGCGGCACATCCATACTAGCATAATGATTGACGTCATTCAACCCGTGTGGAATCCTTTTCGCCGATCACTGTTCATAAGGTATATCGGGTATTACCAAAAGCCAAAAAGTGGCGGATAATTCCGAAAATGGACTCTTATTACACTGCACTGGAGTACTTTTTTTTTTAGAACACAAAGAGTCAATAATTTTTTTACATATGATGTACACAATGTACAGAAAAAAGAGAAAATACAAAAATACCTGGAGATTCATTATTATACATAATGTTAACAAAGTAGCCAATAAATAGGTAGTAGCCAATAAGTAGCCAATAATAGCCAAGGTAGGGATAAATAAACAACCAAGGTAGTTCAAGAATAATAACATTTTACTCACAGACAGTGAAGATAGGCCACCTGACGCAGAAATTGCAATGCAAAGCTACCCACCTTCACTGTCCCTGAGTGTACGTATAGTAGAATGGAAAAATTTAGCTACAATAAAGTTCTTATTCGAATGCGGTGCGGTATTACCCGAATACAACATATCTGTGAGGCACAACTCAGCGAATATCTCAAATCTGGAGCGGAGCCCGACTGGTAGTAGTAGTAGTAGCAGTACCTACCTACCTATACAGGGTGTTATCGGGGTCGTGATCCAAAATATGAATTTCAAACTCCACAAACAACTAGCAATTGAATACCCTGACTATCACTAAAATTAAGCAATTTTTTTTCTTTTTTTTTCAATTTTTGCGCCACTTATTTTACTCTTAAAGGTGATATTATGATATGGGAACAGCTTTATAAGATATTTCGAATGTAGATTAATGTAACTTTAATTGCTAAATAACAGAAATAAAGTTTTTTTTTGTACTGACAGTTGTACTCAAAAGAAAAAGTCAATTATACTAATTTAAATGAGTTGATAAGCCGATTTAAAATACTAAACACATCCTTAAAAGTAAAATAAGTGGCACAAAAATGGAAAAAAAATAAAAAAAAGTTGTTTGATTTTAGTGATAGTCACGGCATTCAATTGCTAGTTGTTTGTGCAGTTTGAAATACATATTTTGGATCACGACCCCGATAACACCCTGTATACCTACCTCCAACTTACAAAAAACTACTTCCAAATAGCACTAGACCATACTCATACTGTTGTGGTCCTGCCGATGAGTAAGGTTGCCAAAGAGCTCAAATAGGATGCAGTGTGATTGCCAAGCGCGTTTGCATCGCCTTACTAACTGTTACAAACGTATTAGTACAATACGTACCTAGGGCGGTAAAATAAATAACGGCTCAGATCGCTGGCATTTGTGGTAAAGGGCTTGTGCACAAATCACGCGAGGTTTTTTTGGCTACTTTTTGACCCCCCCCCCCCCCCCTGGTGATCTTTGGTGAGGTTCTAAGCTCCCCCCCCCCCCTCCCCCACCTAACCTCGCGTATATTTATTGAATTTTTTTTACTCGACCTAATTTTGAAATTAAATATTCGAAAATCTTGTTTATTTTTCTATTTTCGCAATTAATGTGATGTTATAATTGCCATATATTTAGTATCCGTTGATGCACAAATGTATTTGTGTAATTTTTACTACTATCTCTGAAAAGTTGACTCTTATTTTGAGGTAATAGGTATGGTTTTTCAAAGTTCTACATTCGCCGATTTAATTTTAGCTTTTATTACATTTATATTACAGGTGCTACTGACGGGTACAAGAAAAAAAACCGGCCAAGTGCGAGTCGGACTCGCGCATGAAGGGTTCCGTACCATTATCTATAAAAACCGGCCGTAGCTACTATCGAATAAATTAATATCGCAAGGTCGTATCTGCCTAAGTAGGTAGTTTTTTGGAGATAACTCAAAAATGTTCGTTGAAAGAATATTCAAAAGTGTATCTTCTTGAATTTTTCCATAATATTTGGACTTAAATAAGGTTAAATTTTTTTGACTTTCGGAGTCATTATTTCTGAATATATCCACTTAATCAATTTTTTTTTTAAAAACCTCAATGTTATTTCTAAAGACCTATCGATTGATGTGCATCATGTTGATATTTGGTAAAAAAATATTTTTTGACAATTACTTGCATGTATGGAGTGCCCCCTCTAAAATGATTTTTTTTTTCAGAAATTTACCTACATATCTAAGTAGCAGCACACAGAATACACTTCATGTAAAAATTTGATAATGATACGTCTTATAGTTTCCGAGTGAAATGGCTGTGACATACGGACGGACAGACATGACGAATCTATAAGGGTTCCGTTTTTTACCGTTTGGCTTATAGCGCAGTAAAATAGACATATTTATTAATATAATTAAACCTGTTTTGAAATTAAATCATTCGTCGGTCCAGGGATTGTTCTGGTCCGTCTCTAAACGTTACAACAGGGCACACATCTTCAGGCAGGCAGGTAGCGGGCATACATCCTTCGACATCGTCTTCGTCTTGCCACACGACACGACGTCGTCGTTTTCCCGCATTACACAAAGAACTTCCCTTTGGGATCTCGCTATAGTTCGCCGCGTTAGAATGCGCGTTGGTCGGCCTATTTTGTCATTACGATCCCTTAGTTTTTTATGTTTTTCACGGCTTCGTTCATTATAGAAAATACACGTGAGGTCTCCATGTACCCCCCCCACCCCCCACGTGATCTATCGTGATTTTTTCGGGACCCCCTCCCCCCCCCTTTCGAACCTCGCGTGATTTGTGCACAAGCCCAAACAAGGGATGCCTTTTTTATTACCTCCCGTGGTGCGTACACAATTTTACGTCTTCTGGGTGTGAAGTGAGATTTGCCGCTGCGCCCGTGGGCGGCATATCTCACTTACCGCCCAGGGTGACGTAAATAAACATATCTTACACCTAAATTACAGCACAGAAGCTCATTTATCCTTATTAGGTCCTCCGTCCTTCGTGTCAGTTAGGGAGACCATCCATCTCCGCATACTATGGACCGATCTTTTTGATCACTAGATGGAGCATTTCACGCATAGTTTGTATAACTATTTCTTAGTTTATTCACTGAAAAGTTACTACAAAATTTAATAGAAATATTAAAAATTTAACTGCGTGCAGAACTATTCTCACTACTGACACCGATGTTTGCTAGCAAAAGGCCAGAAACCAAGTTAAGGGTGCATTTACACTTTGTAAGTTGCAAGCTTTACTTACCTAGGTAGGGACAAAGCTATTTGCTAGAATGTGATAGTGATGTTCATCTTTCATTCTAAACTATAGCTATAACTGCGTACTAACGTAAGTGAAACTTGCAAGTATAGTCTGGGCTAAGCGCATGGCTGCCGCTGATCAGTTTTGGTTTTCGTTCACTAGATTATGCAATTAATAAATTTAATAACTGACGTCATCTAAGTGTGCACGAATAACAGAGTGACATACCGCTGACAGTAGCCCTATATCAGATTCAGTACCATCGCCCACACTATTAACTACCCATCGCGGCATCGGTGGTCCTTATGACTTTTGTAATAAGGTTCACCGATGTATACTTAAGAGTGTTGCCGTTTGTATGGCCAGATGTTTTTTACAAAATATTAAGTTGCGAGTACGAGTACATCGAAGCTTCGAATTCGTTTAAACGAAATTCTACGTCAAATCATCAATCTACGTCAAAAACCGGGCCAACCGCTCGGAGGGTGATGATTAACTTATATCGAGAAGTTTAGTGGGAAAATAGCGTGCAGGAAAAACACATCTTACAACCATTAACGCGCGATGTAGTGGAGGTAATCTCACTATATGACTACCGCTCCATCACGCCGAATGGCTTCCTGCTAACATAAGTTAGCAGCTATAAAGCTACACCCTTATGTGGTATGTGATCATTATATTCTTTTGTGGTATCGCATCTCACAGCGACCTTGACAATTGGCTGATTTCAACGGCGGCGTATAAGTTATACTTACCCCTTAATGCGCGATGTAGTGGAGGTAATCTCACTATATGACTACCACTCTATCTCGCCGGATGACTTCTACTAACTATTATAACTGCGCCCGTATGAGGTATCGTACCTCTTTGCGACCTTGACAAATGCCTGATTTGAACGGTCGACGTATATACCCCTTAATGCACGATGTAGTGGAGGTATTCTCGCTATATGACTACCGTTCCATCACGCTGGATGACTTCCACTATTAGCTGCGCTCGTATGTGGTATCGCATCTCTTTGCGACCTTGACAAATGGCTGATTTCCACGTATACCCCTTAATGCACGATGTAGTGGAGGTATTCTCGCTATATGACTACCGTTCCATCACGCTGGATGACTTCTACTATTAGCTGCGCTCGTATGTGGTATCGCATCTCTTTGCGACCTTGACAAATGGCTGATTTCCACGTATACCCCTTAATGCACGATGTAGTGGAGGTATTCTCGCTATATGACTACCGTTTCATCACGCTGGATGACTTCTACTATTAGCTGCGCTCGTATGTAGTATCGCATCTCTTTGCGACCTTGACAAATGGCTGATTTCCACGTATACCCCTTAATGCACGATGTAGTGGAGGTATTCTCGCTATATGACTACCGTTCCATCACGCTGGATGACTTCCACTATTAGCTGCGCTCGTATATGGTATCGCATATCTTTGCTACCTTGACAAATTACTTGTTTTGTGTAGCGCCTGTCGTCTGGACTTGGAAGCGCCCATAGGCTGCAGTGGCAGCTTTACATCAGGCAGGCAACAGGATTCTTTTAAATAAATAAGTAAGTATGTATGTATTATGGATCTTAACCAAACTGGGATTAGTAGACAGTAAGCTACGCGTCTATAGTGATCGAAATGTAGGAAAATATCACCGCATCGAGCGAGAATTGTTTGGTTTCCACATTTCCACGAATGTAATACAGTATATGGGCCTATGACTCCAAGACGTTTTCCTCGAACTTCTTTCAGAAATTCTCTTACAAAATAATTATAACAATAACGGAATTGCTCGAATATTCATGAATAATTTAACACGAGGCTTAACCGCCGTAAACGCCACTATGAATTTGAAGTTTATTGCCTAAGAATTACGTTTATTATTGAATGTCTTCCAATGGTTATAGCTCTTTTATGAGATCGGATACGCCTTAACAAATTCTTCACAATAAATATTAATATACTAAGATTGACGGGCGAAGAAAATATATTGTTCAATGTTCTCTTTCTTCGCAATAATTTGAGAAACTTTTTATTGAATTTAACATACAGTCCGTGAGCTTTAAGAAGAACCTTCGGGAATCGGCGATGACACACGAAGGTAATATTGCTGTTCTGCTTTTACATGTGGCACTGTTGATTATACCCGACGTTTATTTCTAAAACCCGAAGGTTCTTTTTAGAGCTCACGGGCTGTACTCAACTTCTAATTTTACTTTGATCGAGTTAGAACAGAACTTATCCTGCCCAGAATGTTGTAGGGTAATTTGCAGAAAAAATGTACCTACCTTTACTTAGTCCCAACTGTCACAAAATTTACATACAAAAAATCCGTTACGTTCATAAAAAAAGTGTAACGAAACTGAGAAATTATCAGTTTCGTTACATTTTTTTATGAACGTAACGATTTTTTTGTATGTAAATTTTGGGACAGTTGGGTCATTTTTTTTTTATTCTATCAGATTCGATAGAGCTCATGATTCTGCATGCGATAGACTCAAAATATATACGAAAAAAAAAAAAAAGTAAAGGTACATTTTTTCTGCAAATTACCTTGTAATTTCGCTTGATCTTCTGATTTATTGTATAATAAAATTTAATTATTTTTGGCGTGACTTTGATACTAAACAAATAATTTGAATATCAGCTATGGAAGTATGGAACATACGTAGATAAGCTCTCAATGCAAAATGGCCTTCTAAAACACTAAATTTGGTCACAAAAGTTTGCGTAAAAATATAAAATAAAATTCTGTAGGTCATCAAACCTCATTCCTTACAGTGATATATTGTTATTTACGTCACTCTGGGCGGTAAGTGAGATTTTACGCCCACGGGCGCAGCGGCAAATCTCATTTCACACCCAGGAGAAGACGTAAAACTGTGTACGCACCACGGGCGGTAATAAAGAAGGCCTCAGATCGCTTGTCTATGGCCCTTACCTTCGGTTCGGGCCACAAATATCCGCGATCTGAGCCGTTCTTTATTTTACCGCCCTAGGTGCGTAATGTACTATTATGACATACATGTAAATCTGTAAAGTTGAGTTGAGCTGCGGCACAATAGCCGTGGTGTCATTTTTGAGTTCTAGTCGGCATTCCATATATATTATGCTTAGTTCGTTTCAAAATATATTCGAACGAGCGTAGCGTAAGCGACACGAGTTCTTACAAACAATTTTGGATTTTTTTATCTGAGCTTTATGAAATATGTTGGGATTGTAGCAGAGGTGCATATATGTAATTTGAGAGTTCGTATATGAGCAGGATCGATCAAGACATTATGGAGCTAGAAGGCGCGAATGCGAATCATGCCATGGGTCTTGTTATATTGGTCTGCTTGTTTGCCTTATTTGCAAGTAAATCGCGAGTTCTCAGTTTGAGGCGGACTACTAGTTTAATTTAGATCTAAAAGTGATTACATGTGACTTGCTAGTATTGCTAGAGTACTCTGCTAATACAACTCATGACATGACGTAAACTTGTACCCAAATAATACATACATACAATCACGCCTATATCCCAAAAGAGGTAGGCAGAGATCACGGATTTCAATGCAGCAAACGGCTCTCCGTGAGCCACTTCTCGCCCCCGTGAAGAACGAGACGTGATTGGTGGCGAACCGCATCGCCGCCATGCGGATGACTATTAATTAAATAAATCACCACAGCGTTCTCACGAGCATTAGGGATCAGAGGTTCCCTTATCCCTTATCCCATATTCGCCTCTTACGACACCCGCGGGAAGAGACGGGGTGGCACTATTCTAAAGCCGGGGCCACGCAGCAAAACCCAAATAATGATAGAAGAATATAGATGAAAGTAGTTGATTATGATTACATAAATGAGGACTTGATATACCTATACTTCAACAGCAGACAAGTAAAAAGTGAATACGTTAATATTACAAACCGCAAAGTAGGTACTTCAGGATCCAACGAAGAACGAATTTTTTATGAGCTAACGTTTGCGTTCGTCTCTAGCGGGTTGGGAAGCGCGTGTCTACTAAAACATGCATAATGGCGATACGAGAGTGTAGGTGTCTGGTTTTTTTCGAGTTTTTTGCCGGTTAATACTTCTCGGGTCAGTGGTGTAGGGTTAGAACCGGTGGTAGTTTCTTTTTTTCTCTCTGACGTTATAAGTGCATTGTAATGTACCAAAATTGAAGATTTTTTTGTCAATGTTTGCAAATCTTTGCAACACTTTGAAATAGCGTCCTTTAAGAGTTCAGAGTAAGAGAAATTGGGCTTGGACATATCAATTTTAATTCTAAAAAACTGCAGACACTGAGTTGTTACTTGAACATGTACGGATTCGCATAATTGCAAGTTTAAACTATATCTCTGTACCACATTTCTAGCAAATAATAGTATTTTATGCAACAGTTGTATTATAGGTATAATATGTCAAAAAAGGTGAGTGGCGTAAATTACGATGTGAAACGTAGGAGATTTTATACAGGGTGTAACAAAACACTGGTTATCCGTTTAAGGGTAATAATTGGTATCCTAATGCGAGTAAGTAACAATAGGAGACACATTTTTATGAACACTTCGTCCCCAGCCGGTCAACGATTTTATACAAAATAAAAAAATGACGCGAAAAAAAATATTTTTCATACTTTTTTTACGATAAGAATACGATGTAAAGGATCACCAGTATTTTTGTGACACCTTGTAAAACTAGTGCTATTTTTAGATAGAATTGTCTTCAAGTATTAAATGTATAATTTATATATTATATTATAAGTGTTGACATGGTGTTGACGAATATATAAATGTCAAATAAAAGCAGAAAAAATAAATATTACTTTTTTATTTTTTTATTGGTACTGTGCGTAAAGGTTACAAGAGTCAACTCCGTCTCTCCAAATAAATGAAAGGCCGTCAAACACAACAATTCTTTTTCATTTAAAAACATTACCTCTTATTGTATTATAGTATAAGAGCCCATGACACTGAACGTAGTTCGATAAGTCTCCTAGATGTTATACATATAATTGTCACGTCTTTAATTGGGGAACACGACATGTCGGTGGCTGCAATGCTAAAAATGGTGCGGCGTATTTATATAGGTATTTTTAAGATTGTAGATGTACGCCAAAACAACCTCATATTTTTTAAAATAGCAATTTGACGAAGCAAAAAAACTATTTATCATCAAAATGCCATAAATTTAATACAGAAAAATATAAGCAATAAAAGTACATGTCACAACTTAATAATAATAAATCATACTAGGAACAGGACTTCGATTTTTTATTTTATTTCGTATTCCCCCATTAAAGACATGACTAATAAATATATATGTCGTCTAGGAAATTTATCGAACTAGGTTCAGTGTCATGGGCTCTTCTACTATAAAAAAAAACTATTAGCCCCAAACCGCATTACGAGTAGGTGCCTAAATAATTAAATAGCTTACTTTATATTTTCTTTTTTAGAAGAATACTTTTATGTTTTCTTTACGCATTTAATAATAAACCACGTCAAACGTGGCCTGTTTATTTTTCCCAGTCATAACTCGACGCGAACTGAGGCAGTAACAAGTTTTCGTGGAACTGTGAACGATATTGTGTTTTAATTCATAGAATATAGCGATATACGTGACGTTTCAAGTTTTTATTTCCAAATTTTTTATGACAGTAACGCTCATTGACAACCGACATAGATGTACCTTTGTCTTGAAAACGTCACGATAGTGCCTAATGGATGTATACACGCGCATATCTACGCATACATGCCGCTGTAATCGTTTGAAAAAAGACCATCATCCTCGTAGCGTTTGTCCCGGCTTTTGCCACGGCTCTATTGAGCCTGGGGTCCGCTGGGGACAAAAAGTAATATATTCTATGTCATGACCGGGTAGCCACAAAGCTGACTTTCAGGACTTAAAACTTTACTTAACCTAATAACTATAATATGTTCCTAAATAATATGGACTTCCGCAAAGTGACGCCTGATTACATAACTGACAAAATCGTAACGATCATTAATAAAGGAATATTCCAAGGACGGTTGAATCTTTCAGGTATTTATGGACTACAAAAGGATACCCGTTTTTCTCTCGCAACTTACGTCTGGTTTTTCCTGGCAGGGACCCCGACAAGCCCCTGCTAATTGGATCAGCCCTGTCGCGAGGAAATAAGATCCTAATTTTATTTGATTAGATAACAAAGCACGATCGCGTTCTACTCTAGACCCTTATTTGATAAACGCCACGCGTTTTATCCAGTTCTAGACTAGAGTTAAGTAGGGTAAGCGGGTACTTACGGCATTTCCACCAGAGATGACCGAGGATGCATTGCGAAGAATGTAACTGAAAGAACAAATCAAATTATTTTTCACACCACCCATTCGTATACGGGCCTTTTCTTCCCTCCTAGGAGGGAACAAAGTGGCACTTTTCTGTTCTAGGACATTACTTTTTTTTTCCAGCCAGTCCGCCATGGCAACAAAATGTCTTATTATATTAATCGATTACACTTTCATTATAATCGATTATGTGTATACATTTTTTTATATTTATTACTATTTTTATACGTTATAAAATTCTGTTTTACTCATATTTATCATAAATATACTTCAATTCAGTAGGTGCGTTACTATAATGAATGATTAAAAATAGTTAGCATCATTATATTATTTTTCCAAATCGATTTTTTAATTAATAACGAATAGACGTAGCAATCGATTCGATCTAAGTATACGTTGTCTGTGGTGTGGTCTGATATTTATTCTCTGTTTCTGAAAAAATAAAATGTATTCGATCGATAATTAAGACATGAAAACATGACGCCGGAATTTATAGAATGAAAAGAAACGCAACATTGGTGCGTAATACGGCCAATTTGTTGCAATCAAATCAAGACAGAAGAATCTAGAAGCACACAAAAGGAATACGAAAAGTCGTTATATTTGAGGTTACCTAGAGATAAAAAATTGTTCTCGGAATCGGTATTTGTGATTTAATTGCAAGGATTTGCTACCTTCCAAGTTCTACCCTGAAGCATGTAGGTACTCCATGTCAAAAATAATGATAATTAAACAAAACAAAACTAACAACATTTCTGAAATGAATTTCTGAAGGCCACCAAACGAAGAAGTCTCAAGTTTTGATTGCAAATAATATCAAAACATTCAAACACAGCATTTGATTTCAGTTTCTCTGCCTATGAATGTAAGTAAATTGACTAATTTTATGCTTACAATGCCTGTTCTTGATTTTTTAACTTAAGATAACTCTAACTGTTAGAGTCTAATGACATAAATAACTAATTGTAATTTCATAACCTAGCAATGATTTTGTTATGTTTATCTATGTTTGCAATAGTCTTGGGGACTCGCCAGTGTGTCCACAACACTCGGTTTAAGCAACTTGCACATTTTAAATGGTTCACTTTCAGAACGCTAATAAGGTTATTTTAACTAATAACTATAACTAGGTAGTATAGTTATTAGTTATTAACATTGTGATCAGCCCCAACAGTGCAATCAATTAACATATTTTTTGTTTTGTTTTAGGTTGTTCTTATCTCATGAGCTCAGCGGTGTTTGTCGAGTAAATGGAGTCTGGAATTACTAACTTCTTCCGATAATGCCAAACACCACCTTCACCTTTACCAGGATATTCTACTGATGAAAAATTAAGACTAACTTCAGTTTTGCTATGATATTTTTTTATAGAACTAAGACTGCCTTAACTCGTGCCGACATTATCCTACTGATACAATACCAAGCATGGCTCCTCCTATATCAGGAAGCATACTAAGCACAAATGTATAAAGTGAAAGTAAATATGATTCAACAATAACGTCTTTTATTTTCGTCTAAGGGGGTGTGAAAAGCAGTATGTGTCACATAGGAGCAAAATTATTTTCACCTTGGGCGTTAACACTTGAATCCCTCACTACGCTCAGGAGTCTATTTTAGAATCCCTCGCTGCGCTCGGGATTCTATTATAGACTCCGTCGCTTCGTTTGGGATTCAATGTGCGCCCTCGCCGTAAATATTTCATTTTGCTCCCTTGTTACACAATCTACTATTTTTAATGAATATTTTGATTTGTTTATTTTAAGTAGTCACACTACTATATGTATACATTATAAACTTGTATAGATGTCATATACAAAGGAAAAAGTGACCAACGCCTCCGGTGCCCAAGGCTGGATTCGAACCAGCGTCTTCTGCATTCGCGAATTTGGTTAACGCGTCTGCCGCGAATGCAGAAGACGCTGGTTCCAATCCAGCCTTGGGCACCGGAGGCGTTGGTCACTTTTTCCTTTGTAAATGACATCTATACAAGTTTATAATGCGAAGAATGTGTTTATCGTCACTCAGCGCAGCTCTACTATTGGTTATTAACAAACACATTCCTCGCAAGTCTCGCAACGCATCTTTGCTCATCTCTGGTGGGAACGCAGCCTTTTTTTTTTAATGGAATGGAGAGTGGATCGCGGAAAGATTCCCCGCTCACCCAATGAGCCAAAAGCCATTCGATCTTTTTATGATCAGGTCAGGGCTATTTGATATTTATTTCACTGAAAGAACAATTATCGAATATAGAGAGAGTAAATCCTTACTTTGCGAATGTTACTCTGTCTGTCTTTCTGTTTGTTAGCTCTTCACTATCCTGAGCCAATTTTGATGAAAGTAGATATGAAGATAGTGTGAGTGCTAGGTCAAGGCATATTTTTTATCACGTCGTGGACAGATTTTTGTGTTAATTATTTCTTTTAAGTTTTAAGAAACTCAATAATACGAGTCAGCAGTTGGTATGCCCAACCTAACTTTACGAATAAACTATTTCTATTTCTAACCTTAGGTCAATAGAAATGCCAAATAACGTAAACAAAACAATTTACTTTCATTGCTTCGTAATCACGCACTTTCAAAAAACAAGTATTGTGCTATCGCCAGTTTAGTTACATATATAAACATTGTATTTACATTTATTTTTCGTTAAAATAACTGGCAATTGTATTTCAAATGTATTTCAGTAAAAATAACTTTCGTAATCATATTTGGTTGTGTCCAATCACGTGCCTGCATGTCAGCCATATTTGTTTACATTATTTTCCATTTCTATATTTAATGTAAGTATAGCCGCCTGCACTTGTGACCATTAGCCTACCAGCGCTCAATTTTTAATATCATCTTATAAAAAAGAATGGGACGTGAAAAATGTAAAAAGGTATTTTTAATATAATGGATATTAATTGGGGTCCGAGGTCAAAGATTATTCTTCATCGTCGAAATATGAGAAAAGTTGGGAAGCAGGATGTGAAATATTAAAGTCGGCTAAATATACGTTTATATAGTCTACAGCAGAAGTATCTAATCAACCAAGGTGTTCATTAAGAAGCCTATAGACGGAGAGCTAGCCACGTCAGATCTGATATGACACAATAATGAGAGCAATGAATCCCCGCTAGTCAATTTGCTATATTATGCTTATTTATAGATCTGTACACCTGGCAGCTGTAAAGTGGTGGAGGTCAAAGAAGCCAAATCACTCTAAGAAAACAAATCCTGGAGTTCTGGTTTTGGTGCAATATTATGAGAAAATATATTATTGCCAGAAGTTTATGTTGGAGGAAAGTAGGTAGTGCCGTGCCAAACGACGTAAAATGTACTGTCGCCTACTGTTTATGTTTCCGCAATAATATGCAATGATTTTTCTAACGTAAAAATTACGCCCTGTCCTCTGTAACTGAGACTTCGGTAGTTTTACCCACTTTGGTTATACTATTTTCCAATTCAAAGATTGTGCTAGTATGTATTTAACTCTGAGCTCAGCTCATAAAAAGCTGCCAGATGCCCGGATCTAGCAATAACGATAGTACAGCAATCTAACCAGATGGGTTTTGTTGCTCTCATTATTGTGTCATATCTGACGTGACCAATCCACTAGCTTGACTTAGGGTGGGTTGCACCACGCACAATTAACAAACTCATCAACGTTAAATATGGCGACGGAGCTGTCATCCCATAGAAAACTGTGAAACTTTTCATACAAGATTTTTTTACGATTACGTTTACGTTCACAGACAGTTTGGTGCAACCGGCCCTTAGTAGTGTCGTATACGAAGCAATTCAATTTATTTGTAGTAAAGTAAGTAGCCACTTGTTACTTATCAAAGATAAAACTACTTTTATAAAATGCGAACATCTGGCAACGATATCCCAAATTAAATTGGGAGTCGTAATAGGCTCCCCTGCACAAACACACACACAAAATTAACCTATAAAAGCGAGCACGAGTATGATTACGATCCCGTTTCTTGGGGCCTTTTCACACTGGAATTTCTCGTGAAATTATTACCTATTATCTCCTGTATTTTACCAAAAAAAAATCTTAGTGAACGTTACTCTAGTACCTTTCTTGTTTAAGATTTTACGCTATCTCGCTCGCGCACCGGCGCCGCATACGGAAACCGCAGCAGTGTGCAAGATGCCTAAGGCCTCAACTAGGTATAGTCGCCATCAAATATATCAGAGCGGCCAAGATACTCAAAATATCTGAACATGCACTTTATCGCCTTGACATTAGAGGTGTTGTTCACATATTTATTTGTAACCGTGGCCGCTCCGATACGAGTATATCTGACAGCGACTATACAAAAAATTGCGATTTATTCATAAACAATTGAATGCGTGGTAGGTTAAATGTTAATAGTATTTTATACACTCGTGACATAATGAATAGCTTTTCAGTCGAATACCGAGCACGAAGTTTGCTGATTGGCCTGATTGATTTAAAATTCATAACAGTTCTCTCGACGATTTTTCTAATGATTTAAGATCTTAATTTAAGCATTAAAAGTCGACGAGTAGAAAAGACGATTTATTGACAAATAATTGTTGTTTATATAAGGTGCTAACAAATTAGCTACCGATATTTTAAAAGGTCGTACTTTATATTAAAACAATTAACTTTCAATAAATTAAGAAAACTTTTCACATCTGTTTTTTTGTTTTCATTTAATATTTTTTTAATATTAATTCAAAATAAATAACATACATATACTCCAGGAGCCGAGTACTACTGCAAAAATATCGGTAGCTAAATTGTTAGCACCTCATATTGATTTTTGAACTCACTGATAACCCTCGTATAACTTTGCTGCGTCATAACTTCATAACTCTGGTATGAAAGCCGCCTCACAGTCCTCCGTATCGTGTTATCTGAACCCTTTTAATATTAAATGCTGATCGTTCCTCTCAATCACTCGCAAAATATACTAAAGATAATATTTACGCGTTATACACCCTACCACGTACATACAACCTATTCGAATTCGGAATTGTGTATCGCGCGATACAGCAAATAATTGAATGAGTTTTCTAAACAAATAAACATAACATAACATAGCATAATAGAACGAAAGCAAGGACAGTCAATTAAAAAGTTTACACCAAAATGGTTGCCATTCAGCATGTGTCATGACAGAGTAGCCACAACATTATTTTGAAATAATACTTGTGCCGTGGGGTGCCCGGCCTTGGAATTGTCCCCCACCATATCGTCCCGTGGTTGCAGTAGGAGTCTGCTAAGGGAATATACCGGGAGATGGGCAGCAGCATCTTCCGAAAGCCTAAACAACAATAAACAAAAAAAAAACTGCGCGCGCCAACCCGCCTGCCAAGCGTGGCGCGTATGGCAAACCCCCCCTTAAAGGGGAGGCCTATGTTCAGCATTGGACTTCTTATGGCTGAGATGAATGATGAAAATGAAACTTGTTTAGAAATTTAGGAAAATTAAATAAAAACACTGCCTCCGGCGAAATTCGAACCCGCTTAAAATTAACAAAAAATAAGTATAGTTTAATTTCGTCTCGAAATCTGGTTTTGAAAAAGAAGAGAAAAGACTGAAGAACTGAAAACCATTTTTTTATTCTATAAATTATGTAGGAAATTTTGTGAAAAATATGTGATTCCTTAAAGCGATTCTTACTCACGAATAAGCGATAAATTATCCTTAAGCGAAACCTTGTTATATTAAGTAGGTACCTTCATATAAATTTTAAGCAGAATTTTCACACGAATAATTTATTGCTGAGGGAGGCGAATATAAGGTACAATATTACTTAATAAAATTGAATTGTAATGCCAGCACTAGGGGTAGACTGCAACTAAAGCGAGACACATATTTTAAAGTCCTATAGGTACCTAGTACATAGCATAGGACCTTATAAAGGTCGCCGGAAGACGCTGGATGCAAGTCGCTTCCGACCGATACTTATGGAGGTTCAAAGGGGAGGCCTATGTTCAGCCGAGGACGTCTTATGGCTGAGATGATGATGATGATGATGATAGGTACAGTCGCCATCAGATATATCGGAGCGGCCAAGGTGGTCACAAATATCTGAACAACGCCTCTATTGTCAAGGCGATAAAGTGTATGTTCAGATATTTTTGAATACCCTGGCCGCTCCGATATATCTGATGGCGACTGTACATAGAAATAAATAAAACTAATACATATTAATGGTATAATTTTACTCAAACCGTCCTAGGTAGTCCCACGGTAAGATCAGCTTGTGTTGTAGTACTACTCTTAGATGAAGCTATCGCTATATAATATAATATATTAAATACTTAATTATTAACAGAAAATATCCATAACTCGGGTGGAAATATGAAGGGTACACGGAAAGAACATGTCTAGTCACTTTGACAACATTTTGAGTTATAGCGGTTTTAAAGTTTGGAACGATTCAATTAACCATACTATTTTCGTAACTAGATGGTTTTTATGAACTAAAACGTGGATTTATGTTAAAAATTCCAGCTGTGACAGAAGTTGTTGCTAATAGTTCATTTAAGGCTCTACATTTTGATACAAAAATCTCATTTTACAAAAAAAGGGACTAGACATGTTCTTTCCGTGTACCCTTCATATGTGAAGAACACACAAATAAATACCCTTATCAAGATTCAAGCGCGGAACCTCGTTTCGTAAGCAGGATCACCACCGCATAGCCTAAGAGTCTGTTCAAAGTGGAATAGGAGTGTGAGTTGACAATATCTGCTTACCTTACAGTTCAGTTTAGAGTCATAAAAAGCAGTAATCGGCTACTATGCATCATTTACCGTACTTACTCTAAAAATATTTCATAAACCTTGAGATGCGTCCTAAAAAGGATAGGCTTACAAAATGTTATTTACAGCTACACTATCCCAAAATGCCATATATTATAATATACAACACCAAGGTCCATAAATCAAGAGTAAGAGGCTCAGCGGACCGCACTTATCGGGGGTCAAGGGGGTCTATATATTCCGTGGATCGCCGTTATTGGGTCTTCTGGGAGTTATAGCGCAATTAGGCCTGTAATAAGGCGATAGAGCTTAACTAAGCTAATCGGCTTTGCATAAAGAGGCATACATAAATAAGCAAGCGGGTAGTAGTGTTCCTTCGATTAAAGCTCAGTTTTGTATGTAGGAAGGGTCACAGAAAAAGACATGTTTCTTCGATGCAAGTGTAATTGCGACTAACTTAATGTACTACATATATATGCATAGATACGTTTAAACACCAACCAGGAGTAAAACTATAGAAGGCTTATTAGGTCTAAATAACGTCCACATCAAATATGACATAATAAAGATAATATTATCGAAAGTGTGGCATATTTATTTATTTATCGTATGGCTACACGTCACTGGATATAGAGAGGCATTTTTTCTTTCAGTTGGTAATAGTTGTGGGAATTTGAGGCATAACATACCACGCTTGAGGTTTAAAAATAAAAAATATTAATATTTATTTACGCATATGTGTTACTCATAAACTAAAAAATGGTTGCAACGGAAGACCAGCGCTGGCCTTGCCAGCATTAACGATGAGTTGCAACCATTTCGTGACAAAGTGTGTGTATTTTTCTGTTTGTTTCCTTTGTATATGTTTGTCATGAAATTTCTTTCTTTCTTTCTTCTTCTTTCTAAACATTAATTTCATTTTTCATATATTGGTGCATACCAGAAATTGGAAACAAGATATCCTTTACAATTATCTTCAGGTCGGCAGTCGGCAACGCGACGTGCAACAGTGCGCGACGGGCCGGTTCAAGTAGCACTCCTAGTGCTTGAAGATGGAGACCTAGGCTCTCCGAAACATGTCGCGAGACGTGACTAAAATGCCCTGAGTGTAACCGTGTTATTTTATTATATTGACAAAGTTTTCAATTGTCGTATCATTTTCAAAGATTTTTTTGTCAAACACAATAAAGCACACCAAAATTTCACTCCCCAACGCGTACATTTTTCCCTAAGCGATACGAGCTATAAATTACTAAACGATTATCTGACTAATTACCCATGACGCTTGGCCGCCCTCCAATCGCTGAAGAAGCGAAACAAATGGACCATGAATTCGTTTCGCACAAAAGTGCTCCACCAGATCTAGATCTGAAATACCTAAGGAATCTTCTTCGCTTACTTAATTTTGCTTAATGTTGTAAAAACTGAATCGCAATATTCGCAATTCTACATTTTTCTACTGGACTAAGAGCTGGCCACGTCAGATATGACATAATAATGAGAACAAAGAAACCCGTCTAGTAAGATTGCAATATTTTCCTTATTACTGGATCAGGGCATCTGGCAGCTTTTAATGGGTGGAGCAGACTAGCAATATACACTGAGAGAAAAAACAACCAGAATTCACGTTCGTTCAACCAAACTCTCATTTTAAAATAGCGCCTACAAGCTCTTTGGTTAAAACTACAAGTTCGATTTCGTTAAGTTTAATTAGTTCATTTTACAAGTTACTTGTCACTTTAGTTAAAGTGTTATTTAAATTAACAACTCGATTATATAAAACCAACATGGCACATATTGTTTTAAACATATATTTGGCTGATTCAATCCTAATCTTTTAACAAGTTTAACCTTGTTGTTCGTACAAATTCGACTTGTATTATCAATATTGGTGATCGATTCCGTTTACTAAAATACTTTAGTTTCAAACTGATAAACACGCAACAAGTCGAATTTGTTAGACTCACAAAGCAAATTTCTCTCAGTGTAGTTATACCAAACTGTAAAAACTGCCGCAGTTACTATTTATAGAGGACGGGCTTAAATTTTAACATTTTACTCTTAGAACAAAAAAACATTGCGTATTATTTCGAAAACAGAAACAGTAGGCGACAAACTATGAATAACATTATACGTCGTTTTGGACTACGTTCTCCCATCAGAAACTTGGCAATGATATAATCTAATTATTTATATAATTTCTCATAATACTGCATCAAAACCGGAACTCTAGGATTTGTACTCTTAAAGTTGTTTGTACGCTTTGACCTCCACCACTTTACAGCTACCAGATGTCCGGAATTAGAAATAAGTATAGTTTAGTAAACGAACGAGAGGGGTTTCGTCGGTCTCATTATTGTGTCATACGTGGCTATGATAAAACATTTTATGGCACAGATTCACTTCCTGTACTGTTGTGAAGATTTGCTCGCCGATTACATAAGTGTATTAATTGTAAGTATTGAATTCGTTGGCAGGTTCTCTGTTCCTAGCCTATTTTCTCTACAAAAAGGGAAAACGCTGGGATCAGCTACAACTTACCTACGAACGCTTACCATCAGGTGGCCATATTCTTGATGGCCACCGACGTGATTCACGTCATATTAAAAAAAATGGATTACAAATCTGTGTGATGAAAACATGATTTGTAAAAGTCTATAAGCCAATTTAGGTATAAAAAAAATCATAGAAAGGTCACTTTTATGAAACGTGAACACCTGGCGGAAAAATTTCCACAAACAAGTTTCGAAACTAATTTTCCAACTTCGCTTTTGCATAGTTCGTTTTTGCTCCGTGACAAACAAACGGAATGAGCAAAATGGAGCTAACTAGAAAAGTTTCAAAACGTCCGCTGTGTTATCGAGATACTCATTCATACCATAACAATGGAAAAGAAAGCTCAAAAGTAAATATATTTTTGGAAAACACTTTTTATTGCTGACTGTACCTTCTGTTCTTTACACGTTTATCAATTCCTAATACATGGTTGCATTCCTCCCTTGAGGCGTTCTTTAGGCCATCTTACGACTGCCTCATCAGATCAGCTCCGTATTAGTTTATTTTTGCATTGTCACGTACACACACGTTTATGTTTGCATTGTTACGGAATTAAGCCACAGTTCAGAGACATTTTAGAGATATTAGTTACGAAAACTGCAAATGTCGTATTTCCTTATTTGTATTCGTCGTTACTGTTCTTGGCCCATCATAAATATTTCGAAGGCATTTATGTATAAGGTTAAAATCTCTCAGGACCGACCGTAAGACTACTTTATAAGTTAGCAAAGGACGGTACCTATGCTAAAAAGAAAGACCAATTTTGTTTTTCTCAATATCTTTACAAGTTTTAAAGAGTTCTGTGATAAGGATCCCAGTCTTTGGGGCATTTTGCCCTAAAGTCTTCGTCAATGGAACTTGCTAACTATGTAAACAAACCGCCATATTGAAATTGTCTCTGAATGATGAATTTACTAGTGATGGACAAGACTCTTTCTTCCTTGTTTACTTATGTCAAACCATATCAAATAATAAAATACCGAAAGTGCAAAACAAGTAGGTACTTATTTATTTACATATTAAACTCATTTGTATATATGTCAAAACTACCAAGTAGTGTAAACAACCGCGTTGGCAGGAACAGAGCTTGAATTGGGTAGTGTGTAGCGCCTTTAATATTTCACTAACTTTAGTCACAACACTACCCATCATAGACAATTGTAGAATTTAAAAGAAACAAAAATGTCATTCCATCAGGTCCATATAACCTAACTTATGAAACCATATTAAACTTTTAATGAAATATCCAAGATACAGTTATATATTTTATGATTTGGTACTATTTTACAGTAACGGTCGTTTCAATAGAGTATGGTTTTAATGTTGTTTGATGAGGTGGTGTGAAAATTCATGGAGAAACAGTGACAAAACAAAGTTACGTCTTTTGTTTACATAGTTTGCAAGTAGCATTGGCGAAGACTTTACAAAAGATGGTGTAGTTTTTTTCATAACGGGTATTGGTAGGCTAGAGGGTAGTTATTAAGAATCTCGATTTTAGACTTTTGAGTGGGGGCCGCTTCGCCCGCCATCTTGGTTTAAAGGTGCCAAAATTCAGTTTCTTGACCATGGCGCTTAGACGGTTGTCAGTATGACTAAAATGTCTATGGAATATACTAGTAGTTCGCCCCGAACTGTGAACTCGCGAATCTTGTGTTTCGCCATAAATGTGCAATTACTACAAATACCAAAAATAGGTATCGGGTATTTTTTTCTCAACTAACCATCACGATCACGGTGAAACTACACGTCCATATTAAATTGTGCGGTTGATGCGCAAAATTTTACCGCGACGAAATCGCTTCAGATTTGACAGTTTTTGTCTCATCTAAATTTAAATCCACCTCTCACATGCCTCTCACTCTGTTGCTTTGACATGTCGTTCTCATCTGTGGACCACCTATGTATATAGGTTTCGGTTACCATCATTGTGCGTCTATGGTAACTCTCTCTAACTAATGTGTTAATGTCAGTATGCTGATGGCCCTAGCAGCCAAAGCTCTAATAAATTTAAAAAAAAAGTCAGTTGTCAAAATATTTACACCAAAATCAAAATATAATTGAAAATATTTTTGAAATCAATTTTATGTTGCTAATTGTTATGTAAGCAGTTAATAAGGATTTGACGAGAGTGTTAATCAATACCTTTCGTTTGATACCAAACTCAACCATACTTGCTCGTAAAAGTAGCAAATAAGATGACCAATGTAACAGGACCCCTTTACAAAACCTTTTTAGGCCTTCTAATTTCAGAACCCCCATCTCAATCCAGCTCATATACGAACTCGCAAATTTTGTTGGTCTCTGCTACAACCCCAACAAATTTCATAAAGATCGGAAAATCGTTACTAAAGTTATCGTCGGACAAACTATCTAAATCAAAAAGCCATCCAAATGCCGAGACGTCCCAGTAGCCAGGTGACAGTTGTTGTTTGTAAGAACGATCTTCGCTTACGCTCCGCTTGTTCGATAAAGAAGATGAAATTGTCTACAACTTTTCTATACACAATAGATCTGTAAGTCTTACAGGTATATATAATTTATATTTTCCTTTACTTACATTTCAGAGAACAGCCTACGCTATGTATTGTCTTGTATTTAATATTCAAACAGAGTTTGTAATTACGTGGAGTAAATAATTAATTTTCTTTGTTACATTTTGTCTTACTTCATATTACGTCAAATCTAAGATTTATTTTGACACATACATTGGATTATCAGAACGGTGAGCTATTTCTTGTATACCTAAACATACAATAGAATATATACTTTATTGTTCACTAATAAAAGACAATAATACATAAAAGAAGAAAACCCTAGAGTTATAAAGAGTAGTAGACATAAGGCGATCTTATTGCTAAAATCTCTTCCAGGCAACCTTTCGATGGTGGAGACAACGCAAATAAATAAAACAACAAACATACTAAAAAGGAGCTACTTACATATCTACCTAATTGTCACTATAGACGGAGAGCTAGCCACGTCAGATATGACACAATAATGAGAGCTATGTAACCCGTCTCGTAAGTGTGCTAAACTATGCTTATTTCTAGATCCGGACATCTAGCAGCTGCAAAGCGGTGGAGGATACGTAATGTTTTTTGTCCTAATGTTAAAATTGAGGATCCGGAGATCTCGGGTTCAAACCCCGGCTCGTACCACAAATTTTTGAGAAAAAACGCCTAGTTCCCCCTCTTGGTTAAAAGGTCAGATGACAGGCGCTTTCGTAAAAACTACTGTCTACGCTAATTCGTGGGATCAGGTTGTCAAGCGGACCCCAAGCCGAGATAAACGCTAGGAGGAAGAAGATAATGTTAAAAATGAGGCCCTGTCCTCTATAAATGATCTTCGTTTGTACCTATTTTGATATTTCTTTTTTCCAACTTAAAGTTTTTGCTAAATCTGCCTCTATCCATGAAAAGCTGCTAGATGCCCGAATCTAGCAATATGGATAGTATTGCGATATAACTAGACGGGGTTTGTTGCTCTCATTATTGTGTCATATCTGACGTAGCCAGCTCTTAGTCTATTAGACTAATTACCTCATTCCATTATATGTACATGTATACCATAAAGCACTGAATAGTAAAATGTCTGCATTAAAACAACAAAATCCAACATTTTTTGACCTTCTTGATTCGAGGTATTCAATGACAAAACAAGACCAACACAAAATGGACGAGAAAATGTGGCAGAAATTACAATTCGTTTGAAGAATTTTCAATACCTCTTATCGTTCTTGAACTGCTTGATTAAAAGCGACCTTTTTTCTTAATAAATAAAGTTTCTTTTCAAAAATATTGATAAAACCATATAAGATTTAGAAGAAGTAAACAGAAATGCAAGTAAATAATGAAACCCGGCCATTATGTAGCAAACAAATACGTGTATTATACATTGTCATTATTAGTACTTAACGTATTATATGCATTACAAGATATATTATTCGTTTGCAAATAAACCGGAAATGTAGGTAAAATTGCAATTTTAAATATTTATAGGGAATCGGGTAGCTAGTTTCAATTTAACACTGCATGTTTTTAAGAATAAGTATACCTTGTGCAACCTAAGAAAACCGGTTCGAAACCTAAGGAAATCGGATTTTAGGTTATAAAATGTACTGAGATGACAGGCGTCAAAAATTGCTTTTTAGGTTGCACAAGGTAAAGTTATGTATGTGTTTTTTTTGTGTTAATTTATGTTTTTTTTTACTTTTTTGTACAAGTTAAATGAATAAAGACTACTACCAGACAGTCGAATTTGGTTCGGGCCGGATCACGGACCACTACGGGTACGGACGCTGTTATTTGTTAGAGTGAGATAGATATAATCATAGAGTATATTGTATAGTATTATGTGATAATCCTAGTACACTAATAAAAAAACATTACATTATTTTATTATTTTCTTTTTATTTGTCTTTTCTCTTAAGTCAGGTTTTTCACAATATTTTTATAAAAGTAAAATACAAAATACATCTAAAACATACAAAAACAATAAAAACATTATAAAAAACCTAACCTAGAGTGCCTAGAGTGAGTGGTCAGGGCCGCAGAGAGAGGAACCTTCGGACTATACGCGCCGTGTCCAGAATTACCGCCTTCTGTATCTGACCCTTGATTCAACCACAACCCCGTAGCGAAAGTCTTATTATTTTTATTTTTATTTATTTCCACACTTACAACTATTTTTACAGGTGCTAAGCCTAAGAAAATAGTGTAACTATTGTTATTGCTTGCCACTGCCAGCTTATTATGTGTTATTGCCTGGTCGAGTGCCTATGTAATTTTATCTATTCATCAAAAATGCCCATGGTTTTCATAAAATATTTCTATTCAAAAAGTGTAAGCTTGTCCTAACTATTATTGCATGTACAGTACAGCAATAATCTTCCGACACGAAAACTGCAAATATATGTGACGCGCTCTTATGGCCCTACAAATAAGAGCGTGTCACATATTTTTGCGGCCTGTAGGAAGATACTATATATTGCTGGTGACTGTACACACAGGCATTTGGTTTGTTTATTTCGCAATATTTATGTAACGCAAAAAAAGCGTGTTTAGGTTATAAAATGTACTGAGATGACAGGCGTCAAAAATTGCTTTTTAATACAGTTGCTCAAAAAAGTGCTTTTCTTGTAGTGGTTTAGCGTGCGGAAAGTTTGATATCGCGCACTAGTGCTTTTTACTTTTCCAGCCAATCACAGCTAATGACAGTGACAGACAGCCAATCACAGCGCCGCACCGCACCGCGCGGAGCGTTCGGATACATGTAGGTACTAAAGTAACCTCAAAGTGAATAATTGACAATTATATAATTTTTTCGCAACTGTATTAAAAAATTTAAAAAACGTCGTTCGATACTCGTGCGTAAAAGTAATGACATACTTTCCGCACTAATATCGAAATGTACTATTTTAGGTTGCACAAGGTATAGTTATTTATGTGTATATTGTATAGTGTTATAGTATTATTGTATAGTATCTAAGTATGTATATCGTCGCCTAGCACCCATAGTACAAGCTTTGCTTAGTTTGGGGTTAGGTTGATTTGTGTAAGATTGTCCCCAAATATTTATTTATTTATTTTTATTTATATGATAATCCTAGTACACTAATAAAAAAACATTACATTATGTGTTATTGCCTGGTCGAGTACCTATGTCATTTTTTCTATTCATCAAAAATGCCCATGGTTTTCATAAAATATTTCTATTCAAAAAGTGTAAGCTTGTCCTAACTATTATTGCATGTACAGTACAGCAATAATCTTCCTACACGAAAACTGCAAATATATATGACGCGCTCTTATGGCCCTACAAATAAGAGCGTGTCACATATTTTTGCGGCCTGTAGGAAGATACTATATATTGCTGGTGACTGTACACACAGGCATTTGGTTTGTTTATTTCGCAATATTTATGTAACGCAAAAAAAGCGTGTTTAGGTTATAAAATGTACTGAGATGACAGGCGTCAAAAATTGCTTTTTAATACAGTTGCTCAAAAAAGTGCTTTTCTTGTAGTGGTTTAGCGTGCGGAAAGTTTGATATCGCGCACTAGTGCTTTTTACTTTTCCAGCCAATCACAGCTAATGACAGTGACAGACAGCCAATCACAGCGCCGCACCGCACCGCGCGGAGCGTTCGGATACATGTAGGTACTAAAGTAACCTCAAAGTGAATAATTGACAATTATATAATTTTTTCGCAACTGTATTAAAAAATTTAAAAAACGTCGTTCGATACTCGTGCGTAAAAGTAATGACATACTTTCCGCACTAATATCGAAATGTACTATTTTAGGTTGCACAAGGTATAGTTATTTATGTGTATATTGTATAGTGTTATAGTATTATTGTATAGTATCTAAGTATGTATATCGTCGCCTAGCACCCATAGTACAAGCTTTGCTTAGTTTGGGGTTAGGTTGATTTGTGTAAGATTGTCCCCAAATATTTATTTATTTATTTTTATTTATATGATAATCCTAGTACACTAATAAAAAAACATTACATTATGTGTTATTGCCTGGTCGAGTACCTATGTCATTTCTTCTATTCATCAAAAATGCCCATGGTTTTCATAAAATATTTCTATTCAAAAAGTGTAAGCTTGTCCTAACTATTATTGCATGTACAGTACAGCAATAATCTTCCTACACGAAAACCGCAAATATATGTGACGCGCTCTTATGGCCCTACAAATAAGAGCGTGTCACATATTTTTGCGGCCTGTAGGAAGATACTATATATTGCTGGTGACTGTACACACACAGGCATTTGTTTTGTTTGTTCCGCAATATTTATGTAACGCAAAAAAAGCGTGCGAAAAGTGAAACGGGACAGGAAATAAACAAAGAAATATGATAAAGTAAATATTGACATCTAACATCGATCTTCTTTTATCTATAATGCTCGAGTCATTAATTATCTAAAAGCCGATGGAAAGTGATACATTTCGTCCCTAGGGAGTTTCACTTTCCGATGATTTGTATATTTTTACCGTTTCTCCAAAAATTTACACTTTTTAAAATTGTGTTATTTTCTGTAAATTTTAGGTTTTTTTCTACACAGAATCTTAATAATATAAAACTCTTGCGATTTTAATAATATAAAAAAATGTTCCAAAGTTATTGGGTTACCATTTCCCCGTATAAGTTGAATGACGGTAACACAAAGGAAAATGGCAAAACTTAATGGAATTTTTGGGATACTTTTTTCCTTCAAGGGTGGAAAGAGCTCGTGATTCTGAAAAAAAATCGTAAAATTTCTACAATTTCCAAAAGTGAAATTTTTTAAAGAAACGATCAGGGGGCAATTTTTGACTTTCGAGCGCCCGAATTCAAAAAGTTTAAGCTCGAAAATAATCGCACACAAAAGATTACCACCAATTTTTTCGCATGAAATTAATAGTTTAAATACTCATGATTTTAAATTCCTAACGCTGTTATTTTTAAAACATAATTTCATCGTTTTATTCTGAGTTGTAAACGTCACTTTCGAGTACTCGAATCTCAAAAATCACCCTCCAGATAGATACAGAAGGAAGGATTAAAAAGTACAAAGATTATCCCACAAATGTTGTTGACATTCGTGAAACAGCGACATCTAGACACTTAAGATAAAGACGAGGCATTTACCTTGTAAACTTAGTCCAAATACGAATAACTTTTTGGGCCTCATTGAGACAGAAAACAGTCTGTGTCGCTGCAAACTTTGGCTGGTAGTTGTTAGGGTTATCAACAATGGGTCAATATGATTATAAATTGCATGATATCAAACCATGATCATAAGGCTTATAAATACGAAGTATACGAAACCGGAACGTGACAATTAGGCAACGTAATGGGGACAGGTTTGGACTAAGAACTAGCCAGTCTAGCCACGTCATATAGACACAATAATAAGAGCAATTAAATCTGTGTAGTTAGATTGCTTTTTCATCCTCATTGCTAGTTCCGGGCATCTGGCAGTTTTTTATCGGTGGAGGTCAGAGTGACATACCAACAATGGGTAAATCTGCGGAAGTTGTGTCATTTATAGATAACACGGCCTTTATTTTAATATTAGTATAAAAGAAATTAGTATTAGTATAAACAGTAGAGTAACTGAATCCATAACGCTTAATTGGTAAAACGATTGAGCCCCGGCAAGGCATATCGATGCAGGTTCAAGTCCTGCTGAGTTGATATATTTAGTATGATTATCTCGTACGCTAAGGATAAAAAAAACAACTATATAGATTCTTAAGAACTCTAACAAAATACTGGCGATCCGTTTAAGGGCATATTTGGTATCGTATTGCGAGT
This sequence comes from Pammene fasciana, assembly GCA_911728535.1. Classification (NCBI taxonomy): domain Eukaryota; kingdom Metazoa; phylum Arthropoda; class Insecta; order Lepidoptera; family Tortricidae; genus Pammene; species Pammene fasciana. The sequence goes on from OU452280.1 coordinate 67,610, forward strand.
AAGAAAAAGTAGGAAAAATATTTTTGGACGCAATTTTTTTTGTATGAGTCACGTCGTCCCAGCCGGCCAACCCTCCACACAAAACCAAAAAAAATTCTTTACTTTCTCATAATTAGAATACGATATCAATTATGCCCTTAAAAGGATCACCAGTGTTTTTGTTACAAATTTTATAATCTTTTCTGTGGTATAGGTAAGTACAGTCGCCATCAGATATATCGGAGCGGCCAAGGTGGTCACAAATATCTGAACAACGCCTCTATTGTCAAGGCGATAAAGTCCATGTTCAGATTTTTTTGAGTACCTTGGCTGCTCCGATATATTTGATGTCGACTGTATGAGCAGTATTTTTTTGCTCTCTCTTGCTTTTTGTTAAGGTTCATCCGCACTCAAAGCATTATGCACAACGGCGCTGCATAATAGGTTAATGCAACCGCAAACTTCATACAAACTATTATGCACCGCAGTGCACATTACTTTTGAGTGCAGAAGTTAGTTGCATTATATTCCCCGGATATCCTTATTTAATATGAGGTGAAGTTGGGATTGCTTGACACTGTTTCAGTTGAGATACGAAAAGAGCTCTCATTTGTAATGTAAGTAGTTTTTTTATGAGTTATAATTTTTTGTCTTTAAGCAATTAGTTTTTCACAAAAACCAGAAGGGAAAATAACGCTATGTTTATTTATGGCATATTTTAAAAGATAAATATTATCGTCATTTTATTCTAGTTTCATTCATCTGATTTTTGAAAAACTCGTCAAGTTGCGTTTATAAAATAAATAGTCGAAAAATTTATAATTCATTATTTTGACAAAAACGGGGCTTAATCGCGTCCACTTAATTACTTTTGTTATTTTCCTGACGTTTCAAGCATGTCGTAGCACTCGTGGCTGATCTTGTGAATTTAAATCAGAACATTAAAATGATTTAATTGGATTTATTTTCACTCGCAAATAATAAAATGCCATCCATTAAAAACAACACAGGTTTTTTTTTCAAAAAAATACGCACCCACCGCAGATTTAGACATTTGCCACGTGAGTTATTATTTATTATTATTCTTTATTTAATAAGCATATATTTAACTTAAAAACTAGTACATTGCCCCACAAAACTATGATAATAGTTTGACTATGGGATCGCAGTCTCATTATATAACATCTAAGTATGTATAGACAAGCTATTACACTAAGTCTAAATAATATTTTTTTTATGTTTTTTTATAAATGTCAAATAAAGTGGTAGTGGCAGCCCTGCTGTAATCCCGTCGTCAGGTCTGATTGCGCATCGACTAGCAAAGATCGTCAAAGGAACATAAAAACTAGCGTCGGCAAAACGAGAACTAGTAATTAAACTTAGGAACGCTAAACGCTCAACTTGAAACTGTTTGAACCTGTAACACGAGCGACCTTCACAGGGTGTACAGTCTCGTCAAAGATATTATATTACGCTTTTGTTACAAAGAGACTCCTTATTACAAAGAGTTAAGGCTTGTGTATACATCTGTTTAACGTCTTCGATTGTACCTAACAAAATTATTATATTTAGTTTTTATCTACACCCATATCATAAACCCTCCGTGATGCGTTCAAAACCCGCACGTTATAACCACCATAAAAATAGATTGTTTCGTTAGTAGTTAGAACAAATGTCTTATCTGTAACGATGTTATTAACTTATTATTATCAAATAATAAGCAAAAATTCGATATCATTATGAAAATCCGGGTGGGCCCCGCCCGCCGGCATGCGCCGCCCGACCGCCGACACAATCGAGTTGGTCATGGCGATGTCCTGCAATCCGTGCAATTGCAGTCATTCAATCATCATTTCGGGTTTATAATATAAAGCAGTGTACGCAACTGTACGTAATTGGGCCTTAAAACACTCATGTGATCTTATTATATCAAACCACACTCGTGTTTTAAGGACCCCTATTACGTAACAGTTACACTACTATTATTAGAGTGCATAGTGTTTTGAATCGATTCTAAATGGGGAGATAAGGACTGACAGGGTGGCCTATTATAGTAAAATGGGAAGTGCATTGATTATGGTGCTGCATACTCCGATCACTTGTCCGTCATACAGCAGCTGTTAGTGTTCAGAGCTGCAAAGCTGACCCAATTTCCCGCTAGATGGCGCTGTGCCATACAACGCCAATCCTGCCTCACGCAAGCGTTTGTCTTTCGGCGTTTGCACATAAGGCAGCATGATTCATTTTTAAATATAGGCTTTACTTGTGAAATTTGGTGGTTTTTATTCATTCACATTTAAAGAGCGACCTTTTTGAAAGTAGGGGTACAAACAGCAGCGGTCCTCCGGAATCCCCTCGACTGGCTTGCTGCTCCTTCTTGGAACTTCGGCGTTATACACAGTTTACTGTGTTTATACAAGTGTAATAGAAAATGCTGGTGGTCCATTTGAGGGCATAATAAAGAAAAATTGTATGGAGAGTTGGCCGGCTGGGACGATGTGTCCCATTTTTTTTTTGCGTCCAAAAAGTTTTTCTCCTGCATTTTCTTACTCTCAATCTCAATACCAATTATGCCCTTAAACGGATCACCAGTATTTTTGTTCCACCCTGTATCCATTATACATATACCTAATACTTTTCACACGGCACCACTACACTCTCACCGACTTGAAGAAAGAATACTTATGTGATTTCATATCACACAAGTCATGCTACAGATTGGAGCGAGCTATTTTATAACATAACATAAATATTCTTTTTAATACAGTTGCTCAAAAAAGTGCTTTTCTTGTAGTGGTTTAGCGTGCGGAAAGTTTGATATCGCGCACTAGTGCTTTTTACTTTTCCAGCCAATCACAGCTAATGACAGTGACAGACAGCCAATCACAGCGCCGCACCGCACCGCGCGGAGCGTTCGGATACATGTACTAAAGTAACCTCAAAGTGAATAATTGACAATTTTATAATTTTTTCGCAACTGTATTAAAAAACGTCGTTCGATACTCGTGCGTAAATGTCATATACTTTCCGCACTTATATCGAAATGTACTATTATTGCACACCTCAAATTAAAGAAACATAGTATACACAAGTTACAAACAGAAAAGTAGAGGTAAAACAATTGGCGGTTTTATATTTTAATTCCATTTAATTTAATTTATACTCGTTATTGTTGCCCTATGAACCTTGTTTTAGCGGATAGGCAAACGTAGCAAACGCTTATAATCAGATTAATCAATTATAGACCCCAGATAATTAAATAATAACCACATATAAAGCAAACTTCCTCACCCAGTCTAACCGCTGGAATCGAACCCTTGTCTTACCGAGCCCTCAATGCTATCATCCCTCACGGACACCTGTGTCAATTTATAAAGGTGACACGGGTCGTGTATCCACAACTTTATTGACATTATTTGTCTATACAGACTATACTGATAGATTGCATCCCACTAGTTACGAGTACCTACTTTAAAGTGCAAACTGAATTGACGCTTGAATAGTGCGTCTCATCATCAGCCATAAGACGTCCACTGCTGAACATAGGCCTCCCCTTTAAGGCACCGGTCCTACCGCGAGCGAGCAAACCATGAGCCATCGGCCATTCCAAAAGACAAAAGACACTCGCTCCCGAGATACAAATATCATAGCTGGGCGATGAACTATACTCGCCCTATGATATTTGTATCTCTTTTGTTCACACGGGAGCGAGCATCAGTGCGTCTAGCTAACAAAAAAACTGAGCTGGCCGCGTGCAAAAAAACAACTGAAACGCGTGTGACGCGACCGAATTAGACATGATTAGACATGACGAAATAATGGGTGTGCTACTGCGGTGCTACCGTTGCGCGAAACATGCTTGGTATTGCGAACGTGAATTTTTATTTATTCGTAGATGGGTTAAATTACTGGTTTATAGACCACCTTCCTTATACTGTAATTAAATATGCATAAGTGAATAATTATATAATAAGAAGCAGTACTTTTCAGCCTGAAACACAGGACTTCCTAGTTCAGGGGGGTGATTTTTGAGAATCGAGCACTCGAAAGTGACATTTGAAACTCTGAATAAAACGATGAAATTATGTTTTAAAAATAACAGTGAAAGAAATTTAAAATCATGATTATTTAAACTATTAATTCCATGCGAAAAAATTGGCAACAAACTTTTGTGTGCGATTATTTTCGAGCTTGAATTTTTTGAATTCGAGCGTCCGGCTGTCAAAAATCGCCCCCCAGGCATATATGAACCTCAGCTCTGTAATAATAATGCATAGTTCTAAGAATTAGCTGTACAATTATTTTTGAATAAATTATTTGATTTGATTTGATTTGACTGTATTTCAGCCACGGAATAAGTTACTAAGGTATTTTTATGTATGTATGTCAATACCGGAATTCCGCACAAATTAAGTTAATTAAGCGGCTCTTTGAAGGGTTAGTTGTGGCTCTTCGAATTTCCCACAGATTTTTTAAAATCATACTTACACTAAAACATAAAACAGACAACTAAGGCTCTATGAGCTTCAAAAAATTCCATATTTTTCGCCATCAGGCTCTTTTTTATAAAAGTTTGCCGACCCCTGGTCTATTGTATTAAATATTATTTAAACGTTTTATAAAACGTTACCTAACAAAAAAAGTTACAGCTGTATTTCAGGACCTCCGTCTACAGTGGCGCCAACTGGTGAGTAAAACGGTGGCCCTCATAGCTTCTGCTGTTGACTACTATTCAAGTCATAAGAGGCGCTGATGTGTGGTACGAATATTTTTACATACTCCATCTTTCAGGAGGTAGTCTTTGGCAAGTACATATTGTGTGACCAACGTGTTTAAATAGAGCTCATGTTATTTGTTCAGGCCGCTTAAGTAGGCAAACTTGCTCAGAATGGTACTCAACAGATCTGGGCTCTAATTTGTTTTTCTCTTTGATCGACCTGATAGCAAGATCTTTTTTCAGCTTGAGCAATTTGCCTTACGTTTCGTCAATTATTTTACTTTTCTCAAGGAAATATTCAAATAAGTTTATTTATCTCTATTTAGCTTTTAAATCATTTTTGTGTCTGACGGTCACAATCACAAGCCTATTATTACATACATACATACATACATACAATCACGCCTATATCCCAAAAGGGGTAGGCAGAGATCACGGATTTCCATTTGCTACGATCAATGCAGCAAAACGGCTCTCCGTGAGCCACTTCTCGCCCCCCCGTGAAGAACCCTATTATTATCTTTTAAAAAAAATAGCTGCTTTGAGTGCAGTGGTTTTTCGAACTACCCTCACTTGGTCTTGATTTTTAACTTATATTGCCATTATTGTCCTTTGATCTACACGCAACACTTAACACATCAGGTCGCGCTTTATAAAGCTAAAAGTTACAATTTCGCTGTGCCTTTCTTACAACCATATATGTTAGAAAGAGAGGCAAACAGGGTAGAAATGGCACAATTCCTTAGCCGTAAATAATCGATACATTAGTAAAACCTAATTTACCTAACACCCGCGCTAAATCCTCTCAATATTTACCGATCCCTCGAAGGGTCCTACTCTAAATCCGGTGAAAGCAAACAAGTTTGTCCCAACTGTCCGCGGGAATTATGCAAATTGATTTTTCCCAATAAATGTAACCTTTCATGTTTGCCACGCTTTCAGATACATTGAGAAAATCTTTATTGCTGTTAGTCAAAATCAAATAAATTGAAGAGCAATTTTGGGACTACGGAGAAACGCTTCGAGCGGTAACGCTTGACGCTGCCTCCGATCGCCATTTTGTCTTGTTCACAGAAAAACAAAAACGGATTTTTCTGTTTTGTGGTTTTGTTATAACCATAGAGTAACTTATATAGTAGAGCAGCACAGCCTAAGAACTTTTTGAAGCTCAAGTAGGGCCATCTCTAAATTCGCCGAACCCGGACAATAATTAAAAAAACCCGGACATTTGGCGTAAATCGCATTTTTTCCCCGGACGTGTCCAAATCAATAATGGCACTAAATAATTAAATTCAATGGGTTGGTCACATAAAAAGCGTCCGGGTTTTCCCCGTACACTAATTAAAAACCCCCCCGGATGCACCCCGGACGGCCTCCAAACTAGGACAAATCCGGGGAAACCCGGACGGATGGCAGCCCTAAGCTCAAGTCAATTGCGCCCTCAGTCCGAAAGCCCCCTAAAGATACCCAAAATGTAAGGAAATGTCACCTGCACTGCTACTCCACCTAGTAACAAATAGCGTATTAGTAGTACACTATTATAGTAGTAGGTGGAGTAGCAGTGCAGTGCAGGTGACATTTCCTCTTACATTTTAGGTATCTTTAGAGGCTAGAACGTCGGGGATTCGTGACTGTAGTACTATTAAATTAATTTGCAACGGTGTGAGTGAGTAAACGTTTAATCATGGAGCGACGTTCAAGTGGAACTTCAATTTCCCCCGAGGTTACCTACTGTAAAATGAACTTCAACTATTGCGAGACAGTACTGCTAACATTACTGTAGCGGAAGAAAAGGTTAACTTTAATTGGTTATGGACTATAAGAGCTGGCCACGTCAGATATGACACAATGATGAGAGCAATGAAACCCATCTAGTAAGATTGCTGCACTATCCTTATTGCAAGATCCGGGCATCTGGCAGCTTTTAATGGGTGGAGGTCAGAGTTACAGACTAGCAAAATCTTTGAATTGGATAATATAACCAAAATAGGTAAAAACTGCCGAAGTTGTCTCAGTTATAGAATATAAAAAACATTACATAATATTATAAAATTTAAGGCAATGATATAATCTACTTGTTTATGTAATTTCTCATAATATTGCATCAAAACCATCTCTAGGATTTGTTTTCTTGAAGTGGTTTACATTTTTGACCCCCACCACTTTACTGCTGCCAGATGTCTAGACACATAAATAAGCATAGTAGGGTGCGTTGGGGTAAGATAGTAAGATAGAAAGATATTTTTTTAGGGGTAAGATAAAAAGTAGTCTATAATGCTCCGGAATATGGACGATTTTTTGTCTTACCCCTAAGAAAATACTTTTCTATCTTACCCCAACGCACCCTATAGCAAACTAACGAGAGATGTTTCATCGCTCTCATTATAATATAGAAGCAAATTAAACAAAAGTCGTCTCCTTCATGATTTTCGTAGACATCTCTTCTAAATACCTAAAACTGGTATGGATGTGTTCCTCGTAGTCTCCTGAATACGAATTGACTGGTTTTAGTTTATGGAGGGGGGGACGGGTCGGTAAAAAGGGGGGGAAAGATGGCGGCTGACTGCCATCTAAATTTGTTTACATCTCGAGTCCTATGAGACCGATCGGTTTGTATGAGATGTCATTTGAAAGACTATTAAATGTACTACAATTGTTCATAAATAACTGTAGTCATCACTTTAGTCCTTTACAAAATATTTGAAAAAATATGATTTTTTTACCGTGCATGTTTGCGTGAGTACTGATAAAACATGCTTATAACTCAATTTATTATAACTTTACCGCAATCAATGTTATTATAAAATATACAGGAAAATTTATGAGCTTTCGAAAAATATAAGCTTTATTAGTAAGTAATATTATATAACAGAGTATTGATGAATTTTGTTCAGCATGGGTCACTGCGCTTCCTCATAGAATGGCAGCCGACCGCCATCGTATTTTCATTATTTCTCGGAATCTATTTTCCGGATCAAATCGTAATTGGTATTATTTGAAAACATTTAAAATGTACTTTAATCGGTTCTTTGAAGTCTAAGTTACAAAATTAACAGTTTATTATTATTTTTAGAAAATGTAACATTTTTTACCTAATAGACTGGAAGAAACAGGCTTGTTTGGAGAAAGGTCATCGCTATTCCTTCTAAATACCTAAAACTGGTATGGATGTATTCCTCATTATTTATAGGACATGAATTGATCAGCTTTATTTTATAAAGGGGGGGACGAGTCGAAAAAAGGAGGGGGGAAAGATGGTGTCCGCCCGCCATCGAAATGTCATTGAAATTTGTTCACATCTCGAGTCTTATGAGACCGATAGATACGTGTGAGATGTCATTTTAAATATCATTAAACGTACTATAATTGTTTTTAAATAATTGTAGTCAACACTTTATTCGTTTACAAAATATTCGAAAAATTATTACTTTTTACCGTGCATATTTGCGTTACTACTGAAAAAACATGCTTATAACTCAATAAATTACAACTTTACTGCAATTAATATTGTAATAAAATATACGGGAAAATTTATGAGCTTTTGAAAAATATAAGTTTTATTTATATATAATATTGTATAACCAACTAAATGATGAATTTTGTTCAGCATGCGTCACTGCGCATCATCATATGAATGGCGGCCGACCGTTGTCGTATTTTCATTATTGCTCGGAATCTATTTTACAGATCACATCGTGATAGGTATCATTTGAAAGCATTTTAAATTTACTATAATCGGTTTATTGAACTCTGAGATGGATAATTATCCATTTGTTGTTATTTTCAGAAAACGTAATATTTTTATCTAAAAGGCTGGAGGAAACAGATTTGTTTGGAGAAAAGTCGTTGACATTTCTTCCAAATACATAAAACTGATATGGTTTTGTTCCTCATTGTCTCCAAGATATGAATTGACCAGACCAGGTTTTTTTTGTAGAGAGGGAGCGAGTCGAAAACAAGGAGGAGGGGGATAGATAGCGTCTGACCGTCATCAAAATGTCATCGAAATTCGTTCACATCTCAAGTCCTATGGGACCGATCGGTTCGTGTGAGATGTCATTTGAAAGGTTATTAAACGTTCTACAATTGCTTTTAATTAATTATAGTCATCACTTTAGTCGTTCACTAAATATTTAATAAAAATTGTTTTTTTTTTACCGTGCATGTTTGCATAAGTACTGATAAATCATGCTTATAACTCAATAAATTATGACTTTATCCTATTTAATTTTATTATAAAACAAATGGGAAATTTTATGACGTTTCCATAAACGTAAGTTTTTAATATTCAATGTTATCTAACCAATTAATGATAAATCTTGTTGGCATGGGTCACTGCGCGTCGTCATATGAACGGCGGCTGACCGCCGTAGTATTTTCATTGAACTTTGATTTAATAGTCAATAGTCAATTCATATCCTGGAGAGAATGAGGTACACACCCATATCAGTTTTAGATATTTGGAAGAGCTGTCGACGACTTTTCTCCAAACAAGCTCGTTTCCACCAATCTATTAAGTAAAAATGTTACGTTTTCTAAAAATAAAATATAAACGGATGATTTTACATCTCAGACTATAAAGAACCGATTATAGTACATTTGAAATGCTTTCAAACGATACCTATCACGATGTGATCCGTAAAACGGATTCCGAGCAATAAAGTAAATTCGACAACGGTCGGCCGCCATTCATATGATGATGCGCAGTGACCCATGCTAACCAGAATTCATCATTACTTGGTTATATCGTATTATATATAAATAAAGCTTATGTTTTTCGAATATGATCCGTGTATTTTATCATAAGTCATAACATTATTTGCGGTAAAGTTAAACATTTTTGAGTTATAAGCATGTATATCCGTACTTAGACCGACATACACGGTAAAAAAAACCCAAATACTTTCAAATATTTCGTAAACGACTAAATTTATGACTAAGGTTATTTATAAACAATTATAGTACATTAAATAATCTTTCAAATGACAACTCACACGAATCTTTCGGTCTCATAGGACTCTAGACGTGAACAAATTTCGTTGACATTTCGATGGCGGGCGGACACCGTCTTTCCCCCCACCTTTTTTTCGACTCGTCCCCCCCTCTATAAAATAAAATTTGCAAGAAATATCGATGACTTTTTTCCAGACAAGCCTGTTTCTTCCAGTCTGTTGTCAGGTAAAAATGTAACATTTTCTAAAAATAATAGTGAACTGTTAATTATGCAACTAAGATTTCAAAGAACCGATTAAAGTACATTTAAAATGCTTTCAAATGATACCAATTAAGATTTGATCCGGAAAATAGATTCCGAGAAATAATGAAAATACGATGGCGGTCGACTGCCATTCTATAAGGAAGCACAGTGACCCATGCTGAACAAAATTCATCAATACTCGGTTATATAATATTACTTACTAATAAAGCTTATATTTTTCGAAAGCTCATAAAATTTCCTGTATATTTTGTACTAAAATTAATTGCGGTAAAGGTATAATATATTGAGTTATAAGCATGTTTTATCAGTACTTAGGCAAACATGCACGGTAAAAAAATCATATTTTTTCAAATATTTTGTAAAAGACTAAAGTGATGACTACAGTTATTAATAAACAATTGTAGTACATTTAATAAGCTTTCAAATGACATCTCATACGAACTGATCGGTCTCATAGGACTCGAGATGTAAACAAATATCGATGACAGTCAGCCGCCATCTTTCCCCCCCCTTTTTACCGACCCGTCCCCCCCCCCTCCATAAACTAAAACCAGTCAATTCGTATTCAGGAGACTACGAGGAACACATCCATACCAGTTTTAGGTATTTAGAAGAGATGTCGACGACGTATCTCCAAACAGGCCAATTCCGCCGTACTATTATTGTGTCATATCTGACGCGGCTAGCTCTCCGTCTATTATTCCCAAGAAAATAATTTTTATATTCGCCCGGTAAGGTGTCCCACTGCTGGACAAAGGCCCACTATTTTTCTTTTCTTTTCCACCATTTGGCTCTGTCTGATGCGCACTCCAGCCGCCACCGTCTCCGTCTTGGTGTACACGTACAGTCGACGTCAAAGATACCTATGTTTACACTTTTGCACCTTACTCCATTGTAACAAGGTGCAAAAGTGTAAACATATCTTTGACTTCGACTGTACAGTCACGCTCCGTGATTGATGAGCCATTTAGGGTTCTAGCTAAATTGGACCTTCCATAGCGCAAGTATTGTACAACCAATTTAGCTAGAACCCTAAATGGCTCAACAATCACGGAGCGTTGGTGTTTGTCCTCAAGTCTGTGATAGGAAATAATAATAAACAACTAAAACTTCATATTATACCTACAATGTGTTAATCTTTAAACTGTGATTAGTGTAGGACATAAGAATATATATTTAGATAACTTTGCTTATAATTTAATTATTTATTGGCAGAAAACAACATGCATGAGTGGATAAAATTAAACTATACCTATAAATAAAAACAAATATTAAAAATAAATGTTAATTAAAGCCCTACTAGAAATATATGAGCACGCGCCATATTGCGGAACTTCATTGAAACTAAATTTTTCATACTAAACTGAACTGTCACCATATACATTGAGTAAAAAGCGCCTTCCTGACAATACTCATATATTTCTGGCAGGGCAAGTAAAACTTAACAAAATAACCCTAAAAAACATCAAAAAAATTGGGTCCTCGTGGCATGGTTATAATTACGATGAAAATTTTAAACATACAAAACAATTCGTACCGCAATGTATACCCCATGCCACTTTTTAATTTCTACACTTTTTGGTCGGAATATACTTAAATGCAACACACCCAAGTTAAATTCTCGTTGACATTGGCAGTTACTTACTTTTTCTTCAATCATGTTCGTGTACAATCACCATCAGATATATAGGAGCGGCCAAGGTACTCAAAAATATCTGAACATGCACGTTACTGCCTTGATAATAGAGGCGTTGTTCAGATATTTATTACCACCTTGGCCGCTCCGGTATATCTGATGTCGACTGTACATCGTCGCGACTCGTTAAAAAATCAAATGTTATTTCGTACATAAGCTCCTAAAAACTCAGTACGAAGTTACTAACCTCACACCAGGGTTTGAGCTCCGGATCCCAGTTCTCTTTAAATTGAAGGTCTAAGCTCAATACCTCAAGGCTAGATGACATCGTCTGAGATTTACTGAGAAATAAAATAATTAAAAGTTGTTAAAGTTAATTAATTAATCGACGTTCAGTAGATTTATTGCCTAAACCCATTAATTACTCCTGGGATTTATTACACACGAGTAAGTAATTATTGAGCTCTGGGATTTTAGTACTTATTTGGACTATTTCGAGACTCGTAAAAATAACCAGCCATAGAGTTTATATTTATTGACAATTCCACCAAAACCTAGTTTTAGGGCGAGTCCGCCGTAAGATATCGGCCTGTCAGTTGTTCGAAACTGTCAAATATTTATTCTAACTGACAGGCCGGGTTCTCTGCCTTTTCGCCGAAAATGGTATTGCCGAATTTCACTTGCCAACCAACGTTTCGCAGAAGTTTCATTTGGCCGAATTTCATTTCCCAACTTTACATAATCTAACCTAACCTAACCCAACCTAGTAGGTAAGTTTCATTTCCCAACTATGGGGTTGGGAAATGAAATGGTTGCGAAATAATTATTTGGTAAAAGTTATTCGGCCAAATGAAACTTTTGCGAAAAGTTGGTTGGCAAGTGAAATTCGGCAATACAATTTTCGGCGAAAAGGCAGGATACCGACAGGCCGATATCGTCAGGCGGACTGATAGTCGGTAGGCCCCCTTAGGGCGAGTCCGCTGGAAGATGTCGGCCTGTCAGTTGTTCGGAACTGTCAAATATTTATTCTAACTGACAGGCCGATATCGTCCGGCGGCCTGATAGTGGGAGGCCGCCCTTCCAATGGACGCCCAATTCACATCCCCTGTCCCATCCCTCAGAAAGTCGTCTAGCCTTCATAATATCAATATTTAAGGCTAATTATCAGTTGTATGGAGTGAGCATTGTAAGCTTATTATTTCTCTATGAGAACGAGCGAGATACATAATGTGAGTAGGTTAAAATGAATATCAAATTAAATCCATAAAATAAACATTTGAACACCGCTCGCGCTTCGCCATTTGCAAATTGATATAAAATTAAATAGAAAATAACCAATACGTTTTCCGCGTTTTTATTGAATTCGAATAACCGCTGGCATTTTAAATTGCCCGTCGTACATTGAATGGAGATTGAAATGAACGTCGTTAATTTTTATTTAACGTTCAATTGGCTTTCAGTTTAACGCATACCGAAATTGAAAAAGACGAACGAATGAAAATATTATTGCGGCCTTCAGTGCCAAGGCCATTATACATAACAGCAGCACCAAAAAAACGTGTATTGATTTTTTTAAAGGCTCATAAACTCATTCTTCTTCTTCCTAGTCGAATCCTCATGTCTGAGGGTCGTGACCACCATAAGTCGCTCTATGTTGTATTGCTCTCCATTCCAGGCGCTAGGCGCTTTAGCATCTGCGCGGTAAGACCATCTCCGCCACAAGCTTTCAGTTTGAGTTTCGCTATCGCGGTTTCTACTTCGCTCAGTAAAATATCAGGCTCCTTAACGCAGTAATCTAGCCTACCATTCGTAGCGTTATCTCCATTCGTACTATCACTGACTTAGGAATAAAGAGACACGGTCTCATCGCGATTTAGTACCGAAACCAGTGTCGCCACGGTCAAGCATGTGTGTATTTCATCTACATATATAATATTATATGTATTAGGGTTACACACACATAGATCAAGTCCACTACGTGGAGTCTTATACTGTGGTTGGTGCACATACAAGATACACGGATTATAATTACACAATAACCATGTCAACGAACGCTTCCGTGTTTGTGTTCGTACCTCCTTGAGCCAAAAAGTCATATCTTCATACGATATTTTTATCACATACGACTTTTTACTTTAAATGGAACTTTGACAAACATTCAAACCTTCATTCTTCCATTCATTCATTCGATAGAGATGGGAAGTGCAAAAATATTTTCTATCGATACCAAATTTTATAGACTTACTTCGACTTTGAAACTATCTCCTACTAAGGTTAACTAGAATAGATAAGTTCGCCTTTGTACTTACTTTGTTTCTTTCCTACATCATGTTTGTATTCTTACTTCTTTTGTGTAAAATAAAGTGTAAACATACGTACAGTACGTATCTCGTCTAGTAGTAGTAGTAGTTAAGTTAAGTATGTAGAGCATGACATTTATCTTTACTTCACAAGTCCTGAGATGTCGAGACCGAAGACGAGTGAAAATGGTAAAAAAAACATATCCGCTAGTGTGTCAAACGACGATTTTCACTAATGTTATAAAAAAATTACAATATAACAAATATTGAATTTAAACTTTCGTGAGACATATTAACACTATTATCAATGCATGCGGCTGTACTCACTTGTGTTGTGTGTGATTAAACACAAGTGAGTACAGCCGCATGCAGTGATAATATAACAAATCTTGTTTACTTTGAAATTAATTGAGTAGGTAGGTACAGTCAGCACCAATAGTATCTTCCTACACGAAGACCTACAAATAAGAGCGTATCACATATATTTGCGGCCTTCGTGTAGGATCTAAGGTAAGTATTATTTTATATTTAATGAAAATCACACCCGGTGAATTTACTCATTAATTATGTACATCTGACATGATCTGACTACATATTTAAAATATTTACCTAAACTTCAAAACTGAAATCCCCTGCAGAATGTATAATGCTAACTCTTTTCCTTGTTAGCACTATCTTCACTGATTTAAGTAATTATCATATTTATTCTACCTGTGTCTGACAACCTATTAATCCTAAAATATCATCTTATCGCAAAAATGTATCTAAAATATATGGTCTCATCCGGTAGAAAGCATAAAAAATGTGACCAACAAATACTATAGTCACGGAAACGACACGTGAAGTGATTTAAAATCAATTACGTATTCGTACATAATTGTGACGTTTTCAAGTCAAAGGTAGTTACATAATTATCGGTTGTCAATAAGGCGTTAATGTCTTAAAAGTTCATTTAGAAATAAACTTTATTAACAACTGACAATGATTGTACCTTTGACTTGAAATGGTCACAATTACATATATGTTATTTTAGTACACCAAAATATCGATACATTACAATTAAACATATCGACTTATTCGCAGCTCTATTTCGTTCATCACTGACAATATTTTGACACGTTATTTCAATTTTGCGAGTACTGTCACATTCCACATGTTTATTGTCCATTGCGTGGTAGCCTCTATAACATCAAAGGGGAATGTACACAAAACAAGCAATCGATGTCATTTGAATGCCAAGCAATGGAAAACGTATTTTAATATTTTTCGCTCTTATCTTTATTTAAATAAATAGTGATTAGTCTTTCCAGTGATAACTAACGTCACAGTTTCGCAAATTCACAGTCGTACTGCGGTTTTTACACGTAATTATGGCACAAATCGGCATTTTATTTTGCTATTTATACCATATTGGTTGTCATGCAACTGACAATATATGATCACGTTTCTTAATCGCCTCGATCAAGATTCAGAGACAAGCTTGCAGCTGTCAAACCACTTCTCTTTATAATTCAGATTTCTATGCGTACTATAAAGCTTCTGACAGTAGTCTCTCCATCTTTCCAGGACATTCACCTTCTCCAGTATAGGGATTCCCTTTTCATCACCTATAGACCATGTTTTAGGTTTGTGATCTTTGGCAAGTACTTTGACTCTCTGAAACATGTCCTTAGTGTGAGCTCCGTTGGAAAGTTTTTCTATGTCGTTACACATAGAGTCAATGTACTTGTTTCTGTCCTCTCTGCAGTGACGTTGTACTCGAGTGTTCAGCTGGGCATACACTTGCCTTTCCTCTTGCGTGGCTAGACCTTTGAGCTTTAATGACTTCCTTTCTTTGACCGCATTCCAGGTCGCATCACTCATCCAATCCGCTCGAGAGGCAGCAACCTTGGAGAAATGTTTGGCCGTGTCCAGGACCGTAGTTTTCAGCGCTTCCCAGGTAGTATTTGCCGATTCGAAGGGGTCAATATCCAATGCGCGTAGTCGAGATGTGACAAGGTTTTCAAAAGGTTGTTCCGCACTCTTCGGTAAAATAATAACTTTCGCGGTTTTTTGTGTCTTCACCACTTTTAACCGGACCCTAAAAACCGCGGCTAGAAGTTGGTGGTCACTGCCACAATCTGCTCCCGGTCGGGTTTTGGTGGACAGAACAGACGACCTCCATCTCTTCCCTACGAGAATGTAGTCAATTTGATTACGGTGGCCCTTAGGAGACTGCCAGGTGTAGAGACGTCGTGGATGTTGCTCAAACCACGAGTTCATAATCGTTAGACCATATTCGGTGCAGAGCTCTAGCAGCCGCTCACCTCGCTCATTTCTCAAACCGAGACCAAATTTTCCAACAACCTCTCTAAGGTGGTCATCCTGACGAGTACTGCCGATTTTTGCGTTAAAATCACCGAGAATTAACGTAAACTCCTTACTCGGTATGCTCTGATACAACCCTCCTAGATCACTATAAAATTGACTGATGGTTTCCTCCGACGAACTTGAGGTCGGCGCATAAACTTGAATCAGATTGATGGGCTGGGGTTTTGCCGCTAGTTTGAGGGTGACAATTCTATCACTCAGGGTATTGTAACCTAATATCTTGTTGCGAAGGTGTTTGGCCACTAGGAAACCAACACCACTAAAGCTGTTACTCTGGCTACCAGCATTGATCCTTAGCATGCCGTCTGATGACACATAGTGACCACACTCCTTTATGTGCGTCTCACTTAACCCCAGCACATCCAATTCATATCTAGCCATCTCGCTTTCTATTACTTCCGCTTTACCGACCTTTTTCATGCCGCGTACATTCCAGGTACCTATCTTGAGAGCATTCTCCTTCATAGTTAACCGACTTGTGTGAGGTGGAATCTGTCCAGCAGTAGTCCAGTTTCTGCAAACTCATTAGATCCATACCGAGGATTGAATCACGAACCACGGGTTGGATATCGCGCGATTTACCGCTTGGCTACTAAGGCCCTTTACACACGGCGTCGTCGCGTGAGCGTATCGTAATACCCGCGTAAGACGAGAGCGATACGATGTTCAAAGAAGTCCGCTCGCGGAGCGTCGTTGAAGTGAATCATTTTCCCGACGCTTCGTGTGCGCTCTAGGGATGTCACGAATATTCGCATTCGTATAATGCGAATATTCGCATCATTTTTGACATTCGTATCAACATTCGCATTCGCATCAAATGATGCAAATATTTTTCGAATGTGAATGTTGGTAGAACACATCCTGTTTTGACCGCACTGACCCGGCCCATGGTCATATGCTTGCTCATACACAGGAAAACGACGGTATCTCCTTTTGATCGTTAAAATAGGACTCCATCACATGTCATGTTTTGTATTTTTCTCGCTCTTTGAACATCTAGATGCTCGTATGGGTCTCGTCTTACGCGCGTATTAAGACACGCTTACGCTACGACGCCGTGTGCAAAGGGCCTAAAGATTCCTTTCTTTTCTATTATAGATTATGTTAAAGTTAAGTCTTAAATCTGATTTCAACTTGCATTTATGTCGTAAGTCATACAAACATCTCAGTATTTTTTTTATTTAATTGGTGTTTAGGATTAAAATAATAATCCTAGCCAGCTACCATTTTGTATTTCCACGCATTTAATTAAAATAGACTCTCCCTTATCCGGTCTGATACAAAGGGGTTCCAAAATAAATTAACTTAAGTACTGGGCAGGGCTCGGAGTCCGCTAAATAATTTAACCTAACTTTTAAATGGAAAAGGTAATTCAAAATTTCCTCATTCGTTCAATTTGAATTCTAATACAAATTGGTTTCCATTAAATATAAATTGAGTAAAACGAGAAGGTCTATTGTAAAGGGTTAATAACGTATTGTATTTAGGGTCACCAAAAACAAATTGAAATAGAAGTTAACCACCACATAGCACAATTTACAGTAGGGAACCTACTCATTTTTCATGGTAGAATGCTCGCGGCCCCATGACAGCTCCCAGAAAACAATGCTTATTTTACTGGGTAGGTTCCCTCCCTTCATATATCTCTAGAAAAAGTGGAAGGTAAGACGGTTATCATATTGGCGCCGCAACCGCATGCGGCGACGGTGTGCAAACGTGACAGCGCTATACACACGCAGAGCACTATCTCGCCGGCGCTGCATGCGGAAACCGCAGCAGTGTGAAAGACGAAGAGTGTAACATTAGTACATTGTGTATTAAGGGCGGTAAACAAGAATTTACGAACAAGTGTGAATTGAAGCCCGAAGGCGAGGGCTTAATTCACACGAGTTCGTAATTCCTGTACCGCCCCTGGTACACACAATGTTTTTCATCACACTTGTGAGGAAGAAAAATAAAAACTCCGCCCAATTACGCAGTTTTTAACCGACTTCAATTCCATTGAGGAAGGAGGTTCTGCATTCGGTTTGGTGTTTTTTTTTATGTATGTTCACCGATTACTCCGAGACCCGTGGTTCGATTTGGGTAATTCTTTTTTTGTTTGTAAGGATCTACATCCAAGGTGGTCCCATAATAATCTGGTGCTGTTCTGATGATGGGATCCATGAGGAATTGAGAGAACTCCTCAATTTTTAAAGGCACATGTATGGTGATTTGGGTGTTTTCTTAAGCTACTGAAGCATTTTCTCACGAAAACCACCAATTTGATGGAGTGGACCTGATGATGATGATTGTTTTGATGATAATGATGAAGATTTTTTTAAATGTAGGATGTTCAGTGATTACCTACTCCAAGACCCGTGGTCCGATTCGAATGATTCTTTTTTTGTTTGGAAGGAACTACCTCGAAGATGTTCCCACAATAATCTGGTGCTGTTCTGATGATGGGATCGATGAGCAACTGAGGGAACTCCTCAATTTTTAAAGGCACATGTATGGTGATTTGGGTGTTTTCTAAAGTTACTCAAGCATGTTTTCACGAGAACCACTAATTTGATGGAGTGGACATGATGATGATGATTGTTTTGATGATAATGATGATGTAGGATGTTCAGCGATTACGCCAAGACCCGTGGTCCGATTCGAGTAGGTAATTCTTTTTTTGTTTGGAAGAAACTATTTCGAAGATGGTCCCACATTAATCTGGTGCTGTTCTGATGATGGGATCGATGAGCAACTGAGGGAACTCCTCAATTTTTAAAGGCACATGTATGGTGATTTGGGTGTTTTCTAAAGTTACTCAAGCATTTTTTCACGAGAACCACCAATTTGATGGAGTGGACATAATGATGATGATTGTTTTGATGATAATGATGATGTAGGATGTTCAGCGATTACGCCAAGACCCGTGGTTCGATTCGAGTAATTCTTTTTTTGTTTGGAAGAAACTATTTCGAAGATGGTCCCACATTAATCTGGTGCTGTTCTGATGATGGGATCGATGAGCAACTGAGGGAACTCCTCAATTTTTAAAGGCACGTGTATGGTGATTTGGGTGTTTTCTTAAGCTACTCAAACATTTTCTCACGAGAACCGCCAATTTGATGGAGTGGACCTGATAATAATGATTGTTTTGATGATAATGATGAAGAATTTTTTAAATGTAGGATGTTCAGCGATTACTCCAAGACCCCTGGTCCGAATAGAATAATACTTTTTTGTTTAAAAGGATCTACCTCGAAGATAGTCCCACTTTACTCTGGTGTTGTTCTGATGATGGGACCCATGAGCAACTGAGGGAACTCCTCAATTTTTAAAGGCACGTGTATTTATTTCCACTCGAAAACCACCAATTTGATGGAGTGGACTTAATGATGAAGTCCACATGTGATACGTGGAACTTTCCTTAGATTGAATGGGTGTGTTACGAACTTTTTGATATATCTTTAGCGATTTTTCCGAGACTCGTTGTTCGATTTTTATAATTTATATAACCACTAAAAATTGAAAAATAAAAACTTTTTACAAAAAAAAAGATAAACCGACTTCAAAAAGGATAAAATGAATCATTATGTTATTTATATGCGTTACCAACTGATATGTTTGAAGTCGGTGCCAAGCCAAAAATTTAAATCAGCTTCAAGTATAAACATCACTAAACATCGGTAGATACTTACTAATAGGTACATAATGCAAAGGTGAATGTGATTATATCTGTTACATTTTGATGTTTAAACAACTAATCCAATTTTGATGAAATGTGGTACCTATGTATATATACATTTATACTCTCATACACGTTTACTTTGTCAATAATCAGAAAAGGCGGCAAATAGAAAAAAATATGTACATAAACGCTTAAGATTGACCTTCCATAGAAAATTCGGATATCTTGCCTTTTTCTACTGACACGGTGGATGTACTGGGTATATCTGAGTATAGAAAAATTAACCTAGCCATTGAATTCCTGTATACTTCGAATTAAACCTTAGATGAAGAAGGATGAATAATTCAAACGAACCACGGGCTTCGTTCGAGATACCGATAGTCCGCCGAACAGTGTCTTAATAAACATAAAACGCATAGCTATACTTTCTGTACCTACTTGCTTAACAGTTAACGGTCGAAACGAATGTACCTATACCTAAGTGCAATCCATATCGTATTAGATTAGTTATATAGTAAGACTAACAACTGACTGAACACATCGCCTCGTGCGTATTAACTCTTCCAAATTTGGCTTGGCACCGACTTCAAACATATCAGTTGGTAACGCATATAAATAACATAATGATTCATTTTATCCTTTTTGAAGTCGGTTTATCTTTTTTTGTAAAAAGTTTTTATATTGAGTAGCGTTGCGTGGTAGTTTAGTGTAGGTACGGTATCGTGACCGCGCCCCCCGCGCTCCGGGCTTCAGCACCGCGCGTGCCCGGCCCCGCGCGGTGTAAGAGAGAGATGAAATTTACATTACAGCCCAAGGTCTCAATGAACGATCTACGGCCCACAACGCCTACGCGTAACAACAGCTATTACGAACAAGAGTGATGAAAAATAAAATACATCATTCAACCCAACAAAGCCACTGATCTTACGTCCCCACCGAGATGTGTTGAAGTGAGTTGGAGCGAGTTCAATTCAATGTGACTATGTGAGTTAAGAGATCAAGCAGGACGTCCCGGGTTCGAATCCTGGTCAGGGCATTTATTTGTGTGCTTATCACAGATATTTGTTCGACAATGTAAATTTTAATATTAGGACAATAGGATTTATTTATTTATTTATTATTCCCTTAGCTTAATCACACTTTTGTCAGTAATCTTTCACTGCTTAACTGTTGTATTTATGTTATGTATATTTTATTTATATTATAAGAAACTATTGTAATTTGTAGTGCCCTAACAGGGTTCACTGGCGAACTTTCTATGTAATGTACCACCTTATTGTACCTATGAATAACTGATAACTGATAACAATCGGGGTGGGGCGTAGCCTAGCCATTCAGTATAAAATACTATACTATAATCAACCGACTTCAAGATTTCGAAGGAGGAGGTTCTCAATTCGTCGGGATCTTTTTTTGACGTGATAACGTTTTATAAATCGATGGAGAACCGACCGCATGTTCAAACAAATGTAGCGTTCCGCTGGGACCACGTGGTCAAAAATTTTATATTTCGAATGTACTAGGGCATAATGAATACATAGGAGTAGGTGTAAGACCGTAAATCCGCTTGACATCTAATCTAATTTCGTCGAGTCGATCGTTTCAATAAAACCAGTATAAAATAATCTACGATTACGCATACTTGTTACGAATCTAGGGGTCTCTGCAATAATGGTTTGTAAAAGAGACGCGCTTGGTAAGCGACGGTGATTACTGAGGCCCTGGTACTTTAATTTCCATCGCCTAACAAGCGCGCAACTAAAATACACCAATGTAAAGGTGACCTCTGATTATGCATAGTTATAATGGTATGAAAGATTCGCTTATACTGGACGGCTTGTAAGTGTCGGGAATCAGTTAGCCAAAACCTACGATCGTCATTGCCGACTAGTCGGTCGATTAATCGGCAATTTGAAAACCGATTAGTCAGCCGATTGTGTAGTCGGCAAAAACCCTAGTCGGTCCATCTCTAGTTTTCTTATTACGTTATCACGCAAAATTATAGTCCGTAAACCGCCTTTACAGACAACCACTTTTTACGTATGTTCACCGATTATTCGAAGACGGGTGGACAGATTTGTAAAATTCTTTTTTGTTTGAATCTCATTATCTCAAGGTCCGGATCTGATGATGGGATACTGGAGAAATCTAGAGGGAACTCTTCAACTATTATAGGCACACCTATAGTGATATCATGATATCAGTATTTTTATAGCAACTCGGACATTTCTTCTTAAAAAAGTAGAGTCTAAGTGAAGTCGGTTCTTCTTTTGTTTAAAATTATTTACGTCACTCTGGGCGCTAAGTGAGATTTAACGCCCTAGGGCGCAGCGGCAAATCTCACTTCACACCCAGGAGAACACGTAAAATTGTGTACGCACCACGGGCGGTAATAAAGAAGGCCACAGATCGCTTGTTTGTGGCCCTTACCTTCGGTTCGGGCCACAAATGCCCGCGATCTGAGCCCTTCTTTGTTTTACCGCCCTAGTTACGTAATGTACTATTATTCTGTGGTCAAGGTGTATATAATTTCGGTTTCTCAGAAGCGAATATTCTGTACGAAACCTGAATAATCCAGGATTGTACAACGCGCCATCGAACGCGCCTCGAATATTTAAGTAAGAATTCTTCGGGCGAGGATTATGGAAATGTAAACGTGTCACCTTTCACTCTGATGAAATTGTTCCAGCGATTGGAACAATCGTTTTAGATTCGGTAGAACGAGATATATTCGCTATCAATTGAAAAATAACATTAGATAAACAAACATGCGTTTCTAGGCAAAAAAAACATTTGATGCGTCAAAATATTCTTAAATATTTACTGAAATATAAGTAGGTAATAACAGGTCATGGACCATTCAATAATAGTAGTTTATGTAACTGTTACGTAATAGGGCTCCTTAAAACACGAGTGTGGTTTTATGAAACGAACGAAGTGAGTTTCATAACAAGATCACACGAGTGTTTTAAGGCCTAATTACTATTGCTTTATCTACACACATTATAAACCCGAAATGATGATTGAATGACTGCCATTGCACGGATTGCACCGCCATCGCCATGGCCAACTCGATTGTGTCGGTCGGGGGGGGCGCGTGCCGGCGGGCGGGGCCTACCCGGATTCTCATAATGAAATCGAATTTTTGATTATTATTTGATAATAATAACATCGTTACAGATAAGACATTTGTTCTAACTACTAACGAAACAATCTATTTTTATGGTGGTTATAACGTGCGGTTTTTGAACGCATCATGGAGGGTTTATGATATGGGTGTAGATAAAAACTAAATATAATAATTTTGTTAGGTACAATCGACGACGTCAAACAGATGTATACACAAGCACCTTAACTCTATGTAATAAGGAGTCTCTTTGTAACAAAAGCGTAATATAATATCTTTGACGAGACTGTACACCTTGTGAAGGTCGCTCGTGCTAGGTGTAGATAAACATTTTTTTAACATAGGTGTTACAGACAATCCCCTATGCCGAGGGTGCATGGAGACAGAAGAAACAGCCTCACACGTGGTGATGGATTGCAGCGGAGTGACCCCGTACAGGGCACCTCGGGTCCCCGAGAGATCTCCCCAAGGTCCTACTCAACATCAAAGGTCTGATAGGATTGCTTGAGGAGTTAGGCTGGCTGGCCGTCTTTCCTCACGCAAAATAGGCGCTAGACGTCGAGTTGCGGAAACAATACAATACAATACAAGTTTTAATTAACGGATATTTTTATAATAAATTAATATAAATAACAAGTTTGTATATCAGCTGACAATGAAATCACAATTGTTCTTTAAAAGTGCATGATTGCGAAGGTATGAAGGTAAATGTTTTTTTTTTTGCTTTGCTATTGACACCGAAGATCAGAAGCAGTGTTTTAAGTTTAAAATCATTACAGGTTTGCTATCAAAAAAACTTTCTTGTGTCATCAAAATGATATTGATTCAAATACGAGTAGTAGTCATTTGGATAACCATTCGTATTCGGATGAACATAATAACTTTTACAATTTAATCTCAGCATTAATATAACTCGTTTTTTTTGTGTTTCTACAAACAGTCCACTTAAACCCAATAAAACTGAAAAAAAACTCAGGAAATTGTTAAAAATCACGTAAATAACCAGATTTGAGCGTTCAGCGCTAATGAATTTCAATTACGTTAAAATGGGTAAAACAATCCCACCTTCCCCTATCTAAACGCCGTATCACACCTAATCCCTCATGGTATACACAACCTTATTGTTTGTAAAATAAGGTTGACATTTATATTGTTAAATGAACGACATATTGAGTTGATTTGAGACACATCAGTCTCTGGTGGGTTCAGGTGGAACGAAAATTTACACGAGCTATCAATTTTACCTGCCAATGAAGGGGATGGAGTAGACTTCCCCTCATAGGCTACGCATTATAAAACATTGGCTGCCTCAGCCGGCCGCTTTGAATTATTATTCCCTGTGTGCGAAGTGCATGGTGGAGGTAACGTGAACGATCGCAGTGCACAATATAACAAGAAATTGGGCTCTTGTCCACATCACATTTCAAAATATTTGACATCACCTATAGGGTCAACTGTCAAAATAGTGAATCAGCCAGAGACATCATTCTGTTTCGAATATGCAAGAGCGATAGAGGCGGAGATAACTAAATTTTGATTCTCGAAGTTTGCGGTAAAAGCGAGATAACTGAAACGAATAACGCTATTGGGAGAACGAGTCATCTCTGTAAAAAAAAACGTTAACCTTCGTTTAAGGGGGTTTACTTTGAAAAATTATAGGTTTTTTCAAACGCTCTATTGACTAAATGGGAAAAGGGACTGAATTTATTTTCGAATATATATTATTAGACTATATACTCTTGTTTATGGCACAAGCCGGAACATGATTGCTGAAAGTTGCCTCGATAGAAAAAAAATCCGAAGTTGGGTCCTTTTTCCCCTTATTTTTCTTAGCTTACGTAAACTATAAGAGATTATGCAATATAACTAAGTAAAAAATATGGTATTCTGGTTTATCTAAAAAGTCACAGAAACAAAATTTGACAAAACTTTATAGATTCGCTTATTTATCGTAGTTTAGTCAAAAATTCTGATCCTTAAGAGCGCTGCATCTCTTTCTTTCGTGCACGGCAGCCATAAACGTGTCTCTTACGGATGGCCACCAACTATTCGCTAGCCAATACCTAAATGCCGGTAACCGAGACCATAAACGCTATTCATTTCAGTTGATGTACGTACGAAAACGGTTTGAATAAAATTCTAAACCATAATTACCAAGCGGTAATTATGGTCAAATAATACCCATAATTTGCCGCTCTGTGAGCGTAATAAGTTGTAAATTACAATAAATAATATTACACAACCCGACCAAGTCCCACTCAGTAAATTTAATATAAACTTCACCCGTTAAGTAATCTATGAGAATTAGAAGTAATGTTTGAAGTAGGATCGAAGGCTGTGTGGTGCGCCGTCATAACGTATTCAGTGCTTCAAATATGTATCGCGAATTTCTATGGTATTTTATTGTTACCGTTGAATATCGAAAAACACATAAATCACACAGAAATTGGCTCAAACTAAATATCTGTGAACACACCTGGTCGCTAGAAGCCTCGATAAGACGCATGAAAAGTCTTTTTAACACAGTTGCTCAAAAAAGCGCTTTTCTAGTAGTAGTTTAGCGTGCGAAAAGTTCTATTTCTCGCACTAATGCTTTTTACTTTTCCAGCCAATCACGGCTCCGAATCATGACGAGAGAGCTTTTTCCACATATCGAGGCCAACCCGAGTTGTTGGTGCCTAAAGAAATCTGAGACCTATGAAAAGCAGACACCTGAATTTCAAACATCATAAATCTTAGATATATGTAGTTAGCAAAAATATTGTTAAATAAAAATATTTATAACGGGTCACTCACGTAATTTTGGTAAATTTTTTGAAAGTAATTTTCAAAAAAGTGAGTGATCCGTTATAAATATTATTAATATGTTAGAGACTCACGAGAGTTTTATAGTTAAACATATTGTTACTTACACTTATTTACTACTTACATCCTTTCCGACCTAGTATCAAAATGTACTTACTATTATATTTTTGAAAACTTTGTATATTTTAATTATTTGTCTCTTTCCTAGCGTGTGATCACGTATTTCCCTGTGATATAAAATAATGGCTCATGGGTTATGCACGCTCCAAAAGTGTAACCCTTAAAATGGGTGAATTCAAACAATTGTCACTAGTCGCGCACCGGCAAACGAGAGATGCGGACGTGCCAATGAGCTGCCGTCAAGCGGGAGAAAGAGACAAACTATAATTTTCTAACAATGAGAGTGACAATCATCACAAACATGTAATGATTGTCAAAATAGATAAATATAACGGAATCATTGCTAGGTTATGAAATAACTTTGGAAGTATTTTTTATGCACATTTTGTTAGAGTATAAGTATGTAAAGTAAATATCATTGGTATACCCTCATATCCTTGACATATTTTTAATGCAAAAGAGGGAAGCATTATGAGATGCCTCCCGCGGACCATTAACATAACAATGGAGGTTACGGGATTATATTATGGGGCATTAAATAACTCGCTTTATGTTTTTATATGAGGGTGGTTTATTGAGTTTACGATATCTCTACCAATAGCATTAAAATAATTTTTTTTTTAAGATGCTATTGGTCTTTTTAAATTTAATTTATGTTCAAACTTAAAAATACCAATTGTTTTTTTTATATAAATAGTTTATGTTTATGTTATTAATTTTATGAAATTATTGAATTAATCACAATTAAATAATTAAGCCATAAAAAATATATAGCGGTTCTTACACTATTTTTTCTCTTATATTATACTACAATTTAATCACGATGTGCACACAATCACATTTTTTTACAAGGAGGTTCTCAATACGATTAAAAAAAATTTTTTTTTTTAAATTATATGTTGTCCGTGATGAATCGTGAACCGATTTACAATTTTTAATCGATCGGGTATAACCCCTAGATGGCCCCTTGTCACCAAATCGGGGTCTGATGATGGGATCCTGAAGAAATCGAGGGAACTCTATAACTATTATAGGCACACCTATAGTGATTTCACTATTTTTTACAGCAACTCGGCCACTTCCTCTTGGAGTAGCGGATCTTAAGTGAAGTCGATTCTTTTTTTGTTCAAAATTATATACGTTATTAGTGGTGACAGTTCTAGCATTAGAAAAAAACAGAACTATTCTCTGTGTCAATTTTATAAACAAAATAAACAAATCCCTGGGAAAACTATAGAATTGGTAGAAATAGTGCAGTCGGGCTACCATTATAATATCTGCAAAAATACTTTAGGCCTAAACCTCAAGGTTTAAATAGGTGTATTCTCTGTATATTTGGTATTGATCTAAAATCACTCAGACATATGTTAATTGTAAATGATAAACAAACAGATATATTTCATTGGGAGCTAAGTGCACCATCCATCAAAACATATATATCGTCAGATGACAAGCAAAACTCATTACAAAAAAATATTAAAGGAAGATCAACCTTGTTATAATGCCAGTATGGTTCATTATGGGTATGCACTTGAGGTAGTACTTAGTGAGTTTCGCTTGTCACCAGACGATATATGCAACTTCATGCTGCGTCAGCTGAGTCATACTCACTGCCGATACATTTCTACTATTTAACCGGCTTCAAATAAGAAGGAGGTTCTCAATTCGACTGAATTTTTTTTATCATTTTTTTTGTATGTATGTTACTCGATATCTCCGTGAATCGTGAACCGATTTTCAATTTTTTTTTTAATCGAACGGGTATAACCCCTAGATCGTCCCATTGTCACCAAGTCGGGGTCTGATGATGGGATCCTGGAGAAATCGAGGGATCTCTTCAACTGTTATAGGCACACCTATAGTGATTTCACTATTTTTTACAGCAACTCAGCAATTATTATTCTGCTATACCTTGCTGTTGCTTTTGAGATGTGGTATTGGCGCCGCATAAAAAAGATCAGGGGGGTAATTTTTGAGATTCGAGCGCTCAAATCTGACATTTAAAACTCTGAATAAAACGAATAAATGTTTTTTTTTTAAATAACAGAGATAACAATATAAAATCATCATTATTTATACTATTAATTTCATGCGTAAATAATGGCAAAAAACTTTTGTGTGCGATTATATTCGAGCAATATAATTACCATGGGGGACTTCAACGCTCAGATCGGAGCTCCAAAAGAGTATGAACGCGTTACCGGGAAATTCGGATACGGCAAAAGAAACACACGAGGCGAGAGACTTATTCAGTTTGCCCACGAATATGACCTGAAATTTATAAACACAATGTTCCAGCTAAAACCTAAGGACAGATGGACATGGATCTCCCCAGACAAAAAAACAAGAAACGAGATAGATTACGTAATGTCTACAATGCCACAATTATTTACAAAATACGAAGTAGTAACATCGTTCCCGTTTGGGTCTGATCACAGACTGTTAAGAGCCGCATTACAGTTAAAAGCTACGAAAAAATGCAGACGCAACTTTTCTAGTGCATCATCGGCATTGAAAACACTGAAAGAACAAGAATTATATCGCGAAAACTTAAACAGTTATATACCAGAGCTTTTGTCTACCCAAGAAAACTGCAATATTGACAACTACTGTGAAAAAATCATGCACTCTATATTGGAAAGCTTAAAAAGCTCTCAAAGAGTTAAAAAACATACTATCCTATCAGACAAAGCACTAAATCTTATGAAAGAAAGAAGCCAGTTACAAAACAAACCAAAACTCAATGATACTGAAAAGGAAAAGCTAAAGGAACTCTACAAAACAACAAACAAAGAAATAAGAAGATGTTATGACTTGCACAGAACTACAACCATACAGAGACACCTAGTTGAATCAAGATCCACGAAAAAAGCATACAAAGAATTAAATAAATCAAAGAAATGGATTCCATCTCTCCAGCTAGACTACTAAAACAAGTTCCCGAAAAAATATCATAAACATAGCTACGGACTTCTATACAAATCTTTACAGTCAACCAGATTTATCAACGACTCGTTTTACTGAAATTCAAAGTAAGGACTCTTCCTTAATCCAGGAGTTTACTGAAGCTGAAATCCTGAAACAAATAAATAAACTAAAGCTAGAAAAAAGCCCGGGACCTGATGGGATCACGAACGAATGTATCAAATTCGCAAAACATCTACTACTGACACCTATCACGATCCTTTGGAACAAAATACTGGTCGAGGAAGCTGTGCCACATCTATGGACAATGTCAGAAATCATCTTGCTGTACAAGAAGGGCGATCCAGCAGACATAGGTAATTATCGTCAGATAAGCCTCATGCCATGTCTCTATAAATTATTCGCATCCTGCCTGCTCACAAGAATATGCTCAGACATCGACGCGCACCAGCCGATCGAACAGGCCGGCTTCAGAAGCGGGTACAACACGGCAGACCATATTCAAGTAGTCGAACTGGTGATAGAGAAGTACTTAGAGTTCCGAAGACCTTTATATTTAGCCTTTATAGATTATAAAAAAGCATTCGACTCTATATCTCACAACAGCATCTGGGAAGCACTGAGAACGGAAAATATAAACGAAAAGTATATAAACATTTTAAGAAATATATACACCTTCAGTACAAGTAGAGTCAAACTTGACAGAACAGGTAAAACAATTAACATAAATAGAGGTGTAAGACAAGGGGACCCAATCTCACCGAAACTATTTATCGCTGTCCTCCAACACATCATGAGAAATTTACCATGGTCTAACCTGGGCATCTACATGAACGGCAAGTATCTAAGTCACCTCAGATTTGCCGACGACGTAATACTTTTCTCGGAGAGCTCGTATCAATTACAGATTATGATCAGCGAATTACATCAGGCTAGCATAAAAATAGGGTTAGAAATGAATCTAGATAAGACAAAAATCTTGACTAACTATGAAAAAAACCCTATCGAAATAAATAACACGTGTGTCGATTATGTTGAAAAGTATGTCTATCTGGGAAAACAAATATCCTTTAACAAAGAGAGGAATATAGAAGAAGTTGACAGAAGAATAGCCATAACGTGGAAGAAATATTGGGCCCATAAAGAAATACTAAAATCTAATAGCATACCGCTATCGTCCAAAAAAATTGTTATGGATTCAGATATTTTGCCATGCCTCACCTACGGCTGCCAAACTTGGACTTACGATCTTAAAACTCAAAACAAAATCCAAACCACACAGAGGAAAATGGAAAGAAGCTACCTAAATATAAAATTAAAGGATAAAGTCAAAAATACTGTCATTCGCAAGAAAACACAGATACGCGACGCTTTAACATTCTCCCTGCAAAGGAAATGGAAGTGGGCCGGCCACATAGCCAGATACAGTGACGATAGATGGACCAGAAGATCAGTAGAGTGGTCTGGACCTGGAGGCAAAAGAGGGATAGGCCGCCCACGCGCGAGGTGGGCAGACGAAATAGAGGCGGTAGCGGGACAGGGATGGCTAGACATAGCAAAGGACAGAGCAACCTGGATTTCTTTGGAGGAGGCTTTTACCCGAAGGGGGTCCAAACAGATTAATCATAATCATAATCATAAATGAAAATATTTAAATTATTGCATGCTATTGTTAATATTTTATATCCATTAATAATTATTTAAATTTATGAATTGTTCAAAATCCTAAATGTACTTACCTTTAATCAATAATATTATTCTTATTCAATGCAATACTGAAATACTATAGCATGTAAAGTTATAAATTGTGATATTTGGACATATTCAGTTCAATCTGTATGGAATTTAATAAAGCTCTATTATATTCGAGCTTTAATTATTTGAATTCGACCGCTCGAAAGTCAAAAATCGGCTCCCTGGTAGCCGGGCGGTAAGCCGGGCGGTAAGCCGTCCCTGCAAATAAAGGAAATCAAAAAACACGATATATATATTTTTACCTACGTTGTTACATTTCCTTTCTAAATCAACCGATAAATCAACCAGCCTAAGTCCCACTGTTTCACGACGAAATACCGATCAATATGAATTAACCGAGAGAATTGTATAAAAGATCAAAGCCAGCGATTTCTCTTCATTTCCTTCCCCATAGAATGGTCTCACCTGAGCGCTGGCAGGGGATGTATGCGTAATACAATCAAATCGTCCCGCGACATCGTCGACGCGGTATCGCGCTGGAACAAAGAATTGATTGCAAATCCAATTTTCCGAGGCGATGGCGAGCCAAATTCACCCAAAGCCAGGGGAGGGGTAACATTACGCACAACGCACACACATACACTTAGGCCGTGGTCTCCTATAAACGCCATCGGCCGCTTACAGCGTCTGCGTCACGATGCTTACTATAGAGATGTACTGTTGTGGTCTGTTTCAGACGTCGACGTTGGCGTCTTTTTTGTATAGGAACGTAGACGCTGACGTCAGACGTCGCGTATAGCATAAAATAGGAGACCACGGCCTGATGAAAGAGCTGTGCGCATACACAATCGTACGCGTGCAAATGAGATGCAATGTCTCTATGTTATCTGTTTCGCACTACCTTCCGTCTCTGGGCTCCACGGAAGACCAGCGCTGTGGCATCTTAGATGCCAGGGCACATGCTGAGTGGCGTCCTTTTGCACACATCAAGTGGTTATGGAGCGAGAAAAACGAAAACAAAGGTACTAAACTAGCTATAGTTTAGTACCTTTGTTTTCGTTTTTCTCATAGAAGGAGTGAAAAGTAGAGTGTACTACGCGGTAGCAAAATTATTTCGATCTCGGATCACTTGAATCCCTCGCTACACTCGGGATTCTATTCTGGAATCCTTCGCTTCGTTCGGGATTCAACACGCTACCCTCGACCGAAATAAGTCATTTTGCTCCCTTGTAATACCATCTACTATTCTCTCCCTTGACACAGATGTTTGCTGACTGTATTTTATTTTATTTTAATTATTTATTTATTTACCCTGCGTATGTAGTATAATATACTTTCTGTATTACCTATATCTATATCCAGTCTACCGCATGCTACACTTGTATCTACCTTCAAGTAAAATAAACATGTTTTTAGTAAACCGTTATTACTGGCAGTTCAATCGAATTATTTTGGTAAATTAGCGGGTACTTTGACAATATAGTTGCTGTGGGTCTACGTTTAAAGATGTTTGTTACTCGTAGCAGTTTAAGGTAGGTATATGGGAATGGTAAATCACAAAATATATCATTTTATTATGACTAAAATGTAATTGTTTTTGCAGCGTAGGACGTCCATTCACAAGATGGACAGACGACCTTATAAAGGTCGCCGGAAGACGCTGGATGCAAGTCGCTTCCGACCGATACTTATGGAGGTCCAAAGGGGAGGACTATGTTCAGCAGTGGACGTCTTATGGCTGAGATGATGATGATGATGAAAATGTAATTTCCGTGAACTTAATGTATCCAAACCATAAACTAAATTTTTATAATGTAAAATAAAAGATATTCTTCTTCTTTTCATATGACGGGATCAAAAATTTAAGCCTAATAATTTTTTACCACTGGTTTGCGACCTCTTATCTCCGAAAAGTAGCTTTCATGAAGTCTTCTATAGTACACAGCATACTTGGATACAAGGAACACTGGATCATTAATGCGTTGTTTGTAGGTCGCCACATTCGCATTTTGCATCTCTGTGTTCCGGGCTGATTCCCTATTTAAGAAGATTGCCTTTTGATCGGCCAACTCCCGACCTTTGTCTGATTAGAGACTTGTAAGTCACCGTTGGATGTCGAGAATCTCGTCGTTACTTTTCGCGTTCTACAGTTGTCAAGTCCTTATGTAAGTATATGAGGAGGAGCAATTCCGCTCATTTGGTAGGTAATGTTGATCGCATTTGGTAGGTTTAAGGCATCCAGTGATTACTCTACAGGTTTCATTGAGAGCAGTGTCTATCTGATTCACGTGTACAGAATTCTTTCTCACTGGGTATGCATACTCTGCAACCGAGAAATTTGACGCAAGTGCGGTAGTGCTGAGGGTATGTAGAGTTACACCCAATGTGGTGTCAGAGATCCGAAAAATGATGTTGTTTGCCGCCACTTTCTGTTTTGTATCAAGGCAGTGTGATCTCTAGGTCAGGGATCTAGCTGTCTAGCGTTATGTCCTGATATTTGGGAGCGAATGTGCTAATCCAGTCTACAACCCTCCAAAACAATACGCATTGTGAGCTCCGTATCTGTCCGTGAGCTCTCAAAAGAACCTTCGGGTTTTAGAAAGAGACGTCGGGTGTCAATCAACAGTGACACACGAAAAAGCAGAACAGCAATACCTATTACCTTTGTGTGTCATCGCCGATTCCCGAAGGTCTTCTTAAAGCTCACGAACTGTATGTTTTTAAAGTGTGACAATCAATCAACGTCCCAAACAATGTTTCGCAGCTGTCTAGCAGTAGCGGCACGTCCATAGAACACGATTCCCGTCGGCTTGCCTAAGTTTTACTACAGCTCATGAAGAAATAAGCCAAATTCAGCACCGGCTTACTTAAGAAACATTTAGACCGACCGCCACAGAGGTCGAGGCTAACCCAGACGTGACGCAGCTGCATGGACCAAGTGAAGGAAAAAGTAGGAGCCGTATCAAAAGGTCAAGGAACTGGCGCAGGATAGGCGTAGATGGAAAATACTCCACCGAGAGAATCACTCTTAAGTTTGATGGTGATGATCAGTGATCGGCACGGCCCGTGCCACAGTGCTGAATTTTGGTTATATTATTTTATACGGACGTGATTATTAAAATTTTATTACGCAACCCTGTTCCAAATAGTACATTACGCACCTAGGGCAGTAAAATAAAAAACGGCTCAGATCGCGGATATTTGTGGCCCGAACCGAAGGTAAGGGCCATAGACAAGCGATCTGAGGCCTTCTTTATTACCGCCCGTGGTGCGTACACAATTTTACGTCTTTTCCTGGGTGTGAAGTGAGATTTGCGGCTACGCCTGTGGGCGTAATATCTCACTTACCGCCCAGAGTGACGTAAAAAATATTAAATTGAAATGTAATAGACTGTTCATGGCTATAATAAAATTAAAAAAATATATCTCTTTGGAGTCCCGCGGTGTGGCACGGGTCGTACCGATCACTGGTGATGATGATGGTATTAATTGATTGTTTGTTGTGTGTTCGTCGACTGCTTTTGTATTTTAAAATTAGAATACGGCACAGTTGAAATTAAATACGATGATACTAAAACCCATTACCTGAGTGGTAACTTCACGTTTTCCTTCTCACCAAAACCTTTGTGGCACGGAAATGAGACTCGACTTTTTCTCAACAGGAAATTACTTCCCAACATCACAGGTACCCGGTTTTCTGCAGAATTTTCTATGAAATTGGCTAAATATAGGCAAAGCTATTTCGAAGTACACATAATGGAGGTTCCATAAATACCTTCAACGGAATGAGAAAAAATAATTAAGGCCGTTCCTCGATTCGGACAAGCCACGCCCATCCGTTAGAGACACGTTTATGGCTCCCGTGCACGAAAGAAAGAGATGCAGCGCTCTTAAGGATCAGACTTTTTGACTAAAATACGATAAATAAGCGAATCTATAAAGTAATGTGTAATTTTGTTTCTGAGACTTTTTAGATAAACCAGAATACCATATTTTTTACTTAAGTATATTGTTTAATCTCTTATAGTTTACGTAAGCTAAGAAAAATAAGGGGGAAAAGGACCCAACTTCGGATTTTTTTTCTATCGAGGCAACTTTCAGCAATTCAATATCTAAGGGTCGTATCTTCCTATGGAAGCTGTTTTTTGGAGATAACTCGAAAACGTTTTGTAACCGTTAATGTTCAAAACAATTTTCTTTGAAAGATTATGTATTTTATTTATTTATCGTATGGCATAAAAATGTTCTCTACTTGAGATAAAGATGTAAAGATATAGGTATATGTTATTTTTTTTAATTTTGAATTTCCGGTTCAAAAGTTAAGTACAGAACGGGGGAATTCTTAATTTACACCGTGCCAAACAGTGCTCGAGAAGAGAGGTTATAAAGGTAGTGAACCTTTACAGTACCTACCACACCCAAAATCGTTGAACTGTGTATTTTCACTATCCAATAATTACTTTCACTCTTTAATCCCAACCTCTACCTTTTCACCCATCTGACACTGACTGGGCCAGATTAAAGGCCTTTACAAAATGCCACATTACTTTGATATAGCACTCCCAACCTACATTTGCCGTCGACCAAACTTAAACCTAACTGAATAGTTCAGAAACTGTGCCTTTTTGAGTTGAATTGTTAACTTTGTATTACTATTTTAGGCCCTACTCTTGCTGTCATTTCACTGACAAGCATGATCTGGGCTTAAATCATTTTACGAGTTATTAATTTGACACATTTTTTCCAGTTTGATAACATGAAGAATGTTTTTAAATTAACTTTTCATATGAAATATTCTGAAATAGTAATTGACTACATTATCTAGCCCTCTCCAATTTTCTCGACGCGTCGGCTGCATCAGGTTGAACTTTAGGTAGGTAGGTATACCGTCAACTGCCCCAACTTTGCCTACAACGCTTAACTTTGCCTGGCTTGAGACATGGTTTTCTTGACCAAACAGCTATTTATATATCTTATTCCTGAGATAGGACAAAAGAAAGGCGGTCATCTCAGGATTAACTTATAAGTAGTACAAGTACCGTGGTGCCGTGGAGTGCCCGGCCTTAGAATTGTCCCCCACCATATCGTCCCGTGGTTGCAGTAGGAGTCTGCTAAGGGAATATTACCGGGAGATGGGCAGCAGCATCTTCCGAAAGCCTAAACAACAATAAACTAAAAAAACTGCGCGGCGCTAATGCTGGCCGATCCGGTCGTGTAGGGCCTGCATAACCCGCCTGCCAAGCGTGGCACGTGTGGCTTAGGGATTACAAATGGTCAGTTAAGTGTTGGCAATGGTATTAGGCTTTTGGCTACCCACAAACATAGGTATCGTAAAAATTTTGCGTATATTTTTACGCAACATGGTACTAACACAATTTCTGTCAATCTTTATACGTTTATAGAAATTGTTTTTTTTTATGAAACGCCATAAAGCACAATCTTATAAAAGCGGCAATAAAAAATCTTTTTGTATACTTAACACATTAAGTAATTTCATTCTGAATATACCTAGTTTTTGCTTGCACGTGGATTGCGTTTATAAAATAGTTAATTTCGTTATTTTCACATGTCTATCGTATTTATGGCAATACTGGCAGGATTAAGCGCGAGCGTGCACTGCGGAGGACCGCTCAGGGTCTACCAAGGACAGGAAGACTCGCGTGCAGAGTTCCCATTCATCGTAATGTTGCAATCTATGAACACTGGGTACAGGTTTTGCACCGGCAGCCTGATAGCAGACAACTGGGTCCTCACTGCGGCTCACTGTGTCAAAAATAATCCAGAAGAAATGGTCATCAGATACGGAGACTTTACTAAACCGGCAAACGAAACGAACCTGTACGCGAAAGTGATCAAAGTATATGAATATCCGAACTTCCATTGGAAGTTCCAATTCAATGATATAGCAATCATTTTTGTTGAAAAAGTGCCCAATAAGAAGCATGCAAAATTGCTGGCGCTCGATTATAAAACTTACGTAGGACTGCCTGTTAAATACGCCGGGTTTGGGCTCACAGAGAAGAGTATATATATTAACAGGGCTAAGATGAGGAAAGTACAATTTACTCCCCTTCAAGTCGGGGAGGGCGTCGTGGCACCGTGTGAGCCGAAGTATTCATTACATAAGTACAGTAAACTGTGTATAGTGCCGAAGTGTTCCAAGAAAAAGCAGCAAGCTCGTCCAGGGGATTCTGGGGGACCGCTGCTGTATGACGGACGAGTAATCGGAGTAGCCAGCACAATACACCCAATATTTCCCATTTCGAAATATAATCCTGTCAGTCCTTATTTAGAATGGATTCAAAACACTATGCAAGCTAATAAAAACTAAACTCATATCAGTCATATCATAATTAACGTGTTCAAGCCATTATGCATTCTAATAGACGGGATAATTAGAATATTTCTTTAACAATTGCTCAAAAATAGTACATTTCGATATTAGTGCGGAAAGTATGTCATTACTTCACGAGTACCGAGATATCCAAGACTCGGGACGAGTGAAGAATGACATTTACGCACGAGTATCGAACGACGTTTTTTAATACAGTTGCGAAAAAATTATAAAATTGTCAATTATTCACTTTGAGGTTACTTATGAGGTTAGTTATAGCATGTTACTCTGACTGTTACTGCGCTTTTGGTTTGCCAGACTATATCATAAATATTATACATTAAAAGTAGAGGGCAAGAAGTTGCGCAGGATCGGGATAGGTGGCATGCTCTCGTTTCGGAGGCCAAGATTCTCTTTGGATCGCTGAGCCAAGATAGTTAGTTTAAAATTAGAAGTCAATCGAGGAATAGTAACGCATAAAGAAAACATGCAAACTCGTGTTGATACACTTTATTTTCACAAGATAGAGAACATCAACAAATCTCTTAAGAATTACATTAACGAAAGACTAAAGGGTAAACCTCAGCTGCATACGTTATTTATTTACAACAAGCTCTTTGGCTATACAAAAGAAAATATACACAGAAACCATTTAAAAATAATATACAATAAAATTGCGAACCGAACGGCGAAATAACGAATTTAAAATTATTAATAAAATTTCAACATTCAAAAATATTTTTAAAAATACAGAAAGTGCAAGTAAATTCTAATGTGCATTTTTTACAATTCGAATACTGACGACGGTAAATGATTTATTCCAAAATATTACAGAAAAAAACTTATACGCCTTTAAATATTAAAACAAGGAGATTGCTTTAAAAATACTAAAGGTTCGTTGAAAAAACGTGTAAGTAATAAGACAACTGAGTTAAAGACCGAGAGATACCGTCGATAATTCTACCTCACTGATTATTAAAAAGATATTTTTACACAGTTTTATTTAGCTTCAAATCGTCTAAGTTAAATTTCAAACACTTCCCGGTGTTTCATTGAGGTGAAATTTGGTATTACTTCCGTAGTTTACATGACAATGCTACTAGGTTAGTCAGCAATAAAACTGTGTAACAAAAAACATTTTGAAAGTTACTTGTTCAATGCTATGCTTGTCACGTTGTTCTAAGCACCATTGCTCATGACGAAAATTATTAAAAAATACCAATCCCTTCCTCATTTTTTTTCGTCCACTTTATTTACTTTATTTTTGTTTCAAACAAGCATTTCGATTTACATTTCAGTTTTAATTACGTGAAACTACTGAGAACTGACTACAAATTCTACATTTGACTAAATTTTCAACCGAATATACTGATTGTATTTTTAGCATTTTACCGTTGCTGTCTGATATTATGTGCAGTATAATTTCACTTAATGTTACAATATAATACAAATATTTGCGGGGAAACTGTATTTTAAGTAGCTCCAGTCAATCTAAACCAACTACAATGTC
The DNA here is from genome assembly GCA_911728535.1 of Pammene fasciana. Lineage (NCBI taxonomy): Eukaryota > Metazoa > Arthropoda > Insecta > Lepidoptera > Tortricidae > Pammene > Pammene fasciana. The sequence goes on from OU452280.1 coordinate 106,013, forward strand.
ATTTTGTATATAAAATCATGTCGACTATGACATAGTACATATTTTGTGCTGAAATCAAGATAATGTAAAAAAAGGATTTTTAAGCTCTCTCTGACACAATACTTGAATGACTGGTACCTAATTTGAAAACCTTAAATTACTGAAAACAGATAATTATCAAAAGGGAGATAAGTAACAAGCTTTTTTTAAAAAATGCACAAATTACAAAATAATTTACGAATCGCTGATTAATCCTAATAGATGCATACGAAGTACTTTACATTTAAAAACACCTCATAGTCAAGGAGCCGGTAGTGAAAATAGTATCTCGTCTCGTAACGGACTCTCGGACTATGCGGCGTGGAAGCGTTTAACTACCTAGAGTAGGCACAGAAGGGTTCAGTACATTTGGCTTATTAAGGGAAACCTTAGGAATATCACATCGACTATTATTAACCTTGGGATTTTCTATTCAATATTACTCGGCATATTCATATGTAGATATCCTTTTAAAATGGTTTATATTTTCATAAATAGTCTACCTTTTTTTTAGTTTTATGTGTAAACATGCTAAGTAACATTGAAGAGGTTTAAGTGTGCAATAATGGGGAAATACAGTATTTATATTCAAAATTAAAGTTCTGATTACATTATAGTTATTATAATACACCTTCAACTATTGTGAAACAATGGAATGTAACATCAATATCTTAATAAATAATCATTCAAAAATTAAAGTGAAAATTTAAGTACCCAAGGGTAAGCGATACATTACCACTAAAATATTTACCCTAAAATTACCCTACAAATAGCATTGAGCTGAGATCTGGTACCTAATTATTTTACGTATACCTATTATACCTCTTTCACGAAAAAACGCCCCGAGCGTTTTACGCTTAGTCCACGAAAATCGCTCCAATTTGCCGCTCGGCTTCGTGAACAGGACAAGGGGAGCTCATACGTTTGTTTCAGACGCTCGCCGCCAGCGGCGTCATAATCGGAGCGATATCGCTCGGAGCGTTTTATTTCGCGAAACAGGCATTAAAATGCTAATCTATGGTTGTAGTGAAACCTCGGTAAGTCGTTCTAAAACGTATGTTACCAGCGGTTTTGTACAAATTAAAAGAGTATTTTAGCTCTGTAAATGTGATGTGACTATAGATGGAAGAACGGTACAGTCATTAAACACATCATAAAAATCTGAACACTTCTAAAACCTTAACAATTATTTTCCGATCAGTGTAAAAACGTCCAGTTTTCCAACATTTTGCCTACAATTGACAAAACACTAAGATGCATTGAATGTCTGTACCGCTGTCGGTTTGTAAGCTAAACTACTATTGCACGATTCGGTTATTATGTTTGTCCAAACATACGAAGAAAATTTAGCATTTTCCTATACTATTAATATTCGCAATATTCGTTTCTCTATGCGTTCGAAAAGGTATAGAGGATCACATAAAAATGCCTCGGTCTTTAAAACTATCCATGGTCAAACCCTAAGTAGAAGTAACAGTTGAAATACACTGAAGCAAGGACCGTACAATACCTGGACTGTCAATGTCTGTACGCAATCGCAAAAACAAAACGAACTAGCGCAGGGCTTGAAACCGGTTTTCGCAAAAAAAAACCCAAAATAACCCAAAATGTTTAAATATTTTATGATTTCTATGTAGAACTATGTAGGTTTTTCGTTTAAATATAAAATAGTAGACGAAAGAACGAAAAAAATACCGGTATGGGGCAAATACCGGTTTTCGAGCGCTGCACTAGCGTCACTAACGCGTGTCACTTCCATACATTTTGTTCGGCGGTTTGACGCTGGCAAATAATGCGTCTTTTTTATATACTAAGACGTGGGAAAATAATCATACAGTACCTGATGGTAAGTAGCTACCTTAACCAATGGACGTTTGCAACTCCAGTGATGTCACATGCGCGTTGCCGAACCTTTAAGAAAAAGGATTCACTGTGTTGACGGTTAGAGACAAAAGGGTCCCCTTTCGCCAACACCCTGCATCCTTTTAGAGCTCTCTTCGATTTCCGTTCAATAGATGGCGCCGTTTCGTAAAAAATGTACCGTCCAGGTATTATACTGTCTTTGCGTATTTGTATTTCTCTTATGTGTTTTCAACAATGAACATTTTCATAATCAAGTGAAAATATTTACATTATAATGTCAATAACAGTTACTCTGTTACAAAATTCGAATCAACACCAATAACCAGAAAGAGACCTAACATTACATTCGTATATCTCCGTCCCTTTCTAAACACGTCGTATTTTCATACAAAAATCACGTTGGATTTATATTTAGTCTAAAAATGTTTGTCACTAATTGTATGAAGAGTTGCTACTGAACAAAAAATTTGAACTATTTCAATGGATATGTGATAAATTAGGACTATACATTTTTATCTAATAATTCACCTAATGAATATAATTAAGTATCGTTAAATTGACAGGTAAAATTTTGATAGTAAAAACAAATTGCTACTTGCAAAAAAAACAATGAAATATTTTTCATTTTCATTTTCAGATCACTTGTCAGTGATACATTTATTAAGAAAATATTAAATCTCTAGTGAAAAATAAATTACACCGCTCGATAATTAACGAATATCGAGTTACAGAAATGAACTCACCAACAAAACGCCCAGCAGCGTCGGTAACATAACTCGAATAAATTACTTAACTACTCAAACAATACTCCCACATTTGCCGTTGGTCAGAGACAGATTCCCCCCAATGCCCCCCAAAGAGGTCCCCCTACCTAAGGTCCCGTGTGAAAACCCCCCATTTAAGCCTTCATACCCGTTCATGTATTGGTTATTCTGCAATCCTATTAAGAGTTCAACTAGCGCATTGGCAGCGCTCTGTGCGTTCAACAATTCAAATATGATGCAATTACACTCTGGTTCGGGATTCTTCAAGTTGCTCTTGTTGGATCCATTGGAGCCTGTAGAATTAGTATTGGAGGAGGTGGAGGTGGAGGAGGACTCACAGGGGTTGGGGTGGAGGGGGCAGAGGAGTTGGAGGTTCTTGGGGTACTGCAGGGGGACCCCGGAGAGGTGGTTGGCGGCGGCGCGCGCGTAGAATACGCACGTGTGCCCGTCGGCGTCCGGGTAGTTTGGGTTGCCGTTGTGCTGGAAAAGATGGGGATTTTAATTAGATCAAACTAGTTACAAATCCATTAATTATCATTATTAAGACTGTCTGACTGGTGGTGCCCTTATTAGGCGGATTGTATTTCTTAATAAACAAATCAATTTCTGTATAACCTCTCCTATTAATTCCGCAACTTTTGTTTTGTTACAATTTAATTTTATGTATTTTTTGCTTCATTATGTAAATGGCAAATAGTGGTCATTTTATTCCGATTAGGTGGTGAAGTAAAAAGTAATAAATAGCTGTATCATATAGATGATAAGCTGCGGAATTACAATTAACATGAGGATTATACAGAAATTAATTCGTTTATCCTAATAAACGTTCCATTCGTTGATCCTTAATTATATTTCCTAAAATATAATCCGCCTAATTAGGGCGTCACTAGATAGTCGACAGTCTTAAGATGGCAAAATATGAATGTAGAAGTTACAGGGGTAAATATGTGATATATTTTAAATTGCATTTTATGAGCGGATTTTGTGTAGTAGTGTCATTCAATATAGTCGTTTATTCTGAACGCGGGCACGGCCAGCACGCGCGCCAGGGCGGGCACGCCGCGCGAGCACGCCGTCAGCAGTACTCACCCATATGAGCAGCTGCGCGGCGGGCAGCTGGCCGGCGGCGGCGGCGGCGCGCAGGGCCAGCGCGCGCTCGGCCGGCGTGGGCGCGCGCGGCGCGGGCACGGCCAGCACGCGCGCCAGGGCGGGCACGCCGCGCGAGCACGCCGTCAGCAGTACTCACCCATATGAGCAGCTGCGCGGCGGGCAGCTGGCCGGCGGCGGCGGCGGCGCGCAGGGCCAGCGCGCGCTCGGCCGGCGTGGGCGCGCGCGGCGCGGGCACGGCCAGCACGCGCGCCAGGGCGGGCACGCCGCGCGAGCACGCCGTCAGCAGTACTCACCCATATGAGCAGCTGCGCGGCGGGCAGCTGGCCGGCGGCGGCGGCGGCGCGCAGGGCCAGCGCGCGCTCGGCCGGCGTGGGCGCGCGCGGCGCGGGCACGGCCAGCATGCGCGCCAGGGAGGACACGGCGCCGCGCGAGCTCGCTGTTAGTAAAGACTCCACGCCGGTGGGGACCTCAGTAGACGACAGGAATGCACGCCGCTCGTACTTTAGTCGAATCCATCTGGAACAATTGCTGGTGTTAACCTTTTGAACGCCAGTCACTGCGAGTCGGACAACTGACGCCCCTGACGTCAGGTAGCCGTCCGTTTGCTGACAGTTCCACATTTTGGGAACACTATTCTAAAAATCATCAACAATTCTCGATCGATGTTGGAACACACAAACGACGCGCAAATATTTTAAAACGATCTCCAAACTTTATTACCCAAAGACCCCAACGAACCACCGCTTCGTATTCGCGGACCGAATTGTATAAAATTTAACCCAATTGACAGGCTTGTAAACCAAATTTAACCCATCTATTTCGATATGTTAAATAAGAAACTCGCAAACTTGTATATAATTTCAAATCCAAAGATGTACATCAATATTTTACGTCACTCCAAGCGACAAATCTCACTTCACACCCAAAAAAAGTGGTTGTCTGTAAAGGCGGTTTACAGACTATAATTTTGCGTGATAACGTCATAAATAACATTGAGGAAAGAAATGTATTTCTGTTGAGCCCTCGTCGCCCAGCACCAATTTTGTTAAAACGGGTATTAGACATTGCAACCTGAAGGGCCCAATCTGTCAGGTTGGAAGGTGTAATTAAAGGTAGGGCCCGTAGGGAGCTGAAGGAGGGTTAGGGAGAGGCAGGGTACACAACAGATTGGACCCTGCAGGTTGCAATATCTAATACCCGTAAGGTGTAAAGGTAGGGCCCGTAGGGAGCTGAAGGAGGGTTAGGGAGGGGCAGGGTACACAACAGATTGCAGGTTGCAATGTCTAATACCCGTTTTACATCGACTAAATTATGTAGGCTAGCTACAGTATACTATCAGCCATCTTGAAATGCGTTTCCAAATTAGTCGCGTTGCGTGAAACCGCATAGATGGCGCTGTCAGTCAACGATTTCACACCTTTTTAGGGTTCCGTAGCCAAAATGGCAAAAACGGAACCCTTATAGTTTCGCCATGTCCGTCCGTCCGTCCGTCCGTCCGTCCGCGGTCTAGCTCAGTGACCGTTAGCACTAGAAAGCTGAAATTTGGTTTGAATATGTGCATTAACCAAGCCGACAAAACGGTAGAATAAAAACGCGAAAAATATATTTTGTTAGGGTATCTCCCGTACACGTGAAGTGGGGGGCGATTTTTTTTTTCCATTCCAACCAAGTTGTGTGGGGTATCGTTGGATAGGTCTTTTAAAAAGAATTAGGGTCTTTTAATACAGTTTTTGGATAAAACTAATACTTTCGGAAATAATAGCTCCGAAAGTTTAAAACAGGGCGTCGTCCCCCCCCCCCCCCCCCATCTAACTGAGGCCTAATGAGTACCTTCAATGAAAACTATATTGAAATAAATCGGTTGAGCCGTTTTTGAGTTATCATTCAAAAACCCATAGTGAAAGGACATCAGTAAAAATGACGTAAGCGCCGCCAAATTTCCCGTAAGAAACGACCTTTTGAATTAATGGTCTCAGTTTACGGAACCCTACACTGAGCATGGCCCGACATGCTCTTGGCCGGTTTATTTGAATCTCTGGTCGCCTGGTACGCATTTGACAGCGGCTGTACAAGATTCACTTAATACTGAACACAGAACTATCGGTTGTACAAATAACTAATTACGTAAGGTAACATGTATAAAGAAATAAAAGTAAAAACATACAAGAAGTAAAACACTGTTATAAAGAAATAAACCAAGAAAAAAAACATAAAACATAAAACTAACAAGCAACATGAATAAAAAAATAAAATAACAAAATTAAAAGCAAGATTAAGAAAAAATAAAAAACAAAATTAAATGTTCTCATCCGCCGCCGAGGATCGAACCCCGGCCGATTGCTTAGCAGACAGACTTCTTTCCACTGCGCCACGCCCCGGCTTGTAAGACCTGACGAAATTAGGCTAGCTAATGTCAAGCGGATTTACGGTTTGACCACCTGCGAACTTCTGATCGCCTGGTCCCCTTCATTCACAAAAATGTTTGTCATGTGACCCCAACGGAACGCTACATTTCTACGTGCATGCCATCGGTTGTTCATCGATTTATAAGACGATATCACGTCAAAAACGTACAATAATGTACATAGCACGGACTATAATAAAAAAGGTCTCAAGTCACTTGTTTATGACCCTCACCTTCATATCAATCCGAGCACTCCACGCCGTTCGTTATTTTACCGCCATGGGTACGTAATATCCTAGTTTCGTGGTCATGACACGGTTTTCAACTCAAAAGTTATTCATAATGTGACGATTGTAAGTAGGATAATCCTACTTACAATCGTCACATTTACGTCACGTTATATATACATTATGAATAACTTTTGAGTTGAAAACCGTGTCATGACCACGAAGGTTACTAAACACAGCACATAACAATCAATACACAACATTACGAACCTAGGCCGATAAAATAATAAACGGCTCAGATCGCGAGTATTTGTTGCCCGAACCGAAGGTAAAGGCCATAAACAAGCGACCTGTGGCCTTCCTTATTACCGTCCGTGGTACATAGTGTACATACACAATTTAACGTCTTCTACTGGGTGTGAAGTGAGATTTGCCGCTGCGCCCGTGGGCGGCAAATCTCACTTACCGCCCAGAGTAACGTAAAAATTACAGTTCTCTCGAGCGTTTCTCAATGAATTATTAACGTCTATCTGACGAACAGAGAAATGAAAATGAAACCGTTACCTTTCTTTCTCTTCCCGACTAGATGACGCGATAGGCTTGATGTGCCCTCTCAAGTCTGCCTCCCAGATGTTGTTGGCCAGACCATTGCCCATAGACACCATGACGCTCACGTGACCCAATCTGCAAATATACATACTGTTCAAATATCTTGTTAACATTATTCTTTGGTAATAAATCCTTTAGATAACAAAACCCCTGAACGACTGAATAGATTTTGATAAAACATGTATAAGATCGCTTGATAAAAAAAATGTTTTCAAATGAATAAAAAAACGCATTTAAATCGGTTGAGCCATTTTAGCGCTACAGTGCAGACAGACACACGTAGCGGTTACACTTAAAACACCCATCTTTTTGTGTCAGGGGTTAAAAAGAATAATACTTGACCAGCAAGGACCTACTTCCCAGCTTAGATATTACGATATTTACGATTAAGTAATTGATTTATATTATACTTACTTGTGTAAGAAAAAAGTGCGTGCCTACAGTGACGGCGCGTCAAAAATATTTGTGGGCAAGCCGGACCTAATTAAGCTTTCTTTTTTTTAATGATCTACAGTTAAAGTTACAAAGTGGCTAAAAATTTGGCAAGCCGGTGGTGCCTAGATTTAATAGCTGGATTACTTACATGGCGCTGTAAGGATTTATTTTAAGGTAAATTATCCCAGCGTTGGTCCCAGCTTTTTCGGCTCAATTGGTAACAAAGCGAACCCCGCTTAGCAACCTTATCCCTAGAATTATCCCTTTTAACCCAGAGGGGGAAGTGAGCTTTATTAGGATTCGAACCAGTTTCCTCAAGATGCTTTCCTTCACCAGCAACTCGTATATAAAGATACCTATTTCGTACATAAACCATTGTACTCGGTAGTGCTATCAATTAACATAGGGACATGCAGAATCGCGAGGAAATTGCTGCTCGGGTCGTGGGCGCGATTACACAGCCCGGTCTGCTTCATGCGGCAATTTCCTCGCGAATCTGCTCGGCCTATGTGGCCCTGCCTAATGGATATCATGAGACTACTTACGGCCACTCGTCCAGATCAAGCGAACGCACTCGCGATATGTGCGAGCCCAGATTCCGGTGTATGCCCGAACATTCGATGCAGATCAAAACGCCCAGGTTCAAGCTCGCCCAGTCAGGATCTGGAAATAATTATGATTATTTTATACCACAATAAGTCGGCTTTTTTAGATTACACAAATTTTGTTCTGTTTTTTAATTCCTGCCTTAATTGTTTTTAATTTTGATTTGATTTTTATTTCTTGTTACACATCTGTTCAGTTCTCTCGCTTGCTGGTGGACGACATGAGAGGCGAGTCAATTGTCTCATTTAAGAGCTTCTATTTTGGAACATGCATGGCCTATCCATTCATACTAATATTATTGTGTGTTTGTTACCTCTTCACGCTTAAACCCCTGAACCGATTTAGATGAAATTTGGTAAAAAGATAGTTTGAATCCCGGGGAAGGACATAGTATAGTTTTAATTTAAGAAGTTATCCTTTAAGGGGATGAAAAGGGAGTAGAAGTATGTATGGGGAATTACTAATTCCACACATACCGCACTCGAAGTCGTGGGAAAAAGCTAGTAGTTTTTAACCTTTTGAACACCAAGCATCTGACGAAAAAATCGTGACCGCAGCGCCAGCGCGCGCGAGCGCCCAATGCAAATCGGTTATATTTTGGACTTGATTTCACGTCCTGGCGCTGACGGCATGCCTTTACGTACGCGTGATATGACGGCTTTGGCGGTCAAATATCGGTGGTAAATAATGGCGGTGAAATACGTACCGTTAGCGCCGCAGTCCGCACATTTATCGTTGCCGTGTACCCGTCGAATGTAATAAGTTGCCCGAACATCGCCGGTGGAGTTCGCTCCCGTCGGCGCTGGTAATCGAGACGTCTGCAACATAGTTTTAATTAGGAGTCATGATATACATTATAGGTTATATTACGAGATATTCAAGTTTCGGCGCAATTTTATGTTTCTGTATCCTAATTTTTGATGCCAATGTAATTAATGGTTAAAAATTTAATCTAAGCATCATCTCACAAGGGTTTCTACAATCGATTTTTTCAGTAGTTGGCAGCATTGTTGTGACGGTTAGCTGTCATAGTCATAATCCACCAATCATGTTTTACCTTTTTTTTGGTAGATTCTGATAGCTGCTGTCAAAAGGATCTCGTCACAGTTCCGCCACATGGTGATGTAGAAGCCCTCATTACGGCACCTTAGTAACGCTACTCGTTGCTAGATGGCGTTGCACGGTTCCTCCTAAATTTTCGGTAACTTCGGGGTTGTTCTAGACTTGGAACTGGCGTTTCAGACTTGGGAGCCTCAAAAAGTTTTTTAGACTGTGTGTCTCTATAAAATAGATACTATCTGCTACTACTAAACACGGGGAACTACAACCAAAGTAAACAGAATAGACTGAAGACTTACCCTGCCTTGTAAAGATGCCAGTATCTGCGCCTCGACGGCGCACACCCAGGCGTCCCGCTCGGCGGCCGCGGCCGCGCCGCTGGCCCCGCCCACCTCCCAGCGCCACCGCTTGCCGTCCAGCGACACGATGGTGAACTCGCACGACGCGCCGCCGTCGCCATCTGTTGGACGGAAGCGGAACTTAGTGCTTGTACAGCCGAAAAAGCTGTAACTGACAAATTTAGGGATATCCTGGTCACGGCACCAAATTAAAGCACCTCATATACTTAACCTGTAAAATCTTATAGGCCGATGTCGGGCCATGTTTATCGAGCCGCAGCGAAACGAAATATGACCTTGAAGGTCCTATTTACCAATAATGTTCCAATGATATCTATGATATTGGTTTGTCCCAGTTTTCTGACACGGCAGTGATAGAATTTGGCGAAAGCCACTGCCATATGACCTTTCAACCCAGTGCGGTTGTCCTAAGACTACTAAGCTTTTTCTGACCTATTTCAGACATCTCAGCAACGATTTGAAGTCACTTACCGTCTTCCCCGTCCTTCTTAACGCCACTACTCTTCATCCGCCGATGCCTCTTCTTGACATGCGGCGTGTCTTTGTCCCCGTTGGCCTCTGCCTCGGAAGCTAGGGACTGCCGGCTCGAGGCGGGCTCCTTTAGCGTGTCGAAGGCCGACATTAGGGCCTTGTCTGTCACGCGGACTGGCTTTTCTTTGTAACCTGCAATGAGTAATGAGGTTTAGAACTTTATCGACTTGAGAGGCGGAATATATAGAGTGGTAAAATTTTTACTATGTTAGTGTTATTACAGTCTCGCTGGCCAAAAAGTGCAGTAACAGAGGGAGTAATAAGCTATACTGATTCCTTCTTTAGTAGCGAGGGTACTAACGTAAAGACGAGATAGTATGATTCTCCCCGTCTATGCTTGAAGCAAACCCGGGCTAAACTATATTTGGACAATATTTATCAAAGGACAATATTGTGGTTTCTGTCTGAGGTGACCACCTATCCCAAACTAGAAGTATAAATTATATTTATTTCTACTTTAAGAGCACACATTAAAGTCTGTGTGGTCCTGTTAGAAATAATTACACTTTTTTTGTTTATGCAGCTCTTTTGAAAAGTACAGTTCCGAATTTCACAGATTCAAGTAAAAGACAAATCATCTACTGCTTAAAATTGAGTGTGAACAAAAATTCGTTTGCCTTTTTTCGTCAATGTAATGCAACACGCAGAAATATTATAGAGTAATACACTCAAACTTAAATTTAACTTACCAAGACTCAGTCCCCCGATACTATCGTGCAGATCCAGACTGCTGTACCCGTTGTACCCCGGAACTGTTGTGATGATGGACTTGGAGCCCCTGGGCTTCTGTCCGGGCACCTTCACCGTCACGTATTGGAGCGAAATCTCCTTGCCGTTCACATCCTCCATGTAATCCTAGAAAATTGCGATACATTTTAGAATTTTTGCATAAAAACATAAATTTTGACCCTACTACTACTATATAAACCTGTTTTACAATAGGCTACTTTCCAGTAAATAAACTTCATTGTTTCGTTGCATTCATAAAATAAAAATTTCAAAAATACACGCGAACATCCAGGTGTAACATGTGTTGGCGCTTTAAATGGTTTTATATTGGGTAAAACTTTTATAAAGGAGATGTATTCATCATACAGTATTGTGACGTCTATTAATATTAGTCTCCCGTATAAACTTCATATAACAAATCGTTTTGACGTTAGCTAAAGAGTAGCTGATTTGACTTCATAGGAAAGTAGCCTATTATAACGTGTTAAACTCGTATGGAAACGAAGAAAGTAGAAAATCAAGATAATTTCCTATTCGCATAAAGTTCATAGGAATGCAAAATGATAAGGCTTAGGCCATATTAAAATCGCTGTTTGGCACACCTTAGATTGATTTTCAATGCACTGACAAGAGCAAACTGGGCAATGGACATCGTTAATATTTCATTTAACTTATGTTATACCGTATTAGTACATTACGCACCTAGGGCGGTAAAATAAAGAACGGCTCAGATCGCGGATATTTGTGGCCCGACGAACCGAAGGTGAGGGCCATAGACAAGCGATCTGAGGTCTTCAATATTACCGCCCGTGGTGCGTACACAATTTTACGTCTTCTCCTGGGTGTGAAGTGAGATTTGCCGCTCCGCCCGTGGGCGTAATATCTCACTTACCGCCCAGAGTGACGTAAAATATATATTTTTTGTTTAATAAAGTCTATATGGAATACACTATAGTATCAAGCTATGAAACAACACAATTCAGATTCCCTATAAACTCTATCGTTCTACTAGTATGCAGAAACAATAATATTATCATACGACTTAGTTTTGTTTTGATCATAACTTGTCCGTTATTACACACTACAGAAGCAGGTTGTAAGATGTTTAATAACCATTTCTATTCGGTGTGTAGTCGACAACTAGTCGGTATATTATCGAGAGAATAGAGTTAACTACAGAGGACAAGGCAGTCTTCATAGTAAATATTCTTTTATTTTATAGGCGACGATAACACGACAATGAATTAAGAATTATCACTACACAGTATAAAACAAAGTCGCTTCCTGCTGTCTGTCCCTATGTATGCTTAGATCTTTAAATCTACGCAACGAATTTTTTAAAATAGATAGAGTGATTCAAGAGGAAGATTTATATGTATAATTGCACCCGTGCAAAGCCGGGGCGGGTCGCTAGTGAACGATAAGCTCGGGTAAAATGTTAAAATTACAAGGTAAAGTTTTAAATTAGCAGCATAATGAAGGATGAGGAATAACATAATAAGAATGATCCTTTGAAACATCAGCTTTTTTTATAAGTATTAAAAGACTACAGAAAGCTTCTACTGCCATTTCGCTAAAAATCATTTGGCATAATTTAATTTCTCAAACAACTTATCGCAGAATATATATTAGAATACCAAGGTTTACAAAATTATTGTTTCGCATAGTTTCATTTGGTCGAATTTTCATTTGTCATATGTTAGGTTAATATGCCAAATAAAACTAGACTAATTATAGTTATGCGAAACGATATTTATGCCATCTGACGATTTTGCCAAATGAAACTATGGGAAAAATAGTTTGAGAAGTGATAATGGGGCTGGCAACTGTCAACGGTTGGGCCAGATGGCGCCAGCATAGCTTGTACCTGTCACTAGTATTATTGTATGGGATTTGGCTTAAAGGCTAGCCCATACAGGTCAGAAAATTCCAAAAAAAAACAAGATTTTGACACTATTTGTAGTACTGACAGGTACAAGCTATGCTGGCGCCATTTGTAAAGACTTCCGACCGGCCCACCCCATTTGCCATACAATATTCGGCCACATATTAGTAAACCAATACTTACATGTAAACTAGGATGGTAAGTCAACCGGCCGTCATCGCACAGCGTGACATATTTCTTCTTCCACTCCTTATTGAGGGCCTTACTACTCTTCTTGTACAAGTATCCCTGCTTCAGCGGTATCGCCCTCCCAGATCCCAGTTCTCCGTTCTTCAGTCTGTCATCTCCCTTTTTTGATGGAGTGAAGAGGTTCGATCTTCTTCTTGATTTTCTTGAGGTTGTGGGAGTTGACGAGGGAGTTGGTAAATCTTTGTCTTTGACTTGAAGATTGTCTGAAATTTGATCAAATTTAATTAGTATACAGTGATAAGAATAATAATAATAACAGACAGATTATCGGAGAGATTGGGGGTTTTTTCGACAAAAATATATAAAGTATGAAATGTAAGAAAAAATTATCCATAAATACAAAATTTTTACCCATGTCTATTTATATTTAAAGGTCATTCTTTTCATAAATGGAATAGACTATAAAAGATACGTCAATGATTCTTTTAGCCTAGAGAGAGCACAGCATATATATGAAATAACATTGTTTATTCTGTGGCATAGCAGAGGTCCTGTCAATGGTGCAAAAACTTTGCTACAATGCGAAATTTGACAAATGGATCAATTTAGTCCTCGGTTTGAGAATACGAGGTAAATACAAGTAAGATAAAATGATTTAGACTGGGACAGATACATACCTAAGCAGTGCGGCTGCGTAAACTTGACATTATTATTCTCCGTAGCAATAGACACGAGCCCAGAGCTGGAGCCGTGACTCCCGAGCGAGTTGCCCCACCTCGACGATGTGTCTGACCCATTGGTGCTGTGGATCTCCACCACGTGGGTGGACGAGATGCCGCTGCTGTTGGACGAGGCGTCGAAAGACGAGGCCCCTCGGTGGAGGTGGTGCGATGAGGCGGATAGCGTGTGGTGGCCACGGGGGAGGGAGTCCTGGAAAATTAAAATAGTGGTTAGAATGGCGAAACTAAGTTGATTCTAACAATACACGAATCATGTTGGCTATTAGTAGTATTATTCTTCACTGTTTTTCAGGAACAATTGCAGCTTGGTGAACAAGAAAAAAGTTTCAAAATATTTTAAAGGCAGAGTCAGTTTCTAACTCTCCAGGATCCCAAGGGTAACAAAGTTAAAAAGACGAATAAAAACTATGTGTGTGGAAAAAGTTCCACTTTATCGATAGTTCTTAGTACTTCCTAAAACTACACAATATATGATATGTTATCTATTAGTGAAATACTGAATACCGTAAACAGACAAAGAGGGCCCTTTCACAAAACTCGTCCACATATGCCTAGTAGAATAACTAGACGAACAATTCAGATTAATATCAGCTTGTAAAATGAAGCCATTAGGTAATTTGGGTCACTCACATACACAGATTAATATGATACAGCACAGAATTACATGTGACTAGGGCTTGCAATAATCCGGATATTATTGGGATAATATGGCTACTATCTGGAAAATTCCATACAAATTACTATTCAAAATATCCATATTGCAAGTCCTACGTATTACTGTACAATGCACATGCAAATGCATGCTCAATAAGTAACGTAACAATCACATTCATTCCCGGTCCGGGTCAGATATTGAGTGCCAATATTAATCATGTTCTGTTAAGAGTCGCCAGGACGCTCGCGTTCCCATACAAACGTAGTTTTGCTCTCATTTTAAAACGACATGCTTTAGAACCACGAACTTTGGCAGGGGCATTTTAGTAGTACAGATCTATGTCGGTAATTCGTTTTCGTTGCTAAAAATTGTAATACAAAGAAAATACAGCCAGATACAAATACAGACAGACATACAAAACTTATTTTTGCTATGTTTTCTTTGTGTTACAATTTTTAGCAACGAAAACGAATTACCGACATAGATCTGTACTGCTAGAATGCCCATGCCAAATTTCGTGGTTCTAAAGCATGTCGTTTTAAAATTAGAGCTGAACTACGTTTGTATGGGGACGCGAGTTCACACGAGCATCCTGGCGACTCTTAAGGAACGGTCGGCCTCAAAAGTTTCTGGGCTCTTTAGCATCTTACAATTAGTTTGTTGTTAGGGTGAATAACACACGAGTTTCAACCCGTTCATTTGTTGTTGTTGTTGTTGTTTATCCTAGGGCACCCCGGAGGTGCATAGGGCCAGCACAAGATCCTTCCACGCCTTTCTGTCCTGAGCAACCGTCTTGGTCTCTCTCCAGTTCATTTCTACGGCTCGTAGCTCGCTCTCAAAGCTCCGTATTTGAAGATTATGAAGTACGAATTTATGACATAAAAGTTACTTGTAATTCGTATCCGTATTTATATGATAGAAATCACACTTTTTTATGGATTAATAATTCAGTGGCGGCGGGTAAAAAAAATCCAAAAGTCAATTTGGGTTGAAATTTCTCTATGAGCTGTGGAAAAACTGCTCAGGTGCCTGAAAATTAAGGTAAGCCGGCGGGAATCGAATTATATGGACGCGCTGCCACTGTGAATTATTTCATTGATATCACGAAGGAACCGGCTTTAGAAGCATGCCTGACCTGTTAAATTATCAAACCTAGTAAAAATTTAAAAAAAAAATCGGCCGGAGATTGAACCTGCTAGATAATTTGACACAAATAACAAAAATCCTTTAGAGTTTGATTGAATGACCTATTATGACTACTTATGTATGTAAGTAATTCACTTAGTTTCAAAACGTTAAAATTTTGTAATTGTTAGAAAAACATAACAACACAGTCTTACATAACAAAAACAAATCAAAACAAGATTATATCAAACCTGGGAATCCACAAGTACTTATCAAAAAATATCAGCTTTTATCAAGAGAAATAGCACTTTCTCATGATATTGATAACAATTTCATAAAGAACAAAATTCTCATGGACCATCAATATGTGTGTTATCTTTGTAAGTCTGATTGTGATATTTGTGATAGATAAGAGTATGTTATTTAGACACTTGTGATGTGAGTAGAAATGATGTTGCACAGGTATGAGGCTTGTTATTTGCAAACCTTTAAAGATAAATCATTGGATATGCTTATTACTTTAATGCCTATAATTTTGTGGTATCTTATAGGTATGTCTTTAGCCATCTCTCTTCTGACAATTCTTGGTGAGATACTGCCTCAGAAAAAACGAACAAACTTAACAAACATCTGTAAAAATGTTGTCTCCCTCTAACAAACATGAATGTTAATTCAAAATGACGGAGAGGTACAAACAACTATCAACAGAATTTTATATTTGACTGACGCTTATAAATAAAGCCATAGATCTAAAAAAATATGTGTGGTACCATTAGTAGGCCGGCGCTTACGCTTTTACTGGTCATGGTAGCTTTTGATGTAAACTAACACATATTTTCCGCAAGTTGAAATCTAAAACTGGTGGCAATGTGAAAGCAATCAAGAAATTATGCAATCTGAATAATTGTGTCAAATTATTATTCATCACAATATTGTCATTTGAATAAATTATCTAACAGAAATTAATTATATGCCTATTATGTGTCAACTTCCTAATGAGGCAGATTTATAACACTTTCAAATTAGAAACAGCGTTAATTTAGATATTGAAGATAAAATTATTTGTAGCCATTTTTGAGAATGTTTGGTGTCGCCAAAAGATATTCTCTGAAAGTTGCTTTTCCTTTTTTTTTGTGGAAAACGTGACTAACGGGGGCTCTAGGTTTTCGAGGAGGTGACGCCGTCGCGGTACTCGTGTTCAATACAGAACCAGTACCGGAACCGAGACTTCCCGGTTCTTGCCATTAGGGCATGCAATACCGGTATTGCTTGTATGAGCTAATGACAAAATTCTAGGATTGCCCATACAAATAATACACCGGTATTATTACATACAAATTCAGTACAGGAAGCATTTCCCAAAACATACACAAAAAAACATGGAACACATTGAAATTTTGGAACCAGACAAGGACCTAATAATATGTAATGGTTTATACAACCTTTGGACATAAAACCTATCAATTCTTTTCTTGCAATCAATGCAGCATTTTTCATATAGATGTACAGTCAACCAAGAAACCAGTTGTGACAAAAGTATCTGCGAGATCTAACAATCGCTAAGGTTGACTTTTCTAATGGAGTTTAAAACATGCATAACCTTGTTGTCTCATGACGTTCAAACGAACCTCAACCATAGGGTGGTAGACCACATTTTTGGCCGACTGTACACATGCAATTTGTATTGTTTTGGGTATTAAGGGTTCACTGTGTATTCAGTAAAGGGATAGATTCAAGTGCGTAGAGTAGTGGATGGATGCCATAGATACCCTCGCCACAGTTTCCATTCTTCCAAATTTCCTGTTCCGCTTTATAAAAAAAATTGCATTTTACAATAATGGTGGTTATGACAAAATGTAGAAATGGAAATTGTTAAGTTTGTGATAATTGATTTTACAGTGTACAGTCAGCATCAATAGTATCTTCCTACTCGAAGGCCACAAAATATGTGACACGCTCCTATGGCTCTACAAATAAGAGCGTGTCACATATTTTTACGGCCTTAGTGTAGGAAGATACTATTGATGCTGACTGTACTTGTTGTTTACAATTTATTTCTTAAATGCAAGTTTAGACTGCAAAGTAAACTTTGTTGTTTACATAGAACTTGCATAACTACTACACAAGCCAGTATCGGTATCAAAAACCGGTATATTTACATCGCAAATATATCATAACAAAGTGTTGACTGATTATGCGTAGAAACGTTACCAAAACATCAACTTTCGCGGGTCAGCTCATTAGTGAATTTCTATTCGATCTTTATTGATGATTACTCACTTTATTTATTAATTACTACAGACTCACCTTATAGAGGAATGTGGAATGATTGTGGCTGGGAGAGTTTGCCAAGGGTTGAGGTGTCACAGGCCGCGATCCGGTCAAGCATTGCTGCGACGCCGAAAGCCTTGATCCAACGATCTTCTGACACGCTAAAACACAAACAAGCATCACTTTAAAACACTGCACGAAAACACTTAACTTATTTAATATGCGAGTAATTTATACGATATCAACACACATTCGAATTTTGCCGATTTCCTCCGATCACGCTCCTCAGCTCTCTGAATGTTGTAGCACGAGCTTCGACGCCTCAGGCTCGCTATCGGCGACATGTTCGATTTGAAAATGAGCGTTTTATCCATCGTTCCATTCAGAATTTGAATTAAATCACAAATTTAAAACCGGACAGCGGCCGACGCGAATTTAAAGACAAAGCGACAACTGTCAAAAATGTAAACAACGCGGAACGAATGAACGAGAACGAGCGACCGCGCGGCGGGAGGCCGGTGTTACCACTGCGCGTCGTAGAATCCCCCCGCAGTCAAACTAGATCCACTGTCTCGCATTCCCGTCACGCGATGATTTACACGGGTCCTCGCAAAAAAAAACTCTAATATCATTCAGTATTATGTAATTGCATGGACGGGCTCCTTTTTTTGTAAGATCACAAATACAAATCATCCAGTTTTGACCTGGGTCGCGTTTTATAAAGTTACAATTTACAATTTCGCTGTTTGCCTCTCTTTCTATCCAATATGTGTGCTAGAAAGAGAGGCAAAAAGCGAAATTGTAAATTGTAACTTTATAAAATGCGACCCTGGGTGCGACCACCTTTTCTGTCACAGACAGTAAACGCGTACTTTTTGAGTAGGTAGGTACTTTACGTATGCCGTTCATGTGCATTTGTTTTACAAATTGGAAATAAAGAAAACAAAAATACACCATGTAGGTAACGGCTTATGTTAATGAGTCTTTAAATACATTACGCCAGTGACACCATGTTTTTGAATACAATGGGCAAATTAGCATTCAAAAATAACGCGAAACTACCTAGCAACCACAAAACAACTCGGTTTGGTATAATTTTACCATCCGATGTTCAAGTTCCATCAAAGGATGCTGTAGAGTAACTACATAGTTAATAAGCCACAATATAGACAAAGGTCGTTGAAAATTCATGGTTGTTTCATTTAATGGTTGTATTGTCATACAACAGTTGCGTGCCAGTGTTGTAGCGATATCAAATGGGGACATCCTAATAAAAATCCGATGACATGCGCAACACTAAAAATGCAAATGTAAACGATTATGTTAACTGATTTAGTTCCAACGATACAAGTAAATAAACGGTAACAGCATTCCGATCCCCATTGTTATCGAGGCGATCGAAAAAAATATGGACAGTCGTGACGTCACGACGTATGAAACGTGTTCTTACCATCTTGGAACACGCGCTCGACATTCAATCCATACGTAGCGCAGGTCTCGTAGTATGAGCATCTTCTCAGTTCATTTGACAGCTTGCGAGCGCGGTTGTCGTCCACGACGCGTGGACTACTTTCACTTATGGCATCTGAAAGAGCAACCAATCAATTTTGTAAATGGACAGGAAACCTATCGGAAACGCATGAGCAGCTTCTTTGTTTTAGTTAGTTTTTCATTCTCAGTTCTGGAAATTGCATGATAGTATGTCGATAATCACTGGTTAGGTGGAACATTGTGCCCATTCCGTGTATCGTATAAATTTGCAAAGATAATAAATTACTTGATTATGAATTAAATTTCATCGTAATTAAGATTACCCATTGAATAATATGCGTCAAGAGATAATTTTCATATTATCGCTTGAAACAAAAATTGAGTAATAAACAAAGCATGAATTCTTAGCTCACCTTGTGTTCCAACCAAAATGATCGGAATCTCGGCTGAGTTTCGATAGTGAGACATTTTGTTGAAGTAGTTGGAGACTGTGTTGTAGCTGACCTCGTTGTCGAGACTAAACACGAAAATCACGGCGTCGACCCAGGCAGTAAACTGAAACAACAAAATTTAACTATAAATATAAGAAGAACTACTTTAAAGTATAAATCTACAATTACACCCCGTACCTAAGGAATCTTGTACTGAAATAATAACATTTCCACAGTGTTCCCAAATCGTTATCTACCTAACTCTATAATTGGAATGTCGTCGCTTTCTTTAAAACCGCAACATATCTACCGCATTACGTAAAAACCCCATACACGTAACCCCACTATTGCGAAATCCTGAAGAAAAAACTCACCCCAAGTCGCTGGTATAATTACGTGGGGTAATTTGACGTGGGGAATTAAAACGGAAGGGTTGTGTATGCATTTTTCAACTAGCTAAGCTATGAGTAAGGATAATTATCGTATAAAGAGTTATACGTATCAAAACAGCCACCAGACAGTAAACTTTTAATGAGACTCCGAATTGCACAGAAATCGTTATTGTCAACATCTTGTGACATCATAGCACAAAGTCACAGACTAATAAACTAGAAAAGCAGCTCAGTAAAACTGATCTATAAAAAATTTAAGCAAAAAGCAACACATACATTCACCTCTTTCGGTTTAATAAATTAATCCAAAAAAGCCTTTAAGACGTTAGATACATTTTGGCTTTATGGGCTTCGCTACAGGCGCCCGGATCCTTTTAAGTTTTATTAATCCACAACACAGCAACAAAATCATTTGCGAGAAAAAAAATGCGAGACAAAAGAAAGTGTATGGGTAACTCAGCTTCCACTTGAATGAAGAATGCGTAGGAGGGTGTCACCCCTTCCTCTGAAGAACAATCGACGGCAGGAGGCGTCATCCGGCATGCGGGAGTGTGTGATGACGACATGCAAAAACATGACACGTCACCCTCCTCTCATGGGGTTGTATATTTTTTCATAATTTTGGATGCCTTAAAATGTTGAGGAACTTAGATTTATCAGGTGAGTTGGTTTTTGCGTAGACGTTAACGGGATTCCAAACATATATACCCACGAAATCAAAGTGGATATCATTAGTTGAATAAACCTTGAATATATTTGGGGATATTATTCAGTTCCAACTTACAAAGCACGTCTTTCAAAACATCGTTATCACTGATGGTAAATCCCTGAAAGCCTACGGAGATAACGAAATTAGAATAATGAGAGAGCTTCTGAACAAGACGCCAATTTAATATAACAAGTACACAAAATATAGGTTTACGAGAGATTCGCATGTTGAATCCAAATTATAAGCGAAAACTTGGTTATGATAAATATCATGTTGAAGGTTGTCGGAAAATATATTATACATAATACAAAAGCAAATACTGCGTAAAAGTGTAATTTTCATGCATATTTACGTCAGTGCAGGAAAAAAGTACCACTATGTCGATATGGAGTTATTAGTAGGTACTCCCCAAAACTACACAATATACGCTACCTATTGGTGAAACAATGAAGCCTCTATATGCACCAACAATAATTTGTTACTTTTCACTAAAATCTTCCAAATTTAATGTGCAAACAACTTTTTTTCTGCATTAACCGCATAGACTAATCAAATTTTATTGGAATATTAATAAAAAGGATCTCTTACCAATCCATCGCGTTTTTAATTGGCAGTGCAATACCCGACCACTTCGGAACAAAAGCAGGGATATTGGATTTTTATTGTCTATTTTTATCGTTTTCCATGGGACTGTCAACAGTAACAGGTGAAATCACTGCGAACGGGGCAGCGCACTGGAAGCGACTGGGCGGGCGGGCGGCTTTGAGCTTAGGCGGCAAACCTCCACTACACCCGTCACCCTCGTACACCCTCACCGGCGCAGGTTTGACAGAGACAGGACACAAAAAGCAAAATGCACTTTTATGCAATACCTAGGGTATATGAGTTTATATGGGGATAACATGCGTGTTAATTTACAAAGGTACTTATTTTGATGTATTGTATAGATTAATAGGGATTTACTTATCAGTACCACTTAGTATTCAGTCATGATACTTGAGTAGTACTCGGCCTTGAATCTGATTCCTCATTATACCTTTACGTATTAAAACAATACATACAAGGTGTAACAAAAATACTGGTGATCCTTTTAAGGGAATAATTGGTATCGTATTTTAGTTATGAAAAACTAAGAAAAAAAATTTTTTTTGCGAAAAATTTTTTTGGTTTTGTATGGAGGGTTGGCCGGCTGGGACGACGTGTCCCATACAAAAACAATTTTTTTTTCACAATAAAAAAATATTTTTCCTACTTTTTCCTACTCGCAATAGGATACCAAATATACCCTTAAACGGATCACCAGTATTTTTGTTACACCCTGTAGATGTTTGGATACACATACGGATTTATTAGACTCACGTTCTATTCATGGGTTAAATACTGTCCATCACGAGCAATTGAATCTCTTTTGATTTTCAATTGGTTGTCATAAATAATTTATGCAATTAATAAAACGATTGGCCTCAAGTCTAGCCTAGATTATGCGAACGAACCCCTTGACACCTCAACATGATTCAATAAATCGTAATCGAAATCTGTTGGCAACAGCCCGGGGGTCGGGGGTAACGCTCTGTGAAGAATTACAAGCTTTCTCAGACCTTGGGCTGATACGTTTAGTATCACGGTTGAATTCCCTTAGCGACAAGGTCGAACGATCAAATTTGAACGTGAAAACACGAAACTGAGGCAGTTTTTGTCGTAAATGAGCCGATGGTAACATTTATTGCCTTGTTCGTGATAACGCTAATTGGGCGATACGGAAAGAGCGAGTAACGAGGCATTTTTTTTATTAATTTTAAGAGTTTTCGTAATCCAATCGGAAAGCATAAATTCTATTCCAGACAAATCCATATCCATGATACGGATACCTTGATAAAGTTCGTTAACACTTTGTATGATATGACGAAATAATTTTAGGTAGAACTTATAGTGACATTGAACATTCCAAAAACATACACGTCCTACGCGTTTCAATTCTACACGTTTTTAAAAACATAAAGACATTGAAGTTCGGCACACACTTTCGTCTTCGATCGTCGGACACGGTTAGGAAGCGAAATTACAAATTACGGGGAAGTAATCGAACGTGCCTCGAGTCGTGCGTGCGTCCAGCAACGCTCTCGTTGGCAGTGGGCGGAGTGATCGAATATTTCACTGTCTTCACGAGTACCATTGAAGACACAGTTGGTTGACCATTTGTATAGCTACCTTATTTCAACAAGATAACACACAATTATAAAGCTACATGCTGCTATAGACCAGAAAAAAAATCTAAGTTGTATAATTGTTAGCAAACTGTTAAACAACTAAAGCTTCAAAGCTAAACAGTTGATTGCCTTGCATCCGCCAATTTCTCCTGCGGCCACAGCGAGAAGAGAAAATAAAACTAGGCATATTAATATTGGCAACATCAATATTCGTGTTTTAACATCGCATTCGCACCATCTTCACGTCTTAACTTTCACAAATTGGCAAAAGACCTAGTAACAAACGTCGATCATGTGTTAATCATTGTTAAATGTAGTTGTTAACCAAGACGCGTAGGTAACAAAGTAGTTATAATTATAATTACAATATTATTATTCAATTATTTATTTTAAAAGATACTTAAACATTTTAAATATCTATTAAAATTGTTGATAAAACGCAATTATCTTTTCAGGTCAATGTGCCAAATAGCGATTTTCTCGTCCGCAAATGATTTTGATAACATATCCGGTGCAATGTTGCTGTAGATAAGAAACACACTTATAAGCCAAGCACAATAACAGCGAAATCACAAACGTGCTTTCTCATAAACTCTGCACAACAGCAGCATATCATCATACCCAATTTACTGCTTTTGTCTGGCCATGGGTACCTAACGCACTATATAGGGAACTGGTTTTCATGCCCATACAAAGGCGAGACGAACAAAACAACGCGAGCCTATCTACATGCTTATACGGAGTAGTTACTTTTTTTCGATGAATAGGAGAGAGTATAATGCTGTAACTCGATAGCTGAACGTGACCTGTGCTGCTCTCACCTCCCTTCATTGTTAGGATATGATACTTAGACCGGACAAAGGTTTCCGTTGCGGTCAGGTAACTTCCCTTCCCTTCAGGCAAAGACAAATTGTTTTAGTATAATCCATTTATTAACGTCGGCGAAAGGTGACATTACTTTACAAAATGGAGCTTCTAAAACCACGTAACGACTTCAGATACTCATGAGGCTATTAACACCGCCCATGCACACATTGCAAATTGTTATACACAGGCAAACATCCCATACATTATAAAGAAGCCCGCATAAAGGTCAAAATCCTTTAGAAATAATCTATTCGAGAGACTCACGGAGCAAGTCGAATGCCGCAGAAGACCGAGTCGAATAAGACAACTGTCTTTTATCTTATTCAAAAGGACTTGGAACGTGACTGACATCGTTATTATGTCTTTTTGTATTTAATTTGACAGAACGTTTTGTTATTGAACATAAACGCCCAAACGAAAACAATTCCGTGTGAACATAAAATGTCTTTAAGCTGTCGAATAAAAATTAAATGATAAAAATGCATCACGCATCAGTAACTCGGGCACGAGCGGCTCGTGTCGAAAATTAGCCTCAAGTATGCGTGAATTGACATAACTACATCCTATTTAGTCCCAACAACACCAAAGGGTCCATAACAAACAAAACTCACTACAAAATTATGACCCAATTAAAGAACCCCCTCCCAAATTAGATTGTCGACCCACTGTTTCGGTGAAAACAGAAGTAAATATGCGGTTTACGAATTACGACAGGCGAATTTAGCCTTTAATTCCACAGGGATGCGTTTATCTTGAAATTAATGCGGGTAAAATTATTCTTGTTCTGATATTACGAGTTAATTTACTTCAAAGCGCCTCCTGCAACGTTCAAGTGAAAACTGGAATTTGGAAAGTTGCCTTGGGCTAGTAAACTCCATGGAACATTGTCAAGGGAAGTAGATTGCTTTGATTATAATTAACAGAACGTCAACGGTAGTTACAAAGAAAAATAATTATGCACGGAATTACCGTATCGGATAAAATATGAGAAAAGTCCCCATTTATAGGGTAAAATACAATACCAGGTAACATTAAAAAAGTTGAGTTACAGAAATATTACGAGTGAATGAAAACTTATCGTTCGGTTAAATTTGAATTACTAATGAGGGTAAATGTAGCTTTACGGATATATAAATTTTGAACAATTTTTGTTATTTTATTTGGTCTTAGCCATGAGCCGAATTTTCAGTAGCACTCGTTTATTTTACTGGCATGGAGTACTCTATCACTACGTATTACGTTGAATGTAATAGAATGTTACGTATGTAGTATGTAAAAAAAAACAGCCGAATTGAGAACTTTCTCCTTTTGTAATCTTGAAGTCGGTTAAAAAGAAGAGAAAATAATCAACGATTTTACCACATATATAAGAAAATATGCCCAAAAAAAGTTTTGTTTTTAAAAGTACTGTTTGTAATCACACTTTCACAGGGCCAAATAGAATTTTGCCAGGTTTTAGGCCATTATCACATTGGCGCCGCAACCGCACGCGGTGACAGTTTGTAAGCGTGACAGCGCTATAAACACGCAGAGCGCTCGCTCTCATACCGGTGCCGCATGCGGAAACCGCAGCAATGTGAAAGACGCCTTAAATGACAAGCTCTTAACCTATAGTACCTACATAGTACATCCAGAGAATGTGGCCTTCATGTTAAATCGTGATGCCATTTCAACTCAAACCATTTCAAAGAAATGTGAGGTGTTCCAACATAATGTCTCGCAATATTGTAACATTTGTAAGCATACAATTCTAGCAACATTTTATGAAAACAAACAGAGATGCGTTCAATAAGGGTTCTATTAGACGCTCAAAATAGGGAATATAGGGCAGAGCTGAAAGGGCCGAAATAACGAAACTCGTCCTCCGGGAGCGTGATCCTTCCTTTCAGGGCAAGGGACTTTCATGCTAAGGAGACGCAATAATGCGAAAATGTGATCAAAAATGCCCCTCCGCCTTATTGAACCGTTAAGTACCCATCTACCGATGAGACGGATATGAGTTTGGTTATAAGGAATTTTCGGCTTGATAAAAGGAAGGATGCGTGTTATATAAAAATAATGAAATACCTTAACTGAAAGCCTTGAAGCGAAATATTTTGATTGCCAGTAAATTTATAAGAAAAGCACCAACATATGTGAAAGCACCTACTTTTTCATACAATACAATGAATGTATGAAATGTATTTACAGTAGAGGTAACATATGTTTATTTATGCTGTTTAAGTAAGCATGTTTGGCATAGCCTGTGACAGTTAAACTTGTTCTAGCCAATATTAACATAATCATTCATAAAACATGAGCACACGATACGAAACATACGTATAACCGTCCTGACTCACTACTAAAACAACATTGGAACAAATAAAGACACCGAAATTAAAAATTCAACAAAACAAAAGTTATTAGCGAAGTAAAAAGTAACAAGAAAAAAGAACGCATTTCGTGTCTTTCTCATCTCCAAATGTAGGGGAGATATAAGAGGCACGTACGAGAATTCTGCACGCTATTCCCCCCCTTGCATCAAAGTTTCAGGAACGCAGAATTTACCCAGTTACCCGTAACTTTCTGAGTTATAAATAGGGCAAAAAAACCACTGGAGCAAATGAATAAATTAGATAACGTTAAATATATTGCCAGCGATTACTCACAAACAAATATTGATAAAAGTTAGACAACTCTTGGGTAATTCGGTGAGAATTGGCAATTTATTGCAATTCGACTTAGATAACGATGTTATATATTACAATAAAAGAGTTTGATGGTAATCATAACAGTCATAACAGCATTAACAACATTAGAAGTAAAGGCTTATACATACACATTTATAACATATAAAGTTCAGTGTGAATGTGTGATTGATGATACTAAAAGAATAGACGTAAAACAAAGACAAATAATGTTTGTTTAGTAACTCAAAGTTTACCAATTCATTTGTCTGGATAGTCTTACATAGCTCTAGAGGTAATGAAAAATGTCATGCTATTACTCTTCCGACAGAGTTTTCCTCAAAAGCGCGCGAATACCAAACCACCCAAAGCTGTATAAAGTCAAAAGTTCCGCGTCTCAATTCAATCTAACAGTCAGATAAATCACCACAAACTTAACCGTGACAACGGTGAAAATCTGAACGAATATTACTTTATACTAACTTCACTTCTATTCTAAGATGAGAGCGATGCTGTCAACAGCAAATAAAAGTTTGTAGTTCCATTCACAGGTAAGCACGTTTCAAGAGAATAAATACGCCCCGCCGTTCTAAACTTTTCGGTACCAATTTCAAATTCAGAACACGAAGACTTTAAGATAAAGTCGGGTCATTCTTTACGTTCAAATATTCGAATCCTCTGTACTCTATGACCTTAAGGTCAACGTACTTTCAATGTAATAACGGTATTTGTAGTTCGTGCGACTATATGGTTCAAAGGTAATCGATCATCTAAGAAAAATGTTTCAATTTATTCAGGTAAATTTATTTTCAATCTCCTGGAGATTGATTTTCACCATTTTAAGGTACAACATTAAATCAGTGAAGTACAACTTGCTCATATCGCAGTACTCACTGGATTTTCTTCACTATCTGCTTTCTCACTAATACTTACCCCAGAGAAGAAATGCCTATCTATATCCAGTGACATGTCATCATCATCATCATCATCTCAGCCATAAGACGTCCACTGCTGAACATAGGCCCTTTACCAAACCCCCCCTGTTTGCCATACGCGCCACGCTTGGCAGGCGGGTTGGCGCGCGCAGTTTTTTTTTGTTTATTGTATTCCCTTAGCAGACTCCTACAGCCACCACGGGACGATTATGGTGGGGGACAATTGGCTAAGGCAGTGACATGTAGCCATACGATAGATAAATATCTTATTCAAATTGGCGTAATCAATAATCAATTTTCGAAATTTACAAGTCATTTAACCACGGACCATTAGAAGGTCATCATCACTTCCTCAACGCTGTTACGTGAAGTATTTTCTCCGTTTGATTTATGCAATACATATGTAAATAATAAATACATAAGACTTACGATTTGCACAGGTGCCGGCATTCGCCTTGCGGTCAGAATACTCAGAATACATGAATATTTTTTACGTAAAATCTACCCTACTTATTGAAACAAACATACAATGTACCTAAATAAAAAAAAAACTGATATACTTACGATACATACATACATACTGATGTACATATGATAGGAAGGGATGGAAAATGGCGGATAGGAATGAACTCAAAGAACGCGAATACACATCAAAAGAATATATGATAGTGGAGCTGTTGCTGATATGATTTGAAAATAAGTACCCGAGTTCCTTAATTTGATATGCAAAGGTGCCTACGTAATTCTATTTTTAATGTAATGTATTAGGTAATTGATATTCATAAGGATTTTCTGCGTCATGTAACGAGTTTTTCTTAATCTAATGTAAGATTAATCGCAGTAAAACATTTGAACATTACATGACCCTTCTCTTCAGATAAAACTTGACTTAAAAGCCAGTTCAAGTTTTAATATAAATAACGTAAAATGTGGCGAAAACATCTTGAAGGCTTTTCGTGCCAGCGCAGCCGTGAAAAGGACGGTTTTATGAAACTTGAAACGCTAGGTTTACCCTTTCTTTATACAATATTTTTTGTACCTATTCACATTATTTTAAAATGTATTACAATATATTTTATTTTACTTGTTCTATCGTATCATCATCATCATCATCAAAAATATATGAACATGTACTTACTTTATCGCCTATTCGGTATATCTGATGGTAATTGTACAAGTGGCGCGGAATATTGCATAAAATATAAACAATATTTATTGCAACTTTTGGGTGTACATTGATACAATTGGCACCTGGCTCTCAAACTAAGTTTGTGTCTCAACACCCAGTTCCTTCCCGATTACAGACATATATATATGAAATTTATTACAATTTGTAGACAACAATTATCCCAATTAATCGAGTTCGATCACGCAACATCGAATAGTTTTACAAACTGTCCACAAGTGTAAATAAAAAATACAACCGTAAAAAAAGTGAGCGACAAAGTGCCCGTACGTAATTTGAGGTTCGCAGTCCAGCCGGCGCCGCACGCGATGCCGCTCGCGAGTCGGCAGGCGCCTTTACCCTATCGAGTGGAGAGCCACCCTTTGAACCATTGAACGAATGGAACGAAATGTGAGCTGTCACGCTGTCACGTTGGCAGGCTTGATTTTGAATGAAGCGCGATATTGATAGATTTCATAGGTTGGATGGCTGTTATCTGTATTTTATAACATAGGGTTTGTCGATGATATTGATAGGTATCACTATTACCAGAGAATATATTAACTCTATAAATGTCTTTGCTATTACATTGCATATTGTACGAATACAAGAAAGCCTAAACTCTAGTTGTAAAGTTCGAAACATTGGTTATGAGGGCTAATAATAAAAAATAGTAAAGCAGAAACTTATTTGCCCAATAAAAAACTTATATTTCTAGTAGTTCTGTGAACCGTAGACTTCGGAGAACATAAATAACGCGACAGCAAACTTCCCCCCTTTTCCCCCTCATTTTCCCTCCAATCAAGAAAATGGCTCGACAATTTTTGGGAAATAAATCAAGGAACGTACATGCCAAATTTCATCGAAATTGGATGAAAAATGCGACCTCTAGACCGACACTGACCAACCAACAAACCAACCAACCAACCAACCAATACACACACATCAATCTGCCAAATCGTCGTACCAGTGAAAACGGAGACGTTCGTCGCCTCGCTACGCTCGGCTCCTCAGTCAATAAGCAACTTTTTACTCAGTTCGTCGCTAGTTTGTCGACGTAGGGCACTGTACGTACACTACGTACAGTCCAGTAGCAGAAGCAGCTAAGCGGTTGAGGTAATCAATATGAATTTATCAAGACTTAATTGTTCAGAAGATAAGATTGTGTTTAGGGTGATTTTGAACATATTAGTCGCTGAGATATTTCTGCCGCTGACTGAACTCTCTGACACGTTCCGTAGTTCAGTTGATTTACAATCTTAAATATATCGAATTAAAGCTTATAATTCATTATCTGTTTTAACAGAGTTAGTAGTTAAATTAATACCTAATGCCAGCTAGCTACGCCACTGCCTAATGTTAAAAGAGTGACCGACTTGTTGTAGCTAAACAGCAAAAATCTGCTCGATTCAAAAAGAACTGCAGTGTTATGTGTGTAAACATTTATAATAAAGTATTTTCAAAATTTAAAGAAGTGCCAAACAATCTATTTAATAAAAAAGTACGTGAGTGGCTTTTTTTTTCCCTTGTTTGATACACATTATAATGTTTTTGTATATATGTAAATAACTAGTATTAAGACTTATAGTAATATTTTGCATGCTATGAACTATAGTTGATTAAGGAGTGCATTATATTATAATAACACCTGTAATCTAACCCTTTTTCGTGCAAAATAAATAATTTGATTTGATTTGATTTGAGGAAAAACGAATTGTTTATCATTCGAACTACCGCGCGTTAGTTACAAACTTTCGACTCGACTCAGTAAGTTCGAAACAATCATAAAAGGGATGAAAATTTGTGGCGTTTTCCAATAAAAGGTTACATCATCGTCGTTTGTTAATAGAGTTTATTTATGAATGATTTCACCGACAATGCTGTACTTTTTAACCGACTTCAAAAAAGGAGGAGGTTCTCAATTCGACTGAATTTTTTTTTTTATCATTATTATGTTTTTTTTTGTATGTATGTTACTCCATATCTCCGTGAATCGTGAACCGATTTTCAAATTTTTTTTTAAATCGAACAGGTATAACCCCTAGATGGTCCCATTGTCACCAAGTCAGGGTCTGATGATGGGATCCTGGAGAAATCGAGGGAACTCTTCAACTATTATAGGCACACCTATAGTGATTTCACTATTTTTTACAGCAACTCGGCCACTTCCTCTTGGAATAGCGGATCCTAAGTGAAGTCGGTTCTTTTTTTGTTTTAAATTATTACTTGAAAATTACACATTTGATAAGAGTCCTAATATACGAGGTAGGCCGAATTTTCGCACCTAGTAGTCAGAGGTAGAAGTAATGTTACACACATACGATGATGAGGTCCTCCCAGACGTATCCGTCGACGGCGACCTGGACAAATCATTCAGCAGGCACCAAGGTACTTGCTTGATCTTTTCGTGCATGTGCTCGAACGTGACTTGCAAAACCAAGCTTTGTTTTGAAAGTTCGACAGCAAGAGACACAGTAGAGCTCATTATTCGAGTTATATGTGTAGGTGTAGGAGGGCTTGGGCCGAGATTTCCGGAGCTCGCGTTTGGCGTCAAGATCTTCCAGGCGCGCTGTTTCGTAGTCCCGTGTTGATCGCAGTTATATATACACACATATATTAATACATCAATGGAATTTTTAAGCTTCGCTATACATATTTATCCCGTTACATGACAATGAACTATATAAATAAATAATGTACAGCCTTGGCCAGAAGTGTTGAGCATAGGTGTTTTTTGTTTACAATTTTGATGTTAAGCATTATTTCCCTATCCTAACAATGTACGGTAACGGTAAATGTTATATTTTATTTATAAATATAGAAAACTTCACTTAATAACACTTTCAAGGTACTTAAAAAATATGAAAACAGAAGGTACCAAAAATGTAAATTTAAGTCGGTGCGACATATTGCAAATATTCTATGCAGTTACTACTAACTTCAACAAAACATGCCTATAGATTAAGCTCCCATTGCATGAAACCTTACCTCACACGGTGGCAGAGCAGACACATACTACAGCGATAGATAATACTTAGGAACACTGGACTATAGTAGGTTGCCATGGCACAGCCTGGAAGAACATAGTTTTTTTTGAATTTTAAAACGTCATTTTTTACCAAAATTTACATCATAAGGTGGCAGATTGAAACCTTTACCCATCGAAAGAGACCCCTGTGGTGACCCGAACCCGCATAGGTTGCCAGCCCTAAACCTGGTAGATTTCCAGGTCAGCCATGTTTTATGAGGCCAAAAAATGGGGTAATTTACCTCATCAGGTGGCAAGCTGAAATTGATGCGAATCGATAGCCTTTGGCGTGCCATTCACGAATATATAGGGTTGCCTGCCATCAGCCTGGTAGTTTTTCTGGTCAGCCTCCTCAAAGTATCGATTTAGTAACTTGGACCAACGAGAAATTCATGTACAGAAGCTAAAATTCGAGGAATATTTTAGTGCGAACCGTGATATTTAATTAAAATCTATATATTGACAGTCTTGCAATGCATACGTGTTGAAATAATAGGGTAAATGAACCAGTTCTGGTCATTTCTCACTAATTATATAGATGACTACCGGAAAACTTAGACTGCGGGTAATATTGAGGACGCCGCGAGAATAAATCATCAGTGTGTGACGTAAAATTGGTTAATCACCTCATTTCCGCAATCTCCTATTACTGCTTCGCTTAAATATGCTCAATCTGTGGGTGAAAAAACACCCTGACTTTACTTTGATTACTGCGTGAAGTCATAATATATACGACCGACGCCTACCAGAGCACTCTCTACTACTGAAGGGTAAGCATCCTTCATGCGCATAGACTATAGGGCTGCTATCCCCTGGAAATAGGCCGCGCCCGTGCATCCCGTATCCGTCATGACTAGGGTTGCCACCCGTACTATAATATAGAGTATCGTACTATATTTTGGCTTGGTGTACTGTTGAAAATATGCAAAAAAGACAAAAATACTATATTTTTGGGACGTTTCATGAGGTAACAACAAGGTGTACTATATTTTTTTGATGTAGGTTTGGAAAATACTATATTTCTCTCAAAAAGAGGTGGCAACCCTAGTCATGACAGTATTTTCAAATATGGGAAATAAATGTTTCCGTTTAAGTTCAAAGTTCACTTAATGTTAAACGTGACATATACCTAAGATCTACGTACGGTCATGCTGGATATTATAATTATGTAGAAATCATAGGACATCATTAATCACTAAGTATTTTGTTCTTACCTCTTTTCCATTTCAATTGGGATTGGGCCTCTTCGTATGTAGGCACCAGGACTTTCAGTCTTGGGTATTCGATGGTTCGTTATTCAGGGCCGAACCCGCATAGGTCGCCAGCCCCAAGCCTGAGAGATTTGAAGGTCAACCATGTTCCATGAGGCCAGTAAATGGGATAATTTACCCTATCAGATGGCAAGATGAAACTCATGTAGATCGATAGCTCTAGGCGTTCCATTCACGAGAATATAGGTTTGCCTGCCATCAGCCTGGCAGTTTTTTTGGTTAGCCTCCCTAAACTATCGATGTTAATATCTTGGAAACAAGAGAAATTCGCGTAGAGATAATAACATTCAAAGTATATTTAAATGCAAACCTTGATATTTATTTAAATCTACACATTGTGAGTCTTGCACTTCATATGTGTTGAAATAATAGGGCAAATGAATCAGTTGTGGGCATTTCTCATTGGTATTTTCGGTTTTTAGGGTTCCGTAGCCAAAATGGCAAAAACGGAACCCTTATAGTTTCGCCATGTCCGTCCGTCCGTCCGTCCGCGGTCTAGCTCAGTGACCGTTAGCACTAGAAAGCTGAAATTTGGTTTGAATATGTGAATTAACCAAACCGACAAAACAGTAGAATAAAAACGCCAAAAATATATTTTGTTAGGGTACAAGAGAGGAAAGTTGGTTTTTCTTGAGAGTGTTGATTTTGAGTCCCGAGTAAGCGAAAGATTCTATAATTGAAATTCTAAGTTTGAATCTTGAGCGTAGCGAGGGATCTCAAGAACACGAGATGTAAAAAAACCTTGAAGTTAGTAGGATCACTACATTGAAAGAAAAACCGGCCAAGAGCATGTCGGGCCATGCTCAGTGTAGGGTTCAGTAAACTGAGACCATTAATTAACAAGGTCATTTCTTACGGGAAATTTGGCGGCGCTTACGTCATTTTTACTTATGTCCTTTCACTATGGGTTTTTGAATGATAACTCTAAAACGGCTCAACCGATTTATTTCAATATAGTTTGTATTGAAGGTACTCATTGGGTCTCAGTTTCATGTTTTTTTTTTAAATTTTAGGACCCACGATTCAAAAGTTAGATGGGGGGGGGGACGCCCTGTTTTAAAATTTCGGAGCTAT
Source organism: Pammene fasciana (assembly GCA_911728535.1). NCBI lineage: Eukaryota > Metazoa > Arthropoda > Insecta > Lepidoptera > Tortricidae > Pammene > Pammene fasciana. The sequence goes on from OU452280.1 coordinate 139,828, forward strand.
TATTTCCGAAAGTATTAGTTTTATCCAAAAACTGTTTTGAAAGACCCGAATTCTTTTTAAAAGACCTATCCAACGATACCCCACACAACTTGGTTGGAACGAAAAAAAAATTCGCCCCCCACTTCACGTGTACGGGAGGTACCCTAACAAAATATATTTTTGGCGTTTTTACTCTACTGTTTTGTCGGTTTGGTTAATTCCTATATTCAAACCAAATTTCAGCTTTCTAGTGCTAACGGTCACTGAGCTAGACCGCGGACGGACGGACGGACGGACATGACGAAACTATAAGGGTTCCGTTTTTGCCATTTTGGCTACGGAACCCTAAAAACCGAAAATACCAATGAGAAATGCTCACAACTGATTCATTTGCCCTATTATTTCAACACGTATGAAGTGCAAAAGATAAAAGATAAAAAAAAGATAAAAGATATTTATTCTTCAATTTAGGCACATTACAATGCACTTATGAACGTCAGAGAGAAAAGAAACTACCACCGGTTCTAACCCTACACCTCTGACCCGAGAAGTATTACTTATTACCGGCAAGAAACTCGGCGGGACTTATTTTTTCAAAACAGTACTACAAATACATTAAAGATACTATATACAATAATGCGTAGTTCTTCAAGAAGGCATATCAAAACAGCTTGAGAGACAGACATGTACCTGCCTATTGTGTAATTAAAATGAAAAATAAAAATAAAATCCAAATCTGACTGCTTCGCAATACGTTTGATATTCTTTCTTACTTGAACTGTGTCCTCTAAATGTTAGATGATTTTATAGATTCTGGTTTGGGCCATGCATATATGTCTGTCATATAGTCCTCGACCCTGTAATAACCCTTTGACATTAAAGTTTTTTTCAAGTATTTCTTAAGAGCGGGAAATGATAGATTCAAAACATCGACGGGTAACTTGTTATAAATATGAATACCCTGGCCAAAAAATGACTTATATGCTTTGCGGACACGACATCGTCTGGTAGCAAGCTTGTTTTTATTTCTAGTGTTATAGCTGTGGATGTCAGAATTCTTCTTGAATGTGTGTATATTCTTTACAACAAAAATAGCAAGACTGACAATGTGTAGATTTAAATAAATATCAAGGTTTGCATTTAAATATACTTTGAATGTTATTATCTCTACGCGAATTTCTCTTGTTTCCAAGATATTAACATCGATAGTTTAGGGAGGCTAACCAAAAAAACTGCCAGGCTGATGGCAGGCAAACCTATATTCTCGTGAATGGAACGCCTAGAGCTATCGATCTACATCAGTTTCATCTTGCCATCTGATAGGGTAAATTATCCCATTTACTGGCCTCATGGAACATGGTTGACCTACAAATCTCTCAGGCTTGGGGCTGGCGACCTATGCGGGTTCGGCCCTGAATAACGAACCATCAAATACCCAAGACTGAAAGTCCTGGTGCCTACATACGAAGAGGCCCAATCCCAATTGAAATGGAAAAGAGGTAAGAACAAAATACTTAGTGATTAATGATGTCCTATGATTTCTACATAATTATAATATCCAGCATGACCGTACATAGATCTTAGGTATATGTCACGTTTAACATTAAGTGAACTTTGAACTTAAACGGAAACATTTATTTCCCATATTTGAAAATACTGTCATGACGGATACGGGATGCACGGGCGCGGCCTATTTCCAGGGGATAGCAGCCCTATAGTCTATGCGCATGAAGGATGCTTACCCTTCAGTAGTAGAGAGTGCTCTGGTAGGCGTCGGTCGTAGATATTATGACTTCACGCAGTAATCAAAGTAAAGTCAGGGTGTTTTTTCACCCACAGATTGAGCATATTTAAGCGAAGCAGTAATAGGAGATTGCGGAAATGAGGTGATTAACCAATTTTACGTCACACACTGATGATTTATTCTCGCGGCGTCCTCAATATTACCTGCAGTCTAAGTTTTCCGGTAGTCATCTATATAATTAGTGAGAAATGACCAGAACTGGTTCATTTACCCTATTATTTCAACACGTATGCATTGCAAGACTGTCAATATATAGATTTTAATTAAATATCACGGTTCGCACTAAAATATTCCTCGAATTTTAGCTTCTGTACATGAATTTCTCGTTGGTCCAAGTTACTAAATCGATACTTTGAGGAGGCTGACCAGAAAAACTACCAGGCTGATGGCAGGCAACCCTATATATTCGTGAATGGCACGCCAAGGGCTATCGATTCGCATCAATTTCAGCTTGCCACCTGATGAGGTAAATTACCCCATTTTTTGGCCTCATAAAACATGGCTGACCTGGAAATCTACCAGGTTTAGGGCTGGCAACCTATGCGGGTTCGGGTCACCAAAGGGGTCTCTTTCGATGGGTAAAGGTTTCAATCTGCCACCTTATGATGTAAATTTTGGTAAAAAATGACGTTTTAAAATTCAAAAAAAACTATGTTCTTCCAGGCTGTGCCATGGCAACCTACTATAGTCCAGTGTTCCTAAGTATTATCTATCGCTGTAGTATGTGTCTGCTCTGCCACCGTGTGAGGTAAGGTTTCATGCAATGGGAGCTTAATCTACTATTAGTTTAAATTAATTGACAAAATAACTTAAACAAAGATGGAAACGATGGACTAAACTTTCCAGTTTTGTATGAAAATCGCATTGGTGCTCAACACTTCTGGCCAAGGCTGTATAGTGAAAGAAAAAGAGCGATAATTTTAAAGGCTACCAACCGCCGCTCAATTAGTAGGAGAGCTCTCTGATTTGAGATTTCCTGTGCCTGCTTTTTGCTAACACCTTTAAGTACTATAATCTAGCTAGGCTACTGTAGTTAGTTCAATAATTATACTGGTTCATGCCTTAAGATAGGTTCGTAGACCTTACAGAACAGAGACAGAGACAAGAACATGTATAGTTTTGAGATACTTACTTAAGGGGGCTACTTTGAAAAATTATAGGTTTTTTCAAACGCTCTATTGACTAAACGGGAAAGGGACTGAATTTATTTTCGAATATATATTATTAGACTATATAGTCTTGTTTATGGCACAAGCCGAAACATGATTGCTGAAAGTTGCCTCGATAGAAAAAAAATCCGAAGTTGGGTCCTTTTTCCCCTTATTTTTCTTAGCTTACGTAAACTATAAGAGATTAAGCAATATAACAAAGTAAAAAATATGGTATTCTGTTTTATCTAAAAAGTCACAGAAACAAAATTTGATAAAACTTTATAGATTCGCTTATTTATCGTAGTTAAGTCAAAAAGTCTGATCCTTAAGAGCGCTGCATCTCTTTCTTTCGTGCACGGCAGCCATAAACGTGTCTCTTACGGATGGGCGTGGCTTGTCCGAATCGAGGAACGGCCTTAAATAAATAAGCAATTTAGAAAATATATTATAAAGGGTCACTCACTTAAGGGACTACTTTGAAAAAATATAGGTTTTTTCAAACGCTCTATTGACTAAACGGGAAAAGGGACTGAATTTATTTTCGAATATATATTATTAGACTATATACTCTTGTTTATGGCACAAGCCGAAACACGATTGCTGTAAGTTGCCTCGATAGAAAAAAAATCCGAAGTTGGGTCCTTTTTCCCCTTATTTTTCTTAGCTTACGTAAACTATAAGAGATTAAGCAATATAACAAAGTAAAAAATATGGTATTCTGTTTTATCTAAAAAGTCACAGAAACAAAATTTGACAAAACTTTATAGATTCGCTTATTTATCGTAGTTAAGTCAAAAAGTCTGATCCTTAAGAGCGCTGCATCTCTTTCTTTCGTGCACGGCAGCCATAAACGTGTCTCTTACGGATGGGCGTGGCTTGTCCGAATCGAGGAACGGCCTTAAATAAATAAGCAATTTAAAAAATATATTATAAAGGGTCACTCACTTAAGGGACTACTTTGAAAAAATATAGGTTTTTTCAAACGCTCTATTGACTAAACGGGAAAAGGGACTGAATTTATTTTCGAATATATATTATTAGACTATATACTCTTGTTTATGGCACAAGCCGAAACACGATTGCTGTAAGTTGCCTCGATAGAAAAAAAATCCGAAGTTGGGTCCTTTTTCCCCTTATTTTTCTTAGCTTACGTAAACTATAAGAGATTAAGCAATATAACTAAGTAAAAAATATGGTATTCTGGTTTATCTAAATAGTCACAGAAACCAAATTAGACAAAACTTTATAGATTCGCTTATTTATCGTAGTTTAGTCAAAAAGTCTGATCCATAAGAGCGCTGCATCTCTTTCTTTCGTGCACGGGAGCCATAAACGTGTCTCTTACGAATGGGCGTGGCTTGTCCGAATCGAGGAACGGCCTTTTGCTCGACATGTTTCGATAAATTTACGATATGATCATTCCGCCTTCCGCCACCCTGATGTGTGCCCTGCTGCTGGTGGCGGGAGACGGAATGATCACATGACCCGTTATAAATATTTTTTAATGAGTGACCCGTTATAAATATTTTTTAATATTTTAGAGTCTCACGAGAGTATTACAGTTAAAATAATTTTTAATTTGAAATTGCCACCAAAAAGTTTAGAACGGCGGGTCGTATTTATTCTCTTGAAACGTACTTACCTGCGAATGGAATAAATAAATGGTAGATACAACTAACAAATGTATGTCGTGAAATTGATAAGTAAGCATCGAAGAATAAAATAAACTTTGGATACACAGATTGCAAACAAAATTTTGCGCCATTTAGTTCACCCATAAGTAAGTTTCAAATTGGTTCTGCGATCTACCTATATCTAGGTATAAGGATTGTAAGCTGTTAACCAAGGTACCTAGTTACCTTTACCTACCCTGACCCTTGTACTCAATCCTGTCGTAGACGGTTGTCGCAGACAAGCTGAAGAGCTTTCAATATTCATGGAAATGCCTCCTTTAATTTTGTCCAACAATACCGTGCAGGGGGCACAGGCGGAAAGTCAATTAATGATTTTCAACTCTATTATATGTGGGTTAAAGTTTAAAACCGTTTGTACGCTTTTACGGCGTTCAGGTTTGGGTAGTTTATTTAGTGACAATACAACAGTCTAAACTGAAATGCAGTTTTTTGGGCGTCCTTCCATCAAGATTTATGATGGTAGAACCTACAAGATCTGCCATCTAGATTATCTAGAACAAATTTTGTGCGCCATGTTTGGCGGTTGACAGCTGTGACTGAATCAATGAGCAGTATACAGGGTGTCCCAGAAATCGACGTCAAGCCGTGAATGGATGATAGACCAATTTATAACAGATATCAGAAAAATACAAAAAAAATCTATCACATGTTCTTCAAAAATTATGGTCACTTTAAAAGTTTACTAGAATATTCACGCCCTGGTCTCTTAACTTCTAGTAAATTTTTAAAGTGACCATAATTTTTGAAGATCATGTGATAGTTGAAAACTTCTTGGGGATGCCATGTCCTGTTACTCAATGATCATAATTTTAAACAAAAAAGAACCGACTTCACTTAGGATCCGCTATTCCAAGAGGAAGTGGCCGAGTTGCTGTAAAAAATAGTGCAATCACTATAGGTGTGCCTACCATCTTGGGGTTGATACCCGTTAGATTAAAAAAAATTTGAAAATCGGTTCACAATTCACGGAGATATCGAGTAACATACATACAAAAAAATATTAACAATGATAAAAAAACTTCAGAACCTCCTCCTTTTTTGAAGTCGGTTAATAAATGAGCCTTTTGCGTCAAGTAGGTAGGTACCAGATAAATTTAGTTTTTTGGTAAACTAGTACCTACTTACTTCTATTATCTTAATATTTACATAGGTATGTATGTATTTATACAATATTTTAATTGTCTTCACACAGACCACACAACATATTGTATTGATTTTCCTAATTCGTTATCCATTTGTACTTATTCTCGCATTTGAATTGAACGTTTGAAACATGTCATCTAAATCGACATAATGCTTGCTACCGTATTGCATAGTTAATGCTGGAGCTACATACATATGTACATATTTACCAAATGTGATAAGGGCGGTCTGCCGCTTACGTTATATTAGTACAAATTTAATATAAATTTCCAGTAAAAATTATTAGTAAGCGCCATCATAAGGGTTCATAAGAGTTCATAATTCAATATGAACCACTTCATCAAAATGCATTAATTATTTAGTTGAAACAAAATTCTCTAAATCAAAGTTTAATAACGAAGTTACCCTCCAAGAACAATAATTTTGACAGTGACAGCTACGTCGTTCATTAAAGTTTCCCTGTCAAGTCGAGCCTTCATTTATATTTCATAGCCCTCCGTACAAATTAGCTGTCTACATTGCTACGCTTCAGTTTGCCTTGCCCGCGCTAATACCTACATAATTGTATATAATACACTGTATACTGTGACTATGGCTTTTCTATATGAGGGTTCTTGCTTTGATGTATGACAGATGTACTTATAAAGCATTATGTTATGGTTATGGCAGAGACTATAGAGATATATACGACCACACCCTAAGAACTTTTTGCGTGCGACATTATAACTTAACGTTTGGCAGGTTGCCACTGACAAATATTATTAGTCTGAATGACCTTAGAGCTTTGAACTGTTTGAACTGTCATAGCTATGACTTGACAACCGGTCTGACTTAACCCACTAATCTGGATATTAGAATACATATTTAAAATCAGCATTTTATTACATTTAAGTGACAGTGCGCGTAGAAGGGTCTGCCTGCTGTGGTTTAAATGGAAACCCATGTACCTACTGTCCCCTATAAAGTAGTATTTTCAATTGAGTGGAGCTTTATATGACTTGAACAACTTTGTTTGGCAATTATCTGCACTAAAATATTTCTTTTACATTGCGTCTGCCATGTAGTATTTGCGTCTAAGTAGTACCATTGATTTAGCAACTAGTTGATAATAATTCTTCCAGTTTATTTTTATGCACTGTAGGAAAACCCATACCTAGCCAAATTCACTATGTTTTTTTTTGTGCAGTCTTTTTCTTTCATGCTCATAAGATCATTTGTATATTTAGTATTCTCTGTCAGTCTGAAAAGATCTTAACTTCCTACGATTTCAAAGCCACGCGTACAACATTTATAAAAAGCCATTTAGGTCTTTTAAAACTAGTGGATGCTTAAAAGGAGCAACAAATGGCCGAGTGTAGGAGTGTGTTATGTTTTACGAACGTGGAAACGAAACTATTTGTTTTGAAGTCTAACCTTTAAAATGAAGGCATACATTTTAAATAAGATAGAGTACTTTGCCAGGAACGTAAAGGGAAGTAGGTATCGCGAAAGTGCCAAAACTTTTTAAATGTAAATACATTTTAAGTTGAACTTCACCTACTTACTTATTTGCTGGCACGCGGTAATTTTAATTTGTATTGTTTTATAGAAGACAGAAATTAACTTTGAGAAATGGAATGCTGATGTTTTTAACACAATTAATAACTATTACTTATTCTACATATTCGCCATTTTCAAAACATCACCTGAAAATGACGAAAATTGCACCACAGATTAAAAAGGCTATTTCGAAATAGGTCGCAGCCTCCCGGCAATTACACGACTACCAACCTAACTATAGCATAACTCAAGCCAAAATGAACTTTATATCAAAAGCCTAAGAGCGTTTTCAGCTGAAAATTTTATTGTAGCTCCTGTATTAAACGACGGATGCCAGCAGGACGTTCCATAGCCCTATAGTTGCATTTTCTCAGTTTCTAAAGGGCATATGAACTCGGCGTTTATATGGAAATTATGACACTTGCTTTACGAAGCCCATGTGTTGCCGGTAAGGTTATTACGCCACAATCAGCTGACATTCGGGATTGCTGAATAGGTAAGGTACATGGCGAATTAGTGACGTTTGGACGTGTTGAATGTACGCATTTGAGAACAGACAGGATTGGCTTCTCTTGTTAGAAGAATTGGTATCTTGTTATTACATACCAATAACATAATTTCTGAAATTAGCTCTCTCTCCCCCTCTCTCTCTCTCTATCTTTCTGTCTCTGACTTAAGTATCTCATTATTCTAGGTTGGGTAGAATACGCATTTGCGGCCACAAACTTTATAACTATATTTATGAGCATATTATAAAAACTAAATGCCACAAAATGCACTTGCATTTACGAAAAAAACGCCTATCGATTTTCCTAAGGCATGCAAAACACCCGTCTACAAAAAACTGCAGTAACTAACTCCCAGTGATGCCTATGCAATTAAGTGCAGTTTAAAAAGTTCGCAGCCGAGAATGTACTGCGATTGCACTCCGTACAATGCGGTGACCGAGTTTAGCAGGGATCCGAGGCATCTTTTGTTTTCTAGGGGTGAAGGATTAACGGGAAATTACCTGAGATACGGGCTTTTAAAAAAAATAAAAAGGGTTTCCTAGGAAATCCTAGGGAAATAGTCTCTACCTCTACCTATCATTGTTTCGCTTAGTAAGAGCAGAGACTTCCTAACGAATTTTAGTCTTTAAAATCTCTCGTCTAAATTAAATATTTGATCGGATTTTTTTTTTAGCTTTTAGGACATGTAGATGGTTCTTAAAAAGCTGGGTTACTTTACATTCTGGGTTACAATACTTTGGTTAAAAAATAATTAAACGGAGTTTAGCTGAGAGTAAATTATAACAACCCAATAATATCTACCTACTTCCGTTTCCTTCCGCGACCAATCCGGTACAAACTAGATAGCAACTTTTATAAGTAAATTAGAAAACAACCTCACGATTTCGTTTTATTTTGGACTTTCCAAGACCCTGGTAATACCTTGAAACTAAGAATAGGGCTTTTCATTCCAATCACTTACACAGCTTTCGCCTATACAAACCAATATAAATGTATCTTCTATATCCGTATCAACTAAGCGCATTTAAAGGTCAAAATTAAACGTGCTTTGGTGTTTAGAATACTAGGAAAGGAGCTCGAAGAATCTCGATTCGCTCTCGAAGCCAAATTGGGTTAATTCAATAAACGGAGTAATAAAAGCGTTCACAACTTTAATGGTTTAATTGCGAAGAGGGAAGAATCACTGTTGACTTCACTTGAGTTTAATAGAACGACTGTCTTGGTTTTCTGACGCATTCGCCCTGAGGTTCTGTTTTTGTAATGTTGGCAAAGAAATTATAAGTTTGGATGGAATAATACAGGCCCCGTGCAACGATATTTTTTATTTTTTATTTAAGTACCTCGGCGAAGGTTATGAACATCCCAAGCCAATCCGAAGGAAGGGGCAGACGGCCAGCAACGTGGTGGACCAATGTCAACAAAGAGATGAGGACTCAGAACCTAACCAACACAGACAACCCAGGATAGATCATCCTGGCGCCTACGTACGAGGAGGCCCGACCCCAGCTAAATTGAGAAATGGGACTGGACAAAGAAGAAAGAAGTGGGCCAAAATTTGACAAATTTGTCATATGTATGAAAGGGAATCGGTAGAGATATTGTTATCACCTCAAATACCTATCATAAATGGATTGCGGCTATCCATCGTTGCCATTTTATCACCTATCGCGTCATGCGTCACTTTCGCACTTACATACTTGTTAGAACGTGACAGCTATGGTGACAGGCGATAGAAACCCGACCATGTTAGGCTAGCAGCAGCATTTTGTTAACCAGCAATTTGAAACACTCTATAGGGTGAAGCGAAAAATGTCACCTCCACTTTTTATGAAATTTTCTGTCACAAGACTTCTTCAGTTCAGTTCGCATGGCGGCGATGCGGTTCGCCGCCCATCACGTCTCGTTCTTCACGGGGGCGAGAAGTGGCTCACGGAGAGCCGTCTAGCTGCATTGATCATAACAAATGGAAATCCGTGATCTCTGCCTACCCCTTTTGGGATATAGGCGTGATTGTATGTTGTATGTATTTGTATGTAAGACTTCTTCAGTAAAAGACTTTCTTCGCCCCTTGACATTTAACTGTTTATTTGCCCCGGGCACGCGTTTGTCTATATTTAGAGAATGGCTGGGGTCGGGTCACTCTAATGTGATGACGTCACGGATCTGATGACCGGGGCCCTTCTATTTTTGTACTTTTAGATGGCAACTTGTATAGATTACCTTCGTATAGATTACGAATGATCATAAACATATTTTCTTTAGACCACAACGGTGGCAAACAAGCATATACGACTCGCCTCATGGTAACCGGCTACGGCAGCTACCGTAGCGTATAAACGCCTGTGTTGGTAATGCATAGAATTCTGCTACATATTTGCTTTTAAATTTAACGACATGCCAGGTTGTTTATTTTTAATTTTGAAAACAAATAATTCCATTTTACAACTTATGTTTTAAAACCACATAATTTTTTAAATTTATTCTTGTTAACGGTGTATGGATTTGACATAAAGAAAGAGTTTTTTTTTTAATAATTGTAGACCGTTAAACGCACGTTGCATTGCATGCAAGCAGAATCGAGTGTCAATGAAGAAACTGTCACTGCGACTTCTATGCTACATCCAGTAAGATGGGATCTCTGTTGCCAACACTTTATGCGAATCGGCTAAAAGGGTTTATATTTCAGCTAAGTGCCATTAGGGAGAATTGTATTGAGTGTTATTATTTATTATACAGGTGAGATTATGTTTGTAATCCCTTTTATCACAACTCCCGACGCAAAAAAAGGATGTTATGTCCATAGTTACGTCTTAAACTTGTAAACCTATCTGAATGTTTTTTTTTAAAGTAACTTTTCCAATTATGGTTCTTAGGAATGTTTTATCAACATCCGTTCAACTGTTTCTGTTTTATAAATTATTTTTAGGTATTTAAAGTAGTAGTAGTAGTATTATTGCACGAAACAAGTACATGGCCATTAAAAACTAAGGTAATAAGTGTGTACAAAGGCGAGCTTATCCGTTAGTAGTTATTTTGGCACAAGTCGAGTATTAAAATTAAATATATCACCGCAATAATGCTTAGGTATTAAGAAAATCTTAACCAAAGCTGCAGTCTAGACTAGACTTGTCAGAAAGTTCGTAAAGTCTGTAAGGTGACCTAATGTTAATGATCTGCGCATTTGACCTTGTTTGCAAATATGAAAATACTTGGCATTTATTATTCAAACTTATGTTATCGTTACTGAGCAAATACCTATAAATTTCGGGTAAAATCGCTCTCTTATAAATGTCAATAACAAATGTGTTTACTCAATGTTTCAACTTGATTCAAAATGTACCTCTCATTTAAAGTTTTTTATCAGTAGATATATTTACTTAGATCACTATCTAGACTAAATTAAAGTATAATGTATATAATCGCCTTATTCATAAACGTCTCTTCAGGCCTCAATTAGTTAATTTATGCTTTGTCCTTATGTGTCACTTGGACAGTTGCGTTCGTTAGAAAAAGACAAAACAGAAGTTCACTAATTATGGTCTGAGTTGTGGTTCTGAGAGACATTTATAACTACGGGGGTATTTGAAAAAACTCTCAAATATTAAGCTCTAATATATGTAGCTTCGAAATACAAGCACACTTTCAAAGTTTCACTAAAATACTAAAATAACTGCAGAAATATAACATTTTACTTGGAATATTTGTGGCTTTTCTGTAAAAACTGTGTAAAATCCAACAAAAACTACAAAAGCACAATTTAATGAAACCTTTTTGTTCCCCTTACTTTTTCCCACCCGCACCAAACTTCACTTGACACAAATTAACTGAAATGTAATGTAAGTGTAAATCAATAGTGTCGAAACACAAATCGATCGTATAATTACACCAATATGGCGCCCCGTGCTTGTCTATGGCAAACAAAATCCTTCAAAGTATCAAGGTAATGTAACCTTTAAAGATATTAGCTGTTAGGGCTATTTTAGACTGATATAACGATGTGCAATCTCAGCCCTTTGCATACAAGGTTCACGTCAAATTAGTTATTTAAAAAGGTTCATATTTGTTCAACTAGATGGAGTTTTTATTAGAAAAAGCTGAGGGGTAAGTCTGTTATTATGTGAACTTAGTTTATTTATAACACAACTTAAACACATGTACCTACACACTTAGGGTAATCTTAGTTAATTAATTTTCATGTTTTATAACTACTACAATTGGTGCATTGCATTCCAAGATACAGACTTCACCCTAGTTTGAAATGCACCAGACAACCCGGTAATCTGTTAAACTATGTTTGATTAATAAATATTGCTATTACTACCTACTACTACTTTTAATAATGACCAGGCGGACTTTAATGCTTAGTATTTATTGGTGTCAGTAAAAATAACAAGTTGAGTTAACTAGTCAGTAAATTTTAACACCTACATAATAAAGTTTTTACCAGTTGCGGGGACCCATAAAATGTTCAAGCTAGCTACAAACTAGCTAGAACATTTCACTGCTCAGCAGATATATTGTAATATTTCTTAGTAATAACAATAAAAAAGTACAGGTCAACAACCTCGTATGTGAAAAATAAATTCTTATTTGAGTTTTTTTTTAAATTAATTTATGAGTTACTGCGAAACTTTTCTGTGACGTGTTTTACTGAAATTCATGCGCCCAGTTCTTGAGCTGCCGAATAACATTACCTGTGCGACGGATATGTAAACCAAGACCTTAGACTGATGAATAAACCAAGTGCAGCCGAGTGTGCCTTTATTATTATCGGAGAAAAATTTGATATGGGGGGGGGGGGGGTGATTTGTCCATAAAACGATAAAACAAATTGTATAGTTTAGTCAGTTTTACGTCACAAGTTTCAAATTACAACAGGCAGATAGAGAAAACATTGGATCTGCCTATAGTCTTGTCGTTACCCTTTTTATATCTCCAAAATTTCCTTTTGAGTTTAACGCGATGTTAACCGCTGGTAAACTCATAAAACCGTCGAACACAAGTGCCCACAAGTTGATTGTAAATTCGTAACGACACGCGTCGTAAAGAGAGGCCATTAAAGTAGGGCCGAGCTCTTTATAGCGCAAATCGATAGCGTCCTGGAGCGCGTTTCCATTGAGACACGCGTCACGTCACAATCACGGATGAAGCCTAATCAGTAATCATTTTTTGCCCTTTACCCTTGCAAGCCTTTTGTCGCCCACTGTTACCTAATACTTGGTCTATCTTTGAGTACGGCACTTGTCTTGGTCCTGAGCTAATCTCATCCAGGAGTCGCTAATGAGCTTATACGGACGAGGAGGAGCAGGCAATGATAAACTCCATCTATCACTATCACTGTCCATGGTTTTGTTGAAGATAGAACAATTTTATGCAGTCTACTCCAAATGCGGTTAAATACACAGTCGTTCAACCCTCTTGGAACCAAAAAAAAAAACCATTCTGCACGAAAATTTGCGTTTAGTCCAACCAGCAATCGTTCACAGCTTTCTGCAGGATATAACATAAGAGGCAAGCCAAGGCAGCGATGGCGGAATGTCATCACCAAAAACCTAAACGCCTGTGGGTTGGATGAAAACGATGTCTAGGATAGAGCGAAGTGGAAGCAGAAAAGCAGGAAAGCGGGCACCGTCGCTGCGCGGACAATCGCTAGAAAAATGATGACAATATCACAGTGGGAGCGCGCAATATTGACGTTATGAAATATCTTTTCCGCACAATTTTAAGGGACTACTTTGAAAAAATATAGGTTTTTTCAAACGCTCTATTGACTAAACGGGAAAAGGGACTGAATTTATTTTCCAATATATATTATTAGACTATATACTCTTGTTTATGGCACAAGCCGAAACACGATTGCTGTAAGTTGCCTCGATAGAAAAAAAATCCGAAGTTGGGTCCTTTTTCCCCTTATTTTTCTTAGCTTACGTAAACTAAGTATAAGAGATTAAGCAATATAACTAAGTAAAAAATATGGTATTCTGGTTTATCTAAAAAGTCACAGAAACCAAATTAGACAAAACTTTATAGATTCGCTTATTTATCGTAGTTTAGTCAAAAAGTCTGATCCTTAAGAGCGCTGCATCTCTTTCTTTCGTGCACGGGAGCCATAAACGTGTCTCTTACGAATGGGCGTGGCTTGTCCGAATCGAGGAACGGCCTTAATACGTCAACAATGACGGAATACAACACAATTGGGCACGTATACGTATGAGCCCTTACGGACAAACCTCAATAGCGACATACATTAAAAGATCTGCCCGCGAGGCATACCCGCTACACAGATCCGGCGGTTACATATTGTGCGTGTATCCTAGGCGAATGGACACACGCACCGGCACTGGGTCACCCTTTCAGGCATTATGAAGACGTGGCATTCAGCCCCACGTTTGGGACTGTTTGCTAAGCACAAAGCCCTTTTAATGGGCCAGCGATATGACAAAGTCAACTATGAAGTTGGGGACTCCCCGTTTTATCATATACAAATCTCTCCATGTATAGGTACAGTAGTTGGGTTATCTATTATGTTTTGCGAAGAGACGATAATTAGTCAGTGAGGAAGGCTATGAACATCCCAAGCCAAACGTGGTAGTCCAATGTCGACAAAGAGATGAGGACTCAGAACCTGACCATCACACACAACCCAGGATAGATCATCCTGGTGACGTACGAGGCTCGACCCCAGCTAAACTGAGAAATGGGACTGGACAAAGAAGAGTTGGGTAATCATTAAAAGGTTTTGACAAGGTCAAATCAGCGGCATGCAAAAAATGCATGGAACTATAGGCTCTGTTGCGATAGTGACGGGATAGGTGGCGCCAACTGAGTTTGCATACATAATCGGAATGCGAATACATACTGCCATTGTCACTTCTCTCTTATTTCATCTATGTTCAGGCCTGTAGCTTTTTTTATATCATGATCTGACGGAAAGTGAAGACATAGTCTAAGATAGAGCTCACCAGTCACCGGTTCAGTAACCTTTTGGGACAATCTGATCATTGGGCCTTGCTGCGCTACCTTAAGAACTACTAGCGACTATGACAAAAGTACATAAATGTAATTTTTATTGGTTACCACTGCCCCATCTTAACTTCAACTCTGTCTACGGCCCCGTCTACGTTGCAGACATGTATGATAAGATTGATAAGCCTACCTGCATCTCCGGGGAGCCGCCCTCGTCTCGAATCAGCAGGAGGTAGCTGTGCCCATCGATGATCACTTCTTTCTTGAAGCGTCCTCCTGAAACAGCATATCGTACAAATTAATAAAGATTTCATCATCATCATCATCATGACGGACCAGCTGAGGATTTTAAAGACCTGACAAAGGGTGCGAGCTTATATCTGCACAATTGTAAATTTTAAGTGAAAAATTATTTGCTAACCAGTGTGTAACCGCCATACGATAAATAAATCATCATCACCAAAGAGAATGTATAAAGAGAGGGGCACACTGCCATCATCCCAAAAAAGTTCAATTAGACGGCTCTGTACGAGCCCACACATTATGCGGTAACTCTGAAGCGTCATCTGATCCAGAGCTACCTACCGCGTAATATATGGGCTGTACAGCGTCATCTAGTAAAGCAAACTTGGAGCCTCAAAAAGTGACTGTGCTCCTCTATTTATACATTCTCGTGGTCATCACGCATGTATACCAACCTCAATTACAACATGTTCGGGTACTTTATTATAACATCGTGAAATCTATGGTCTTATAAAGGGCAAAGAAGGCAATAGCGGTAAGGAAAGGTAACTAACCTTCAAAAAGATGATTATGTCATAAGGACCCGGCAAGGAGAACGATTACGGTTCTTATTATGTGTCTATTAGTACTTAAATATCGATCTGTAATTAGACTAAATTAGGTATACTTAATGGCCGATGGGGTGCATCTCTCAGCCTTGTGTGTTGTGTTCGACCAACCATTAACAATATCGATTTTTTTACCCAACCTAAATATGTAAGTACCTATTAACAACTATGAAACCCCCTTCAAATTACCCGTCATTTTCCGTCGAGTCATTATGTTGCAATCACCTAATCACGTTGAACCATCGATGGGATTCTATTCATACATAATTCCATTGCGTGGGTCCAAAAACGCTCGATAAAAATCAAAAGGAAATAAAAGTCGTAAGTAACAGATAAGCAGTTATTGTTCATGTCGTTGTGCTATCTAGGATCGGCCTACGCACAAAATCTTAGTTCGTTGAACTTTACAGTGTTTTTGTTGTTAGTGGCGCCATCTTTACGAGCAACGTGACAAAACAAGGCGCTGCAGGAAGTGCTGCCATCTAGCGTTTTACGTGCGTATCAGTTAAGCGGGTAGCCAAGGTAATAATAGTTCAGAAGGTTGCCGTTAGGAGCGCTAGTGAGCTTTTATTTGTTTAATTTTCTGTAAACAAAGGATTAAAACGAGTTAAAGATACACATACCTTCTGGACTTTCTTCTTGCATGTATGCCCCTGTTAGATACCGATGGACGAGCGCAGATTTTCCGCTGTCCGGCGATCCTAAGACCCCAACTCTCAATTCCGTGACCCCTCGCGCGGCCGTCCATTCTTGACTGTTTACGAACGAATCTGTAACAAATTAAAATAAATATAGAGTATTTACATTTTAAAAACAAGTCACATAAGGAATCATTAGTTTTATTCGCCTTTAATTTCAGTTCTTATGTGTCAGTGATAACAACGCCACCTATTGCGCAGTAGACTAACTATTGTGAATAGAAGCTATCAGTGTCGCAGTGACGACACCTCGTAGGGAGTAGTAAAACTAAAAGTATTTAGTTACTCTGTATAGATGGCAGTATTATCAAAGGAACAATTAGAACAAGTTTTCATAAAAAAATGCTACGAAGTCTGAAACGAAAACGAGGAAACCTAAACAACAATTCATCACTACATGCATAGTATAAAACAAAGTCGCTTCCTGCTGTTTGTCCCTATGTATTCTTAGATCTTTAAAACTACGCAACGGATTGTGATGCGGTTTTTAGGGTTCCGTAGCCAAAATGGCAAAAACGGAACCCTTATAGTTTCGCCATGTCCGTCCGTCCGTCCGTCCGTCCGTGCGTCCGCGGTCTAGCTCAGTGACCGTTAGCGCTAGAAAGCTGAAATTTGGTTTGAATATGTGCATTAACCAAGCCGACAAAACGGTAGAATAAAAACGCGAAAAATATGTTTTGTTAGGGTACCTCCCGTACACGTGAAGTGGGGGGCGAAATTTTTTTTCGTTCCAACCAAGTTATTTGGGGTATCGTTGGATAGCTCTTTTAAAAATAATTAGGGTCTTCTAAAACAGTTTTTGGATAAAACTAATACTTTCAGAAATAATAGCTCCGAAAGTTTAAAACAGGGCGTCCCCCCCATCTAACTTTTGAATCGTGGGTCCTAAAATTTTGAAAAAATTCATGAAACTGAGGCCTAATGAGTACCTTCAATGAAAACTATATTGAAATAAATCGGTTGAGCCGTTTTTGAGTTATCATCCAAAAACCCATAGTGAAAGGACGTAAGTAAAAATGACGTAAGCGCCGCCAAATTTCCCGTAAGAAACGGCCTTTTGAATTAATGGTCTCAGTTTACGGAACCCTACACTGAGCATGGCCCGACATGCTCTTGGCCGGTTTTTTTTTTATAGATACAGAGGAAGATTCAAGAGGAAGATTTATATGTATAATTGCACCCGTGCAAAGCCGGGGCGGGTCGATCGTATACTTATAAATCATAAGTCATAACTTTTACGTAACTAATTAATATGTTCACAGTCGACACGGTTAATCTGTTACACTAGCCTATAACACTAACCACCGACTTTCACTGACTTACTAGACTTCCTATTCTTAGGTAAAACCTAGTAGCTAGTTAGCTACACTATGTTAAGGCAAAACGTCTTATGCACCAGTACGTTACGTATTAGATATGTCGTTTTTCAATTAGATTAGGTATTGTCGCGTAATCAGTCAAGCGTAAATAACGCAACATTAATTAATAGGTATGCAGATTTCTAACACGATAATTGTTATCAACCGACTTCAAGATTTCGAAGGAGCAGGTTCTGAATTCGTCGAAATCTTTGTTTTTTTAGCTACTTTTTTATGTCATGTATGTTCACCGATTATTCGAACATGGCTATTATTCGGACCTATTTGGAAATAGTTATTTGTTATACAAGGGGTGAAAGTTGTATTTTACGTGCGAGTGTTATTTGAAACACGAGCTAGCGAAAGGATTCTATTATTGACCACGAGCGAAGCGAGTGGTTCAAAAATAGAATCCTGAGCGTAGCGAGTGCTTTAATACACGAGACGTAAAATAACTTTCTCCCGTGTATAACACAAAACTTTTCACCTCACTACAGCGAGGAAAATAAGAAAAAGGGTGCATTTTGCTCGGTTTCCCGTAATTCCTCAGGTGTTTAATACTTCTTCATCACTCGAATCACTAATTTTTAACAAAACAACCTAGAAAAACATGCGAATATTTAACGTTGATATGATGAATGAATTGAAATGAAAAGTTTTGACATAAAAGGTTTTATTAAATGTCAGATGCGTTTTGTTCGTACGTAGACTTATTCGGCTGTCAGAACAATTAATCCGTTTTTACAAAAAGAATAAAGATTAATGTTGAATGCTGATATTTATGAATTAAAATAAAGTTGTAAGACTGTATTAAGTGTTTTTACTCGATGCAATTCATTAATTGCGATGTTAAAAATTCTGCACTTTTAACGTTTTACGTTTTGTTAGCTGTCAAATGTCACTTAAGCCACTTGTCACTTATGTCAAAACTCTTTCACCACATGTGGATAAAAAGCGATTTTCACAATAGATATTAAACAAACAAAAAGGGCTTTCCGAGCTAGTGAGGTGAAAAAATCATTTATTGTTTGAAAAAATATTTTTATATTATACTTCATAGTTCATCCCATTGTCACCAGGTTCGGATCTGATGATGGGATCCTGGAGAAATCGAGGGAACTCTTCAACTATTATAGGCACACCTATAGTGATTTCACTATTTTTTACAGCAACTCGGCCACTTCCTCTTGGAATAGCGGATCCTAAGTGAAGTCGGTTCTTTTTTTGTTTTAAATTATAGATAATTATTTGTTTAAAATTCTCCGTTAGTACAATTTTTCCTGCCCATATTACATAGGTACCTAGGTACAGTCAAGGACTTTGATTCGCGTACCGTCTTAAGTCTAAATTACTGATGACAATTAATAGTACTAAGGGCTATGTTTCTTCGCTTGCTTAAAGAAATATAAGCCTTATGATATTCTGACATTTCAAGCAATAAATCAACGAAACGGTACGCGAATCAAATTCCTTGACTGTACCTACTCTAGGCAGTACTGAGCCTACAAAGGTAACTAACAGTACAAATATGACTGTCAGGTAAGTATACATATTATTGTCGACTGTACCTTAATGACAAATATGACAATAGCCTTATGGCCCGTTTTACGGTTGCAACCACGAAATAACCACAACACAAATAAAAATCGCCTTAATAACCAAGTCAGTTAATCGTATATTCCTTTAAAACATGCAAGAATTGTCAAACATTAACATTGAAAAAGGCCATTGGCAACAATAGTCGTTAACATAAATTCGGTATTGCGGCTTTTCATCTCCGTAAAACCGAAAAATCTAACTACGAGTTTCGAGGTCAAAATCTCATCTTACTTAAAATGTTTGGTTATTTTAACCACACCAACGTTAACTGTAGTTTGTACAGTAACTAAGAACGGGAGGTTTTATTTTTATTAATTTTCTTTCCGACCATAGTAAGCCTTTTCGTCTTTCTACAATGATTTTATTATCGCTATGTCTTTCTATCAAAAAGTTGCTTCCATGGAACTATTCATGTATTTCTCATAGTTCTGGATCTCTGTTTTCTTTCTTTTGCTTCAGAAATGGGTGGTTAAAATTTGGATTTCCGTGGGTACATTATATTTTACGGTAACGTGTATAACGTAACGGGGCTCTCGTACTATAAAGTACCTAGGTATGAATAAGAAATGCGTAAAACATAATACAATATTATATAAAACGCGACTTTCATCCGCGAATTGACAATAGTCTCGTGCTGTTACTAGTCCCGCGGCGCTGGCAATATTTTGAGGTATAAGTTTCAACAATTCTAAAGACACTTATTATTGAAGTTGGAAATAGAGTGTGTACATGAGAATGTTTCGGTACGTTTTGTGCCATACTCAACTGTTGCATTTTTTGTAATTCAATAATTTGAGGTTAACTTTTTTAACTTGCCATAACTTGAGTAATAGAATATTAAAGTTAAAAAATATAACTGTTTTGTATTTAAAACAGTTGTATTGTTGTACAAAACCAGTTTGTGTCATTGACGGTCGAGTGCGATTTGATATAGTATGATAACGCTAAAAAACAACGTATAAATAATTAGAGTCCATAAAATTAAGATTAACTATAATCATTACCTTAAAATATGTCAATAAAATTAATTTGTGTCAAATTAACCAATGAAAATTTAAATTTCTTGATAATTTCGTGTTTTTTGGCTGTTAGCGTTTTAATAAATTATTAAAGTCATCAGAGTTCACATTCTGATAATCGAAAAGGAATTTCAAACTAGGTATTTCAATTTGTGTCACTGTCATCAATGATATTTCGTCAAAAATTAAAGAGAGTCAATATTCGCCTTCAAAGGTAATAATGGCTGACATCGTCGGTGCGGTGCGTAGAGATAAGCACCTATCTATAGTAGGTATCAATACTTTCAGCTTTAAGTAATGCTTGCTATATATCGACGCCGCCGCGAGATTTAAAGGTCAAGTCGCATTAACTTGTCGATTTATATCACACGCGTTTTCGACTGACAACATGCACTTTATTGAGTCGTTAATTAATAATATATTTATTTATATTCTAACGTAATGTCATTTAAAACGAAATTTTCAAATAAACATTTTTATTTTATTTTCTTTACTAAAGTGGGTAACCTTGAATGTACGCATGTTTGACGTACTTCCATAATGACCACTAAAGGTAGACCCCCGGCTCACTTCATAACAAGCTAATCCATGGATCAACCAGGCGCTGGCGCGTGCAGCCATCTTGTATTACCGTATCAATCGTATGTGATGTGCCAGTGCCACGGCACGGCGTCAGTAAGCATCCAGCCGCCGCCATGTAAGGCTGTGTTTCCACCAGAGACGAGAGATGATGTGATGCGAGTAATGGTTTTTTTTTTGAAAATTAATGGAATCACTTCATTTGTTTATCCTCGTAAAACGCAGACCTAGGATTGGTTCTGAACAAATAAAACACATTATCAACGCATTCTCGCTCAACTCTGGTGGAAACGCAGCCCAAATATTAACTTATCTTTCTTTTTTGCGACAGTTTTCAAAATTTTAGGCTCTGTCCGGAAAAAAGAAGCTCCCCGATACTAATTTGAGGATTTTGTTAGCCTGACAACACAATATAGTTTGACAGTAGAGATCTTGATACTTGAATATGAAAAAGATAATGTAACAACTCGAAAACTGAATTTATCCTTAAATACCTAATATTCTTAAAAACGAGTAATGTAGGTGCGAGTCTGTCAGGAAAGAAAAGTGTCGTGGTTTATATGAAAGCTCATATACACTATACAGGATGGATTTTCTTTTTGGGTCAGTGAGGGCAGCTACCAGATCCCGTGCTGCTACATGAAAATGGTCTTATAAGACCTTCCCTCTTTTTCAAATTAATGAAGGATCGCACGCATTTACAGATTTTGGAAAAAACATACAGGATGCGAGGAAAAGGTAATTTTTGGCGAACTTTTTTTATGATGCCATTTGATCCCATTCCTATCCAGGATCAAAAGCTTGTATGGGACCAAAAAAAAATTCCGGCTATTTTCCACAAATCGAAGTAACACTTTTCCCGCACATTTTGTACGAAAATTAAAACTTTTATTTTTTACATATTTTTTTTTTATGCCAATCGATTCCATTCCTGTTCAGTATCAATAGTTTGCATGGGGTCAACTTACGATAATGTACCAAACAGCCACAAATTGAAGAAACTTTTTCCATACATTTACTATGGAGAAAATGTGAAATTTTATTGACATTTTTTAACATGCTAATCAGTCCTTTTAAGGACAATAATTCGGTATCAGAACATCACAGTCAAAGCATTCAAAATAACAAAAAACGGGGATTTTAAATGGAGCGAACATAAATCAAGACGATTATATACTGCGCCGCTTACCCAAAGTTTTATGGTGCTTAGTCGTGAAAGCCTAAGCAAAGGGGAGCATGTACAGCACCGCAGTATCTACGAGATCAAGGTCGGTCAAGGATAGTTTAGGGCACTGAAACTGTAAGCATATTGATATTTTATCTAAGGACTGTAAACCTTAATTTATAGCGTGTGACCATTAAATCATTTAACTTTGTTGTTTAATTATTACCTAGGAAACCTAGACACATAGGTAGGGTACCTTTCTATTGTCGAATGTGCGACAATAACGCCGGCTGAGACTCACTAGTGAGAAAGAGACGACGCCATCACTCTGTTCTCATGTGTAAAAGAGACAGGTGATAACCCGTAGTTGAAATGTCCTACAAATTAAAAACCCCATAATACCTATGTACCACCAAGTATAAATGCCTAGTAAATAAGTAATAGACAACATAGTAATAATCAATGATCGGCCGGCGGTAGCATTTTATGTCATTTTGACTTCCAACGTAATAACTAATATGGATAAGCCTATGTTGTTCAAAATAAAATCTCATGTTTTTATGGATTCACTGAATTTAATTTGTTATAGTAAATTATCAATCTCATCTCTTTTCAGCCGATCCCACGGAATATTACAACATAGAATCAAAAAATGTTATATATCAAAATTAAATTGTTCTTGGTCTATTTTTCTACGTTTTTCACCCAGATGGTGTTTTTGAGTATTTGTTTTGCGTTTAGCAAACAAATTTTTTTCACATTTTGTACAACATCTTAAACCTTTCGTTTTGTCGTATTTAAGATCCGGTTGATCTTGTAACCATTTACGAATGGTAAATTCGTTAGGCATATTTTACGTTACACCAAACATTATACCGATATATACTTAATGAAATAAACAATTCAGTTATTCCGTTTTACGTGTTCAATTGATGGATAAAATAATGATGGGACCGTCAATGAGACAAGTGCAAGACAAGAGTTGACGCAGACACATTTGTTCGATAGATAATTTGTAAGTGGCCTATACTTTATTCATAACAATAATAGAAATGTTAAAACCTCGATAATAAAACTGGATAAAACAATTAATAGGGATATAAATTCAGTACAAAATTAAATAAAATCATATCCATGTAATACTTTCGTCGGAAAAATGCTACCGGTGTCCGATCATTGGTAATAATATTAGCAGTAGAGAAATGCTTGTAATTCTGTTTATTCTGTGTTAATATCAATAAAGGACGTTCACTGATTGGCTCACACGCGATCATCCCCTCCCGGAATGTTTTAGTCACTAGTTGACAGCCCAAAAGTTGGCATATAAGAGAGGCCATTGCGGCCCGAAATTGGTTCCGTCAAGTGAGTTCCAGTGGAGGTGCCTTAACCTGAAGAAGTACGAAGGAAGTTTTAATCCAGTAACCTTGCCTCCCTACAAGTCCACTAGTCTCTACAACGGCGCTGAGCTGTCGCGCCGCTGCGGGCGTCGCCTAACCTTGGCCACCTTCCCGTAACAACTTCCTACGACAGTTTCCCTGTATCTCCTATACTTTAGGATTTCCCCATGCAGGCCCACTTAAAAAAAACAAACTGTATACGGCATCGTGTTTCAAATTAAATAAAGTGGCATTTATTTGATGATAGATACAATCCAGTAAGCGCAACTTTTTGACGTGATAAAGTTTTATAATTTGAAGAACACCGGTAGCATGCACGAAAAAGTGTCACATTCTGTTCCGGTCACGTGGGCGGATCTCCATGGTAATATTACGGCCACAAACCATACGATTGAAATCGTGCAAAATGACCATAAATGTCTGAACAACGCCTCTATTGTCAGGGCGATAAAGTACATGTTCAGATATTTTTGAGTACGATATATTTGATGGTGACGGTGCTGCATTTTATTTGATTATTTTCCTGAATAAATTCATTGATAATAATTCAATTCAATTCTTAAATAAAAGTATGCAATTTTTCATCAATGTTTCCTTATGACGTTATCACGCAAAATTATCGTCCGTAAACTGACTTTACAGGCATCCATTTTTTTCACAACAAATTGTCAGAACCAGATAGACATGCAAGTGATCCTAAAATGTTCAGAGCAATGACACGTTGTCAGGCTCGCGGTATTTAAGCTCTGAAGTGATGAGAAACCGCCCTGTGAAAAGTGTGAAAACCGAACTGACCCAAACTAGCATTTGTACATATCGTATTTACAAAACTCGAAAAACAAATGCTATCCGATTAAATTCCAATGATTCCAATGATTGTAATTGCATTTTTCCTAAGTTGTCGTCTACCGATCGATAAATTCGATATTTGACAGTGGAAACGGCCGGAAAATTCGATGGCTCGATAACTGTCACTGTGTAACTGTGTCTGTAACTGTGTGGGATAAGTTCGCCTTTGTACCTATATCTCTTAAAATTGTTTTGTATTTTTCTTTGTGTACAATAAAGTGCTACTACTACTACTACTACTACTGTCCGGCCTGAGCGGATGGCAATTTTTATCTATACGTGATTTATTTATATCTATACGTGATGAAGAACAAGCATGCTAATTTTCAGGACTGACAACTTAAGAAAAAAAATCTTTGCTCTCGTACAGGACGCCAGATGCACGATGCACCTGAAGGGATGGTTTTAAATTGTATTATATATAAGCAGCGTACATACTTTCCGGCAACCGCAGTTTCAATCGGTTGCTTTGCGATAATATTTTTATACCCCCCCTCTATTTCCGCTCCATCTCCAGTCCAAGTTGGGTCAGTACGGTTTGCACAGGGCGGTTTCACAACACTTCAGGAGCTTAAATACCGCGAGCCATCCGGTTACCTCTCGGTCGCCTGACTACACGTCTTTGCTTTAACTACAAGAGTTCCGTTTTATTCTAGTACGGAACCCTAAAATAAAAATAAAAATTGTTTGACAAAAAAATATGTATCGTTATCAAAGTCTGAATATTTGATACCACCTATCTCAATGCTTCAAAACTAGCTGAGAGTTTTTCTCCAAGTGTGCACGACGAACTGTTATTTGAACAACCTTCTTTCTTTATATTTTTAAACCCCTTGTTCCACTTGACTCAAAAAATGGTACGAGGAAGTACAACTACACACACACAAATATAAGACTAAGGTGACCACTTTCTATCAAGCTGGCCTTATGTTTGACAATATAAATAAAAACTTTTTTCAAAAAAAAAGGTAACTGACTTCAAAATAGATAAAATGAATCAATATATTATTTATATGCGTCACCAACTGATATGTTTGATGTCGGTGCAAAGCCAAATTTAGAAGATTTAATACGAATTACGAACGAGGCGATTTGAATTACTATATTTTTAATATAATACGGTATGGATTGCACGTTTCGTCTCGACCGTATAGGTACAGAAAGTATAATCTAATATTCGACTTAAAAGACGTAAGTAACCCGTGTTTATTTATTTAATATAAAGTTTCGCTAACGACATTGTGTGTATAATCAAATAAAAGCCACTTTATTTCATTTGACACACGATGCTGTATACGTACTTAAATTAGTCGTTTATAGATATATTATTTTTATTTAAGTATAAAATATTATAGGTCTCGAGTTGTTCCATTATTTTTTTCATATTCAAGTATCAATACCTTTATTTCTTTAGTGTCGAACTATACATATAATGTTGTAAACTTAACAAAATCCTCAAATTAGCACCGCGTCGCCCTCAAATCGCACGACACGTCTAAACGTGTTTTAAAGTTAGAAATGTTAGAATACGGCCCCGGCAAGTCACAGTCACGTCACAGTAGATAATAATCTACAGTAGGTAGTTACTCAAATTACACTATGATTTTAGAGTAAGTACTTCAGAGTCTTCAGATGATAAACTTGCTGTCCACAATTTCGTGACATAATTTTATAAAATTAATACCTATATTACAAATTACAAAGCAATATGGTGAAAAAGTGGATACATCTGTTTGTAGTCGACTGTACAAACATATGTATACCAAAACCTATTTAAAACGGGATATTTACCATGTGAGTTTAAATAGTTTTTGTAATGTTAATGACCATGTTAGCTTAAAATCATATATGTATACCAATATAATATGAGTAATGATAATGATGAAATTTACAACACAACCATTTTTGAGTATCTATTTTAAAAATGTATTCGATACCTATCTACATCTAAAAGTTTTACCACTTAATAATCGTACCATTGGAAGTGTTCTTATTATATATTTTTGATGCATTATGGTTTTCAATGAGCATAATTTAATAAGAAAAAGTAAAACAGCACATTAGATTAGTCATTAGTAAATGGTCTAATAAAACCCATCCGTAGGTAGATAAACCTACGTTGGAGACTATACAACTATACTACCTACTATATTATTTATACCTACTGTGGGCGACATGACACCGACGCTCAAGTCTCGACGCGTTGCATGGCAACCAAGGTCAAATCCGTTCTGGACGAACATTTTCGATTCGAAAAATATAACAACTAATCTTACATTAATGTAATATTTAATGAGCGGAAAATTTATTTTTATATTATATTCTGACCTATTGATAAATTATTTATGTTTTCAAATCAATATTTGTTAATTTCTTGTGCGGCGCCATCTATCACGCGCTTTTGTAGATATAAAACCTAAGTTGTTTTATTTGCTGTGGCGTTTTGAGCATGACTGTATGTTTTTTCTACGAAACATTGCATGGAATAACTATAGAGATTCAGATATATTTATTTGTATGTCGTCAAGAAAACGGTGACCGTTTTAACGTTAGAAATCTAGTATAAATTATCGCCACTAAACCGCATTTTTTCGCAGTATATGTAACACAATTTTACCTGAGATTTATAACGCTAGTTATTTCCTAAGAAAGCCAAATACTCGTACATGAACGACTGAAAAGATCGCAGTTTGTCACACCTTCGTTTATTCAGAGTGATACTGACAAGTCGCTAGGTGGCTTGGCCGGACAAGCGCCCCGCCCGCGCCTTACCCTTCCCCGCGCTAGCCCTTTAAGAGCAACAAGTTTTTATTATACAAAATATAATAATTCATTGATTATAACGACACAAATTTTAAACAGGGTTTTGATACGCTTTAATAAAAATATTGATGTAAACTTTAACAACTGTAATATTCTATTGTGCCGCTAACGGGGTCATAATAGAAAAATAATTGAAAATAAATAAATATCATACATGAATATGACACAAATTTATTCGAATAATAGACACCATTTTTTCAGAAAGCGCAGTGCCTACTTGGTCAACTTTAATTTTATATAGGCTTACAATAGCTTACATATTACGTGCCGATTGAACGACAGTATTCCCGTTGACTAAAGTTACACAAAACGCGTGGTTACGTCAGTAACACATTTGCTGTTACAGTGAAAAAAGAATTTTCATCTCTAATTTTCTATTTACTGAATAATGTTTAATGATAGAAATGTCTAAGTTTCTACCTACGCAACAACCTAGGATGACACAAATTATTATTATTAGCTTAGATAGCTGGCCTGAACTCAGTATGTCAATAAAAGCATCTTTACTATTGTCGAAGCTTCATAATCTATCGCTACGGGTCTATACGTCACGGAGCTATCTCACTGTCATTTGTCACACCAGCGTGTGGCCACAAAACTAGCGACATAGAGTAACTTATATAGTAGAGCAGCGCAGCCTAAGAACTTTTTGAAGCTCAATTCAATTGCGCTCTCTGTCCGAAAGCTCCCTAAAGATACCCAAAATGTAAGAGGAAATGTCACCTGCACTGCTACTCAACCTAGTAACAAATAGCGTACTAGACTAGCGATATCGACACTGAATACTGTGACACGCTGTAATTAAGGTAGTATTCATAATTCGTAATCTACTCACACTTTATATACCTTTGACAAACTCTTTGTATGCTAAGAGCTGTAAAATTACTCCACGGAATGAATTCTACCTTAGTAGTATACATACATGCTCTTCACACCGCGATCGTACAGTTACAGCGGACTAAGCACTTCAACCAAAAAGTGCGGCCGAAAGAGAGGATAAAGTAATTAAGAGACTGCATCTCATTTTATCTAAACTAAGAGAGTGATGACGTCATCAGACAGTAACGTCAACATGACAAGAAGTGAAAATGTCTATATTTGGGATGGTATATTTTTTTGCTAACTATTTCATAGAAAAAACTATAGGTACGTAAGTATATAATCTTTGTAGTTTTTACACACACGTATGGCACATGGAATATCATAAAGAACGCATTATTGGTTACTATTTAGTATGAAAATTACCGGTAACTCAATAATTGACCGGTAAACCTACACATTATTTTACCGGTTTGCATTGCCTAGCATAGACGGAGAACCCCTTAGTTTCGTGGCCATACGGTAGCATTACAACATCATCGCAAATCGCTAAATTCACCCAATGGAGCTTACTTGATGTTATTTCATGCCATTGTTCAAACATTGGAAGCTGGTCATGTTTTTTACTTTAGTTCTAGACTGCATTAATTATTATTTCGGAAACATTTTAACTGATTTCGGATTAAAAGGAGGAGTTTTTATTTTTTATGTTGGTCACCTTAGAACTCTGGTGTTTCGAAACCGATTACAAAATTATTATTTTGGTCATTAGAGTCATAATACTTACTTATTGTTAATATGACTAATGTCATATATTTCAAATGTTTATTTTTCATATCTCTAATCTTCAAAATAAAGTAAACAAAGAGAAAGTTATCTCGCCAAACGCACAGTCGCCATCAAATATATCGGCCAGGGTACTCAAAAATATCTGGACATGCACTTTATCGCCTTGACAATAGAGGCGTTGTTCGTATATTTGTGACTACCTTGGCCGCTCCGATATATCTGATAGCGACTGTACGTAGTATAGTACGTAACGTACCACTTACATTAAGTAAAAAAATAAATATCACACAGCCAAATATTGTTCTAATGTGTGAACAAAATCATTTTGAATATGCATGCTCGTACTTGAGTTGAGTAAAGAATTATTGCAAATCACACAAAGTCATGATGACATTGATGACGCAGCAAAAATCATAGAGTCCATAGACCAAGCTACAACAAACAAAAAATAGGAACTAATTGTCTAACTCCCGACATTTATTACTCGTAATTCTTTCTCACAATCACAAAAACAGGTTTCCTATCAAATCCCATTCTTTTCCCGAAACCAAAGTTAAACCATTCATTCATTCACTCACCGTCATTAACGACCGATTCCCGTAATAAATTAGCTTTATTACCCTAATATAAATCAAGCCTTTTTGACCCAAGACACTAATCGTCTTGGAACCGGGGTAAAAATTCATGGGGGTAAAATGACCACGCCTCCTCCAGTTTATGATATCGTAAAGGTGTGAAATGACATGAACGCGTGTAGCGAGAACCAAGTTAACTTGTATATTTAATCATTCGATTATAACCTTTAATCTTAGAGCGTAAAAACATTTCTAACTTCTTCGTATATTGGTAGGATTGTCATGCACGTAGTTTTGAAAAAGATTACGTGCGTTCCGGAAGAGAGTGTATTTAAGTCGTTTTGGAGGTGAGACGTTTGTAGTGCTTGAGTGGAGTGGGCCTGCGCAGGTTTTATGAGATGTATTTAAGTAGTACTTATGTTTTGGGGCTTGTTTGCGATCTGAATATCGAATTAATGGGATAACTGGTCCGGGGGATGCTTTGCGAATTTTGTAAAGGCGTTTTTTTGGCGAAGACGGAGACTTTTGGGAGCATGACAAAAATGTAGCTTGTTGTTCGGAGTCATTGAGTTAAAAACGAATTAATTGACATAAAAATTGGCTCCTTAGGGTCCATTCTGCAGTGAAACTTACAATACTTACAGCCGTCATTGGTAATTGCAGAGACTATAGAGATATAGACGACCACAGCCTAAGAACTTTTTGAAGTTCAAGTCGATTGCGCCCTCTGTCCGAAAGCCGCCTAAAGGTACCGAAATTGTAAGAAGAAATGTCACCTGCACTGCAACTCCACCTAGTAACAAATAGCGTACTAGTAGTACCCTAGTAGCTACTAGGTGGAGTAGCATGGCAGGTGTGACATTTCTTCTTACAATTTCGGTACCTTTAGGCGGCTTTCGGACAGAGGGCGCAATCGACTTGAGCTTCAAAAAGTTCTTAGGCTGTGGTCGTCTATATCTCTATAGTCTCTGGTAATTGCCAACAATGGCAACCCTCATCGGGTACAATGACCTGACTGGGGCGTATGGTAAAAATTATCTTTTAATACCTAGTTGCCTGAGCTTAACTTAGTAGAGTATTGGGGATCAATGTTACTTTGCGTCCGTATAGGAACACCTTAGACAACCCTACACGATCCCTGGGTGGTGCTAAAAGCAGCATGCAGCTGCAGAATTTATACACATTGATTTTGACCAGGTTCGATTCCCGGTTATGTATGAGAGTTAATAAAAAAGTTTGAATGTAATTATTATTAAATCTAAAATCGACGTCATGGTTCCTAAGAACAGATCTCGCTATCTCTCATAGTTTCCGACTTCTCCATACTGACCCATTTGGATTGTACACCCGGTATATATCCAGTGACTTGTAGCCATACCATAAAAAAGTAGAGTACTTATTTTCAATGTCGTACTGTGAGCAAAAACATAGATACTACATTCCGAGGAATTACCTCATAACATAACTCATAAAAACAAAGGAAATCAAAACTTTTCTCTGGCAGTCGCATATTTTTAGAGTCGATTTGCGAATTAACTAATTCCTTAAACACCCGAAGTCGGTTAAAAATTAAAGGTAATTTATATTTACGGCAGTGACACTTCAAATGTAATTTATTTCTGCATAATTGCGTTGTTATTTTATATCCATTAAACGGCTCAAGGAAATGTTTATTTTTACTAAAAGGTTAATCATTACAAATATGTCGGAAAGAGACCTTATAAAATCCGGAACTTAAGGATTTCACTATAAATAGACTTCCTTTGCGAAGAAGAATGAAGAGGTAATTTCTTTTTAATAGTTCGCATTATTTATTATTGAAAAAATTATTGCAACTCGAACCACCAGTAGAGCTTGCCTTGCTGTGAGCAGGGTTTTTTTTGAGATTTAGGTCCAGCCGTATTTTATCTATCTATGTCAAGATTATCAGGCATACCGAGGCAAAATGGTTCTCAGGGTGAAATGAGTCAGAAAGTATTTTTGTCAAATTCATTACGGGTAGCGACGGCAACCAATCAGCATCCAACGGTGGCACGTTCTTATGAATTTGGCAAAAATGCTTAACATGATCCGCTTCGCCCTGCAATCCGATTGGCTTTGTTAGATTACATATAAATCATATAATTAATGATATTTTGTACACATAACTGTACATTAAACCAGTTTCCCCAACATCAATCTGCGAAATCCTAACACAAATCAGTGTTTAGGTAATAGAAGTAATGTTTGTTTTGTAACTAAATACTTATGCTACGCGGCTAAATGCACTTAAGGCATCAAATCAAGCGTCGATTTTGGGGCTAAATGCACTTTATTTTACGGGACTGTAATCTCTACGCAAAAGCTTTGCCCAGTAACGGGGAAAAAAGCAACTTAAAGGACGTTTTCTATCAATAATTCAATGGGAACTAATACTATTTAGCAATAACATGCTTATCACGAAAATAATCCAGTGTAATCTAATCTAATAAGACAGAAGCGGCCTTACCAAAAGATGTCCTTTAAGCCCGGATCAGCCAAGGCCTACAAGCCCCTCAAAAGGAGGTCCCAGACAAAGCAAACAAACAATATAAAGGAACACCCGCACAATAAGGTCAGTTTTTCTGACACTTTGTCAAACTGACATAAGTCGGGCGATGCCTTCAATTTGCTCGAACATCTGCTCTTTATTTTAGCTTTGGGCGCATGTTCCATACATTTTGACCATTCAACTCGACCTTTTCTTATTGTCCATATATTATTTAAACTTCGGAGTCTTCGGACAGATCTAGTTTTTTTCTGGCATCTTCCTTGTGTTATAATTTGGAGTGGAACAGATTTTTTCGATGTTATCTTTGGATGCGTCTTTAGATAGTTTTTGGCAGATTTATTCATGATCTATTGGACAATATAACAGTAGTGTACCTTTAGAATACGTTATTGAACAAATTATCAATGGACTGTTGAACACACACCAATATTTGACTAGGTCGTAATTATAATCTTTCTTACTTTGAAATGAACAGTCAATATTCAGCTAATTTTAACGTTTTTTTTTTGTTTCAGTTGAATTGACACTATTTACTGTATTAAAATTACTAAATAATATTTCCTGATTTTTTAAGTTTACAATTTGTAACAGCAAAACAATTTATCAGTTAACCTTAAGACTTAGATATAATCCATCAATTTTATTTCAATTAAACCACATAAAAACGGCAATTCAACCATATCAGTAAATTACGATCAGCCGTGGCGAAGCGAAACCATTGAAAACAATCGTAGACCTTGATGTATTGTGAAGGTCGCACCACAATGGTGACCATGCCTCACTGATTCGGAAACTCAGTTGAATCAACAGTTGTAAGATTGAACTACTGTTTACTAGTGATTATGTCCTTAAATTACGTCCAAAAGAGGTATGGGCACTGTGGATGTCATCTCACTAAGTGTGGTAGGGCACAGCTCAGCGGATATCAACTCGCTCGCTCAAATCTGGACCAGAGCCCGACTGGGGAAGTGACGCCATCTTGAAGAAAACCACAGCCAAATAGCACTACTCATATAGTGTTGTGTTCTGGTGAGTAAGGTAGCTAAAGAGCTCAAAGAGGAAGCAGTGCAAGATTTTAGCAAAATAAGCTGTGCTAAGACACAGAAAGCGAGATGACATTCGCAATGCCCATATATTTCTCTTTTAGACGTAGTTTAAGGACGTACCCGGGTCCAAAGTACTTAAGAGAAATGACCATGGCTAAATACAAAAGTCTAACAAAAGTAGGTATCCCATCTTCATCGCCAGATAGTTTAGAAAATATTCGAAAGGATAAAAGCGCTTTTCTAGAAAAACAGAGACCCAAAAACAGACAGAAAACTGCTATTGCATCCTCTACAAATTACAATGCTTCACAGTAGTAATAAATAATTACCGCGCTAATCACTTAACCATTCAACCACTACCACCAGACAGACGTTATGTAACCAAACAATGCTACAACCTTGGGCTCGCCTTGTCCATTCAAGCCTATAGGTATTGTTACTATTGTTAACGTCATTAATTAGGCCAGGAAGCTTATTATTTTTTGTCTTACACTTAATTCGCGTGACTAAGACACTTTTGTTGTCAACTCCATACGTTGTTTAGGCACTTTTGTCTCAGATCGATTTCCTGAGTGTCTTTCTTCCTGCCAGAGTGGCTAATTATACCGCGCAACACGTCCTTATTCCTATGGCAATCTATCAAAACTACTCCTATCTACTACTATCTAAACTAAACTCGCTTCTGTCATGGGCACCAGAGACTGATGTATTTGCGAATAATTGGGCGAGTGTTTGTAGAGCATGTCTGGTTTACTGTGAGTCGATGGATGTGAGTTGATGTTCCGGTTTGTTTAATTTAAAATATGTATCTGTTAGTTATTTGAATTGTGCAGTGTCTTGGTTTTACTGTTATGCTGTATAAATTTTGTATGCAATAAATAAATAAATAAATAAAAGTATGTTATGATTTATTTGGCCACTGTTACTGTATCTATATATGACGCTGACTACACATTTATTTCTCAGGTGCAATGACTGATCAGGGTTTTCCGATTGGAACAAATGAGTTTTTTTTTTATTAAAGCTTCGTACGTGACCAAATTATTTTATTTATATTTCACAAAATGGTCGAGGGAAAGTTAAGGGGATGCCGAAGTTCAACATAATTTTACATCAAATATTACTTGCACCTATTTATTACGGTATTTTTTTACCTAATTGCAAATAAGATAAGGCACAAATTATTGTTTTCTGCAATAAACAAACCGTATCTTCCACTAACCATATCTTCGCAAATATAACGAAGTAAACATAGCAACTGTAGATAAACTTGTATTTAATTATCTTAACAAGCTTGCTTACATGGCAAATGCGACTGCAAACATTAGATATTACCACATATTTCAAAGTAAAATAAGCCTTAAACCGACTAACACTAGGCCCTCTGTAAAACTATCGCAACGTTGTCTAAAAATATCCAACTAAATGCATACGGTAAAGACTTGTACGTAATTATAGAACTTTGTCGCTGTAAGACAGTTAATGCTACGTTTGGTGATATGTGCAACATGTTAATACGACAAGGTATTAAAAGGTTAGGCGCCAGTAATATTAACATTGCTATGTAAGTGCATCACCGCATGTAACCAGTGTACAATATATCTACGATAATGGAGTTTAAATGGAACGTTAGGTTCTAACTATACTGGCTTTTTTATTTGATGTGATGTGTTTGATGGTATAAGATTGAATAGTAGGCCAGTAGTTAGTAAGTAGGAGGTGATAATGTGGTGTAAGTACTGTGATTATGGAACATAGTGTGACTAGAGCAAGCTGCAAGTTCCTTGAAGGTATAATTGCAATGTAACTGGGCATATAAAGAGGTATGGAATATTAGGTTTTCACACGCAAACGGAGAGCTCCCTGCTCTCCATTATAATGAGCGTTCATCTATTACCTATCACTATCAGATAAATATTTTTATGTCTCTCTGGGTGGTAAGTGAGATTTGCCTCCCACGGGCGCTGCGGCAAATCTCACTTCACACCCAGGAGAAGACGTAAAAGCACTATGGGCGGTGGTAAAGAAGGCCTCAGATCGCTTTCTTATGGACATATTACAAATACCCGCGATCTGAGCCGTTCTTTTTTTTACCGCCCTAGGTCCGTAATTTACTATTTTTCACAAGTTTACGGCTATATACCGTCCGCATTCTCACATGAAACTCACTCGAAAACTCAAAAAACACACGTGGTAAATAACCCGTTTTAATAGTTATTGTAAGTTAGGGGGCTGTATTTTCAGAAAATTTTATATTGAATTCCGGTGTGTCTATTGATCTATAACTTACACCAAATGTGTAAGTATATATGTAATGTATGTACATGCCGATGCGCCGGCGCATCGACACGGACAGTGATGGATGAATGGCGTCGTTGACTGCGCGCGAGTCGAGTGCGATTGATTCATTTTGCAACTGTTTGCATTGCGCATTTCAAATTAACTGATGCATTAATAAATGCGTGGTACTGTCATGTGTCAGATAGTATACCCTAATGGACTAGTGCACTGTGTGGTCCGAAGGAAACCACAGTTTGGTAAAGAAATGTTGGTAGTCTCGATTCTTTTAACCTACGTACTATTTACGAATCAATTCAGCATTTTGACACTGGAAAAAATAATTTCTAATTGTCACATAGTAAAGTGATTCTGATTTTCATTAAGATTTAACTGCTTTGTATAATATCAACAAATGTTTGAAATACAGTAAAATACAAAACAGTAAAAATGACTGATTGAACATTACTTATTATTGAATAGCTACTCAAAACAGTAAAATTTACAGTCAAAACAGTTTTATTTTCGGAACAGTAAAATTTACTGCATTGATCGTTTCGCTCCCCTGGAACTGTTTAAAGCAGTAGACGTTAATGGTTTATCAGTGGTATTCACCGCTTGTTTTTCTCAGTGCATGATATGATCATGCGGGTTACCGCGAAGATCGAAAATCGAAAAAACGATGGTCCCGTCTCTATATATATGGTACGAAGTGTTTCGCGGTTATAGGCCATATGGCCTATAACCGCGAAGCACTTCGTACTTCGTATTTATTTTTGGTATATACCAAAAATAAATAAAATAAATATTGTCAGTGAGTGGTGTATCGTATCGAGGAGATACGTAGACGTTCTATATTAATAATTTCTTATAATTTAGGTTATTAATTAAATGTATCATGCTTAAAATTGCTTAGCTTTCTTTTAAGTGCCTATTTGAAGGAAAGACACGCTCACTTATACATGAAAGGACTTTTTAACACAATTTACTAGTAAGTAAAACTTTTGAGACTACACAGGCTAATTGTTACTTGCACAGCCGAGCGGTTAGCAAATCTATTAAACTTTCAACCCAATTCCAAGCTCATACAGCTTAGTTTCAGATAACAACATGACTGTCACAAAGTCGAATAGTAGGAAAGTAACTCGTACGAGTAACTCGCCTCAAATGAGGCAGAAGTTTGCATTCAAAAAGTTAACACTAATGGGCCAATTAGAGAGCTCTTGTTGAGTTAGTTATAGTCCGAAGTTTATGAGACTAAGTACCGTAAAACGGGGTGACATTACGAATTTTTGAGGCAGTGATAAAATTCAAACGGTCGTAGAAGCAGTATTATTTATAATTTACTTGATATTCATTGATAAAAAACTTGAATCATATTAACTCTTACGTAATACCAGAAATCTGGGGGTATAAGTAAATGTTGGTTTTTCAAAGTCGCCCTGTATTTCCACCCCGTTTGACGGTATGCTACATTCATTACTTATACAAATAATTGGGTGTTAAGATATGATAATAAATTGCGAATATTTAAGACGCTACAAATGAAAAAAAATAGTGATGGGAAATATGTCGATAAATTGGCATTGCATTTTTGTTAAATAGACAGGGCACAAAATTTCAAAATCGCTCTCCTTTTCGATGCGACAGGCAAACGATATTACTTTTGGGCAACCGGGCTTTTTACCTGGTTTAGACTTAGCTGTATCCGAATTGCCGGTTGCCTTCAAAGAAAATTTGACCGGAAGTGAGATATTCAAGATGGCGGCCAAAAAAATACCCATTTTTTACTGTTTCATAAATAAGTCGTAAACCGTGACGCCTACCAAAAAATGTTCTTCTACTTAAGTAATCCACATAAAATTTTCTATTAAAAAGGTTCTATACAGTTTTTTGCTGGGATCAAAGTTTAATGAGATATCGAGGGTATAAGACAGCCATTAAACATATAGACTAATTAGCTTTTTCCCGCGACTTTGTCTGCGTGGGATTAACATTCGCCATAATAAATTTATGAAACACCTTAGTGAAATCTTATAGCAAATATAAATTTAACGTATATACTTTTTTACGTCTACAGTGAGCAACAATTGCATACAAAGTTTCACCCCCCTTTTCACCCCTTCAAAAGATGATTTCAGGGATAAAAACTATTTTATGTCCTTTTCCATAACTCAAACTATCATCATACCAAATTTCATCTAAATCGGTTCAGCGGTTTAAGCGTGAAGAGGTAACAGACACACTTTCGCATTTATAATATTAGTATGAAAAAATTGTGCGCATTGAGAAAAAGTTTTAAATTTTTGACCATGGATAGAGTGCCCCACGATGAATATTTTTTACTGTTGGAGGTCCGTAAAATTTTTGGACGTTCACGTCAAAATCCCCTCTGATGTGATTTGAGAGTTTTCCCTCTTCGCAGAACTTTTTTTAAATATAGATTTATATTTCTTTTCTATCAAAAATGAATTGTGCATGTCTGTTTTATACGGAAATGATACCACACAACCCCTAGCAGCCTCAACCAGAGTATTTAAAATATAATTTATCTTTAAACAGTTAGTGTGTCTGTTACCTCTTCACGCTTAAACCGCTGAACCGATTTAGTTTAAATTTGGCATGATGATAGTTTGAGTTATGGAAAAGGACATGAAATAGTTTTTATCTCAGAAATAATCTTTTGAAAGGGTGAAAAGGGGGGTGAAACTTTGTATGGAATTGTTGCTCACTGTAGACGTAAAAAAGCATGTACGTTAAATTTATATTTGCTACAAGATTTCACTAAGGTGTTTCATAAATGTATTATAGCGAATGTTAATCCCACGCAGACGGAGTCGCGGGAAAAGGGTAATTAGTCTATATATTTAAGGTCTATCTTATACCCTCGATATCTCATTAAACTTTGATCCCAGCAAAAAACTGTATAGAACCTTTTTTATAGAGAATTTTACGTGAATTATTTAAGTAAAAGAACATATTTTGGTAGGGGACACGGTTTACGAGTTATTTAAGAAAAAGTAAAAAATGGGTAATTTTTTTGGCCGCCATCTTGAATATCTCACTTCCGGACAAATTTTCTTTTAAGGCAACCGGCGATTCGGATACAGCAGGGTCTAAATCAGGTAAAAAGCCCGGTTGCCCAAAAGTAATATCGTTTGCTTCTCGACATGGATTTTTTGAAAAATGGAACTAGACTAAAATACCTACTTGGAAGAATTAAGCCATTTTCAATCTGCTAATTTATTAAATAAAAAAATAGAGGAATGTTAGAAACCCATTTGAAAGCAATTTCTTCTTAAATTGTAGGTACTTATATATGAATATGAATGTATTATTTTTAGGTGCTTTTGTGTAAGTGAGAGATATTTTTTCAGAAACGTTAGCAATATCAATTGCACCGATAGAACAGAGTCAAAAAATTAACTTTATTTATATAACTCGCGTAATGTTCGCAAAAAATCAGCGCAAACCAAACTGTCAGCGGCTCATTAATGTATATTTAGTGAGATTTACACTTTTCAGTAACCAGAAGGTCGCTTAGTCAAATTTAAATGACACGCAAATTTGACCACCAAATATTACTCATATAAAGAACAAAATGGCGTGAACATGTTTCAGACTTGGATTAGTTTAGTGTCCAAGGAACACCTACAGCCAGCCCTCAAAATGCTATCAACTTTGAACTCTGTGCTTGGTGAATAAGTTTCAAATTAGAGTAGATAAGTATGAATATTGTTGCGTGTCAATTATTATAAAATCTGACCGCTCCCTCTATCGACCGACCATTTGACACGCTCACTTTTTCAGGGTCATTTCGTCTGGTTTGGTTAATGATTCACGCAATATGGGGCATTTGGGAATAATAGAATAAACATGTAGGTAAACGTTAACATAGCTGGGTATGTGTCATATGATCTCATATCTTTTTCTGTTTGGGTAATGTTCACTTCATCCCGCCAATTTAATTGTGTTTGCATTTTCTTCATACCGCCGTTTGTCATATTAAGAAAAAGATGCAATGCAACAAGAATATTTAGGTAAATCCCTATCCCAATGAACTTATGCTACGTGTTCGCTTCGATACATAGCAAAACAATTTTTTATCTGGAAAAAAATTCTAAATCACAATTTCTATAACCTTGTCTTTTTTATCGCTCCCACTCTCACCCCTCAACTTTTTTAAGAAAATCACTTTCTACATTTTTTGCCCATTTGTTCTCCACGGCTGCCTTACCCTTTTAAACCACGGACCCTCGTAAAAAACACGAAAAAACCGTTTTGCGTAACGCAAACGCCACCGCGCGTAAAATTACCAGGTTCAGTTGACACTAGAGAACCTTGCTTATTGAATATACAAAGTTTTTATGAGAGTTTAAATATAGCAATTGGAGTAGAATTGTAATTTATAATTTGCATCAAATCTGCTCTAATAACTACTAATAAGTAGATATAAATAAGCTGATTGAAGAGAAATTTACATCTGAAATAAAATACCGAATGATAATTTATAATCAATTTAAGTTTTAAGGCAGCAGGATACATTTTTCTTTTTGTTAGCTTGACGGTTTTGGATTGGAATACGTACATTGTTTTGGAAACACTGTTTATTTAAAAAAATACCTACCCCTATAGTTTCGATTAGCAGAATGTCATTGCGTTTCTCTGTTATCTTAATAACGTATCGTAAGGGTTACAATTTGATTAATAACATTATATTGCCATCTTAGAATCTCTATTACAATCTTTATCTGCATTGTCATCTTTGCTGTTTTACTTTCTGCTTTGCTATCGTAACTATCTATTTTTAATTCAACCTACACATGCATTTTAACTCTAATTCCTCCCTTCCTTACCTTGATTCCCAAATCCCGGTATAGCATCTCCACTCTCGCCAATCTAATTAAAGCGAACAAAAGCGCCGCTTGCATCTGCCGAGGTGCTCCATTTTACCTGCCTGCCATCTGCTCGGCCATTGTGCGAAACGTCTTCCGAACTGCCAACAGTGCCAACCCTAATCGGAGGGACGTCGAGAGCTGCTTATATCGATATCATGTTCAAGTTTAGTGAATTA
Organism: Pammene fasciana; assembly: GCA_911728535.1. Taxonomy (NCBI): domain Eukaryota; kingdom Metazoa; phylum Arthropoda; class Insecta; order Lepidoptera; family Tortricidae; genus Pammene; species Pammene fasciana. Next base: position 180,061 of record OU452280.1, read on the forward strand.
GTTGTCGATAATAGGGATGAATGGATGATATAATACGCCACAAGAACTAATATTTGACCAATCGGAAAAAATCTGATGTGATAACTGCTTAAAAAAAGGTTTAATCAATTGACAATTATGTTCTCATAATTGAATTGACAGATTTTTGACAACCGGCAATAAGGCAGCGGCACAAATTTCATAATCTGTTTTCGATTACTATTTAGAAAGAGAAAAAGATATGGCGTTAACCGAGTTACTGACAATTATAATTCGAAGTAATAAATATCACACTGATTTTATCGATATCGACTCTATTCTATCAAATGAGCAATATCTAATTCTTAGGGGACCTTGATTCTGAGGGGAGGATGATATAAGTATTGATCTGCTTTGTTTTCTTATCGACAAACATATAGCTGCTTGAGAAAAAGTTTTGAATGGACTGATATCTCATTGTTTGTTGTGTTTTATAGAATGTGAAACACTAGAGTAAGTAAATTGCGACGAACGTGCGAATGGCGTGTTTAATAACAAAATATCACTGATGTAGTTCTCTTATCTTAGCAACTGTTGTAATCAGTGATCACGTACAGGTAAATGTCTGTCAGATATTGTATTGGGTGTTAATGGATTCCAAGATATAATGCGTGTTGATAAATTATCTTTATATTTTATGTTGATATTTATACTATAGTTGTATCGCAGACGATAAAAATAAGGACATGAAGTAGTAGTGTTCTTTAAAAAAATACAAATATGTATAGTTCTATGTGAGGTCTCAAAGACGATAAGGTTATTTTAAACAAAAGTCGATAAAAATCTTCATCGTGGTATGGCTCCAACAAAATATCGATAAAAACATCCATGTCTCTCCAATCCAACTCCATTGCTAACCGTCTCGGTATATTTTAATCGTCATAATTACATGTTTTTCGATACGTTAATTTTTCGGTTTGTCGAATCATTATTAAGTCATACACAGGCGTTTACCACAGTGACGCCCATTTTTAATCAAAAAAAAAAACATATTCTACGATCTTAAGACGTTCAGTTAAGGGCCAATATTGCGTTACTCCTATGTTTTTTTTTTGCACAACACTACGCAGCAGCTTTCAAGGGTCTTATGCATTGGATATAAAGACTATAATTATTTGATAAACTCTACTATTTGTGCATGTTTTTTAAACACCGTTTCGCACGCTCTAATGACATGTTTTGATGTTTTTTATTCGGTTTGTTTGCGTATTGTGATGCTAATTTTCTGTCTGGGCGTTCTTCAATGCGATCTTGAATTGGTTTTTAATTTTGATGTATTGAACACGTTTGAGAACTGCGAGGAGGAAATCGAGCTGGTTCTAGTGCAGTTAGAATTACAATTTTAGATTAATATTACAATAATTTAAGAGGGTACATTAATAGAATAACGGTTGAGTTTGAGTTACTAATTCAAAAGCCGGGGCAAAAATTATTTGACTCGTTATTTCTTTAAACCCTGTATGATAACTTGATAAGCTACCACTGGCGGCAGGTCAAAGCTTTTCTTATGCAAGCCGGAGCTCAATTCGCCTTCAAATTTCTTATTGAGCTGTAGGAAAACTGCTCAGGTGCCTGAAAGTTAGGCAAGCTGACGGCAATCGTGTTCTATGGAGGCGTCACCTCTGTAAGCTACTCAAATAGTATCAAAATAAGGAGAGAATTGAGTGAAATTAACACAAAACAATTGTAAGTTAAAAAGCTCAGTTCGAATCTTGTTAGCTACATATCTCATAAATTCAGTAAATAAAATGACATATGTTTAACATATTATAGGAATGATATTTATCACCCTTTCACTATATTTGAGAATATCTAACAAACCATTCGCAGATCTTTGTAAAAGCAGCACGAGACTTCTTTGATAATAAGCCCTTTTACGTAGAATAGAATCTCGTTCTGTCATCTGTCAACTGGCGAGCTATATTTACACGGACCGGTTCCTGTCATTGCTCTTAATGATAGTAGTAAGTGGACAGCAAGTTTTTATGTCAAGTTACACTTGACGCGTGATTCTTCATCAGTTAGTAGAAGATAAGACTAAAATGTATACCTATACTGTTATTTGTAAGACTAGTATTCAAAAGGCACAATAAAAAACCATTACCTAACTTTTATACTGACTTGCATCGCAAAAAGACCAGAAGTCTGATTTTTTTGCTGTACAAGTCAGTGTTTTTCTATATTGCGATGCGGAATATTATTATCCTTTGTAAATACCAAAAGCACGTTCGCTTAATCTCATATTTATTTCTTTATTTAATTTTTCGAACGTTCAAATTACTAACGACTATGAAGCTCTTCCTAAAATTTGGACAGTCAAAAAAAATACAACCTAACGCATTCCGAATTATAAACATACCGGAATAAGCTCATTTATTTGAGAAAAAGTCTTCTGTAAAATATGGCTTCATTGAACTTAACTAAGTATTATAATCATACGTACTTTAGAAGCCCTAATGTGTCAAAGGATATACTTTGATTTGAAATGTTTTTTTTTGAAGTGAAAACTTCTTTAGCCGCGTTGGGCACTTTTTGGTAGAGGTAAATCTTACAGGTTCACGTCACCGACACCGTCACGAAAACAAAAACGCATCACAAGCCATACGATTGAGAAACATGTAAAATAAAGTGATGTGAGGTGAGCTGAGGTAAAGTGAGGTCAATAGTAGACGTGTGCGCCGCCACGCCGCGCCGCCGCCGCCGGCCATTTTTACCCACGCCGCCGCCGCCGGCCAATGATCGGCGTGAAATCGGCGTGTAATAACATGCTAACTCGCACTTGCTATTTACATGCTCCATTCTCATTAGGTCAACTTTTGTGTTAAGATCCTTGAGAAATCGAAGGAACTATTTAAATATTCCAGTTACACCTACTGTAAATTGTAATTTGGGTGTATTTTATAATAGCTGGGATGTTTTAGCTCTCCGCAGTGATATTGTAAAGTGCATGAGACAAGATAATTAGTACAAAAAGTACGAATCGATGTCAACTTAAACTATTTTGTTATATTGGTTTAATTTGAAAAGTAACTCTTTTTAAGCCCACGCGGGCGTGGACGATTGGACGTAATAAGCTAGCCCAAATAATTTAAAATACTGAAACCAGTTAGTTAATCTGTTGATCAATTCTCATCGCATGATTTAAAGCATATTATATGTTTGGGATGGTCCAATAAATACTCAGTGGGCTTCAATTTACAGGATTTGTTGCCAAACTCCTCAGTAATATTGAAATATATACCACGTCGAGGTCACGCCGATAACGCCGATTACGCCGCCGCCGCCGGTCGAAAAATGACCAGACGCCGCCGCCGATAATTTTGCTATCGGCGCACACCTCTAGTCAATAGTGAAAATTCAAATCATTTTTTCCTTAAGTTTTCTCTTCTACCGGCAGTCCCTATAACTGCGATTTTTTTTACTTATTGGTCATACGCATCGCATACCCCAGTAACAAAAAACTTTTTATCGATAAAATATCTAGTTAGACGACGTCACTACTTTTTAGATAAATTAGAAGATCAAAAAGGCTAATATTAATTTTATCAATGTCATGAATAACAATAAAAATAAAGTAACATATTTATTTTATACAATAACGAGTAAGTCGTTGAATAGTGTCTCTGGAAACTAGAAATAATCCGTAATCGTAAGTAATTAAGTCTATTCAATTATAGGCTAGATGATTCATGCGTGGTATCATTCGATTCGTTTTGTTGTGAGGATCAAATGTCTATATGGGGCCAATTGCCTTAAATCAACATAATAGACAGAAAAGAGACTTAAAGTCTGTGATTTGCTTTTGTTTCTCAAAACGCTCCTAACAAAATGATATAAAGCCGTGACGTCATGGCTTCATAGATGCCCTGTTTAATTTAAAGTATGGAAAAATTATGAAATTGCTATTTTTACAGTGAAATATTGCGTTTATGTATATGGTTGCCATACAATTTATTTCACAGTAAAATGTTAGAAATCGAATGGTATCATTGGATTTTTTAAATTTTGTACTTTCAAAATTCGAAAAAAATTGAAATTTTGAAGCCTGATATCTTTGCACCATTTCAATAGATTTTTTTAATGTTTACTTTATTTGTATATTTTGATCATTTTGCATCCTATCAACTAAATTTCATTGCCTAATTCAACATGTGTCATCATCCCTAATGTTTTAATTCTGTTCTGTACCATTTAATTAGTCGAAAGGAATTTATGAATGAAACTGTTTTTATCAACTTAATCCGTGTGTATTTTTAGCTTTTGCAAGATTTGTATAGAGACTGTTTGTTATTGTGTTTATTTCTTTGCCTCATTAAAGCGTTATATTTTAGTCAGGTTTAGTATAGGTTTAGTATTAAATATTTAAACCGGAAAGCGCTGGTTAGGCTGGCGGTAATTGCTCGCTCTACATGATGGGCCATCATAGGATTTGGGTTTTCTGACCACCCGTCGCCGGCGGCCGGCGACCGACGCCATACAAAACATCGGATTCGATCGGATGTTTGTATGGCGTCGGTCGCCGGCCGCCGGCGACGGGTGGTCAGAATATCCAAGGCCATAGGGACGCAGCTATGCGTTAGACGGAGCCAACGATATTCCGATCCGATCTCTTTCCGTCGTATAGCTGCGTCCCTATAGCAGCCATAAGACTTCGGTCACTGAGATTTTCGACTTTTTCGAAACATATGTACGCCGAATCATTTGATATTTACCAGTCGCTTTTTGGAGTTTTCGGTAAAGGAAAACATCGTAAGGAAGCCGGACCTAATCCCAATAAGGCCTAGTTTCCCCTCTGGGTTGAAAGGTCAGACGGCAGTCACTCTCGTACCCCACCAAGTGTGAAGAAAACACTTTGTCCTCACTCGACCATAGCTAATAAACCTTTACGACAATCCGTCTATAGCACGTGTCTACGACTAAACAATCGTTTCCGTTTCCGCTGCGGCAGTACAAAGTAACTTAAGTAACACGACGCAAACGACAATCAACCTTAAAGTTATACTCATACGTGCTATTTTGAAAACAATTGGAAGCAATCAGAACGAATGGAATCGCATGTATAGTCAACGCCTAAAATATGTATACACGTTTGAACCTTATTACAATGGAGTTAGGTGCTAAAGTGTACACATATTTATGACGTTGACTGTAGGTGCTGGAGAAGCTCTTAATACATCGGTAGTGCATTGTAAAAATAACCTTACCAGAATATACATAAGGTTGAATTTGGTATTGAAGCCTTATGTGATACAACGTTGCAAAAGTTATCAATCGAAATTGTAAACGGTCAGTATCAATTGCACAAAAGTGCTATGTACTTGAAGCTCTATTTAGGAAAAGGGATTGTATTACGGAGAATTAAGGTTGATTTCAGAATGACAGTAAAGACACGTGTTGAGGCATAGTGAGTAGAGATTGCTTTTGCGTTGAATTGCGTGATGTTTTTTAATCTCGGGGTTTCCTTTAGCCATGTCACCTGCACTGTTACTCCACCTAGTAGCTACTAGTGTACTACTAGTACGCTGTTTGTTACTAGGTGGAGTAACTGTGCAGGTGAAATTTCCTCTTACATTTTGGGTATCTTAGTGGGCTTTCGGACAGAGGGTGCAATTGACTTGAGCTTCAAAAAGTTCTTAGGCTGGGCTGCTCTACTATATAAGTTACTCTATGCCTTTAGGAACGCCTAATGGTTCGACTGTTTTGTCCCTATTTCTTACTTTGGAGTAAACGGGGATAGAATAATAGTAATTTACTTTTAATGGAATTAAAAATGTAGTAGGCATAACTTGTCTCATTCTAACCTAAATATTTTTACCAGCTTTTATATTTTAACTGTACTCAATCCTAATAAAGCACGCCCTGATATGTCATATGTCATTAGATTTACTATATGTCATTATATAATGACTCCCTATCCCTATAATGATGACCCACTGATAATGTGATCACCACACTATACCTAAGGCTGGCTCTACATTATGGGCCATCATAGGGACGCAGCTATACGACAGAATGAGATCGCAATATCGTTAGCTCCCTCTAACGCATAGCTGCGTCCCTATGATGGCCCATCATGTAGAGGAGCCATAACGAGTGCCACAGACATGTAGTTCTAATGGGAAACACATATGAACCTAGAGAGGGGAATGTCGATGAATATGGTACTATAATATCGATAAAAACTGATGCAAGTACAGCAGCAGAAGTAGCTAAGCTGGTAAGGTTTTCAAAATGACCTACACACGCTCTTATTCTCTTAACAATAAAGCTCATTTTGAACACCCTACCCGCTTAGCTACTTTTGCTCATGACTTAAAGATGGGAAAAGATCTGAAGTATTCGGACATCTAAAAAAACTCTTATAATCCATACTAGATACTGTAATTATTGACGGCCGACGTAGCCCAAAAGTTTTGTCGGTATTGCTTTTGAAACTGGAAACCCTGCGAAACCGTAAACGTCGTAAATCGAAATTTCGATAGTATCGCCCTCTATCGCGATTGCCAATACGAACAAAAGAGATGCTGACAACGAAATATCGATTTTCGAAGTTCAAGGGGGGGCGGGCTTCGGGTCAGCGACTATAACTAATACGGAAGGTATCTTGAAATAGATAAATTGTATCAAAAACGGTCCAATTTGATAACTATCGAACAATGAAACCCGGATTAAACAGATATAGACACAATCCTTTGTTTCTTTGCTACCAATATCAAATAAGATAAGATAAGACGTGAATCATGATCAAAGTCTGTCGACCCGACCCGTTTCAGGTATATTGACGCCGGCGGAAGAATGTTTTCGGATATATACAATGTACTGAAAAACATAAGTGCTTGGTAATGAGGTGAACTGGTTTTGATTTTATTTATAAAAATTACCAACATCACTTGATGGAGTGGTCTCCGTAGTTAATAAATGTGATATCAACTTGATAAGTAATTGCTTCAATAGCACAATAGCTTGCTCGCTCCAATATATAACTTATGTAGAGTTTGACTGCGTTAACTAAAAATATGGAACTGCGCGAAAACGTCGTATTTTCATATAAATTAGGCATTTTTACTAAATCGTCAAAACAATGCGCTTGGAAAGTCTGTGCAGAATAAAAACCACAGAAGTAAATCTATATCAAATCAGGGTTGTCACTGAACATAAATATATACTATCGATATGCCCATAGAACAGCCACTTCACTAGCCTGCAATTTAGGCCCATATGAAGCCCCGATGAGGTCGATATCGCGCTTCATTGGATTGCATATGCTCTTATGAGTCCTAGGGTTGACACTTGCGTAAAATTACTTACTGGATCTTACAGTTGGAAAATGGGAATGATTAGTTAAATGTGGAACCTTTGAAATGATTATTTTTGCAATTTAGATATGCCAATATTGAGTATATTGTAAGCATCTACCTGTCATGCATGGCTGTGCTTTGTCACTTTGGTATCAAATGAGTTTTTCCAATTTTCTCAATGTCAAAATGTAATTAATTGTATATGATTTTATAAGAATGAATTCTTATAAATAAACGTTTCCTTATATTTATTGAAACTTGAGTAAAGTATTACATATTTCCTTGTTTGTAAACAATCTATTGTTTGTACTAAGGAAAAAATAGTACTTATCTTTTCTTAAAGGAAACATTGTTTCCGCACGTTTGTTTACTTATTTTTTTGTGTAAAAACGTTTTGCCCTTACACGTGTTTAAACAAAAAAGAATCTGTCATGAAATTGTCTGTGAAAATAAAGAAGGTTTTCTTCATTTTCTCATATTCTTTACGATAATTAGCCATATACATAAATGTAGGTTATTTTCGTAACGAAACTGAGAAAATTAAGGACAGATTAGATAGACTGAATAAATTTACCCTTTAACAGAACATAAATTTAAGTTCTAGTAAAACAAAAATAAAAACTTTTTAACGTCACTTTTAAATAAATAATTTATTTTCATCTTGTGGCAACCCTGACTTCCTCTGAGCTCCCAGCATCCGGCAACAGTTTTATTTGTTTCCAGCAAGTGTTTATTGCAAACGGAACGATCACTGCAATGCTTTTTGTTTTCGTGTGGCTAAAGCGTAGTCGCTATCAAATGTATCGGAGCGGCCAAGGTAGGTACTCAAAAATATCTGAACATGCACTTAATCACCTTGAAATGAAATAAATAAATAAATAATAGGACAATCTTACACAAATCAATCTAGTCCCACAGTAAGCTCAAGAAGGCTTGTGTTGTAGGTACTAGGCGACGATATATATGTATAATAGATAGATATATACTTAAATACATAGAAAAAATCCATAACTCAGGAACAAAATATCTGTGATAAACACACAAATAAATGCCCTGACCAGGATTCGACCCCGGGACCATCTGCTTCATAGGCAGGGTCACTACCAACTAGGCTAGGAGGCCGTTAAATAGAGGCGTTTTTCAGATATATTTGTGACACCATAGCTGCTCCGATATATCTGATGGCAATGGCTACTGTTCCAACTTCTAACTACACCGAGTAATCCAAAATTAATAAGACATACTACATATATACTATTTCTTATTTGTTAACGCGTACATAACTACATAGCGTTTCTTTATTTTGAAGCGTTAGCGTTATGTCATGATGGTTCTGAAATCACAGGGTTATTTTATTATTTATTATAAAAATTGTTTCGTGTTATCAGCATTTCTTACAAAGATGGCGTCAAATTATCATCTCTTTCATACTTTGGGTATTCGGCTGAGCTGCATTTACGTACCTGAAACAACATAATAAATAAACATTAATAAATATAGGCATTTTTCTCAAGTAAAACCTAAGCAAAACTGCTGTTTTTTTGTGACCAAAATAGGTCAATTTTTCTTCATAAATATTCATAATCATAAGAACTTCATTCAACATAAAATCAGAAAATATAAGCCAGTACGCCTACCATATGACTTATAACATAGACGTTTTCGAGGAGTATCGAGTGTTCTATCTGTGCATCTTGCTTGTAACATATTAGTGTAAACGAGATGCACAGATAGAAAATTCGTTACTCGTTAAGCATTAACGAAAAATGTCAATGTCAAACTCATGGCAGCCGTACTGTTCAGCCCATTCCAAAAATAGAAAACCCAATTCGATTAACCCATGAATTTCAAAAATAGAACGAAGGCTCTAACTCGATTGCACTGTCGTCGTTAAAAACGGCCGAAGTGGGTCACCCGCTGGCAACCCCGGGCAAATGGCTTTTCCGATTGCAGCGCCTGGCCGTTCCATTTTCAAACACGGCGCAGGGTTGCCACTATAAAAGCTTGTTTAATTTTGCAGCGATTTTAATATGGATTGACATGTACTTGGTGGCGGAGTGGCCATTTTGTTTTAAATCAAAAAAGAAACTGAACATAACTACTGAATCATCACTGGCTTGCCCTTATCCCATTTCAGCGCAGCATGTTTTTGTCTTTCACACTATTGCATGGTAGATACATACTGAATGTTGTATGTAGTTACATAGAAAAATAGAAACACGCTTCGCATCGTAACTCTGCTACAATACACCTAATATATGGTAATATTATGGCTATGCGCCGCATGCGGATCCGTCGCCAGTGTGATAATCGCCTTTTTATTACCACACTCATTATTATATATTTATAAAAATATCAAGTCAGTACATATTTGAAATAACGGTTTTTGATTTACTCACTATAATCCTAATAGACAGCCAGAGCAATTATTTCTGTTTCTATACTAACTTAGTGTTCATAGTTAGCTCAACCATGTAGGAATAATGAACAAAAGCGTGATTGAATGCAGTAGGATGGGACATCTCAGCATAATGAGTGACGCGTAAAGCATTTTAAATACGGTTGACTGGGTTAGTGACCCTGGCTTTGATTAGATTGCTGACAATATAAAATATAGAGTTAATATTATGTTGACAATTAGTAATATTTCGACCTAAAAGACTCTCTATGTGTGATAAATATTGAAAGGGCCCTTCAGGTAGACGGCGTAACGCCTGTATTGCTTGAAAGTTATATTGAATCTACAGAAACGTGAGACGTCACTTCATATAATTTTCATGTAACTTATGTTATCATGTTACTTAAAAATCTTAAAAATAGATGCATGTTATGTGGCATATTAAAAAAAACATAATTATTAAAAAATATAAAATGTAAATACGTAATGTAACGTGTTTGGCAACCCTGCGCGTATCCTTGCACTCGACTTTCCGCTTTGATTTTCGTTTTGAAAATGGAACACAGCGCGACGTCACTATTAACTTTATTTGGTTTTCTGAAGAAGCGTAACATTATTTATGTGGTGCATTTTGATAGAAATTGAACTTTAACTGCATATGCATAAAATTGAATATCATTTTTATTGATTTATCGTATGACGCATTTTATCGAAAATTCGACTTGAATAGATATCTTGGTGGTATTTTGTTTCAACAACTGAAATGTAAGACATATAACTTAAACTTAAAGCAAGAAAAACGGATAAAAGATTCATGGAAACACTATATGAACATTCACATTCACTGTTTTACGGCTCCTCTACATGTTGGGCCATCATAGGGTCGCAGCTGTGCATTAGAGCGATCTAACGATATTGCGATCTCGTTTCGTCGTATAGCTGCGTCCCTATGATGGCCCATCATGTAAAGCAGCCATTAGCATATTATACTATTGTGTATTTACACTTTAAAAAACTGTTTTCTGACACAAAAACATACTCACTTATAGCTTCTATATAGTCTCTATAGATACGTTTCCTTCCCCTACATAGTCATATACTTTTATCAGTACATACTTATATATAGGCACTACTTTATTATATCTGACCATTTAAGTCAATCGTATATCTGACTCAGTTAAGTGATAATGAGTCAAACTTGCACTGCTAACTTTAACCATTACATCAACTACACCCGGCGGCATTCAGACTAAAAATTTTGATTTGGTATTAATTTGATACCAATATGACACTCTCGAACGCGCTTATAGGTCCGTGTGACTGTAGTCTTATCAAGTTTATATTCGTAACAAATCTCGTTATTATTTATCACATGAGTGGGCATCTTTAACCTTTTAAATTGATAATTGACATTGACATTGGGTTTTTGCAAGTGATTTGATTAAAACGTTTAAATAAGAGTTTTTGCGTCATACTGTAAATCTTGGTCGTTTTTTGCGATGGTTGCATAACGGATCTCATCTCACGACTATTCTTTTTACCATGAGCTTACTTTTTATAAGAATTTGCCTCATGAACTCATGATTTCAATGAGGTTTAATGAATCTTTTTTAAAATTCTGAAATCACACAATTGGAAAACTTACTGCAATTTGTATAAATGATACAAAGTTGATAGTTAGCGGGTAATAGACAATTTTGACGAAGTATAAAGTAATAAGTATAAAATTGCAGGTTTATCAAACAGTTTCATGACCATTTCAAGATCAAGGATACGCTATGCGCTGATAATTTATACCGAGTGTTTCTTTTATCTTAAAAATATCAACAAATAAATATAATGACAAATTACCTAGACTAGACGAATGAACTAATAACATTCTCCTTAATCTCACCAAAATCACGTCTCGTAAAGAACCGCAAAACAAAAACACATCACAGAAATAGATGGAACCGTCTGGTCCATTTCGGGAGGCTTATAATAAATTCATCCTGCTCTATGGGGATTCTGACACAAGATGTGACAGCGCTGAATTGGGGTAGGCGTTTGGGTGGGGATAAGATGGTTCTGGGTGTAAGACACTTTCTGAAGCGAACCTTATTATCATTTACGTTCTATGAGGTACGGTCACGCACGGATTTAAATTGTTGAGCCTTTCAGGGTTCTTTACACTGGACATGTCATAGAGTACGTACTAAACAAATAAAATTACTCGAACCGTAATCTGCTGCTCTGATGGGTTATTTATTTCACTAAATAGGCACATTTTTAGCGAAAGCAAACCAAATAACAGAATAAATTATCAATTTATTTATTAACTGGCAAAACTAAATCATGAAAAGAGCTAAGAAGTAATATAAGTAAACTAATTTTAAAGTCAGAAATTTGAAATTCATATACATACCTAAATAGAAAAACGAAACAAGCCGCCATTCGCTGGCTAGTGGTTACAATTCTCCCAATACCCAGAAGTACGATTTATTACGGGATCGGCTTATGTTATTGAGGAGGTCCGCAGACATATCCTGCAAGCACGCCTGTGGGATCGATTGGGGTCACGGTATAGACGTATGGGAATTTTTAATGGCGGTTGGGTGTTGGGTGGAGAAAATTTTCCTTCTGACAGTCTGTGTAATTTTTTTAAAAGCTAAATGCAGACAACAGGCTAAACGAAAATGTAAAGATTTGTATTTGGAATACAGTCGAAATCTTTTATAATATAACGACAGCGAAGGGGCCATATTTTGGCGTTTAATCCGATATTTCGTTATAATTCATATCGTTATGAAAGGTTTTGACTGTATATTAGTCTACGTGTGTGTGTTTTAATAACTTACGTATTTTATTATTATTTGTACTCCATAAATTTCTTTCATATTTTTTTATTTGATCATACGCCAAAGCTTCGCAAGTCTAATTTTGACATATAAAATATTAAAATTACCCAGCGATGGGATTTGTTCACTCTGCTATTTATTGCCCCTACTGTGAGAACCAAATCAAATGTAACTCTTACAGCTACGAAATAAGGCTCTAATCGCCACCAACCTTCATGTAAATTTCAGGTGTTTTATTTCGTAATTTTATTTGGCATTACTCCCAAAACTCCCAAACACGAATGGAGATGGGCACTCGATTTGGCATATTTAAGAAATGTAACAAGTCCTCATTCGAAACAAAAGGTTTTGTACCTTATGCTACACTTTACAAGGTTGCATATTGTAAAAGAGATTGTGGAGCTAATTACGTTTAAATGATAGAATTTTCCTATGACGGCTGTTTTTCTTCGGTTAGTTTATTGCATTTGTTATTTTATTCCGTTTCCATCCCGCTCTTTTGTTTTTGAATGAATGATCAACTTTTCTTTTAATTCAAGCAGATTTTCTTCCGGACGCTTCTGGTGCAGATTGGGATTACTTAGGTTTCATTATTTCCTTGTCTTTTCTTTCGTGGATTTCTCTTTGTTTTATATTTTTTATGTTCCGCTTATAAGATTTAGTCTGAATCGCAAGTTATTAATGTACCTAATCGATAGAAAGTAAAAACCTGTAGCAAAAAATATAGATCACATATTTTAACACAATGCATTTATGTAATACTTACATCGCATTAGCAAAGGCTATTAGCCATTGTTCTAATCGACCACAATGTTGTATGATAAATGAGGTAATGAAGAAAATCCAATACTCCATTAAACTCTATATTTAACATGCCGCAAAAGCTAATCGAGCCTTACATTTATTGTGACTATTTTGGAGACAAAAGAATAAGTTGCTTTATTTTTTTAGATAAAAACACTTTTCCTTTTCACCTACGATTACCATACGCAAATCAAACCCATGACCTCCTTTGAGTACCGTTAATTGCTCAGCAAACCGCATCCAACCTTCATAAGGGTCCCAAGGTCCAAGGCGCGTCGATCATATGAAACAGATTGCTTTTGCATCTAAACAAGTATAGAACTCTCAATCTTATACCCCAGATATAAACCCCATAACGCGATATGCGTTGGATGTAGCCGCAATTGGCATTCATTGTTCGAGACGGCCTGATTCGGTAACTAGTACGATCTTTATATGGTACGATGCGTGTAATGGAGCGTGTCATTGTAGAATTTTCATAGGCCATTTGCAGTTTAGAAATCGTTTAGGAACAGTTAAGGATTTTGAGGAAGTCCATACTCGTAGAAACTCTTATTGATTGTACATATTAATCATCCTCAACATTTTCCACTATGAATAACATTGAGAGGTGACGGTCAAACCCGATAAGTAAAAAAAAAATATTTTGAATTATCAGGTTTGACCGCTCACCTACGCTACGCTAGTTAAGAAAAGTTATGTAATACGGTTATTATACATTCCGGAAGCCTGAAACGACAACCACTATGCAAGACACTCGCAGCAACTTCAGTCACTCCGTGATAATGGCGCATGCAACTGTGCCGAAATATCGAAAACTCACCAAAACAAACTCGCATGTTTTTGTAATATTAGGCAAGAAACTCAAAAACAAAAGAAGAACGCGCACATACAAAATGTTTCACGATCTATTGTCATTGAAATGGTGCTCCATTTAACTACAAAATGCCAGTTTCTATTATATTATATATCTGAAATGCACCCCCAATTTTAACTTGGCATTTTGCTAGCCTTTGCCAAATAGGTCAGATTCTTATACACATGCACATTGTATGAGGTAGAAGCATAGAAATTTCAACTTTCAACGTCTAGATTAGAGATTCTAATCCAGGTTTTTGGAAAGATACCAAATAGTTAGTTCAAGATAAAAAGAATTTGTTGGAACATCGACTTTAAAGCCAAAGCAATAAGAGTTTTGGCTGGTATTTTCAAATAATCGGGTTACATTCTGGGCGCTTCGCCAGCGGTCAAGGTAGGGTATTTGCATTTTAAAGTGACCTTTTGCAATATGTATCATTAATGATACAAAATGACACTATTGTTGCAAACTAGAAGTTAACTGCACCATCCTCATCATCATCAGTCGTTCCCTCAGAGCTGAGGATCGTGACATAATGTCCTTCTGTTGAAGATCAGGTTCCTCCACAGGCTTCTATCCCTTGCTACGCACATGGCTTCGTGCAGTTTTAATTGCATGGGTGCAGTAATTTTGGCACACCATCTTGCAGGGGGAGGGCCTCTAAGTCTTGTGCAGAAGTTAACTTAGAATTGTTTAATTAGGAACTCGCTTCGCTCGCTTTTTGTTTTTTGTGATTGTGTACCTAGTAAATATAAATTGTATTGTTAATGTGGTTCATATAAATTGTAAATTGTGTGATTTTTATCAAAATAAAGGAGCGATTAGGAACTGTATTTTATATGTCACATTTTATGTCAGAAAACTGCGTAGTACTGTTAACAAAATAAATATCCTTCAATTTTTTTTGTATTAAATATAAAGTAAAAAAGTGCGCATGTAAGTATACCCAAGACAGTCATTATGTATATGTGTGTAGTGTAAGTATGTAACTATGATTGTATGTATATACAGCTGTACATACTTGTACAGGTAACATATGGCGGATTAAAGTTTCATATTAATGTGATTTTTTGCTGTAGTACAACATCTGGGTGGAAATGGAATCATTCCTATAAATACCGATCCGAATGCGTGTGAATAAAAAACAAAAACAATGCCACTTTATATTCGAGGCACTCAAATGGCAAATTTAAGAGAATCCGTAACTATTTAACATTTTGGCTCGTTTCAAATTCCTATTCGACGTGCATTTTATACAGTACCAAATGTACCAATACAATTTGAATTACAATGTGTTGTAATTTATTTATATGTGCTATGGGAACATTTTTATTGTGTCTATAATGTAACAGTTAAAAGGATTATATCACCTATTAATTATTATGACTACCATAGACAACAAGGATGCTACTATTTTCCTGGTTATGTATCCTATACAATACACGTTTTTGACGATATTTTTATTTTTTTGCTAAATGCTCTTTTTGTTTTAATAGTCGAAAGGTTTCAAGTTCGAGTTTACGATTTTTATTTTGTCAAAAAGGGTTAGAGCAAAGTTGTGTAGAAGATATTTAATATTTTTTGCCAAATCTAGCACTTATACCACTATAGTTCACCACACACTTTACACACAGGCCACATAGTCAATCAGCAAGTAGTCATAGAGAAAATGCAATGCAAAATAATCTAGTTTCTGCTTGGCTTCCTGACACCTTATCCTGCGGAATCCGGACTACCTACATGTCAAGTGTAACTCACACCACTAATAGTAAAACAACGCAAAATGGTTCTTATATGTCCTAGTAATACTACAGAAAAGATTATGCTACTTTGTACAGAAGTCCCACTAATCTAACAAAACAGATAAAGGCCGCCGTTCCCTCGCATATTACAATCAGCAGCAAAAGCTGGATGTTCAAAACCTACACACGCTCTTATTCTCTTAACAATAAAGTCGTGTCCAGCTCATTTTGAACACCCTTCCCGCATAGCTACTTTTGCTGCTGACTGTACGTTCTTTTCGACGCTCCAGGGTTGTCATCACCTTGTCAAATCAAGTCAGGTCAATAGGTAGAGTTAGTACGGAGAAGTGTCGTGGTTTAAATAATTTATATGGGAACTAGTGAATTCTACTAGACTTCTATTTCTGCAAACACTATGGACTCGTACAATTTTATTAATTGTCGATTAAATACATTATTTGCCGTCGGTTCTGTCACCGGTAATAGCTTCGTACACGAATGCCGCAAAAATATGTGACATGCTCTTATTTGTAGGGCCATAAAGGTATGTCACCTTTTTTGACGCTCATCTAGGAAGATACTAATTGCCGAAGACTGCACATAAAAATAACTTTGTGCATTTTATAGTCAAACGTCCACTGTAATCATTCTGATTACATTTTATTATTAGTAATTATTTTTAATCTAATATAATGAGTAACTAAAGTAAAAATGTAAAAAAAAACGTGACAAATCAGTCGCACACGTTATCGATAATGAATAATGACGTTAATCATATTAAAATGCTAGTGGACACACAATGACCTAATAATGTATTTATTTTATAAGTATGTGTATGTTTAATGATTAATCGAAATGTAAATGAAATACAGTAAAATATGCCTCATATTATAGATAATTTTCCTTATGTTTTTTCCATATTTGTGAAATAGGAAACCTACCTACTCGTAAACTTACATTAAAATAATAACTTTCATTAAAAAGTACATTACTGTGACCTTAAAGTTTCGGCAACGCGCATGTATCACCCCTGCAATTGTATATATGTATATACTTGTATTACACTTAATCGAATGACTAGCGCGCCTTATTGAGCTCATTTGAAGATTTTTATATAATTATCAATCGGTCTAATTAAAAAAATTTCGATCCTAATCTTATACTTTTCCGTATTACTTACCTAATTACTAAATTAGCATAACGAATGAACTTAACTTACCTGTCATTAAAAAAATACTAACAAAGAGATAATTACCAATTAGACATGACCAGTATAAGATGGTCGGTTGGAAAAGACGAAGCGTTTTCAGCGACTTTGGGGTGATAGGTCAGGTTAAAATGGTGTTTTGTAACGTTATATGTGACATTTAGGTTGGCACGCGCCTGTTCTATTATTCTATAAGCCTGCAGCTTGTGAGTCTACCACTCAGCCAACTAGAGTTATACAAGTTTAAAATATGAACTTGATTTATAAATATATAAAATTGATTTAAAAATATATGACCGTGACGATCGCAGGGCATCTCACACACACTAAAACACGAGCAATTCGCTCCACGCAAAACAAATCGCTAAGAGCTTTTGAACACGCCCTAAATGATACAAGTTATAGACGGAGAGCAAGCTCCGGAAAATGGTTTAAACATACTATTTGACATTTACACCAAGTATCTTTATTACTAGATCTAAGCATCTAAGCCTATCGAGATTTCCACGGCTTAAAACTTACAACAGTTACAATTATCGCACAGATCATCTTTCAGAGCCTTTTATTATGCTAATACCATGAAATTAAAAAAGGACTATTATTGTCTACGAAACCCACTTACTTACCTACCAGATGAAAAACTACGGATCCGAGTTGCAGTTACACTGGTTTTGTCTGGGTTCGACTCACGGGCTTAGAGTGCGATGGGAAGCCGAGTGCAGGTGCGGGGTAAGTTGTTTAGAGGGGTCGTTGTAGGCGGTTATTTTTTTATTGGTTTGGTTGCTAAGGAATAGCACTTTTACGTTTTTTTTACTTGATTCAGCTAAAGGAAGCTTGAATTTTTACTTTTTTATTTTGATTCGATCGAATAAAATATTTTTATTTGGCCTAACCAATGGGTTTAACCCTATGGTCGGATTAAATCCAGGTTTATTTTTAGTCAAAAAAAGAACGACAAAGAACGAAGCGTTCAAGTTTTAACAAAATAATATTATATACGGGTTTGTTATGTAATTACAGAAAAAAAAAACAATTTCTAAATTGTTTAAAAGGATATCATAACATAACATAAACATTTTTCCAAAGGGTTTCAATTGTATTATTGTTTGAAATAATGTTTGAATCATACTGATTTATTAATTATAAGCTTACAAAACATACGCTAAAATGGCGTAAAGTATAGCTACGCTAGTTTGCGATAATATTGACATAACTAAACGCTTCACTTCATCGGAATTTTCATTACTTACCTACTTGTTTCATAACGTTTATGTTACTCGTAATAAACCTATGAACTATTAAAAATACATTTTGAAATTAATTAGTAACCATTACATCTATATCACTTTTTAGAAAAATAAACCTAAAGAGTAACATAATTATATTGGTTAAGCTGTGTTTGTATAATAGTGTTTCAAAAACAATAATGTTGGATGCGTTAAATATTACTCAGATCCACATACTCGTATGGTTAATACAATGGGTATTTTATAACTATTCATTACATACAATTCATTTGACGTCATATTGATTTCTATATAAAATATAATTGACATTGAATTATCTACGCAACTACATTATTAATAGTCTAGACTCTAGACAATTACATTTCAACTAAAAGCCATACGAAACCATACCATTATGTCTCAAACCCTATTGATAAACTAAGCAGACAATGGTTGTTGATCTGACATAGATCTAAACGTCCCCTGATTTCATTATCTTATTGTCTTCAACTCTTGTGAGACATGGGTATTGACACTTAGGTGAAACGTAGGGCTGTCTCCCGCTCAAAGGCGACTGAAGGGTCATCGGTGTCGCTAAAGATCTAGGTTGAACATTGAGAATTGAAATGTTCTGTGCATACCACAGATGGAGCGGCATCTAGGTTCTGATAGGTTTTGATATTATTTCACAGTGACAGAGGCAAGTTTTTCGTTGTGGGAAATAGCGACAGGATCATCTAAATAGAGAAGAAGTGCCTATCTATATCCAGTGACGTGTAGCCATGCGATAAATAATAATAGGTCATTCGCTGAGAATTATTTTAACTTAGAAGATTGAAAAAACCAAAGATTTGTCATGACATACGATTTATTAAAATTCTTTGACAGTTTGAATTAATTGAATCGAAAGAAAATCTCTTCTTGAGTGGACTTCGGATTTGTGATTTTAATTAGATAAAAAAATCATATAACCGAGTTAACCCAACAACAAGACGCAGATTATCTTTATGTAAAAAAATATAGAAAATACTGCACTTAAAGCCCAAAAGGGTCTAAGCGCCATGTAATCCAATGGTGTGTATACCATTTTGATTGAAAGTCGTCTCAGGTCATTCCCCGTCTGCCCTCCGGCTGCATCGACGTGCCCAATTACGTTATCACCTCCATCGGCTAATTGATTAACGAAGACACCCGAGTTAATACATTTGAGTTTGAAACCTTTCGGCTGAAATTAATTTGTAATTTAATTTAAAAGTTCGGTTTAAGATATCTGATTGGTAGAGAATTAAGTTCAAACGTTGATATTTTAATGGCAGAAACAATTTGAGAAGAGTAAATTGGGTTAATGACTTACGCGAAAATTCAGAATGAAAGTTCATTTATTTAAAATATACCATCTTAAATAAATAAGGACTTTTAGAGCTATATTTTTTGAAATTAATAATATCGAGTCGGCTATAGGGTGCTGCGAGTGTTTAATGTAATATTTTATCAGAATAAATACAATAAACTAAAACTTAAGTATCTCCTTAGCCAAAACAAAAATTTGGAGAAAGCCAATTTAAAGCAGCAAATTGAGGGAATTCTATTTTTATCTTAAGCTCCAATAATTGGGCAAAAATCAAAAAAGAAATCAGTATAAACATTTTCCTTTCTTCAGTTATTCGAACAATGTTTTCACTAGATGCTCCGCTATCACATATGCCATTGTTTACTTCCAAACGTTCCCATGGGGAGGCGGAAATATGTGTGCCATACTGTGCCGTCGACATCAAAGATGTGCTTAATTTCTAACCAAAGAATTCCTCCGCAAATGCTTGCGAAGAAATTCAAAGGTAACTTGTTGTAACTTGTATCCCATTTCACACTGAGCTGTTTGTAAGAAAATTCTTCCTTAGCAATCAGAGTTAGCAGTTAAGTGACATTAAACTGTCAAGTCATCAAGATGCATAACGACTTTAGAAGCAACTCCTGTTTTTCTCAAGCTGACATCGATATGATACCATTGTAACAGTGCTTCTAACAATGTTCTATCGAACAAGGAATAAGACCGCTTTTTGTCTGATTCCGTGGTTTTTCTAACTTAGGATAAAAACTATTCGTGCTTGAGGAAGGCGCAAAAAGCGGAGTTACGTGATATTGCGCTCAGATTTTCGTGCAATGAATAATGTATAGCGTTTTCTAAAGGTAATAAGATGACAAAATACCATACCGATTTTCTCTTCGACAACAGTTATCAAGGCTACAATGTTATCTCTGCGGTTGACAGCGTCGCTACTCTCCAACTAGTTGAGCTATAGTATGACAAGAAGCTAGTTACAAACTTAAAGACCATTTTCATAAGTTTGTAACGTTAACGCAACAAAGTTGTTATTGCTGCTGGCTGCGACTTTAACATTATAGGTGAAGTATTAAAAAGTATGAGGTTCAGTTACTTAGAGATTTAACCACATGCTTTTGTAGGTTTGCGTAAGTGTCATTGCTCGTCTAGTAAGAAATTAACCTACTATGGATTAAATTAGCTGGGATATTGAATCATGTATGTCAGTTTGTTACTAAGTAAACTAAGTATCTGCCGGTACCTGATCGCGTAGATGTTAACCTAAAACTGTTTAGTGTAAGATTTTTCCGTTTCCATTGAGTTGATAAACAAGCTCATGAAAATAATGTCACTACTGTTATTGTCAACATTTATTATTAATAGATACCTGTTGATCACGCGGCTCTACCATATCGTAAATAGTGCGCAATATTGTTTGGTCTAAGAAACCCGCGTCAAACTACGTTGCGTCAAAATAAAGACAATTTGCATAGTCTAGCAGAAGTCATACAAAACATGCTTGGGAATTTGAATAAATATTTGCGACTAGTTTGGGCAATCGAATTGACATACCAAAAAAAGAATAAAATCGATTTGGCCATTTAGATTCAAGAAACATTAAAAGTTCGGTTGCCAGTAGCCTCGATTTTTTAAAATATTCGTAATATAACTTATTGAATCTTTGATAGAGTTTTCACAACTGTTAGCAGACGGATAGTGTTTTTCTTATAACAATAATACAATATGAATGAAATGATATTCGGATAGAAAATTGGTGTCGTCTTTTGATAATAAACTCAACACAAAAACTCAGATAAAAACATATACGAATTTCATGATTGTAATTTTTTGCAAAAAAATACATCAGTTTTTATATACATAACGTTCGAGTTTTAGTAATTTAGCTAATGATTATAACAGATTCATCCTGATTGTCAGTTGCTAGCTTGTTTTTATAAGAGTTTTGGAAGTCATTGTAATACTCAGGTGAGCAAATAGTCCAAGAGCCGTCTTAAACTTTTGGCCAACGCTTCATCGTGATTCCGGACAATAGGTCGTAATCATGATCATTATTCTCATTCAAGATTGTTCAATGACTCCGAGGAGGCTGATGTCATGGAGGTAACTAATATATGCCACGAATATGCAACAAATGGGATAGGATCTAGCATATTAATGAACTATGTAGATATTGATATTATTGATTCGTTCGCTGCTAGTTCATAAATTCATAATACTCGTCTACATTGTCCGGTTTGGTGTTTGATAATTTTAAATGCTTATAAGAGATTTTTAACTGTTTGATACTTACCTTAAAACTATAATCAATATGTCTAATATTTGCATTAAATACTCAAAAGCCTTAAAAATATATTCATAAGGCTTAACCATGATGTGAAACCTAAAATGCTAAAGACATACAACATACAACGACTTTCACTCAAAAATGTTAATCATCTTAATAACTATGTAATATTTTACGTACGAATTTTGCAAAAAAAAACTATTTAGTAAAGAAAAATGTTGACAGTTTCAGAAAACTCAATATTGACAGGAAATGTAAAAGGAAATGTTCTGTAAACCGCAAAGTAACAGTTGGCTTGTACAGCCATTGTTTAATTACTGTTACTCAGGTTACGACTGTTACGAGCTATGTCTCGGAAGCCGTCTAAACTCGGACCTAACTTAAAGTCATGGACCTAGAAAATATAGGGACGTAATTCCATGAAGACAGAACTGTGTGATTCCACCATAAACCGATTTCCTCGTTTTTGCGCGATTAGTTGGTTTAAGTGAGTGTGCGTGCACGAGACCGCTGCTTATCATGGAATCACATTTTCATTGCCGCGGGATTACATCTCTATATTTTCTAGGTCCATGGTTAAAGCGTCAGTATACCCGGGAACCGGCGGTAGGTCAGTTTAGTATTCCATTCATTACTTCCTGGACATAATCGTATATCCATAAATTAATTATTCATAAAACAGAACGGATATTGCTGTTACGACGAATTCGATACGGATATCACTTAAAATTTTAAGTCTTCATATCTTAATGTTTAAATGTTTATAAACTACAGGAAGTAAAAGTAGGATATCGATCGGAAAACGATAAAGAAATCCAGCGTCAAACTGTTTTATTATAAATTAAAAAGTATAAAAAACAAATGGCATACGCTACCACTCACCGGACTTCCGTTTCTCGCTGACAAGCACCAGCGACTTGGTCCTCTTCACCCTTAATGACCTCCTTCTAATGGACCTCATCAATGCTTCAGGCATCCTCGAGAAACGAGGCGAGTCCACCCGCTTCTCAGGCATAAAGAAATTCTTTACAGCCAGCATTTTTATTCAAAAATCGAACGGGAAAATATTGCACTTCAATTGGGAGCGAGCGTCGGAAAACTTTGTCAAATTACGTCTCTTAGAGTCGATAGTGTTTTTTTTTGTTAGTCCACAAACACGTTTGTCACAATGCTTTTTTCAACCGCAATCCAATTAAAAACCGTCTTTATCAGTTTTATCACACATCACAAGCCATTTCTAGTCAGTCAACTATTACTTATTGACCGACCAAACATC
The DNA here is from genome assembly GCA_911728535.1 of Pammene fasciana. Lineage (NCBI taxonomy): Eukaryota > Metazoa > Arthropoda > Insecta > Lepidoptera > Tortricidae > Pammene > Pammene fasciana. The sequence goes on from OU452280.1 coordinate 203,352, forward strand.
AAAAACCACCGCTCAATCCGACTTCCGATCCACGATCACTATTCCACACACGGTTCACTATCCTGTTGCCATATTGGGTGTATATGACATGCACGAGTGTCAAGTAGACGTATAAAGGCGGGAACACGCGACCGCCCAGCGCGGAGGTTCAAAACGCACTGAGCGCGGAGCGGCGGGGTGTATGTGATGTGACTCTGCCCTTGGTATCACAATCTGTGTTATCAGTTTACCTGGCAGCAGTTGTTTTAATTATGGACGTGTGAATGAAATGTGATAAGGCTTATCTTTATAGGTTTGTGTGGTAAATAGAGACATTGCGGGATTTGGGGTTGCAGGTTGCAGGGCAAAACCAGGCAGGGAAGGCAAGGCAAACTGTGTAAGGTGACTATGTTCAGTTTGTTTTCTAATAATGTTAGGAACAAACATTTTAGTGTCTTTTAAAGCTTTATTTTTTTATAATTCAAGGGCAAATACCAATTTTAATCTAAAAACGTATATAAAAAACTTGTATTATAAGGTTATTGCATGACTAAATCTTAAAATACAAGTAGGAATAAATCATAATAAAAAACAAAGTCCGTAATAAACTAATTTATCCGACAGACACAAAAAAGGTAACAGTTTTTGATGACGTGACCGAAAGCAACCGTTACCAACCGCTTTGCCAAAAAAGCTAACAAGTGTGCGAATCATTTTCACGAAAAACTTATTTTAGAAACTACGTAAAAAAAGCGTAAAAAAGGTAACTACTCTATATTAATGTAGGTAACAGTATCTGACAACCAAGTAATTCTTAATTTAGATCTAGATTAGACACGATTGACTTCGTCAATCTACGTTTAACTCTAAAAAAGCGTTATATTAAAGAACTCAGGAAAATTATACCAAAAACTTTTGAAAAAAATACCTACTAGAACATTTTTACTAAATAAGCTTTATTTTAAATTAGGCTTGCTGATAAACAAAATAATCAATCGTCTATTTATGAATAACTAAGAAACTAAGAAAAGTTTTAGCGTCATTCATTATAAAATAAAATATGACTTTTTTGCGTAACTGGCTACTAAACTACTTCTTTACTATTAACCCAAATGTAAACATCGTAATACCCGACGGAAATCCATTCGTCTAAATTAGTGTCCGTGAAATATTCTATTAACTTTGTTCGTTTAACAAACTGTCCCTTTGCTTTGAATAAAGAACGAATGAATTAGAAAAAAAAGAAGTTCTTTACATAAACACAGCTAAATTGAATCTAGTAGTGATACATACCTATTTTTTAGATGCTGATTGCTGACAAAAATATTATGTTTAAGGTTGTGAATAAGTAGTTACAACACATGTTACAATATGATTTTATTACAAATATGTACGTTAGTAGGATTCATATTATATTCATAGTTAGTACATAGTTTAGTTAATCAGCTATCTGTTAGTACAAAAAAAGTTATATTTATGCTTCAGGCAGGGCCACTTCTCACTTATTAAGCTAGCGTTAAAAGAAAGAGTTTGAACACAAATTTTTTGTACAAAACTGTTTCAGAATGTAAACTACACAACACAACAATGTGCAAAATAAATGAAGCTCTACCAACGGAGTAACATACGAGCTTCATTATGCAATGCCCGAGGGCACAAAAGTTTCATCTTCCTGCATAATATCCAGGGAAACAAACAAAACGCGAAGACATGAAGATACAAGGGTCATGTACTCATGTATAGGTTAGTTCAAATACAAAACTACGTTTACATATTACATATACCTATACAATAAACAGATAAGTACTTAAATGCACCGTACTACTTCCATTTAATTTAAACCATTTTTTTTAATTAACTTTCATTTTATTTTGCAGTTACTTAAGTCTCAAACCAATTCAGCATTAAAAATATATAATAATATTGTGAATGTTGTTAACATTTCTCACTTAATTTCGTATACAGTCGCATAATTACTATCCTAACACAAACCCTTTGAAAGGGATATCCCATTGGAACCCTAAAGAGCGGCGTGTCGTTGAAATTATAATTTCCCCGAGATAGTATCATTAACCTAGAGATCGTATTCCTGGTTTCATATTCCATGCTTCGGGTAAGTATACAAAATGGCCGCTGGAGTGCAGCGCTTGAGAAATACATATTTTTTTTAAATAAGCTTTTATTGTAATATTAAATATTGTTATCCAACTTACATATCCATACCAAATTTGAAGTCAATCCGACTACTGAAAGCAGGTTAAATTCGCAAGATATAACAAGGCAAGTTAAATAAAATAAAATTTGGCGGCCTCCTAGCCCAGTTGGTAGTGACCCTGCGTACTAAGCAGGAGGTCCCGGGTTTGAATCCTGGTAAGGTCATTTATTTGTTACTTAATGTACGTTACTTTAAGCAATATGTACTTAGTCTTAAGCTTTTAGTGAATAAGATTTTCATTTATCTTAACTTATGTGGTGCTGTATCTGGATGGTCTCTGCAATAAATGTTTTTCTTTCTTCTTTCTTTTTTTCTATTTGTGTGTTTATCGCGAATATCTGTTCCTGAGTAATGGGTGTTTTATATGTACCTATCTAACTTCTATGTATATATTTTTCTATAAGTAGGTATATCGTCGCCTAGTCCCCATAGTACAAGCTTTGCTTAGTTTGGGACTAGGTTGATTTTTGTAATATTGTTCCCAAATATTTATTATTATCAAATATCAAATTTAACATTAAAAGATTCATAAGCAATTTGACTACCTAAAATGAAGATTAATTAAACCCAAATTGCCTATCAATACTTTAAGAGTCACCAGGACGCTCGCGTTCCCATACAAACGTAGGCTCTCATTTTAAAACGACATGCTTTAGAACCACGAAATTTGGCATGGACATTCTAGTAGTACAGAATGTACAGATGTATGTCGGTAATTCGTTTTCGTTGCAAAAAATTGTAATCCAAAGAAAATACAGCCAGATACAGATTTACGAGTACATACAAAACTTATTTTTGCTATATTTTCTTTGTATTACAATTTTTAGCAACGAAAATGAATTACCGACATAGATCTGTACTGTACTGCTAGAATGCCCATGCCAAATTTCGTGGTTCTAAAGCATGTCGTTTTAAAATGAGAGCTGAACTACGTTTGTATGGGGACGCGAGTTCACGCGAGCGTCCTGGCGACTTTTAATGTCATATTTTTTTCTATATAAAGAAATCTTGGTGACTTGTATTAAAGCAAAGCAAAGACAATGTCAATATGTGACTAGGAATATCGTTTTCACCTCAGCAGCTCGCACAAGCCTACTTCCCTGCAAAAATACCGTGACGAAAGTGCGACTTTCATCACTCCCTGGACCTTTAATATGTTCTCACTACTGAGGTGAAAAGTTGTATGTATTAGAGCAAAGTTATTTTACATCTAGTGTTTTTGAGTCCCTCGCTACGCTCAAGACTCTTTCGCTTACATGGGACTCCAAATCAACACTCGCGAGAAAAACCAACTTTCCTCTCTTGTTGCACAAATAACTATATCATACCCAACATTATATTCCAGCAAAGTGGTTAAAGCGCTAAACCCGCTTCACGTAACAACAATATCCCCCCAAGTCGTGCAAATTCTTATCTAGCATCGTGGCACGATGTGGTTTCCATTTTATTAACACCAGCCACTATTGCTAGACCTTTACTTCTCGCTCGATGGTGCTTTACTTGTTTAAAGTCGGTGGTAGACGGGTCATTCCACTTTTTATAAGCTGTTATTAAGTTGGTAACATTTTCATGTGTATATAAGCGGACTGTATATTTTAATTTGTGTATGTTTTAAAACTTTGACAATTTTTTTTAGATTACTTGTATTCTATCAGATTAAAAGACGTACCTATCTTATGAAAGGCAAGGCCATGCAATATTATCATGACGTCAAACTGATCTGATGATGGAAACCAAACCAAAGCAATAAGCAATAATTCTGTGAGAAATAATCACAACTGTGTTTTGGTTTTTTACAATCATCTTCATGTGTAAAGAGGATTACCTCTTTATTCATGAAGATGATTACTATAGTTATTAATAGTACTACATGTAGTACTATTTGGAAACACAAATTGGATTCAGTAAATAGTAGGTAGTTAAATCGTTTTTGGATAGAGGAAAAGGGTTAGTAAAAAATGGAACGACCCAGCCCAGGCGATTCTTTACGGTTCATTTCATTCTGGCTACTGTGTTAATGTCTAGTTCGGTACCGTGTACTTGTCTCTTTTGTTTTCTTGAAACATCTGGTTAAGTTTTTTGATACGTAGCTTTAATGAAATTTGACGTCTTCATAATTCGTTTCTTATACAAATGTCGGTTCATGTTAGTATTTCTCTATAACAAATTAAATGGTTGAAATTGGAAACTTAAAAAGAAATATTTATCAACAGAAGAAATTGTATACTTTTTACGCAAAAAGGTTAAACGTGAAAAGCTTAGAGCATATACCTATGGAGTAAGCTTAGGTACATTTCCCCTCTGTCAACGTTATTAGCAGGAAAATCTAATACCTACGTTTATAAAAACTATTTCAAAAATCGATTACACGCATTTCGTTCATCGTTTTCAGTGAGTAAAGAGCTCCGTGAAAATGCCTTTATGTATTGTTTTTAGGTGTAAAAAATGTTCTACTATGTCTAGTTTACAAAAATATGAAATATAATTTCACATGTAATTATAGTTTTACTTTTTTTATCATTACTATTATGATTAAAAAATTAATCCATATCGAAAATCCGGCGTCGTTTACAGAATCGATTCAAAGATAATCGTTTATTTTCTGACGGGCAGTAACTATTTTGACGTTTGACACTTATGCATATTTAACGCCCCTAAGGATTACTGCCTTCTATATTTTGTTTGAAAATACAAGCAAAAATGATCCTTGGCTTTTTTGTTTGACATTTGCAAAGACTGCATCCGATAATGAACCATATTTCAACATATGTAATGTCAACTATCTGTTGCCCCATTTAGTGTCGTGACTTACTGTCAAATATGCGTGATATTTTCAAGTCAAAGGTACATCATTGTCCGTTATCAATAAGGCGATGCTACTATAAAAATTCATTTAGAAATAAACTTTATTAACAACCGACAATGATGTACCTTTAAATAGGAAACGCCATACGTATGCTACCTCGCCCCCCTCAGATTTTGGCAGACTTTTTTGTTTGGAAAGATGAGGCGATGCGTGTCCTCCAGGTATAGAGCTTTATAGTGAAAAGGTACCACTACATTTAATATTACATTCTGCCTTTTGTGATTCTAGTAAATAGCATTTCTTTCAACATGCGCCACAATTTCCCTAGTTGACTTTAAAATAAAAACCCTCAATATGAGAATTATCATGGAATAAAAAACTTAACATCCAATGAAGTCCAAAAGCATAATTTTGAAACTATCCCTATAAAAATCGTTTTACATCCATTCATAGTCGTTCAGAATGCAGTCCGCCCACGTACTAACTCAACACTGATCATTGGTAGACCGTATATCAATGTATTAAGAATCATAGTTGGTAAGATAACTGCGTCACCGGTCTGATACCGGTTGCATCCTTGCACCTTGCTCGACAAGCCTGGATGACAGGGTACGAGACATGTTAATTTCTCATATCAGGTCCAGGACGCGATCGCTTTATAAATGCAAAGTTAAAAATATCGATACAAGAATAGTATATCAACTGGCGATCGCACTTGACAAATTAATATGATGTGATGTTTGCAATATCTTGATTACCAATCAGAACACTACACTACAAGTTGAAATATTTATACACTATAACCATTAGGACATGCTCTAAAAGGAATGACACGATTGACGTCCCAACCTTGCAAAGTATCGACGAATATCAGAATGATTCTAGGCTTTAAATCACAAAAGTGAACTTCAAATTAATAAATTAAATCCACAGAGTGATTTATTCCTCATAATATCTTATTTAGGATCACTTAATCACCACCACAAGCAAAACCTGTTAGTTAAACCTTGTTACCTCCTACACTTCTATGTAAAATTTAAATCCATTATTTTTGCCTAGCTTCTCAGACTATGGAACAGAAAAGGACGGAAAGTCATATTTATCACATTTGTTGGGAATAGAAAGAGACAAAAGGTCACATTTGTTTAGTAGAAATACTTTAGGTCTAAGTATAGAGCCTTGCGGCACCCAGTGTAGGTAGCAACGTCTTTCAAATTGCATTAGTTTACCTTGGACTGGCGTTTGGCGTCTGTTAAGCTTATGAAGTAGGTGGATTTGCAGATCCTATCTATGGTTGTGACTTTTGGCAAACAATTGTGTATGTAATCATTGTAGTTAAGCCAAGGTGTATGAATAAAATTGTAGGATCAACCAATTTGATTTCTAGGTCACTTCGTACACTATGGCTCTTATTGTATTTTTTACAAAGTGCAAAGTGATCCAAATTAGCTGATTGTAGAACTATACAATAATATGATCCTAATAGTCGGATAAATATATAATATTTAGTAATACGCTTTTATTATCTGCTTAAAACTTCTGTACTTGAAGATTTTATTTTAAAGGGGAATATTTGTCGAACTCACGTGATGTCTCATGTCTTTGTTAAAGAATCTTGATCTACGTCTTTTTGAACTCCAAGTTATTTTCCAAAGAGTCTTCAATCTCCATAAAACTTACCAATACCAAAAGTTCAATTTAACGCCAAAGAAACCACATTACCTGAAACATGAAAAGAAATGTTAACATTAAGATACAACATATAAAAAACGTCGTAAAACAGGACAAAAGGGCCGTTTAACAGCGAATAAAGTAGACATAATTTCAGTTGTCCTAAACCTTACAAAAAATTTGAATAGAATTTTGAATCTTCTGTTTCAAAAAATACAGTCCACATTCCACTACAAGCTTTTACATATTTGACTTAACTTAAATATAATCAAGTCCAAAATCCTCGTGACAAAGGACTTTACGAGTGTCAATGAGTGACTTTTACGAGGTTATGGTAGTAAAATTTAACTCCGGACGATTTGCTTGAGAATATTTAATTTGAAAGTAATATTTAATGGGGAATGAATTTGATAGTGATTTGAAGATTGTATTTTAGTTATTAGGTCTAATTTTAGTATCATTCATATTTTGCTGTGCGGGTCGTATAAAGAGATGTATATTGAAAACAGATGCTTTTCAGTTCCCCCTCCAACAGTAAGCCATTTTTTTGTGTGAATTCTACAATCGTTAAAATAAAACTTTTAATATGAAAAAAAACTTCTGCCAAGGAGGCAAAGGACAGTGATACAATGGATATCGTTAGACTGTGCCGATGATAACTTATAAGACTACTACGTCTATATCATATTGACAAACATACTTAACAACACCCATCCATTGTCTCAAACATCCAAAAAACATGTGAAGTTTGACGTAGTGAAAAACTGACGCCCCATTGTCATTGAAATTGCCATATAAGTCATTTCAACGTACTGTCATCACAATAGTCGCTAGGAAGGTGAAACGTAATTGCATAAACAGTAAACGCATAACTTTCCTTTCCTGATGGAAGGTATAATAGCCGCCTTTCCCTTCATTCAATCATGGGTTCGATTAGCGTTCCCCTTCATTTAGGTTTTAGTATTTCTTAGGCTAGTTTGCGTTGCTTAGTTTTTATTTACGTGTCCATCAGGGATGAGTGAGAATGCGTTGCCAGGAATGTGTTTGTTAATATAATCACTTCGTTTGTGTATCCTCGCACAGCGCAGCTCTAGGATTGGTTCTTAAGGGGCTACTTCGAAAAATTATAGGTTTTTTCAAACGCTCTAGTGACTAAACGGGAAAAGGGACTGAATTTATTTTCGAATATGTATTATTAGACTATATATACTCTTGTTCTTGGCACAAGCCGAAACACGATTGCTGAAAGTTGCCTCGATAGAAAAGCTTACGTAAACTATAAGAGATTAAGCAATATAACTCAGTACAAAATATGGTATTCTGGTTTATCTAAAAAGTCACAGAAGCAAAATTAGACAAAACTTTATAGATTCGCTTATTTATCGTAGTTTGGTCAAAAAGTCTGATCCTTAAGAGCGCTGCATCTCTTTCTATCGTGCACGGGAGCCATAAACGTGTCTCTATCGGAGGGGCGTGGCTTGTCCGAATCGAGGAACGGCCTTAAAAACACATTCCTCGCAACGCATCCTTGCTCATCTCTAGTGGGAACGCGGCCTTAATAACTTGCAATGTACAACATTGTCTCCTTCCTCCTAGCGTTTATCCCGGCTTGGGGTCCGCTTGACAACCTAATCCCATAAATTGGCGTAGACTCTAGTTTTTACGAAAGCGACTGCCATCTGACCTTCCAATCCAGAGGGGAAACTAGGCCTTTTTGGGATTAGGTCCGGTTTCCTTACGATGTTTTCTTTCACCGAAAAGCGACTGGTAAATATCAAATGATATTCCGTACATAAGTTCCGAAAAACTCAGTGGTACGAGCCGGGGTTTGAACCCGAGACCTCCGGATCGAAAGTCGGACGTCTTTACCGCAAGGCTACCAGCGCTCTTGCAATGTACAACATTGTAATATTGCTAAATCTATTAGATAATATTGCGAATGTGTCCACACCCATACAAATATTGGAAATGTCAAACAATGTCAGTCTCTGTGCAAGGTAACATTATAAAGAGACTTTTGCGTGCAAAACGAATATTGGTCATTTGGCATAAAGAAAGTTGAGTGCCTGGGCCGTAGGGAAAAATTCTACTTGTTTAAAGAAATACATCGCTTTCCCGTCTCCTATCCACGACCCAAATAATAAAACCGACCATCGAAATATTAGGTGCTTATGGTTTCATCATCACCATAAACAAGAGTTATTCTCTTGTCGTGTTGTGTCGTCGGTGAAGTATCTTCCAGCTATTTCTATCCTGCGACAGCTCCTTGGCCTTTTGATACCACACGCCTCCTTTTCTTTCACTTGGTCCATGTAACTTCGTCTAGGTTTTCCTCTACCTTTCCTTCATTCTATTCTCCCTTCCAAAAAAATGTTTTAAAGAATTTATCCTGTCGCAATTTCGCCTGAATTCGATAGCTCTCAGGATCACTCTTCTTTCATTTACTTTACGCTTAACCTCCTCATTTGTTATTCTAATGGTATATGGCTTTTAATTAAGAGTAACCTACTACATTCACTTATCTTGAGTGGCTTTACAAACTTCAACTAATTAGTAAGTATCTACTTACCTAATATTTTTGAAAATGCTCGTCATTTGTCCCATTTCGATATGACTCATAGGCATGTTAGTTAGGTGAAAGAAAAACTATTTCTGTCCATTAATTAAACAGGCAAAGGCCATTGTAATCGCCGATGCCGATGTCTAGTTTACGCCGCTCCCATTTCTACTCATCCCTCCAAAACGACACAAGCACCATCAACAGTTTCCGGCGCATACGCCGTTATGGCGCGTAACGTTCGAGTTTTACCTTGGAGTAAGGTTGCGACCCATTTTTACAAATTCGCTAACACAACATTACGTTATTTCAAGCTGTGACGTAGATAGTCTTTGGTTACCGTTGAGAAATTGCTACGACGTTGAAATGTTTGTAATATAAAAAACTAGCGACCCGCCCTGGCTTCGCACTGGTGCAATTAAATATACATATAAACCTTCCTCTTGAATCACTGTATCTATTTAAAAAAACCGCATCAATATCCGTTGCGTAGTTTTAAAGATCTAAGCATACATAGGGACAGACAGCAGGGAGTGACTTTGTTTTATACTATGTAGTGATACCGTTTTTACCGTTATTACTAGGTGCTGTATTCTAATTTTAAAATACTTAAACAATATATTAAAAACACAATCCATCCTAAATAGAACTCCAACACACAACAACGAATTAACCAATATTGAAGTTGTATTAGAGTTGCATTGGATTAATTTTCAAGCAAAAACTGATATAAATTCTGATTCAGGCATTTAGGATCTATACAGGGTATAACAAAAATACTGGTGATCCGTTTAAGGGCATAATTGGTTTCGTATTGCGAGTACGAAAAAGTAGGAGAAAAATTTTTTGGACGCGAAAACAATTTTTTTTTATATGGGGCGAGTCGTCCCAGCTGGCCAACCCTCCATACAAAACCAATATTTTTTTCACGAGAAAATTATTTTTTCTTAGTTTTTCACAATAAGAATACGATACCAATTATGTCCTTAAAAGGATCACCAGTATTTTTGTTACGCCTTGTATGTATATTAGAATTTGCTTAAAAAATATTCCGATGCAATGCACTCCAATACAACTTCAATATTGATTGATTATTAGATTTGTTCTATAACTTCTGTAGATTGTGTTTGTGGTGTTTTGTTTATGTAGGTATTTTAAACCTGATTTAAAAAAAATATCAAATTTCAAAAATCCTTTTCCGTAAATGTTCAGGTTCAATATATTAGTCATTTGATTTCTCCAAACCGTGCCTTGAATAACTTTTCCTCATCAACATCACATCATATCAAAATTAGGAGGAATTCGATGAAAACTCTGAATCTTCGTACTCCCACGCCTGCACTAAGTCTCGTTCTGAAAATATCTACATTCATAAATCCGAATACGATTCGATATTTGTGTCGACCCGATTATCGAGTCGTTCACACGGTGACGTCAGTTTACGCAATGATTTCAGGGAAAATTGTATTTTAGAGATTGTATGGTATTTCAGAAATAGGTATGACTTTTCTTCTGCAAATAGGACTTGATAGGTATCGGTGGCGGCGGGTATAACTCTCTCATGTAACTCGAATTCAACCGGCTTGCCTAATTTTCAGCCAATCGAGTATTTTAACGACGGCCGCATAAGTTTCGGTTTCCCTTCAAATTTTTATAGGTGTAGAACTGTACAATCACCTGCAATAATATCTGGCTCAACAAAAGCCGCAAAATTATCTGACACAATCTTATTTGTAGGAATTGTAGGGCCATAAGAGCGTGTCACATATTTTTCCGGCCTTTGTTGAGGAATATACTATTGATGCTGACTGTACTGTACCTGACGTTCTTTGGACTCAGGTAATTAGCCATTCTGGATTTCAGACTGACAGAAGGTCGTTACACGGGTTTCTACTTAGCGGCTATTTGTGTTATTGACATTTAAATCTTTGTTTCTAGACGGCGAAGTTTGAGTGAGGTCGGGTCGGCCTGAATACATATTTGAAACTTATTAAAGTTAATTTTGCAAAAGTGCTCAATAATTTTGTGGATAAAAATGGTACCTATACCTAAATTACGTATAGTATACTTACCAATATTAGTAAATAATTTGTTTTACTTATATAAATATGGGTGGAAAGCGTCCGTCTGGACGCCCCAGATAACGCTGGAGCGACGAAGCCCTGAAATATATATCCGCCCTTGGAGTACCAGACAGGCGTGAAGTGGCGCAGAATAGGGTAGAGTGGCGTTCTCTTGTGTCAGAGGCCAAGATCCGTTGGGTCACTGAGCCAGTGAAGTAATAAGTATTTAGTAGTAGTAGTATATAAGTGCCGTTTTCAAGTAAAAGGTACATCATTGTCGGTTGTCAGTAAGGCATTACTTATTCCCTAATAATTCATTTAGAGGTAAACTCTATTAACAAACAACATTGTACCTTTTTTTGAAAATGCCACATAAAAGTACCTACCATCCGTTTGAAATAGAATAGTCCAAGGCTAGGCAAGTCAAGGAGCGTAGAGCGAAAAGGATCAACTATTTTGTCCTGCCATGGCGGCCGCTATTGCTGATTGGCTGTCCGTGGCTCCAAGATCTTAAAAATTTAACAAAAATGCTCAACTTGGTCTGTTTCGTCGTACAATCCGATATGCCTCGGTCTACCCTACCTTTAACTAGACTAGACCCAAAAAAAAACAACGGCAGCGAAAAAATTACCTCAATAAATTATAGACTAGGAATATGTAAAGTTTCTTAATCTTATCAAGAGGTGCGTACCACTAACAAAATTTAATTAAAATTAGACTAACATAACCAACATAGCGCTGCGGTCTTCTTAATAAATTGGAACTTAAAAAAAACCTCGAACCATAGAAGTTATTCTTTGTGGCCGTCTTCAATTCAATTCGTAGATTCAATTGCGCACAAAAAATATCAATAACCATTGACCAAATTCATATAAATTGTCAATACGGTGGCGCGCATGAGCGAGCAACGCATTTCTCCTTTCCCCCTATAAAGACGGTATAGTATATTTACTGTAGGGCCCGAGTTCTTTACGAGCCAAAACTAATACAATTTACGATCTAGCATGTATCCAATTCCATACATTGGTACCTGGCGTTTATTGCGCGAGAGCAGACGAGCCGAGTTCGGAAACCAGCTAATGTAACGTGAACTCGAGATACGTAAAAACAGTAACTAAACAACGCTTAAATATTTTTACGTCACTCTGGGCGCTAAGTGAAATTTACCGCCCTAGGGCGCAGCGGCAAATCTCACTTCACACCCAGGAGAAGACGTAAAATTATGTACGCACCACGGGCGGTAATAAATAAGGGCTCAGATAGCTTGTTTATGGCCCTTACCTTCGGTTCGGGCCACAAATGCCAGCGATCTGGACCTTTCTTTATTTTACCGCCCTAGGTGCGTAATGTACTATTGAGTATTCCTAGTCATAGTCGTTTCGCAAATCCAATTAAAAATGCTTTTTGAAATATTGTGATATCAACAACAAATCTTAAATTTTCATGCGTTTTTTTTCCAGAGCTTGGACCGGTATTTCATATTTAATCGATAACCTTATACTTAATATAAAGTCATTGGCCAAATACGATATTGAGTTCTACATAAAAACCATAAAATTATTAAACATTGGGTTATTTCGGGGTTTTTTGTGCAAACCAGTTTCAAGCCCCTGTATTTTCTAAAGAGAAATGAGGAAATTCAAGGCCCTGAGAAGCTTAAATGAACGATTTTCGATACGATTTCAAATCAAGGCCCTAAATAGCTTAAATAAACGATTTTTGAATTCGACATATCATACTTAAAGACTTGGTAATCTCTTGTCAACACTAAATACAACTATTATAATGGGAAAGCACACTTATACAGGTGTCAGGTAAATAATGGATAACCTTCTAACCACCAATAGGCCACCATAGGCTGGTCCAGAAAATCCACTTTAGGGTTTAGTAAAAGTCCCCTGGTTTTCGAGATTTTCACACTTGAACAAAATGTTAGTCTAAAAATATTTTTTTTGAATTAAGGCCTAATTTCAAAAAAGTCAGTATGATTATGAAGACACTTTAATATCAGTTAGTTAGTAGCACTATTTGAGACAATTTTTCAAAAAACAGAACGGAAAAATCATTACATTTCTCGTTACCACGATGATAACAGTCAAATAAGGAACCGAAAACTTAAAATTATGATAAGTGTGAAAATCTCGAAAACCAGGGAACTTTTACTAAACCCTAAAGTGGATTTTCTGGACCAGCCTAAGGTGGCCTATTGGTGGTTAGAAGGTTATCCAATATTTACTGGACACCCCGTATGTACTTAAGTACTGGTTCTCTGCCTCTCCTAAGTCTTCACCTCGGCTCGCCTCTGACTGAGCATCTGAAACGACACCCCTGCCGCCGTATGTCACTCGGTACTTCCTTACATTACGCACCATATCTTAGGGCGTAAGGGTATCAAAGTATTAGTCGCGGTCTGATGATCATCGATTATATTCGATATTTATTGGCTAGGAATCGCTCGGGCGTTATCGACTGTCGATTAATCGAATTAACGGCTGACGATTGCGTGTTCTCACGGGTGTTCTTTATGATGTGCGATTGAAGTGTGTCAGGTACAATCACCATCAGATATATCGGAGCAGCCAAGGTGATCACAAATATTTAAATAACGCCTCTATTTTCTAATCGATAAAGTGCATTTTCACATATATTTGACGACGACTGTAGGTACCTTCTTTTTATATTAGTACCACGACAAATGCCAATAAAATAAAAAGTTATTCCCGAAGTCCCTACGAACGAAAACATTTGTGCACTTTATACTACACATTTCTTTTATTCTCAATAGTTACCAACAGGTTTATTCAGGGTGTTTTTTCAATAACTAGCGATATTGTGCGAGGTGATTTGGAAGGATATACTAAGCAACTTTTACTATCGGACCACATCCAATATCTCAAATTTTTTTTGGCAGTTTTAGACATTTAGGCTGATCAGACGTCGACGTTTTCTATGGGGGAGGCAAAAAATATTTTTGGGATTTCGGGATTAATCCCATAGAAAAAGTTGTTAAGTATGGTTTACCTAATCACCTCTCACAATTTGGCTCGTTATTGAAAAAACACTCTGTATGTTTGACGCTTTGCCAAAGCTATTTACCTTAGCGGCCTCCATAGCCTAGTTGGTAGTGACCCTGCCTACGAAGCTGGAGGTCCCGGGTTCGAATCCTGGTAAGGGCATTTATTTGTGTGCTAATCTCAAATATTTGTTCCTGAGTTATGGATGTTTTCTATGTATATAAGTATGTATTTATATATCTAAGTATGTATATCGTCGCCTAGCACCCATAGTAAATACAAGCTTTGCTTAGTTTGGGGTTAGGTTGATTTGTGTAAGATTGTCCCCAAATATTTATTTATTATTTATTTATTAGCAAAAATTAAACAAATTTCCCATATTACATGGTACCTACGTACTTTAAAGCCCTGAGATGACAACTATAGCAAAGTCAATCAACTGACTAATTATAAAAATTCACACGTTCCTTTCACCACCTACATCACTAAACAAGAGTCAGGTCAGGTCACATGTGAAGACTTTCGCTACATCCATCACTAAGTTATGTCACACTTGTGACATGACGCGTAATCCGCTAACTTTGATACGAAACTCTCCATCATAATGCTTGTTAACTTTATTAATACCTACTCATCATCATCATCTCAGCCACAAGACGTCCACTGCTGAAAATCGGCTTCCCCTTTATTCATTAAGGGGGGGTTTGCCATACGCGCCACGCTTGGCAGGCGGGTTGGCGCGCGCAGTTTTTTTGTTTATTGTTGTTTAGGCTTTCGGAAGATGCTGCTGCCCATCTCCCGGTATATTCCTTTAGCAGACTCCTAGTGCAACTACGGGACGATATGGTGGGGGACAATTCTAAGGCCGGGCATCCCACGGCACACTCGTAATACCTACTAACTCGAGCATTTTAAAACTTTTTCAATTTCTGGTAAATTATTTTTAATGAATACACAAACTTAAGGTAAGTATTTAATTTCCTCTATACTTTTAAAAACCAAATAAGTATTGTAAACACGGTATTGTTTTTGATGAAAAAAAGTATCGATCGATTTATGATAATCATGAAATAATATAACAATCAATTAAAAACGAATTTAGGGTTCCAACGGAAGGGTGAATTATTTAACGTAAACAATATTGTAACATCTGGTGAAAGAAATGTGATCTAAGTCTTGGAAATTAGCGGGAGAACTGAAAACTGTTAGTTTGTTCACTGTCAATAACGTTACATTATTTATACAAGTGTGGCGTTTACACGGTACTGTTGCTAAATATGTTTCAATGCAGACTTAACGTAGTCATGATATATTATACAATTTAACGGATTTTATCGCTTGTGTTAGATATTTATAATGATGACCGACGGCGACGTTACAAAGCCCTTTAATACCAGCGCTCGTCATCCTGGGATAGACGTGTACCTAAATATTAAAAATCACGGTATCAAAATTATCCATAATCCAACTAATTAGTAATTACCTACAATTTTGAAGAATCAAGATTTGTTTGTACATTTATTTCGGCAACAGCAGAGTAACGTAGCCGTACATCGCTCAAATGTCGAAAATTATAAGATGACACGCTCATTTATATCAGAAAAATGCATGTAAGGTTTGAGGGATTTTTGCTCTTTATCCCTATAGTGGACCTGTGGTTGATGTTTGTGTTTATTGTTACCGTTATTTTCGTAATTTCTAATGCCTAAAATACATATTTAAAGTAAATCGAAGTATGTATTTTGACATTCTGAAATCCGCTAAGTCTCCTAACTTGTGCGCACGAAAATTAATAACGCCTATAATATCCCGTGGTTCCTTGTGCATTGGTGCAAGAAAACTGTCACGCTCGCCTTGGCCCACCAAAGGCACAGTATTTTTAAATTATGCTGACAAATTACGACAGCCACCGTTTTTACCCTGTATGTTGTTATCGAACGCCGAACGATGTTCAAGCGTCAAGCGTTAGTTGACCTCGAAATTCCTAATTACTTTATTGACCGGAGATCTCACTGACGCTGGTTTATGGTTTTTGTTGTTTTAAAAGTTAGCTGAGAGAATGGAAACCTTAACGTAATCACGTAAGGTGCAGTAACAATCAATTTTAGTTGCTGTTATTATTTAGTAAGCGATGGATAAAATTGCCCTTATCTGTATAGTATTAGGTAAATTAAAAAATAATTAGAACACTTGGCTGACAGCACTACCGTAGTTATTAGCATATTCGGGCCATTTTTTTTTAATTTATACAGTCCACTTTTTTATATTTGAAAAAAATTTGGTGATTTCGATTCGGAAATCTCAGAATCACGAGCCATTTGAATCCTAGTAGGACACAAAAAGTATTTCAATTTTTTTATAAATTTTTTGTTACTTCCATTCCGTTACCGCCATTAGAAGTCTATGGAAAAATGGTAACGGATGGGAAAAGAAGTTGGGACACATTTATTGTCCTAAAAAAATCCAAAGAGCTCGTGATTCTTAGTCAAAATCACTCAAAATTTTCGAAATGAGAAAAAAAGTGGAATGTACAAAGTAATAAAATGGTTCATATTCTGATGGATTTAGGTAGAAAGTTGAGGTTTACACCACTATTCGGTTTTGGTAATTGTAATACTTCGCTAAGGATATTTTAAACAATGTTCTCTTTTGCCTTTATTCTTTATTCTTCAAGGATAACATTACATTACCTAATTACCTAATAAATACCGTTGTTCCTATCCGTTTTTATGACATTTATTCTTGTAAAAATGAAACAAATTTTGATAACCATGTGTGAAGAAATAATATTTTTTATTGTTGTTTTCCCCTCCCTCCCCTTCTGAATTCTGAAAAAACAAACTTAAAGCTTCATATTTTATTTAAAACCCCTAATATCGTTTAGTACTTTATCCACTAACTTTCCTAATGCCCGTTAGTTAATGAGCTTAGAACTCTCATGAAATCATCCAAAATTTAAGCCCTCAAAGTTTCCGAAACCATATTAGGGCGTGTATCGAGTTCCAAAGTAATTAAGGGTAGGGGGCATGTTGAATGTTCATTAACATATTGCCCCCCTCCTTCTTAGTCACGATAATGCCGTTTGGACCCTAGAGAAATAATGACGTAATTATACTGATCGGTTGGACGCATTAGTTAACAAATGATGATTTTGTATACCCTATTTAGAAATAAAGGAAAATGCACTGCCTCGGGCGACACCAGAACACACAGTACACACACACACACATATTCGTATATAACATATAGTCCCCCCCCCCTCGTCTAAAACGAAAAAGATGTCACGATTTCGAGTCTATATAGTGAGCTAATAACATTATTACATTTTAAACTTTGAAACAAATGATTTCGTATCTCTTCTTCTTTCAATCGTCATTGGGTCAAGTGCATTGAACCAGTTGCATTAAGATCGATAAGTAGACCAATTTGCCGCTATGCTATATTAAATATCAAAATACAGGTTATGAAGTCAATGCATTGCAATGATTGTTGTTAAGCGATGTGCAGGTCTTGAGATAAATAACGTAACTTTCTTTACTAAGAAAGAGCTAGGGTTTAAACTCTAGACCTGCGCAGCTGAGTAATGAAATGAAAATCGGACATCTTACTGCCAAGCTACCATGCATGGATGGCGTCCTCAGTAACAAACATGGCTTCCAAAAACGACCCTGATATTCGCTTGACAATTACCTTTTCACCCCCTTGAACGGGTATGAATAAAATACAATATGTAATTTTCCGATATTTATAAAAACTCGTGATTGGTCAATCAAATTTTTAATTGGATAAAATAAAATTCATGCGCGGTTAAAGGAAAATAAAGAGCTTACTGTCATAGCTTGTATGTTATGTCTCCGATGCCATATGATGGGCTACAGTATGAGGTTTTTAAAAAAAGGAGTGTATAGGTTCTTAAAGGGTAGGGAACTCGCATGTGAATCCTCTGGGGTTACAGGCATCCATAGGCTACGGTAACTGCTTACCTTCAGGCGGGGCGTGTGTTTGTTTGCCACCTTTGAACATTGAACGAACATCCGCAAAAATCGGTCATTTTGCAAACATAATTAAATTTCTATGCTTTTGTTGTACACCAGCTAAGGTTAGGGTAATGTTACGACATAATCCTTATTTAAACTGGTAGTCCAAGGTTATTTTTAATGTGTAGGTTGTCCAGTCTATAGTTATTTAATATCCTAATCCTGTATTACCTTGTCACATTGCATTGTTATTTTTCACGTTGTTTACTAAATCGCCATTCATTCACCCACACACCGATAGGTAATCTCTTTGTTTACGTGTTTGTCCCTTTTTCCAAGTAATTATTGTAATAAACGAAATGGCAAAGGTGAGGTTATAGTTAATTACGATTATAGACGTGGGTGTCAGGAGCTACCGTTTACTGTTACGAGTTGCGTCAGTAAAGAAGTGTTGTAGTTGTACTGTATATTTCACCTCAGTTAGATATTGTATAAGGGAAACATCCTAATAGTGCTTGACACGCTAATGTCCAATAGCTGACATCTTTACTGCGAATGACTTAAGTTTAAAGATGACATGTAGTGCAGTAAAAATATTTAACGTGTCGCCCTGCGATCCGATTTGCCGCGGACTACTCTAGGTGAGGTTAGATATTCACTTAAATTCACTGTCTGTTTTATGGGACTGAAGCTAGTCTTCTGACGGTTACAATACAATACAATACAATACAATACAAATACTCTTTATTGAACACCTCAAAAAAGGAAACAGTACAGAAAATACAGCAAATTTAGAGGTAAACAACAGGCGGTCTTATCGCTAAAGAGCCATGATTACCATGTGAACCAGTACCAAAAACGTCAAATTCCTTGGGAAATCGGAATTACTTTGACTTTCCTTCCATTCTAAAAGTTCCCTGCTGAATTAAATTTAGGCAAGCCGTTGAGAGCAGAGTTCTATGGAGGTTCCTGCACTGACAGGATCTATGGTGAAACAGGCAGTAAAAATTGTTTTGAAAATGATATTGTTGCTTTTGTTGTAGACGTCCCAATAGATGTACAAAAAAAAATCATTTAGTTATTGGAAACCGTAAGGCCATGATTAAGGCCATTGCCATAATCATGACCACTGCCAAGAGTGTACGACTGAGAATAATTTATCGAAAAACACTTTGTTTTCAAGGAGTCCAGATGTCGAAGTAGTTTCATACAATAGGGGAAAAACAGAGGAAATTACATATAAAGTGATTTTTGAGGGTTCTATCGATGGAGGGTCATGTAAATTGCACTTACGTTATGGCTATAATTGTCTCACAAAGGCGTCATGTTGAAATGTAATAACTTTAGATGACATGTCGTTTCGAGTCATACTGGGAACACCCCACGCATTTACGAGGGGCCTAATGTAATTTGGAACAGATTTTTTAGGGTTCTACGTCGCGACAGGAACCTAGGCGTATTGTTTGATTGGCGTGAGTATGGAGGTCTTTGAAGTGGTGTGATGATGAAAAAATATTGGAAACATTCTGGTGTGAATGCCGAAAACGCTGGTTGTCTACAGTCCACACCAGAGGCTTTTGTCACTTTTTCTTTCGTAAAAGACGTACCGACGTAACGTACTTATTTCAGTTCAAAATATTCCACAAGTATTTTTTTCTTTTGAAAATTAAATAAAACAATTACAGAGAAATCTCTAAAATTCTGCGTAACGTCAACGTCACGCCGCGCCGTGCCACACATTTTTACACGGCGCGGTCCCACTCCCGGTCTTTAATGTTGCTTAATCGTCAAAAAGCCTGTAATTTTTTGACAATCTAGCTAACGGAACGATCACCGTCATATTACTTTTACCCAGGATATCACCCAAGAAAAATAAAATGGACTGTAATGGCGTGACCATGCAAGACGATCCGTCACTCACGCGATGGTCGCGTGTCCTGATCACCGATAAGGGCGGACAGAGACATACAATTAGCAGCAGAAGTAGCCAAAGAGGGTAAGTGTTCAACATTGATGGCTATAAAATTGTGTTAAGTTCATTTTGAACACTTCACCCGCTTAGCTTCTTACGTCTGATGCGCGTATTAGAAGCTATACTTAGTTTTTTTGTTTCAGATAAGAAAAATCGTGCGGTTGTCGTCATGCGATTTTTGGGAATACGATTTTAAAATTTGCCATTTTGCATTGTATTAGCTTAAGCGTATCACTAATAGTGGAAAAAAGTAGTTTCATTTATATTTTGCCCAGATATGGCTGAAAAAAATACAGCTAAAGTGTCGAAATCGACCGTTATTTTTCTAATCTGAAAAAAAACGAGGTATAATATAGAGCCTGCATGTAGAAGAATTTTTTTGTCGCTTTTTTCTTTTGAACACAACAACTACTTTCAAGCAAATTCAACGAGGCTGTGCTGCTTTTAAAACGTTGCAAAAAAAGTTGAAGCTCGGGTAACACCTCACTTCTTTTTCAATAAGATGAAGGAGATGTACATTTTATAGTACCATTATATCACGATGTTGATTGATCATTAAAATCACCCGAACTCGGTAGGCTATCGAAAAGCAACCCCAGAACTATGTTACACACAGTGGGGTCACAAGCGAAGCAGCAATAATGCAGGGGATGCAACTAGAGCACATTCTGCCCTTAATTCCCATTGATTTTCCACCACGCACGGTGCGTGCTTGGAATGCGTTTAAGGGTAGCTTAGGGAAGGTAATCAACGGAGGGATTGCAATCACGATTACTCTAATGAAAATGACATCCTCGCGATAGACTTGGCTGGGCTTCTGACTCACAAGACGTCACCTCCGCAGCTATCCCACGCAGCTACTATGATGATTCATAACTTTGCAGTGCAGTGCTATGCTAGACATGTGCATTGTGCCGTGATCTGACACATGTGACCGTGACAGGGTCACGCGAGCCGTGACAAATATTCATAATCAGTAGGTTTCGACATTCACACTTCCGAGACTCAGTGTTGACATTTCTGACTCAAGGCAGTGTCACTTCAGACCAGTTGACACTCGACACTTGTCACTTACACTTCTAACACTTCTGACACTTGAGTCTTACCCTTAGAACTCTCGAAATCAAACCTATTACAGACGATAATAGCTACACTGATATTGTCGCTACTGATGTAGGTACTCCTGAGACAGGCACTAACGCTCCTTGCACTCGTGTACCTAAATCGCGCACTTCTCTGACATCTACTGTTAGGTAGGTAGATAACAATTATAATGACATACTATTAAAGAAGTTAATGTCAAGGCACGTACCCACACTTATAACGGTTTTGGAATGGGCTCAAAATAGGTGAGTACGTGAAGGTATCTCGAGCACCGTTCACAAGATGACAACTGATTTCATTAAAATATCTTCTCAGTGAACTTGCAAATTTAGGGAATCATGTATAGGAATTCTCTTAAATACTTACAACTGTACCTACAAGTACATACGTACCGTTTGATGGTCTGCAGGGTCGCAAATGTCGCAAGGGCGTTGCCGACCGACCTTTGTATCAGTCATCGCTCGACAAAAATTTTCGACAATCCGATCCGGATCAGATTTGAAATTTTTTAAGGAGTGGTATGAAAACTGCTCAAATGCTTGAAAACTAGGCAAGCAGACGAAAACCTGTTCCTCAGAATTCTTATAGCAACGATGTTGTGGTTTAGGTTGAGTACTATCCCATTTGAGCTGCTTTATATTTTTATCGAGCTGGCATTACACTGGAAGAGGCCCAGTGTAATGCCATCTGGACTCTCTTTTTTACCGATACATTAAGAACATGAAATCACAAACTACCACTTCCTATTGAGACCTCTGGCACCTCTCTATGA
Source organism: Pammene fasciana (assembly GCA_911728535.1). Classification (NCBI taxonomy): domain Eukaryota; kingdom Metazoa; phylum Arthropoda; class Insecta; order Lepidoptera; family Tortricidae; genus Pammene; species Pammene fasciana. Next base: position 225,482 of record OU452280.1, read on the forward strand.
AAAACTCAACATTACATTTAGGTGCCTCTAAAAGTAGTTTATGATGGTGAGGTGGAGTTACTTCCCTTGTTGGGTTTCTTAAGATTCGATCATGATGGCCTACGCTATACCTTACCCCGCTTTTTTCAATGAAATCACAAACTACCTACTCCTGACATTTCATTAATCTTAATACCGCAACTCACCAAATGGAGCGTTCGCTCTAATGGTGTCAAATCAAATCGATCTAAAGTCGTCCATTTATGACAATGGATGTTGCTTGTCATTAATTTTGTGCGCTCTTGATTTTTTTTTACGTTTTTGGATATTTGCAGTAATGGATCGTGATATTACCTTTTATGTATACGTGTCGATTTATTGATTTTTCGTTTCATCCTTTTTTGTGCTGTTACATGTTTATTTGTATTTTTGTAGACTCATCTTATGAATGAAATACCGTTACTTTATTGATACTATATTTTGCAACATCTAATATATCATCTATATTTTGCAATATCATATTTGATTTTGTACGGGTATTTCACTGTGTTTCGATTTTAAAAGTCTAAATAAATATACAGTATATTGTATTGTGCGTGTTAGGTATATTATGTTATGTGTTTGGAATAAAAACACAAACGACAGCTTTATCCAATCGGATAAAAGATAAAAAAGTTAAAATAAAGCAACATTCATTCATAAAAGATATGTAGCGGCAATATTTAATACAGGACTGCAAACATCAGACTAATCTTGCAAATATAAATTCACTCTATCTCGATTAGTTGGTACCTACTTTACCTAGGTAATAGTCTAGGACTATTGATCTTAGTCTAGACTTGGGGTGGTATGATTAACGACAACACTTTGCAGCTGCAGCATGCATTTTTGATGAACTATTTGATGGATGACTACTTAATGTAAGTGCACTACGGTTTTATAGTATTTAGCAGTAGTTAGAGAAGTCAGTAAGCTACTAACAATTTTATAGATGAGTCTGCAAATATTTGAATTGAACAAAATTAGTCTGTGGTAAATACTGCCACTGAGTAGTATAGGTGTACCTACTACATATTTAACCAATTTCTTTAGAGATTGTGTTTAAGGATCGAGTCAATTCAATTTAAAACTAACATACAGGTTGTAACAAACATATCGGTGATCCGTTTAAGAGCATAATTGGTATCGTATTGCCAGTAAGAAAAAATAGGAGATTTTTTTATTGCGCGATTTTTTTTGTATGGGTCACGTCGTCACAGCTGGCCAACCCTACATACATTTTTTTCATACGTTTTAGTAATTAGAATACGATACCAATTATGCCCTTAAAAGGATCACCGTATTTTTGTTACACCTTGTATGACTAAGGGATGTATAAACTAGGGATGTCACGAATGTTCGCATTCGCATTCGTATAATGCGAATATTCGCATCATTTTGGACATTCGTATCAACATTCGCATTCGCTTGAAATGATGCGAATATTTTCCGAATGCGAATGTGGGCAGAACGCATCCTGTTTTGACCGCGCCAACCCGGCCGATGGTCGTATGCTTGCTCATACACAGGAAGTGAAAACGACGGTATCACTTGTCTCCTTTTGATCAATAATACAGGACTCCATCACATATCATGTTCTGTATTTATGAACTATGGAAGCATAAAAATGATAAGCAAGATTAATTTTTTTGAATCTACTCCGTAACATTCGTATTCGCATTCGTATTCGGACATTCGCATCCTGAATATGCGCATTCGCGAATGTGAGAAAAACGACATTCGTGACATCCCTGGTATAAACCTGTGACGTAGCTTTGCTGTTCATGTCAACATAACAATTGAGCGTTTTCACAAAAAGTTGTTGGTTTTCACATTTTTGAAATTTTAAGAATTTTTTGCATATTCCTACTCAGAATCGTGAGTACTATCAACTCCACTATGAAATTAAAAGTGTCCTGTTCCTCTTACGCTACTTTTCTATGGGCACTTATATGAAAGTAGCGTAATGGAACATAAAAATTGTATGAAAATTTTGGGACACTTTTCATTTCCTAGCAGAATGAATAGTACTCTCGATTCTAAGGAGGAATATCCAAAAAAATCTTAAAATTTCAAAAACACGAAAACCAACAACGTTTTGTGAAAACGCCCAATTTAGTTAACATAACTAATATGTTGCACTTCATTAAAATAAAAAAGACAACTCACAGTAACACAACGTTGCTCCTTACGGATAATACTATACTACTGTAAAAAACCCAAATACTTAACTAACAATGAAATATATAATGACAATCTACTGACAATATTTAATGATAAGCCCTGAATAACTAACTCAACGTGATAATAACAGTTACCGCAAATTGCCAAAGTTAAGCGGTTAACCGCTCAAATTGCCCAAGTTCTCAAGACCAGCCAAATTGCCAAAACCACTAAGCTCCAAAATGGCAGCCATCCGTCAAACCGTCACGGCGGGACGTCAAACCATGTACAGCAAAAAACGTGTAAAATCTCCAACCGTAGGGGTCCAATTAAAATCTATTTAGAAACTATAATCCTTGCACATCTTGTCTTACATCTATTGAAGCCATTTTTTCCGCTCTAAAAATTTACATAAAAGCAAAGGTAAACAACGTCACAGGATATCAAATTTTGAAGTTGGAATTCTTTTACTAATTGAAAGTGACGGCGCTTTTGTATGATGACACTCGAAGGGGCGAAGGAAGCATGCAAAACTAGACAAGTGTACCAACAAGTCATCAAGAAAGTAAGGCAAGCTTGGACGTTTCACCATAAGGACTATAATTGTTTGAATCTTCTTTGAGTCGTTTTTGTGTTCTTATAGCAACGGAAATAATAGTATCATAGTTTAAGAGTGTGTAAGACAAATGAAGGGTGCTAAGGCGGTGCTTTGTTAAAATGATTTGCATTTAGTTCAATGTGATGGAAACAAGATTCAGAGATATTTGGTATAGTCATGAGACTCATGATTTTTGAAGGTAACTGAAGTTTTTGCTAATTGCTTTAGTACATCGTTTCTAAACTCTTTTGCTTACTTTATTTCAAGATGTTTTATCATTAAGCTAAATTGCAAATCTCAATTTAATAGATTCTTTGACTATACAGTAAACCCTAGATTGTGTTCTTTCAAATTCGTGATATTTCTACACTATTGCAAGCTTTAGAGTTTTAATTAGAATGATTGTGTTTGCATGAAAATCACTACTTTATCAGTAGCAAAGAAACAGTAGATTCACCCAAGGCCACTTTTTTGTAAGTTTGGTACAAATCTTAGACCAATTTATTCTAGTTTAGCTACAGAGCTGTCTGAAGACATTGAAAATCAACCTAGTATTTTTTGTGTGATTATTTAATGTTGATAAATATGAAAAGAAGGACAGTTGTGGAAATGTACACAATACTAACGTAATAAAAATCCAACAAAGGCATCAAAGAAAACTAAACAAAAACCGTGATATCCCGCAAAAGCCATACATACATTCACATCACTTTAATGCGAATTGAAATATCACATCGAAAAACCACGAATTCGGTATAAATATAAAACAGTACAAAACTAGAAAAAAACGATTCGTTTTGGGAACGTTATAGTTTCAGCTAAACAAAGTTAAAATTGCAGTTAAAGATATAAATTTTGGCTTGTAGAAAAACTAAATTCGCTACGTGATAGTGTCAGGGAGTATTTTGGCTACGGATAACTTAAGTTGGTGTAATACAACCCTCGTGTTTATTTTTTATGTGAGTAATATAAAGTGCAAGATACGAGGGGTTAGCAAGATAAAGATGCGAATTTAAGGCGGTTTCCTATTGGTCGGAATTGGCAAGGGTGGCAACCGGAGCCCAAAGGGCGGACCTCGAGAAACAATTTTGTAATCGAGTGTGCATACATTAATAAAAGAAGTAAATTGAATTAACTTTGAAAGAAAACTTGCAAAACAAAGGATAATAGTGTATTAAAGAAATAGTATAAATTCATAGAAGTATGCCGTTGAATAGCAAAATTACAAGGTCTTAGTAGGCAAAACAGTTGTCAACAGAGTAATTACTTTTCAGTCCGACGTCAAACTGATGGCTCAGCAAAGGTCACGGGCCTCGCTTGAATAAATAAAAATAACACTCGCTTTGCTGAAAATATTGTTTCAATATTTTCTTCATCTTTTTCTGATATTCATAAAATAGTTCGCCTGTATTCTTTTTCGGTTGGGATTTCTTTAGGCCATGTGGTATCTAATTTTATAGAGTATGTTTTATTTAATAGTTGTACTTTGTAAAAATATTTATTATCCTCAAAATATTTGCCATTTACCTCGCTTGAATCTATTCGATTTGTTCATTTGATCATACTTCTCATATATACATTTGAGAGATTGTATCAATGGGATTCGGTTGCCATAAATCGTTATTTTAGGTAGTCATCTATTCATCATAGTAAATAGTTACCGCAGTATATATATTTTTTAAGTTATTAGATGATGTGTTTGTTTTTCCATTTATGATTAGTAGAAACTTAAAGCTACTTAGAAACTAAAGTTTTGGCGAAATATCTGCCTCCCAGATTCATAGGTGGCCAAGCTTATAATTAATTTAAATCCCGTTTGATAATGAAACTCAAAACAATCATCATCCTAGCATTTGTTTCGGCTTTTTGCCACGGCTCCAATGCCTGGGTTTCGCTCGGCAACCCCAAAACAATAAGTTACATAAATCAAAATCCTTAATAAGCACAATATCTTCGTTGAAAACAATAATTCATATAAATCATATTCTCTAATAAGCACAATATCTTTACGCTACGCGCGTCTGCACTTTCACAATTCTTTTTTTGAAGTCAGCACCTTTACCCGCCCTATGAAAGGCGTTCAACGAATTTATGACCCGTATCACCACAGTTTCAATTATTCCCCGTAAAATATAGTCTATGGTTAGTATAATTTTGCGCATCTAAGATTTGGTTATGGGTCGTTACGCTAATTCGATGAATTGAGTAAAAGGAGAAAGTGTCATGGTTTCTGATATATGTCGGATCTAGTCGGACGGAAATTATTATTAAGCATATTAGCTTCTAAACTTTTTTATGCACCTAAGATAGCGAAAAAGCAAAATTCATATATAATTGACTTAAGAATTAAAGACTACATTTTAGCAGAAAGCGATCAATGTTATTTATTCCTGTCAAGTTATACGCAGAATACAATGTGAAAACAATGACAGTTTCTGACAAAAAAGTAAGCTTTTAATAAGCTCACTTTTTTGTCAGATTATTTTGTCTTACTTGTGTTTGGAGTATCTCAACTCAATAAGCTAAAGATAAAGTAATATACCAATAGTCAGCGAAGCATCTAATAAAATTTGAACGCAAGAAGTTTCCACAAAAGCGGATCTAATATTATTCAATCCTGAACCAGAAACATGTTAATCCCGAGCGGTCAAAGGAAACATAAAAGATGCAGCACAAATTGCAACGGACGCAATAAAAGCGTTGATCAACCAGGAATAACAAAAGTGACAGATGTTAGTTTAAAAGTAAAAAGAGACCTTTTACAAGAAACTGAAGTTCGTGAGACTAGCTTCCGCGTTGCAGAACCGGTTTACATAATAAAAGAGAGTTCAACAATATTTTGTGTTCCCATCAAGTTCAAAGTTAAAATTTGTGAAATGCAACGGGATTACTGTGTTGAACTTGAAATGAAAACGGTGTAAATTCTTTACAAAACAACCATTGTTAAATATGTTAACAATAGCAGGTATGAAAAATACAGTAACTAAAATTAAGAAAACATGTTAAGTTTATCAAGAACATATGTGACCTTCAATACAAAAACTAAAGAAAATAACAATAGCACTATGCAAAGAAATGTAAATGACATTAACAAGATTATCTACAAGGTGAATTTCTGCACGAGCGAAGATTTATAATCTATTAGTTAAATATTACAAAGTATTCAGTCTATAATCGGTACTGTCATAATCTTATCGGGCAAACGCAATCTGATTATGACAATGCCAATGTAGAACTTGTATAACGATCAAACGATATAGTGACAAAGGATCCTGAAGATAAGCAAAACGCTCAGTCATTGTACAACATTGTTGTGAGAAGTTATTGTTGACCTCCTGAACCCTTTGCTAGACGTCATTGTCGGCATTCACGGTGATGGGCCGTCACTCAAGTTGCAATGCCGAAAATGCACTGAATGCAACGAAGAAAGCGTGCAATGTTTCTCACGGATATTTCTGTTGCAAATCTAACTTGCTTTGAAGTACGTCGATTTTGACAGACATAATACAATAACACATTTGGGAGGAAAAATTAAAATATTAGCGCGAATTTTAAATGATTCTCGTAGTTAAAAAAATCAAATAGATGCGAAAAATTGCTCATCATTAGTTTCCTAAATTACAATGCATGGACGTTGTTCAGATATTTAAATTGACACGCCAAAGACTTTATGATATCTCTCCCCTTATTGTGCAATAAATAAACAGCTCAAATAATAGATTTCGATAGTCTTGTTATCTATAAACAAGGTATATTTGATCCCGTCAGTCTGGTCTATAGCGTCAAAAGATGAATAAAATAACTGTCATCTCGTCAAAAGTCTGAAAAGAGTACTTTGTCGGAGAAAACATTGCTGGCGTATAATTCACACAAACGCCCTATAATTTAAAATTTAAGATGTCTTGCTAAATGTATTCAATTTTAACGCGCCGTATTGCAATAGAATACAGTTGAAAACTGTATGACAACCATATTTTAACAAAAGAGAATAGTGAATTTGCTCTCCTAAATCACGAAGAAACGAGGGCTTTTGTATTTGAAGAGAAAAATATGGACCATCCTGGAAATAATAGATGACTCAGTTTTCTAGTTCACGAATGTGAAATATTTGATTAGGAAATTTTCAAGATTGTATTTTTGATTTGTTATACATTATTACTTTATGTGCACGGTAAAAGCCCGTTGTCCTGTTTATTGATTCCAAAAATGTGAGGCAGTATTTTGTTCAAGACAAGATTTTTTAACCAACCGCATGTGCGAACGAATTGATTGAATATTTTAACTAAAATAAATAATGAAATACTTACGGCGGTTTACATTAATCGATACCGTATTGTATTTTTATTTTTACTTTGATAAATCTAAAATACATTGTTATGATACGAGTGAAATTTAATCCACAAAAAAACTATCGTCCAATTTTTCCCAAATGTTTAAAGTTAGGGTAACTCGCAGAGCCAATATTTGGACTATAAATTATTGTTCGAGCGGCATACATATTTGTTTGGGAATAACATGTGTATTTACTCAGGATTTCCTAACAAAAAGCAAGTTTTATAGTGCAGAATGAAGTTTAATGTTTAATCTGATTTCGCAATTTTTAAATATTTCATTTGTCGTATTTTTTTTTCTATTCCAAATGTTTTATTTCTTTTTATAGAGATTATATGGAAATACGGTTGCCAGTAATTTTTATGTAAAATATGTTTACTCTAAGTAGGTCTACATAAACACACATAGACACTTATCTAATTCTATTCTTACTTTTTTATTTATGTATGTCAACTTTCTACGTAAGTATGTAAGTAAGCCTTTGTTACTCAAAAAATAAGGAAAAAAATGTTTATTATCAAAAATCATTAGGACTTCTATAATAAATAGTAAAGTGTCTATGTTTGGCAACCAATGTATCCAATTACTTACTCGTACCAATGTTTTGAAGGGCTTCTAATTGAATTTATAATGAAATGCCAATTACAGATAACTATCAAATAACTACAACATTATTTTATCCGATTAACTACAGATAAACTAAAACAATTACCGATAACACGCGAAGCAATGAATTTACGATCGCTTTATCTGTGACATTAAATCATTGCTTTACTAACGAAAGGTTAAAGTGACATAAACAGTTACGAATCGTGGCGCGGTTTGACAAATGCCCTCGATAAGTGTTACTTTAATCGTAAGTTTGCGATATCTATCACAGTCCACAGATAAAATTGATGTAAACAATTATAATGCTAAAATCGATCAATCGCTGAAAACGTGTTACTTATTTTACCGATTGACTGATGGAAATATAAAATAAAAACAACTAAATTCGGCTTCTCAATTGGTGTACCAGTTAGATAACGAGTACGAGTATTACCGGGAACAGATATGGATGATGTAATTTTTAGTGTTAAGATATTTGCGTACCTATATTACATAATGTATCTTTATTTCCTTGCATTTGCTATTACTGTTATTGTTACTACTCGCTTAGCAATACGTACATTTCCGGCCATACCAGATAATACCGATTTAGTAATCCCAAAAAAACGCGACAGCCCTAATCCCAGCCTGAGGCCGCACCAGAATGCGTTCACTGACGCACAGCAGATTTGTAAACCATTGTTAGGGTTGGCACAATAGGTCAGGGTCTGTCAAGGTTGCCGGCCGGGCCACAAATTGGCTGATTGTTCATTACGTTGCCATGGGGATGCTGAGGTAGCTACCGTTAAGTCAACCGGCTTGATGTTAGCCCCAATATAGAAGTGCCTTAGGTTTCAGAGTTTCAGAATATTTTTTTTCATGCTAAATCATAGCCTAATAAGGTTCTTGTAGAAAGAACGTTAACTTAAGAATCCATTGAAGGTGGTAGATTGATAGCAGTAGATTGTGTAAAAGTTACGTGTTAAAAATTGAAACAATGAAAAAATTCAGCATTTTTCTATGATCAAGAAAATTGCCTCGGAGGCAGTTGGTAGATATGGTACATTTGTAAATTAAAGCAATAATGTTAAATTACGTGATTTTCACCCTTACAGTTGCCGGATATACTTTTTCCCACAAAATCTCATTTGAAGATTTTAATGCTTGCATTCATCTCGTCAATTTCAATTACGCTTTTAAAGATGATATCACATTGATCGTTACAATATTCTCGGATAAAAAACCCGATTTATCAATGAAACCATCGTTAAAGAGATTGAATCTTTTCAAGCCAACAAGGGGCTTGTGCAGAATGTTTTCGAACGAGGCCGGGAAGCAAGTGTTTGCCGTCCGGTCGCATGGTATATAATGATCGTTTTTATGGGCAAATTGGATTAGACCGTGAAATAATCATGTTAAGAGCAGATTTGGAAGGGGTAAGTGATATTTTGGAGCAATTGAAAATAAATTAGTATGGTTTACTTCTATGACAGCACGTCACTGTCGTAGGTACTTCTGCAGTGTTTATTAAGATTAAATTTAACAGGCTACCGATTTCTGGACCCTCTAATTCTAATAAGAAAAGAACGACATTATGTTTCTAATTTGAATTGAAACCTACATTAAAGCTTTCAATTGTTACGAATACGAGTATGAAATATGAATATCTGACCAACATAAAAATCATGCTTTCCATTTGCAATTTGAAACAACCATAATTATTTTCCAGCATTTTTCTACGATAATTTGTTTATTACTAGTATATACAAGACTACAAATCCTAAGGAATAAGACTAGACTGCTGGTGCTGCAGTAATTTAAAGTTACAGAGTAGAGCTTTAAGCACACATCAGGGAAGACGCATAATACCGGACAGGATATAGGAAATCCTAAAGGATCTCTTCCAGAGTTTATAGAATAACCTAAATGTATCAGAGTATGAATCTTTGTCAGATACACGGTTCTGCTTTTCACAATTAAAACCAGATACCCATAAGCCAGCCAGTTGGCTTCAATTCGCCAAACGAAGGGTGATATAAATGGCATGTCACAATGTCCGTCTCCGCTCTGGTTTCAAGATGGCTTGTAAATCTTTGTATGACCAAACAAAGCGCATGATTATGTATGATTGAAACGAATTTTATTAGCGTGTTCGTCGGTTTACAAGGTTTTTATTAACTTGACCTTAAACTTGTGAGAATGAATGAGTTAGAATAGGGATGATGTTTCTTAGTGGAATTGGCCAAGAGCGTTTACAAGAGCGAATCTTGTGTATATTGCACTAAATAAATTTATTTATTGTTGGTAAAATAAAGTTAGTAATTTTTTTACCGGTTGAAACTCTCGTATATTCTCGTTTACTTGAGGTTTTTTCGAGGAACTATAGAAATGCAGTAACTAGGTATATGTATAAAGATTCGGCAACGCGCAATAGCAACCCTGTCATGCTTCCATGGGCTTCGGTAACCACTTGTAATCAAGTGGGCTGTATGCGTGATTGCCACCGACATGATATAAAATGCAAATTATTATTATAAAATGGAAAAACGTTCTCCTTGTAGTAGGTAAATGACTAAATAATTCTTGTTAGATTTTTCTTATAGGAAAAATCAATATTTTTGTTTCTATAACTTTTCTCTACTTATAGATAAACTTGTTATAAACTTCACTTTCCTAAATCCCAATACCTGAGGATAGTTTTATAAAGCTACAAGTTACAATTTATAAGCGGAACTCTCTTTCTAACTTTCTAACCTCTAAATGTGTTAGAAAGAGAGTTCCGCTTGTAAATTGTAACTTGTAGCTTTATAAAACTAGCCTCTGATTTTTCATATTAGGTATTTTGTTAATATTTGGTAGGTATTAGAACTATCGTATTTCAATGTCATTTATAAGAGAAATTTGAGAGCCGTATAGGCGAGTCCAAAAGGTCAAAGGAAAGTTTCTGCAAAATGAAAATTCTCGAATTTATTTTTAGATAATTTTAGTTAAGTAACTTTATTATTGCTTAATTAGACACTTATTGTTCAGCGATTTGAGTGTGTCAAAGTAAGAGCTTCCGTTCTATAGATGGCGATGTAGCACCTACCGAAAAAAGTGAAGCTAGGAGTTCGATTTTTGAATCTCACTGGTGATATCAAAGTCACCGGTGACTAAAATTATCACCGATGACTTTTATGTCACCATTTTCCAAAAGCCGTATTTTTGAAAGTCACACGCTGTTTACCAACATGCAGAATTTTTACAATGTCAGTCAGAGACAATCTTCCCGTTAAGTTCATTTTACGCAGGTGTTATAGTGTTGTCCTTGATACCGGTTTTTATTTTCTCATACTATAACTTAAAATAGATTCATCAAATTGGTCAAACGTAAAACGTAGCGTATCTGTCAGTGTCATGTAAATGATTAACTAGAGACCGCAAACGCGTACCACCGTCAGGGATAGAAACACATGCAACGCGACTTATTTGGAAACGCATGTCAAGATGGCTGATAGCATACTGTAGCTAGCCTACATAATTTAGTCGGCTTCTTTGTTGCCCTTCTCAGATCCCGGTGGAGGGTAACCTCAAAGCAAGAGTTTTACGTATTATTTTATAAGAGAAAAACTTTTCTAACAAGATTACGAGTGTATTAACTAACAACTTGGATATTGTTTTACTTGATAATAGTAAACTTTTTATGAATAATACGTCAACTGTCAAAAACAGTCGCATGGTGATTTCAATTACGAGTGGGTTGGGGCACTCGTAAATCGATATCATAGGTATGACAAATGTAAGTCACCGATGAGTTTCAAAAATACGAACTTTCGGAAATCACTCACATCGGTGACAATTAGACACTTGGTGAGATTCAAAAATCGAACTCCAGGAGTTCGATTTTTGAATCTCACCGGTGCCTTTTTTTGTATGCAGCCGATGACTATTTCGTACGAAATAAGTCAACCGGTGAGATTCAAAAATCGAACTCCTGATAAGACGACTAACTAATAACTCAATAGGAAATAAATTACGTAATTGGCCTCGAAATTCTTATCAAGAGATTGCAACCAAAATATTCGATATTCTCTGATTGCTACTTAGCAATAAACACATAACTTCGCTTTTGCGTAATTCAAGTAACCAACTTGTGTAACGTTGTCGAAGGCGATAGTAAATTTCGCACCGCTATCCAACGCCTCGATAGCCGTGATCGTCTAGTGGTTAGGACCCTACGTTGTGGCCGTAGTAACCCAGGTTCGAATCCTGGTCACGGCAGTACAAAGTTACTGTCATGGCGGGGCTTATTTTTTATTTTTTTGTTGTTGCTCCATTATAGATTTTTTTATTAGTATTATAGTATTTGATTTTATTTACGTACACTGTGTTGTTATTAATTTACTTCGTGCTTTCACATTTTTTTTACATTTTTAGCTTATTGCACTTAGATTTTAATGAAAATTATAATGTCTGGTGTAAATAAGTAATATTAAAAAAAATACTCAACATACGTTTTTTTTTACTATTTTTATCATGCTCCAGCATAGGTGCAAAATAATATAGGAAGCTTACCTTCATCTGGTCATTGATATGAAAACAACTATTTAAATTAATATTTATTTGATGTTTCATTCTAATTATCTTCATAATTTAAAATTAAGCTGCCATCTAGCGGCCAGTAGCAAAACTATTACAAGAAATTTGTTTCCCACGCCATCTACCGCAATTACGACGAACTACAGGAAACTCCGTTTCGTTTCTACAAGGGACTAAAAGTTGAACTAAATAAGAGCATAGATGTCGCTAGTAGTCTCCAAAACTAGTTTGTTTTGTTTTCGATTGGAGAGCTGTCGTTTCTATTTTATGCACCCGACGCGCCGTGTGGTGCCTCATAATGATTTGTTTACAAGAAATTCTAAATACCATGCATTCTATTATGCCCGAGGTATAAATAATTACTTAGGGAGTTTAAATAATGGTTTTATTGCGTAGGTAATTACGTATATTAACTATCCTTTATCGTAAATGAAGCAAAATAATATGTACGTTCGCTCGTGTGTGTACTGAATGCATGCCAATCTCAATAGACAAATATGGAGTGATACTTGATAATGAAGGTGATGCATCATTAGATTTTATTTGCTTCAATGAAATGATTAGCATTTTAATTAAGACATGATTAACAGGTACAACAACGTTATTGCTACGGACTAGCAGAAAAGTAAATAAAAAATTGTCAAGTCCGATTCGGACTCGCGTTATGATAATTCCGTTCCGTATCATCAAATTCATTATTCTCTGTACAAAGCAATTGCGGTTCAACGCGGAAACGTGGCAAGCGTATTGGGCACCTTTGCGCCTAGAATGACGCGAGGTTTACGCACGGGAGGTTCACAGCGAGATAGTTATGTAATTTCGGAACTTTTTTAGTTCTTTGTAAAATACACGAGATTGAATAGGAACTAGGAACTTATCAGGTTCACGGAATTATCCTAGTTTATCCAAAACCATGTTTCTTAACACACAACGGTAAACAGTAATCCAAGACCCTTTCCAATTAGCGCCAACAAATGCTCGCTACATATAATCAAAGACCATAAAACACCTGGGCTGCAATAACTAATTCAAAATCGCGCTCATTGAACATTCAGTACATATGTTTCGTAATCAAGTGCCGCAGCGCCATCTATTGGTATCACAGAGATTTAGATTCGCGTTTTTTAGGTGGACATTGAGAAAGTTAAAGGTTTTGAAGCCTCATTTTTGGCTGGACTATGTGATGAAAAAATAAATTACTTGCATATGAGCCGTTAATTGTATGATGATGATAGATGATTTTTGTTTCAATTAATCTGCATGACCCATTGAGTATGATAGATGGCGTTTTTACGTTTGCCTTAATTACGAGAACGAGATGTTGTATTGGCTCTTAAGATTCAGGTGGGGCAACTCTAGAGTGTTTGAATATTGAACCTTGTTTTATTTCTAGCAGGGTTCAAAACTATTATCACTGCATGCGGCTAATATATAATAATATAATAGTGTTAATATGTCTCACGCAGGGTTCAAAACTTTCAAAACCTATAAATCGAAAATGTTTACTTGTAAAATTTCGGGCGGACTTACAAGAGTATCTTCCTCCTAGCGTTTATCCCGGCTTGGGGTCCGCTTGACAACCTAACCCCACCTAAAGCGACTGCCATCTGACCTTCCAACCTAGAGGGGAAACTAGGCCTTTTTGGGATTAGGTCCGGTTTCCTTACGATGTTTTCCTTCACCGAAAAGCGACTGGTAAATATCAAATGATATTCCGTACATAAGTTCCGAAAAACTCATTGGTACGAGCCGGGGTTTGAACCCGAGACCTCCGGATTGAAAGTCGTACGTCTTACCGCAAGGCTACCAGCGCTTCACACGGACTTACAAGAGTAAGTATATTGCAGTCTAATTAGTTATATGGTCCTTGCTACACAGACCCGTGCAATAAACGGGCATTACGGTAATCCTTGTTTTGGGGCATGCATAGTTTATGCGGAATTACGGAGATAAAGCACGGCCTGTAATTACTGTGTACAGCCGCACTACACAGAGTATACACAGTAAGATCAGCTGGCCTGAGAAGCTCGCCTTCAACTTAGGCTACATTCACACGCCGTCGGTTTCCTTATATAACTACCGTCACCGTACCTTATACGAGATTTTAGCGAATGTAGTAGTGACCGCACAATTGATGGGTCTGCCGCGCCAGTTTAAAACGCAGATTTTTGCTTAAAAACTTATAACATACGACTGTCTTTTTAACCGACTTCAAAAAAAGGAGGAGGTTCTCAATTCGACTGTTTTTTTTGTTATTATAATTTTTTGTATGTATGTTACTCGATATCTCCGTGAATCGTGAACCGATTTTCAATTTTTTTTTATCGAACGGGTATAACCCCTAGATGGTCCCATTGTCACCAAGTCGGGGTCCGATGATGGGATCCTGGAGAAATCGAGGGAACTCTTCAACAGGCAAATTACAGGCACACCTATAGTAATTTAACTATTTTTTACAGCAACTCGGCCACCGGCCACTTCCTCTTGGAATAGCGGATCCTAAGTGAAGTCGGTTCTTTTTTGTTTAAAATTATTAAACAAGTATGGTCTATATATTTTTTTATAACGTAAGAAATTTTTGGGTGTAGGGGTATTGATAATGACTTATTTTTCTTAAAAGGGGGAGGATATGATATCATAGTCCTTATGTAATTAAGATCTTAAAATTCGTTAAAATTACTACATATTATACTAAGCAAGAACGGACTGTTAATAACAACATACCGTAAAATGAATTCAAAGCCTAAACTAACCTAACAAAAAAAACGTTCATTTATAATAGTTTACTATTGAACGAATAGATATGACCAAACGTGTGTCAAATCGTTGCTTTAGATGTGTATCATACAGTCAGCAGCAAAAGTAGCTAAGCGGGTAGGGTGTTAAAATGAGCTAGACACGACTTTATTGTTAAGAGAATAAGAGCATGTGGAGGTCATTTTGAACACCCTACGTTTAGCTACTTCTGCTGCTGACTATATAAAAATATGAATCGTAATCGTCGTTTAGTCGTACTGTTTCAAAGGTTTTACTGCGGCACACAAACACCTTAATTGAGAATTAGCACTTGGAATGGAAGCTGAATAAAAACTCACTATTACGCGAAACGAAATGAAGTTCCCAGTGGATGTTGGATTGGATGTGCTACCAATTTCATTAGGATAGAGTGGCCATTAAAAAGTTACGTTTTGTAGGGTTCCGTAGTACCCGTTTACAAAGCCCTATATAGCGATTTTACTAAACCTCCTCTGTTCGTCTGTCAAGGCCTAAAATATGTCAAAAATATGTGAAAATCATGGATATATGACATAAATACGGATACTACTACCCCCTTGAAAACCTGATTTAATCACATAGTACCGAGTTCGTACGCAAAAAAAAAACTAATTAATGGCCTAATGGGGCCCACCCACTATCAGTCGGTCTGAGGCTGGCTCTACATGATGGGCCATCATAGGGACGCAGCTATACGACGGAACGAGATGGCAATATCGTTAGCTCCCTCTAACGTATAGCTGCGTCCCTATGATGGCCCATCATATAGAGGAGCCATGACGATATTGACCTATCAGTTGTTCGGAGCTGTCAAATTTTTGTTCTAACTGAGAGGCCGTTGTCATCAGGCGGACTGACACTCGGTTTTGTCCCTTCGACAACGTATGAAGGTATATAAGTGACAGTCTACACGAAAAGGTACCATTTGGAGGAATGCGCTTACGTCGTACAATAATTCGAGCAATAAAAGCTCAAGCGCCGGCTGTCAAATAGTACCTTTTGATATAGACTGTCACATATGTCTATGACTTCGACTGTAGGTACGTCAAGGACCATTTGATACGAAGACAACAATGTCTATACAAAATTGCGTTCCTCCGACGAGCGAGGCAATAATGTGTAACCATTTCGTGGTATCTTCCAACACGAACGCCAAGACAAGACAAGACTACAGGCAAGCATGCATCGGGCCCTGGATCGAGTGGCTTGGAGAGTGTTGGTGGAGCCATGAGGATACGACAAAGAAGAAGAAGAAGAGAGACACGAAGGCCACCAAAATATGTGACACGCTCTTATTTGTAGGGCCATAGGAGCGTGTCACATATTTTTGCGGCCTTCATGTAGGAAGATACTTTTGCCAATGACTGTACTACACAAATATGTCTTTAATATATTTATTTGTTTTGTATGTAATATTGTGTCGTACGTCATAAATTGTATCTTGAATCTTTTGCTACTAAAGCCCATCACAGACGGCGCTATATAATATATATTAATATACCGTAAGATACCGAGATATATATTATCGTATAGCTCGGCACCCCACACGGAAAAGATATAGAAAGAGAGAAAGATATATCGGTTGTGCGTCACGCCAGAGAAGGAAGGCAATATACCTAAAATATATCGAAATATATCGAGCTATAATATATATTATAGCTCCGTGTGGGGACTCTGTCAAATAGTACGTAAAGTATATCGAACGATACCGAGCGTTAATATACAGCCTTGGCCAGAAGTATTGAGCATAGGTTTTTTTTGTTTACAATTTTGATGTTAAGCATTATTTCCCTATCTTAACAATGTACGGTAACGGTAAATGTTATATTTTATTTATAAATATAGAAAACTTCACTTAATAACACTTTCAAGGTACTTAAAAAATATGAAAACAGAAGGTACCAAAAATGTAAATTTAAGTCGGTGCGACATATTGCAAATATTCTATGCAGTTACTACTAACTTCAACAAAACATGCCTATTAGTTTAAATTAATTGACAAAATAACTTAAACAAAGATGGAAACGATGGACTAAACTTTCCAGTTTTGTATGAAAATCGCATTGGTGCTCAACACTTCTGGCCAAGGCTGTATATCATAGCTCCGTCTGTGACGGGCTTAATCATCTGACAAATAAATATCAATGTTGATGATAAAAATAATAATGAACAACACGATTAGGTTCATCTTTAACCTGTGTTCCCAGTTCTGATACACGACCCAGAAATCACCCTGTATAGTTTCCTGTGTTTGTGTCATAAACAGTCTCTTTTCATTTTCACACGTCGAAATTCGAAGCAAACCCCGTGTGCAAAATAACAAGCTTCGGGTTGAACGCATTACTCTCCTTTTGTCGTCGTAAGCGAGTAATGGGTCGTTAAAACGAGGTTTAAAGCTTGGGAGACGTATTGCGGCGAACAGGTTAAAATATGTCTTTTAATTAAATGAAGTAGTACCTTTAACTTATATGCAATAGTTACATACATCACATACAGGTTGTAACAAATATACTGGTGATTCGTTTAAGGGCACAATTGGTATCGATTTGTGATTAAGAAAGAGTAGAAAAAATCTGTACGCGAGTAAAAAAAAATATTTTGCATGAGACACTTCGCCCCAGCCGGCAACCAGTTTTAGTAAACAGTATTGTTTTTCCAACGAGAAAATTTTTTTTGGTGTTAGTAAATAAATACTATTAGTAAAATTGGTTCATAACAGTAGTATAATTTACTTGTCCTGGGAATTACTATTTTTTACTTGTTACTAGTAAAATTTTCCCTCCGTGCATTCCACAAAATGCACACATATAAATAATACATTACATTAACGTCTATGTCACTCCCGTATAAAAACTGAAAGTACCATTTAACATACTAGTAAAATAATAGCTGTTGTAAACTTAAACTGCTTGAAATTACAGCGCTTAGCTTTAATTGATATCGTGCCTGGAGGCAGCTTGCAGCTTAGCTTTCATGCTTACTGAGTTTAAGGCTTAGTTACTTAGGTCTTTAGTCTTTAGAAGATCATACCAGAATTAAATGTTCTTATTTAAGCAAACCCAGTTTAAACCCAGTTGGGGATCAATGTTACTCTGCGTCCGTAGGAAACGCCTTCAGACAACCCTACACGTGATCCCTGGGTGGTGCTAAAAGAGTAACAAACTCGGCAGCTGCACTGTCCCATTTGGACCTCACAGCACTCACTGGATTTTCTTCACCGTCTACTTTCCCACTACTATTACCAGAGACTATAGAGATATAGACGACCACAGCCTAAGAACTTTTTGAAGCTCATGTCGATTGCGCCATCTATGTCAAAGCCCTAGTAGTTACTAGGTGGAGTAACAGTGCAGGTGACATTTCTCTTACATTTTGGGTATCTTTAGGGGGCTTTGACATAGATGGCGCAATCGACATTAGCTTCAAAAAGTTCTTAGGCTGGTCTATATCCCTATAGTATCTACTATTACTACCTGAGAGAAGAAATGCCTATCTACATATATCCAGTGACGTGTATACGATAAATCAATTTAAACCAGTTTAAATTGTTTAGTTGGTCTATAACCTAAAGGTAAGCGTCGGCAAGAGGCTGCCGCGACCCGGCAGTCGCTGCCCGGCAGTCACTGCCCGGCAGTCACCGTACTGCTTTATAGGGATTTGTATGACACACCGTCCGCAGCAGGCGGCTGAGCGGCGCGGCCGTGGCCGTGGTCGCGCGACCTCGGCAGCGCCGCCGAGCCGCTCCCGTAGCAGTACTATACGGCAGCGCTGCTCGCTCGCAGCGGTCGCAAAAATGGTGTCCTTTAACAGTTTTAACGAAGAAAACGACGAGTATTTAGTGGAGCTTATTGCTAAACATCCAGCGCTTTATGATTTTCGACTGAAAGCTTCTACTCCTCTTTGATGAAAGTAAAATCATCATTATTTCATCAATTACATCATCTTATTCTTCGTCTTTAAATTGTCAAACATCGTTATTTTTAATAATACGCAACCGAATCGCACAACTGCTAGCACTGACTCCTATGTGAAGCTCTAGATTGGAAGGTCAGATGGCACTTGCTTCCGTAAAAAGTATCGTCTATGGCAAACAATGATATTAGGTTGCTGAGCGGACCCCAGGCTTTATTGACACGTGACATAAAAAGCGGGGATTAATCAACAGCAGAATTACTTAGTAGGTAGTTCAAAATAAGCTTGACACGCATTTTATTTCTCAGATCTCAGGAATACGAGACAATCATTATAAACATGTCTGTTGTACACCATGATTTTCGCCTGGCAAAGTTGCATACGGTAGGCAATGTTACAGCAGTTGACGGCAGGAAAATAATAATTGCAGTGAAGTATAACAGCTTGTTCCAGCGTTCAGCTTTAATTGATATTGTGCCTGCAGGCAGCTCGCAGCTTAGCTTGCTTTATGCTTACTAAGTTGAAGGCTTACTTAGTCACAGTGGAATTAATATGCCCATGCCATTTAAGTTTAGTATTTTTATAATATCGCTATTGGAAGTTTTCTTTACTTCACTGGGACGGTAGCAAGCAAGGGTACGGACAGCTTGGTGGTTGGTACATCGTATCATATTGTCAAAGCAGAGCTGTCAATCTGTCAAATTTGATCATTAATAATAGGTCACTATAAATGTATACCAAATTTTAGCTTTTGACAGTAATTAGTGGCTTTATATTTATTAAACTATTTAAACTACATACATACTTACAGTTCTCCGTTATGATGAAGAAATGAAATATATACCTGAAACAAAAAAAGTTTATTATTAACTAGTGGTTCTGTGAACCGTAGACTTCGGAGAACATAAATAACGCGACAGCAAAATTAATATGTTCTCACTACTGAGATGAAAAGTTGTATGTGTCACACGAGAGGAAAGTTTTTTTACATCTCGTGTTCTTGAGATCCGTCGCTACGCTCAAGATTCAAACTTCATCAATTATAGAATATTTCGCTTACTCGGGACTCAAAATCAACACTCGCAAGAAATATCAATTTTCCTCTCTTGTTGCACAAATAACTGTTTTCTACTCGTCGACTACAATGCTTGAATTGAGACTTCAAAGTCTCAACATACTTCAACATACTTTTCGATGGTCGCATATTTAAGCATTGTCGACTAAATATTGTCTACGGTTGCCGCGATAGGTATTCATGAAATAATCCGTTCGTTGTTTTATTGGCGACTAAACTAAAATGGATTTTCATACAATAATATTTTAGTTCTCTCAGGTGCCGAGCCCCGCCCGGCCACGCCGCCGCGGTCGGGCGGGCGTCGACACAATCACCGGGTGATGGAAGTTACTCAGTTATATAGAGGCAGCAGATTGTAACACATTTGTCGAACTCTATTCTAACCAACTTGCCTAATTTGAGTACTCGTAGAATAAGTATTCATACATACTCAAGACACATACATAATTACGTACATAAGACATAATTGAGCTTTCCAATTTCGTACCTTATTTAGGCGTTACTAGGCACGGTACTCGACTGAAAGGCTCTTTATTATGTCACGATTGTATGAAATACTATTTTTTTACTTTATACTTGTGATAATTTAAAAATTTACCTTAGTCAAAATCGGAATCCACTACATGCTTCGTCAAAAAAAAAACACAAAAACAAATCGCAACAGGCCTCGTCAAAACATACCTACTTAAAACTAACATAAAAAGAAATTTAAGACCCGTACTGATCGCTACCTGGCCCAAATGTTCCAAATACGCCAGCTGCATTGCCACGCTGAATGGCTAAAGATATCTGCTGGACCAGATAAGAGCCAGCACGGGGGTCGCAGCCCCTGTCCCTTAACCGGCGCCCGATCTCCCTAACCAGCCTCTTGGCCTCGGCACACCATGGCCCAGCCGTCTCGACAGCAATCGGAACAAAGTCGTACACTGGCCCAAGGTTGGCGTATTTGCCGTGTTTGAACTCAAAATCAAAAGTTAAAGGTGTTAGTCAAAATTAACTTTATCCAATAAATATTTAATAAGTGTCATTTTAACCCGTTTAGCAGAGTCCAGAACTCCAGACTTTCAAAATGATGGCGGAATATAACGAACTCGGTTCATCTCAAATGTTTCTTTTATTACTTTTTTAACGGTTTACCAAAATTAGATCCGGCGCGTTAATTTAGCAAACCCCGCTAATTAAAAAGGAAAGGGCAATGGAATAACCACGGGGTCGATTTAATAAAAACCCTGTTTACCTCACCACCGCAGAAATGGTTAATTTTGCTGAATCACCCAAACGATGCAAAGCTTTTTTTTACACAAACTTAATCTTACTACCATAACGCAACCCTGAAATCTTAAATCAAAGCAATACAGTTCATTTTAAAATGATATTCGAATTTAGAATGCATAGAATAAAATTGTTGGCGCCAATAAATACAAAATATGTTTACATTTCCGAAATCGAATAGATGCGTTTTGACTTCATTATCGAGTGGACTGAAGGGTGATATTCGCGTGGCAATGTAGTTGCGGTTGGTATTTGGTAAGTTTGCGTGATTCGGCAAATTGTTGCCATATGGAAATACATAATAACGGTTTAGGGAAATTCAGTTCGGATATGAGTTATTATTTGGGAGTGAATGAGTTCGAATGCGCTTAGCCGCCGGTGACATAATGGAAAACACGATTTAAGTGACTTATGAATAAATTGGTTTAGGGTTATGGGTTTCTTAATTTTACTCTTTTTTTTGCCGGGTTAATTCTGCATGGAATTTTCAATGCGAAAATTTGGATGCTGTAACGATAAACGTCATGTTTTTTACGTTTATGCGAAGAGAAAATCAGTGAAGAGTTAGGCGTTGTCAGACTCTAAAGTACCTACCTAGTTTTCTAGACTGACAGTAATGACTAGACAGTAATCTGACAGCACCAGCCATGCATTTTAAACTTAGACTATTCAACCAACCGGACCGGCCATGTCTGTCATTTTCTACACAAAAAAAGTCTGCCGATTTTTGCGGGGGAGGGGAACGTCAAATGTATACGTAACGTCAAAATAGCCACGTCAGATAAACGTCAGTCCATACAATAAAGTATGACCACTGGTCATATCTTTTCGGAAGAGGGAAACACCTGTCAATGGCCGCTCCGGTTGGTTAAATGCCCTAAGATTTTAAACGACTCTGTGTAGCAAGAGCTGTCAGATTACTACCTTGAATTAAAAATACTACTTACTTTACTTAATTTGTGGAAGTAGTCAGTCATTACCTGATTACGGCGAAACAAAAAGGAAGTGTTGTTATGATTTTAGCAGGCTATGTATATTTGTATGTATGTTTGTATTTACTTATGTCCCTCGGTAACGCCTAAACTCCGTAAGTTTTTAATGAATGAGGGTGTCAATCGATTCGTTATATGGCCCGGGTATAGTAGCATAGGCTACATTTTAACAGACTTCAACATGTTTTTTGCCGCAGTCGGGTTATATTTACACACTTTAAAAAAACAGGTATTTTGCCGCTTGATTTGACCCTCCGGTTCGTTATAGTCAATTTCAAGGCCGCATTTCGCTATTTATCCCATACAAAATGTTAAATTTACCTTATACAAGGTGTAACAAAAATGCTGGTGATCCTTTTAAGGGCATGATTGGCATCGTATTCTAATTATGAAAAAGTAAGAAAAAAATTTTCTTCGCGTAAAAAATGGGTTTATATGGAGGGTTGGCCGGCTGAGACGACGAGTCCCATACAATTTTTTTTCGCGTCCATAAATTATTTCTCTTGCGTTTTCTTACTCGCAATACGATACCAAATGTCCTTAAACGGATCACCAGTATTTTAGTTACCTGAAGGTATGTATTTAAAAAGGCCCCTATTAATCACGTAAATCGACAAATGCATCACGTACTCAGCATTATTTTTTTATTCACACAAAACTCGAACATCTTTTCTTATTCTCAAGAACCTCAAAAACACTTTCACGCAAGATAAAGACCATTTACATACATTGGAGTGTCCGGAGTTCATTGAGACAGGGTTCCATCTGGGTCGTACCGGCCCCGGGATACACCCTTATCTGTTTTATGGGGGAAAACAGTGGCTTTTGGTGGAAACGGTGGATTTTTTCGCAGTACGTTAGTTACAGTAGTCTGATGTATGGAGGTCAATAGAATAGGGGTAGGGTTTTTTAGGCATACCTTTTTTAAAGGGCCCTCGTGTAGCCCAGCGTTGTGCCTTGCAATGGGACGTTCATAGGCTAACATATAAGCACCCTTTTGACTGCAATCAGAAGATGACACTGGTTTATATGTATATATTGTGACGGTTCTTTTCCCGTCTAAGTCAAACTCAAGTAAACTATACGGTCGAATAATGGCTATAATCTCCGAGTCAATTAATGGGGCTTGACAAGCACGGCACGGCCCATTGAAGCTGACGATCTCCGAGCCGGCTCTCGGACTATCGACCGTGGCATATTAAGGTGATTGCGATGTATCTATTAAAATACCTTAAACTGATTTATATTATAATTTTTGAGCAAGATTAAGCGTATACCGTCAAGTCTGGCAACTTTGCCACTTTTCACAGGTGTTGAAAAGTCATAGTACTTTTTTAACCAGAATTCATATGAAACCACTGAAGTATGAATGACGCGACACATAATATATTTATCAACGAGTGCATACATAAGATGGTTTATAAATTAAATGACGGATAATAAGGTTTTACGAGTAAAAAGAAAACTGGCAAAGTTACCTATACCGTGTGGCAACTTTGCCAACTGCATTTTTACGTTGTATAGTAATTTAGTTGTATTTACAATATTAGTAAAGAATATTCAGTATTTAGGATACAATATTTTGGAATTTGATCCTTAATGATATATTATTCCATAAAGAAATACAGCAAAAGTGGCAAAGTCGATCACCCATTTAAGAAAATTTCATAGAAAGTCAGTGAATGTCAGGTGAAGTGGTCAGGGTTGACACAAATGAAAAAATATTAATTATTTAAGTACTTATTTATTTTGTTACATACGAGTAATCAGGTTACATAAGTACTCAGGAAAAACATAAAAGACACCTTAATTAAAATATTATCAAAAACGAAACATAGAAAACTCTTTAAGAGGCCTATCACAGGTCCACTCGTAAATAATTGTGATTACCTAGGTACCTATTTAAACTTGACGATAGACATTTATAAAAGGGCTTCGTCACGAACTGCCTCGTCGCCTCTTAACAAAAGTATTATCGAAACAAAACACTTAGGTATATGTAGTAATTATTACCAATAAAATAAGTATGTCACAGTTAACTTTGAGTTTTCTTTTTTACTTAAACAAAACATACACTCTGTATATGTTATGGACCAAGTGATAAATAGGTCATTATACATATCTGCCTAAGTTCGTAGTTTTTTGGAGATAACTCAAAAACGCCTATACCGGTAATGCTCAAAATATTTATGGTTGAAAGAATATTAAAAGGTGTATCTTCTTGGTTTTTTTCATAATATTTGGATTTACGGTTCAAAAGTTACAGGGGGGGGGACACAATTTTTATGACTTTCGGAGCGATTATTTCTGAAAATATCCACTTAATCAAAAAATGTTCAAAGAAACCTCGGTTATTTGAACATTGTTATTTTTAGAGACCTATCGATTGATGTGCATCATGTTGATATTTGGCAAAAAAATTTTTTTGACAATTACTTACACATATGGAGTGCCCCCCTAAAAATTTTTTTTTTTGCAATTTCTCTACAAAACTAAGAAGCTGCACACACAATACACTTTATGTAAAAATTTGATAATGATACGTGTTATAGTTTCCGAGTAAAATAGCTGTGACATACGGACGGACAGACAGACAGACGGACATGACGAATCTATAAGGGTTCCGTTTTTTGCCATTTGGCTACGGAACCCTAAAAAGTATCTATCTTATGAAAAATGTAATTTAAATTTTTTGCTTGTGTACCAACCCTAGGCCGCTACAAAACATGTCAAAGCTGCCCCCCCATATTAGTCGGCGTGGTCTGGTGACTTTGCCAAAACAATTATCGGACTCAATTCAAACACTACGGCATTTATAAGGTAATCAATTCATTCCTTACCATTTAAATAACACAATATCTAAAATTTACGTACCTGGATGCGTTGTTTATACTCTAAACTTTTTAAAGTTCTTGAGCACTAACTTTTATGATTATGTGAGTGACGAATTTGGAACTGAAATGGTAAGAAAATGGTTGCCGTGGTGTTGTCTCATTCATAATAATTTTGCCAATTGATAACCATATTTTCTACTAAAAGTAGGCACAACACTAAAAAATATACGTTGTCGGTGGTATGAAAGGATTACCTTATGCACTCTGCTGGTGGCAAAGTCAGTAACCCTTGGCAAAGCTGCCAGACTTGACGGTACTGAAAAAGTTTCAGAATCGTTTTTTTTACAGAACTATCCAGCTTAACCAAAAAACTTTTTTTAAACTTTGATAATGTCATATACAGAAGTTTATAATTTACATAACAAGAAGTAGTTAAAATAATCAGAAATATTTAATTAATACAATTATTTGATTTATATCTCTGCTCAGGTACATAATCCTAACTAAACATTTTTGGTCGTTGTTTTTGAGGACGCCCTCTGTGCAGATTTATTATAAGTTCTAACGTATAACTAAAGTTTTTAGAATATTTTATAGTTTCTGAGTGAAAAGAATTATTGATAAAGCATGACGAAACCACACGAACTGGCTGTCTACGGAGCCTAACAAATCTTCTAATTTCTTCAAAAGAACTTTAATAACGAATCCCGACATTCCCGACCTGGAATCGCGAAGTCCTCCGTTAATGAAATCAGGCGCCGTTCATTTCGGATCGGCCCCGCGCCCCGCGCCCCGCGCCCCGTGCCCCGTGCCCCGTGCCCCGCGCCCCGTGGCAATCACCTACAAATTGTATAAGTGCACTTAACCGGTTCAGTTATGCCAAGGGGAAAAGGCAAATATGGGGAAATTAGTTGCGATTGATTGACGTTGTTTGAAATCATCTTTTTAGTAAATAAATATACAGGGTGGAAAAAATCTTACTGACCGAACTACCTTAAATCGTTGAATTAGCTTATTTTACGTAAAGAAAACATTCTTTTATTTTTAAAAAGGAACATAACGCATTTACATTTTTTTTTGAAAAATTAACAGTTTATAAAAAAACTTATTTAGTCACTTTTACCAGATACAATTCTGATGACAATTGGTACCAATCGATCATAAAAACTTACTAATTCTAACCAAGTTTAGCGCAAAAGAAAAGTCATAAACAATCAATAAAAAAAAACACACAAAGCGAAAATTGAAAAAAACGTATAATTGCAACTTTTTAGGAAAAATAAAATAATGATTCCTTTCAGTAAATTCAAATTGAGCTATCTCAACGTTTTCAGGTAAGTACATATAGTACGGGCGGCGGCCGTAGGATCTGCTACGTAACGTAATACAAAGATAAGCCCCATGGCACATGTTCATAAAAGTGGTGCTGAGTTCCGGAAAAATAGTAAAAAAAATTAGAATTGGCCGAAAGCACAAAAAAGTACCACTTCCGGTTTAAAAAATGGATGGTATTTACCAACGGTATTTGATACTGAGATGATTATTGTGGCAACAAATAGTAATTTGTATTTAGGTACAGAAAAACCCAGTCTGCCAGTTTCTGCACGGCCGAAAGTTATTTCTGTGTGCCCGGCAGACTGGTTCAAAAGGGACGTACATTTGGAGTCAAATTCGTTACTTTTAAACTAGTCTGCCGGGCACTTCCGGCCATGCAGGAACTGGCAGACTGGGTTTTTCTATACCTAAAAATAAATTACTATTTGTTGCCACAAGTGTCATCTTTGTATCCAATGACGTAGGTAAATACCATCCATTTTTTAAACCGGAAGTGTTACTTTTTTGTGCTTTCGGCCAATTCTAATTTTTTTTACTATTTTTCCAGAACTCAGTATCAGTTTTATGAACATGTGCCATAGGGCTTACCTTTGTATCACGTTACGTAGCAGATCCTACGGCCGCCGCCCGTACTAATATAAGGTACATCCTGTATATGCTAAGACCGTTCATCCAGCACCTCAACCGCGAAGTAAACTCAATCAAACAGCTCATTCCGAAAGCAAGCGTTCGTGATTGTATAAGTGCAGCTAACGGGTTCACTTATTTCCCCCGGGAGCCGCGGGAAAGGTAAATACTGGGAAATAAGTTAGCGATAGACTTAGCGGTTGTTTCTACCAGATAATTAGATTGGGTTGAATTATAAACTTGTATAGATGTCATATACAAAGGAAAAAGTGACCAACGCCTCCGGTGCCCAAGGCTGGATTCGAACCAGGGTCTTCTGCATTCGCGGCAGACGCGTTAACCAACTTCGCAACCTGGCCACGAAAGCACCGGTCGAATTTCCCCGTGTATATGCAATCTTTGTAAATGCTAAGGCATCTTTGTATAATTTGATTTGTTCTTTCAGTTCTATAGATTGGGTTGAATTTGTTTGATGATAGATTGGGTTGGCGATTTTTTATGGATGGTAAGTGGCCAACTTGGCCTATGAATCCAAGCCTATGAAGCCAAGTCCAAGCGCGTTGTCGACGCTTTAAGGGCGGCCACCGACTACCGTGAAATGGGGTGATTTTAGGAAATTTTGGGGCTACCTTGATAGATTTCAAACGGTCATAAAAGCGGTGTTATTTACAATTTTCTTAATCTATATTGGTAAATGGCTAGAATATTATATATTCTTACATTTTACTAGACGTCTAGAGATTGAATATCCATACTTTGGCGATTAAGTCGATTTTTCAAAGTCGCCCCTGTATTTTAAAGTCACCCACGGTACCAGTCCGCCTGTAGTCCGCCTGACGATATTCGGCCTGACAGTTGTTCGGAGCGGCCATATTTTTGTTTTAACTGACAGGCTGAGATCGTCAGGCGGACTGCAGACGGACTGATAGTCGGTGGCAGCCTTAAAAATCTGGACACTACATTTTTGAAAACCCCATACAGTATTAAGTCCGTATAGTCTAGGTGACATGGAGCGTGACCATACAAGTGAACGCACCATTATATCGACGGTGCCGTATTGTAATTTTAAAATACATCATCATCAAAATTTAAGAGCATGGCTCTTGTCGGTGGAGTATGCGCCAGTTATCGCGGTCCTCGGCTAGGTTTTTTAGGGCCCTGTAAGACACGACATTTGCTTTTTCGTTTAGTTGTTGTGTACAGCTTGCTCGTGGTTTTCCTCTTCCTCTCCTAGCTTCAATCTTGCCTTCTAATATAGTTTTAAAGAAAGTGTCGTGTCTTATCAAGTGACCTATCATTTTGCCTCGCCTATTCTCTATGGTTCTCAGTAGGTTCCTCTTCTCTCCAACTATTTGCAGCACTTCCTCGTTCGTTTTTTTCTCTGTCCAACTTATTCTCTCCATTCTTCTCCACAACCACATCTCAAAAGCCTCCAATCGGTTCCTATCTTTCTGCCGCATTGTCCACGTCTCACACCCATACAACAGTACATTTAAAACACAATCTATCTCATACATAACTCCAACACGAAAAACAAATCAACCACTACTGAAGTTGTATTGGAGTTGCAAAGGAATATTTTTCAAGCAAATTTTGATGATTCTGATTCAGAGTATTCAGCCGTTTAGGCGCTAGCTGTATTGCGTATTATGGCTCCTCTACATGATGGGCCATCATAGGGACGCAGCTATGCGTTAGAGGGAGCTAGCGATATTGCTATCCCGTTCCGTCGTATAGCTGCGTCTCTATGATGGCCCATCATGTAGAGGAGCCATTAGAGTTGTATTAATGTTGGGTTGTACACATGTGCTTTAACGTTATAATACGGCGTATAAAAGTGACTTATGTATAAAAATCCTTAAGCAATTCGGTTCGAAAATGTATTCAAAGAATTTTGAGAAAAATGTTAACTAAAAACAAGGTGAAAAGCGTTCCATTGTTATCATAAATGCCTTAGATATTCGCTTTAAAAATACCTTTTAACAAGCAGACAGGTGAGCTCAAGCGCTCCCATATAACGTTTTGTACTTGTACGTCTGCGAGCCTGTCACTTTTCTTCTCGTATGCTCGGAACGAATTGTGATATTTTCTTTTTCATGTTGATATTTCTTTTAGTCTCAAACTTTACGAGTATCTAGCAATATTAGGGTAAAAATCTTATTAAACACTATTTGACACGTAATGTCAAGACTTCACTTTCAAGAAAACAAACGCCTGTCAAGATATTTTTGGACACTTTTGCCCGCAATGTATAACCCTTCTGCTGCTAAATGTAACCTAGCAATAATTACCAATTTTCATGTATAGTTATGCATATTTTGTGTATTTACGAATCACATCGGGGTCGGAACATGCGATGCCCTAATGGATTACAAAAAGCAATTATTACATTTTATCTCCTGAATCCATAAATACAGGGGGCATGTCACATAAATTCACCGGCAAATGATAAGGACGAGAATTGATCTTTTCAACTGTCAATACGTAAAATATGTGCCTTATGGCCTTGGCATAGGGGTTTGTTTTGACTGTCTAAAGATTTTTTGTTTTTATGATTAAAAAAAGAAACGAATTTCATTCATCACGTGCGTTTTATTTAGGTACCCTGAATCCCGTTATTTATGTAGAATACATAAAATTAAACATAATGTTGTAAAAAATACCTTATTCTCCAATATTAATGTTCGGCCACGCAATTTGATGTTTTTACATTACCAGCGGAGGTATATTTTAGAACCTTGAAACACAGTTTTCGACAGTTAGATTGGTTAGGAAACAATTCTTAGTCAATTACCAGAACCAAGAACTGTTTTTGCCTCACTATGAAATTTTTACGCTACAGTAAAAAAACACAAAAACATATGCACACGCATGCAATCAAAACCACAACCTCCTTTGTCGTAGTCGAGTAAAAATACAAAATAAATTATTTCGATTGGTGTCAACATCCTTATGCTTCTGCTATGCGGGCAGAAAATTCCACTCCCTCGTCTGAAGAAAATATTAGCTCCGGTATTTTAATAAAATCTTCCCAGGTTATTTTTACCAGTCATGTTCTACAGCATTTCCGCGTGTTTTATAAGAGAGGGAGGGAAATCTGCTCTTTATTCAAAATAAAATATAAGGAACCTGTCCTACCTTGCCGACGAGTGTACAACATTATACACATCGCTATATATGTATACATATACAGCCGTGAATGGATGATAGACCAAGTTATAACAGTTATCAGCAAAATATAAAAAAAAATCTATCACATGTTCTTCAAAAATTATGGTCACTTTAAAAATTTACTAGAAGTTAAGTGACCAGGGCGTGAATATTCTAGTAAATTTTTAAAGTGACCATAATTTTTGAAGAACATGTGGTAGATTTTTTTTTGTATTTTTCTGATAACTGTTATAACTTGGTCTATCATCCATTCACGGCTTGACGTCGATTTCTGGGACACCCTGTATATCGCTTATACAGGTTGATTCAGTAGACGTGAGCAGGATTAACACTGCGGATTCAGTCAATAACAAGCTATTGTTTGATACCAGTATTAGTGTAATTAGCGCATTTTTTTTTGTTTTTGTAGGGTGACCATGATTAGGTACACAGAACAAAATTTCTACGTAACAAAAAATTAAAATTCGTTGTTATTTCACTTAAACATGATGGCGGCCGATTTATTATCGTTAACTAAGTATGTAGGGTTGTTCTTGCTCACGTCTCCTGAATCACCCTGTATATTAGCGATAAGAAAGTCTGTTGTTTGCCGCTTTTTATGTCCATCATGTATTTTCTACTGTGTTGTAATTTTTGAGGTGTGCAATAAACCATTCGTTCATTCGTATGTACACAGTCATTACAGTAGCAAGCTTCTACCTTAGAATGAATCCCGATCCTGAACCCGTTCAGTAAGTAAGTAGCTTAGAGCATTTAACCAACTGGAGCGGCCATTGACAGGCGTTCCCCTCTGCCGAAAATATATGACCAGTGGTCATACTCATTGTATGGGCTGACGTTTATCTGACGTGGCTATTTTGACGTTTCGCATACGTTTGACGTTCCCCTCCCCTGCAAAAATCTGTAGACTTTTTTTGTATAGAAAATGACAGACATTGCCGGTCTGGTTGGTAAGATTATTGTTCAATATTGTTTCTAGTTATAATATATTTATTTAAAAATATATATAATGAGTATTTATCTATATCTGGTCTATGTCGTCGTCACAACACCAGCCTTGTTGAGAATATTTTGGGACTAGGTCGAATTGTGTAAGATAGTCCCATTATATTTATTTTTATTTCCACATTTATATAGGCAATATTTAAAAAAAAAATTATAGATACAATGACGAAAAACAGCAACTCACTACTGTTATCAATATCATCTTTGAATCATTTTATAAAGTAAAATTAAAAAGTCCTTCTAAAAATCACTCCTCCTTTCAGCGTAGTACGAAGACCTGCCCAACATTGGGATAATAAGCTAACATTTCCTTAGAAGGTGTCATACAATGAATCTTTGTTACGAAAGGGCACCTTATTTACCTAGGCCGGGAGATAGACCCTCGCATGATAGATGGCATTGAGCAAGCTTGTCTACATTACGCGATTTGCCTTACAATTCACTTTTGATGGCTATCTGCATAGAGCTGTTGATGCCAGTGAAATTTACGGTGTTCAAACATGAAGGTTGTAAACATAATTGTTTATACAGGTTATATTACAGGTCGCCTGCTATTTCATTTCCCAACCCCATAGTTGGGAAATGAAAATTGCCTACTATTAGGTTGGGTTAGGTTAGGTTGGATTATGTAAAGTTGGGAAATGAAATTCGGCCAAATGAAACTTCTGCGAAAAGTTGGTTGGCAAGTGAAATTTGGCAATATGATTTTCGGCGAAAAGGCAGAGAACCCGCCACATAAGTAATGTTTTACCGGCAAAGTTAACCTCGCCTTGCTGGACATCATTGAAACAAACACGAAATAATTACTTTAAGTGTAGTGGAACCCCAATATAAAAGACCTTTTGAAAACGAAAGCAACAAAAAAGGCAGTTTCTTACCTCGAAAACTTAATGATGGTTGGATATATCGCATAATACTTTGTCACCTTCCCTGTATCATTCCTCACACAATGTCAACAATCATAGGGTGACCAGGTATAATTGAAATTAGATAATGAATTGAAAATTGGTTGTATCTGCTTTGTATACATACGGAACCCTCTTGAAGGGTTCCAACCGATCGAACCCTTTGTTTTCCCGCCCCTCGCACGATCAGCCGGAAAATTATGTTAACATTTACATTGACGTCCTGTTTTTGTATCCTCCAGTATCGCAGTCTCTCTCAAATAATAATGGATCATATTGATTTATTTTTTTACCGTTATTCAGTTGTTTGTTGAAGGTTCGCGATTTTGAATATAATAGCAGTTTGATGTTTTCTTTCTATCTTATGTAGTTATGACATTTATGTAAGTTGTCATTCGCCCGTATTAGATTTACACACTGTATACTTTCGTGTCTTTGTGGTGTTCATGAAAATGGTTTTAGAACTGTTATTTTCTTATAAAACTATATATAAATGTTATTACACTTTTTTTAATATCATTGAAATCGATGAGGAGGACTACCTCTATATTACACTTTTTTTAATATTTTCAGCAAATGAAAATAATAGTAGGTGGTAATTACGTATAATACCTTTCATTGGCATGTATTTTTATAAATAGAATATTGATAAATCGTCCTCCTTTTAAAATCACAGTGATAACAAATTGGCTATAAGGCAAAAATAATATAATAAAAAAATTGCTGAAAAATTACGAATAATAAAAAATACGCTCCAAGGCTACTTATTATCCTCGCATTTAAAATTGAGATTACATACAACGTAAACCAATCTTGGGACTGGCCATTTTCCTGGAGGCAAATTAAAGGAAAACATATTTTTTGGGAATTCAGTTACCAAGAGAGTAAAAGATAATGGGAAATTATTTTTGAAAGCATTTCTTATCAGCGGTAAGAGGGCGTTCATTTCCGAGACAATTTATAGATTTAAAAATATATCGAAGCGATTGGCAACATTTTCGAGTAAATTCTTTGTGTATTTTTGCGGAAGTCTAAATAGGTTGTCGCTTTTTCTCAGGGTGTTCAGTTTTAAAATTGGCAAAATGAAAGTCGAAGCAAAAAAGATGTTCGAGGAACTTCAAAATACACTTATATTGTTGTCAATTCGTAAAGAGTAGGTTTGGTTAGTTCATATTAACGTGAATGCATAGTAATTAGGGTTTGTACAGTCACCGGCAATAATATCTTCCTACACGAAGGCCGCAAAAATATGTGACACGCTCCTATGACCCTACAAATAACAGCGTGACCCTACAAATAACAGTGACGATACTATTGCCGGTGACTGTACGACGGATCTGAAATGTACGGGAAGATCCGTGGATCCGGATCCAGATCCGGATAATTTCATACATTTCGGATCAAGATTGCAAACCCTAATAGTATTTTTTTATTTTTTGCAGTGAACACTTTTTGGTTATTATAAGTAAGGTAATTTAGAATTTTGTGACATTGTTATTAAACTTGGATTTTATGAAAATAAATAAACTGCTATTCGATTAAGATAATGATCAATTATTTTTATTATACTAATAGAAAATAACGATAACTTAACTACATAGTTTAGTTTAGCTTCTAAGTAAGTATATATTTTTTTTCTATTAGTTATATAAGTTTGTTACCATTGAAGAAAAACTTTTGCAGGTATATTTGACAACAATCAAGTTAAATATTAAAAGCCCTGTCACGTGAAAACACATCAATCAAAGTCTAGAAAACTAGGTGCTCCTGGGAAATTTTTCCAACACATTACGTCAGACGCGAACTGACTGACGGACGGGATCGCGTAAATAAATAATGTAGTCACATATCGGGGCAAATCTTTTGGAAACTAGTAAATCAAATCAAATGTTACAAGTTTTCCGTATACAGGGTGTAACAAAAATACTGGTGATCCATTTAAGGGCATATTTGGTATCCTATTGCGAGTAGGAAAAAGTAGGAAAAAAATTTTTTTGACGCGAAAAAAAAAATTTTTTTGTATGGGACACGTCGTCCCAGCCGGCCAACCCTCCATACAAAACCAAAAAAAAACTGCGCGATAAAAACTTTTTTTCTTAGGTTTTCATAATTAGAATACGATACCAATTATGCCCTTAAAAGGATCACCAGTATTTTTTTTACACCTTGTATATGTTTTGTGGTTGTGTATATTTTTTGGAGTAGTCGTGGAAAACTGAGATTTCTTTCATTAATAATTATTTGATCCACAATTTTATAATCCACGCCGTAGGCTTCGCAAGACTGATACAAAAACAGGTCAACCACAGGCTTCGTCACATAACAAT
The DNA here is from genome assembly GCA_911728535.1 of Pammene fasciana. Lineage (NCBI taxonomy): Eukaryota > Metazoa > Arthropoda > Insecta > Lepidoptera > Tortricidae > Pammene > Pammene fasciana. The sequence goes on from OU452280.1 coordinate 259,989, forward strand.
CAAACTTTACAAGATGAAATCTGCCACAGGCTTTGTCAATAATAAGTACACAATAAATCTTAATTACACAGACCACCCCGGACCGTAGCCAGCCCAAAAGCCCCCATGACACTAGCAGCGTTGCCACGCTGAATTGCCAAGGAAATCTTTTATATGTATATATGTATGTACAATGTCTACTTACTTCACTCTGTGTGACCAACTTTTATTAGATAAATAAATAAACACAAAATTTTAAGGAGTTTTGTCACCGAGGAGAAATGACCTAAGGAATCAAACTGGTCGCCTGTACCGTCAGCAAGGGGCTACTTTGAAAAATAATAGGTTTTTTCAAACGCTCTATTAACTTAAACGGGAAAAGGGACTGAATTTATTTTCGAATATATATAAATAGACTATATACTCTTGTATATGGCACAAGCCGAAACACGATTGCTGAAAGTTGCCTTGATAGAAAAAAAAACCGAAGTTGGGTCCTTTTTCGCCTTATTTTTCTCAGCTTACGTAAACTATTAGAGATTAAGCAATATAACTTAGTAAAAAATATGGTATTCTGGTTTACCTAAAAAGTCACAGAAGCAAAATTAGACAAAACTTATAGATATGCTTATTTATCGTAGTTTGGTCAAAAAATCTGATCCTTAAGAACGCTGCATCTCTTTCTTTCGTGCACGGGAGCCATAAATGTCTCTTACGGATGGGCGTGGCTTGTCTGAATCGAGGAATGGCCTTAAGCGGGTGAGGTGTCCAATATAAGCTTGACACAACTTTATTGTTAAAAAAATAAGAGCGCGGTAATTTTGAACCCCTCACCCGCCTAGCTACCTACTTCTGCTAACTGTACATGAAGTTCTATAACACTAGCTTGGCTAATAGTACACTGCTCCAGGGAAATGGTATCGCATTAACACTGACATCAGGATTGACGCACCAATAAGTAATGAGCGTCGGCCCGTCGCTTTCGAGATAATTAACTGATGTGTCTAGTATATCTGTAATTGAGCATTAGGAGCTATGGGCACGTCTGAGGAGTTTCCAGTGCGAAGTGACACGTAATGTGATCTAACCAATTGGATCCTAGGCCACAACCTACATAACCTTGCTAACCTTGCTTATCATAATAGCCAGTTTAGAAGTAGATAAAAGACAAGACAAAAATAAAGTAGGTAGGAAGTTAGACAAGGCTTTACACTGGCCTAGTGGCCTGTGGTTCCTAACAATATCGTGCGGACGATTCCCACTAATCCCAATCCCACCATGGTTCACTCATGGGTAATTTCTCATAATGCATCAAAAGCAGAACTCTAGGATTTGTTTTCTTGAAGTGGTTTGCATTCTTTAACTTCCACCACTTTACATCTGCTAGATATCCACATCCATAAATAAGCATAGTATAGGAAACTAACGAGAGGGGTTCCACCTTTATTTCAAGTCGCTTCCCTATAATCCATTTTAATTTGTACCATTTAATAACAAAGCCACTCAGAAAAATTTCAAATTTCTTTTGAATTTATTTACCTTTAGATTGTCAGCGGCAGAGTTCAACATTCTTAATTATCTGAACAATGCACCCTTTGTGAAAAATCCAACGCTTAATTACTCTGTATCAGGGTAGCACAATGGCAACTATCCTATCCTATCTTATCTTATCTGTAACCGTCGCCGAAAGCAAAACCCACGAAATCCGTGAATAGAAATGTGTCGCAAGTTATGAGAGAAGAACTATTTAATTCAATAGGTCATCATTGCCCATGAACACAAACAACATCAAAAGAACCACTCGGGAATCAGACAATAAGCTGCCTTTCTACTGACGCGGAGATAAGCGGCCAATGATGCTATTCCTCACGTCCCCGCTCCTTTTGGCTTGAGTGGAAGAGCATTATGCGTTGCCAAAATTTTGAGAGCCATGTATGGTATAATTTTAAGCATGAAATATGTTGTCCCTACTTATTTATTGCCGAAAATGTCGAGAAGGATTTTGATTGTGAAATCCAAAGTCTTATAAGGAGCTTGACAATTAACAAAAGACACAAAGATTGTAGAATAAACAACAGAAACGTATAATTTGATCACGAGTAGATTCTGAAGGTACACCGCCCATAGTAGTTGGGGCCTTGAGAAAACAGAGGACATTAATCAGAACATATCAGCCATTTGAATGAGTTATATCTATGGAGTCTGCGGACAAAACTCTCAGATTAGCAAACAATGGAGGAAATAAGACTTTGTGTATAGAGAGAATAGTAGATAGAGCAGATCAGTCCTTTAAGCAAGACACAATATTTGAAAAACACCATCAAAAACTTCAATCGCTTATGGCTTGTGCTGAGGCAACTCTCAGACAAGACGTCTCGGGCAGATCTGACGGACAATGGGGAGAATAGGGCCACGGCGTAGACGCCTATTGTCGCCGGGGCTTTGAGGACACAGGGGACAGCGATCGGGTCAGGTCAGCCCTTTGGGAGAGATCAGAAAGTAGATAAATGTTCTATCAGAGGTGTAGCTGTAAGGTTTGTTTTACCTTTTAAATAAACAATTTTGTATCAACTAACAGTAAATATAGCCTATCCCGTATCCTGAAAAGCTACAAAACAGTTATCATGATTTGGTTTTGTAACGAAGTGTATTTAACAATAATTATGAGTAAAAATTGGTACATGCCTACAAGTTTTTAGGGATAATGCTGAACGTTCAACTCTTTGTCTATTTTCTTTCTCTTTCATTCTCCTGAGGCTTATGTAAAGTTAAAAATCTAGAAGAAATACAAAAGATAAAAAATTAAAAGTTATATAATAACATAAAACATATCTATAGATATAAATATGATATGAATATTGTTAAAAGGATAACAGAAGGTAAGTTAAACAAAAAAGCAGCAAAGAGATAGAAGAACGACGGACAACATCTGGACTTGGACTGGACTGGAGATGCAGTTATACTGGATAATGACAGCCGACATTCACCAGAACTACATTTTTAATTTTTTGTTTGTTGTTGAATCACCCTCGTCTTTATTATAATTTGCTAATGCCAATGAATATATGCCACCCCGGGAGAGTCTTTTATCATACATATAAACGGATAGCGTTTTCTAACATTTAACAAATGTTTTGAAGAAACAAAAAGCATATAAAGATCATCAAATTAAAAACAGTTTCATCACACACGCCCGTAATGGAATCCCGTATTTTTCTCCTCCCCGAGTCACGCCGTGAATTTTGATGGCGCCGGGAAAAATTGTATTTACGCCCGTCAAGACATTTGCGCTAATGCTACCATATGGAGCCGGGGGCAAAGTTTATGTTACACCCTCGATTTTTCCGGATTTTTTGAAGCCGCATATTGCGTTTGAATTACCTCAGACAAGCCTGCTTATAACGTAACTTTGTGAAGGAGTGTAATATTAGTTGTACATTTACAATCAACAGTTGAAGCGGATATGGTGTTCAAAATGATGAATGAAACTCAGGCTTATATTAAAAGCGTATTAAGGTTTTGTATAGTTGTTTTACAGTCACTTCTGGATGTAATTGGACAGGACCGTGACAAGTGGCGTACACCAAGAGAGTCATATGCTTAACATTGGGTGCAAAAGACTGAAAAAATGATGACGAGATTAACAGCCTGGAGTGATCAATATAACCCAAAGTTTTTGTAGTTAATAAACAGTTTACCGACGAGACTAGACCTCCGGATTGAAAGTTACCACTATGCTACCATCGCTTCCAATCTAATCGCGAGAATTGCCTGTACCATCGCCCACACTGTTGCAGTTGCCCATTGGTGGACCTTATGCCTTTTGTAATACGATGTACAGTTAAGAGTATTGCTGTTTGTACGCACCCATTGGGGATAATCATGAGATTACTATTCCCCCGACCTACTGAACTTAATAAAAACGCAAAACACAGTTTATCTCTTTTAGCCCTGATGTAAGGTTATTCGTAGTTCATAAACAAGCAATCCTAACCCGAAAAACACTTGGTCTCTTTCTTACAACCATATTTGTTAGAAAGGGACTCCCGTTTATGTTTCATCTTTATGTACCGGCCCATAGTAAAATTCACTGACCATAGATGGACATTATGTCTTTGTAATAAGGTTTACCATGAGTCTGGCAGGTTCGCCATTGGGATCACGTTCTCGGCTATTTATTGGCCATCGTCTGAGGAATGTCTATTGGACGTTTTTCACAACATTAACTCGGAGTGGCTGGACTAATGGAATTCTTGCAGGATTCGGGTCATGAATTGATGGTTTCATATGAAATGTAAGAATATGTGTTTAAGATACCAACAGCTAGAAGGACTTAAAAAAAAGGAATTAAATCTCTATCCTTCATAATTATTATTTATTAGCCGGTTTATTTTACACCGGTAAAATATACGGTTTTGCAACGAAACCGAAATTGAAGTAATTTTCTAAAATTTGCTTACTTCCTACGTATTTTCTGTATTAAATTAACTAAAATAAACGCTTTCTGTCGGGTCCGTTGCGTTCTGAAGACTGAAGTAACATAGTAACAGACAGACAGAGGTACTTCGTAGTAGGTTTATACAGGGTGTCCCAGAAATCGACGTCAAACCGTGAATGGATGATAGACCAAGTTATAACAGTTATCAGAAAAATACAAAAAAAAAACTATCACATGTTCTTCAAAAATTATGGTCACTTTAAAAATGTACTAGGAGTTAAGAGACCAGTAGTCCCCTCCGTTATGGGAGAGGGTCTAAGTGATAGTTCAGATCTGGATACGGTTACCAACTTTTAGTATGTTGTTGGGCACGACACTAGGACCCCAAAACTGCCGAGAGACGGGGACGTCGATGAATGTCTCCCGTGTAATGACGTCATCAAAATGGCTGCCGCTTCGTTGCGAAAGGTGTAAATTTCATCCAAACTGTGCATTGCACCTATACGTGTGTAGTATCAAACGAAAGAAAATTAAATGTGCTATATTGTTGTAATACATTTTATACTACTGTATATTACAGTTTGACAGCTATAAACGAAAACCCAAAATCAGGCTAAAAAATAATTCGGATATTTGCATTTTACAACAAAATTATAAGTCCAACTTTAAAGCCGAGTACTACAATAACAAAACAGGCTATTTAAGCTATACATTGCTATAAAAAATATTAAAATCTGGTTATAATTGTGGCAGCTATGTTAAAAAACATGTCGGCAGTGTCGGCACTGCCGAGCTATTTCCTTAGAGTGAAAAAATAACAATTTTCACAATTTACAGAATATCCGCAGAAGCTTCGAGTATATTGTTGGTCAAATAATTTGGAGCCCCTAAATGTTGGAAAAATATCTCTATAGTGACTGAGGTCCAAATAATGACGTCATGAACGTGACCGCTACCGAAATTTGTAATACATAAATTAAAGCTATACCATGACACATACACACATGTGTGTAGCATCGATCGAAAGCTTATTGAATTTACTTCAGTACATATATACATTATTTGTGAAAATAATGTATAGTTTAGGAGTTGTTGACAAAATAAAATATTTTTTTAGGAAAATAAAATGTATATGTTAATTCTGTGGCCAAAGAAAATACAATACACTAATGTTTTGTATAGCATTAAAAACACCAACTATTCAGCTTTAAAACTCAGTTTGAATTTATAAAATTTGATAAGAACTATAAAAGTTGTACTTACAACTCTAAAGCACACTAACTATTTTACCTACAATGCACTCATACTATGAGAAGCTTGGGCCTAATTAAGTAATTATTGACTAGTTTTTTCTAAATTTTGTAAGGATTTAGGGTTCCTTGTCATTAAAGTAAATAAAAAAACTGGCCAAGTGCAAGTTGGACTCGCGCTCCGAGGGTTCCATATACATCACACAATTTTAACAATTTGTATTTTTAAGACCAACTTACGCTTGACCGCAGGGTTATTAGTGTTTTTTTCTGTAATGTACAGGTAAAGAACTATATTACGTATTTTTTTCTAAAATGTAGGTTCGTCGGTTTCCGGGGACGGAGAGCAATGGAAAATTTTCGCCTTATTTCTTAAATTACTTACAAACTATACCTTGTTATATATCAAATGTAAGGATTTGATGTGAAAACTACAAATATATAACTTTTATAATTTTAATTTTAATAGTTTTGAAGTTATTCAAGAATAAAGGCGAAAATTGACCATTCCCCTCCGTCTCTCGGAAACCGAAGAAACTACATTTTAGAAAAAAAAACCTAATATAGTTTTTTGCCTGTACATTAAAGAAAAAAACACTAAAAAGTCTGCGGTCAAGCGTAAGTTGGTCTTAAAAATACAAATTGTTAAAATTGTGTGATGTATATGGAACCCTCGGAGCGCGAGTCCAACTTGCACTTGGCCAGTTTTTTTATTTACTTTAATGACAAGGAACCCTAAATCCTTACAAAATTTAGAAAAAACTAGTCAATAATTACTTAATTAGGCCCAAGCTTCTCATAGTATGAGTGCATTGTAGGTAAAATAGTTAGTGTGCTTTAGAGTTGTAAGCACAACTTTTATAGTTCTTATCAAATTTTATAAATTCAAACTGTGTTTTAAAGCTGAATAGTTGGTGTTTTTAATGCTATACAAAAAATTAGTGTATTGTATTTTCTTAGGCCACAGAATTAACATATACATTTTATTTTCCTAAAAAAATATTTTATTTTGTCAACAACTCCTAAACTATACATTATTTTTACAAATAATGTATGTATGTATTGTAGTAAATTCAATAAGCTTTCGATCGATGCTACACACATGTGTGTATGTGTCATGGTATAGCTATAATTTATGTTTTACAAATTTCGGTAGTGGTCACGTTCATGACGTCATTATTTGGACCTCAATCACTATAGAGATATTTTTCCGACATTTAAGGGCTCCAAATTATTTGACCAACAATATACTCGAAGCTTCTGCGGATATTCTGTAAATTGTGAAAATTGTTATTTTTTCACTCTAAGGAAATAGCTTGGCAGTGCCGACATGTTTTTTAACATAGCTGCCACAATTATTACCAGATTTTAATATTTTTTATAGCAATGTATAGCTTAAATAGCCTGTTTTGTTATTGTAGTACTCGGCTTTAAAGTTGGACTTATAATTTTGTTGTAAAATGCAAATATCCGAATTATTTTTTAGCCTGATTTTGGGTTTTCGTTTATAGCTGTCAAACTGTAATATACAGTAGTATTAAATGTATTACAACAATATAGCACATTTAATCTTCTTTCGTTTGATACTACACATGTATAGGTGCAATGCACAGTTTGGATGAAATTTACACTTTTCGCAACGAAGCGGCTGCCATTTTTATGACGTCATTACTCGGGAGACATTCATCGACGTCCCCGTCTCTCGGCAGTTTTGGGGTCCTGGTGTCGTACCTAACAACATACTAAAAGAAGGTAACCGTATCCAGCTCTGAACTATATTCCCATAAGGGAGAGCACTACAGGGCGTCAATATTCTAGTAAATTTTTAAAGTGACCATAATTTTTGAAGAACATGTGATAATTTTTTTTTGTATTTTTCTGATAACTGTTATAACTTGGTCTATCATCCATTCACGGCTTGACGTCGATTTCTGGGACACCCTGTATATCGGATAGTCCATAATATCCAATAACTATTTGCAGGAGCAGTGTGCACCCAGCTGCACTAAACCGTCGTTACATGAACGCTGTCTGTCGCGGTCCGTTGCATTCTGAAGACTGAAGTGACAAGTTAACAAACAGACAGACAGACAGAGGTACTTCGTAGTAGGTTTATATATCGGATGGTTCATAGTAACTTATTAATATTTGCAGAAGCAGTGTGCACCGAGCTGCACTAAACCGTCGTTACATGAACGCTGTCTGTCGCGGTCCGTTGCGTTCTGAAGACGTTGGAGTTCAAACGTTTTTCATTATTTTCTCAGTAGCAAACAAAATCAGTATTTTGTAAACAACATTAACTTTTTTCAAAGTACATTTATAGTTTAATTATATATTTTTAATGCTCTTCTGTCCACGACTCAATCTTTCAACCAATTAATTAATCTTACAGCATCAAAAAATACACTACCAATGATTATATTCTAACAATGCATATATTCATGGATCTATTAATGTCGGCTCACTCACATAATTTAATTCAAATTTTGCTATAACATATGGTTTTGAAAATAGATCAGAACATGTCATGCAAAATTTAACCTGAAAATTACCCAGTTCCCGTTATATAATATTCTAATATATCATCTGAGTCACACGAGAGTTTTATAATTAAAATAGTTAAAAGTATCGCTTTTCTCTATGACTGGCAGGTGGCAGCCAGTCTTCTATCAGTGTACAGTCGCCATGAAATATATAGGAGCAGCCAAAGTACTCAAAATATCTGAAAATGCACTTTATCGTCTTGACAATAGAGGCTTCGTTTATATATTTGTGACCACCTTGGCCGCTCCGATATATCTGATAGCGACTATACTTTAGGATATAAATTAGTTTTCTCTCTTTCTTTCCTTCCATAAAATATATCATTGTCTAAAAATCAGCACTCCAGGCACGTAGCTCAAATCAATCCTTGAATTTAAAGCTATTTTATTTTTCCTAATATTAGCTTTCCAAGTCGAGTGAGACTAATTCACTCGAGGAGAGCACGTAGCGGAGTATTTGAAGTCTCGGATTTTTGCTTTATCGATGGAACCAGAGACAAGGTAGTAATAAGAACTGCTGCAGGTTTTGTCTCTGAAATACTGCTACTCAATGGCGCACCGACCCAAAGTGAGTCCTGGCCTCCGACACGAGTTTACGCCAGTTGTCTCGATCTTGCGCAGTCTCCCACCAGTTAACAAGCCACCAGTTAAGTGTGGATCTCCAAGCTATAATTGCTGTTTTTTCACGCTATATCGAACCGCATACGATCGAAGCAGAGACAGACGGGAATACATCTAAAGCTGCGTTTACACCGAGAAAGAGATGAACGGAGATGAGTGACGTGCGGGAATGAACCAATAGGCTGCCTTTCCACTGATGATGGTATTGGTTGAGTCCATCACGTCTCTTCTCATCTACGGTTCAGTGAAAAGGCAGCCTAATAACATATAGAGTCACGTTTCTAGACATTATTGTAAAGGACAAGTGCCGTGAAAGTGGGAACATTCGTTTGTATGCACAAACATACGAAAAAAAGCCTCACATTCTGAACCTAGCGTGCCGTACTTTCCTTTTTGGGACTAAAATATATATCATTACAGTTATACTTAATTCTGACTCTGCTTATGCAAACCAAAATCTCGTTTATTGTTATTGCACGGAGACCCACTTTATTGCCAATAGCCATAAGAATAGTCTCCATGACCTGTCTTTATGATTGCCTAGTCTCTGGTTGGAACTATCGATTCGTCACGTAGTGTAATCAAATGAAGTCGATTGCGGACCCGCGGGTTTTTCTGAGACCATCGATACTTTATCATAGCAACATCATAATAAAATAACTTTCAGACTCGCAATTTCTTGCAAAGGAATTTTATTCTTTTGGTTTTCCGGATATAAATAATCACTTCGCTTGATTTGGTTCGTGGCGAACTGATTATATATCAAATTCGTAGGGTAAATCGTCAATAACTGGCCACTTTGAAGTCTGTCTTCATTTTGTTTAACCTAACTTATATCGGCATTTCCTTTAACCCAGGATCAACTCCCTAATGAGATGAAATATTACGTTCAAAGTATTAGGATAACGAGAGGAACCAGGTAAAAGGAGGTTTGGAAATTTCACGACTCTTATGTACAAAAATCGCAGACGGGAGCTGCGGTTTCTAATATCATTAAAAATCTACTAGAACAACCACTTGAAATACCTAAAAGAAAGCGTTAAGTGGTATCAAAGCTGAATCAAAACAGAAGTTCTAAAAGTGATCAGGATCATCTAAAACATCTGCTAAAGTAATTAATATCGCTCACTTAACAGATAATAATTCAAAAACAAATCCAAGCACAAAGAGGTTAATTTGGCAGCTGTCTAAACTTCGACCGACGAGATTATAAGATTCACTGGTACAGTCACCATCAGATTTAATCAGATATATTATCTGAAAAAGGCCTCTATTGTCAAGGCGATAAAGAGCATGTTCAGATATGTTTGAGTACCCTGGAGGCTCCATTATATTTGATGGCGACTGTACTAACTTCAAAGTTGCCTTCTCACTGGCTTGATGATACAGGCAGGCTACCGCAAAGTAGATTTTCAATGTAGACAATATGAGGAAGAACGTCACAAAGGTAAGACCGTGTGCACATGCCATAACTGTTTTGTTTGTAGATATACGAACAGTCGGTAAGGTAGCTATACTTACCGCCTGTCTTCTTCTTCAGGTGCCATATCCTCTTCGGTTGTCGGCTACCACAGTCCGGAACTCTTCTCTATTTGCAGTTTTCCTGCCCAGTAAGGCAGCGTCAATTCCCGTCCAACTCCTCAGGTTATCCATCCAGGTTGTTTTCCTTCTCCCTCTGCCTCTTTTACCCTCAATTTTACCCTCTATGATCCTCTTGAGTATACTATATTTGTCATGTCTGTATATATGTCCAAAGTAAGCGGTTTTCCTCTTCATTATTGTGAGAACTAACTCTCGTTTCTTGTTCATTCTCTGTAAAACTTCTAGGTTCTAGGTTACCGCCTGTAAGCGGCGTAAATAAGAGTTATACAGGTACTTTTAGACCGAATAGACGGTCTTTCCCGCATGCCGGTCCTACCAGCATTGAGCTTTCTTCCACGTATAAATGTACATCAACAAGAGCTGGAAGCTTTTTCGAAGAATATGGAATTGTTATTAGTACTACCTACTTTATATTCGGCAGGTTTGCAGATGTCACCTGTGAGGGCAACGTTTGATTATTTCTGATAGTCAATTTCTGGCTATCAAGCAAATTCTGATATTTCTGATTCAGACGTTTAGGCGCTAGCTGTATTGCGTAGTTAATGCATTGGAGTTGTCTTGAAGTTGTCAGTCATGTCTAAACGCGTTTCAAAGTTCGGCTCCTTGTTAGAGGAAACAAGTGACAGGCGCTTTAAAAGTAAACGTAGCCCAGATAATGGGATAACTTAAAGAAGGGTCGTTGAGTTGAGGAATATAAACAATATGTAAAGGAGATAAGGGAAGCGGAAGAGTAAGAACAATAGCGCAACACGCGTGATAAATCAGCATTCGCCATAGACAAACAAGTCTACGAGTATAATTGACTGAGGAGCCGAGCGTAGCGAGGCGACGAACGTCTCCGTTTTCACTGGTACGACGATTTGGCGGATTGATGTGTGTGTATTGGTTGTTTGGTTGGTCAGTGTCGGTCTAGAGGTCGCATTTTTCATCCGATTTCGATGAAACTTGGCATGTACGTTCCTTGATTTATTTGCCAAAAATTGTCGAGGCATTTTTTTGATTGGGGGAAAAATGAGGGGGAAAAGGGGGGAAGTTTGCTGTCGCGTTATTTATGTTCTCCGAAGTCTACGGTTCACAGAACCACTAGTAGACTTCTGTTTCGTTCCAAAACAAAAGAGTGACATAATCAATTACATCATAGGGACGCAGCTATACGACGGAACGAGATGGCAATATCGTTAGCTCCCTCTAACGCATAGCTGCGTCCCTATGATGGCCCATCACGTAGAGGCGCCATTATAATGTAAATCTACCTGATTCTACTAGATGGGATATCTATAACAAATTTTGTGCGTCATATTTGGCGGTTGACAGCTGTGACAGAATCAAAGAGTAGTAGAGACTTGTAGTGATTTTCACTACAACTTTTGGGACAGATAATTTCTTAGGGATGTGATGACATCCCTAAGAAATTATCTGTCCCAAAAGTTATAGTCCATTGAGTAACAGAAGATGTCCTGTTACTCAGTGTGTGGGGTTAACCTTTGTATATACAATAAAATGTAACAAAATATGTAAATTGATTATTTATTGAACGTTATTGACTCGAACCTGTTATTTTGTTGCACCAGAGAAATGCTTTATGCATACCTATACGTAACATGAGGCCCCCGAGGTGAAATCAGATATTACGCATTGGTTATGTGGGAGAGGGCTGCCATCTCTAAATTCGCCGAACCCGGACAATAATAAAAAAAACCCGGACATTTGGCGTAAATCGCATTTTTTCCCCGGACGTGTCCAAATCAATAATGACACTAAATAATTAAATTCAATGGGTTGGTCACATAAAAAGCGTCCGGGTTTTCCCCGGACACTTATTAAAAACCCCCCCGGACGCACCCAAGACGGCCTCCAAACTAGGACAAATCCGGGGAAACCCGGACGGATGGCAGCCCTATGTGGGACTGTCCGGTCTGCACCGGCCTACCCACTAAAACTCTGGGATGCTGGGATCGTAAACCTGTCACCGCGACACCACCAGCACTATCGCCCTAGGGCGAACCCTCTCCTAGTCTAACTTGATGTTTGCAATTTTGAATGCTGCTATGATAAAGTAACATTGATTTAGATTAATATGGCTTTAGAGGGACAGCCACTCCCAGAAATGCCCCCTCGTTTGAAGTGTGACGCCCTCCGGGCCATATGTCCCATCTACGGAACTGACTGATCATTCATGAACCCTATCCCAACGGGATAGGGTTGCTATTTGCCAGTTTTGTTTATTTTCATGAGTCATACAATATTTAACAAGGGACATTAGGATTTTTAATGGATTCGGGTGTGTCTTTGATGAAGAAATTTGATTTCAATGTTGATACGATGAAAGCAAATATCAAGGGGTATTCGACTCGGCAGAATTTCAAGGCTTGACAATGACAGATATCCATAAATATGTTTATTCATCATCGAGTTAGATTATTCACACATAAGATCTATTTAACTCATCTTCTGAAAATAAATATCTAGGCATAAGTTATTTGACAGAAAAAAAACGTCAGAGTAAATTCCCTACTCACTCCAGGTTAATTAACGTTTTAATACTGAATAGAGCCCAACGGACGACATCGAAATAACCTGTCCAAGCTAAAACAATAAAATCTGCATTCAAATAAATCCCAATATAGCTTCAAGGCCCCTCAGGCCGTACTCGTGCAAATGCAGTTTAAACACGATTTGTTGACAGACCTCGGGCGCTCGGCCCTCCAATCGACGTGCAATTTGGTTTGAATTTCGCTTACATCTAGAAAGCCAAAATGCCTAAATTACGGAGGTAGAATCCATACTGGGATAAATGTCCATAGTGATTCTGATATCAGTATCATTATGGACTCACAGATAAAAGGATATCTTAATCCAAGATATTCATTCTTGTATATAAGGAAAATCGATAATTTCTTAAATCAAGTAAAAAATATCTTGAACCAAGTAAGTTCTATCTTGGATCAACAAAATCATACTTGGTTCAACAAAATCATACTTGGCTCAAGAAATTATCGATTTTACTTGTATACAAGAATGAATATCTTGGATTGAGATATCTTTTTTTTCTGTGCTTGCATTCAACATTACTTATGTTATGTAACATCGTCTTTTTAATTTGTATAAATGGCATACGATAACTTGATATTTCGCTGTCGTATAGAAAAAAATACATGTAACAAAGCCTTGAAACACTTGTCACAAACAAAACAATTTAATTTGTACAATATGGAAACTTTATTTCTGGTAAAAAAAAAATTCATTTCATTTCATTTTCAAAACTTACTTATTATGAAAGTCATGTTGAAATGAGTACAAAGAATATTAGCACAAATTCACAAAATCCTAAATATTTGCACAGGAAATCTAGTTTCATCGAGAGCACCTCAACATGTACTCAAGCCAATTCAAGTAATGGACTAAGAGCTAGCCACGTCAGATATGACATATGACACAATAATGAGAGGAACAAAACTTGTTGTCTGGTTAGATTGCTGTTGTTGTGCTATTCTTATTGCTAGATCCGGGCATCTGGCAGTTTTTAATGGGTGGAGGTCAGAGATACACACTAACAAAATTTTTGAATTGGAAAATAGTAATACCAAAATGTTAAAAACTGCCAAAGTTGTCTCAGTTATAGAGGACAGGGCCTCTTTTCCTCCGCCGCGATTTTGGTAAATTGGCAAGCGTATGATGCTCCCCAAATTTATTTATGATTTGAAATACGGCTGACTTGGAACATTTAAACCTATTCGCAAATTTCCGCAGAAAAAATTGGCCTGTACACCATTTTTGCAAGATTAATTTGCGATTTACAATATTAATTCGCTCCATCGTGAAAAATTATTTTCCAACTAGAAAAATATATACAACAGTTGATAGACTTATGTATGTTTATTTTATAACCAGTCATTACATATCAGTCAGTTTTTAGTATAAGGATTAATATTGAATTGAGTATGTCCGCTTAGTAAATTGAACAGTCCTTATATTTTCACATCAGAACTAAAAACATTGCATATTATTGCGAAAACAGAAACAGTAGGCGACGAACTATAAATACCTCGTTTCGCACTACTTTCCTCCAACAGAAAATTTTTGCAATGTATAGTATAATTACTTATAACATTTCTCATAATATAGCATCAAATAAAAAATAAAACAAATCAAAATATCTTTATTTCGAAGAACAGACTTCATAGTTGTTAGTAACAAAGTGAAAACATAGCACATAAAATCAAACTTAAAGCTAAAGCTTAGTATTATAGGTACTTTGTTTTCTTGAAGTGCTTTGCATACTTTGACCTCCACCGCTTTACGGCTGCCAGATGTCTAGATCTATAAATAAGCATAATATAGCAAACTGACTAGATGGGTTTCGTTGCTCTCATTATTGTGTCATATCTGACGTGGTTAGATCTCCGTCTATACAGGGTGGCAGGTCACATTAGACCTTCCCGGAAATACTGCATCGTTTGAGTGATATACAGTAGATTTGTAATGGGTAGAATCATTAATTAAGTAAAAAATAATAAAACCAATTTCACTAGTTTTTCACTGTGGTGATAACCCTAATTAATTGCATCTGCACTTCTGCATTGATACCTATCAACTCCCCATCGGGAAAACTCGGAGCTCAAGCTTATTACCGAGCGTTGACGTAATCGCACTGATGTATGATTGACGCCTAAATGTCAAATAAATCAAATGCAAAAATATTCATATCAATTAATTTATTACTAATTGCCATATCTTACACTATTTTCACATACGGCATTCTAATATTCCTCCGCGTCTTACAATACACGTTGCGTGCACGAAACACGATGTCGGTGCACATGAGATAGTCTGCTCTTCAACATTTTTGCAACATATTTGAACTATAACATAACGCTTCGCGGAAAGGACAATCTTGAGCCAGTAAAACTTAAAACCTCTGTAGGTATTTTGTAAGGGTGAAGCCGCATGCTTATGAACTTTTAGTAGGTACTGCGGTGACTTATTTCGAAACATCGACCCACTGATCTCGAACTTGCAGGACGCTTTCTCTAATCTAACCGCAAGTTTAACAACGGATCCTCCACGTTGGTCATTCTGAGCTGTTAGATGTACAATGGGCTGATTTTTGGTGACACGATAAAAAGCACGTACAATTCTCCTGTGCCCAGTTAGATGCGGTGGTGAATATGTTTATATTTGTCGTTGTATACTTTTAGCCGCCATGTAGTTGCATCTACTTTATAAAAATATCAAATTAGCATAATCACGAGCTTCTAGCAAAAACAATTTTATTTCAATAATATGACATTATGACATTAAGAAAGTTTAATGACAATTTCATTTCAAACATCGGACTTCTTGTTGATTGCCAGCTACGTAAAGAGGTTCGCTATTTATTAAAAATGTAAGTATTGGTTCTAAGTATTTGAAGTAACAAGTAACGCATGCACGTATTGCACGTTTCAAACCAAATAAATAACAGGGAAAACTAATAACAAAAAATACCATGAAAAATCTCTGTTTAAGCAGCTCAATTTATAATTTATTCCAAAATAATTTTGTGAAACGTTAACATTAACGAGCAAAAACCTTTTTATTAGTCAGAGATATTTATGATGAGTTTACGACAGCATCTTTAATTGTTTATGACGACTGATTACTTTTGAGTGGTTGTCAAAGTCACTATTTGAACTAAATATTTGTTTTGGTTAGAAATATTCATTTAATAAGAAATAACATAAAAACTTCACCCAAAATTAAGTAAGTGGAGCTACAAATACAAAGAGAATCGCGTTCAAAAATGCTGCAACTTTTCTTAAATCGTTGCAAGCGGATCTAAGAAGAGATATACGACAACAATTGGACATATTATCCCTGTCATCTAAAGATTGTTTACAAGTAAGTTCATTGACCCAGCCGCCTATTTAGGGTTAGCACAAAGTAGTTTTATGCGTGAATGTTTAAAAGGCTATAAGTCGGACACGGTTACACATATTTACATAGTTTCTATGGAGGAAATATAGTGCTAAGGCTAAACTATCTCCCATTTTCGCAAAGGTCCCCAGTGGACTTCCACCCTGTATATACACTGCGTACCTAGACGGTACAAGCTATTTGGCTTGAGTACCGAGCTAGTTGGCCACATCTGCAGCATGTTCAACGGCTTGAGTAAGTAAACCGCAAACTCCATTTGTTGATAAAAACCTAGGAAATAGGGTTTCCTAATTCCCGGACTCCGGTTCCCGGTTGCCCGGGAATTTACTTTCACTGAAAGTAGTTGCCGTTTGGTAAAACCTAATCATTCACTCACATCGATCGTTTCAATAACTAAATGAGGAGCTTGGAAATCATGGAAAAATGGAAGGAAAAAAACTGTAAGTATTCATTTTTTATCTACCTATTATTATTTATTTATTTAATCTTTATTGCACAAAAATACAACTGTACAACAGGCGGACTTAATGCTATAGAGCATGCTCTACCAGTCAACCTTCGGGCAAAGCAGATAAGTTAAAATATATAAATATTAACCAACTTACATGAAAATAGTTATAACTGAATCGCGATGAGAATGGGATTGAGTTAGCTGTCAACCCATACAAATTTTGACGTAAGCATATGGAAAATCTTTCATCTCTAATCCCATTCTAATCGCGGTCCAGTAATACCTCAAACGTGTAAGCATCACGCACACTTTATTACTTACCATACCGTCACGTGCTACAACTTTGCCTACGATGCCCAACATTGCCTGGCTTGAAAAACATGGTTTTCTTCAACAAGATAGCTGTTTCTTATTCCTGAGATGGCAGAAAGGCGGCCATCTCAGGAAAAATATATAAATAGCTGTTTAGTGAAGAAACCATGTTTTTCAAGCCAGGCAATGTTGGGCATCGTAGGCAAAGTAGGGTTCCAAGTTAAAAAACAAAAACGTAACCAGTATAGTTTCGGCATGTCTATTTGTCATCAAGCTGATGTGGCAATGGGCAGGCCACATTGCGCGCAGAGCAGATGGCCGATGGGGTCGAAAAGTGCTCGAGTGGAGACCACGGACTAGCAAGCGCAGCGTAGGACGTCCACTCACAAGATGGACAGACGACCTTATAAAGGTTGCCGGAAGACGCTGGATGCAAGTCGCTTCCGACCGATACTTATGGAGGTCCAAAGGGGAGGCCTATGTTCAGCAGTGGACGTCTTATGGCTGAGATGATGATGATGATGATGATTTGTCATCTGCTTAGTTAGCCAAGTGACCGCTAGTAGGTATGAAATTTGGCATGTTTTGAGTGATTTTTTTAGCTTAAACCCTATGGTGCGGACTGTGCGGAGTCTCATTTGATAGATCTGGCTGAGGCATGATGCCTGATCCACACATTGGGATCTAAGGGACGTAGCTACGAGTTAGAGGGAGCTAGCGACATTGCGATCTCATTCTGTCTCCCTTTGACGTTGGCCCAATAAGTCGATCAGGCGTAAAATGTATATTGGGGTCTCATAAAATCACATTATAGAACTCAAAGTGAATATTTTAAGTAAATTTAAATCATAGGTACTTAGCTTCTATAAAGCATTTTGCCTCAATTTTTCCACGTACTTGAAAGAAAATAAAAATATGACCCAAAAAATATCTTCTCACTCACATTTTCCTCATTTTTCGAAAGGTTTCATTAAGCACCTTACCTGAAAAGGAAACAAAAAGAAAATTAACGTTTCAAAGGTAATAGAGAATAATAAATTCCAAAGGTCGGATAGTACGTTATCTTTAATTGAAAATATTAAAATATCGCCTCGAGCCCAATTATTGGAGCCACGAAAATGAGATAAGGCAACGTCTCGGGATGAGCGGCGGCGTTATCGCATCGAATATCTGATATTGAAAATCAAAACGAAGAGGTTTTTTACAGGTTTACAGAGCTAATAAAGGTGTAGGTATTTTATAAAGCAGAAAATTGGTAAAGCGAAAATGTTTACCAACTGAAAAATATTGTTAAAAAAATAATTTCATTAAAACTATATGTAACCCATTAACTAGATACTTGTAAAGTAATTAGGTATGATATAAACATATCAACAATATCATTTTTTTAAAGTCTAAGTGGCAAAGAGTATTTTATGTGTAATATAAATATGTTTAACGCGTGTGTTGTAGGGAATGCAAACCGGTTATTTTTTGTATGAAAATAACCGGTTATTAACCGAAAAACCGGTTCTTTTCATACAAAAAATAACCGGTTTGCATTCCCTAGTGTGTTGTGTATGTATTGTATCTGTTATTTGGCATTGATTGTAGCTGTACGTATGAACACTATGAACGAATATGAGTACGATTGTTGTAAGAATTTTCCAAATGGGTCCAGCCGTCTTTAAATAATCGGGGAACATACATTAAAAGAAAATCCAAAAAAGAAACAAAAATCCCGACGATTTGAGAACCTCTTCCTTTGAAATCTTGAAGTCGGTTTAAAAGTGTTATCTGTAGAGATAGGTACATATGTACTTATTATACAAAAATATTTCTAGTCCAAACAGACCACGCCAATGCCACACAATTTTTTTTCTTTATAAAAATAAAAACATTAAATCCGTCCGCTGTATGTGCGTCTGTCTCTTTACACCAATATCGCTAGAATACCTGTACAGCAAGGCAGTCTATTTTTAATCATCCGTTAAGCCGATTACAAGCCTTAATTGACTTTAGAATGGTTGTAGGCAGGGTAAAATATATTTTAAAGAAATTTAATATTCTGCAAAGTGTAAGGTAATGTTCATTTTGCTGTGAGCCTTGAAAATGTTTCGCAAATTTTATACATAATCCAAAGACGCAACCATATAAATTTATAAGACTTTGCTTTACCTAGAGATTGATAGACAGACATAGAAAGTTCAGTGGTACAATGTGTAAGGACTTCTTTTTAATCATCATCCTCATCTCAGCCATAAGACGTCCACTGCTGAACATAGGCCTCCCCTTTACAATTAAAAGGGGGGTTTGCCATACGCGCCACGCTTGGCTGGCGGGTTGGCGCGCGCAGTTTTTTTTTGTTTATTGTTGTTTAGGCTTTCGGAAGATGCTGCTGCCCATCTCCCGGTATATTCCCTTAGCAGACTCCTACTGCAAACACGGGACGATATGGTGGGGTGACAATTCTAAGGCCGGGCACCCCACGACCGGCTTCTTTTTAATATCGAATCATTATCGAATTTTTGAATAACTGTTTCGAAGTGACATTTAAAAATTCAAAGTAGACCAATGTAGAAAATTTCTAATGACTCGCTTAATATTGACATAATATAACGATAATATTTAAAAAATATTAGCACTTATTAGGGTTTTTTTAAACAAAACACAATTTTCAGAAATAACCCGTTTTCTTAAGGGGCTCCACACGTTTTTTTACCGATTTTTGACCAGTTTTGAGACTGGCCGTTACAAGGCCGTTACTGATGATAATAGATAAGCCACAAAACTCATTAGATAACTAAGGGGTTCAAATCGAAGGTCATTAACGCATTAACCTATTTAGGCTGTATATTTTTATAATATGCAACTTGCTATCGACAAATTAACACATTTGGGAAGTCCCTACGACAATTTTATTTGTACCACTTAAGAACCGCCAGGACGCTCGCGTTCCCATACAAACGTAGTTTAGCTCTCATTTTAAAACGACATGCTTTAGAACCACGCAATGCTTGCGACATGCTTTAGCAACGAAAACGAATTACCGACATAGATCTGTACTGCTACAATGCCCATGCCAAATTTCGTGGTTCTAAAGCATGTCGTTTTAAAATGAGAGCTGAACTACGTTTGTATGGGGACGCGAGTTCACGCGAGCGTCCTGGCGACTCTTAAAGACAATCCTAAATTGTCAAAAGTTAACCCCTGTGGAACATACCTACCTTTAAAAATATTTATAACGGGTCACTCACGTAATTTTGTCGATTTTTGCTCGACAACCTACCTACCTACCTTTATTTTTATTACCTACCTTTGTTAAAGTTAAATAAAATGTTTAAGCAACTACAAAGTCTAAAAAATACAAAAACAAGAGGATTTCCCTCGAAAATAATTACGAAACTTAAAAACCCTACCAGCAGATATATCTCCTAAAGGGTCGTATCAAGTCTATATTTTACTTTCCTTCTTTGATAAAGAAAATGCGAAAGGAAGTTCAACCAAGCATATTTCACTATCCACTCTCTATTATTCTCTAGTCGCACCTTCAAACTAAAAACTTATGCCCGGAATACACGAGGCTAGTTTTTCAAGCCAGTATAGTAAGCTAGTGCTAGTAAGCTAGCAAGCCAGTGGGTCTATCTTCGTGTACAGTCACCGCCAATAGTATCTTCCTACACGAAGGCCGCAAAAATATGTGACGCGCTCTTATGGCCCTCAGGGCTCGAAACCGGTTAAAGCAAAAAGCCCTGAAATAAACTGAATATTTAATTATTTTATGGATTTTATGTAAAACCCGATGTTTTATTTAGGTTTTCACTTCATATTATAGGATTTTTCGAAACGTAGAATCGTAGTAACTAAAGAACGATATAAAAAACCGGTTTTTACTATGGAGTAAATTCCGGTTTCCGAGCTCTGATGGCCCTACAAATAAGAGAGAGTCACATATTTTTGCGACCTCCATGTAGAAGGATACTATTGCCGGTGACTGTACACAAAACTAGCTTAATTTTCAGGCTAGTAAGCTAGTGCTGAAGCCCGGAAAGTTTTAATAGCTTGCCGTTCTATTTACTAGCTTCCTAGCTTTACTAACTTACTTACTATACTGGCTTGAAAAACTAGCCTCGTGTATTCCGGGCATTACACCACCTGTGAAATTAAATTGAAATCGACACCCGACGCGACCATCTCGCTCACACACAAGAACGCCCATATCTGCATCTCACGTCCACAGGTGCGTCAACTGAAACCCATAAATTCTAAACCTCATAATACTCCCCTCGTTTTCCAATTTCAAATATCAACTGTAACTTTCGCATTAAGACGCAGCCAATTTGTAAATACTTTTAAACCCTAACTTAAAAACATAAGGATGAAAATTGAATGGCAACTCAAGGTAAGATGTGAGGTTTTGAAAATTGTGGGAGGATATTTCTTTTCCCCTAACAGAATGGTTAGCTACCCCCTGTTATATATTTTGCCCGCGTTGAGGTAATTTTGCGTCTCATGATCCAATTTGCGTACGGTAAGAGTTTCTAAGAATGTGAGGTAATTGATAAATTTTGAGGGGAGTGCGATGTTACGGATTCTAATGGGAGAAAAGGAAATGTATAGGAAATGCATTGCTTGTTAAGTAAGCGTACAAAAGTCTAAGGGAACGAAATTCGCTCCGTCTCCGTCATTCTCCCAGTTAAATGTGTTTTACGGTAAGTTAGTAGGGTGTTTTCAATCCAAGAGTGAACATTCAGGAGACTAAAAGAATAGATGAAATTCAAAAGAAACCGTGAACATTTCTCATTATTTACACGAAAATCTAGGGAGAGCAAAGTCAGACTTTCTAGTATGTCAACATCCCTACAAATATTGGCCAAGCGATAGGATAGAGCTTACGCTCAACAAAAATGGCTTTCTAGAATATATTTCTCTTATAAAAAGTTCCACTAATCCTTACAAAAAACATTTACGGTAACAGGCAGAATAACTTAATAAATAAGTAAAACAATATTTCCTACACTTCAAGCCTTTTCCAAGCTTATTATTGAAAACTTACGATAAATATTAACAATAATTTTAAACAAAAAAGAACCGACTTCACTTAGGATCCGCTATTCCAAGACGAAGTGGCCGAGTTGCTGTAAAAAATAGTGAAATCACTATAAGTGTGCCTATAATAGTTGAAGAGTTCCCTCAATTTCTCCAGGATCCCATCATCAGACCCGGACAATGGGACCATTTAGGGGTTATATCCGTTCGATTAAAAAATATATTTTTTAATACAGTTGCTCAAAAAAGTGCTTTTCTTGTAGTGGTTTAGCGTGCGGAATGTTTGATATCGCGCACTAGTGCTTTTTACTTTTCCAGCCAATCACAGCTAATGACAGTGACAGACAGCCAATCACAGCGCCGCACCGCACCGCGCGGAGCGTTCGGATACATGTACTAAAGTAACCTCAAAGTGAATAATTGACAATTTTATAATTTTTTCGCAACTGTATTAAAAAACGTCGTTCGATACTCGTGCGTAAATGTCATTCTTCACTCGTCCCGAGTCAGATATCTCGGTACTCGTGAAGTAATGACATACTTTCCGCACTAATATCGAAATGTACTATTGAAAATCGGTTCTCGATTCACGGAGATATCGAGTAACATACATACAAAAAAAAGATTTAAAAAAACTGTCCAATTGAGAACCTCCTCTTTTTTTGAAGTCGGCTAAAAAGATAGCATACAAGCATTACAATAAAATAAAAAAATAATAAGACAAGCAATGATGGAAAAAGAAAATTAAACACAAGTTTAAACAAAACGCCCACAATTAAGAAGAAAAACGGAGAATCTCAAAGAGAAAACTTTACATAAAAGGGTTCCGTTTCAATATTTATGAAGCAGACGGAGTGTGAACGTCAAGTGCGGCCGGAGATAAGTGAAAGGGTTCTGTTCGATGCGTAAAATTAAATTGGTTAGATTCGGTGGTTGGATTTCTGATAAATGGGGCGGTTTTGGTGAAATATGTTGAGGTTTTTGTTTTAAGACGATATGAATATTTGAACAAAAGTAATAAATGATGAAGAAGGTATTAGTATTGTACAATGTACATCGTCTGCAATAGTTTCTTTTTACGCGAAGGCCGCAGAAATATGTGATATTTACACTCTTATTTGTAGGGCCATAGGAGCGTGTCATATATTTTTGCGGCCTTCGTGTAGGAAGATACTATTACCGGTGACTGTACAATGTACATCTATATATGGAGATTTCTAATTAAACATGTCCTTTATAACAAGCCGAGTATGGCCGTGGGGTGCCCGGCCTTAGAATTGTCCCCCACCATATCGTCCCGTGGTTGCAGTAGGAGTCTGCTAAGGGAATATACCGGGAGTTGGGCAGCAGCATTTTCCGAAAGCCTACAAACAATAAACAAAAAAACTGCGCGCGCCAACCCGCCTGCCAAGTGTGGCGCGTATGGCAAACCCCGAAAAGCGGAGGCCTATGTTCGGCATGTGGACGTCTTATGGCTGAGATGGTGATGATCCGACCAAAGGTTTTTCTTATCTTTCTTGGGCACAGTACGGAATCCTTAAAGGGATATTAATGATATTATGTTGGTGAAGCGCTGGTAGCCTTGCGGTAAGACGTCCGACTTTCAATCCGGAGGTCTCGGGTTCAAACCCCGGCTCGTACCACTGAGTTTTTCGGAACTTATGTACGGAATATCATTTGATATTTACCAGTCGCTTTTCGGTGAAGGAAAACATCGTAAGGAAACCGGACCTAATCCCAAAAACGGCCTAGTTTCCCCTCTGGGTTGGAAGGTCTGATGGCAGTCGCTTTCGTAAAAACTAGTGTCTATGCCAATTCATGGAATTAGGTTGTCAAGCGGACCCCAAGCCGGGATAAACGCTAGGAAGAAGAAGAAGAAGAATGATATTATGTTGGTAAGAATATTTCCTGTTTAACTATCTTGATTTGTAGGTAAATACCTCTAGAGTCATAGACTGCGTCTACTATATACACAAGTACTCGTATATCCGCAATAACATACAAAAATGGGTGTCACTAATCAATATACTTATCAAGCAGATAATATACTATACGATTTTAAGCTAACATGATCATTAACATAACCAAAACTATTTAAAACGGGGTATATACCATGTGTATTGTTTTGTCGAGTTTTCGATATTTCGGCACAGTTGCATGCGCATCTCGGAAACCCGAAAAAATAAACACACATAGTACATACCCTATTTCAATAGTTTTTGTAAGATAATATACTTATGTCTAGTTTAAAGCAGGATTTAAAAACCTGAAGAAAGGAACGGAAGTCTTTACGTAACAGTATAGAAAACTATAAGGTTTCCGCCATTGTTAAACTCAACACAAAGCCGCCTATACTCGTATAGAGTTCACGCGAAGTAATGGCAAATACTCACGTATCATTACCTAACGACCCTATGATATATAATAATGACAGATAGGTTATGCACGCTCCAAAAGTGAAGCCCTTAAAATGAGTGAATTCAAACAATTGTCACTAGTCGCGCACCGGCAAGCGAGAGATGCGGACGTGCCCATGAGCTGCCGTCACCAGTGTGAGAAAAGAGACAAACTATAATTTTCTAACAAAGAAAGTGACAAAGATGTAATGATTGTCAAAATAGATAAATATAACGGAATCATTGCTAGGTTATGAAACAACTTTGGAAGTATTTTTTATGCACATTTTGTTAGAGTATAACACATCCATAGTAAATATCATTTTAACGACCAAGTAAATTAGCTCCAAGTCATTCATTCAGGGCCAATTCAGGGCCAAGAGCGGGGCCATTCAGCCAGCTCCCATTGAGCAGCAGGAACGTTAGTGGAATTACGATAAGGGGTATTCGTTTTAATTCCGTTTTGCTGGATCTAGGTTATGTCTAAATACGAGTGGCTTTTTCTATGAATAGTCAGGTTGAGTCCTAGTTTTGCAATAAAAATATGCATTTAGTAAGAAAATATGGATTAAGAGAACCTTAATTTGTATACATATACAATTTCCCGTTTAGTTTAAGCGATTTGATCAGGCCTATAACCGCGAAGCACTTCGTTCATCGACTCGTCTATTGGCATCACTCTCTTTCGTATATGCAAGAGCGATAGAGACGGGACCATCGTTTTTTCGATTTTCGATCTTCGCGGTAACCCACCAGACATGACATGACTGATGTCGAATTATGAATAGCTTATTCGAATATGTGAAAACCTTAAACCACCTAAATCAAGAAATTATAGAAAAAAATCACATATGTATATGTACCTTTTTACATCTGTGTTATGAAAAGAAATTACACACATTTTTAGGGTTTCGTACCCAAAAGGTAAAAACGGGACCGTATTACTAAAACTTCGCTGTCCGTCCGTCCGTCCGTCACCAGGCTGTATACATATATCTCATGACATGATCTATGATATTTAGACAGTTGACATTTTCACAGATGATGTATTTCTGTTGCCGCTATAACAACAAATAATAAAAAACAATAAAATAAGGGGTCTCCCATACAACAGACATGATTTTTTTGCCGTTTTTATAGATAATGGTGCGGAAGATAATATACTATATGTGAGCGTGTCCTACTCGCACTTGGCCGGGTTTTCAATTTATTAACCTTATTCTCAATTTACAAAGATTTTAAAAATTATGAAGTATCTTGGTTGATACAATTAATAGCTTCTAGAACTTTCAGGTTTGATCTCTAAAACCAACATTAACTAACACAAGACAAGCAATTTGCAATCACTTGAAGAAGCACTTCCATATGCAAACATCTAACTTTTCCCAATTCCCAAAACTGAAGAAAGAAAATTACGCCCAAATCCCAAAACACAAACTTGGCTGAAAGAAACCGCTCGGAAAATAAATTATTAAATTTTCATTACCAAAGGATCCCTAACAATACGCTTGCAAACCGAATTAGTAATGAGGTGCCTTCGCTATATTTTTATTTCCCATCGCCAGTGTAATAAGACCCTTTTCCCTCTTTAAGATCTTCTGAAGACAAAACAACTTATAAGCCTTTCAATTCCTTTTGAACTTCTTCGTTTTAGAATCGGGAAAAGGGTTCTAGTGATAAAAACTTATTTTATTGTTAAGCTGAATTAAAAATAGGATTCGTTTGTTTTCGGATTTTAAATGCAGATGGAGTGAAACGAAGGGTTTATTGTGAGGGAAAACTGGGGAGGGACGTAAATAAGAGGGCTCACCGCGAACCACTTCGTTCGTCGTTTGTCTATCGGCCTCTTTATTTCTCGTATTAGCAACAGGGATAGAGAACGCTTATAGTCAAGGCCAATTCCTGGGATTAGGTTGCCGAGCGGACCGCAGGCTCAATAGATCCGGGGCAAAAAGCCGGGAATGACTCTCCGTGTACCGTGTAGTGACATAAATGTTTTTGACAATTTTCTTCTTTATCGTTAAGAAGCTTCCGCCCGTGACTTCGCCCGCGTGGGAATCGAAGAAGTTACCAAAAATGGAATTTTAAAATTCGTAATATAATATGACATCAATCTTCACATATGTAATTACAAAACCAATATCAGAATAGTCTTTATTTATTGAAGAACTAACCATATCTTCAAGCACTAAGAAAGATGGAGACCTAGGCTCTCCGAAACATGTCGCGCGTAATAGTGACTAAATTGGCGTGAATGAAACCGGTGTATTTTATAGTGTTACTAGTAGTATGTCTCACGAAATTTTAAATTTAATAAGCAAATCTTTATATAAACCTACATTTTCCGTTGTTATTTTAACAATCCGCAATATTCTTCTATGAAAATGTTTTACTGGAAGTCTGAGTCCGACTATAGGTAACATTTTTATCTGCTTTTTTGTGTTTTGTCTAGACTGACTGGTTCTCTTTTTGCTCTGAGTTACGGCATGTAAAAATAATTCGTTTTGTATGTTAGCGACAAATATGAAAACAAAACTAAACAAGGAAATCATAATTATCTTATCTTATTGGATTCGATATTTTGTGTAATTGCCCCCTACTCAAGAGCTTACTCTCTTCTCTCTAAACTCAGAATCATTATGCTCTCTGTGTGCAGCTGATTTTCGCATTTTCCACTCTCTCTCTCTCTCTTAGGTCGTTCCCTCATGTCTGAGGATCGTGGTCAGCATCAGGGTTGCATCTGGAGCGGATGATCTGCCTCCACCGGTTTCTGTCTAGCGCGTCTCTTACGACCCACATTTCCACTACAAAGCGGGAAAACGCTCTAATCGGCTACGAGCGCAGCGCGTAGCCAGTAATGTAAAAGCTACCGATTTATCGGTAGAATTACCGATTTGGGGAACAAAAAACGTGTTTGTTGTATGGGAGCCCCCTTAAATATTTATTTTATTCTGTTTTTTTTTGTATTTGTTGTTATAGCGGCTACAGAAATACACCATCTGTGATAATTTCAACTGTCTAACTATCACGGTTCATAAGATCCAGCCTGGTGACATATGGACAGAGAGACAGACAGACGGATGGGCAGCGGAGTCTTAGTAACAGAGTCCCGTTTTTATCCTTTGGGTACGGAACCCTAAAACACAGCTTACTTCGACACAATTCAACAAACAACTAATTTCACAAGAAGCACCTCTCGAGGAACTCAAAGCAAAAACCAAAACAAACCATTTTCATTAAAAAAGTTGCACAATACGAAACCTCCAAATTAATCCGCAAAAAAAATCTAACACAAAAGACCAAATCCCCGTAACAGGATCGAGCTTCAAAAGCATTGGCAATCCTATTAGAAGATTCAGTATAGCATTTGATTCGTAATTTCATCGGGACCTGCAGGTTCGGCTGGGCTGCGATCATTAATACTGTTATATGCAACGGGATTCAGTTGTAAGCTGACTACACATGCTGATTGGTTCGTGAATGCTTTGATACATAAATAGGACGTAATTCGGACCTATTTGGAAATTACAATTTGCGGTATCAATATTGCGAAAACAATTAGACAGCGTCACAAAGCAAACCACGCGTCATTCTCTGTCCTGTCTGGGACATGACTCATGACGTCAATGATATAATTATGCTGTTTTTGTCTACAACATAAGAAAACCTAGTCGAATAATTCTATTGATTAAATTATAATTTGATATAGAGGAGGTCGGACCTGTCGAAAATAGTACATTACAGTGGAGGCTGGGAAAAATTAGGTACCTATAGACGGCTGATGGGAGCGTTGCCGGATAGGGATATGAGGCCGGCAATCCGTTCTCACGCAGAGGCGTACCTATAGTACTTTTCTCGAAAAAAATACGCAGAAATAAGACGTAAAATACTAACAGATCCTAATCTTAAAATACTAACAGCGGTAATACTTACAGCCTAAAAGATTATCGCGAGAAGGTACAAAAACAAAACTTGAACATACATAGGTACCACAACCAGCCAGGGCCTAAAGAAAATGTTTTATTTGTGTTTTCTTTTTCATTATACGTTAGTTTTATTTATGTATAATTATGTAAAAGTTAAATTTATACTATACTACGTTTTTTTTCACAACGATAATTTTATTACAATGACTCATTTTTATTATTCCAAGCGTCAGTATTGCATTTTCCACCCATTTTATCCTCTACAAAACTGATTATTCAAACTACCGGGGTAATGGCGGAGTCAGATGTGAAAGTCAAAGCAGACCATTTCCACGTCTACCATTCCGCTGCAATTGCATCACATTTTTACCTTTCCCGGAAGCGCCATTCGAGATTCATCAGTCTATTTTGAATGGACATTATTTTTAGCCTATATATGCCCAGGGGGTCATTATCGACCCTAGGAAAAAAAACTTGCTCCTACTCATTAAAATACGATTAGGAGTTACCTTCAGAGGCCAGGGTCGAAAACGACCAACTGGGCATATATGGGTTACTCTTGTTGTTTATTTCACTCTTATTGACATGTACTTATGTAGATGCGTGCGAAATGTCAAATCAAAAGGAAGCCAAGAAAAGCATATATGGATTAAGCACAGGAAAAAATAAACGTGTCAGATAAGGTTGTCAAGGAGAAGGTAAAGGACTAGGGTTTCTGCTCGAGAATTCTCGAGGCGAGAAATCTCGAGAAATTTGTCCTTCGTCGAGACGGGAAAAAAAACCGCAATGCCTCGAGAATTCGAGAAATAAATCGCAAGAGCGATAAGTAAAAAAAACACGTGTTTAACACTTAATGCGTCTAGCTTATGCTGTCTGTGCTCTGTGCTTAACCTGTCGGATGACTGGGACTGTAGGACCGGCTGTCCAGTCCAGAGTGGGGTCGCTAGAGCTGCGTTCTCGAGGGTAGATGTGGAAACCTAAGTGACGAGTTGGCTATATTATATGTTTAAAGTCTAGTGACACCTCTCTACCCCCAGCCCCGCACCGGTGTTGCCCTTGAGCCATCTTTGATGTCGCTTTTTATGGGATCCCATCTTGCGGAGGGCAAGTCACCGTCTACCGGAATTAAAATTGGATACCGTTTTATTAAGCAGGCGTCCGGTTCTTCACCCAATAGCCCAGTAATTAGCCCATACTATTCACCCAATAGCCTAGTGCATTTTAGACTCCATTAACTGAATAGTCCTTACACCATGGTGGGCGCTGTCTCTGCGTGCGTCCCATGACACGGGCAAGGGCAGCATCGTTTTAGTGTATCCCTCACTTTTCATTAAATTGTCAAAAGGGCCTTTGCGCGTTGGCTTTGGCTCCGCATACACCTACCAAAGGTCCGGAACACCATTGTTCCGTGGTCGGAAAAGACCTCCTAAAATTTCTCGAGATACTCGAGAAACTCGAGAAATCGTGGTCGAGAATTCCCGTGCCTCGAGAAATAAAAAAGGTCGAGAAACCAGAAACCCTATAAAGGACAGACGCATGGAAATTGCTCCACCGACTAGAGCCTAGCTCTTAAATATAATATAATGATGTAATGTCAAATCAAGATAAGATATTTTAAGTTTGAATGCCGTTCAGCAGAAAGCAAAATGGCTGATATTACAGGTTCAGTCGTATAATCGTATTCTTAGAGCAAAATTTGCCTCCTCTCGGATCGACCACGACCGCATTTATTTAATTATAGCTCTGGATAAAACATAATGTGTGTGAGTGTGCGTGTGTGTGAGTGGTGTGTGTATGTCAATCGCATTTACACAAGCATAAAATATTTTTTTCTATTAACGTCGGAGGTTTGGCAAACTCAATGGAAAAAACAATCATTTTTTATACGTCATAAAAACTAAAAAAATACAAACTTAAGGATCGCGAACCGTCCAATTTGATCACAACTCTTTTATTGAGTTACCATTAAACTGAAACAAAGAGTGATCTCCAACAAAATTAAAATGCAGCGTCAGTATTTGTTTCATTACTTCTCTTCCAGCTATTCCAATACCCCCTCTTTCCCCTTTTATTGCAGTTTTATTTCTGCGTTATCAAGACAAGGGGGAAAATGCATAAATTGGACTATATTGTGAGGTAGTAAAAGCATTTAGTGCATTATCTAGATTTGTTTTATTTCATTTACTTCTCGGGAATCGGAAAATCTAATATTACTCTTTGATACTTATTTACTCCTTAACTGCACCTGCGAGTATAGTAATTAAAACTGAATGGATTATTACCATGGAATATTTTACGTAGACGTCACAATTGGTCACTGAAAATCATAAAAGAATGTATTGTTTCATTTGATTTGTCTCTAACAGGATAGTCTTTTAAAAGTTTCGATCCCGGATATACTTAAATAGAATTGATTGCCATAAAAATATGATAAACTGACGTTTTTGTCGGCGATTAAAAAAAGTAAAAATTTGTATTAAGACATTCTAAAACCATTTTCGCGTTACGGGATTTAGTAATTAGCTGCCCTCACATAGTCATTTGGAAAATCCATACTGTATAGAAACAGTTTGCCCATATAGAACAGTTCTCGATTCTCGAAGTTTTCTCGCGTCTTCAGGGTGGTTCCATTCCCACAACTTCTATAAACAAAGCTTGATAGAGGGTGTACCTACTCGTAAACCATTATCCCAGTACGCTGTGCAAGCTTAATTCTAAGCTTCCTTCTGGAACCACTCTGCAGGTAACGAGGTTCGCGGCAAGTATAAAAATTACCCTGGATGTTTGCTGACATAATATTCTTATTATGAAGACTACATCTTGTTACTCTGAGGACAAGATTAAGTACATTACATTTCTTGTAGATTTTAGAACAAAGAGTACACAGAAAAACCAAATTCAGCAGGTAGTCCAAATTAAATCCCGCCTGATGCAGCATTGATGTATCAATAAATGTTTATTCTGAAAAACCTTCTGCAATTCTCTTCTGAATAGCTACGAGAAAATTAAAATGAGAACGAAATTACCATCGCCATTTAGCAAAATCATCAATCAAGGATGATTTTCTGCTACGATTCGGACCCATTTTGGAATTAAAATCCGCGGTACCAGTATTATGAAAACATAACACACATAGCAATCCCGAGCGTCATTATCCGTTCCATCACTGGGACATGACAATTAATGAAATAAGCATGTATTTTTTATCTCCAATACAAGAAATCGCCATTTACTAAGAAAAGAGTCATATGAAGAAGACAGGATTCGGATCTATTTCAAAATCATAATTCGCGGTATCAATATTACGTAATGACGAGACAGCCGAGTCATAAAGTTATTCTGAGCGTCATTATCTGTACCGTCACTGCGACAAGTGGGAAATGATCATAAAAATTAAGATATATGCGTTTTTGTGTAAAAAATAATCATCATAACCGCTTTTAGCCGAGAAAACCATCAAATTAGGATGAAAGGATTCGGACCCATTTCGAAATTACAATTCACGGTATCAATATTACGAAAACAATTAGACAGCGTCACAAAGCAATCCCGGGCGTCATTATCCGTCCCATCGCTGGGACATGACGATTAATCAAAGAAGTTCGGGGCTATTAATTCCGATGTCCCGGCCCAGGTGTCCGCTATAAACAAACGAGCGAAATGGTTGGGATTGTTGGACATACGGCCGGGAAGTACGGAAGACAAGAAAGTGACGTTATTTTTAAGAGAAGTGTGCCATCCGAAGAATAGGGAAAATCGGAGATAATTTTGATTATTTATTAATAGCTTGATCGATTCCCCCCAAATTAGGCCAGCTTTCGGATCGTAGCCGAAATATAATTCGAAATAAAAGTCAAACCTAAAACCTAATTTAATGGACATGACTGTATACACCTATAATTTGTACATACATTGTATAAGTTATAGTTATATTTTTTATGAACGAACTGTATGGTGAACCGGTGCAAATTATATTCGTTTCTAATCGGTCGGTTGACTGGCCGTGGTTATATTTTAGATTTGCAAAAGAAATATAACAATGGATTTTTTTTAATAATTTACTTTTTGTGACTTTAAAAGTGACGTTCGTTACCTCCCACGCCGGTGTAACTCCCTAAACTAGACGATAAGTCACGGGCAATCATTCGCGAAGATCTTAAAGATTGCGATTTGTCTCAAGGGGAGTGACATTTTTCAAGCAGCCTAGGGTTGTACACTGCCATTGTTGGTCCTTCGAACCGGACATTGCTGGCTCCTGGCTTCTCAAGTTTAAAAAGTACCGGAGAAAAATAATACATTTTACAACACCTACTTACATCGAGAAAGAATAGAATTGAAGCTACTTTACCATATTTTGTCATTTTAGACGGAATAGTGCCTTTTAAATAGACTAGGATTTTATATACCTTTTAAACGTAGCGTATTATTTTGTATGCAGACAAAATTAATTTTAAAAGTATTTAAGTGTAAAGCATATCGTAGTTTATTATGAATCAACATTGAAGTATACAGCAACAAAACAACCATCCGGGGTCGTCTTCTCAAGTCCGCTACCTTTGTTGGTCCTTTGAGCCGGATTTTGCAATTATTTTAATAATACATACATGTAAGGACCTTGCCTGTACAGGGTGTAACAAAAATACTGGTGATCCTTTTAAGGGCATAATTGGTATCGTATTCTAATTATGAAAAACTAAGAAAAAAAATTTTTTTCGCGAAAAATTTTTTTGGTTTTGTATGGAGGGTTGGCCGGCTGGGGCGATGTGTCCCGTACAAAAACATTTTTTTTTTCGCGTCAAAAAAATTTTTTCCTACTTTTTCCTACTCTCAATAGGATAACAAATATGCCCTTAAACGGATCACCGGTATTTTTGTTACACCCTGTATACTGTAGTATACACATATGTCATGTATTCAAAACAAATAAAAACAACAAGCAGGTATCGTCCACTTCCTTTGTTGGTCCTTCGAGCCGGATATTGCAGGTTCTTACTCTCGATCGAAGCGTCAGAGGTTTAATGAGGGATGGCGGAAAATGAAAATCAATACCAGTATTTGGGTTGAAATATTTACCCGCTCATTCATAAACGTATTTCAAACCCAATTTAAATTAATCATCGTTCGTCCTTATCTGTAATTTTGACAGTTGTGGATGTTAGAAACAGACAAAACATAATTTAGCTAAATGAGGTTTGAAGTACGTTTATAATAAGCGGGCTAGTGTTGTACTGTTGAGTAAATGTTAAGATAGAGCCTGGCTACGTTAACTCTGCGTGGACTTTGCAGCTAAGAATTGAGGAAAGCACGATAAACATCACTGTACTCACTGTATTATATAAGGGAACGTACCCAAACTACGTGACCAGTTTAGGGGGTGGAGGGGGGTCGTCAAAATACTACTCTAGGTCACAGGGGGGAGGGGGGAGTCTTAGGTTCTGTCACGTAGTCAATAATTATGCTCAAATATCGCGCTTCTAATTAGAGGTTTCCATGCACTTTTGGCGTCACGCGGCCAGTGTCGAGTAAATAAAAGGCAATAAGTAGGCAAAATTATGTTTTTTTGCTTTCTATGTCCAAAACATCACTCTAAACTATATGTGCGAGTTTTACGACGGGACAACTAATCCTCCTTTGTTTATTTTGTTTATTGTTTATTTTAAGTTAACACAGCATTACAATTTATTACTAATACACTGCCAAACTACATAGGTACTTACTATATACAGCGTGTATTTTTGATATCACCTCATACGCCAAGGGTAGTTAGTAGAGACCCTAATAAACATACTTCCATATGTTTTGGTAAAATTTTACGACTTTTATTTTTCCATATAAAATATTTCAGCACGCAATGTATCGCTACATGATTACTTTGCCCTAAAATGTCACATTTGATGATGTGTCAAATAAGTGTATACGAAATACATTGCGTATCCAAGAAATTTAAAAAATCAATTGCTCTATGTTAACTAAGAGTTAACTCAATATTTATTACAATATCGATTTATAATTTCAAAACTTGCGTCTGGCTTTGATTTGAGGTAATATCAAATAAACACGCGGTATAAATATGGGTCATAAATTATCATGCGAATACACTTGACTGCCTATTATCCATCCGCTCGCAAAATATCAAGCACTCATGACACACATTCGCCCATCGCCACGCCAACTGGTCACACTCTGGTGCAGATGTCAGGAGCTCATTCAGTAGGTCCAGGGCACGAAGTATCGGAGAGTTCCTATGTGCAGCCGTACGAGCCGACAGTTGACGCATACGCGGCCTGAGGGTAATATTTTTATGCCACACCTGGCCATAAAGTGGCTTTTTCCGCACGTTGCGCGTACGGAAAAAGACGCTTTCTGGCCAAGTGTAGACATAAAATGATGTACACAACACGGGAGGTAATAAAGAAAGCCCTCGATCGCATATTTACGTCCCTCGGCCTCGCTTGCAGCTCGGGCCGCAAACTTCTGCGATCTCGGCCTTTCTTTGTTTTACCACCCTAGTTGTGTAACGTACTATTATATTCCTCTGGAGTTACAGGCATCCATAGGCTACAGTCATGTGTCACTGCCATCGAAGTTGTATAAAAAAAATATAAAGTGAGAATACAACTTCTGAACAGTGCTTTTAACTACTATTGTCTAGATAAGCAGCTTGAAAGGATTTAGCTATCAAGGCTTTCAGGTCATGTTAGCTTTAAGGATTTCATGAGGAAACTCTGAACGAGGACGATATATTACATGTAGGGTAGACTGAGGCGAATCGGATCGCAGGGCGAAACGGATCGAGTTGAGCATTTTTCAAATTCATTAGGTCGCGTCACCGCGGCGTGCGGAAATGACAAACCCAACGTGGGAGGTGGTAGAGGTCAATTTTTTGGTTTTTTGTAAATAAGTCAGTAACGATGGCTCATACGAAAAAATGTTCTTAAAAATATTGGTTAATTTCGTTCTCTGTTCGTTTTATTGCTTCCCAGTTCATTTTGAATGAGGAAATCTAATAACACCATGGCGAAACCTAAGTACAATATTGAGTTCTACATGAAGCCCATAAAATAATTCAATATATTATCACATTATTTCGGGGTTTTTTGAAAATACCGATTAAGATCCCTGTAAATAACCTACCCCTGCCTTGTTAATTCACGCAAATAATCAAATATCATATAGTGATAACATTTCACTTACAATTATACTGATTTAATTTAAGGGGCTACTTTGAAAAATTATAGGTTTTTTCAAACGCTCTATTGACTAAACGGGAAAAGGGACTGAATTTATTTTCGAATATATATTATTAGACTATATACTCTTGTTTATGGCACAAGCCGAAACACGATTGCTGAATGTTGCCTCGATAGAAAAAAAATCCGAAGTTGGGTCCTTTTTCCCCTTATTTTTCTTAGGTTACGTAAACTATAAGAGATTAAGCAATATAACTGAGTAAAAAATATAGTATTCTGGTTTATCTAAAAAGTCACAGAAACAAAATCACACAAAACTTTATAGATTCGCTTATTTATCGTATTTTAGTCAAAAAGTCTGATCCTTAAGACACGTTTATGCCATAAACGTGTCTCTAACGGATGGGCGTGGCTTGTCCGAATCGAGGAACGGCCTTAAGTTGAAGCTGATTTTATCTACTTTATACTTACTTTTGACTTTCGGTGGATATTCTAAAGATCTCAATCTTAAAAGTCTTTGATTCTACCCACAAATGGATAAATTAAACTTCCCAAATTAATATATTCTTACGAAAACGGCATTCATTTTCAATAAGCCTCCTTTGCTATATTCCCGTTCACAGATCACTTTATAGATAGCGCATATCATAAACACTGCTCTCTGATATCGCAATATCTTTTGCTCTCTCTAACGTATAGCTGCATCCCCATGATGGCTCAAGAGGGCTCATTACTTCCAGTCACCACATTGATATTGCCGCTCGCAGCCGCTGGGTGCCTAAGATACCACAGCAACAGATCGACACACTGATACACATCTTTTTCTCTCGGGGGTAAAAAAATGGGAAACAGGTGCAACTGCGTGGTTCGCTTTTAATTTTCTAGTGTCGGTGTAGGATTCGGTAGATTCCCCAGGAACCACCTTCGGCCAAAAGTCCGAGTTCGCGATAGCCTCCAGCAGCGGCCGAGGCACGTGCACCACTAACGAGCTGAAGTGATAACTGTGAGTTTTCACTTTTCATAACTGCTTCTCAATGCGTAGTCTATAGGAGGTTACTCTGCTCGTTTCTCTTTGCGAACCGCGAGTTTGTAATAATACAACGTGGTAAAAGGGCGTATCAAAGTAGTTAATGAGTTTTCTCAGAAAGGTTCCTCTTTTATTAATAATATATTGCTACAAAGCCGCTGAGGGGTAGTTCGCGCTTTGTGAATACCAACATACCTACTACAAGTAATTACTAGGTTTTTGTTCTTTGTGGCTTTTGATATACGTATGTAATAGGGATGATGACACATGTTGAATTAGGCAATGAAATTTAGTTGATAGGATGCAAAATGATCAAAATATACAAATAAAGTAAACATTAAAAAAATCTAAAACCAAATAAGCTTCAAAATTTAAGTTTTTTTCGAATTTTGAAAGTACAAAATTTAAAAAAACCAATGATACCATTCGATTTCTAACATTTTACTGTGAAATAAATTGTATGGCAACCATATACATAAACGCAATATTTCGCTGTAAAAATAGCAATTTCATATTTTTTCCATACTTTAAACAGGGCAACTATGAAGCCATGACGTCACGGCTTTATATCATTTTGTTAGGAGCGTTTTGAGAAACAAAAGCAAATCACAGACTTTAAGTCTCTTTTCTGTCTTTCATGTTGATTTAAGGCAATTGGCCCCATATAGACCTTTGATCCTCACAACAAAACGAATCGAATGAAAAAAATTCATCTATAGCCTATTATACTCGTACTTTGGTCACATCAACATTTTATATCAAGTATTATGAAAATGAGTGTTTCCGCGATCGAGTTTTTTGACTAGATGGCAGCACCGGGCGAGGTCCTTTTGACAGCAGCTGCCAAAATCTACATATCAAAAAAACATGATTAAACATGATTGGTGGATTATTACAGCTAGACCTCTCGCCACGGTGCTGCCATCTAGTGAAAAACTTGATCGCAGAATTCCTTATTTATAACGCTCCCATTGCCGCTCCGCCGTGACGTGCCCGGCCTTAGAATTGTCCCCCACCATATCGTCCCGTGGTTGCAGTATGAGTCTGCTAAGGCAAAGAGAATTAAGTACCTAGAGTGTTCTCTCCATACATGACTAAATGCGTATAGGCTAAAAGTTATTATTCAAAAGATTACAGCTTAATACGAACTACGATTTAAGTGTGCTTAAAACTTAGTATAAATGAGTTTAAGCATACCTCCCATACGACTTATTATTTAATTAGTAGTTTTGCTATGTATGGAGTTAGCAATCTATCTACTCATTTATCTATGGCTAAGGGAATATACCGGGAGATGGGCAGCAGCATCTTCCGAAAAAACTGTGCGCGCCAACCCGCCTGCCAAGCGTGGCGCGTATGGCAAACCCCCCTTTAATGAGGGGAGGCATATGTTCAGCAGTGGACGTCTTGTGGCTGAGATCATGATCATCATCAACGCCGTCATACATTCATCATCATATATATTTTAAGAGCTGGGCTCTTGTCGGTGGAGTGGAGCAATTTATATGCCTGTCTGTCATTTGAGTGTCATTTGCCTTCTCTTTTACAGCCTGATACAACACGACGTTTATTTTTTCCTTGACTTGATCCATGTATGCTCTCCTTGGCTTTGCTGACTTCCTTTCTGCTTCAACTCTACCTTCTATGATGTTCTTATAAACTCGTGTCGTAACACAGGTGTCCAAGCATCTTCCCTCTCCTGTTATCTATGGCTCTAAAAACTTTTCCTTTCTCTTTTTTCTTACATTGTTAGTGCAAAATCTTTCAATTCTGCTGAAGTTATATTTTTCCATTCCGTTACCATTTTCCATAGACTTCGTGTGGAGGTAACAGAAAATATTTGGAAATTGAGGAGCACTTTTTAGCATCTAAAGCTCGCAATTATTAGTTGAAAGCACACAAAAATACCAAATTCAATGAAGGAAATGATTGAAAAAAACGTTTATTTTCAGGTGACTAGTGGCCCATAGATAAATACCTTAAAGAGAAACATTATTATTATTAACTAAAACCATTATTTTGGTGACACGACGGTTAAAAACAGTTTTATTTAAATTAAATCAGATGAAATAAAACAACTTTGAACGGATTATATCGCGAATACTCCGCCGTACCGTCCGTCCAAAGTTGTTTTATTTCATGAATAACTATCGCGGCAACCGTAGACAATATTAAATCAGGTGGTCCAGACAATCGATCAATACATTAAATACTAAGGGTGGGATGCACCACGTACAATTCCCGGACTCATCAACGTTAAATATGGCAACGGGAGCTGTCATCCCATAGAAAACTGACAAAGTTTTCATACAAGATTTTTATAACCATGACGTTGACGTTAACAGACGGTTTGGTGCAACCGGCCCTAAGAATCATTTTGTATAAATAAAATTACAGTACCTAAATTATATTAGTAAATAATTATGAAAAGCAACATCGTAATATCTACCTTTTGTATAACTTAGCCGGGTAATGTGAATTCCATTATTTTTCCAGCATTTGTCGGTCACGAAGGCAATTTGAATAATAAATCAAAGGACAATTTGTGTTATCAACTAATACCTGTATTTAGGACGGCCTGAGTCAATATTTTATCATCATGTGACATACCGGGAGTTAGGCAGAGTAGAAATTATTAAAACAGTATAAGTATTCTTGTAAAGGCACGTAATATCAATGTGGCTAATTCCGTCATAGGGACTATTCCGTCCATTAGCGTTTTTCTGCAACAACCAACAAAATTGATAATTTCATCGGCAATGCAGCGATTGCTTTTAGCAAATGGTCTTTTTTTCCTCCGATTAATAATCAAAGAAAAATACGCTCGTGGACGGAATAGTCCTTGTGATGGAATTAGCCACATTGACCTTAGATAATTATGTTCAGACCATGCGACAAAAGTGCTGTATCTTTCTAAGGGCGCAAGTGGCACAACCACTACATCAAACACGCATATTAAATAAAAAATTGAGAAGGTCTGTTGCTTGTAGTTATTGTTACAGGGACTGTAACAGGGAATTATTTGTTCACGTTCACGAAAATGAGAAATGTCTTATTCATTGTCGTAGATAAATAAGTATATATTTTTTAAAATTATGTTCATCCTGCACACAGATAAATAAATAATGGATAATTATTATCATAGAACAAGCATTCACGAACCTTTACTACTACTAAACATTACGTCATCAGTGAGCATTGCCAAATAATGGTCAAATATAAATTCTCCAATATTTGGAGATAGCTTACTGTCATTGTGCTTATACTATGCCACACGTGGATGCTTCATTATTTTCAAGGTATTTGCTTAGGATTAAATTGGTTGATGCTTTCAGTGATGGATTAGTCCGTTTTGACTAAAACCGTTCACCGACAAAGTGAAAAAACCGTAGTACAGTCGCCATCAGATATATCGGAGCGGCCAGGATGGTCACAAATATCTGAACAACGCCTCTATTGTCAAGGCGATAAAGTGCATGTTCAGATAATTTTGAGTAGCCTGGCCGCTCCGATATATTTGATGGCGACTGTACCTACCAAAATTATTTTGAACAACTCTTAAGTTTAGCAACTTCTGACTGTCATTCCGTATAAAATTTGTTGATACCTATATTAATTAGTGATCTTAAGTAGAGTCCGACTGGAAAGAAAAGTGTTGTATAATGATCAGCTCTCATTTAAACCACGACACTTTTCTTTCCGGACAAACTCAATATTCTTCCTACCGCAAGTATTTTTAGTCAATAAAAAAATACGAGAATAGTACCTAGAGTTCCATTAAAAAAATCGCAATCCAAGTGTCGGCGCGTGCCGCGGCATACGTAGCGAATACCGCGCGTGTTGCGGCTTAAAACGAGCCGTATTGTATTTTAATGTATTAACGTAAACAGTTAGCACTGAACAACGTTTGCTGGGAATTTTATGGTATTTTACTGAAAAAAATTTACGGCTCATTTCAAATGGCTAGGTGCCATTCTAATAATATGTTAGCCTATATACGTCCCACTGCTGGGCACAGGCCTCCTCTCACGGGCTATAGTCCCCACGCACGCCCAAAGTAGGTTGGAAACTTCACGTACACGGTACACCTTTTGAATTTCTCCGCAGAGGTATGCAGTTTTCTTCACGATGCCCTTCACCGTATAGAGATTGGTAAATATCAAAGTATATTTCGTACATAAGTTCCGAAAAACCCATTATTTTGTAAACAAATGACGTGCCAGAAAAATGCCCGCTGGAGTGCGACATTGTTCATAACTACTATTTTAGATATATTTTAAACTTAC
The DNA here is from genome assembly GCA_911728535.1 of Pammene fasciana. Lineage (NCBI taxonomy): Eukaryota > Metazoa > Arthropoda > Insecta > Lepidoptera > Tortricidae > Pammene > Pammene fasciana. The sequence goes on from OU452280.1 coordinate 300,954, forward strand.
TCAGTGCGATAAAACTATTGCTAAGTTTACCAACATTTTGCTTTACTATCAAAGATTATCTTATCTCTTAAAGGCCAGACATAAAGGGCTATTATCAGCCAACCCATGAGAATGAGATGAATCTGTGCCTATGGGTTACCACTAACACTAATAGGGTATGATGTATTAACCCTTGGGTCGTCTGTCCATCTTTCTGCAATTTAGGGACACCCTTTTGTAGGGTGACAATGACTTTATCGTTACTTGGAACAATAAATGATTAACATTACTTTGATTATCTAAGGTTGTTTGAAATATTAAGAAACTAATATACTATTAATTACTCTAGTTGCTTTACGCATCATAACATTATAATAATTATTTAGAACAGCATATTTTAATCTAAAAAAAATAATTTTCACCTCAGCAGTTCGAACAAGCCTACTTTCCTCACTCCCTGGAGTGACGAAAGTCCGACTTTCATTACTCCAGGGAGTAACGAAAGTTACGACTTTCGTCACTCCAGGGAGTGAAATTCTGTTTCTAGAAGCTTTCGTCATAATGATGATGCCTTTCATTCAGGAATGTAAATAAATGTGACTTTTTAACTTTAATATGTTCTCACTACTGAGGTGAAAAGCCGTATGTGTCACACAAGAGAAAAGTTTTTTTACATCTCGTGTTCTTGAGATCCCTCGCTACGCTCAAGATTCTAACTTAGAATCACTCGATTCGCTCGTGATTCAATTATAGAATCTTTCGCTTACTCGGGACTCAAAATCAACACTCGCAAGAAAAACCACCTTTCCTCTCTTGTTGCACAAATAACTATTTCAAATTAAATTCGAATAAAAACATCTCATAAAACTACATGACAATGGGCAATACAAGTATTTTGAAGGCAAAAAAACAAACACAACTTTATTCATACAGAAAACACCGGAAAACCAATATATGCCAAAAATAGATCAAATTGGCGGGAATTGGGATACAATACTAAAGCGACCTCACGACCACGAGACGACTACTGTATAAACCCTAGATGGTCCCGTTGGCACCAAGTCGGGGTCTGATGATGGGATCCTGGAGAAATCAAGGGAACACTTCAACTATTATAGCCACAGCTTTCACTATTTTTACAGCAACTTGGCCACTTCCTCTTAGAATAGCGGATTCTAAGTGAAGTCGGTTTTTTTTTGTTTAAAATTATTTAGGTCGCCGGTTCAAATCCGACTCGAAGGACGCGCATAGATAATTCAAAATGCGCAAATTAAATCAAGAATCAGTTTATTTTATTTTATTTAAATTAATTAGGTACTAACAAATTATAAACTTGTATAGATGTCATATACAAAGGAAAAAGTGACCAACGCCTCCGGTGCCCAAGGCTGGATTCGAACCAGCGTCTTCTGCATTCGCGGCAGACGCGTTAACCAACTTCGCCACCTGGCCACGAAAGCACCGGTCGAATTTTCCCGTGTATATGCAATCTTTGTAAATGCTAAGGCGCATTTGGCCAATCATCTAAGGTACAACATTATGAGTCATAACCTCCATTCTTGAGCTCTTAGGAGTTCATAGTACTAGGTACTAACAACTTTTAACAAAAAAAATATATATATATCCATTATGCAATATCCGCAGCGCAGGCTTCGTCAGGTGACAAATGGAAATCCACAACACGCTTCGTCTCACACAAATCAATGATGGAATCCGCAAAAGGCTTCGTCGTTATTACACAATTATTGTTGCCATTAATGGATAGTACCTGGCGCAAATGTCCCCATTACACTGGCAGCGTTACCGCGTTGAATCGCCAACGAGATCTGTTGCACCAGGTACGATCCACTTTTAACTGTTTTTTTTTATATATAAATGCAATGCGTTAGAGTACGTTCAAACTGAGAGAATAGAGTTGTCATTTATTTTTTTATTAATTTTATGACATAGGAGGCAAACGAGCAGACGAATCGCCTGATGGTAAGAAATTACCACCGCCCATGGACGCCCGCAACACCAGGGGGGTCAAAAGCGCGTTGTCGGCCTTTAAGGCATAAGAACATTAGCTTTATACGCTATATATTTAGTCTATTAAAAAATATAGTAAAACTATTACTCAAATGTAAAATATTTTCGCTGCATTTCCTCAAAACAACCCACTTATAAAGGCTTTAATTAAATAACTCGACCTTTTACAAAAGTTCTCGAGTTTTCCCGGCAACTCGCCGGCAATAAGTAGTTCTCCTTTTTCCATTCTTTAATCCTAACATCTCACTTCTTTTAATGAATTCAGTAAGGATTCTTTTAACTTTGACTTACTGTGCAGCTGACTTATCTTTTATAAAGCGCCTTTAGGAGTTAATATTGTTTTTAAGTATAGTAAGCGCAAAAGTGAGATAAATTTAATATGAAAAATTTATTTTATAAAAGTAGATTTTTTTTTAACAGTCTTACTTTTAATGGACAAGTAGTCAACCTGACTGATGTGTATGCGTTTAAACGAAAAAGTCATAAAAATAACTATAGCAAAAATGCAAAAAAAAAACTTGAAGACATATTCTATCTTGCATATACTTAAACCTTATTTTTCGTTACTTTTAAAATAAATATGTCATAACATTTTTTCCAGCATAATAAATAAAAGTTTCAAAATTACGGATTGGGTCAAACGAAGTGAAACGGAAAATCAAAAAGTTTAAACATTATAATCTGTTTGAAACACTAAGGGTGCACTACTCACAATTAACAGACTCATCAAAGTCATCAACGACAAATATGGCGACGGACCTGTCAGCCCATAGAAAACTGTCAAACTTTTAATACAAGATTTTTTTACGCTGACGTTGACGTTAACAGATGATTTGGTGCAACCGGCCCTAAATGAGGGACATATTTACGTACACATCATTTTAGTAATCATGTGGTCGCCCTACACACAAAGCGTTATCGCGTTGTATCGGACGATGACAGCGAGTCATCGCCCGATGAACGATCGAGCTGTTAGCCGATTACCGATTCATCATCCGCTCATCTGCTGATTGGAATCCAATCTCCTGTGCCGAATTTAGCAACTTTTTAGCCATTTAGAACAAAAAATGCCATTTGGCAACTTATTCCCTGTATAGTTATATACATTTTGACATCACTGTTTATAATCTTTATAAACTTAGCATAACAAGCATAAGTGTGCAGCGATAGTATCTCGCGGGCGAGTTAGACATCTATTCTGTCACTTTCTAATGAATGCAGTTAGGAATGACAGATGTATATCTCGACACCGAGATATTGTCGCGAGAAAATATAGCGAAAATAAGTTTTATATGTAAATCTGTATCTGGCTGTATTTTCTTTGTATTACAATTTTGTATTTCTTTGTATTTCTTTGAATTACCAACATAGATGTGTACTACTAGAATGCCCATGCCAAATTTCGTGGTTCTAAAGCATGTCGTTTTAAAATGAGAGCTAAACTACGTTTGTATGGGAACGCGAGCGTCCTGGCGACTCTTAAGATAAAGATTTGTACAACTGGTCGATTTTGTATACTGTTCAAGAGTATTATACTCTGCTACTCAAAATCCAGGGCTATTTTATTATCCACCGATAAGGCCATAGGGCCAATCAGTCTGCCTGACGATATCGGCTAGTCGGTTATAACAAAAATTTGACAGCTCCGAACAACTGATAGGCCAATATCGCCAGGCCGACTGATATTGGGTGGGCCCCATAACAAACATATTCATCAAAATCAGTGAAGCACATGTAGGGCTTATAATAACTTATAAGACGGGGAGCTTCAGGTGGCGAAGTGAGGCGGCCATAATTAATGAAGGAAGCTTACTTTGCACAGGGTATATTGTTACAACAGTAAGTCAACTATCGGAGTACACGCTTTTGTACGAAACTTTGACATCATCAATATTTATTTAACGTCTACGTTTGCTCTTGTCGGTGGAGTCGGTCGGTCGGTCTTTTTTTCCGCTGGTCTCTTGACTTCCATAGGACAGGACAACTTTCGCCTTCACTCAAGCTTCGCTAAAAACAGCGCAAGCTTTGGAAAAAAATCTCAAATAACTTGTAGGCGTTTCACTTTTACCTCCTTTGAATTCGATTTTATAATTTATATATTGTATCATGTTTTACGTTGAAAAAAAAAACTAAAACTAAGAACGTATTATTTTGTGTATGTAGGTTTTTGTAAACGACATAAAATAAATCTCGCCGACTAATGAAATTAAATTAAATAAATAAACACATCTGCCACTTGATCGTTTTGCATGTAGAACGTAGTACACCAACTGCTTTTAAATACCTGTAACAAAAGAGAATTCTTATTAGTACATACATATATATTTCAATCAAAATGTAGCTTATAAAATAGTAATAGGCAAAAATGATCTACTCGTTACATAAAGGTTATATTCTTGCTAATGTCGCGCTTACAACTGGGTCGATAAAAAAATATGTCAAAGAAAAAGTAGGCTCAACCCAGTCCTAAGTACAGGCAGGCGGACAAGCTCAGGCCCATTGAAATCCCTAGCTTCAACCCGGGACTTATGCTAGCAAGATTATGAGGTAATTGTTCAACGTTAGTTGACTGTCCCTGTCTGATTGTGTTGGCTGTGATGTAGCTTAAATATCGTTGAGAACGAATAATAACCACGATGGCGATTACAGTGGATTATCCTAAATATATTTCATACTCTTCTGTTCTGCGTATGTACCGATGTTTACTGATAAATCGTACAGTCAACATCAAATATATTGTAACAGCTAGAGTAGCCAAATAGTTCGTCGCACCATACAAAATATATGGTGTGAAGAACTATTTGATCACTTTGGCTGTTACAATATATTTGATGCTAACTGTACGACGATAGTTAATCGGCTTACTGTATGTTTCTGTTAACTGTGGTTCAGCTTAGATGTCGTGAAGACAGAATAATAAATACAATGAGTATGAGGGTGGATTATCTTGAACTTGATTAAACCATGCTTATATCATGTTCTAACTTACCTACATTGCTAGCTGTAAGATGACAATAGAACAATGTTTTTAGAAACAAAGGAAAAAAATTTAAAGTCCACTGCCTCAGGCGAGACTCGATCTCGCGACTCCGGGATACATACTCGCCGCTCTAGCATGTCGCTGTAAAGGCGGCCACCGACTATCAGTACCGCCTGGCGATCTCGGCCTGTCAGCTAGAACAAAGATTTGCCGGCTCCGCACAACTGACAGGCCGATATCGTCAGGCGGACTGCAGGAAGGATAGTCGGTGACCGCCTTAAGAAGTGTGGGATGTCGCTAGACGTCTCCCTACAACGCATGGTGGAATGGGGCTGGCAACTGTCAACGGTTTGCCCAGATGGCACCAGCATAGCTAGGTCCCTTTCACTAGTATTGTTGTATAGGATTTGGTTTAAAGGCTCTCATTACGGTAACTGCTTGCCGTATGCTTGTTTTCCCGTATAAAAAATTACAGCTATCGGTTTAGTCTCAGTAGCTCAGTTATTAGAGCCGGGCATGTATCTAGAAGTCTCAAGTTCGAGTCTCGCCTGAGTCAGTGATTTCCATCTTTAATATAAACAAACTTAATTTTCTCGCAGCTTGTTTTTCAAAAGCGGAAAACACGATCCAAGATATTAAGTGAAAATTTCAACTTTGTTATTTTTGCAATCTTTGATGCCAAGTTGTTAAAGGTGTACAGAATACGACCCCAAAAACATGGCCGCTCATTTGCATGGAAAAACAAACCGTTGCATACAAATGATACCGCTGTTACTGTCGGGTCAACCTTATGTACCAGTGCCATAGAGATAAAAGATAAAATACTAACAGACAAGCAAAATTCACCGTAAATATCGTATGTCAATTCACAAACACTGATGGATGATTAATACTAGTAGTCCGCCTCGAACTGAGAACTCGCGATTCACTTGCAAACGAGTTGACCAAAATAACAAGACCCTAAAGAGGATTTTTTTTCTCCTTCTAGCTCCATAACCACTTGATCAATCCTGCTTATATACGAACTCTCAAATTTTATGTACCTCTGCTACAGCTCCAACAAATTTCATAAAGATCAGAAAAACGTTACTAAAATGATCGTCAGACAAACTATCTAAATCAAAAAGCCATCCAAATGCCGAGACGTCCCAGTAGCCAGGTGACAGTTGGGTCAGGAGTTGTTTGTAAGAACTCACTTCGCTTACGCTCCGCGAATTCGATAACTTGGCCTCCATATTCGGAGCATTCACTCTTGTTGGTCTTTACGCTGGTCTAATGTAAATGAAGCGCTCAGTTGGTCATTTGTGACTAGCAATGCCCTTAGAACTATCAAATATCTTCGACAAAATGCATGTAGGAACAGGAAGCCGTTTACTGTGCCACTCCATGGAATCCTGTGATAAAATGATGTTCCTTTGTAAGACGATTTATTCAAAAATAGTTTTGGTCCTACACTGGACACTTCACCTTGTAAATTGAACCTTACGGGCTCGTCCACATGTGCGCGGTGCGGCGCCGCAGGAATTAGCGACGCCGCGCCGCTTTCGCGGCGCCGCAGCGCGACACCGCAAATTTCTGCGGTGCGGCGCCGCACCGCGCGCGCGGTGCCGCAAAATAGCAGTGCGGCGCCGCGCCGCGACTGCGGCACCGTTAGTTTGTTATTAACTAACTAACTATTTTGGCTCAACGATCCAAAGAGAATCTTGGCCTCCGAAATGAGAGCACGCCACCTATCCCGATCCTGCGCAACTTCTTCTTCTTCTTCTTGAATATATAAGACCGTCATAAGACCTATCCTTATGTATGACTGTGAGGCCTGGTCCCTAATTCTGAAAGAAGAAAGTCAGCTCTTGGTAGCGGAGAGGAAAGTTTTCCGTAAGATCCTGGGACCTATCAAGAGAGATGAGGGTACCTGGAGGATCCGAAGGAATGCCGAGATACAAGAGTTGGTGGCCGGACCCGATATTATAGGCGAAACAAAAGCCCACCGACTTCACTGATTTGGTCACCTACAGAGAATGGGTGAGGATCGGGCTGTCAAGAAAGCGTTCTTGGGACGACCGACTGGTCGCCGTCCGGTGGGTCGGCCCAGATATCGTTGGGGAGTTTGTTATTAACAAGTTAAAATTTTATAAGCAGTTAATTTATATTTATATAAAAATTGTTAAGTTTGTACCTAATCATTAATATGTAGTCATACTTGAATCGATATTGTTGATGATTAATACTCATATGAATGTTATTGATTTTCATATGGAAATCAAATAAGTAGTCGATTTTAAACATATCTGATTTCTCTATGATCTCACTACACTCTTATAGTAGTTAGAGTCAATCCCAACATCTCCAGAGGTCCAGCTGGTTTTCTAGATAAATACCGATGAGCTACTTATTCATTCGAGGAGATACTTTGTTTATCAGTTCATGAACATGGTATTAACACTCGGAAACAGTTTTGGAATTTGTTGCCATTTATTTTCAACGCCTGATAATTTATTTTGAAATGACCTCCATCTACATCTTAATTTTTTTCCTGTGCCTTCTGAACAGCAACATAAGTATTCAACATTGTTTTTTCCCGAGGCCTTGGAGCTACATGGTGCCGCCGCCGCAGCGCGGCGCCGCAATGCCGTTTTGCGGCGCCGCGCCGCGGCAATTAGCGGTGCCGCGTTGCGGCGCCGCAAAAGCGGCGCGGCGTCGCAAAATCCTGCGGCGCCGCACCGCCTTGCGGTGGCGGCGCCGCACCGCGGACATGGGGACGGGCCCATGTGCCACAATACGCAGCAGTCTTTGTTATCAGATGAAAAGTGCCGATGCGTTAGGGACGTGCGAAAATATGCACTTTTAAGGATGCCTCGAGTCAGGCTTTATGTATTGGGCTGACCTTACTCCTTAGTGCGGCATAAGTCCACATTATACTTATGGAAATAGAAAATTCGCTATGATTATGCTAAAGAAATATTGAACCTTACACAGCTTGCTATATGATTTAGATTTGGAGCGTTTGTAAATTTTCGATATGACGCATGTGTGCAAAAAAATATATGTAATGGAAAAGTGGGCGGAAATGTGAGTATACATTTTTGTTCATTTCCTTTTGATTTTTAGCGTAAGTATATTACATGAAAATAATTTTATACCATTCAATGTTTTATTCCGTTTACATGAGTTTCTCTGGGTAACTTAAAACACGTTAAGACCGAGTTCTTAGAAGTTATAACGGTTTATTTATCATTTCCCGGGAACATATCTTCGGCAAATCTTCTGATTTATACATTGATTTAATTTCTTATACATGAAATAAATAGGTTGTTAAAATGTCGTTAAAATTTGGCACCTAATTCTTAATTAATCTGTAATTTTTATTTATGCTTTAATCAGATTAGATGGTAATTTTCTGCAGAATCACAAAACTCACAAAGCAGGAACTGAACTGTCCCCATACCCCATACTTAATTAATCATCAAACATTCCGATGCCGTGTTCTAATTTTTTAAAGTACTTAAACAATTCATTAAAAACACAATCTGTCTCAAACATTTTTATTTTATTTATATAGCCCTTTATCCTGAACTGAATATATATTATTTTTGAAGATAAATGTGTTTTTGTATCAAATAAAGTCTCTTAGTTCAGTGTGCCTATTGGCAAAGGCCTCCTCCAGCTCCTTCACAGTATCTCCTATCCCTTGCCACCCTTGTCCACAATGGTCCTACATTAAATATAATTTCATCTTCCCATCGTTTCAGTGGAGGGCCTTTCGATCTTGACCCATCTATTGGGTGCCACATGAGAATTCTTTGACTCCACTTTTCAGTCTTGCATCTTACAGTGTGTCCTGCCCATCTCCATTTTTGCGAGTCTATGTGTTTCAGAATATCTGCTACTTTGGTTCTGCTTCTTATGTCGGAGCTGCGGTTTCTATCCTGTAACTTAACTCCCAGCATACTCCTCTCCATAGCTTTCTGGCACTTCGCAAGTTTGTCTCTTTGTGATTTCGTGAGGGACCAGGTTTCGCAGCCGTAAGTTATGCATGTCAGGACACACGTGTTGAAGGTTTTGCCCTTTATCCGTATACCTAGATTACTTTTCATGATTTCTTTGAGTGGCCAGTATTTGTTCCAGCCGGAAGCTATTCTTTTTTGTATCTCTTTGTCCATTTGGTCTTTGAAGGAGATAATTTGCCCTACGAAGTCCAGTATACAGCCATTAACCGTAATTTCTTGCTTCTTTGAGTTTGTCATCAACTTAGTCTTGTCTGGGTTAAGTTCTAGTCCCAAACATAACACACAACAAATAATTAACTAATATTGAAGTTCTATTGGAATAATTTTCAAGCAAATACTGATATTTCTGATTCAGGCGTTTAGGCGCTAGCTGTAGTGAGTTGTTAATTCATTGGAGTTTTATTGAAGTTGGATCGTTTCTAAATGTGTTTTAAAATTAGAATATGGCCACCGCATACAACTGATTTTTTATTTTTTCGCATTGAGGTTTTCAAAATAATCATATACGACCGTGTAAGGGTAATTTTAAAAACTTCATTTACTATACTCCTATGTGCGAATTGTACATTCAAAGTGCACTCTACGTATATAACAAGAGCGTATATTTTAGCAGTAATTATTTCCTAAAAACACACGTTAAATGCCTCGTCGAGTTAGCGCCGCCACATACTTAGTTAAATATAACTTGTATTTTCAACCCGAATACTAAAGCTGATCATTAAGTGAACGCTGCTCCGTGTACAGCAAAACTTTTATAAACAGTACCTTATCTTGATATAAACTCTTTGAAACTCATTTTTTTTGTATTTAACTTTAGGACTAAAGTTAGAAAGTTTTGTAGACAGATGACATAAAAAGTTAGATGCCCTTACTCTCATCAAATATATGAAAGAGTAAGATAAAAAATTGGACACAAAAACTTAATGCTAAGCATGAATTTTAATTATTTTTAAAAGTTTAAAACTTTTCAAGAAAGGTTGACTTTTATAAAGTTGTATACGTTTAATTTTTGAGTTCTTTTTGACATTTCCAAACTATAATTAACAAGACGTTTATTTTTTGCGCTTACGGCGACATCTGCGCATACGTTAGCGTGTTTATCCTCTCTTATATGTTACCTTATAGACTTCTAAAATTGTGGGGTTACAAAGTTCGAACAAGCCTACTTTCCTCACTCCCTGGAGTGACGAAAGTGCGACTTTCGTCACTCCAGGGAGTGATTTTTTAAAAGCTTTTCGTCATAATGATGATGCCTTTCATTCAGGAATGTAAATAATGTGTTTTTTAACTTTAATATGTTCTCACTACTGAGGTGAAAAGTTGTATGTGTCACACGAGAGGAAAGTTTTTTTACATCTCGTGTTCTTGAGATCCCTCGCTACGCTCAAGATTCAAACTTTTTTCGGAGGGAAGTAGTCTTGTTCGAGCTGCTGAGGTGAAAATAAATGTGGTTAACATTACTTGATATCGATTTTTTTAACCTTTGATATGTTCTCACTACTGAGGTGAAAAGTTGTATGTGTCACACGAGAATAAAGTTATTTTACATCTCGTGCTTTTGAGTTCCACTTCCAAAATCACCACTCGCAAGAAAAACCAACTTTCCTCTCTTGTTGCACAAATAACTATTGCTACACGAACAAATAGAGAAAAAAGATTGCTACGCGCTACGCCCTAGACCCACACAATAAAGCATTAAGTTAAAATAACGATGATTAAAAAATGAAATATGATATATTAAATAAATCACGGGTTACTCACGTATTTAAAGCGTTAAGCGTTATGGAGCGAAACATGTCGAGCAATATTCGACTTAAAATACGTGAGTAACCCGTGATTTATTTAATATGTCTGATTCTCACGGAAGTTTTGTGTTTAAAATGAAATATGATTTTGAAATAAATTTAACTGTAAATAAAGTAAGGTAAAGTTTAGATTCTGGCTATTAATTTGCTTGTGCCTGGGACGACATTAGCGGTAACGAGAACGAGATTAGTTGCTAGATGTTGCAGCTTTCGTGGTTTGGTCTCCAATGTGGGCCGTTTATAAGTTCACCTTGTATGTGATTGGCCGGTTAATTAATCTATATTATTCGAATTATTTGTTACACATCCATTTATTGTTAAGGCTCTGAAGAATGAAATGGACTTTAAAGTGTTTTTTTTAATGTTGATGACTTTATTGATATATTTATAAAAAGCAGTCGTGTTATCTACAGACAGACAGACAACGTACAGCCTAAACCGTTGTAGGTAAAACTATACTGGTACTGTACAATAATTAGTTACTGCACAGTGCATACTACGAACAGTAACAATATAATACAAACCTAGAAAGTTTATAAGAACCTACATTTTTCTAATGGCATGCAGTAACTAAAAAAGTTTTTTTTTAAATTTACCCCTTAATGTAAAAAAGGGTGAATATTTAAAGCCGGTAGCGATTTCTCAGGCCCGATATGTTGTGTACCCTGCCTTTTCCCACCTTTATATCAACTCTCTAAGTGCCCTAACATTTATTATACCTCACTATCCGACAGATAGAGCCCGAGAAATTGCAAAGTATAATACCGGTTTTACCGACGTTCAAGCCACTAACGGCGTCTAGCTTTAGTCGTGTTATAAAATGAGTATACTGTAATCATTTTAAATTGAAACAATTATTTTTTATCTCTTGTGTTAATGTGTATATTATACATTTTTCAATTCAATTCAATTCAATTCAATATATTTTATTTCGAATTTAACAATTCATATCAATGTTAGTAATACTTATAACTCTATGTTAGATACTTAATCCTAACTATTAATTAAAAGCGGCGTGGCGCCGCAACAGGCGGTGCGTGCAGCTGCACCCAGCGCGCGAATAGTGGCGAGTCCCAGCGCTCCGCCAGCACGTTGAGAATGCTGTTTGGGCTACGGTGAAGTCGGCTCCGCAATGACGCGCACCGCTTTCTGATTATAGCATCGAAGCCATCGGTGTGGGCCTCGGCAAACATAGCTGACGCGCTGCAGTGGCGTGGCAACCCAAACAGCACTCTAAACGCGTTATTATATTGCACACGCAGAGCGTTGTATGCTCGCTGCGTAAAGCCGACCCACAGATTGCACGTGTAGAATGTCTGACAGTATGCTTTGAAAAGCGTTAGCTTTACATCATTACTACAACGTGCAAATCTGCGAGCCAGCATGTTACAACGAACACACAACGCCCTGCGCTCCCTCTCTATATCCTCATTGTCCGACATACTTTCTGTAACCCAGTGGCCCAAGTACACGGAGAAAAAAATATTTTACAATATTACCAGATTGTATAGTAGTTATGATTCTGGTGTAGGAAAAAAGATTTCAGCTATGGTTAACAGATTCTTGTTTTAAAACAACAAGTCGTATTTTTGACAATACTAGAATATTCTAGTTATAATATTCTTGTACACGAAAACTCTGATATCGTTGTGGTAACCTTCTAATAGTTACAGAGTAAAATAAGCATTTTGCTTACAACACTTTTCAAGAATTGCGATGTTTACAATATTTATTGTTTCTGTTCACAATCGTCTAGTAATCACACAAAATAATAAAATTGTCTTTACAATATCTTTATGTAAGGTCCATCTTATGTGATTTATTTATAGGTACTAGACTTTCTCGTACCTTTAAGCTGATTTTTAATACCCATTACTTACTCGAAATTTCTTGATTACTAGGAATATTTTTACTCATAACTAGATACGTTTTTTGTTGTGTAACATACTTGTTTTCATGATAAAAATAAAGAATAGTACCAGCAACAATAAAAAATGTTGGCATTACAATATTATTGCACACTAAACAATGCGTTATTTACGTGTAACGAAAAACTAATTTAATACCTTTACATTAGTGTCAACAGATGGCGCTAGGGCGCTGGGCCATACAGTGTTACAGGTTTAGAGCGCTTATATTGTACATTTTTATTAAATACTGTAAAATTCAATGCTAAGATAGGTTCTACGCAAAAATGTAATTTATTAATGCATTTAACATTAATTTCTAGCTTATTTATTTCACGTCATACTTAATTGACATACAACGCACTTTCGAAGTTTTTAACGTCATTTGTATATATAGAAGTTCCAACTGGTTCATGTAAGGTAAGAACTATATAATGTTTCTCTCACCAGGGTTGTAGATTTCGAACAGGACCTCATATGAACAGAAGGATGTGAGAATGTGATGATGATGATGATGACACTTAATTAGAAAGAAAGAAAGAAAGAAAGAAAGAAACATTTATTCATGACAAACATATACAAAGGAAACAAACAGAAAAATACACACACTTTGTCACGAAATGGTTGCAACTCAGCGTTAATGCTGGCAAGGCCAGCGCTGGTCTTCCGTTGCAACCATTTTGACGACACGGCATAAAGACGGCGCGATCACACACGCTTACACAAGGAAAGGAAAATAAGACGGGTCACACTAATTCAAAAAATTAACTAAACATTAAGCTACAACTTTAAACAAACACTAATCAACTTAAACTAGCAGAAAAACGCCTAATAGCTAAAACACCGTACACGGCTTATTGACAAGAATGACAGGAACATACTACTATTGCCGCCATGTTGCATTCCGTAGTAAAATATCTGTACTTAAAAAGTAGGTCACGGACACGGAGGAAAAATTACATAACAAATAGATAAAATAGAACACATATGATGACAATAGGAGGCACAGTAGAAGAAAAACAAGAAAGAAAACAATAGTGATATGTGAATATAACAGGACTCACCGGGATTTAGGGACATAAACGACAGGTAAATACATAAAAAGCTAAAGATTAACAAGAAACGCGGTTTGTTCTCCTATACATAAATTGGAATTAAAATTGGAGAGAGGGCCCGCTCGGACAAGCAGCGACGCTTGCAACCCGTGCTCGGTTTCGGTGTATTTATCACTTTTATTAAATACAAAAATAAAACCCGATAACTCTACAATATTTATTGTAAACAGAACAAAACATATTTTTAACACAAATAAAAATCTGGTATTCTCCAATACTGCATATAGTAAACAGAAATTGTTGATTATTTCAGTCCCCTAAAATAATAGTCAAGACTAATAAAAATCTGGTGTTCTTAATACAACACATAATAAACAGGATTATGCGGCGTTTCAAGTCCGCAGTAATTGTATTGAATCCTACTGAAAAATCTGATAAACTCTACCCTGTCCTATAATGATGGCTACAGAGATGGTTTTTGTGTGTTACACAAAATTTATTTTCTACGATACTAGGTAAGTGGGTTGTAGGAACTAGAAATAATGTTGTAAAGAAGTAGAATTTTCTATTAATGTTTAAAAAATGTATAGTTGTCACATATAATACAATAAAATCAAGTCAAGTTTACAATATTCTGTTACAAGAAACTAGATTTTTCTCTCCGTGTACTTAAACTTCTTTACTACTTTTAAAGCGATGCCACACAACGTGACTGGTATCATTTTGTAAGACTTTGTTCCAGCCTTAAACTGCATTACTTCGCTTTTTGTAGTATTGTACTTTAACCCATGGGCAACAGCGTATGCCTGACAAATGTTCACCAGTCGTTGCAGTGCACCAACCGAGGGGCTCAACAGCACCATGTCATCCGCGTAGCTGAGGTTATTAACACAAAGCCCGTCCACATGACATCCGACATACGTACTGCTGAGCTCCCCGATCAACTCGTTCATGTATAGATTGAACAACTTGGGTGAGCTCAACCCCCCCTGCCTCACGCCGCAGCTCAATCTATACATGTCAGAGTGTACACCGGCCCACTTAACAGTATTCGACTGGTGACCATACCAATATTTAAATAAACACGTGACTTCGCGGGGCACACTCGTATGCTCACGTAGCTTATGCCAAAGTTTGTCATAAGCCACCATGTCGAAAGCTTTTGACAAATCCAAAAAACAGGCAAACACCGGAGTCCTACGAGTGGTGTAGTACTGGACAGTCTGCTTGAGACATAACACTGCGCTTTCAGTAGATAAGCCTGGCCTAAAACCAAACTGAGCGTCATGTATGTTTAGGTGTTTTTCCAGTATGTCGTCAAGCAAACCATCCAGCACCTTAGCCACAATCGTCGCAAGTGATATGGGCCTGTAATTGGATATGTCAGAAGCGTCTCCCGTTTTATTCTTTACAATAGGTACTACCGTGGTATGCATTAGATCTTCAGGCAAGTAACTATGGCTAAGACATAAATTGAAAAAAAGGGATAGAACTCTTGGGAGATGACTTCCAGCAAACTTGAGATGCTCGACGCTGAGGCCATCATGCCCTGGGGACTTCCCTCTAACCATACCTTTAATTTTAGAAGCTATTTGCTTAGGAGTAAATCTGATCGAGGGAGTCTCTGGTTGGTCCTCAGTTTCGAACATCTCTGTTGACTGGGGTAGCGGCGAGTTTACAGCAAAATGTGCTTTGAAAGCGTTCGCAATACCGCTCGGTTCGTGTATGCCTGCCACACTCACAGGGAGGCTCGACTTTACGTTGAATTTGTTGGTGTTTTTCCAAAATTTGTTAAAATTCCTATCCGTATGGTTTTTAGCTAAAATGTCCAATTTGATGTCTTGTTCGTGTTTTTGGCAATATTTAAGCTTAGACTTAAACACTTTTTTCGACTCGAGCATCTTATCATGAACATATCCATGAGCCGGTTTACCGTACGATAGCCACCACAGGTACCAAAACCGAGCCTCTCGGTGAGCGTCGCTGACATACCTATTCCAACCTGTTATGTGCCTGCGTTTTTTACGAATGGAGTTACTGTGACTTATTTCCGCACCCTTTTTCAAGATAGATATAATATTTAGGTACATTCCCTGTAGGATCTGTTTGTGTATAATATTACAACACATTTTGTCTGCACAGTCACACAACTCAGAAGGAAAGTCTACATTTTTAAGTTTTGAATTACAATAATTCCTAAATTGTTCGATTTGCACTTGGTCTCTTTCACCCCAGATTACTTTACTGTGACTAAACTGTGGAATGAAAACTTTAGGTTTTACTACGTTATAGTTACATTCTATTAACAATGGGTAATGATCCGACCAGTAGACATTATGTAACACTGAGACATTGAGTACCGCGGGTCGCATTAACTTGTGAACATTATAATCACCCAAAACAACCGCAGGCGAATAGTACGAAACTTCAACGGTACGCATCGCTCCCATGCGCCACAGTATACAGACTCGTGCAGTAAGGCGACTCTCGAACTATGAAGTAAACGTGTAAAATATATCATCCCATCCATTTGAACGTAAATAATCAAATGAAACCTTTCAGAAGATAACACAAGTACTTATTCTTTATTGCACACCTCAATAAACTGAAATAGTACACTACATAGTAAAAGTAGGAGCAAACAAATGGCGATCTTATTACGAGCGATTATACCATTTGTCAGTTCAAAACATTGAGGTCTTGTATTTTTTTATACTTTTCTTATTTCTATTTTGAGGTTATGAATGGGATGTTTGTAGGCGTTTTCCGTTACATGCGACTCATACGAGGAAATCCCTACAATCAGTTATATACGAGCGTAGCGAAGTCTGCTATGAAAGTTTTAATTAGATATTGTAGAAATTCGACATTTCGGAATAACAAATTACATTACTGACTTATTTTGAATTGTCAAAACGGTATACGTTTTATATAAATGCATGACGTTGGTTTAACTTAACGTCATATTCATATGTCCTTCTTAAAGTAGTTAGGTGATAAAAATGCTTCCCCAATTTTATCGATTGGCGTTCTCTTGTGTCAGAGGCCTTGATCCGTTTTCGGTCACTGAGCCAGTGAAGGTGTTCAAGGAGGAGTCAGATTACTGTCTTACAGATTACTGTAACAAAAATACTGGTGATCCTTTTTTTTTTACTTTATTCCGAGCGTTCTGTACCACATTCTACACGTGTAGTTTGTGGAGGAAGTTTATTATAAAATCGTATAGGGCCCTACAGGTCCAATATAATAATTCGTTCAGGGCGCTGATGGGGCTGCCGCGGTACTGCAGCGTATCGGGGATGTTTGCGGAGGCGCACGTGGCGTGTTTTAAAGCTACAATGCGATTGCGAGCTGCATCCCTGGTGCGACGTGTGCTGTGCGCGCCAGCTGCAACAGCGTCCTGGCAACGATTGCGGACAACTTTTGTCCCTATGTTCAGCATTGTTGCGGACTTCATGCTCCCAGCAGTAGTACTGTGGTTTACACATAACATATGTTTATGTGTTAACCGCATTATTATTATAATTTAATATAATTTCATTTTTAATTGTGAATGTCAATGTTAACTAGATTTAATAACAGTAATTATGTATACCTATGAGTCCTTGTTACTCGAAATAAATGAATTTTATTTATTTATTTATTTAAGGGCACAATTGGTATCTTATTGCAACTAAGAAAAAGTAGGAGAAAAAATTTTGGACGCGAAAAAATTTTTTTTTTATGGGAATGGTGGTCCCAGCCGGCCAACCGTCCAAACTAAAGCAAAATTGTTTCCGCGCGAAAAAATTTTTTCTTAGTTTTACTTACTTTAGTTGAGCTACTGTTTATAGTAACACTGTGGCCCGTATCGAAGGCATCCTGAAAGTTTCCCCATTAAAATAACGTGCATAGCTCGCCTTCATAAATATAGCAATATTGTTGCCGGGATTCAGCAACTATGTGCATATGAAAATGTACATCATATACCATTTTCATAAAGTGATGCTGAAAAATCTACCTGATGGTTGTAGCAACCTGGTGCGGTATTCTGATCAGATCTTGACATAATCTGAATTTAATGCGATCACTCATTGACTCACTGGCTTTAAACATACTAGTTGGAAGCTCAAAA
Source organism: Pammene fasciana (assembly GCA_911728535.1). Lineage (NCBI taxonomy): Eukaryota > Metazoa > Arthropoda > Insecta > Lepidoptera > Tortricidae > Pammene > Pammene fasciana. The sequence continues at coordinate 318,829 of OU452280.1, forward strand.
AAGGGCGTCCATCTAACTTTTGAACCGTGGGTCCAAAAAATTTGGAAAAATTAATAGAAGTGAGGCTTTATAAGTACTTTCAATGTAATCTATATTTAATAAAATCGGTTATGTGTAAATCATAGTGAAAGGGCGCAGGTGCTGCATAATATTAAAATGACGTAAGCGCCACCAAGTATCTGTTAACAAATGACCTTTTTGAACGGATGTATGGTAACAGGCCGGCAACTACGGTACCCTACACTAAGCATGGCCTGGCCCGACAAGCTCTTAGCAGGTTCTCAAGGATTTATTGAGGATTTCATTTGTATTCATTATTCAAAGAGTAAAATACAATCGAACAATATTAAGATAACCTAGTTGAATGAATGAATGTTTTATTCCTTAAAAATTACAAAACAATAGAAAATTCACGGTGAACATAATAACAGGCAAACAGCGTTCTTATCGCTAATAAGCTATCTCTTTAAGACAACCTCAGGGTTAGAGAAAATAAAGCAGAAAAAGTAAATAGGTGATGCAAAACTAGTTTTTCATCACCAACGTCCAACTACCTTAACTGAACGTACATGTACGTAAACATTAAAAAACAATCAGAGGAGTGCGGCACAACCAGCCGCCTGCGTTCCTGAGGCCTCATTCTTAAATACAAGTAGTTTTTGATATCATAAATAAATAAATATTATGGAAAATAGTAAGCTCACTTGTGTTGTGGGAACTAGACTGCGATATACGTACAGTACGTGATTTTTAAGAAGAACCTTCGGGAATCGGCGATGACACACGAAGGTAATATTGCTGTTCTGCTTTTTCATGTGTCACTGTTGATTGATACCCGACGTCTCTCTCTAAAACCCGAAGGTTCGTTTTAGAGCTCACGGACTGTATGATACATGAATTTTAATCATCCATAACTCATGAAAAAAATTCCGTAAAAAAAAAACCAAATAAATGCCCTGACCAGGATTCGAACCGGGACCTCTGCTTCATAGGCAGGGTCACTACCGACTAGGCTAAGAGGCCGTTATCATATTTGATTTAAAGCTAAATGTTGAGAAACTAGATCAATAAGGCCTTAAGGATTTTTCTATCAGCCAATCTTTGCGTCAAACTGGTGCGGGTGCAAGATATGTAAAGAACATAGAAATATTAACTAAATTATTATTTAACCTAGATCTTTTTACAATTAACCACAGCTATTTAAATTGATATGGTGATCAATCTTACTCTGCGTGAGGAACCACCTTAGACAACCCTACACGTGATCCCTGGGTGGTGCTAATAAGAGTAACAAACTTGGCAGCTGCATTGTCCCATCTGAACCTCGCACTCACTGGATTTTCTTCACCATCTACTTTCCCACTCAGGTGGTAATAGTATTACCACCTGAGAGAATAAATGCCTATCTATATGATGCTTAGCCATACGATTTAGTTATTTGTGCAACAAGAAAGGATAGTTACAAAATCACGAGATGTAAAATAACTTTGCTCTCGTGTGACACATAAAACTTTTCACCTCAGTAGTGAGAAAATATTAAAAGGTAAAAAAAAATCAACATTAAGTAAAGTTAACCACATATATTTTCACCTCAGCAGCTCGAACAGGCCTGCTTCCCTGCGAAGAAACGAGGTTCGAGCTGCTGAGGCGAAAATTAAATAATTACATTGATATTACATTCGTGTCTAATGTTAGTTTCAAAATAAAGTCCCTGTGCCGTTTGCACGTATGCAGGTGTCCAATAAACATTCGTTTGTTGCACAAGTGCAGTGCAGGCAACTGCATCAATATCGCGTATAGAGGAATGAGGAAAAAACGTAATAATGGTTGTTTGTTATGTCCCGATGGAGTAAAGGTACGACGTAATCTTGTTACAATAACAACCTTGAAGATCAAATTGGACTCTTTGTAAAAAGTAAGTGGACGTGAACATCAAAATTTTAATGCTACTGCCAGGGCATTTATTTGTGTATTTATCTTATCACAGATATTTTTTCTGAGTTATGGATGTTTTCCTTGTACTTAAGTATATACATATCTATCTAAGTATTAAATATTTATGAATCGTCCGCCCGTAACCACAAACAACACAAGCTTTATTGAGCTTACTGTGGGATTAGTTTAATTTGTTTAAGATTATCCCATTCAAATCTGACCATCCGTGTCTATTTCACCTACGATGATTTGAAAACGTGAGTCCAGGAAAGCTAGGATTGTGGAACAAGTGTAAGCAGAGTACATAAACCTTTTGAACCGATAAGGCTACAAAATTTAAAATACTTATTATCTCACAAAAACTTCGTTATTAAAAGAATTAAAATGGGACTGATTGAGTTAGCCTGTCGGCAATCCAATGCTTCGAGAGAAATCGCAATTGCAAATAGGTAAGAAAGTTTTTGCAAGTAAGCTAAAATCTCTAAACGAATCTAATCAACTCTTTCTTTAAATACTTCTACTATGAAAGCTCGTAATAAAATAACTACCCGTGATGTTAATTTGAGAAATATCTTATATTGACTTATACAAAAATCGTTTTATACCCTAAAAATTAAAGCTTTAAAACATCATGGTCGATGTTAAGAGTCCGGTAATGTTTTTCTTCAATTTCGCTCAACTTTTTGATATGATTTAGCCATTAAAGAGGCCTAAATCTACAAATTTTAATGCATTCATTGAAAGATCGTTTCAATAGAAAGTGAATAAGTGTAATATTTTTTCTATATTATTATTGTATTTTGAATAATCGACCTATTCCGAACAAGTGTTTTACCAATTTTCGCTCGGAGAGGTTCGGACAGATATCGATTTCGAGATCTTATTGATGTTGTATTGCTATAGTTTTTTTTTTATAGTATTAGATTGATAGTCTTATATGGAATAAATACAAAATATTATACTGATTTGATACAAATTTTATCGGAAAAATAAAATTTAAATCCGACAAGTTTCGGAAAATTACACGAAGAATAACCGCAATTTGTGGCTAAATGCATGATTATTTGTGAAAAACAAGAATACAAGCTTAAACTTCAGCTTATAATAAACCCAAACAAAGTAAAATATATATACCATTTCATAGTAAATATTCGTAAATAGAGCACTTCAAAGTAACCTAAAACTTGCAATAAATTATGCGAAGCAACGCCGGCGCAGTCAGTCCGCTCTCCGAGCTCACAGACACAGGACGTGTGTCGCTCCGCGCAATAATGATTTCGTAACTTCGAGAGCGCAAAGGCACGTGTAAATTGGGAATAAAAAAATATCGCCCAGTCGTTGACATTTTGGGACCGTTAGAACTAATTTTAAATTAATTTTTATTGAGTTATTTCGTAATTGTTAAGAAATAATGTCACTGGCCTTATTTCGACTTGTAAATATAGAGCGCTGCAAATGATCTTGATCTTAGGGTACGTTAATCTATACTCGTATATATAAAAGCCGAACTACTGGAACTAGAAACCTAAAATTTACAACAGAGCTTCCTTTTATGACGTAGGCAAGAAATAAGTAGAGATTTCTGCAAATTTCATCCCTAAAGATGTTAAATGGGGGCGTAAAATTTGTGTGGAGGACACTTTTATTTTTATGTTAGAGAATTAAAACTTTGTAGGATGATTAGTAATTACTTATTAAAATACTTAAGAGTACCTTTTTGTGGAAACACCACCCCTGAGGGGTTTAAAAAGAGGTGCAAAATGTGTAGGGCGAAAACTATTCTTTGGAGTTAGAAACTTAAAACTTTGTAGGAAGATTACAGATTAAAATGAAATAAAGTATTTTTCAGCGTTTTAGAAAATGATAACTCAGATCCACGATTCAAAAGTTAGATGGGGGGGGGGACGCACTGTTTTATTCTTTTTAAAAAACCTATCCAACGATACCCCACACAACTGGGTTGTAATGAAAAAAAAATCGCCTCCCACTTCACGTGTACGGGAGGAGGGAGGTACCCTAACAAAATATATTTATATATATATATTTCAGTTTTTATTCTACCATTTTGTCGGCTTGGTTAATGCACATATTCTAACCAAATTTCAGATTTCTAGTGCTTACGGTCACTGAGCTAGACCGCGGACAGACGGACGGATGGATATGGCGAAACTACAAGGGAAGTTTACTACGGAACCCTAAAAAACTATTTATTGTGAAGGACCGGTAATAACTATAGAACCCTACATTGTGTATGGTCCGTCATGCTTTTGGTTGTTTTTTTTTTACTTTAATGAGTACCTAGGCTAAAAATTATCTTGTAGGTCTCTCAGTAAAATAAAATGTATAAAATTTCCTTACATAAGAATTTATTAATAAAACATGTCACACTTAATAATAAAAACGATTACAATTTAAGTACACCAACAGTAGGTAGGTAGGTACACACAGTCACCTCCTATTTCCTTACCAACTTTGAAACATTAGAGGTTGAATTTTGAAAAACGCTGAAATCACTTTTATTATTAGGGTTCCGTAGCCAAAATGACAAAAACGGAACCCTTATAGTTTCGCCATGGCTGTCCGTCCGTCCGTCCGACCGCGGTCTAGCTCAGTGACCGTTAACACTAGAAAGCTGAAATTTGGTTTGAATAGGTGCATTAACCAAGCCGACAAAATGGTAGAATAAAAACTGGAAATATATATTTTATTAGGTTACCTCCCGTACACGTGAAGTGGAGGGCGAAATTTTTTTTCGTTCCAACCCAGTTGTGTGGGGTATTGTTGGATAGGTATTTCAAAAAGAATAACAGTTTATGGTCAAGACAAACACTTTCGTAGATAATAGCTCCGAAAGTTTAAAACCGGGCGTCCCCCCCCCCCCCCCATCTAACTTTTGAACCGTGGGTCCAAAAATTTTGGAAAAATCATGACAGTGAGACCTAATAAGTACCTTGAATTAAAACTATATTGAATTAAATCGGTTGAGTCTTTTTTGAGTTATCACTCAAAAACCAATAGTGAAAGGACGTAAGTGAAATGACGTAAGCGCCGCCAAATTTCCCTTAAGAAACGACCTTTTGAATTAATGAATTGTAACAGGCCGGTAACTACGGAACCCTACACGGAGCATGGCCCGACATGCTCTTGGCCGGTTTTAATTGGTAGTACGCAGTTCGAAGCCTCTTGACTTAAAATTTTCGGCACATTCAACACTCTAAAGTATTTTTTTTTTCAAAATCATTTCTTATTAGTTATACACATTATAAATGTAATAGATTCCGCTAAATTCAACTTTCTAGTTTCTGTCGTTTCGGCTCGTTGTTAATCAATTTGTCAGTCAGTCTGGACATATGTACCTATAGGTAAGGTACGCATTTAATAACGCGCATGTTTGATATTATATAATACGTGCATATAAATTTAAATACCTTCATCTTTAGGTAGTGCAAATTGTACAAAACAAGTTATAATAATTACCGTAATAATAATAGGATATATTAAACGGTTATCAAATTTACTGACTTAACGTTTTTTACCCAACAAAATTTCTTATAACGCAAGACCTACTAAAGTATCAATACTGTTCAATGCGATTGTAAGTTTCGTGCGCGTGCGGTTCCTAGAACTCTGCGCCTGCGGTGAGGTTACTGTGTAAACCTCGTATCTTCGCGCGTTTTCAAGTCATTACCGGACTCTTAATATGATTAAAATTAACAAAAGAAAGTTGGAGTTCTCTGGAGTTGCAGGCGTCCATAGGCTACGGTAGCTGTTTACCATCAGGTGGGCCGTAAGCTTGTTTCCGACCGTCGTGGTATAAAAAACCGGCCAAGAGCATGTCGGGCCATGCTCAGTGTAGGGTTCCGTAAACTGAGACCATTAATTCAAAAGGTCGTTTCTTACGGGAAATTTGGCGGCGCTTACGTCATTTTTACTTACGTCCTTTCACTTAGGAGTTTTTGAATGATAACTCAAACAAAAACGGCTCTACCGATTTATTTCAATATAGTTTTCATTGAAGGTACTCATTAGGCCTCAGTTTCATGAATTTTTTCAAAATTTTAGGACCCACGATTCAAAAGTTAGATTGGGGGGGGGGGACGCCCTGTTTTAAATTTTCGGAGCAATTATTTTCGAGAGTATTAGTTTTATCCAAAAACTGTTTTAAAAGACCCTAATTCTTTTTAAAAGACCTATCCAACGATACCCCACACAACTTGGTTGGAACGAAAAAAAAATTCGCCCCCCACTTCACGTGTACGGGAGGTACCCTAACAAAATATATTTTTCGCGTTTTTATTCTACCGTTTTGTCGGCTTGGTTAATGCACATATTCAAACCAAATTTCAGCTTTCTAGTGCTAACGGTCACTGAGCTAGACCGCGAAGGGACGGACGGACGGACGGACGGACATGGCGAAACTATAAGGGTTCCGTTTTTGCCATTTTGGCTACGGAACCCTAAAAAAGACTACCCCAGACAATAACAAAACAGAGTCCACTTTATTCCCAAGCGACTAGATCAAGCCCATGCAGTCCAATAAACATTCGTTTGCTGCTCTAGTCCAGGAAGTAGAATCAATGGCGCAGGGCACAAAGTGTTCGATTGTTCAATATTAAGTGTAACACGTATCGGTGTAATCCGGAAAGTGGGGTTTCCGTTTGGTATTTAATACGTGTTGTAAAATCTTGTGTGTATAGTGAATTTTCTTCTTGATTTTCATTTTATAAATTGTATCAATATTGACAAAATGTAAATTTGACAAGAACGACACATCTTTTTTTTTCTTTTTACCATAGATGAGCTTTTAGATTTTGACTGTGTTATTATATTATGTGTCTAAATATTAGTTGCCGTCACTAATCTGGCAACGACAGAGTGCGGAATATTTTCATATAATAGTATTTTATACAATAGTGACATAATCAAGAGCTTTACAGTCGAGTACCGCGTTTAGGCCACGAAGCTTGCTGAGTGGCCTAATTAAGGTACGAGATTGAAAAGCTTAATTATGCCACTATTGTATACAATACTTTTTCTACGAGTACTAAGTAAGAATTGATTTTCTTTAATTATTTCCAAATCTTTCCCAATCTAACGTCAAACACTATTTTTCAAATCGGAAGTAATTGCATCTGGGCATTCGGTGCTACCGAAAAGAGATAGACATATAATTGTATCGGTAGTAGAAGGAGACGGCTAGAATAAACTGAGTCCAAGATGTCGTTGCAGTTGTGATTAGTCTTTTTATGATCCAATCACAACGTAGAAGCAAGTTTAAGTAGAAGAAATTTTGACAGATTAAGTACGTTCGGAAATTATAAAATTGAGTCTGTCCGAAAAGAAAAGTGTCTTACAATGTATGAGCTCCCATATAAACCACGACACTTTTCTTTCCAGACAAACTCTACACATTTTACCGAGATGTGAATGAAATTCTCTTTTCAAAATTATTTTAGTTTAGTGGCGGGTTGTTTAATAAATCTATTTAATGATCCCGGAAGTGCCATAGACTATCCAACATTTAAATGTGTAAGGTTTAAGTCTGGTCTATAAAGTCCTAATACACAGATTACAGTCGACGAGTAGAAATATTTGACATTATAGTACATATCCTGGGTTTTCCACACATTGTCCGTGCAAAATTAGCGTAGGGTAGCGGGGGCGAAGTTACATAATATGTATAGTCATCATGAAATATATAGAGGCGGCCAAGGTAATGAAAAATATCTGAACATGCACTTTATCGCCTTGACAATACAGGTGTTTTTCAGATATTTGTGACTACCTTGGCCACTCCGATATATCTAATGGTGACTGTACTTCTGCCCGAGAATAGTACTTACCATTAGCATAGAGAAATAATAAGCCTTATAATTTCTCTATGCCGTCAGTGAATACCTATCAAATATGCGTAAAATCAAAGCTTGCAAAAAACTGGTAAAAATATGACTGTACACAACTTCGTACATTTTTAATTTCCACCAAAGTTAGGTCATGTTTTTGCAAATAGCAGGGTAATAGTAAAACTACCAAACCTCAACGTTACGTTCGAAACGTTTCGCAATCCACCTCAGCAAATACTACTTCACTCAACAATTCACCGTATGTGCATCAAAATCTCCTCAAAAGCATACCTTATTGCATGAAAATAAGGTATAGATATCCATGTGTTTAAATTGCACATACGATGGTTGTAACTAGCGCAGTACATTACGCGGCATAGCGTATGCAGATTGGCGTTCGCCGATCGCATTTTTTAATTTGCGCCTGCTCTTTGAGGGCTCAAGTATGCATGAGGCGGGTTAATCAATTGTTCAGAGCATATCGACTTGAGTTCGTTTGCACCAAACCGTCTGTCACCGTTAAAACGTTCGCTATATTTAATTGTATGGAAAGTATCCTGCCGGGTGACGCTAAAGAGTCCGTCATAAATGGTTGGTGCAACTGGCCCTTAGAATACTATCTTGTTTATTAATAGTGAAACCTTTATACGATATACATATACTGCGACCTCATCATCATTATATATAAAATCGTTAAACCAGAACGGGATAAAAAACGAGCGAAGAAGCGAGATGGCGCCTTACAAATTTCTAAAAAAGTTATTGACACGTATCTCGAATACGGCGCACGTATGATAAGAAAAAACTGTTTAATAGTTATTTGTTATACAAGGGGTGAAAGTTGTATTTTACGTGCGAGTGTTATTTGAAACACGAGCTAGCGAAAGGATTCTATTATTGACCACGAGCGAAGCGAGTGGTTCAAAAATAGAATCCTGAGCGTAGCGAGTGCTTTAATACACGAGACGTAAAATAACTTTCACCCGTGTATAACACAAAACTTTTCACCTCACTACAGCGAGGAAAATAAGACAAAGGGTGCATTTTGCTCGGTTTCCCGTAATTCCTCAGGTGTTTAATACTTCTTCATCACTCGAATCACTAATTTTTAACAAAACAACCTAGAAAAACATGCGAATATTTAACGTTGATATGATGGATGAATTGAAATGAAAAGTTTTGACGTAAAAGGTTTTATTAAATGTCAGATGCGTTTTGTTCGTACGTAGACTTATTCGGCTGTCAGAACAATTTATCCGTTTTTACAAAAAGAATGAAGATTAATGTTGAATGCTGATATTTATGAATTAAAATAAAGTTGTAAGACTGTATTAAGTGTTTTTACTCGATGCAATTCATTAATTGCGATGTTAAAAATTCTGCACTTTTAACGTTTTACGTTTTGTTAGCTGTCAAATGTCACTTAAGCGACTTGTCACTTATGTCAAAACTCTTTCACCACATGTGGATAAAAAGCGATTTTCACAATAGATAGTAAACAAACAAAAAGGGCTTTCCGAGCTAGTGAGGTGAAAATCTATTATCTACACATGAGAATAGAACTAGAGCATAATAACTATCGCTTTCGATGCGTATTTAATTTACAATAAGCAAAAGAAATTTTAATAACATTCTTCATTTTACGATTATCGGCTATTGTCGGGAACTATCGGTTCGTTTCGCTAAACTTGAAGTGCGTTTAAGTAGCCCAAAATTATTTGACGTAAGTTCAAGTAGCCTAAATTATGTTTGTCATGTTGGTATCTAGATATCTCGGTGTTTTTTTACTCGAAATGAAATTAAAAGTGCTGTCAACCCATTGTCAACCTTAGTCTACACAAGTGACTTATGAAGGTAAAGCATAGGTAAGGTACCTACTCTGTGAGAAATGTCAAATGAACATAAATTGATGTTTGTGTCATATCATAATTATTGTTTGTTTTGATTGTTTAAAATATCTACATTCCCGGCCGCCTGAAATAATTCCTGAAATAATTATAAGTGATTATAGTGGAAATACCAACAATTATTTGTATCAACTTACCATTAGAGACACTGCGCCCCAGGTCGGCCGACATGAAGTGTTTCATCAAATCATAACATTCCATGTACCTTTTTAATAATTTTTTTATGAATAAGTTAGTTTACCAGTGTGTTTTTAAAACATGCGGGATACAAATACGGGATATCCCGCACAAAAAAATATAGACCTAAGGGAGTCTCCGACTCTCGTCACTGTTCTACAAAGTTTAGGTAAATATACTCTACCTATTCCGATCTCTGTTCATCAGGATCACGGGCCCCCCTGTCGGCACGGTTGGTCGAAACTACAGGGGATCGTAGATCTGGAGGGTACCTCTCCCGCATATATTATTAGCTGTACAGAGAGTTAACGCTGCCAGCGTAATGGGGACCATACCGCAGGCGGACCGACGTTTTAGACTCGGAAGACTCCGTTGCATATTGGTGGATGCCGTGGCATGCCGGCGCCTACCACCGCGGTATCCTCTAAGGTCAATACCGCGGAGAGAAATCCTCCGTGATGCTCCGAGGTTGGTGTCAGATCATTAAAATTTAATACCTTATTGTATTTGAAATAGGAATAAATTATATAAATTTATGCAAAAAATACAAACGTGAGCAAATCGAAAGGTTGAGTACTTAGAAAAACAAACTTTTGGGTATTTAAAATCAATGGATCTAATGTAAAAGGTAGTTCTTTCCTTTTTTATTTAGAAATAAGCGAATAGTTCTCGGATAGCTAAATAATCGAAATACTGATTTTATCCATAAAACTATTTTATTTGTTATTTGGAGCTTATATAATCCGCAAATATATGTCAAAATATACGCAATTTGCCAATTAAGTTAGAACCATAATAGAAAATGCCTAAAACAAACTGCAGAATTTTTTAGCCAAAAATAACCCAGCACATTTTTATCTCCATTTATTTTATCACCAGAATACCAGAAGCTCCAATATTCGGACATGTAAAAGCTCTTTCACATCATGCATTGCATAATGAAGGTAGGAATTTCGGATTTGAATACTGAATTTTGCACTACTATTGCGCCTAATATGGATGAACCGGGTTCATCAATTGTGCAGACTGGACTGATAAAATCGGCTCCACCTAGAGCCAGCGGGCATCCAGATGCTAATACTGCTAATGGTCTTGCTAGTAAACGCATATCATTTTGTAATGGTCGAATCTGCCTAGATTCTCTGTCGTTGAAATTTGTGTTACGATGATACATTTGGCAGATATTAAATTGTCCAGGTATTTAATATTACCAACGATATTAAAGTCAGGTCGGTGAATATTACTCGAACTGAATTGTTTTGGAAACAGCAACCATAAGGCCCCTAGATAAAAATGTATTTTTACATGTGGCACGTTGATTTTTATACATAAAAATGTTCCAGCCGCATAAATGTTAGTTTTTTAATGATTTTGTGTACTTAACCTTAATAAGGCCCCTAGATAAAAATGTATTTTTACATGTGGCACGTTGATTTTTATACATAAAAATGTTCCAGCCGCATAAATGTTAGTTTTTTAATGATTTTGTGTACTTAACCTTAATAAGGCCCCTAGATAAAAATGTATTTTTACATGTGGCACGTTGATTTTTATACATAAAAATGTTCCAGCCGCATAAATTTTAGTTTTTTAATGATTTTGTGTACTTAACCTTACTTAAGGTGGGATTTCCTATTAAAGTTGGGAAAATTGTTGGACCAACACTTTTTGATAATGAAAATTACCTACTCGATGACGTAGATTTCGTCAAAAAATAGGGTCATGATAGTGTCTGGACTACATATATATAGCTGCTATTAAAAACGGGGTATTTACATGTACAGCCTTGGCCAGAAGTGTTGAGCACCAATGCGATTTTCATACAAAACTGGAAAGTTTAGTCCATCGTTTCCATCTTTGTTTAAGTTATTTTGTCAATTAATTTAAACTAATAGGCATGTTTTGTTGAAGTTAGTAGTAACTGCATAGAATATTTGCAATATGTTGCACCGACTTAAATTTACATTTTTGGTACCTTCTGTTTTCATATTTTTTAAGTACCTTGAAAGTGTTATTAAGTGAAGTTTTCTATATTTATAAATAAAATATAACATTTACCGTTACTGTACATTGTTAGGATAGAGAAATAATGCTTAACATCAAAATTGTAAACAAATAACACCTATGCTCAACACTTCTGGCCAAGGCTGTATATTGAATTTGTGTTTCGACGTTACCGATATTTCGTCACAGTTTGCATGCGCCATTATCACGGAGTAACTCTAATTAGCAACCATAAACATTACTTCACATAACAAGGCAAAGTTTAGGTAAAACACCGGGTGCGTCTCATAAGATATAACTACAAAATATATAATTTCATATTAATAACGTTCACAAGATATAATGAACGTTTGCTATAACAACAAAATCTATATTTTTATTAGGAATAACGGTCAATTAATATAACACTCATTTTGTATAATAACTTATCATATAACACTCAAATACTCTAAATTTGTTTAATATAACATACATAACGTATATCGATCATAAGATATACTATCTTTTAGTATAATAATTACAAAATATAATAGCGTATGATATACTAAATAGGTTATAAACTCCATTCCAACCTTTTTCCCCAAAGTGTAATGTTTTCACGGATTTCAAACTAAATCAATAGGTAGAATAGGTAGGTTAGGTTCGTTAGGTAGCTTCAGATGCCCGAAGGGCAAAACGCCCGGAAATAGGAGCCCCGCGAAGCGGGGCTCCGTCTAGTTAAGTTGAGGGTTCAACATTTTGAGAATTTTAGAATAGCTAATTAGACTAGCTGCTACTTAAAAAATCGTGTAGACCAGTTGCTTTTAGGCGAGTTGATATGTACACGAGCTGCGATTTAGACAACCCGTTATTCTATACGAGCATTATGTATTTTGGTGTTAGATGTATTGAATATTATACATTATAAATCTAAGGTATTATGAACGTTATATATTACGACCGTTATATACAACGATATTATACTTAAACAACGTTATACTTAACAAAATTAGATATTTTGATGTTATATCAAACGTTCATTATAGACTTTGAACGGTATACAAAACAAGCGTATGCAATATGAGCGTATATAATATGAATATTATACAATAAGTTCTTATATCTTTTATTACTTACCCAAAACACCATTACAAAAATGTGTCATCTTGGGAAATAAATTATCTGCGAAATCCACATGGGAAATGAAACATCTGTCAAGTTAATCCGTAGGGAAAGTAATTTTAGCTGAAACGTGGAGACACCATTTGTCTTAAGATAACAATATAAAATTATAAGACTTCGAGGTTCCAAAGGAGGAGGTTCTCAAGTCGTCGGGATCTTTTTTTCAAATCTTTTTTATGTATGTTCCAGGGATGTCACGAATGTCGTTTTTCTCACATTCGCGAATGCGAATGCGAATGTCCGAATGCGAATGCGAATACGAATGTTACGGAGTAGATTCAAAAAACTTAATCTTGCTTATCATTTTTATGCTTCCATAGTTCAAAAATACAGAACATTACATGTGATGGAGTTCTATATTAATGATCAAAAGGAGTCAAGTGATACCATCGTTTTCACTTCCTGCGTATGAGCAAGCATATGACCATGGGCCGGGTCAGTGCGGTCAAAACAGGATGTGTTCTACCAACATTCGCATTCGAAAAATATTCGCATCATTCGATGCGAATGCGAATGTTGATACGAATGTCAAAAGTGATGCGAATATTCGCATTATACGAATGCGAATGCGAATATTTGTGACATCCCTAGTATGTTCACCGATAATTTGAAGACGGCAAAAAAACCTTTTAAATCTGTCCATACTCTCTAAAGGATAGTATCAATGCAGCATCCAGTATAATTGCCTTGAATATCTTTTCAACAAATTTTGAACCTATTTTTTTTCACATTCAACAAAATAGTTGAATTTTACATACACAGGGTGTTTTTTCAATAACTAGCCATATTGTGGGAGGGGATTAGGTAAGTCATACTTAAAAACTTTTTCTATAGGAAAAAATATTTTGGCGTCCCCATACAAAAAGTCAACGTTCGATCGGCAGAAATGTATGAAACAGCCAAAAATATTTTTGAGATATCTGAGTTGGCCCCATAGTAAAAGTTGTTTAGTATGGCCTACCAAATCACCTCGCACAATATGGCCAGTTATTGAAAAAACATCCTGTATATGATACAACTTTTGCTTAGCCTGACATTCCACTTTTTCTTTAAAAGCGTAAGTGCTTTAGAATGGTCAGCTCACATAGGTCTTTGTAGAAGTGAACTAAGGAAAATATGACCCACATTCTGGCCAGCTGAATCGAGAAAGCCTATAAAGGGACCGAAATGGACCGTGTAATGTGGAAAGAGTGGAAATAATTTTTAAATATTATCTTCAGGGATAGGTTTGGAACACGCAATTGAGTCGCTTATGGCCGATGTCTATTACATTTTATTTGAGGATATTTCTTTGTCAGTTCCTTTATGTTAGGAGAAAACTACGTAATAAATGCTATAATACGTACAGTCACCGGCAATAGTATCTTCCTACATGAAAGCCGCAAAGATTTGTGACTCGCTCTTATTTGTAGGGTCATCAGAGCTGGTCATATATTTCTGCGGCCTTCATGTTGGAAGATACTATTGCCGATGACTATACCTAAGGTATAAGATTTTATGCGTCAATAATTCAAGAAGTTTGATGAATTATAGAAATTAAATTAAATGTTTATTTACAAAAAAAAATACGTATATACCTATAATAGAGTACAAACGGAGGATTTCCTGTGTTATCTTACTTATCTTTCATAATTAAAGTAATGAAACCGTCAAAATGTAATTTTCCGAAGTGATTTCTAATGGAATATCTTACTGCTGTCAAAGTAATTTCACTCTCTTCAAAAATACAAATTACAAACTGTCATTACAACGACAGCTTGTCATGAAACAGTCATTTAGTCGTCCGATACGAAACTTTGGTCCCAAGTGTCTAATTACGAAAATGAAGCAGACTCCTAGAATATTAATTAATGCCCAGAGGCGACATTTACTTAAACCCTAAAATTTTACGTTTAAGAAATATTAGACTGAATATAAAACATGAATTGCCATGGGCTGCCCGGCCTTAGAATTGTCCCCCACCATATCGTCCCGTGGTTGCAGTAGGAGTCTGCTAACGGAATATACCGGGAGATGGGCAGCAGCATCTTCCGAAAGCCTACAAACAATAAACAAAAAAAACTGCGCGCGCCAACCCGCCTGCCAAGCGTGGCGCGTATGGCAAACCCCCCCTTAATGGGGAGGCCTATGTTCAGCAGTGGACGTCTTATGGCTGAGATGATGATGATGATGATGAAAACATGAATTGTTATAGATAAGTGAAGCCCTATCATAATACCCCCTTATTCATAAACTTCTCTCAGACCTCAATTAGTTAATTTATGATTTATCTGTTTCTAACAAGTGTTAGAGTCTGGCAAACGAAAGTTGAACCCAGTAGTTATTTGATTGGCAACACTTTCAGCTGTCATGTAATATGTCAGTTGCGGTGAAATCGGAGAAAATATATAAGATCCTTGAAGTTAACATCACTTTCTAAAAAAAACCTTTTCTTAGACACATTATAGATTAATTACGGATGATAATGCAATTAATCTATTATCTGTCTAAACGTGTTTTTTTACTGTCAGATGCCACAACTTGTATGGCATCAAGTTTTTAGGTCATACATTATACTGAGATATTGTCTTACCAACAATTTGGGCACTTTTGAAACTTATAGAGACATATTTTTATGTAGATATGTGGCTATACTAGTAGGTAAGAAATTTTTCGCACTATAGGTACAGCCTTGTACACGGTGTTGCAACACGCCGATTTTTTAAATTTGCCGCTACTTCCTAGGTACAGCTTTCATTAGCCAGACTCTAGTGATTGCATGCATTGCATTTTTTCTCATCGCTCTCACAAAAGACTACTACTAGTCTACCTAAAAGTAGGTGGGTGGAAAGTAGAAGAACCTTAAAAATATGGAGGTGATATATTATTGGCCGGTACTGTATTTAAACTTTTTTCCCGAAATGTTACCAGATATTAGACGTCATTTGTTATTTTAAGGCAAAATTATTAAAGTCATAAATGGGCGGTGATATTAAAAGTCAAAGCAGGTAAGGAATTTTTCATTTTCGTTTATTAAATGAAATGGTTCGAAGTGAAGCTCCAAAATTGCACAAATATTTTAGTGATAAATTATCATTTCTGCTACACTTTTTTTTCTAGTATACAAAAAGTAATGAATAAAAATGTCCAAAATTTTGGTAATTACATACTGATTTTTTTGTGAAAACTCATTTTGATTGCACAAACGAACGCATTCCCCTCGGGGTGTAAAATACATAGTCCCATTATGATTTTATTCCATGGGCCGTATTCTAGGAGTTAAAATACGATCCAACTTCAATACAACTCCAATGCATTAACTATAGTTCGTTTTTTTTTGAGATTAGAAAAAAGTTGAAAGAACGATGTACAGGGTTCTTTATCAAGCACGATACGGCACGATACATGTCACAAGTGTCAAATTACCTATGTGAACATTAAAAAATATTTAAATATATGAGTATTTATAGTAAAACCTTGCGTACGTATTTATAAATGATAAATTGAATAATATTAACTATTTTACAGTATTATAATAGTAGTCATTTGCACGAAATAATTTATTCTTATCATTGTTAATGTTCTTGTGAACGTTGCACAATAAAAAACCTGGAGAAAAAGAGATTGGAAACATATGGCTTACGATTTATAACGTACGTGCGTCACTGTCAGTTTTTCAATTGGCATGTATCTCTAACGTCATAATCAAAACGAAATTGTGTTTTAATTGTTGTTATGGATTATAATCTGCAAATAATGACATATTTATTTAAAATGTGAACTGTTCATCATGATAACTAAGCGTTTGTTGGTGTGCTTGCAGTGTTTAGATTGAACATTCAAACAGAACAGGTTAGAACAGGTTGGCAACTTCTGTTTCTATGTTTACTCAATTTCTAATCTCAAAAAAACGAATTATACGCAATACAGCTAGCGCCTAAACGTCCGAATCAAAACTTGCTTGAAAATGATTCCGATGCAACTCCATACAACTTCGATGTTGGTTGATTATTTGTTGGGTGTTTGAGATATATTGTGTTTTTAATCAATGTTTTTTTTTTATCTTCTAAAAACATTTATTTACATAACTAAATATACAGAGGTACTACAGTACAAATACTAAACTAAATTAATAACTAGCTCAAATCTAAACTAGGCCCTTGCGGCATTGTACCAAGGATGCTGGCGGCATTTCCTCGGTGTATCGCAATGCTGATACGCTGTGCGAGGAAACCGCCAGCTCTTCGGTCACCATTTTATCGAACTCGCGTAGCGTAAGCGAAGTGAGTTCTTACAAACAACTCCAGACCGAACTGTCACCTGTTCGCCTGGCTACTGGGACGTCTCAGCATTTGAATGGCTATTTGATTTCGATAGTTTGTCCGACGATAACATTAGTAACGTTTTTCTGACCTTTATGAAATTTCTTGGGGCTGTAGCGGAGATACATAAAATTTGTAAGTTCGTATATGAGCAGGATCGATCGAGTGGTTATGGAGCTAGAAGGAGAAATAAAATCCTCCTTAGGGTCTTGTTATATTGGTCAACTCGTTTGCAAGTAAATCGCGAGTTCTCAGTTCGAGGCGGACTACTAGTGTATTTTAAAACTAGAATGCGGCACCATGTGTAGAATTTGCAACGGAACACAAACAGCAAACGAGCGCAGTGTTTTACAACATTCATTAGGCGTAGCTTACAACCGTAATTTAGGAGGTATCTACATCTATTATTTACTTAAATAGGTCGTACAATGGTTCCAGTAATGCGCTTAAGAGCAACGAAAACGAGTGTGTCGTATAGTCGGAGAGCTAGCCCGAGGAAATTCGACAGAATAACGAAAGCAACGGAACCCTTCTAGCTATCAATACTGTTTTTTTCTTATTATATTTTTTTACAATACTAATTCCGGAATCTGGCAGCTGTTAAGTGGTGGATGTCAGAGTGACCGGCCAACTTTATTTTTCATACTTTAATGCTATATCACCATCAGGGATCTCATGAATGTCGTTTTTCTCACATTCGCGAATGCGAATGCGAATATTCAGGATACGAATGTCCGAATGCGAATGCGAATGTTACGAAGTATATTAAAAAAAAATCTTGCTCATAATTTTTATGCTTCCATAGTTCATAAATACAGAACATGATATGTGATGGAGTCCTATATTATTAATCAAAAAGGAGACAAGTGATACCGTTGTTTTCACTTCCTGTGTATGAGCAAGCATGTGACCATTGGCCGGGTCAGCGCGGTCAAAAAAGAATGCGTTCTGCCCACATTCGCATTCGGAAAATATTCGCATAATTTCATGCGAATGCGAATGTTGATACGAATGTCAAAAACGATGCGAATATTCGCATTATACGAATGCGAATATTCGTGACATCCCTAATCACCATCAGTGACCTGTAATGTAATACACGATATTGGTAGTCTGTGCTACTTTACAACGCCCATAGCCGTCGCTAATCCACTATTGCGCTATAATAGGTGAGGGATCATGATCACGAAGGTATCACGCGGAAGCCACGATTCGCCATTGTTATTCATATGACAAGCCAATAAGCTGCACTAGATGTGCCCAAAAACATGTTAAAAGATCTGTGTAGAAGTACCTACAGTTTGTGTTGCAAAAGATTATCATTTTATGGCTGCTCTACATGATGGGCCATAATAGGGACGCAGCAATACCACAGAACGAGATCGCAATATCGTCAGCTCTCTTTAACGCATAGCTGCGTCCCTGTGATGGCCGATCATGTTGATGAGCCATAAGCTGTTGGAATGTGTTTGCTGGGAACCAATAAAAAATAAAAAATAAATTAAATTTTAATCTGTTTATTTCATAATAAGTATTGTATTACATTTCATAATCTTAACTTATAATCTTAATTTGAAAAGATTTTTTAGGTTAAGGAGTCTTCTGATTAATTTTTATTTAGGTATATACAGAATTATCATGCATATTGTGTTACATAACTAGTTAGAACTTTCATTTTTTTCTTATGTCTAACAAGTATTTATAAAAAAAAATATCTGCATACCTATCCTTGCATAACGCAGCTCTAGGATTAGCACTTGAGTTAACAAACACATTACGACACAGAATGGGATTGTCAGATAATACTGATTATAGAATGTGTAGTGAAGATGAAGAGGAAGAGACAATGGAACACTTAATGTGTGAATGTCACGCTCTAGCCAGACAGAGAATGAAGTACTTTGGTACTGGCTATCCAGATCCAGAGGAATTCAAAGCACTGCCCTTGAGCTCCATCATCCAACACATGGAGATGATTGAGAAAGCTATCGAGTAGTACTAGGGGGCAACCACACAAAAGATCCCTTTGGGTCGAAGTGTATCCTTATGGGCCCCCGAATACAATAAGATAAGATAAGATAACAAACACATTCCTCGCTCATCTCTGGTAGAAACGCAGTTTTAACGTCACGTTGGGATTTCCATCAGTTTCTTCGGAATGATCCTCGTAACAGTAACTTAAATGCTGCTTTCAAAGTAGTTCACATTGGAGTTTTGAAATATTATATTCAATAGAAGGTGAAGTTTAACAGGATCTTACCGGTATTTTCTTGGAATGAACTTAAACATTGTACATGTACAAGTTTGTGATGAAAATGGTTTGCTAATAATTGTTTCTGCTGCTGTGTGGCTCCGGCCTTAGAATAGTGCCACCCCGTCTCTTCCTGCGGGTGTCGTAAGAGGCGACTAAGGGAACCCCTGATCCCTACTACTCGTGGGAACGCTGTGTGTCCAAAAAATGTTGAATAATTGTAAGTCATATTGGCTCCATATGATACTTTTTGTTCGTGATTGATTCAAAACATTGCCTCGACTGCATTTTATACATCCTTGTATTGTTAAATTTGTTAAAAGCCGGCTTTAATGACAGTTCCACACTCCACAGCCTTATGGGATCGATAATACACGCTTTCGAGTATAGAGCTGTTTTTCACTGAAAACCCTCTAAAAATAAACCTTTTACGCCATTATGGATGGGGCTAGTGATGGGATGTTGTCAATGTTTCCGTGTTCGTGAAAGTTTGCGGGAAACATCTTTGAATAATAAACAGTACGGCTACCATGAGTTTTACATTGACATTTTTCGTTAACGAGTAACATAATTATTTTCTATCGGTGCATCTCGTTTACACCAATATGTTACAAGCAAGATGCACAGATAGAACACTCGTTCTAGAAAACGTCAATTTCATAACTCACGGTAAGCGCACTGATGGACAATATTCCAGCTTAAAGTGATACGTTATATCGTCATAATTGTGTTTTCGCTCTTAAATTAGTCGATGTAAATGTAAAAATATATTCCTTTTAATGTGTTGTTGGTAATATAAATGAAACAAGTTTTTACTATTGCCTACTTTATTGACGCGGCGCGATAAATACTTAAATATTTACTGGCAACGGTCCCAAAAAATAACAAAAGTATATTTTAATAAGTTTTATGGTGAAAGGAAGGAGAGGAGACCTTTGCCCAGCAGTGGGACACCTTACCAGACCAATAAAAATAAAAAAATGTTTTATGGTAAGCTCCAGCTTAGGTTGAGGATACGACTCAGGATACTTGTATAACTCAGCAACAAAATGTCCTTACCAGAATTCGCACCCAGGGCAATAGGGGTGATGACACATGTTGAATTATGCAATGAAATTTAGTTGATAGGATGCAAAATGATCAAAATATCCAAATAAAGTAAACATTAAAAAAATCTATTGAAATGGTTCAAAGATATCGGGCTTCAAAGTTTCAATAAAATTGAATATATATCTCTCAGGCCAATTCGTAGGGTGGATAAATTGATGAAATAGAATAGGGGTGATGACACATGTTGAATTATGCAATGAAATTTAGTTGATAGGATGCAAAATGATCAAAATATCCAAATAAAGTAAACATTAAAAAAATCTATTGAAATGGTTCAAAGATATCGGGCTTCATAGTTTCAAATTTTTTCGATTTTTGAAAGTACGAAATTTAAAAAAACAATGAAATAAATTGTATAGCAACCATATACATAAACGCACCATTTCACTGTAAAAATAGCAATTTCATAATTTTTCCATACTTTAAACAGGGCAAATATGAAGCCGTGACGTCAAGGCTATATATAATATCATTTTGTTAGGAGCGTTTTGAGAAACAAATGCAAATCTCAGACTTTAAGTCTTTTTCCTGTCTTTTATGTTGATTTAAGGCAATTGGCCCCATATAAGTAGACATTTGATCCTCACAACAAAACGAATCGATTGATACCATGCATGAAAAACATTCATCTAGCCTAATAGGCCTAACTAAGTACATAGGTTCTATACATTATAATGCCTCTCCATGCCATTATACAAGGTGTAACAAATATGCTGGTGATCCTTTTAAGGGCATAATTGGTATCGTATTCTAATCATGAAAAAGTAAGAAAAAATTTATTTCGTGCGAATAAAAATTTTGGTTTTGTATGGAGAGTTGGCCGGCTGGGACCACCTGTCCCATAGAAAAAAAAAATTTTTTTGGCGTCTAATAATTTTTCTCCTACCTTTTCTTAGTCGCAATACGATTCTTATTACAAAATTTGCGATTCTAATTACAATTATTTTGTTCTTAAACGGATCACCAGTATGTTTGTTACACCCTGTAGTGTTAAAATAAAATAAAGTAAAATAGTAATCCTGATCCGGAGACTTAATATATTGCCCGACTGCCTGAAAATTTCCAATATGCCCGGCAAAAGCACATCACTAGATGGACCAGGATAATTTGAACGAGTGAGTGGGGACGTGGCGCGAATACCGATAAGGTTTCCCTTGGATTTCCTTAGTCCAAGGAATTTCGGTGTGTACGAGGAACTTGCAAACTTTTAATTAATACCTGAATTGGTGTAATGAATGAAGTTTTTATAGTCTCGGTATACGAGTCTTAGGGTAAGCACTTGGCTAGTTTTTGAAGACTTCTAAGCAGCAATAAGTGTGTGTAGTTGAGGCTTATTTTACTGATAAACTTTTTTATCACGTCGCATCGGTGACGTGATAGCAAGAGAATGTATCGCATGATATGATAATTAATAGGTATGTTGGTTTCGCTATGGTTTTATGTAACTACACAATAAGTACTTATTTATTATGAATTTATGATTATAAGGCCATCCGCGGTTGTCATTTTATCGCCTATCGCGTCATGCGTCACTTTCGCACTTACATACTCGTTAGAACGTCACAGCTATGGTGACAGGCGATAGAAACCCGACCATATTAGGCTTTATATAGGCCTTATATTTTTTATACCTACATAAATATGTACATCTATTACAAAAACATACATCAATTGATTACTAATACAAAGGCTATTTTTCTTCACAAAAATAACATTTGATGCGAATTACATTTTACCAATATCATACTAAAATATCTAATTTCGATACTCCCGAAGTCCCCAAAGTAGGTTGATCGCATTATAAATTGATGAATGTCAGTGTTTCCTTTTCTGTACAGTCGACGTCAAACATTTCTTTACACTTTTGAACCTTATTGGAAAGGCATAAGGTGCAAAAGGTTAGCATATCTTTGACGTCGACGTCCATACTCTTAATATTCATCAGTTTTATTGATAAGGGTACCAACACACAAACAGTATCGGTGCTTTATGAATAAAGTCCCGTGAGACTGATCGATTTACATACAAATCATGTGAGTAGGGTTATTTTATTAATTACTTAGGAATTTTCACATACACTTTCTCTGCACGGTGTAAATAAAATGCTTCTGATCCTTTTAAGGGCATATTTGGAATCGTATTGTAATTATGAAAAACTAAGAAAAAAAATTGTTACTCGAAAAATAATTCATTTTGAATGGACTGTACTTTTTTTAGTCGAAATACTAATAGTTACAGCCTGTATATTTAGCCTGCCTGAAGTATACCTAAGTATACAACCTAATTTTAATTAATTTCTAATTTGTCCGTCTACGTTCAGCTAATTAAGTGCTTTGGAAATTTTAATCTATATATTTTGAGTAAGAAATTTGATTATTACAAACAAATTTAATAGACTTTATTAAAAGATAAAAGATATTTATTCTTCAATGTAGGCACATTACAATTCAGTTATGAACGTCAGATAGAAAAAAGAAATTACCACCGGTTATAACCCTACACCTCTGACCCGTAAATTATTGCTAGTACTCATTACCGGCGAGAAACTCGGCGGGAATTATTTTTACGTCTCTCTGGGCGGTAAGTGAGATTTGCCGCCCACGGGCGCAGCGGAAAATCTCACTTCACACATAGGAGAAGACGTAAAATTGTGTACGCACCGCGGGCGGTAATAAAGAAGGCCTCAGATCGCTTGTTTATGGCCCTTACCTTCGGTTCGGGCCACAAATGCCCGCGATCTGACCCATTCTTTATTTTACCGCCCTAGGTACGTAATGTACTGTTTCAAAACAGTAATACATTAAATCTTAAAGATAGTATCTACAATTATGCGTAGTTCTTCGAGAGGACATATCAATAAAAAAAAATAACCTGCGTATTCGCTATGTGCGAAGTATGCACTTCGCACATAGCGAATAGGTGGGGGTAACAAGAACGATCGCAGTGCACAATGTGACAAGAAATGAAACTATAAAAACCTCTGTTAGCTGTCAAAATAGTGAATCAGCCAGTGTCATTTCATATAAGCAAGGATTACAACCTATTTATACAAAACAAAAAAAAAGATTGAACACCTGCCCAAGAGATGGCGCCACAATCATGCACACAGCGAATTACGTGCGTATTAAATATAAAAGGTTATTTTTTATTTGAGTAATACTTTCTGTGTACATAATAAATTGCCTGTTTACAAAATATTTGCAAGCTTGCATGCAGGCTTAACACACAGAGCCTTTAGGTAGGGCAGATGCCCCGGTTTTGGCCACTTTAAGGAGAGTTTGACTGTTCAGATGTCCGTCATTTTGTGTCAATAAGGAATTATGACACTCTTTATGTGCATAATCATTGAGAAATAATTACTATATTTATATGAATCTCCGCTGTTAAGATTCTGTCATTGCATCTAATTTTTTATTTAATAAAATGTCAGAAAGGGGCCCAGGAGCCACTTTTGGCCAGTTTTGACCCAGTTGTGGCCACACCTATTGTGCCAGTTTTGGCCACATTTAAAAATATGAATGTTTGCAATGATATATCATAAAATATTAATATCAGACGGTAAGTTTACATTTCAGTAGGTACAACTTACCGTCTGCTAAAACTGAACAAAAAAACCGGCCACGTGCGTGTCGGCCCACGCATAATGGAGGGTTTTGTATAAAGTAGTTTTTTGAACATAACTCAAAAACAGGTAAACTGACAATGTTTCAAAAGACCGCAGCACCTTCTACAAAATGGAAAAAAAATAAAAATACACATATTTCCTTACTAACTTAAGTATTCATCGTTAGAATTGGAACAAATGTGTTTTTTTTTTAACCGACTTCAAAAAAAGGAGGTTATTCTCAGTTTGACCCGTATATTTGTTGACGATTATCTCGCGTTTGGCTGTACCGAATTTGATGCGGTTTTCAAAAAAGTATTAGTTACACTCTGGAAAAGGTTTTAGTATAGACAAAGGGGTCATTCATTTATAACGTAAGTAAATTTTTGCCACTTTTTGACCCCCTTCCGCCCTACGTAAGAAAAAATCCTCCTCTTGTAAGTAGAAGTAAGGCATGGTCAATCCCCTCCCCGCCTAAATTGTCTTGCGTAATAAATTAATGCCACCCAAAAGGATATCCGTGACGTCGTCCGCCTGGATCCGTTATTAAGCGATACATTAGTTCAACTCGACCGATTTTTAACCGCATTAATAACTATAATAACAAAGCAAAGTAATATTCATCTTCTCCTTTCTCTTCTTCTTCTGCTTCTTCTTCTTATCATCATCATCTTCTTATTAATCTTCTGCATACTTAGTCTTCTTCTGTATCTTCTTCATCGTAGTTTCCTGCATATTCTTTATCTTGATCTTCATCATTATCTAATTCTTCGTATTCTTCTTCTTTACCTTCATCAACATTTTCACATTTTTCATCGTCTTCTTTATTATCTTATTCTTGTTCTTCATTTTCTGAACCTCATCTGTTACTCATTATCTTCTTCGACGTCATCATCATTATATTCTTCTTCTTCACCTTCACCTCCTTCACCTTCTTCATCGACTTTTTCATCAACTTCTATTTCATCTTCATCTTCGTATTTTTCTTAATCTTGTTCATTTGATTATTCTTCATTTTCTTCTTCTTTATCCTCATTATCACTATATATTCCTTTTTTATATTCTTAGAATTCTTGTTCTTCTTAATCTACATATGCATCTTATTCATCATCATCATTGTCTTCTTATTCGTCACTTCATCATCTTCTTCTTCATTATGTTATTGTTTGTTGTGTTCTTCTTTTTCATCAACATATTATTCTTCTTCTCGACTTTTTTCTTCTATATATATATAGCATACAATCTTCCGCTTATGAGTATGTTAGTGGTGCCCTGTTATCAATGCAAGTCATAACATACAGTTTCTGAACTATTACCATAGAGTATATGATGATAATGCCATTGATAATGAAGAAGAAGAAGAAGAAGAATATGAAGAAGAATCAAATGAACAAGATGAAGAAAAATACTGAGAGGAAGATGAAATAGAAAGAAGATGAAGAAAAAGGCGATGTAGAAGGTGGCGTTGAAGAAGAAGAATATAATGATGATGACGACGAAGATGATGAAGAAGCAGATGAGGACGGAGAAAATGAGGAATAAGGAGAAGATAAAGAAGAAGACGATGAAAAATATGAAGATGTTGATGAAGGTAAAGAATAAGAATACCAAGACTTTGCCATTGATAATGAAGAAGAAGAAGAAGAAGAATATGAAGAAGAATTAAATGAACAAGATGAAAAAAATACGAAATGAAGATTAAATAGAAAGTAGATGAAGAAAAAGGCGATGAAGAAGGTGGCGTTGAAGAAGAAGAATATAATGATGATGACGACGACGAAAATGATGAAGGAGATGAGGATGGAGAAAATGAGGAATAAAGAGATGATAAAGAAGAAGACGATGAAAAATATGAAGATGTTGATGAAGGTAAAGAACAAGAATACGAAGACTTAGATAAAGATGTTGAATAAGATGTTGGAGTTGCAGAAGATTAATAAGAAGAAGATGGTGATAAAGAAGAAGAAGAAAAGGAAGGAGAAGATGATAAAGATTTTTAGGCTAATTTGAATTTTGCGTATAGTAATTAATGCGGTTAAACATCGGTCGAGTTGGTTGAACTATATCGCTTAATAACGGATCAACGCGGACGACGTCACGGATATCCTTTTGGGTGCCATTCATTTCTTACGCAAGACAATTTAGGCGGGGAGGGGATTGACCATGCCTTACTTCTACTTACAAGAGGAAGGTGGTCAAAACTGGCAAAAATTGTCTTACATAATAAATGGATGACCCCTTTGTCTATAATAAACCCTCTCCAGAGTGTAACAAAGACTTTTCTGAAAACAGCATCAAATTCGGTACAGTCAAGCGCGAGATAATCGTGAACAAACATACATACAAACAGACATACGGGTCAAACTGAGAACCTCCTTTTTTAAGTCGGTTAAAAATATACTGTTATGTCTGTTATGTATGCCAAAAAGACGTATACGATTTTCCATGAGGGCGTGTATAATAACCCATTTGGTCTTAACCCAACGCACTTGAATAATTTTTCTATAGTAATGCGAACATTTGCGAACATATTGGAGAAAAGAAAATTGTAATAATATTAAAATTTAGGACCAATACTAGGTGGCCAAAACTGGGTTAGTATGTGAGCCAGTTATGGTCATAGACATGGCCACAATTGGTGAAATCACGAAATCAAGGTGCCAGTTTTGGCCATTAGGCATACCTCAATTTCTGAAAGGCGCGCCAAGAAAGTAACCTAACATATCCTTAGACAACACTTTTGACATGTACATTAAACAATAAGCTCATAGAAATACAAAAGGGTTTCCAAAATAATGGCAGATTACGGAGCTTCCAACCTTATTGTGTTGGTTAACAAATAGCATGTACCACGCAACCTGACACAACATAGCTCCTGACAACTGAATGATAACTGACACATGACAGATGACAGTCTCATCTGTATTGCCATAATTTTCTCTTGTATTTAGTATAAGCCATAGACTTATAAAGTTGTCTATACCTTAGTTAACCCAATTCAAAGTTGAAACTGGCCAAAACCGGCACAGTGGCCACAACCGGGGCATCTGCCCTATATCGAGTATGAGTATGATACTATGCGCTCATACTCTTATATACCTCACGCTTTTTAAAGACGCTTCATAATGCAGTGCCTACTTAGTCTGTCTATGATCGGAGTTTCCTGTGGTTTCCTTGAATTCCTTACATGTAAAGCGTTTCCACTCGAGCACTTTTCGACCCCATCGGCCATCTGCTCTGCGTGCAATGTGGCCTGCCCATTGCCACTTCAGCTTGCTAATCCTGTGGGCTATGTCGGTAACTTTAGTTCGTCTACTAGCAAGCGCAGCGTAGGACGTCCACTCACAAGATGGACAGACGACCTTATAAAGGTCGCCGGAAGACGCTGGATGCAAGTCGCTTCCGACCGATACTTATGGAGCTCCAAAGGGGAGGCCTATGTTCAGCAGTGGACATCTAATAAATGGCTGAGATGATGATGATGATGATGAAAACATTTCCTAGAGTTGCAAATCGGAGCGTATGTCATCAACGATGCAAAATTGTGTTTAACTGAGTATGAAGTTTTAGTTATGTAGTATATACCTATACAATATGAGGCTGTAGTTAAGATACTGAAAATAATAAAGCCACTAAGTTGTAAAACAATCTAGTGGAAAGCAGACTTTTACTTACAAATAGAAAATGACTTTACCCGTCCTCAACACTAGGTTTTCCTGGCCATACAAAGACCGTAATTCAATGTTTAAAAAAAATATAAGTATTCCTTACTCATATTAAACACAGTACATTTCTGGTAAACAAAACAGTAATTTTAACACTCACCGGTGACAACCATCAAAAACAAAAGTTATTATGAGCCCACAACAAATAGCACAACATTTTAATAAAGCAGACGACATAAATTGACTTTATTAAGGCCCCACGTTGGGCGCCATAAAACGTACCAACATTTATTAGACAAAACGTCGTAAGTGACAGGATTTATCAAACAAAAACTGTCACTTTGGGTGTCATAAAACTTACCATTACCCAATAGACAAAACGTCGTAAGCGCCAGGGTTTAACGAACACAAACTGACGTTTTGTAAATTTTTTGATGTATTGATGAACCGAGACGCCATTATAAGGAAAGTTTGTTTATTGAAGCGAGAAGCAGGTGGTGATGATGTGCTGCATTTGTTTTATATAATTTAATGAGTTATGACGTCGCTTTTGAAATTACAGTCCATCAAATATTGAGAAGCTTTAATGACAGTTACGTGATTCAAATAATTAAGAAATGATTAGCAGTTTGAAGGGGTATAGCAATTTATTAACTGGCCGAATGTTATTATTTATTAACTCTGTCCCTGTTATTTGAAGGAATCTTCATACTTATTTTATAGAAAATATTTGGTTATCCAAGGGACGTAACCATTACCAGTGAATGAATACAGTTCTCATTTGGTTTTATTCTTTTGCGAATTAAATAACCTACCATACAAAACGTTTTTAGAAAAATAGTGCTTAAAATCTACTGGTCTGTTCTTTTGCTTGGAGTTTTACAATTTCTATTTTCTTGATCACTTGAAAGACATTTATTATTAAAGCACATGTTTAAGTACCACGCACATTCCCTAACCCTCTGACATTATCGCACCATGTGGTCCAACAGAGAATTAACAAGTAAACTTCTGGGACATGGTGATACGCTGCGGCTAATGGACTCTCTCATTTTCCCTCATAATAACTTTCCACTTTTATTTTGTTTATGTTTTGGTCCTACCGGGACTGTCGACTAAAGAGCCTTTCTGTTTGTTATTTGTCGCATTTGCTTATATACAGTCTGTTTCTGTAATAGGAGCAATAAATTAAAACATAGATTCTACTCCTCAAACTACAAAACTTTGTATTTTCAATGAACGTTAAAATCCGTCTAATTGACATTGCTTGTCACCCTACAGACATAGTCAATTTCGGAATACATTGCGTGTTCGAAAAAACTTTAAAGTGTCCTAAAAATCAAACCAGACGTTATTTTTAAAAGTCGCTGAACAAACGTTTCCTGGTTTGAGGAGTAGAATCTACGTTTTAATTTATTGCTCCTATTACAGAAACACACTGTATAGGTAGCTAGTACTAGTTCTTTCAAAAACACAGAAGTGGACAAGTTTACTGCACTAAAAGGTTTATTTTTACGTTTGTCACTTTAAAATTGTCGACCAACAATATCCAAAATTGAATGTATGTAGTACTTTACGTAGTATCGTGACAACTTTGGCTACGGTCTTGGCGGTAGTTGCCTAGGTAACCCTTCATTCAACTTCATAACATAATATTATACTAATAATATGTACTCACATTACCTGTATATAGCAATTAGCAAGTGCTCGATACACGTACATACCTGAAACAATAAAGTTGTTAACATTAATTAATTAGGAAGCCTTACGAGGAAAACTGTATTCAATAATGAAACTACTATAATATTCATAGTCAGCCGAGGGAATAATAGAAATAGGCGGGCTTATTTCTGGTGAATAATAGAAAATAATACATAAGTAGTTGCTGTTACAATTTGTCTACCCTTTGGACATCATTTATTTACAAGGATAATATGAAAGCACTTATTTAGTATTTGACCTTTGTACTATGATACTATATCTATGGATGGCGGTGACATATTGGCCGCCTCAAGAAAAAGAAGAATACTGACAAAGACAGTGTCATTATGCCTGCACTAGAAAAACGTTGTAATTTATATAGAAGAAATTAAGTTTATTCATATTTAAGGTGTCGTTGTACCGGAAAATCAGTGCATCCAGAACGAGGAGGCCTCCTGTACGGTGCCCAGTCAGCTTGCAGCAGCAGTGAGTCCCGTCAAACGTAAATATAATATCATAGTAGCGTTCGATGCTGACCTGACCACCCCTTTCCCATCTCCTAAATTCAGCTTATACAGTCCACTCACCTTGGCTATTACGCCACAGCACGCATGCTGGTTTTTTGATACTTACTCAAGTATTTTAATAGGAAAATGAACGGAATCATCACTAATATGTTGGGATGACTTCTTTGAATTACTTCTTACTTCAGCCTTTTTCTATTTTAGGGGGCCCACTGACTATCAGTCCGCCTGACGATATCGGCCTGTCAGTTAAAATTTGACAGCTCCGAACAACTGACAGGCCAATATCGTCAGGCCAACTGATAGTGGGTGGGCTCAATAGGGAATATTATGCAAAACTCTGCGTAGGGGGCGGCACTAGCACATCCAGAGGGTCTACCACGAAACACGAAAATAGGAATTTCGTTACCTGGTTCTCTGTCACTCTTTCATATTCGAGCGATAGAGAGGCACATGTCAAAGTTTCGATTTTCTTGTTTCACGACAGGCCCTTTGTAAACAAACCGGCTTGGTGCGCAAATGACATATTTATTCGTTATAAATTATCTATGAAAACTTGTAAAAAAACTGTTTAAGGCCTATTATGTATTAAAAACTCTATGGTTTACCGGTGTGCTAGTGCTGCACTCTGGTGGCAGAATATTGCAGTAATATCCCCTATTAGCGATCAATGTCTGGGAGTTAGATCGTCACGGGTTTATCACTTGATACTTTTGAATAATAAATGCAAATAAATGACACCCATTTCTTGCATCTATCTTAATGTATTTTTGTGTCATTAACGCTAAAACATAGCTGGTACAGTCGCCATCAGATACATCAGAGCGCCCAAGGTGGTCATAAATATGTGAACAACGCCTCTATTGTCCTGGCGGTGGAGTGAAGGATCACATATTTTTGAGTACCTTGCCCGCTCCGATATATTTGATGGCGACTGTACATTCGCTGCCGCGACGCCTCCAGGCAAATATTTAGGGGCCTTTGGCCAATTGAGGTGCGAGTAATTCAGTTTGAGGTACAGATTCAGTTGAAGTGATTTGAGGTAAATTCATTTAGGATGCGGAGTTACGTGGGTTGATTGGTCTTTGAGGAGACAGTGATATAACTGATATAAGTCAAATTAAGTTATCGCTATCGCGTTTTATAATTAGGTACATACTTATTTCTGGACCGCGATTAGAATGGGATTAGAGTTGACAGATTTTCCATATGCTTACGTCAAAATTTTTATGGGTTGAGCTAACTCAATCCCACTCTCATCGCTATTCAGTAATGCATGCATACACGGAAAAAAAGCTTCCGGGATATTCTCAATCTAAGACATTATTATATTATGTTGAAAATATTTCCTCGTGACAAGCATTTATTTCCTTTAACGAAAATAAATTAAAGTATTAAATATAACGAAGCGAATATATTCTCATAGATTTTCTTTTACCTAAGATAATACTTGTTTGATTAAAGTACAATGTCTCTTATTTACTCAATATCCTCTTGAAACAATACATTTTTGTATTTCTATTTTAAGAAAACGTGGTTTTATTAAGCGAAGAATCATATTTTTGGTAAAGGAAATAAATACTTGTCACGAGGAAATATTTTCAAGAAAATAATAATGTCTTGGATTGAGAATATCCCGGAAGCTTTGTTTTCCGTGTACATACATACAATCACGCCTATATCCCAAAAGGGGTAGGCAGAGATCACGGATTTCCATTTGCTACGATCAACATAGCAGAACGGCTCTCCGTGAGCCGCTTCTCGCCCCCGTGAAGTTTTATAATTATTGCTGTAATATCGATCTTCAGGCTAAAGGTACAGTCGACGTCAAAATATGTTTACACTTTTGGATCTTATTACAAAGGAGTAAGGAGCAAAAACTATAACTAAACTATGTAACTGCTTCAAGGGTCAACAATGGTAGAGTTTGGTGTAAAGTTCGATTTAATTGACGATATACACTAATTCTATTCTAATTTTTTTTATTGGAATAGGAAGGTGAAAAGTAAGAGTTAGAAGCCCGAAATAATGAAAAAAAAACTTATGCCTAGACACAAAATGGTTGTTCTAATTATCCCTTATTGGGGACCAGTTAAACGAAAAATCCATCAAGTTAAAAACATACCTTGAACGCAATTTAAACTTAAAACGAACCACCGGTTTTGATTTCCGTATGGCGGCCATTAAAACACAACTTCGTGCACCCTTCTGTCCCGGTGCACACCGGTAAATTCAACCCCAACTTGGCCAAAACTTTGCTCAGCCGCAAGTTGGCCACAATGGCGTTCTTTGCCATCAGCTTTGAAGTCTGACGTGAGCTCATCTCTCTATACCTACCACCAAAGACATGTGATGGTCTTATTGTGAATTTATTATTATAATTTTTGACATCTACAACATGTATTTTTTTACAATTGTATCAATGAATTGCTCTAAATTATTCATTATTATTAGCTTAAGATAATTGTTACTGACGATTCG
Organism: Pammene fasciana; assembly: GCA_911728535.1. Taxonomy (NCBI): domain Eukaryota; kingdom Metazoa; phylum Arthropoda; class Insecta; order Lepidoptera; family Tortricidae; genus Pammene; species Pammene fasciana. The sequence continues at coordinate 351,493 of OU452280.1, forward strand.
AAAGTGCTTGTTGCTATGCCTACTTGAATAAAGACAATATAATGAAGAATACATATCTCTGTAGGTACAAAATGTACTGTATTTTGTGGGGGTCAGCAATGTATTTGTACAGTTAGCAGCAGAAGTAGCTAAGCGGGTAGGGTGTTCAAAATGATGTACACACACTCTTATTCACTTGACAATAAAGTCATGTCCAGCTCATTTTGAACACCCTACCCGCTTAGCTACTTTTGCTGCTGACAGTAATACCTCTGGAGATGCAGGCATCCACAGATTACGATGACTGCTTGATCAGACAGGCTGTGTTGGTTGTTTGTCGACGACGTGGTATTTAAAAAGTATAGACTTGTTTCTAAAGTGAAATTGGCGCCCTGATAATGAAGTCCACCCTGAGAAGTCAATCTCTTTATAGATTAGTTCAACCGTTATAATAATCGATATAAAATGATTGAACTGCTCATATAATTTTACGAAAATCGTTTGAAATTTGCGACCTGTAGAATAGAAGTTTGTTGAGAATCATAATAGATAATAGGAGAGGGAAATGCTTGAACATCTGCTACGGCACGACGAATTTATAAGAAACAGCATAGGAGGTAGAGTTGAAGCAGAAAGGAAGTCAGGAAAGCATACATGAATCAAGTAAAGGAAAATATAAACGTCGTGTCGTATCAGGCTGTAAAGGAGAAGGCAAACGACAGACAGGCATGGAAATTGCTCCACCGACAAGAGCTTACCTCTTAAATGTATGATGATGTTGAGAATAGAAGAGAACACCGGGACATCCGCGTCGCTCGCTCAATCAAAGAGCGACGTCGAAAGAGATCTGCTTAGTCTCTTTGTGTCGAGATTGACTGTTTTTATTATTTACATATCCCTGTTCCACGTGCTGGTGAATTATTTAGTGACGTCAGTTTGCCCCCAGGTGCTGTAAAGGAGTCCTTTTATTATTCAAAACGGTAGAAATTAAAGGATGAGTGGAAACCGAGCGGAAATGTTCATGTTATTTATGAAATTCTGACTTTTTGTACACGTCAGAAATGCCAGAATTCATCATAGAAAATTAATAATAATAAGGGCTTATTCCATATACTCTGCAGTGTACAGTCGGGTTCACAAACATATGAGCATTACCAAGGCTTCAAAAATATCTATACACCCTTATGACATTGAACATAGCTTAGTATGTATCTACTGTTTGTTTGTTTTTTTTTCTCTGTCACCTTTTATAGACCCTGCACCTAATTAATCTTTCTGCTTTGCCCATTGGTTGACTGGTAGAGAATGCCTTAAGGCGTTAAGTCCGCCATTTGTACCTTCTTGTATTGTGCAATAAAGTTTAAATAAATAAATAAATAAATAAACATATGGTGTAAATGCCCGCGATCAGAGCCGTTCTTTATTTTACCGCCCTCGGTACGTAATGTGCTATTATGATTATGAACGCGACTGTATTCAGATTTTTAAAAGAAGTCATAGGAAAATACCTTCATGTTACACGTAATATATAATATGTGTCATTATTTTGGTAAAGGTACCATTCCTCAGTCAGTGTTTTCGCTTTTATTGCTAGAATAAGATGTTAGTTTAGTTTAGTTATTCTTTATTGCAGAATACAAAAAGGTACAAATGGCGGAATTAATGCCATAAGGCATTCTCTACCAGTCAACCATTGGGTCAAACAGAATATATAGTATATAAGATATTAAATCTAAACAAGGTAAAATATCGTAAGCGCCGTCCGCCAATTTGTACCTTTACCAAAATAATGCCACATATTACACACCAAATTACGCGTCTACGTGACATCAGTATCTCAGTACAGTCAAGTCCAAAACTCAACTCCTAAGCACCTTATCGCACAAGTGCACTGTCAAACGAAATTGTCAAACGAGTTAATGCTACTTTGTACTTGGAAGCTCTGCGACTTACAAAGTCGGCCACATGAAGAGAGTTGAAGCTTAATAAACATAAGTATGAAAGAGCTTTAGGCGCAGTTTACGTTATTATATTATATTTATGCTTTGAGAAATGAGAATGAGAGAATGAGACATTTATTGATAAAAATTTTCAATAATTTTTACACGTCAATTAAGTTAAGACATTGTCTTAAGTTAAGACAAAGCATTAACTTAAAGTGTTAAAGAAACGTTAATTATTATAAATTTACAAATAATAATCTCCTTATTTTTTATAAATAAGCGTAGCAAAGCTTAGTTACATTTCGTATCTTGCTTACAGATACATTAGGTAAAGAATATATGTCAAAATGACTTACAAACACATTAGGGAATATATGTATGTCAAAATGACGAATTAAGAGACGTATTATTATTAACGACAGATTCACAAAAAAACAAAAATCAAAAATGTATAAAAACATTTCTGATATAAGCTTGTTTGAATCGGATATTGTTTTTCTATTAACTAATCGAGATATGCCAACAAATTAGGTATTCTAATTTTAAAGTCTTTAACAAGATGAGGTTCTTTTTTAATTCAATTCCAAATGATAACGGAGGTCAATAAATCGTTTCACGTATCGTATAAATTTTGAACAATCTTATTTTGATATCAATTAGACATGAACTTGATAACAAGAATATAATTATTAGAATATGTCAAACGTAATTTCTGACAAACTCACTTCTGTTAAATATCACATTTTATAATATTAATGTCAAATTATATTCTTCGCATAATGCCTTCTAAATATTTAATAATATATTGAACCGCGTTACTGCCTCAGGCTTATTTCGCGTGATAAACAGATCATTTTCACTTCATTACGATGAAAATCCAATATCATCTAATTCGTTCCCAAATTAGTGAGATAAAGCGGTTTCCAGAATTCGTGGAAATTTCGTTATTGATTCGTCGAATGGAGAGCAAATAATAGTGGTGATTTTGTACTTAGGTATTATCAGATTAATTGGTTCAATAGTGTTTGTGCAAAACAAAAATCGTCAAAAGTTGTGGACAGTGAAAATAACATAAAAACTAAATATTTTACTCATTACTTGTAGAGAGGCACGCGTTTCTAAAGTTATTTAATTATAAATTTAAGTTTCGTCCATCTGTATGGATTTACTTAATTCAATTGCGAACAGAAATCGACTAACGAACGACTCTTCTAACACGAGAAAATATACATCCCGTGTAAACATGTCTAAGAGGAAACACAACTCACTAATGGCTATGGCTCCTTGCTCCTAGTCGATCTCCGGAGGTCAGACAATTGCCTAAATAATAAATAACTTAACTTAGAGACCCTAGAGAATCAAAAGAAAATTGACTAAAAGTTTTGGACAGACAAAGTGCTTTTACTGGTAACGTACTGAGTAACGAAATATATCAATATCTAATAGATATATATCTATATTATTTAGGGTCTAAACTGGATCAAAATAGGACAGAAGTTGGAAGCATCGCATGTCTAGCATAAGTCGACTTGACAGTATCCTATGTATTTGTATTTTATAGGCAAAACGTTAATATTAGCTAGACTGAGAGAATCCGTCGAGGGTAAGTTTGGAACGACTCGGCAGTGACAAAAGGGCAACGTTCTTGGCGCAGAATTTGGAGTGGTCGGATCATAATGATATAGATAGCGGCTCGTGTTGACAGTGACACTTCGGTTCCACGACATTCTGTTCAGTCGCTATTTTTAGTTTTTTTTTAAGTTTAATACAGTCCGTGAGTTTTAAGAGGAACCTTTGGGAATCAGCGATGACGCACGAAGGTAATATTGCTGTTCTGCTTTTTCATGTGTCACTGTTGATTGATACCCGACGTCTCTTTCTAAAACCCGAAGGTTCTTTTTAGAGCTCACGGACTGTACCTACGTGTTTAATTAATAGCAAAATTGTACAGGTTCCTGTCAACGGTTTATTATCTTATCTCTAAAGCCTCTCAAAAGGCCCGGCTCTACAGGACTTAAGGGTCAGGGTTGCACTTTTATCGCTTGTGACTAACTGTTAAGTTTTAAAAAGTATTTAACTGCTAGAACGACTAGATATATTAATATTTACTCTAAAATGTCAAGCATCTTTCTACACTGTCCCATAGAAGTACATCTTTCTATGGGATACAGTATGGAAGGATGATGGATGGGAGACTGGTGCTGATGATGATGATTGATGGCATCCGTATACAGTCGCCATCAGATATATCGGAGCGGTCAAGGTGGTAACAAATATCTGAACAACGCCTCTATTCTCAAGGCAATAAAGTGCATGTTCAGATATTTTTGAGTACCGTGACCGCTCCGACATATTTGATGGCGACTGTACAGTGAGTAGCAGAAGTGGCTAATCGGATCATTTTAACTATTTTAAGCACTGTACGGTGTTCAAAATGATCATGGCATGACCTTATTTTACACAATAAGAGCATTTCAAGATCACTTCAACATCTGTGCTGACAAAACTTTATTACACATGAGCGAGTATACACTTTGGACTGCAACTATCTTGCAGTTATAACACAGTCCATTGAATCGTAAAGCAAATACCACTGTGGAATTGAAGCAATCGAATAGGAACACTTCAACACGTTACAAACCTCCACAAAGCGAGATATAAAATGAAATGAAAACACAACACGGCGAAAAAGTAACCATTATTGTCCCTGCCCGTCAAAACGACGTCACAGGTGACCACAGACGAAATTACATGTGCATTCTAGAGTGCATTGCGGAATTCACTGTCTTTTTCACATTTAAGAGATACGAGTAAGAGAAACAACATTCGTTTTGCAGCTGACGTAGCGTCGACTTTTTAATTACTTTTATAATTAAACGCAACCTGTGTCGGGACATTGTATGAATTTGAAGAAGGCTTCATCAAAATGTTTACCATTCAAATTTTAACTTGTTTCTCCCATGTCAAGGTAGCATTTACAATGACAGCAACAAATGAGATACAGCAAGAACAGAACTGCTTCTCAATATGTCACGTTCGTGTTCGATTGTGGGAATGTTTGTCGTTTGTTTATTGGATCCATTTTGATTCGTCGCGATCGAGGGGCAAAAGGGGGCATAATAAATGACTGCGGACTGTCACGCTAAGGAGAATTGTCGCGAACTGTAATATAACTTGACGGGATATTGAAGGACTCATTAATATTTTATACAGAGTGTTTCCTGTAATACAAGCAATAAATTAAAACGTAGATTCTACTTCTCAAACAACAAAACTTTTGTTCAACAACTTTTAAAAAATATGTATTTTGTAGATTGCCTCTTTTTCATACAAACTAAATAGTATTTTCAATGTACGTTAAAATCCGTCTACTTGGCATTGCTTGTCGCCCTACAGACATAATCAATTTCGGAATACATTGCGCATTCGAAAAAACTTTAAAGTGTCCTAATAAAAATCAAACCATAAGTTATTTTTAAAAGTCGCTGAACAAACGTTTTCTGGTTTGAGGAGTAGAATCTACGTTTTAATTTATTGCTCCTATTACAGGAAACACCCGGTATATAAATGATTAAATAAATATTATTCTTGAGCTTAAGGTTTTAGTACTAAACGATTTGTTTATCATTAATTATACAGTTGTTTTTAGTTAATGATACAATTATTCATAATAAATCGATAAGTTGTTTAGTTTATATAGTTGATATAACTCAATAAATTACCAGAGCTTTGCTAAGTAGCCTATAGTGGTAACGTTATACACGCAGAGACTGGAGTTTATGTGGCAAATATGAAAAAAAAAACAACATTGTTTTGGTAAACATTAAAGTCATCATACTATGTATTGTTTCTGAACTTACCTATGATGCGAAGCGTATTGTGTGATGCAAAAATGAATGGTAAAAATACTATACTTACGAATTGCTATCGAATCGATATTCGTTCATATAAGAGTTAAGGATTAATACGACATTTCAATAATATAGTCGGCGATAGAAGCTCAGCTGTAGTGTTCAAAATAGTCACTCCTATTCCCCTAGAATAATGCCGTGCCCAAATCATTTTGAGCAGCTTGCCCGCTTAGATACTTCTCTGCTGACTGTAGCGTAGATACTCGTAGGGTGCGTTGGGGTAAGATAGAAAGGTATTTTTTTAGGGGTAAGATAAAAAGTAGTCTGTAATGCTCCGGAATATGGACGATTTTTTGTCTTACCCCAAAAAAAATACCTTTCTATCTTACCCCAACGCACCTTACATATTTCGGGGTTTGCTCTACACTATACAAATGCAATTCTCTATTGCACCTTCAACCCGAATAACTATAGCGCATAAGAGTTTATTAATAGAGATTCCCGCAGGTTCGATTTTAGCAATAAACCAGTCTGAGCCTCTAAATCCTTCATATTCGCGGATCAAAAGTTAAGCCAGATTGGAGCTCGCTCAGTTCCGCTAGTCCACACAAACTTCATGAATATAGTTGGCAACATGAAGTACTGCCAGCTCGCTATTCGTAGACCCTATTACAACTACTTAAGGGTTATCTGTGGTTAGTTTAATTGCTGTTAGAATATGTTGCTAATTTCAAATTTCATATGGGATGTGTGTGGACAGCCAGTAAAGTTAACGTGAAGGCTTTAGTCCAAATGTGGTGTATGATTAGTAACTCTACGTTAATTGATTGGAAGGAATAATATTATAACTTACTGTTGTTTCAGAATTGTTTGAAACATTTTCACTTTTGTCAACAAACTAAAAAAAAAATGGCGAAAAATATATACGAGTACGGTGTACTTAACTATGAATGCTAATTTATTTTAACAATTAACAATTGAAGGGATGTTTACAAAAACAGCATAACTGACTACACTGGTTGACACCTGAAACGATTAACAATGTTCTTAATAAAGTGTCAAACGCTCTAAGCAGTTATGTTGTTTTTGTAAACATCCCTTCAATTGATATTGTATTTTAGTAAATAATACATGTTAAAAGGGTCGAATCGAAAGGGGTTTATGCTACCTACCTACTGTGTTGTTTTATAAATAACTCAACGTTGTTCGACCCCAGCTGAAGGTTAGATTTATCATCCTCTGAAGCCTTTTTACGAAAGGGGCGTGACCTCAATTCCACTTGATCGTCAGGGATTATGGGCTTAAATTTAGAACGAGGGTGTCCAAAACTTTTACACATGGGTGAAAATTTCCACGATAACATTTATGATGGAAACTGGAAGATAAATCAGGGTCGAAATAGCCACAGACCGAGCAATAATTAGGTCATTACTAAATTAGATCAGGTTTTCTGATATGACATTGCTAATGTTACTATTTATAGTAGAACGTATTTAATATTTAACTAACTTAGAATTTCGAATTTTATAAAAGAAAAAAAGATAAAAGTTAATTATTCTTCAACTGATTCTGTAATGATAGTCGCTTTTATTAAATAAATAAAATAAATAAATAAACTTAGGCACATATGAACGTCAGAGAGAAATAAAAAGAAACTACCACCGGTTCGAACCATACACCTCTGACCCGAGAAGTAATACTTATTACTGGCAAGAAACTTCGGCGGGACTTATTTTTAAAAAAAGTAATACATTAAATCTTAAAAATATACAATAATGCATATGTAGTTATTCAAGAATACATATCAAAATCGCTTGATAGACAGATAATTGTGTAAAAAAAAAATCAAATCTGACTGCTTTACAACTCACAACAAAAGACGTTTTTATATATGTATATGCTATTAAATAACTAAATAAATGGCATCTTAAACATTTTGAAGTATGTTTGTAACACCCGAAGAAAAAGGTATAACGTTTGTATCAGTGTGTATGTTTATATGTATTTTGTAGCATCATAACTTTCAGTCGGATGAACCGAGATAAATGTGTTTTATAATATTGAGAGTCAAGACTTTCACCAACAGATAGTGAAGACTGTCGAAATATAATTTCAAATACTTTTTCACTTACTATTTTTTTTATTGTGATATTATATTATCTGTTATAGCGGAAAATATCTCGGTTATACGGAAACAGGAGAATGTTCGGTAACCAAGCTTATTATTTTAGCTCAAGGAGTAAAGATTTTCCTCAAATAGATACACGTGTACCTTTTATTCCACCTGCTTTCAATAGCGATATCAATTTTAAGTTGTATGCCAAAGTTGATATTGTAGGTATTTTATAGATTTTTGTGGAGCAGCCGGAAAAAATACTTTTTAATACAGTTTCGATGAATCGCTCTCGATTCCAGGGATTTATGTTTTATATAAACTGTTAAGTCTGGCTCTATGTTCTCACAACTTAAAGCCTTACACCTTAAAAGCAGGGCTCGAAAGGATAATTATCAATGATAGTTATCTTGATAAATATCGCGATAATTATCCTGATTTTTATGGCTGATGATTATAGATTTGATAATAACCCAAAATTTGTAAAGGCAGGACGTACAAAAAAATATCAGGCTCGAATTTCGACACCACTTGTTGAACTATATATAAGAGAAAGTACCCATACCGGGGATAATTATCCGATAATTATCGGATAATTATCGCGATAACTATCAATGATTATAATTATCTGGATAATTTCGAACCCTGCTTAAAAGTCATCATCATCATCATCATTTCAGCCGAAAGACGTCCACTGCTGGACATAGGCCTCCCCCACTGAACGCCACAATGACCGGTCCTGTGCCACCCGCATCCAGCGGACTCCAGCGACCTTCACCAGGTCATCAGTCCACCTTGTAGGGGGCCTACCAACTCTTCGCCTTCCGGTGTATGGTCGCCATTCGAGAACCTTAGCTTGCTTAAAAGTATCTAATGTAAACGTGATATCAATTTATTATTTAATATTTAAGATAAAATGGCATATATATTTAGAACGTTATTTTATTATAGTTACAAGTTTTTTTTATTTAGATGGTTTCCGATATTTGGAGCACTTACAAGGCCTGCATGGGAAACTATACAGTAAACACCAATATTAGCAAGAAAAGGAGCCAAAGGAGGTCGTCTCTGTGCTCTGTAATCCAATAAAATAAATCTGAGTTAAAGAAAAAAGGAGATTCTGATTATAGATGAGATATAGAAAATGAGGGAGTTCCTTAAATTTCAAAGACAACATGCGTAGTAATTGGCAATGACACCACACCGACTTCAATTTAAGCGTATAAGAGGTACGGGAACTAGTAATACATAGTACTTAGTACATATTTACCTAATGAAAAAAGCATCGTGTTTCAAGAATTAAAAAAAACAAATGATTGGTTTCCGCTACTAGCTATACATATATACTTATAACATAACAACGAAATTAATTTACACTTTTATAGGTAATAGTCTAAAATAATTTCGTAGTAAATACCCCATTTATAAATCTTTAATTACAAGTTGTTGTTATGAGTCTAAACTAGACATTTCAATTGCGGCAAAGCTCGCCAGGCGACGATAATAACCCTAGAACCAGTCCAATGTCGCTAGTTTGAGTCATTAGTGGAAACTTTTAATTGCCTTTTACTACCTACTTCAGTTTCATAGAAGAATGATCGGATACATAAAGAAAAGAAAAATACATTGATTTACGTCACACCAGTTAAATAGTTACAAGAAATTGTATTTAAAAAAACGGACGATAACCAAACCATATGCAGAACCTCCTTCCTCTATGGAATTGAACTCGTTTAAAAAGGATACGGTTCTCAGCGTAATGCCATGGCAAGCGGCGGCTCTGATTTTCAGTGGAGACCTAACTTATAGCGAACTTATGACTAACGAGTGACGACACAACCACAGTAAAAAAAAATGCAAATTAAACAGGCAACACAGAAAGAAAGAAAAAAAAACAAAAAGGAACAATTATGTGGCTACCGCCATAACGACTGTGCATTTATTATTATACCGAGTTTAATGGTGGCATGTGACCACACATTTTACAGATATATTTTTACAATCATAATGTATATATTATAAATGACGATATTTGATAATAGAGGAACGACAGAAAGAAACAGTCAGTTGAGTAATTTCACTTGAATGAGCCACACTTATTGACAGTACAGTACAGAGACAATAGAAAGAAATTCCTCATTATATTACCTACTAATATATAATATAATACTCTGACTATTGTACAGTCAACGCAGCAGAAAACGCTAAGTAGGTGAGTGTTCAAAATGAAACTAACACAACTTTATTAATATGAGAGCGTGTGCACTTCATTTTGAATGTTTTACTACTAAAAACTATAGAATTGAGAAGAGGAAATATAATGGGACACTTTATCAAGTACACATGATATGATGAACTTATCAAAAGATACTTAATAGAGAGTAGAATAGAAAAGCGCCAAGGAAAAGTTATATAGGTAGACCAAATAAAGAAAAACATAATCGTAAATCCATACCAAGAGGGGAAGGAACTTGCATTAAAAAAAAAAAGATTGGAAGGAATTGCACCGACTTGTGATTATCTCTTTTTGAATAGAATTAGAAAGCTGGTTTAGCTACCGCACATAAGCTAATAATAACATTCTACGACCCTGAAAGTGTGACATTATAACATAACCTCCCAGCGCCGTAATCCGCTAACCGCATACAGCGGCGGTAAATCATCGGCACATGTTGAAAGTTCGCGCGTAAATCATTGTTTTGCACAACTTCGGATAAGCTAACTAGGAAACCAAACCCGGTTTGGTACTAGGGATGTCACGAATATTCGCATTCGCATAATGCGAATATTCGCATCATTTTTGACATTCGTATCAACATTCGCATCAAATGATGCGAATGCGAATGTTGGCAGAACGCATCCTGTTTTGACCGCGCTGACCCGGCCGATGGTCATATGCTTGCTCATACAGAGGAAGTGAAAACGACGGTATCACTTGACTCTTTTTGATCAATAATATAGGAGTCCATCACATTTCATGTTCTGTATTTTTGAACTTTGGAAGCATTAAAATGATAAGCAAGATTAAGTTTTTTGAATCTTCTCCGTAACATTCGTATTCGCATTCGCATCCTTAATATTCGCATTCGCATTCGCGAATGTGAGAAAAACGACATTCCTGACATCCCTGTTTGGTACTAACAGACGAAATAAGGTAATCTTCTTATACTAGCCGCAAATCTAACTGGCGACTGAGGTCATAATCATAACGCTGTCTTCTTCATGCTTGCTGCGGCACTGCATCTTCCAAGTCTTATTCCAAGGTTGTAGCTTAACTACTGTCAAATGCATCAACTTTGCCTAGCATGGTTTTCTATTTCTATCTCATGGCCGCCTTTCTGATATAAAATAGAGGTTTGGTGAAGAAAACCATGTCTTTAAAACCAGGCAAAGTTGTGCATCGTAGGCAAGATTGTAACAGTTGACGGTACTAGTTTTGAGAATTTATTTCATGACTGATGGATACAAAATACACGTTACTACTTATTGTTTAGTCTGAAATCACATTTTTTTGGATTGAGCTGTGGTTGATAATGGTTAATAGAATAGACTCACTATATTTGTATCAATTTATTATTTATATTACTAGAACCAGAAGTACTTTATTACAATAGGGTAGCAGAATAACATCATAACTTTTTATGATAGCCGTAACGCAATTTTCCTCGGGCGGCAGTTTATGAGCACTTCTATCTGCGGGCAATTTTAGTTGGTGAGTGTAGTTTTTATATGTTTAATACGAGTAGCTTGCTCCGATAGTTCTGCGTTTCTGGTGATGTAATGCAAAGACAGCCATTGCACAAATATCTCAGCACGCCTTGATTAGGCACGCCAGTATTGTCTTAAGGAAACCGGGACCTAATCCCTAGTTTTCCCTCTGGGTGAGGTCAGATAGCAATTGATTTCGTAAAATTAAATAAGTGCCCACGACAATTCTTGGCATTAGGTTGCCGAGCTGACTCCAGACTCGATTGAGTCTTGGCAGAAAACGGGAATAAATACTAGAAGGATGTTGATATTGTTGATATATCTCCACTGTGCCGTTAAGGCGTTCAAGTTTATTAAATATGCTTAGAGAAGTCGACATCGGAGCGGCTAATCAACAGATTGGACACAACAAACCACGGAAAATCCTATCAAGAGCTTAATAATTCAACGCAATCCCAAAACACCGCCAAACTAACCAAATCGAATTACTTCCAAACGACACTTCAAGAATCTCGTCCCCAAGTAAACGTCCGCCAGAAAGTCTGCTAATGAAATCATCCCGGTGTTTAGGCAAATCCAAATTGAATCGGAAACCGCGCCGTCAGCGTCTGCTGCTTGAAGGACGTTTACATTTGACGATTGGAACTTTAGATGGGATCGGTCTGAACCTCTGTGAAGTGCCAATTAGTTGTTAAATGTAGTGAACCACAAGTTTGGGCTAAATTTGTGGTTCACTACATTAGTTTTAGCCCAATCTTGTGGTTGACAAGTAATTGACATAAGGTCTACAGAAGTAAACTTAGAATGAAAGTTATCGTGTGTAGGTACTTAAATGGGACATACATAAGTCTTCTTACCATTCGGTCATAGTGCACTTACAAGTCTAAACCATATGCCTCACGCTGAAGCAAGGTGGTGACGGCTGTCAGCTCAAAGCTCTGGTGTCAAAGAGAGTCAGTTTTGGACCAGACCTTTTTGAAGAGCACCTTGAATCAGTACAGTAAATTATAATTTAAAAGACCACGACGGTAACAATTAAAGGCTTCGCTCACGCTTATATATTGTCGTGTCGCCTCCGTCCCGTAGGCTTCACATCTAAAGCCTTCCTCGGACAATGGTTATTGGCGTATCCGAATGCGCTCCACGTAGCCGCCATGTTTAAAATTAGCGCGGTTTGTTCCTGCTGCCGGAATTAATTGAAAAAGTCTATTAGCAGAGCTTGTTCAAACAACAACTTCTGTTTCCTAAAGGAGGTTTCGAATAATACAAATCAACTTCTGCCAGCTGTGGGGCTTCCAAATATTACAAATCTGGTATTTATTTAAATACTTATTAGCTACACCCACATGATAAATCCTCTTTTCTGCGTTCGAAAACCGTATGTAATTATAATTACCACCATTATCGCAACCAGTATTTTGACATCAGTGTATCTCTGTTTATCATATCAATATCAAATCAATGAAATATGTGAATTCCGCTTTTCGGATTTTAAAAATAGAAACATTTTGATATTGATCGTTTGTATTAAATTAGGGGAGGTTTATGTTTGTTGCTTTTTTGAAGAAAACTTATTTCGTCTGATGCGACTTCTACTGAGAATTATTTATGCTTAATGAATATTCCAAAGAATCTTGGAGATAAGATTTAAAACGACTCACGGGACTTTTAAATATTTTTGTATATCTCCAATCTCCAAGTGCGTTATATTATAAAGATTGTATTTGGCGAAAGATTGTATTGTATGACTTGCAGCGGATCGTCATAAATGTGCAAACTTTTATTATTTCCAAGATATTGATTTGATAAACTTGTCTAATTCAATAACCCAAAACGACGTTTAAGTGCAGATAAATATTGCTGACTATAATAAAGACTATGTTCCACTTTTTAGCCAGTAATTGTATATTTATAAAAAGATTCAAATAAAAAATAGTGTTGGTAACTAAATATTGTCAAATTTAGTTTATTTAGTTTAATGCATGTTTAAGTCATGAGACCACCGTATTTTTTTATTAACTAAAATTAATTTACTTAAAAATACTAAATATTTATTTGAAAGTATTTGAAAACAAACTGTTGTTGTTTCTGACAAAGTATAATGATACAATATTATTTTCTGTTTGTTTAAAAATAAAATAACATGAATGAAACTGTATTGAAATTATTGAAAATTTAATTATGAATAGTATTCATACTCTTTTGATTCAGTCATCATTTGCAACATTGTTGTAAAGACAATAGTACCTACTAAGCATTCACCTTTAGTAAAATGACGTAATCTTAAATTATGCACATGCCAATGACCCACGTTACCAGATCCCAATATGGCTCGATGCTTCCTGTATAAATATGATTGTCTACCTGACAACTTGATAGTACAGTATACGTCTCTTTCAATCGCTGAGTGTTAAAGAGAGACGTAAGCTGTATCACGTGGATAACTCTGACCAACGTATGTCGCCTGGCTATGACAATGGAGGCATTTGCAATACCAAATGGAGCGATATGTCTGGAAGAGGAAAAAGCGATGCCTGATAAAAATCGAGGTTTAAAATAGGTACCTCTAGCTATTGTTGAAACAAGCTTCATACTTTTATAATTCCCGACACAGAAAGCCAACGTTAAGTTACTTGTTATAAAGAGCTGGTCGTGAGAAATAGTTCTCATACAATTTCGACGGAGAGCAACGAATAGTATAGTAAGCTACATTATTCTTATTACTAGATCCGAGCGTCTGGCAGCTGTTCATTGGAGAGGCATACAAGATTTAACAGATTTCGCTAAGTTTTATGAATGAAGGCCATGAAGCGTATAGTTCAGTTATTCAGAAGAATTTGTAACCATATATCATGATATTCAAGATACCCTGAAACATTCACGTATAAATACAGTTTCAGACATTATCCTAGATACTAACTCTGAAGTCTGAATATGTTTCAAGTTAGTATCAGTCCGATCCGTCCTCCAGACTAAAGTGATCTTTCATCTATTGTACAGCTACATAGATTAATCCCCCAACTTCGGCCAATATGGAAGTACAGATTAATTAATATAATAGATGAGCTCGATACGGACAGACTAACTTCGGAGCTTATTGTTGATACGGCAGATAAGAGTGCACCTTTAGACATGTAAACATTTATTATGAAGTTTGGGCATTATCGTGTGAAGTTGTATAATTGGGCTTATCTTAAGCTTAAGGATAAGTGAGAAGTTAGTATAAATTACATAGTTAATTAGGTGGATAATACTGACAAGTTTATTTCATAGTTTTCCATTGGTCGTTGGTGCGAGAGGAATAACAATATTGTTAATAGGTACCTTGGATTAAATGTATGATGATGCAATTTAAGATTTTTATTCATCTTCCAACAAACAAAGGGAACTTGTGCTATTTATTTCCATACCATTGTGTTTAAATAAATAGTGGCAACGAACACAATATATGGTATAGTTTTGGAGTATTTTTATGGTTTCATATTTTTTAATTACTTATAAATTATTTTTGAATCTTTTTCGTGCCACAGTCGCTTATCAATTTAAAAAAGACTTTCTCCTTTACTCATTTCAAGGCTATATATATAAGTCCATTAGGGAAAAAAAAGACTATATATACTAATACTCCATAACGTTAACCGTTATGGAGTATTTTTTAAAACAATTTTTTGTTCGGCCCAGTCCCCGCGAAGTGTACGGGCGGCTGAATCCGTAGGACCTATGTATTTTTTTACTCTGATGAAATGATTGATCTGTTATAATTATGTTTGTTTGATGAATATGATGATATTGATGATTATGAATGAACTGTGCTGGAGAGTGAATGTAGCTAATTAATATTATGGAGTTAATTGCACTATAATTTAGCGACTTAATTGTAGCAAGAGAAACACCTTCAAGCCATCTCCCAGAACTTCTCTTTTCGAGGGCTATAAATGTCCAATCAAAAATTGTTACCGTCTAAAAATACTTTGGATACCAAAATCATTCGGTACTTAAATGAAATTTTATAGAAGTTGAATGTTCTCATTTATTTCTAAAACGGCTTGACCGAATTCGTGGCGGTTTTCGGTAAATAATAAATAGGTGTTACACTAGCAATTGTTTTTAGACAAGTTTTAACTCGCTAGACTGTCTTTTTTGTTTGTCGGGGGTTTTTTAATTGTCGAACGAGCGACCACGGCGAAGCGAAGTTCTTGCAGACAACTTCGGTCAAAATAGAACTTTGGGCTGGCTACTTTGACTTCCGTGTTTTATGATGTTTTTTTAATTTTGAAAGTTTGTTCCGCGATAACTTTAGTAATGTTTTTCTGATCTTCATGACAGTTAAGATTGTAGCACGGATAAGTATAAATAGAGAGTTCTTATGAGCTGGATTGATCGGGCGGTTCTGGAATCAGAGAAAGCCTAAAACAGTTTTCTTAAACTGGTCAACTCGTGCGCATGGATCGCGTGTTCTTAGTTCGAGGCGGATTATAGTTGTAGTAAGAACCCTTTGTGTAATCATTTCACTAACATAAAATAACGATTGAGTTTGCGTTACACTGAGAGAAAAGACAACAAGAATTCACGTTCGTTCAACCAAACTCTCATTTTAAAATAGCGCCTACAAGCTCTTTGGTTAAAACTGCAAGTTCGATTTTGTTAAGTTTAATTAGTTCATTCTACAAGTAACTTGTCATTTTAGTTTAAGTGTTATTTAAATCAACAACTCGATTATATAAAACCAACATGGCACATATTGTTTTAAACATATATTTGGCTGATTCAATCCTAATCTTTTAACAAGTTTAACCTTGTTGTTCGTACAAATTCGACTTGTATTACTCGTATCAATATTGGTGATCGATTCCATTTACTAAAATACTTTAGTTTCAAACTGATAAACACGCAACAAGTCGAATTTGTTAGATTCGCAAAGCAAATTTATCTCAGTGTAGGTCTTAAATTGTATGGGATTTTAACACAGCACACAGAGCGGAACGTATTTAATATAACTAAATCACCGGGAGGAGATACTCCATATAGACGGAGAGCTGGCCACGTCAGATATGACACAATAATGAGAGCGACGAAACCCCTCTAGTTAGTTTGCTATACTATGCTTATTTCTAGATCCGGACATCTGGCAGCTGTAAAGTGGTGGAGGTCAAAGAATGCAAATAACTTGAAGAAAACAAATTCTAGAATTCTGGGATTGAGCCAATATTATGAAAAAATATGTAATTAATTAGATATAATATCCAAAAGTTTCCGTTGGGGGAAGTAGTGTCAAATGATGTATAATGTAATTTTTGATTACTGGCCTACTGTTTTTGTTTCCGCAATAATGCACAATGTTTTTTATCCCTATGTTTAAATATAGGCCCTGTTCTTTATAAATGACACAACTTCAGCAGTTTTTACCTATTTCGGTATTACTTTTTTCTAACTTAAAAACTTTGTTGGTCTGTCACTCTGATCTCCACCCATTAAAAGCTGCCAGATGCCCGGATCTAGCCATAAGGATGGTAATGCAATCTAACTGGACTGGTTACAACACTCTCATTATTGTGTCATATCTGACGTGGCCAGCTCTTAGACCAATAGATACTCGGTGGTTTAGTTTCGACACGTTCCGCTTGGTGTGCTGTGTTAAAAATCCCATACAATTTAAGACGCAAATGCAATTTACGCAATCGTTACGTTACGTTAATAAAACGATTACATTAAGGGTTCTGTAACTGAATACAGTATAGTGTGTCAGGTAGCCAGTATATCGTGGCAATTAAATAATAACCAGAAGGGCGCCTTGTCTGGCGCCTGATGGAAACATGTCGGACGTCAAAAACTTTATGATGCTCACTAAAATTGTATTACAGCTTGATTTACGAGTCCCCTTTGGTTGGTCCCTTCACAAGTTGGAAGCTTGATGTGGTCATTAAATTTAATTCAATTACTTCCCTACATGTAGATGGACAAACGATCTTATAAAGGTCGCCGGAAGACGCTGGATGCAAGTCGTTTCCGACCGATACTTATCGAGGTCCAAAGGGGAGGCCTATGTTCAGCAGTGGACGTCTTATGGCTGAGATGATGATGATGATGATAATGATGTAGACATTTGTGAAAATTTTACAGAAAGTTTAGTACAGTCGCCATCAAATATATCGGACAAAATATCTGAACAAGCACTTTATCGGCTTGACAATAAAGGCGTTGTTCAGATATTTATGACCACCTTGGCCACTCCGATGTATTTGGTGGCGACTTTACCTACCTTACCTATACATAAGTGTGAACATAATCATCTTCAACAGTTATCAAACCCTTAACAGTCAGACCCTACATCTAACATGCGAACATTCCTCGAGGATCTGAACATACACTAAGTTAACTACAACTTCGACTCAGTCTTTGGACACGGAATCTGACCAAATGTCTAGTGTTTTGAGGATAGATTACCTCCTATACATTCTGCATTTTGAAGCAAGTCTATAGTTGCCTCTATAGGACGTAGCCGCAACAGATGATTTGAGTCTACGTCTTGAGGGTTGGCGAACCTAGGCAAAATTACATGGGTACTTAATGTAACTATAATAATCGTAAACAAGATCAATGTAGACCCGAGTGGCAATGAGGCCAAAATACTCAATTTGTAACGGCTTGTCTGCACCTAATAAAACAATGGCTGCCAGCGTCCTCGGCACTATGCCACAGGGGCCGTTTTTAGAAATAGATTTTTAGTTTTTAGTATTTTTAAGTTAGTTTTAATTGGTTTACATAAGGTTTTTATTAATATTTAGTTTTTAATTTAGTTTTAATATAAGTATATTTCTGAGTAGTTTTAGTTGTGGTTCAATAAAGCTTACATGGCAATGATAGAATATGAAAATAAAACAATTGTACATAGTCGTACATCCCCATCGTCATCAGCTTATTAGAATATTATAGCAGTAATATAGCAGCAAATTAGCTCTGGGCACAGATAACCTCCAACCACTAGATAGATCATAAGTACAACTCGGGGTCACCACGCATCAGTGCTCCCGTACTCATTTTGTATAAGAGCGAAACCGCTTTTTTCAATTGAGTTAACGTTTTTGATCATTACTCATGTGAATTAAAAATATATCAAGTTACAGGGGTGAACCTGGATTGTTATACTACAAATTGCTGTAGAATACTATTGAGATGGGCTGTTCGAATCGTAGAAATTAACGAATAAAATTGCGCTGATGTGTGGTGACCTCGTGCTCCCTGTAAAATCTTAATAATGAGGTGTCTGTGTAGTCTGGGGCTCTGGGTTAACTAACCAATAGTCCTGTTAAATGCCGACAACTGGAAACCCTATTTAGTACAGTCACCATCAAATATATCGGAGCGGCCAGGGTACTCAAAAATATCTGAACATGCACTTTATTAACTTGAGAATAGAGGCGTTGTTCCGATATTTATGACCACCTTGGCCGCTCCGATATATCTGATGACGACTGTACAGCGGTTTCTTATCCCGGGAATAAATAGTTACTTTTGTGGGGGTAAGGTAACAGAGTAAGAAAGTAAAAAAGGAATAGTTGTCATTACATCGTACAGCGCCCTGCGAATACAGTATAATAATGCGTTTAGGATGCTAATGGGTTTACCGCGGTACTGCAGTGCTTCGAGGATGTTTGCCGATGCCTGTACGGATGACTTTTACGCCATCATCTGTTGTACAGGCTGCAGGGCGGTAACAACAGCATCCTAAACGCATTAGTCTCTAGAATAGACTGCCCACTGATGAAGCGTTGGGATAAACTACATGTGCCCAATGCTTCATCGAAACAATAATAATATTAATAATTAAGGTGATATAATTTAATAATTTAATTTTGTAATTAGATTTTGTATTATATTGTATCTCGTTTTCAATTATTATAATTTATGAATATTTATATTAAACACTAACATAGGTTAAGCTAAAATTGTTACTAACTGTGTATGGGACTTGTGCCTGAAATAAATAATTTCAATTTCAATTTCAATTTCAATTAAGGTACACTCGGCTAAGATCGGATCTAATGTAAGATCGGATGACCGTAATAACTACTAAAATAGTAGTATTTTTTAAACACTGTCAATACTATGCATGACGCCATTTCACTCCGCCCCTCTCGCCACTATGCAGCAACGGCTCAGCCGCACCAGTCGTGTGCTACGAAAGTTTAAAAAAAAAGTGAATTTTTTCGAGGAATTTAGGAGATCCGATCTTTAACATAAAAAATAAAATCAGTTTTTGGGGGAGTAAATGGTTTTATATTATTATTGCAATAAAATAGTGGGTAGTTTAGGTGTAAGGCGGCTTGGTTTCTGTATTTGAGTTTAGCGTACGAAGGCTATAAACGGAGATCCGGTGTTTAACCTGTCAGCTAAAGATCGGACTATAACCTATAGCGCCACTGGTTCTCAAACTTTTTTATGCGGCACATTGTTGACCGAACATTAGCGTAGCTCTCCATTTCAGCTTAGACAAAAATGCGTCCGTTTTATTTAGCAGTCTGCTCGCTTGTTCTCAAGTTTCTTATAGTTTGTAGATTATTTATGTTGTTTTGTTTTTCCTTACAATATTATGGACAATACAATATTTTTTATACGTAATATACACCGTGTTTTATTTATTTGTATTTTTTATGTTTGACTTGATTATTGAAATTGGTTATTGTAAAGTAGAGTATTCTTCAATTTAATAATTAACCCTCTTATTCATAAACGTCTAGTAAAGTTAGGAGACCTCTGATAATCGTTTGACCCATACCGTCCAACCTATATGAGGGAAAGGGACAAACGATTATCACCGATCTCTTAACTTTAGTGGCCGTTTACGAATAAGGGGATAAGTATTTTTTATAAAGCAATAAAGCCAAAAAATAATTTAAAGTCTCACTTAGCTACCCTACCTACCTACCTACCACCTGTACCTACCTGTCTAAAATAATTTTTTTTTTGTTTATTTTTCCTTTTTAAATTTTTCGTTTCATTTGTGTATTTTAAATGAATAACTGAGTTCAGTCTGTGATGTGAGCCGTTATTTTTTATTATTATAAGCCATTTATTCCCACAAAAACATAAAAGATACAGATAATTGGTTTCAATTTATAAGCATGTAGGTTCAAAATAAGTATATCACATATCAGTTAATTAAAAAAACATGCAAAACATTAATGTCAAATTGTCATTAGTGATACAAAATTAAAATACTATATAACAGATTTCAGAAAATAAATTAAATTGCCGTGAGCCGTTAGAAGGGGTTATTTAATTGATATTTATGGTTTTTTAGTTATTCATGTTGTAATATTCGGCTGTGAGTAGTAAGTATAAGTACTGATGATTAGTAAGTACAACTAGCCTGTCGATTACTTTAATTTTGTAATACGTGGAAAAATTCTTGATGATTCCTGACTGCTTTAATTAATATATAAATTATAATAAAAGTTGATTACTTAAAGACTTATTCATTGATACACATATTTCTGCATTCCTATAGCCACATCTATTCTATACATCCCATATATCTGCACTGTAGGATCCGGACTTACATCATTTACCAGAAACACTTTGAGAACCACAAAATGTCCATTTTCTGTAGTCAAGTATAAGATCGGACTAAAAAACGACAAAAAAAAATTAAAACTTGGTTCCCGCCAAAATGTTACGAAAATAAATGTATTTCCATAGTATATTTTTTAATAACTAAAGATCGGATTTTTTCCATGTATGCACCTTATTCTCCTTGCATTAGAATTGAAATTAGATACTAGTCCGATCTTAAGCCAAGAAGGTTTTTCGGTTGGGTGTCTTGAAAATTTTTTAGTGCAAGATTGAGTGTCGATTACTCCTAAGCTACTTTGTTGAGCAGCATCAAGTAAATTTATATTGAAAGCTTGATTTCTTTTTTATCACGCACATCACACATTTGCAGGTAAAAGTAAGTGAGAATTAATTTATGATTTTTTTCGTGACGTCCTTCCAACTTACCGAAAAATAGTCCGGTCTTACCCGGGTGTACCTTACTTTTTAATAATTTTATCAGTAATCTAATGTGTGTATATCTGGTGTTTCGACCTAACCCCGCATTCCTTGTAATAATATTAACTTCGTGGAAACTGCGAGGACACGGGAATCCGCTGGAGCAGAATAAATAAGACCCGGTGGAAATTAAAGCATATTCTCTGAAACAAGTAGTTTTAGTGACTAAAGTAAGAGCTGTTTTCGCTGGGCAGTTGTCTCACCGCCAGCGGGATGAGAGTTTTAAAAACCCCAGTTTTAAGCCATGGAAAAAGGGATGTTATAAGGTTAACGTGCGTGTAAACCTTATAATACCCCTGTACATATTCGTGTCTATGTGTGTGGCATCGCAGCTCTTAAATGGATAAAATTATTTGAGATTTTTTTTTACTCGAAATACTTATCATGTGATGTGACAAGTTTTTGTATTTTGTTTGCACCTATTTACTTAACGGTAGATATTGTCAGAATAAGTCGTAACGATACTTTATCTACACCCATATCATAAACCCTCCATGATGCGTTCAAAAACCGCACGTTATAACCACCATAAAAATAGATTGTTTCGTTAGTAGTTAGAACAAATGTCTTATCTGTAACGATGTTATTATTATCTAATAATAAGCAAAAATTCGATATCATTATGAAAATCCGGGTGGGCCCCGCCCGCCGGCACGCGCCTCCCGACCGCCGGCACAATCGAGTTGGTCATAGCGACGGCGGTGCAATCCGTGCAATGGCAGTCATTCAATCTTTTCATCATTTCGGGTTTATAATATGTGTGTAGATAAAGCAGTGTATGCAACTGTAGGTACGTTATTAGGCCTTAAAACACTCGTGTGATCTTATTATGAAACGAACGAGGTGAGTTTCATAAAACCACACTCGTGTTTTAAGGACCCCTATTACGTAACAGTTACATAAACTACTATAATAATATTTGATTTAAATTGCTCCTTGAAATAACGCTTTGGTTGTAGTTGGTATTTGTACGTAGGTATACCTACCGCTTTCTTATGTATCGTATTCGATTAAATATTAATTGGGTTTTAAATAGATAAATGTTGAACGGTAAACAAAACAGGTGAATTCAATATAACAAAACAAAACTAAACTAATTCTCAGCAAAACTACTTGCAATATTGCTAAAACAGCAATATACAGAGTTGCATTGGCATCGAATGCAAGTTTAGTAGTTTGATACCGCATCAATAGTTAGTTTTAATAGTCTGTCTGTATCGAAATGATAGTTAAACGATTAACAATAGAAGATAATTACTAGGCAATTTCGATAATGAATACATTTAGTTTAGTAATTGGACCATTTATAGGCACATAATTTACATTTACTAGTTTGATTGACAATTATTAATAACGGGCCTGATTTCAGTTTTGCCAACATGATACTTTATTTTATAATTTAACTTTTTTTATTTTATTATATAATTTTCACACCAGAAGAACCTTCACAAAATAAGAAGTCTTATAGCTAACGAGTGATCTCTTCTAAATTACTTTACGGTAGTGCATAAATAAATCAAAGTTACTATACACAGAAAAAACAAAGAAAAAGCAAGCAGAAATGAAAACTCTACAAGAAAAGAGGTATTTCAACTATATACATCCAACCTTGTTATCTAGGCTAGGGCATACGATTGCCTAGTCTAGTGCATACATTTTATATTGGCCTAGAGTTAGCTCAAAGCTGGGTAATGGGTTAATTAGCGTAATTAAAGGGGCTTGTGGCGCATAAGAAAGCTAAACCAGAATTTTGGATGTTTCTTTTACGAAACGAAATGTTCTACATCCATTTGGTGGGGATATTTCGGTTGTACATCTCCGCTTTAATAAAGCACTACATTTACCCCCGACGGGATTGCCAGCCTCGTGTTACTATAAGACCTCGCTTTGCTCACTCGTTTATATCACACTCATCGGTCGGCAATTTCTTATTCCCGTGCCGTCCCGTCCTTGTGAGCTACATCAAACCTAGTTACACAATCTAGTGCATACGTTTCCTCTTGACCTAAAGTTAGCTCAAAGCTGGCTAATGGTGCTAATTAGCAGTACGAGCGTAATTAAAGGGGGCTTGCGGCGCGTGGCAGGGCAAACGGGTATTTCTCATGTTTTATTTAAAGATTTTTTTTTCGACTAGTTTGCAGTGGAATGCCCCACTTTTAAACATGCCAAAATAATTGTACTAGGTTTGAAACAAGTTTACTGGCTTTCTAATAATGAGCGACTACCGTAACCTATGGAGAATATTAGTTTAAATATGCGTTTTTTTATGCATCCAATAGCTTACACTAAAAGGAAACTCGTCGACCTCCTTCTTTTAGTATAATGCTTACAGCACACTTCGTTTTTTATTTGCGCAAATGTGGTTATTACCTAGTTCGTTTCGTTTGCGATACCAATACAGAAAAATACGTAACACAAATATTCGAGATGTAGGATTGTTGCTTGCTGCCATTGTCTCCTTGTTTTGAATAAATTCTTGTTTTATTTATACAAAATTACAAATAATGCAAATAACAACAAAATTTAAAGACAAAATACCTACTGATATCTTCAGACAATATATACCTCGTTTTTTTTCAGATTAGAAAAATAACGGTCGATTTCGACAGTTTATCTTTATTTATTTCAGCCATGTCTGGGCAAAATTTGAATGAGACTACTTTTTTTCCACTATTAATGATACGCTTAAGCCAATAAGATGCAAAATGGCAAAATTTTAAATCGTTTTCCCAAAAATCGCACGACGACAATCGCACGATTTTTCTAATCTGAAAAAAAACGAAGTATAGTTCAAGGTTATATT
This sequence comes from Pammene fasciana, assembly GCA_911728535.1. Taxonomy (NCBI): domain Eukaryota; kingdom Metazoa; phylum Arthropoda; class Insecta; order Lepidoptera; family Tortricidae; genus Pammene; species Pammene fasciana. The sequence goes on from OU452280.1 coordinate 375,940, forward strand.
TTTTCTTAGCATAGCTACGGACAGGACATGCACAGCTTTTTAACGCACGCGCACTTCTTTCATATTGTATTGACAGATGTATATACATATAGTATTTGACATGTACTGCAAGAACTATAACACGAAAACGAGTCTTTTCATTAAAGAGGTAAGCTTGAGTATTCCAAGAAATTAGAGTTTCCGGATGATTTAATTTATGAAGTTTTTACACTGTACTTATCAGATTGGGCCGGAGGAAATTAAATTAAATTCAATTTTATCTCGGGTTTGACTGCCGTTTAAATTGATTAACCAAATAACTTTTTCGACATAAAATGAAAATCTTGGCGTTTATGGATTAAAAAAAGGGTTATTTTAACGCTAGGATACCACTGTGCAAGAGTCCTGCATTTTCCCAAAACTGACATCTATCAACGCATTGACTCGTGACTTTTAAAAGATCTAACAACATATTTTCTATCAACTTATATCTGATTTCAAAAAATAATCCTTACTCGATAATATTATTCAATCATCAACGTTAAATATAAATAAACGAACATCCCGTATGAACGTATGAAAATAATATAATTAACCTGAAAATGTCAATAACCCCGCTTTACCTGATATATTTTTAAAATAAAATATCGCCGTGCATTTCATTTAGTCAGTAAAATTGGCAAATTGGTCGTTTATCGGGTTATCGAGGGCGCCATCATCCGAAGACGGGTTAATTAATAGACTGCGTTAACAAATAAAAATGTTAATATACAGGCTTTGGTGCTTAAGGCCGTTCCTCGAATCGGACAAGCCACACCCATCCGTTAGAGACACGTTTATGGCTCCCGTGCACGAAAGAAAGAGATGCAGCGCTCTTAAGGATCAGACTTTTTGACTAAACTACGGTAAATAAGCGAATCTATAAAGTTTTGTCTTATTTTGTTTCTGTGATTTTTTAGATAAACCAGAATACCATATTTTTTACTTAGTTATATTGCTTAATCTCTCTTATAGTTTACGTAAGCTAAGAAAAATAAGGGGAAAAAGGACCCAACTTCGGTTTTTTTTCTATCGAGGCAACTTTCGTCAATCGTGTTTCGGCTTATGCCATAAACAAGAGTATATAGTCTAATAATATATATTCGAAAATAAATTCAGTCCCTTTTCCCGTTTAGTCAATAGAGCGTTTGAAAAAACCTATAATTTTTCAAAGTAGCCCCTCAAGGATTACAGGCTTTGGTGCTGTAGAATGAGTTTGTTAATAATTCGAAATACGGATTGGGTTACTATACGGCCTCGCTTCGCTCACCTATTTAGATTACACTCTTCGCCTGGCCATTTCTCATTTTCGCACCTTTAAAACAGAATTTCGTGTCTTAAATTACCTAATGTTTTTCATACGTTGCATAAACAACAAAATAAATTGTATTTACTACTCTAATACTCGCGTAGATATGTGGAAGTAAAAGACATGCTGCGCCGACCCCAAGTATAGGTCTTCGCACATTACAACAACTCAACGGCGACTCGATTCTATGCCAAATATTGAAATTTAAGCCCTATGTCAGAACTTCTAGGTTTAATTTCAAAAAATATATTAAAGTAGTGTACGACGTGTGGTCTACGCGTCGTACACTAAAGGTCAACTCCGACACGTTTGCCACGCATTGACCACACGTCGTCCCCGCAACGACTATGCGTTTGCGACTGACGCGTGACGGGTAACCATTTGGCGGCCTAATTCGTTGACACCGCGTTGTCCACTCGTTGACAACGCATTGCCCACTAGTGACCATTGGGTGGATCAACTAGTTGACTACTCATCAAGAGTGTGAGTAGAGGTGCTGCCGAAGTGGCGTGGAGTTGATATAGTGTGCGAAGACCTTAAATGGGACAAGGGCAAGCGGATGATGACTCGCGTAGTTTTCAAAACCCGGAATGAGAAATTGAAAAACCGTAATGAATATCATTCACTTGAGATTCAACGTTTATTTTTTATTGGCATGAAAATTACCGCCCGTTTCAGTTTACCAGTCAATTTGGCAAATTGGTCGTTTATCGGCTTATCGAGGAAGCCATCATTGGAACACGGACTAATTAATAATACGGGAAACTGCGTTATCGAATAAAGCTGCTGGTATACAAGCTGTGGAATCTGCCAAGATGGCAATCGTGTGTTGACAACGCCAATGAGGAGGTAGAAAGTTGTTAAATAAACCTGTTTTTAATACAAGCTTTTAGCAGACCGTTTTATTAGAGTTCTTATGACCACCTTCGGTCTCCATTACCAGACTGTTACTAAAATCTAAGTTACGCAGGTACCTATGCTAAATTTCAGACATCAGGAATTGGTTGAATTCTGACTTGCAAGATTCTAAAAAAAAAAAAAATGTTTTTTATTGCAGGCAGTAAAATGTCCCATAAAAGTCTTAAAACTAGCTTAATCACAAACACTTCAATGACACAGAAATAAATAAAATACAATACATTTTCTCTTTATTCATTTTTTGTCTTAGTCAATACATTATTATTATTATTTCCGGTTCTCGTCCTGATGCACCGACAGCCAATGTCTAAAAACATGACTGTTAGGGTTCTCATTAATCGTTCGAAGGATTTCGTTTTTTGAGCTTCTTATGGTTTCCCAGAAAGAAGCTACCCTAGCTCGAAGGATCGCGAAGAAGTCAGGTACTCTGGCTGTCGCGAACATCTCTGAGGAACTGCAGTACCTAGGCTTTCTCATCAGAATACGATATGCATCATTATATTGTACTCTGATGCTACTGTAAGCACGCCTTGTGTACCGGGTCCACAGCTGACACGTATAAAAGCTTTGGCAATATGCTTTAAATAGTGTTTTTTTGACATCGTCTGAACAGCGACCGAACTTACGTGCCAGCATATTGCACCGGTACCGGTCTAAACCAAACCAACAAACTATAATAAATATAATAATTGACAAATGTTGTGAGTTATAATAGTAGTTTATGTAACTGTTACGTAATGGGTCCTTAAAACACGAGTGTGGTTTTATGAAACGAACGGAGTGAGTATATCGGAGCGGCCAAGGTAGTCAAAAATATCTGAACATGGTTTTATGGCCTTGACAATAGAGGCGTTGTTCAGATATTGTGACCACCTTGGCCGCTCCGACATATCTGATGGCGACTGTACATATGACTATTAGGTAATTAAGTTTCAACGTCAGCTGTTAGACCCCGTTCCCACTTGTCGGATGTCGGGCCCGGATTCCAATCGGATGTTTCAGTGGCAGAACATTCTATATGAATCTGTTCCCACTTGCACGACACAATTTTGTATAAGGCGCCGACACCCGATTAAAATCCGGGCCCGACATCCGACAAGTGGGAACGGGGACTTAAATTAAACGATTGTTACTCAGCTAGATATCTTAAGCCGAAGTTTATAATTGATGTCGGATTATTTGTTATTTCTTGAGCTGCACATCAACTATCGCGGCTTAGGTACATATAAGAATTTTAGGCAATGTAATTCTAATCTCCTGATTACAGATATTGCAGCCTTGTGTTCTTATACAGCCTCGCTCGCTCGTTCGTAATACAGGTACAGTCGCCATCAAATATATCGGAGTGGCCAAGGTACTCAAAAATATCTGAACATGCACTTTATCGCCTTGACAATAGAGGCGTTGTTCAGATATTTGTGACCACCTTGGCCGCTCCGATATATCTGATGGCGGCTGTACAGCCAACGTCAAAAATATGTTTACACTATTGAACCTTATTACAAAGGAACAATGTGCAAAAGTGTAAACATATTTTTGACGTCGACCGTACCTAATAATGTTTTCGTTCTCGGCTCTGTGTGCCCGCGCCGCGCAGTGACCGCATAACGCGATGTCGCGCATTCAACCCCTAGTCGGGTCGCATGCGCCGCTGCACTTTATACAGGTTAACGCTTGATCAAATTGCATTAATAATTGTGTACTCCATACTTATGCCCGCGAGGCCCGGTTATGATTAGGTAAATATCAAATGATATTGATCAAATCCTGCTGCTACTTCTGACTGTACGGTCAGAATTTTTCATATATTTTTTTAGTATCTTCCTTACTTACGTGTATTTACACAGAAAACCTATTTCCACAGAGTTCTGACTTTCTCTGACTCTATTACGTTCGGTACAGTTAACGCCAAAAGAATGTATACAATTGTGTTCTTTGTTACAATGGAGAAAAATGCTAAAGTGTATAAATATGCATTTATGTTTATTTTTAAGCCATACCTTTTCTACATGTCTAATTTTGTTTGTTCAAAATTATTACTAATAATGAAAACAAGAAGTCTCGTTCTCGTTTACATTTTCCCCTAATATTGCTAAAAAAATTGATTCAATAAGTGATAGGTGAAATCGACCGTTATTTTTCTAATCTAAAAAAACGTGGTATTACTATCTTAATGCTATAAAAATACAAGTCACGTTTCCGCATTATTCTTTCTACGTACGTATATGGTTTACTTGATATAGAAAATGTGAATAATGGTTACTCCAACCCTTTATACGAGGTAATTGAATTTATGGCTTCTGAAGAGATCCCCGTTAAGGTGAGGTACAATTTGGCACGGAAATGTAGATAGATGGTTGTTTGGAACAAACTCGTATTGAGGGAATTTGGATTTTAAAGACGAGGGTATAAGGTACTGTTTCCGATGACAAATAGGGTGACCATAGTTGTTGTTATTGTAACTTAAAATGTTTATAACATTCTTAATGTTCCTTTCACTATTCAGTAATATTGTAACTAGTAAATAGCACATGAAGAGTTAAAATATTCAAAAATTTCAAAGCCAAAATAATAGCAACACTATAGAACTAATAACTAACTAATTTAGTTTTAATATAAGTATATTTCTAAGTAGTTTTAGTTGTGGTGCAATAAAATTTTTCCTTTTTTTCTTAAAAAAAAAGTGACAACTTGCAAAAAAAAAAAATTCGAATTATATTTGCTTATACATATAAACATCAATATAAAACTAGTAGTCTGAACGGAAAAAAGGATATCTTCAGCCAAGAATACTAATGCGAAAATATTATTGTTTAAACATGAGAAAATATTTTCTTGCACAAATTTTATATCTTTATAGACCAAGATATGTATATTTTACTTCAATAAAGACATTTTAATTGAATAAAGATCACTTTCTAGGATTGTTTTCGTTGTATACAAATAGTACATTACACAACTAGGGTGGTAAAACAAAGAAAGGCCGAGATCGCAGAAGTTTGCGGCCCGAGCTGCAAGCGAGGGATGTAAATATGCGATCGAGGGCTTTCTTTATTACCTCCCGTGTTGTGTACATCATTTTATGTCTACACTTGACCGTCCGAGAAAGCGTCTTTTTCCGTACGCGCAGCGTGCGGAAAAAGCCACTTTATGGCCAGGTTTGGCATAAACAATATTGTTTTGACGAAAAGGATTTGTCTTCGATAAAGACTTTTTTCCGTGTGATTCCTAAATAGGTAGAACCTGTAATTCTAAATTAAATCTATCGCCATCAGTCATAAGAAAATTTCGATTATTTCGTTCCTTTTGGTATACAGGGTGTCCCAGAAATCGACGTCAAGCCGTGAACGGATGATAGACCAAGTTATAACAGTTATCAGAAAAATACAAAAAAAAACCTATAACATGTTCTTCAAGAATTATGGTCACTTTAAAAATTTACTAGAAGTTAAGAGACCAGGGCGTGAATTTTCTAGTAATTTTTGAAAGTGACCATAATTTTTGAAGAACATCTGATAGATTTTTTTTTTGTATTTTTCTGATAACGGTTATAACTTGGTCTATCATCCATTCACGGCTTGACGTCGATTTCTGGGACACTCTGTATATATAGTCTGTTTAATTTTCCTCAGAATATAATATCTATTAAGGATATTAATAATTGTAAATCTCGCAATGATTAAAATAAAATGACGTTCGCGACCTTTTACACTACCACTGTATATCACCACTGTCAAAAGCACATTAAAGCCTAAATCTCTTTTAACGTGCAATAAATAAAAAATCGCCATTCGGGCAACAATCCACAAAAATCCCGTCAGAATCCCTTTTTATCGCGAAGGGTTTGGTTTAATATTTCATGAGCACTTTAATGGCGGATTTGTTATAAAAATACACTGGACTGGACTCGTGTAGTCAGCAGGAATTAAAACGGCAAAGATATCAACAATCAAAGGACAACCGAGCAGATGGCGCTTATAGCGATGAATTTTTTTTTGTAATGTCTAATATATTAGACGCAAAAAGTCCGTTTGTAGAATTACTTATAGGTGCAATAATAATAAAAGTAAATACACTCTTCAGGTAAACAATATATGTATTACCTAAAATACTTGTCATTGGCATAGTGCCTAGCAGCAGATGCCAATTTATAAAAATAAAAAAGCTTTGTAGAAGGCAAAAAAATCAAAAGTGAAGAAGATCCACAAATGTAACGCAAATAACATATTTTCTTAAATTTGTCCAGATTATTACAGCTCGTTCGGTCGTTTCTAGATTTAGGAACTTCGTGATACAGACTGTTTTTCTACAAGCATCTTTTCCCCGTGGAAAAGCATCGCAAAGGTCTTCTTTCGAAGTCCTTTGATTTTCTTGTATGTTTGAATTTTGTATGTTGCACTTCGTTTGTCTTTCTTAATTATTACAGACATTATTTAGAACAACAGTTAACAGTTTAGACATACTTATAAGCGTTTTTAAAGAATTCTATTCATAATTCTACATTTCTCAGTCTCACTTTATTTAGCCAACAATGCCAAAAATACATAGGTAACGGAATTATTTGACGTGCAGTATAAAGTCATGTAAGATATTATTATGTAACTATATTGTATCATCGGTATTAAGTACATAAAGAACAAATATACCTATGCTTATCAAAATTTAATGACGTGGAACTTAAATATAAGGTTTTTTAGGTCTTATTGAGTAAAAGACACAAATGACATCGTTCTACAGTAAACAAAACGAAAAAAACGTTGACTCGGCTACCCATGCGTACATATTTCTATTTAGCCAGTTTATTTTTCCGTATCAAAGCTAGTATCGGACTTGGTAAAAGTTGCAGTGATTTATAGGCGAAGTTGGCCGTCTTTAATACCGGCGCCATTTTTACTGGTTCATTAAACACGTGCCGGGTAAGATCTCAAGATGTATTTATAAGCCTATTAGGTTTATGAGGGGTTCCGAAAAATTATTGCTCTTTTTATATCGTCTCCGCAAATGATAGTAAACGGTTAACGTAGCCTACGGTCATATGATGTCTCTGCAGCTCTTTTGATAGTCAACTTGGTAACGTAGCTTATGATGTCATACGATATCTGCCGAACGGCAAGTATGCTTTGAAGGAGACTGGCTTAGGTACAAGATTGGTTTAATAACGAAGAGCCCTTGCTCCACAGTTGGTAAATCCGGGTTGAATAGGTAGGAAGACATAATATGTCTTCTTGGAATCAATGACAGCTAGACACTCGAATAGGAGTGAGCTTACTTTAGTATTAGCTAGTAATAGAAATGGTGATTTACTGCCAATTAGTTATGTTCATATCATATCACTTACACTTAACTTAGGTTGATTGTCTTATTTCGTCCACCAGGGAAGTACTGCTTACCTGTTGACAAAAAAATAGTTATTGTTTTGGTTCCAAATTCACGATACAATTTTCCATAAAAATTGTTATATAAAACATTTGAAAAGTGCTTACTTAAAAAGAAACAACGAAGTATAGATACATATATGAAAATATAACCTACTAATCTGCTTCTAGAAAAGATAAAGATACCCATAATACGAATTTGGCGATATTTTACACGCCAAAATCCATTAAACTCGTAGCACGTGCCTTGAATGAAAACGCCGTGTAACTTAAATCATTCGAAAAACATTAGGTACCCTTCCTACTTCAGCTGGAAAAAACACGAGACTGCTACAACAATTACACCACCAATAAGAGCCGTAAATACAGTTTAAGTAAATATGGAATTTATGCATATTAGCATATTAGGTGTAAAACTAATGAATCGCATCCGGAACACTACGCTGCGCTCCAAAACTCAAATCGTTGATGTAGCGCGGAAGGCGGCCAAGTTGAATTGGGACTGGGCTGGTCATGTCTGTCGCATGCCAAATGAGTTGTGGGCTAAGATTACCACTGAGTGGCAACCTGTACAACTTAAATCGAGGATCCGGCAGACCCTGCAGACCGTGGCGAGATGAGATTGAATCTTTTCTGAAAGTATGGCCAGATACTGCTCAAGGTAGGGAGGAATGGAAAAAGTGGGGGAGGTCTTTGCCCAGCAGTGGGACACTATAGGCTCACAATAATGATTCACTGGCTAGAATACGAGATAGACCATTGAACGAGTTTCCCAATAGCTGTTACTGCCCATATACGTGGTTGGTCTCCAAATGATCTTCAAACACAAACTCGAGCTCAAACATTACAAAGCGAAGTAAGGTTTGCGAGGAAAAGGCAGCGGACATTTAACATGATAATACAAAGCGAGACAAACACGTTGACGAAGGTAGCTGACGTTTCTTGCGCACGAAAGGTGGACGAGGCCTGAATAATGCCACTAGAGGTTTATATTTTGTTGGTGAATTGGCATTTTTAGCACAACATACCGTTCTGCTAAAAATAATTCAACAGCAGTAGATGTGTTAGATGCTCTTAAACTATTTATAGTGGTTTTGTAGCATGTCATTACATGCTACAAAACGAATGGTTTGATTTAATCAAAGTTTATATGGACAAAAAAAAATTCAAAAACGAAGCTGAATATACCGGTACTTAATAGAGAAAAGTATCCGCCGGAAGCGACTTGCATCCAGCGTCTTCCGGCGACCTTTATAAGGTCGTCTGTCCATCTTGTGAGTGGACGTCCTACGCTAGGGGACGCCTATGTTCAGCAGTGGACGTCTTATGGCTGAGATGATGATGATGATGATGATGATGATGATGAATAGAGAAAAATATTAAAAGAGAATAATAAGGAAAAACGGAAATATACAATTTTACTGTATCGGATTTCCATTGCAATTAAATCTTGTCAATGCCAATGTCTCTATTTAGTCTTTCACCACCAGCAATTCCAGGTTTTTAGAAATAGTTTGCAACACATTTTTTTAAAACGTGCCTAATTATCCCAAATATCTTCTAAAGTTTAGTGTTTAAATTTAAACTATGTGGATCACTTACAGCTTTTCATAACAATCGTCCAATCATTGTAATGTTATTGTCTGCCCAATACATGAATCAACTTACTCAACCTATTCTAGATTTGAATTATTTGTCTTGACGGGCTGCACAGCGTCTAAGTCTAAGATTTATACAAGCTTCCTATAATTTATAAGCCCTGTTTGCAGACATTTGGCTAATTTCATACACATATAACACATTCTACTCCCTTCTAGGAATTAGGAACATTTATGTTTGCAACAACTATATTTAAACAGGAATAATAATTAATAAGTGGATTTTAATTTATAGACTTGCGCCTGACGATCATAAGGGTTACCTACATGTTGCCGTCCTTTAAAAAAAACGGGAGATAGCTAGCGAGACTACATTTTGGGGACAATTTAGACAGAGCCCCATGCTAACCAAAACTTGTTCTATCGGTACCGTCAACTACTACAACTTTGCCTACGATGCACAATATTGCCTGGCTTGAAAAATATGGTTTTCTATACGAAACTGCTTTTGATATCTTATTCCTGAGATGGGAGAAAGGCGGCCTCAGGCTTAAGATAAAAATAGCTGTTTGGTCAAGAAAGGTCTTTAATTGTTGGCCCATTTTCGGTTCTAACTATGTTCTTTCCTCTGTTTAATATATACTTACTCTATGAAATATTCAATGTAAATTAAACTTTAATGATCAACAATTTTATTAAAGTCCGTGATCGTACTAGGCAATGATAGAAATCTGCTCTAATAGAAAGATGACGGTTTTCCTACAATGATATATTATAATGACGAGTTCGTACTATCCATTCATTTTACACTCATAAATCTCATAATAATTATAAATGCGAAGTCTTTCGTTGTGTCCGTCTGTTATTGATTTGGATGACATTTGGTACTATATTAGCGGGATGAGGGATGTATAAGGATAGTTTTTAAAACAGAAATCAATCCTTGAGGTTAGGTGAAAAGGGGTATAAAATGTATGTGCTCTAATAAATAATTTCTACTGCATTTTAGGTCCGTACAGGCAAAAGCTAGTTCTCGATAGTTCTATAACAGTTCAATAAAATTCGTATGCAAAGCCAGAGCGGAGTACAGAAGGAAATGTGTTTTCTGAAGAAACAGTTGTTTCCAATCGACGATTTTCCGGATTTTAAAAGCGTCTTTGTTTATTTTGAGGCAGACAAAGCACTGCTTTTACAAAACGATAAAAAGCAAGAAACAAAGTTTATTTAAGTCCCTGGTTTATTTAAATGATCTTTCTATTTTTTTATACCACAACGGTGGCAAACAAGCATACAGCCCGCCTGATGGTAAGCAGTCGCCGTAACATGCAAATACCTGTAACTCCAGATGTGTTACAATTGGCGACCTTTTAGAAAACTTGTCTCTAAAAGTCTAGTTTGATTTCGGTTGTCGGCAAAAGTTAGGTTATAATCATAAGTTTTTAATTCGATAGATACTAGGGCAGTTAATAAGTTTGTCAAGGATTTTAAATTATTAATTTAGCCCTGTTTAAATATGTTATATTTCCCACTATCCTTTAAAACTCCTAATTAGAACAAAACATGTTTTGGTTCATGTATTCGCCAGTTATAAGCCCACGTATAAGTTTAAAGCCCGCCACGTTGCTGCAACTGTTAAGCTTTTCAATTTCTGAGCACGTGTTGTGTAAAACTATTTTCGCAACAAGGAACTAGTTGTGAAAGGATCAGGGTGCATTAAAAACTAGAAAATTGAAACGGGTAGCTCGGCGAGCAACACTTCCTAAATTGGTTAATAACCGTGGTTGAAATCGCCGTGTTAGAACGACCTCAAACAGGCCTATAACCGCGAACCACTTCGTTCGTCGAATCGTCTATTTGCATTTCTCTCTTTCCAATATGCAAGAGCGATAGAGACTGGGCAAACGAATTCTTGATTTTCGAACTAAAGACTGTATCGTCTGTTATAAATACAACTTACCACTGGCACCAATGGCATTAACTGATGTTGAAAAAATATTTTAATACGTGAAAATTACTTGACGTTTCTCACAGAACCGATAACAGTAATTTTTCCTTGCCCATATTGTTACAATAAAAAAATGCGAGGTCTTACGCCACAAAAGCGAAAATCTATTGTGGACAAATGGTGTTCGGTTAAAGGTATTACTTACAAAAAGCTTGCTCAAATGGAAGGTGTTAGTGTAGGAGCCGTCCAAACTGCAATCCGTAAGTACGGTAACGAATATACCTTTAATGACCGACAACGACCAGGTCAAAAACCAGGTCCTTCGAACCCAAAATTGGACCAAAAGATCGTAAAGCAGCATTTATATCTAACAAAGAGTTGTCTGTGGGAGATATTGCGAAAAAATGGGTACGAGTATGGGGATGGTGCAACGTGCAAAGAAAAGAAACAATTTGAAGGCATTTAAAAAACAGAAACAGCCAAAACGAAGTGAAAAACAAATAGAATCTGTTAAGAAACGAGTCCAAAAGTTGTCCGACTTGGTTTTGTCTAAAAAAGGCACCTGTGTAATAATAGCCGACGAAACCTATGTGAAACTGGACTACAAGTCTTTACCAGGTCCCCAGTATTATACGGTGCGTGATGGAACAGAGGTTATACAACGTGAAAAATCTATTTGCTTTGAGAAATTCGGCAAGAAAGTTATGGTGTGGCAGGCAATTTGCGAGTGTGGAATGAAGTCGACTGCATTTTTCACTACCTCTTCAATGAAAGCCGATATTTACATGAAGGAGTGCCTTCAGAAACGAGTATTGCCAATGATCAAAAAGCATAAGTCTGAAACTATATTTTGGCCCGACTTAGCGTCTTGCTATTACTCAGCTAAGGTGGTAAAATGGTGTAATGACAAAAATGTATTTTTTTTGACCAAAGAATTAAATCCGCCAAATTGTCCAGAACTTCGCCCGATTTAACACTTTTGAGCTATAATGAAGGCTAGATTACGGAAAACAGGCCGTACTGCCGACACAGACCAACAGTTTCGTTTGGATTGGAACTAGGTGGCTCGAACTTTTGACAAAGCTGCTGTCCGATCATTAATGGGCACTATGAGACAAAGAGTCAGGAAACTAGCCAGAAATGAATAATTTGGGGTTTTCTGGCCATGTTTAGGTTTTCTGTATTATTTTGTTTTAAGTTTAGTATGATTTGTATGTTTAAATATAAATCATTTAAAAAGATATAGAACATTTTTCTTGTATTTATAACAAACGATACAGTCTTTACGCGATAGGCCCTCAGGCCAGAATGGCGAGAAATTGTGCAACGAGCAACATCTATACCTACCTCCTCTTCCTTTTCCTAGCCTTCTCCCATTAATTTGGGGTCAGATCTCCTTATACGGCGTCTCCAGGAGCGTCTCTTCTGGGCGTCTCGGCTTGTAATTTTGCCTCTTTAAGATCTTTTTGGACAAGCCCTATCCAAGTTGTCTTGGGCCTGCCGCGTCCCCTAGGCTTCTCACTCATCTCTTGAATACCCTTCTCGTCACGTGGTCTTTTAACCTGATACTGTTCAATGATCACGACATTTTGCAATGTGTTCAACGTTTAAGAAGAAGAGCTGACGCCACTCGCGTGGGAAATAAACAAAATTATTCTTAACGAGGAGAGTGACAAAGATATAATCGCGAACAGAGATAAACGAAACATAATGATTGCTAAGTTATGGACGGAAGGATTTTTTTACGTTTTTATGTTATCTAGAGTATAACCAATCTATAGGAAATATTCACACAGGCCACCCAGATGCATATAATGCATGCTCGGCTCTTTTCATGGCCCATTCGTTACGCTCCCTATACGATGAAATAAAGTACTTAAGTAAAAGTCTCCACTTACATATTCTTATATCCTTCGCGCTATGAAGTGAATGATGTCACTTACATGTGTTATTTCAACTCGTGTAAAGGATTTTCCAAGGCAAACGCACGAAAGCTGAGCGTGTTTGTGTCGCCATTATCTCGTCTGCACCATTATTATAGCGAAAGAACTCTATGTATTTCCAGGAAAATCTAACAGCCAATATTTGAAGAAAATAGACGGTTCATGTAGCTATTAAGTAGAAAGAAAATAATACATATACAGTCGACGCCACTTTTGCACCTTACGCCTTTATAATAAGGCGCAAAAGTGTAAACATATCTTTGACGTCGACTGTACATGCTAAGAAATAATCGTATCCTCAGCTCTAGTAGATGTAAATAAATTGTCAAATGCACAGATAAAAAAGATATCTTAATCCAAGATATTCATTCTTGTATATAAGGAAAATCGATAATTTCTTGAACCAAGTATGATTTTGTTGATCCGAGATAGAACTTACTTGGTTCAAGATATTTTTACTTGATTTAAGAAATTATCGATTTTATTTATATACAAGAATGAATATCTTGGATTAAGATATCTTTTATTCTGTGTGCTGACTTTTCCACAACACACACCACAGTAGGTGGTCAGTAGGGGTTCTCCGCGTGTTCTGGCCAAGAACAATTCGTAACGAGGACCTGTGGAGTATATGCCAGCAAACACCCATTGCCGTTGAGATTGCGACACGGAAATGGAGATGGATAGGTCATACCATACGAAGAGGAGAAGCGAATATGGCAAGCATCGCTTTCGGTTGGAAACCGCCAAATAAGAAGCGCGGTTCTGGGCGCCCAGTTCACACATGGCGTCGGTCAGTCGAGAGTGAATTGCGTGCGGCGGGACTGAGCTGGGTGGAGGCTAGAAGGATCGCTGAGGATAGGAAGGCGTGGCGCGAGTTAATGAAGGCCCTCTGCACCTCTGGGGTGCCTTAGGACAAAACAACAACAACAACAACACCACAGTAGGTAAGGTACACTGCTGTCTGTTTACTTAGATAGTAAAAATACATGTAGGCATCATATAAAATCAATCGAAATCATTATTTTCTTTATTCAAAACGCTTTACAAGTCCTTGTAATATTCTTGTCCTTCTTCAAAGTGTTCGTTTGCTTTGTACGACACAATTTCGAGCTCAGAGTTTCCCGTCAAAGCAGATAAGGTACGAGTCCGAAATCCTCGTCTGTTTAGGGAAAGCAGATAGGATTCGATTCCAATATATTAAAGTATTTGTCTAGTTTTTTTCAAGTTCAAAGAAACACATTCAAAGGAGAAACAAAAAATATTTTCGTGTAACTAAAACAAGTTTAATTATTTCAGGCGAAATGTGCTGCCGCACTGCCATCACATTTGAGGGTAGGTACTGTAAGCATTAAGAGCGGCAGTTTCAATATATTAGATAGCCGAGATACGACCAATGTACGAATAGGCATGCTTCTATGTGGGCCATTTCGACTCAGAATCACGAACTCTTTCAATCTGAGTAGGGCACAAAATGTCTCCCAAAATTTTCATATATTTTTTGTTCCAACCATTCTTTTACCGCCATAAGAAGACTATGGAAAAATGGTAACGGAATGGAAATAAAAAATACTTGGGACACAATTTTTTTTCTCAATAATATCGAAAAAGCTCTTGATTCTGAGTCGAAATCACCTAGTTTTCTTAATTGAAAAAAAAAGTGGAATAGACATCTTGAAATAAAATGGCCTCATGTGCACAAACAAATCCTACCTGCCTTCCCTATTTGATTCCTTTACCTTGGAGAATAGTTCCGTTATATTGAGGTTACCTAACTACAGTTTGCAAGTTCTAATCTTAATATAAATTGGCTGTTCCTAGTTTGTTATGAAGCGCCTAATTTCGTCTAGATAATATTTGTTCTCGAGGGACGTAGCTTATTATGGTAGAAGTGCAGAGAAGGATATGTAGTTAGCAAGTTTTCCTTAACAAATACTTAAGATTTAGTTAGGATTCTGAAAAAAGTGAACTGGCTACGTCTGGACCAGTAAGTTTAATGCCCGATTGACACATTGCGTCAACGCAGGCACTAACCGCGACGGGTAAAGGACGCGTTCATGTGTTAGAGGGAGCTATATATATTGCGATTACCGATCACTGGGTCGCTAAATACAACCAATTGGGTATTAGACTGGGTGCAGGTAAGTGTGTGTGGCAGTTTTGTAAGTCACTAAAATATCAAATACGTAAATGGCAAGCGCACTTACACACCCACGGAATAATTTCTATATTATTCAAAACAAAGAAAATTTAAATCACATACCTCGAACAAAATACTCAATTTTCTCTTACCTCGTAAAAGTAAACAAACTTAGACAAACAGAAATGAGGATTGCGAGGCGAGACAAACAAATCGCCGGTCACTACCCCAGACAACTAACTTATTCACGACATTGCAAAAACTACTATATTTTTTAGACGACAAAGCTTGAATTTGTAATGAATTAAGGATGGTATAAGACTTTCTTAAGGATAACAGTGAAATTGAAAAAGAAACAGTAGCCAGCGGAAAGCTAGAGGCAAATAGACAGTCCGATGGTCTGGATTTATACAAAGATTCAATATTTGCGAAAGGCGGAGACGATTAAATAAACACAAAAAGAGAATTATTTCTTATATTGGGAATGTCCAATTGTCCACATATCTACTCTTCACCTATCTTCGAATTATCTCAAAAGACAACATTCGATTAAAATTAGCACACAAATCGGCTCACCCATTTAAGAGATTCGAGGCTTAAGGAAGACAGATACAAATTACGCAGATAAAAAAAAATGAGTATCTGCCTTTTGTGGGTAAAAATTATAGGAGGGAAAGAATTTATAAACAATGTAGAAATATAGGCGTAAATGTATGGATGAGACGTATTTTTTTACTATAAAAATGTAAATATTTTTATAAAACGGCATCATAATTCTACTAAAATCAATTCATTTTATATGAAACCACTAATTCATTCGTGTGGTAAAACTGCAACGATAAAAATGCGAAATGTGAATTAAAATCAGTTTCCAAATTGCCAATTAGGTAGCACTCGCTAAAATACTGGCCCAATCTTACAATCCTTATCTACATTGGAACTATTCGAACTCTTTAAAAGTCGGTTAAAAAAGAAAAGGAAAATCAATTCCCCGGCAAATAAGTTGTAAACTTAGACTAGATTCAATACGGGAACGTTAAACAACTCGAACGGGCACAAACAAAACTAGGATTGCTCCGGGACACATTTGTTATATATTTGCTTCTAGTTTCTTTTATTTCTCCTTAGGATTTGTAAAAAAATACGTTAATTTCCAAGTCGGGAGCTTCATATAAAGACATTGGGAAAATGGTTCGATTTTTTTAGCTTCATGAAACAAAACAGCATTATGAAAGTTGATCCTAATAGTATTGTAAGTATAGGATAAATAATTAACTGAGGACTAATATCTGAACGGTATTAGTTTTATGTTTTTGCTCAATAGTCAACAAGCTGTCAAATGGGATAAATTATAAAAAATATCATAAAATATTTTACTAAAATAAACGTTTGTACAAAGTTGCAAAATCTGCTTTAACTTTCAAGCAAGAATTTGTTATAATTTAAAGTTCTTCGTTTAAACTAGAATAATGAAGTTGCATAAATGACAAAGTTAAATATGATAACAAAGTAGCGGTACCAGCTATTTTAGTTGGACATTATGAAGCTAACAGCTCGACTTGTGAATTCCGTTAAAGTAGTAGGCAAGGAAACGAGCGTTTTAGCAACAGGTGAGTATAATAAGATTAATAACTATAATATTGAAATGTTCTTATAATGATGTTTGAAAATCGAAAAATTATTTACTGATTAAATGAAAGAAAAATACCTACAAGACAATTTAAAACACTGACTAAAACTGACTTACCTAAATCATACAAAGAGAGATCATTTTTTTCAAAATCGGAAATGATTTTCAAAAGAGAACTATACAGAAGTTAGAGAAAATATATGCAGTAAAGGATAATAATAGATGAGTATGAGGATAAACTATTTAATTACAAAATATAAAAGCTTAATAAGAGACTCATCATGTCCATAGTTTTAGATTTTTTTAAATTAAAGTACATGCGATACTATTTCTTCCTGCTTTTACAGTCACTCAGTCAGTCTGTCAGTCAGTCTTCGTCAATCAGACAGTACATAATCTGACAGTCATATCAAATATATCGGAGCATTCGGAGCGGCCAAGGTGGTCAGAAATATCTGAACAACGCCTCTATTGTCAAGGCGATAAAGTACTTTTTTAGATACATCAACGAAATAACTCTCTTACGCTCTTCTATTTTTACTGTCACCTACCATACGCTCTATAATCTCTTCATTCATCTTTATACTTAATTTAACTTTAACCGTATTTAAGATAAACAAAGTTAAATCTGTAGCTTGAGTTTACCCTAATTTGTCTTTGATGTCCTCCGTAAAACAATCGTTTTTTCTGCGAGCCCTTCCATAACTCGGGGCCCGACACGCCCGGCGAGATTAGCAATGCAAAACTTATTTACGCGTCCACTACCTAGTCTAAATTAATGCTGTCGAGTCGACGCCGGTAGCCATACAAATTTGTCTGGGTCGATACTAATTATTTTTTCCATGAAGTGGTAAGACAGAAAATATTATGATAGTTTGTCATTGGGATCATAGAATATTTAAAATGGGAGTATAACATGGCAGTCACGAAAAATTGGGAATATCCTTAACCAATTCGACCAATCAAATTGTTGAAGTGAAAACTTCTTTAGCCGCGTTAGGCACTTTTTGGTAGGGGATAATCTTATGGGTTTGCGGTACCGATATGCTGACGTCATCGTCATGGAAACGAAAAACCACAAGATTGAGAAATATTTAAAATGAAATGTAAAGTGTAAAATAAAGTGAAGTGAAGTGAGGTGAGGTCAAAAGTGAAAATTTTAATCATTTATTTACTAAAATAAACATTTTTAAGTTTTCTCTTCTATAGGCAGTCCCTATGCCAATTTTTTTTCTATAAATAATTTAGTTGCATGGTGGCATTCATTCATGAAAGATACAGAAAAATACACGAGAAAATGCTGCGCTTTCAATGTAATTTGAAAAGTAGCTTAAACACATATAAAGGTTCATTCACACGTCCTCGACGACACAGGATATTCCATGGAAACTTCATAGCAACAAATCGTTTTAAAGTTTCATAAAAAGTTAAATTTGTAGCCATTTCTATGGGCCATCGAACGGCGACAGAAGGCCCATAAAACTCAGTTAAAGCGTCAGAGCTCGATCCTGAATGTTTTAATGTTACGTCACTTCATAATTTACTTTTACGACATACTTTTTGTTACCCATCGGCTTCTTAGGAGTCTTGAACGGAAAGTCGCAAAATACACGCCGTTAAAATGTATTTCCTTTTTCAGCGGCGCAGCAGGATAAATAAGAGAAGAGAGAAAATTAAATAAGTAGTGTAAATACAGCTAATAATGTTCAGTGCTTCTTTACATTTAATTTTAAGAAATAACGGGAAAGCAAAGTTGCTTTTTCAGAACTAGCTACTTGGCTAGTACTGAGATTGAATTCTGTAATTAGAATGTATAAGATTATCTCTAATTTGAATTTATAAATGTAATTTTTGACCCTTATTCAAATTAAAAATTATATTTTAATAAAGACTAGTTTCCTACTTGGCGATTTTAAATCGAATTATGCTTGCTTGGACTAAGTATGGCAACAAGGTAATGTAATGTATAATCATATGGTCTGATGACTGGCCTAGGACCAACAGATACTATTCTTTTTTTTACGACGAGTCCTTAATGTAGAATTTAGATTTATGTACCCTTTCGCTAGCCTGAAAGAAAAACCAACGAAGCCGTCCTAAATAGAATAGATGGGAGGAGAAACCTGATGAGCACAATTAAAAACAGAAGAGGAAAAATGCTCCGGCACCTGCTACGGCACGACGATTTCAGCCTGATGACCTCGATTTCATTAGAAACATAATAGAAGGAAGGACAAACGGAAAGAGAGGGAGAGGAAGACCAAGGAAAAATTATATTAACTAGATAAAGAAGCTTGTAAACATCGTGTCTTACCAGGACATCAAAGAGCTGGCTTCGGAAGGAGACTACTTCATCAAGCAGATCAAGCTACACCTACAAGAGCCCAGCTCTTAAGAGAATGATGATGTCCTTATGTGTTGTTTGTACTAAAAGGCTAAGAACACTTCCAACAGCACCGCACTAGTGACAGCTGTGATCGCCGTGTCCCCTCTCTAAGAGCGTCGTTTCAACTGTCATTCGAGTCGTAGGCGCCGACCGCGCCCTTTTCAGAGATCTCTGTTTAGAACTATAATTGTGTTTCCATCTGCTTCTTAACACTTTCCGTACCGCAGTTCGCTACGCGCTACGCTCGTAGCCGATCCTAGCGTTTTCCCGCTTTGTAGCGGAAAGCGTCTACGGACAGAGAGCCCGCCTAGCGGGTTTCTGGTCGTGAAAGTGTTAATGTATTTCAATATGTAATAGTAAATCATGTATTTTAAATGGTGTTTGGTGCTTTTACCCTAAAAGCTTCAGAAGTGAGATTCGACCTTAGGTCCGCACTGGCTTAATGACGAATGATCCCATGGACTCCGTGATTTAATTGTTTCATTTCATTGTTGTAAACTAAATCACGCCGCTTAACCTGATCCTAATGAGTAAATGCATCAACACCTCTAATAAATAAGAAATACATGTATGGAAACATTGAGTAAGTAACCTAACATAAATGTGAACGAAGTACGTTCATAAGACGAGTGTCGATGCCGTTGAAAGGTAAAACAAACGACGACTACAATGCACTGCGTATGGTAAACTCGCCATAAGGCATCATAACCAATAAGGAGTGTTGGTGATTTCAACAAGCTGAGCATAATTTTAGTGTTGGATCTTACACTTTGCCTCCATGTTTCGTGTGTGCGGTTATTTTGTGAGTTTACAGGTATCTGCAGTTATAATTATACAGTGATTCTCCTACATGAAATGATGACACAACTCAACAACCATTTTATAAAGTTTGTGTCACAACGACCATCGGAGACCAGTAAAATACCATAATGGATTAATGTACATTGGGATTGCCTAATTTAATATTTTGAATGAGTAAGAATAGTACAGGTAACTGAAAAATAAAAATGTGAGGTGAGTTCCTACAGTTTCCCAAGTAAAATGTACAAGTCGGGTAGGCATTTACAAGTATGCCTTTGAACGATAGGAATCCTACAACATGTCATTTTATAGCATGGATGTTATCAAAAACCTTGTTAACTAACATTTATATTAACATTATAAATGTGAGAATGCTCAAAGTTGTTAAAAGACAGCGCTCATCAATGCTGTCCCCGACAAGGAAATAAATTGCTACTGTAAATGGGTATACTGAAACTTGTAAATGTATGCTGTGTTTGGTTGTTTGTCTTGTGTGAGTTTCAGGAATGACATAGAGATGAATCTAGACCTCATATTACCAAATATTTGAACATGCATAGATTTTGCCTGTCGCAGACTAGAACATTATGTTCAAGCCGTTGCTTACCATGGACTATAACTGAATATATTTAGACAACATGTGGTTAGTTTGTCATAGATCACAGGTATGTTCACACTAATTGATTACACTAAGAGGAAGTGTAAATAAGAAGACATTTTACCAAAATCATATTGAAGGTGAGGTATTTATTTAAAATTTCCAGTTCAGTTATGACTTTAGTACCTACATGTTAGATACTGAGTATAGTGACTTATGTTCATAAATTTAAGTTATAACTACTAATGGCATGATTATCATGTGTGTCGTTTTGAATGAGCAATGCCAGCTAATTTGTACTAAATTTGTCCATTTTAAATATCTAGCTCATGGGTACCTAAATATTTGCTATACCTATGCTAGACTATCAATATGGCTAGAGTGGCTAGACTACTGTTGTCACAAATGCATAAAATGCTCCATGCATCCTTGCCATTAGTAAATCGGAACAATAAGTCCTGATATACTTCCTTCAGTAATCCATTACAATTAATACTTACAATTATTTTAAATTAAACATGCATAATATATTAGTTATTCTTATAAACATTTTAAAAGATATATTTATTTATAATGATTCACATTTTGGACTCATGTGATGATGGATCCGTTTACGAGATAGTATTTCAGGTTTGCAAGTATGACAAATATTTTATTCATATAAACAACATCATCATTATCATCAATTCAACCCCAGACATATTGTTACCTAGAAGTTGCTTGTGGTTCTACATGGCATAGACTCAATGGCTAACTCAGACCATTGCTTGCTAATGCGATGACTATTCATTGTACCTAATCTTGCAATGTGTTTCAGATATAAATCTTTAGAACAAATTTAATTATTGGTGAACTAATGATTTCATGTCTTAACTACCTGTACCAATTACTTATACGTAGTTCCTCGGAAGAAGTTATATGGTTCACTGTGTTATGAATTGGATAATATTTACATGATACTGACAACTTACTGGGCATTGGTAAGACCAACCAATGATGGTAAGAAGTAATCTCTGTGAACATTAACAGTCTACATGCCATATATATCTTTGACATTCAAATGAAACAAGAGATATACTGGTAAGTTGAATGGGTGGTAGATGTACAGAGGTAAATGGCTTTGTTTCAACTCTCCAAATATTTTAACCCATTCACTGCTATTGACCATACTTATATTTAAAAAAAAAATGCCCATTGTATTATGTGTGTCATGTTTTATTACATGTTTGACCTTATTCCAAACCGTCGACATTGTGGCCTTTTGTCTTCTTGTGCACTAGTTGCACGACAAGATGTCGTTAATAGTGCTTTTAGATGTCCAAGGAGTCAAAAACACTTCTAACCAAAAGTGTTGTGAGTTCAGTAATCATAATATTGTATTCAGTTTGAACTCATTTTACTCTACAAAGTATGTTGTAATATTGATTTTTAACAAATTCGTCTAACATTTGTATTGGATGTAAGTGGGGCCAAAACAATTTCACTTCTTGTGTCTCTGTTTTGGCAAGCTTACAGATTACCTAAGAACCAGCAACCATATTACTAATCCTTCATAGTTACCAGGTACAAATTGGTAATTGTATACTTTGCCTGAGCGATTGTGATATAATAGCACTTCCATTGCACAATATCATATACACATTATATTAGTACAGTGGAACCTCGATAAGTCGTACCTCGATAAGAGGGAATCCTCGGTAACTCGAACTTCTTTTACGTTTCACTGCATTTTGGTTATATTGTACAATGTACTTACTTTCTGCTTAGGAGCTTGGAAGAGTACATCCAAGTATGCGATTATTTTGTGCTGGTGTAAGAATTATTTTATATCTCTCTTATTTGGTCTCATCCAACCCATATACAGTCTTAGATTAAGAGCTAAGTTCTGTTTAAGAAATATTTCCTATTTAAGCTAAAACTTTCTTAGATTTAGAACTGAGATGTATAATAAACAAATATTCTATTTGATGCCATTTACACTTAATTATTTCATTCTACACTCATTCCTGGATTGAAAACCGGGTTATGCAAGAGGTGGTATCTATAAATATTTCATGAATTAATTCTACTCTTATTCCTGGATTAGGAACCGGGTTATGCATAATAATTAGTATCTATCTCCTAAATAATGTAATCTACACTTATTTCTGGATTAGGAACCAGTTTATGTATGAAATGTAGTATCTATTATTATCTCCTAATAATAAAATCTACACTCATGTCTGGATTAAGAACCAGTTTATGTATGAGATGTAGTATCTATTATTATCTCCTAATAATAAAATCTACACTCATGTCTGGATTAAGAACCAGTTTATGTTTGAGATGTAGTATCTACTATTATCTTCTAATATAAAATCTACTCTCATTTCTGTATTTAGAACCGGGTAGTGTAAGTAAATGTGGTACCTAATTAATATTTCATTATTATTAAACTACTCTTATTTCTGTATCTACAACCGGGTTGTGTATGAGCTGTATTATCCATTATCATTTTAAGGAATAATGAAATCTATCCCCATCCTGGATTAAGAACCGGGTCGAGGCTAGTCTGAAACCGGTAACCGCAGGGATGTCCCGTAGAGGACCAGACTGCAATACAATACTTAACAGCTATGACTAGCCTGATACCGGTAACCGCAGTGATGTCCCGTAGAAGACCAGACTGCAATACAATACTTCACAGCTATGACTAGTCTGATACCGGTAACCGCAGTGATGTCCCATAGAGTACCAGACTGCAATACAATACTTAACAGCTATGACTAGTCTGATACCGGTAACCGCAGTGATGTCCCATAGAGGACCAGACTGCAATACAATACTTAACAGCTATGACTAGTCTGATACCGGTAACCGCAGTGATGTCCCATAGAGGACCAGACTGCAATACAATACTTAACAGCTATGACTAGTCTGATACCGGTAACCGCAGTGATGTCCCGTAGAGGACCAGACTGCAATACAATACCTAACAGCTATCCTTAAGAGGCTAGTCTGATACCGGTAAACGTAGTGAAGTCATTAAGAAGAGTCCACTACAATACGATACTCAACTATCCTTAAGAGGCTAGTCTGATACCGGTAAACGTAGTGAAGACATTAAGAAGAGTCCACTACAATACAATACTCAACTATCCTTAAGAGGCTAGTCTGATACCGGTAGTCGTAGTGAAGTCATTAAGAAGAGTCCACTACAATACAGTACTCAACTATCCTTAAGAGGCTAGTTTGATACCGGTAGTCGTAGTGAAGTCATTAAGAAGAGTCCACTACAATACAACACTCAACTATCCTTAAGAGGCTAGTCTGATACCGGTAGTCGTAGTGAAGTCATTAAGAAGAGTCCACTACAATACAATACTCAACTATCCTTAAGAGGCTAGTCTGATACCGGTAGTCGTAGTGAAGTCATTAAGAAGAGTCCACTACAATACAATACTCAACTATCCTTAAGAGGCTAGTCTGATACCGGTAGTCGTAGTGAAGTCATTAAGAAGAGTCCACTACAATACAACACTCAACTATCCTTAAGAGGCTAGTCTGATACCGGTAGTCGTAGTGAAGTCATTAAGAAGAGTCCACTACAATACAATACAATACTAAACAGCTATCCTTAAGAGGCTACTATGATACCGGTAACTGCGGTGATGTCCCGAAGAGGACCAGACTGCAATACAATACTTAACAGTTACAATTAAGAGGCTAATCTGATTCCGGTAATCACAGTGAAATCCTTAGGAGGAGTCGCTGCAATATGATACTTAACAACTATCCTTAATAAGCTAATCGGATGTCTGTACTTTCAGAAACCTGTAAGAGCAGCTCTCTGCTACTAATGATTTTTCTCCTAATATGAAATTATTTTGTTGTTGTTGACCTTGAAGGTTACCTTGAGACCATGTCTTACAAGAGAATGTATTGTGTGACCTCAAGAGTGAAAATCTCAGGGTTACCTTGCAAGGGTTGTTTGCTCTTATACCTTCAGAGGTTGCTGGCGAAGTTCCTGTTTCCCAAGTGTCTGTTTGGGATGCTCAGCTGAAACAAGGCATCCATGCAACTGCGGTTAAAGCACTTGCAGCGCCGGTAGCTACAGTACGACTTGTGCAGTCGTATCGCCGGGGACAGATGAGCGGCAAGCATCAGTCTCTTAACACCTGACGAATTGTATTATTTGTGGATGCGATGCTTTGCTGCCTACAACGAAGGAGCCAACTGTGAGTCTGTTCCAAGTCTTTGCCACAAACACGTCACCACTAAGTTTTGCCGTGTGTGTAGTAGTGCACAAAATACACGGGCCTTAGGGAATTTTTAGTTGCAACGTTATTAATAGACTTACTGAATCCTAAGAAATGTTGAAAATCCCTATACACAAATCTAGTATAGTGGTATAGGTACAGTAAACCTAATTCTTGCCGCAAGATGTCATTGTGTGTTGTCATGGTTTTCAGGTCTGGGAATAGTTTACCAGAAAATGTGCCTCCAGTTAGGTTAAATGGAGTCGAACTTATTCGTGTTAAGCAATTTAAGTATCTTGGCCATGTGCTAACGGACAATTTGATGGACGACGCTGACATTGAGAGGGAGCGTAGGGCGTTGGCAGTCAGAGCGAATATGTTGGCTCGTAGATTTGCGCGATGTACGAGAGAGGTCAAAGTTACTCTCTTCCGGGCTTACTGTACCTCGCTGTACACGTGCAGTCTATGGGCCCACCACACACGCAGATCTCTCAGCGCCCTACGCGTCCAGTATAATGATGCGTTCAGAGTGATGCTGGGGTTGTCGCGCCGCTGCAGTGCATCGGGCATGTTCGCGGAGGCGCGCACCGCGTGCTTCTTCACGACTCTGCGCAGGCGGTGCGCGTCCTTGCTCTGCAGAGTGCGTGCCAGCCCCAACATCATTTTGAATATGATCTCCAGCAGGTTTGACTGTCCCTACTTAAATCACTGCATGCTGATTCATGTAAATAATAATGTTAAGTAGATACGAGTATGAAATGGAATAATTTTAATAATTATAATTTTATTTATTTTTAATTTTATTGATTTTAATAACATGATTTAAATTTATCTATCTGTAGCTGAAATTTTAATATTTTATGAGAATTTTTTACTATTTGATTTTTTTTTTTTTTTTTTTGACTCCAATTATAATATTTAATTCTATTTTATACTTGACATTTTTGATGAATTTGTGAGTTTTATTTAATATTAAGTATAATTAATCTTAAGAAATAGTATATGTAAAATTGTATTGGACTTATGTTGTCTGAAAATGAATAAATGAATGAATGAATGAATGAATTGTATAAAAATAAAAGTTTACTCTACCCACCGCTGGATGTCGCACTCATCACGCTATGTTCCACTTGGCATATACTGTATTGATCCACTTCATTCATTCTCTTAGCGTTTTTTTATGGGCCTTGCCACAGTTCAATTATGGTGGTAAAATATATCTTGTCCGAATCCTTATGTGCCATAATTCTACAGTAATATAAGAAGCCCTTGAAGATCCTGATCCAACGTGGCTTCATCGGGACTGAGTATCTTGGTCCAGGCCATGTCAAGGATTATGCGAATTGCGCATAACATGTGCTTGTTAAACTCGCAGATTCGCGAATAGGTGGAGCCAGCTGCCAGCTGGTGTAGGTCCAGCTTGCTGCGACTGCGCAGCCTGCGGCGAGCTTCAGTCAACCATAGACAAATTACCTTCGGGACGCAGGTTGGAGTCAGAAGATGGCCGAGCTAAAAGGCTAAGAACACTTCCAACAGCACCGCACTAGTGACAGCTGTGATCGCCGTGTCCCCTCTCTAAGAGCGTCGTTTCAACTGTCATTCGAGTCGTAGGCGCCGACCGCGCCCTTTTCAGAGATCTCTGTTTAGAACTATAATTGTGTTTCCATCTGCTTCTTAATGTATTTCAATATGTAATAGTAAATCATATATTTTAAATGGTGTTTGGTGCTTTTACCCTAAAAGTACTATCCTTAGACTAAGTAGTTGTTTACATGTTGTTGTCACGAATAAATGTTTTCTATTTCTTTTTTCTTTTTCCCCTTTCGATGTGGTTTTTGTAAAATACCCAGAAATATTACTATGAAATCTCCTGAACCAGAATAAGGCGTTCGAAAATTCACCTGCTTCCAAAAGCAGGTGCTCCGAATCCCAAACTTGGCTTTATCCACGAATCTCGCAAAATGAGACGTTCTACTCAGAACTAGCCCCGTTTCCTTGCGTCGTTAAGTAGAAAGTTTCTTCCAAAGCACTACTTTAGTAAATTTTCCGCAAAAAGTCATACGGAATTACTTTCTTGGTTGATTCTGTAATCAGTTGCTGATTCTGTACAATTTAAACTATTAAAATATTATTATTACAAAAGCGCTCTCCAAGATTCATAAATTTCTTTGAAATGATTCATTTATCAAATTGTACTTCGTCTGAAATCTACTTACAGATTTTCTAGAAGAATTTTCTTACATTTGGCAAAATTATTTTACAACAAATAATTCTACTTTTATATAACGTAATTTCATATTCTCTAACACTGTAATTGTTGAGAGGAAACTAATTTTTATTTTCCTTTTTGATCGAAATAAGATTTAATTTTCGAGGCCTGTTTTTTTATATTTGGGTAACTTTGATCATTAAAATGTACGTAACGACGCACAAAACTCGATTCTGATTAATTTTTAAAATCCGCATACGACGAATAAATAACCATTAGCCCTATAAATATCCCGTAAAAATATTATACCTCGACGTTTTAAACGCCCTGTGACCTGGTTATCCCCAAAAAAAGAGAGGGTATTGTTTTTGAAATTTCAAACATATATATTTTTTGCTTACCCGTTTATTCATAAACGTGTTTCAAACCGCATTTAGTGAAATGAGGTTTGAAACACGTTTGAATGAAATGAAAAATGTTTAAATAATACCTTCTAGGTTGAAACTCGATTCTAGGTCATCAGGCTGTCTTCTGTACGAACTGAGATATATATTCTCTCTCTGTCTCTCTTTACCCTTTGTTAATGGTTCTCAAGGGTTTAACAAAAACGCCACACAAACGTTTGTTTTTCAATCTTCATGTCAGTTCCTGTCGTTTTTTTTACCTGCTGTCACCAACCCCGCAGTAAGCTACCCCATATTAAGCACCCAATACACCATTAAATCTATTCCCTTCACACAACTCGGTTCCAACTTCTCCCTCTTAGTAATTTCCTGCGCAGCTTAATTTCCCGTTCATCCGAACATAACATTTTGGTCCTTCGAACCGGACACCAGCCAGATACGGGAATAGGTAAATATGTATATCCGCCACACTTTAAAATGCCTGATTCTCAACTCTATCGCAAAGATATTAAGGTCCACCGATAGTTAAGAGAGTTGTCAGTATTAAGCGTATGTGCACAGAAGTTTGCGCTATGGAATTAATGTTTGGGGACATCCTGAATGAGCTTGATAATGCTTATTTAATGTGAAAGTGAAGTTAGACCAAAATAAAATGTATATTTAATTTAAGAAAAGGCGGAAAATCCGGCAGAATTATTGCAGTAACCGGTTACTTTATTTGGTTTCTTACAAACATTTTGAGTGAGGTTTCCTATCAAATGTCTGTTAGTAACTGCGAGATTGGACTTTAATAGAAATAAGAGTCGCCTTGGAAGCTCCTAAAATGTTGTTCGATAAGCTTAATTACATTCCAGCACGTGTACGAAATAAAGAGAAAAAGCTCTATAAACCACCAATACAATAAGCGATGAAAATATCTAATTTTTTTTGGCCGTCTACAGACCTTATAGCTACCGTAGCCTATGGACGCCGATGACGTCAGAGGTGTCTTTAATATAAAGGTGGATGCACTGTCTTGGCGACTAAAGGGACAAGAGGGTCCCCTGTAGTCAACACACTAAGGTATTTTACCGTACAGTCAGCAGCAGAATTAGCTAAGCGGGTGGGGTATTCAAAAAGAGCTATACAGGACTTTATTGTCAAGAGAATAAGAGCGTGTGTAGGTCATTTTGAACACCCTACCCGCTGAGGTACTTTTGCTGCTGACTGTACAATCTAGAATTAATACATTGATAGTTTTTGACTCACGGGAACAGGGAAATAAATCATATACTCGTATTAACTGTGGTCAGGTATTCTCATAAATTGTCTACAGTTAACTAATTATTCCTCTAGTATAACAAATAATTAAGTTTGTATGATAAAGATATGTTTGATTATATATCACTGACACTTAGAAACGTGCTGCCATGACGTAGGCTGACAGAGACTCAAATGAGCCACAGCCGGCCACGTCGAAAGCATACACGCGAAGAGTTGATGTCGGTAGTAGGAGGCGGGAGAGACAGGCCCAAGCAGAGATGGTAGGATAACTAAGCTACTTTGTTTAACAACTAGCCGGAAGAAATGCAGAATCAGGAGTCTTGGAGATCCAGGGGAGAGCTTTGCCCAGCAGAATAAGAAAACATATCCCCTGTCCGCTCGTTATCTGGCCACAGCCTTCCGGCCCTTCCGGAAATTCCGGATAAACGGGGCGTTTGGGAAATAACTAAGGATTAGAGTCCGGCTACCTGTCTGCGTCCCTTTGTTAACACACTATCTAATTAGAGTGGTTTGATTCGAAAGACACGGTTCAATGTTTGCTAGTTCCGTTTTGTATTTGATGTTTATTTGTTTAAACTGTATTTTACAGTCACCATCATATACATCGGAGTGGCCAAGGTGGTCACAAATATCTGAACAACGCCTCTATTGTCAAGGCGATAAGGTGCATGTTCAGATATTTTTTACCCTGCTAGCCAACTATGGTCGGGTTTTTATCGCCTGTCACCATAGCTGTCACGTTCTAACAAGTATGTAAGTGTGAAAGTGACGCATAGCGCGCTAAGTGATAAAATGGCAACCATGGATGGCCTTCTGGCCGCTCCGATATATTTGATGGCGACTGTACTAAAAACGAACTTTATTTATTTTATTTTAACTTTATTGCACAATTAAAATAAGTACAAATGGCGGACTTAATGCCTTAAGGCATTCTCTACCAGTCAATTATAGGGTTAAACATAAATTCGCTAAGGTGGGTGCTGTAAAAGAAAACTTGCTGACAAAAATCACAAAAAAATCGCTTTATGTACAAAAATCGGACTTAGTGCTAACATGAGCACCTCTCCCATTGCTTGGCATTCTCTACCAGTCGACTATAGGGCAAAACAGAAACGAATGTAATATTCTATTTTATGCCAAGACGTTATTCAAACATTAAAATCAAGATTTCTTTTAGGAATGATCTTATTTTGCCATAAAAATGACATCTAAACATCTAAACAATGGTAATTATATCCAATGTCACTACAATATTTTATCTACACCCATATCATAAACCCTCCATGATGCGTTCAAAAACCGCACGTTATAACCACCATAAAAATAAATTGTTTCGTTAGTAGTTAGAACAAATGTCTTATCTGTAACGATGTTATTATTATCAAATAATAAGCAAAAATTCGATATCATTATGAAAATCCGGGTGGGCCCCGCCCGCCGGCACGCGCCTCCCGACCGCCGCCACAATCGAGTTGGCCATGGCGATGGCAGTGCAATCCGTGCAATGGCAGTCATTCAATCATCATTTCTGGTTTATAATATCATAATATGTGTGTAGATAAAGCAGTATATGCAACTGTACGTAATTAGGCCTTAAAACACTCGTGTGATCTTATTATGAAACTCACTTCGTTCGTTTCATAAAACCACACTCGTGTTTTAAGGACCCCTATTACGTAACAGTTACATAAACTACATAACTTATCATACTGATTAACTTTATTAATAAGTATTCCTCGAACTAAAGTAAGATTTCATAGAACGCGATCATGTAATGAAATATCTTAGTAAAAAATACTTAAGTAATTAAGTAAATAACTAAGTTTCATCAGATCTCACTTTTTTACAAAATCTTTGCTAATTCTATTCCATAAATAATTAACAAACGAAAATCATAAGTCACTTAGTATAGTTAGTTTAGTAAACAAAGGTGGATGGAAAGAGATTGCGCAGAAGACCGTTTGCCACGCTGATTGCCGTTGACAGTAAATTACCGTCACAATGTTCTGGTGTGTTAACATGTATGGTCTTATTCTATGAGAACGATGCGCGCAGCCCACCGAACGTGGCCATACATGGACGCACCAGACACGTGAATTTGATGTCAAAGGCTTATAAAAGCGGCCAATCTCTAAGTAGTTCAGCCTTAAGTAAATGGGTTTTTAACATTGTCACTTTTGGAAGAGCTTATTTGGATGCTGATAAGCAATAATGTGTTAACCCACAAAAATACGAAAATTGAGATTTTAGTGTCATTTTGTAGCTTATTCACTTCCCATTCTTTTGCAAAAATGGCCTAAGTGATTTGAAATTTCCAAAAGTATGAAAATTAGGAAAAATGGTTAACACATTTCCTTTAACACGCGTTGCCTATTTTGCAATAATGCGTTTAGTATCTTGACTCATTACACAAATAGACAGCGTGTATACTATAATGTCAATAATGTGTTATGTGGGGTTAACTCATTATTGCGAGATTCCCATTCCACTAGTGCTCATTTTGCAAAAGTGCTGTGAAAGTAAATGTTACTAAAAATAGTGTGTATCTCGGAAATTTAAGTACATTTTGTGCATAAACGTAATCTTCGATTCAGTTTTGATTAGATAAACACCGACATACAGTATTTATAAAGTCTTATCAAACTGAATTTAAGGAAACGTGTTTTTGAGTTTAGATGGCCGAAAAATATACAAATGAAACCGTAAAACGTATTTTTTTTTAGAAATGAATTAAGACAACCATTATGAATAATATACGTTTGTGTACATTCCGTTTTTCATGTTACTTTTATAATTATACTGATTAAAAATAACTTCTTGCACTTGACTTAATATTGCGAAACGAAAATAATATAGTACTCATGCATTAAGAGGCTTGATCGGTTATTGGGAAACTAAGTTTACTTGTTGTCTTATATTTTCATCCATTTTATAAGACTTGACTCATTATTGTTAAACTATATAAAGGCCATAAATTGTTATTAAGTGGTTTAATAACCATAACATTATATTACTAAATTATGTTTTTAGTTTGAATGTTATTGAAATACATTATCAATTAGTTTTTTATACTTTGTTTGGTTTATTTTCATATATTTTCCACTCAACGGTCTTAACTGGTACAATTGGTATTAAGTACCTAGGTATATTTTAGTTTTAAATATGACACATTCCTTGTTTCATATTCCTACGAGCTTTGAAATATCATTATCAATTAACAATATCAAATCAGAAAAATTCGCATTTTTGGAAGAATTACTTATCAGGATTGAACGCGTGAGCCTGGAGTTTGGACTAAAGATTAACCGAAAAAAGACGAAAATAATGGTAATTGACCGCGTTGACAAGGACTCGCCCAAAATAACCAAGATTGTGAACTGTGACGAGGTACAATCCTACAGCTATCTTGGAGCTTTCATATCGGATACAGGCGGATGCGAAGATGAAATAAAAAGGCATATGGGTATGACTAGAACCGCAATGGAAAAGTTAAAAAGGATATGGAAGAACTGGAACGTTACAAACACCACGAAGGTTCGGCTTGTTCGGGCCCTCATTTTTCCCATATATTTATATGCTGCAAAAGAATGACTCTATAGACCGTCTGATGGTATACAGGGACAGCAAACGGAGAAAGACCACGTCAGAGGACCGATGCGATGGACTGACCAGATCAAATCCGCTATGGAAGGACCCTTGAACAAATTTGTTAGATTGACATCAAACCGGCTAGAATGGCGAAGAATTGTACAACGAGCAACATCTGTATCTGATACTGCTAATTAACCACGACACTGCAAAGAGTACAACGACTAAGAAGAAGGGACATCCATATCATAAAATCCCTATAATATTTTCAGAAACTAAGCATTAGCTTAGGCCATTAGGCCTATATTAAGCCTATATAAACCTGTATCTGTGGTACATCGTAAAGTTTACTTTACAGTATCGATGACCGATGCTTTAATTATATTCAAAATCAATACAGTTGGTCATGAATTGTGGTGTAGTCGGAGAGGAGGACGTCCTCCTCCCATGCCCGCCGGCAAAATTCAGCCATGGCCGTGCAATGGCGGTAGTTTTTATGGTTCCCGAACACGTCATTGAGGATTTTTAATGTCTTTAGATAAAGCGATAAGGTAGAGCATACTTAGAAATTAAAATAAAACTCGTGTCATTCATAATAATATCATGAAACTCACTTCGTTTCACCAAAACCACACTCGTACTTTAATACCCTTTATTATATACTGGTCACATAAACTACCATTTAACGACATTGTCGTTTTTGTCCTCTTTAATTATTATATTATGTCACTTAACTCTTGTTTAATACGATTCATATATCAGTTGAACATTTACCAAAAATATGTTATGAGCTATAACATATTTATTAAGAGTATAATGTCAGTTTTATACATTTCGCAACACTATGTTAAGTATCATGACATGTTTTTGAGAAGAATTAACGACTTAATACAATTCGCAATAAACAAAAAGTGGATTATTGCGTTAAATTCAAATTCATTTTTAAAGTTATAGTCATAAATCAATAAAATTATTCATATTTAACCTGTAAAACATTAAATTTATAACAAAATCGAAAATTTTTAGAACAAATCGTCAGAAACCACGAAAAAATATTTAGGTGCCATTTTCTCGAAATGATGCGCATGCGGGTTGACACATTATTGCTTATCAGCATCCATTTATTTAACTACGCATGAAATGGTAACATCGCGTATATGAATATAGGGGTTGCAAATCAGTATATTCGTACCCCACGTCGATAACACAGGTAATCCCCGACTTCCCTATACCACACGGGGAGAAAATGTCCATTTTCCATTAACCCCCCACGTTACCCCCAATTTGCGGCTCAAATCCCCAAGGGGGTGAATGTAAATACCGTTATTTAAAACAATTCCCAAACAAAAACAGGTTGTAATTGTAAACCGGCGAAGTTTGGGGTACTTAAACGAGTTTGTGAATTCTCAAAACCTCCCTAGAGTGGTAATGGCGTAATTACATGACACTTAGCAGGGTTTTCTTACTGATTCCGGTAATAAGAGGCCAAGATAAGTAACGTCTATTTGATCGTTTTATGACTGACCCTATTTTGGAGTAATGGGGTTGAAACTTGTTTGGAATTTGATATTCAATGATTTTAGAACGGTGGAAAGATTGCGGTTATAAACATTGATGGTGTTCGTAAAAGTTAATAGAAATGTCTAATATAAATAGGGTTGCCAACTTTCATTCAGAGAAATAGTATTTTCCATGCCAAGACGTAAACAAGTTGAGGTAAAAAGAATACATACCTAACTCTCGTTAGACAGTCGGGTAAAAATATGGTATATTTGTTGTAACTTTATAAAACGCTTGAGAAATATAGTATGCTGTTTACACTTAACAATGCAATAAGCCCAAATACTTATAGTACAATGATAAATAACAAATTAAATTCCACTTGGAAATCCTAATTGAAGTCGAAATTAACGTATTTTTATTTAATCGATATCTACACTAATTAAGTACTAAAACCTCAAAATATCTATAAGCAGACTAGAATAGAAAACATTTGTACAATACTTTTTTAGTTTATAAATAAAAGATGCGAATAAATAAATATGAAATCCAAAGTAACTCCAAATTTAAAATATACATATTCATCAATTCTATTTCATCAATTTATCCACCCTACGAATTGGCCAAAGAGATATATATTCAATTTTATTTTACTTCCATTCCCCCAACTTTTCCATTCGAAAATCCCGTAAAAAATCGCCGCTTCCACCTCAATATGGCGCATCCTTACCGCAACAAATGTCCTAACTTAACTTTAAAAACTCGTATCTTACTCATAGCTTCGATATAATTATAATCCTTATTTCAATTACACAAGGGTTGGTTTTCTGTGAAGCGTACTCGTGAGACAAGAGTTTTATAACGGGACTAAATTAAAAATGGCGTCTGTTTACCTGTGACAAAGGAGCGTTAAATATTTTATTTTATTTGCACCCTCTTTATGCCTAATGGCAGTCGTATTAAGTTTGTTTGATGCCGTGTGATTTGTTTTAATATGGTGCTTGATTATTATTCTGGGGTTGGGGGGGAGATGGCCTACTGTTATGGTGCATTGCGTTGTTTACTCTGGTTATGCTTTCGTAGATGGTTATGGCGCTTATCACTGGGGAACTTATTTCTATATTATCTATCGCGCTAGTAGTATTTTTTTTAACACTTTCCGTACCGCGTAGTGCTACACGCTATGCTCGTAGCGCGTAGCCAGGTATTCCCCGTATGTAGCGCGTAGTAGCTACGAACAGAGAACCCGACTGTCGGGTTCTCGGTGCTGAATGTGTTAACACTTTCCGTACCGCGTAGCGCTGTAGCGCTACGCTTGTAGCGCGTAGCCAGATATTCCTCGTATGTAGCGCGTAGTAGCTACGAACAGAGAACCCGATTGTCGGGTTCTCGGTGCTGAATGTGTTAAGGATCGTAATTTTACGATATAAATCAATTTATAAAATCGAATAATTGTAAACTCCCAAACTTTCGACAATCACATACAATTCCAGAAGGAATTAATCACACTTCCCGCTTCATACTATAATCTTTTATTCGGGTGTTACCTACACGGTTACCATAGCAACCTAAAGTCAAACCATCCCAGAACCGGACAGCCATATCTCTATCCACTTTTACATGTGTGTAAGCCGTTTTGGATGAATAACAATATGTTTGCCTTCCATTCCAGCAGACTTCAAAGAACTTGTGAATTATCGTCGGAATATATTCAATCGATTGACGTTCCGTAAACGTTTTGATAAGGGGCTTGTTATCTTTATGATTTGAGCGGTTGAGCGAGTTTCTGAGATTTTTAGAAATGTGTCTAGATTTTTCCAGGGGATGACATGTTATTTTTATTGTATATAAATGCGTAACAGTTAAAAGGGACCCTTAAAGTGTTATTCATGAATGCGAGAGAGAAAAATAATTCTTAAGAGCTCTAGGTTTAGTGTGATTTAGTAAAAAAAAATTTTGATACGTTCTATGAATAGATAGGACATGAGGATGCCGTTCCTAACGCGATCATTTCATTTTGCATCACAGTTCACACATTCTCTAGTCCAACGTAAAAGTTTCTGTATTTGAGAAGCATAAGGGCTCATCCAGAAATCACGTACTCTTTTGTAAACTTACCTGCCCCGTGTTTTTTGGTGATTTAATCGTGACTCAGGCTAGATCACGTGCACTTTTTGGGCTGAAAATATCAAACAAAGTTGTCATCAAATAGATGTGCTGTTCTCAAGAACGCTACCGTTTACCGTGGTAAATATCCTCGAGTGGTAACGTTACGTTACCCATACAAAACGGATAACGTTCACGAGAATTCTCAGTAATGGCACCACTCTAATTGGGAGTCATATAGAAAACGCGCCTTTGATGCGTTGGTACGACAAATATTTTTCTGTACGCAAAAAATTACCCGTGATACTGATTTTTTTCCAATAAACCCCCACTGCCCCCATTAAATTTCACATGATTTCTGTATGAGCCCTAAGCCCTACATTTGATACAGTAATGACGTTGTATAGTACGTAAGTCGCGATGTCTTACGAGGGGCTCTAATACCATTACGACTTGGGTATTACGCATGTCAGTTCTACGTATAAACCTAAATCTGCTTATACTAAGCCGATGTAACCTAGACAACATCGTTTAGGTCTAAATCTAACAAGTGTGTAGCAAAGCGACGTAACATTCAATTTACTAATATAGGGTGTAACAAAAATACTGGTGATCCATATAAAAGGGCATAATTGGTAGCGTATTGCGAGTATGAAATAATAGAAGAAAAATGTTTTGGGCACGAAAAAATATTCTACGGGACATGTCGTCCCAGCTGGCCAGCCCTCAATACAAAACCATTTTTTTTTCTTTAATTAGAATATAGACCGGGCAAAGTGGAGAAGGTTAAGCAGGAAAGCGGACCCTGGCACTAGGCCGGAAAAACGCTAAGCCGAAGAAGAAGAAGAATTAGAATACGATACTAATCATGCCCTGACAGAGAATGAAGGACTTTGGTACTGGCTATCAAGATCTAGAGGAATTCAAAGCACTGCCCTTGAGCTCCATCATCCAACACATGGAGATGGTTGAGAAAGCTCTCGAGTAGTACTAGGGGGCAACCACACAAAAGATCCCTCTGGGTCGAAGTGTATCCGTATGGCCCCCGAATACAATAAGATAAGATAAGATAATTATGCCTTCAAAAGGATCACCAGCACTTTTGTTGCACCTAGTATAAATATATTCGATGGAAACGTAGCGCGGGGTCTGTAACAAAATGCTCCAAGTTGTCAAAGATCGCAAGAAACCGCTGGATGGTAACCATTTGCGACGGTTTCAAATCAAAGATACATCAATATCGGTTGCCAATAAGGCGTTACTACCATAAAGATGTTCATTTAGAAACAAACTATCAACAACCGACAATGATGTAC
Source organism: Pammene fasciana (assembly GCA_911728535.1). Classification (NCBI taxonomy): domain Eukaryota; kingdom Metazoa; phylum Arthropoda; class Insecta; order Lepidoptera; family Tortricidae; genus Pammene; species Pammene fasciana. The sequence continues at coordinate 413,225 of OU452280.1, forward strand.
CTTTGACTTGAAACGTCACATTTATAAACGCCACGTAGAAACTTTTGAGTATCGAAATGTCACTATCAGCTTATTAAAAGAAAAAAATAGTACATTACGTACCTAGGCCGGTAAAATAAAGAAGGGCTCAGATCGCTGGCATTTGTGGCCCGAACCGAAGGTAAGGGCCATAAACAAGCGATCTGAGGCCTTCTTTATTACCGCCCGTGGTGCGTACATAATTTTACGTCTTCTCCTGGGTGTGAAGTGAGATTTGCCGCTGCGCCGTAGGGCGGCAAATCTCACTTAGCGCCCAGAGTGACGTAAAAAGATATAAGATATTTATTCTTCAATTTAGGCACATTACAATGCACTTATGAACGTCAGAGAGAAAAAGAAACTACCACCGGTTCTAACCCTACACCTCTGACCCGAGAAGTATTACTTATAGGCCGATACTGGAACGTTAAATTTGGCCTTAAAAAATTATAACTCACAAGTCCGATTTTATTTTATTATCAGTAAGAGTACAATGAGCACTAACAGCGAAAATTTTTTTCTAACTGTTTTCGAGGATGCTGTAGGTATAATATAGGTATTTGTTTGCGACACTCGTAAATTCAAGATAAGATAATTCGAGTGGTATTTCTTTTCATTCGACTATCGGATTTAACTATATGAATGTACCCTGACATTTACTAACAGATTTACCAATGGCCGTATTTATTTAAATTTAAAACAAATAAAAAAAATATACTTCCTCCAAAAGATAATTTAAGTGGTATATGTTAACTGAAATATATTAAAAACTATCGAAGGCGAGTAATAGATTTGATTTATAACACATTATTCAATAGATTATTTTTTAATGAACAATTGAATTTTTAAAGCGTTCTAATATCTATATAAGAAATCTCCGAAATTTTCAAGTGGGCGCATTCTGTTCATTATCTTTATACTAAAACTTGCATCAAAATTCTAACGATTTTATCAATCGCTCGAAGTTTTCTGAACTTATCAGTTCTAAACATAATCCAAACGCGCGGAGATTAAAGCGGGAGTCTATCGCGTCATGGCATGGCGCTAGCGGCGGGGCCAATCACGACGCGCCGCGCGCTGTTGCCTGACCGCTGCGCGCCGTTGCCTGTCTGCTGTTTCCATGGTAACCCAGTAGGCACGCGAATATTGTATCTTTACGTTTGGTCCACAGAGTGAATAATATGACTGCCTAATGCGAAGCTTGGTTTGATAATGATTATTATAAAGTGCGATGTTTTTTTTGTTGAGAGCATGCCCCTCTATGGTGCGAATGAATGAAAAAGCGGACATTCCTACTTTTTCACTTCTCATGGTCTAAAAGTCTGTCGTACATTTAAGCTCTAGTGCTAATATGTATACATAATTTCACTTCTCATTGTTATGTCCTTTAAGTCTAATTTCGTAAAGTCTGTATAGTATGTATGACTATGGTCTAAAACCCATATTACCACAAGAACAATTTTTCCTCACTTGGTTCGGGAAAATAACCACCTAGTGGTAATATGGCTTACTTTAGACCCTTGTCAAACAATCTACTATTTTCCGAAAAATGTATTTTTTTAATGAAATGAAATGTTTATTTGTATAACACAGGTGGTACAAATAGGGTCTTAATTTACAAAGGTGCTCTGTGTTTTGCCTATTGGCATACAAAATTATTGTTGTAATGTTCCATATTCGGTAGGAAATAGTATACCCTGGAGGCAATCGGCCTGTTTGGAGAAAAGTCGTCGACATCTCTTCTAAATACCTAAAACTGGTATACATGTGTTCCCCGTGGTCTTCAGAATACGAATTGACTGGTTTTAGTTTATGGAGGGGGATACGAAAAAAGTGAGGGAAAGATGGCGGACGACCATCATCGAAATTTGTTCACAACTCGAATCATATCGGACCGATCGATTTATGTGAGATGTCATCTGAAAGACCATTAAAGTACTATAGTTGTTTCTAAATAGAGGCAGTCATCACATTAGTCGTTTACGAAATATTTGAAAAAATATGAATTTTTTACCGTGCCTGTTTAGATAAAGTAGTGATAAAACATGCTTATAACTCAATAAATAAAGTATGTATTATTATAAAGTAGACGGGAAAATGTATGAGCTTTCAAAAAACTAGCGTGTGGTGGTCGATCGACGTCGTATTTTCATTTATATTGCTCGGAATTTATTTTATGGATCAAATCCTGATGAGTATCATTTGAATGGATTTTTAATTTACTATAATAGGTTAATTGAGGTCTGAGATGTAAAATTAACAGTTTTTAGATTTTTTTTGAAAACGTAACATTTTTACCTAATAGACTGGTGGAAACAGGCTTGTTTGCAGAAAAGTCGTCGATATCTCTTCCAAATACCTAAAACGGGTATGGATATGGTCCTCCTTGTCTCCAGGATATGAATAATTGATCAATTTTATTTTAAGAGGAGGGGACGAGTCGAAAAAAGGAGGGGGGAAAGATGGTGGCCGACCGTCATCGAAATTTATTTACATCTCGAGTCCTATGGAACCGAAAGATTCATGTGTAAATATTATTTAATGTACTATAATTGATTATAAATAACCGTAGTCATCAATGTAGTCGTTTACAAAACAAAACATTTGAAAATAACATTAATTGCGGTAAAGTTACAATTTATTGAGCTATAAGCATGTATTATCAGTACTTACGCCAACATGCACGGTAAAAAATCATACTTTTTCAAATATTTTGTATAGGGCTAAAGTGATGACTACAATTATTCAAAAATAATTATAGTACGTTTAATGATCTTTAAAATTGCATCTCAAACGAATATATCGGTCCCATAGACCGAAATGTGAACATATTTCAATGACGATCGGACACCATCTTTACCGCGTCCGGTTATTGACTCCCTCCCCCCCCCCCTCTATAAAATAAAACTGGTCAATTCATGTCCATCCATCACAATGAGGAATATATCCATACCAGTTTTAGGTATTTGGAAGAAATGTCGATGATGACTTTTCTTCAAATATGCCCGTTTCTTCCAGTGTATTAGAGTAAATACATATGTTACATTCCAAAAAAATGGTTAATTTTGTAACTTAGACTTCAAAGAACTGATTATTTCAGTAAATTTAAAATAATTTCAAATGACACAAATCACGAATTGATCCGTTAAATAGATTCTGAGAAATAATGAAAATACGACGACGGTCGGCTGCCATTGTAAGACGAAACGTAGTGACCCATTCTGAACAAAATTCATCAATACTCCGTTATATAGTATTACATAGGGTAGCCAATCATTTGGCAAACAACATTTCATAAAATGATGAATGATAGATGCGAAGACGAGCAAAGCGAGGAGGAGCGTGGTAGATTAACTGCGACCTTACAGTTCTAGTAACTTACATATGTCGGGGTTAATAGAAATGTAAAATACCCGTAATGTCAACATACCCATTTATCTTAATTGCTTCGCAATCACTTATTTTTAAAAAACAGTCACGGCTTTATTGTCAATTTTTACACATAAAATTACCATTTTCATTTAGTTTTAGTAAAAATATCCATGAATTACTTATATTTCAGTGAAAACGAAATTATTTTATAATATTTTGTCTTATGTCAAATGCTATTTTTGCTTAGAAATACAGTTGTCAGTCAGCCATTCTTGTTTATCTTATTTTACTATTGTCCCTAAATTTATCCGGAACCGACTTATTAACCGACTTCAATTAAGGGAGGGAGTTCTCAATTAGTTTGCATTTATTTATTGTACTTATTAATCTTATTATATTCAGTAAAAAACAATAATTTATCTATTGACATTTTGCAAAATAACGGATTTTAAAAACGATTTATTCACGAAATGAACGTTGGTTAAATAATAATTTGTCTTACAATATGTTTATAAAGCGTCCAAGTTACTAAATATATATTTGTCTAATAATGATTTATAAAAATGAACGTATTTAGCAATGACTTGTTGAAACGAATTGTTGTTTGTTCAGTGATTATTTGCGAAATGTTATTTATCAAATGAATCATTATCAAAACGAAAGCTCATAGTTTTCCCGTATATTTTGTCATAACATTAATTGTGGTAAAGTTATAATTTATTGAGTTATAAGCATGTTTTGTCAGTATTTACGCAAACATGCACGATAAAAAAAACATATTTTTGTTAAATAAGTATTTTGTAAAAGACTAAAGTGATGACTACGGTTATTTATAAACAATTGTAGTACATTTAACAATCTTTCGAATGACATCTCATACGAATCGTTCGGTCTCATAGGACTCCAGAAGTAAAAATAATCGATGACGTTCGGCCGCCATCTGCCCTCCTCCCCCTTTTTACCGACTTCCCCCCCCCCCCCCTCCATAAACTAAAACCCGTCAATTCGTAGTCAGGAGACTACGAGGAACACATCCATACCAGTTTTAGGCATTTAGAAGAGATGTCTACGAAAATCGTGAAGGAGACGACTTTTGTTTAATTTGCCTCTAGACTATTATGGCAGGCTTATGAAACTCTCCCGCGCGGCCTCGGTTAAATACCTATGCGCCGGAGCCTGCCACGACCCGCCGGCGGGACGGTTAGTCAGTGAACCGAAAAGTCTATGCCAATAAGCCCACTCATGCTTTAAAAGAGGAAATTCGACGCTGCATTGGAGAAATTCAGCCGCATCTATGCAAAATGGTCATAGACAATTTTGACAAAAGAGTGCGTATGTGCCAGCAAAGCCTAGGAGGACATTTGCCTGACGTATTATTCTACAAATAACCCTATTTTATGTATTTCAAGATTTTATATACAAATATATTATAACGATAACGAAAAAAAATGTGTTTTTCATCAATTTCAAATCTTGTGTCCTTTTTGGGACACTCTTTATAACCTTGTTTCATTCGATCAAACCTAACTTTAATAAAGTATTTCCAGATTTCCCCACATTGACCTTAGATTATTACTATGAATAGTATGAATAAACTGTTGTAGTACAATAAATACTAAAATTAAATAAAGATTTTAATATACATTTGGTTATGAATGAAATTTTAATTCAACGGTTAAGTTCACGAGCCACAGCCATAAATAGCTCTGTACTTACTTTTACAGTAGTTTAAGTATTTCAATGATTGCACAATGAAAATAAAAGTAAACCAAGAAAAAAATAATTTTATTTCAATACTGTGGGCTACCGCAATTCGTATTCAAAAGTAAAAACATTGCCTGGCCCGGTTAAGGGTTAATCATAATGTTGTATGAAAGGTGAATGACAAGCTACGGCGCGTCGTGATTGGTGGAACCGCTCCCGCTGACCGCGCCTTAGACTGCCGCGCAAATCTCCTTGCGTTCAAATGACGAATTGAACTGATAAGCTCGTGCACTGTTCAGCTATTGATGAATTTGTTAGTTTTTGTGTATATACATTACTATAACGATAATAGTCTAAACACGCTGACTTGGAAATTTTCTAAATTTCTTTTATGGTCAAGACAACGCTTTTTAAAATTCAAACGCTTAAATAAAATCGATCTATTGATGAATCTATTATAAATTAAACTGATAGTTATCTTTGATAGCTTTCAATACATTTCAGTAATCATAAAACACTTTAGTAATCTTTTTCAATTCAATTCAATTCATTTATTCATCAACCAACGTGGGTCATTCATTATAAATAGGTACATAAAATAATTAAAATAACAATTCAAATAACATAATAACTTAATTACAATTAAATATTAAAAATAATAAACACATTAATTGACATTAAAATTGATCTAACAGTCCTAATATTAATAATAAGTAAAATGAATAAATAGGTAATAATTGACAACACAGAACTTATTTACATGTCATTTAGGGATTCGATGTCAGCACATGAATCATATAACAATGGTTCAGGTACTGACAGTCGAATCTCTCCGCTAATGCCCTCAGGATGCGGCTGGAGCTAGCCCGAACCCTGCGCACCAGGGATGTACAGCGTTTCCTCATGGTGGTGTAAAAACAGTCCACCCTGGCCTCCGCAAACATCCCTGAGGCACTACAGAAACGGGGTAACCCCATCAGCATCCTGAAAGCATTGTTATACTGTATACGAAGAGCGTTGTACTGTTTTTGCGTATAGTGAGCCCACAGACTAGCAGTGTAGAAGGTAGTGCAAAATGCCCTAAAGAGCGTTATTTTTACCTCTGGGGAGCAACTAGCAAATCTGCGGGCCACCATGTTCGCTCTAACAGACAACGCTCTCCGCTCTCTTTCAATGTCATCATCATCTTTCAAGTCAAAGGTTACCACATGCCCAAGGTATTTAAATCGATCGACCCTTTTCAGTGGAGTTCCATATAGTCTAATTGGTGGTACAGACAGTAGCTTTTTTCCTTTGGCTTGAAAGACCATGCATTCGCTTTTTTTGACATTGTATGTCAAGCCGTGACTGAGTGCGTAGTTTTCGCAAATGTTTAATAATTTAGACAATCCGCAGGGAGAGGCACTCAGCAGCACCATATCATCCGCATAACTGATATTATTAAGACACGTGTCGTCAATATGGCATCCGACAGGAGTGCTGCTGAGCTCCTCCAAGAGTGCGTTGACATACAGGTTAAAGAGCTTAGGCGAGGTCACCCCTCCCTGCCTCACTCCGCACTCCAACCTGTATGGCTCCGAATAGGTGCTCGACCATCGTACTACGTTTCTCTGATTGAGGTACCAGTACTTAAATAAGTTATGAAGTTCCGTTGGCATGTTGGTGCTCCTTAACTTCCTCCAGAGGACGTCGTAGTTGACGAGATCGAACGCCTTTGACAGGTCAAGAAAACATCCGTATACGCACGTGCCTCGCTCTGTGTAGTACTTGACAGTCTCCTTAAGGCACAATATGGCAGTCTCCGTGGAAAGTCCAGGCCTAAAGCCGAATTGATTTTGATGTATATCCAGGTACTTGTCCAATTGTGTACTAAGAAGACTATCAAGCACCTTTGCTATCACTGTCGCAAGAGAGATCGGTCTGTAATTGGTCTTATCTCCTAAATCGCCACCTTTGTCCTTGATAATTGGTACTACCACCGTCTTCATCATAGCCTCGGGCAAGTACGCATGGCTAATGCATAGGTTGTACAGCAGAGCGAGCACCCGCGGCAGGTGAGGGCCTGCATGCTTGAGGTGTTCAATACTAAGGCTGTCGTGACCAGGAGATTTTCCGCGTGACATAGATCTCACAACCTTGTCTACATCCTTCGCTGTAAATCTAATCTTAATCTCCTGTTCACTCAGCTTATCCTCAGGTATGGAACACGTCCGCATTAATGGTGACTTTATGGTAAATTGCTTTTGAAACAAAGTGGCTATGCCTCTATGATCACTAACGCCCTCTATACTCGCGGGAAGGCCAGGTTTACTGTTTAGGTTCCTTGTGGATTTCCAAAAACCACGAAAGTCACGCTTAGAATGATGAGATGCAAGAATGTCCATTTTTATCTGCTCAGCGTGTTTATGACACCATTTTAGCTTTGCTTTAAAGTTACTGCGGCTTCTCCGCATCTCATCATAATAATAACCTGACTCCGGTCTCCCATACCAATCCCACAACCTAAACTTCTTCCGGGCCTCCCCGTGGGCCTCGCTTACATGCCTATTCCACCCACTTACAGGTTTCCTCCTCTGCGAACGGATCTGTGAATAACTATTTAAGGCGGCATCGGATAAAATATCAACTATATTCACATACAATTTATCAATAAGTTTTTTGTGGCTAATCTCAACGCAATGACTATCACAACAAGTACGAAATTCACTTGGAAAATCAATGGCTCTTAACCCTTCCTGACAAATTTGCGTAAATAAATATATTTGATCAGTTTTTCTTTTTGTGAAAAAAAATTTTTTTTCAGCATTTTATATTATCCTGAAACAAACTCTTGACAAATGCGTTAGTAAATGACAGTTGATGTTCAAACAGTTAAATAGGATTATATCATGAAGAAACTTACCGCTTGTATAATCTTACCTTGAATTAATAAGGCCTGCTAACAAATACCTACTTTATACCTAAATCTACGTCAAGATCCGATATATTTTTTTATAAGGAGTAGTTCTCAGAGTATTCTAACAGACTACAAAAAATAGCGCACTTGTGAGTTATAAAAGTTAATTCTGTATTTGTACGCCACTATTATTACCGGCAAGAACCTCGGCGGGACTTATTTCTTCAAAACAGTAATACAAATACATTAAAGATAATATATACAATAATGCGTAGTTCTTCAAAAAGGCATATCAAAACAGCTTGAAAGACAGACATGTACCTACCTGCCTATTGTGTAATTAAAATGAAAAATAAAATAAAATCCAAATCTGACTGCTTCGCAAAACGTTTGATATGCTTTCTTATCTGAACTGTGTCCTCTAAATGCTAGATGATTTTATAGTTTCTGGTTTGGGCCATGCATATAATGCAGTCTTCTTCTAAAAAAGTATCATAACAAATACTTTCAAGCTAATTTAACGTCACTTCGCTAATGAGGGCATTCAGGAAGATATTTTTTTTTATTAGTATAAAAACCATATGTAAGATTATTTAGACTTTATTTATGAAATAGCTTAGCAACAACCCGACTTACTAAAATGTACACATATTTATAGCGCCTCAGGGCCGTTATAGGGCTTTAAGCCGGGACATTAAGCTCTTAACGTGTGCTTAAGCATAACGCGGCTTATTCCGTCCCGCGTCCGTATCGTACCCGTATAAATCTAATACTACCTTAAAACCCTTTCTGAAATACGCTTAGCGGTTTACTTCTCTTGGTACCTGAAAATGTTGAATTTTCCCGACTTCTTAAATCGATAGGCATATACAAACTGTTTCATATCAAATGGATATTATTCACCCGTGCCTCTCTCGCGCTGATATATAAATACGTGCGAGTTGCACGTACGATTGATAACAAAATTATACTTTTTTGACATAATATAAATTCTATTTTTTTTTATGGGACAATCTTACACAAATCAACCCAGTCACACAGTAAGCTCAATAAGGCTTGTGTGGGTACAAGGCGACGATATATATGATAGATAGATATAGATAAATACTTAAATACATAGAAAACATCTATAACTCAGGAACAAATATCTGTGATAAACACACAAATAAATGCCCTGACCAGGATTCGAACCCGGGATCTCCTGCTTCATAGGCAGGGTCACTACCAACTTGGCTAGGAGGCCGTTGCCTATATGCCTCTGAATCAATCAACAGAGATCCTGCATGATTAACTGCAAGTCGAGGTTCCAATCCCGATACTGCACAATGACGCATAAACTTTGTTCGTGAGTCATATTTTTCAGTATCTTGGGACATAGTTTAATCTCTACTGTCTCTAGTTTCACTACACGTGGCTTTCATTTTATTAAAATTTGAAGAAACAGCGGTATACCAATACTTTTTTGCATTCGATGTTTTTTTTTAAATATCTTTTATCATGCTTGTTAAACGTAAGTCATTTTCACCTCATTTTGTTTATTTCTCTACACTACTAAGTAGTAGTGTTGGTACCTCAGCTAAGTAGCTGAGGTACCAAAAGGAACGTTACAGCCGCGACCCTCGAGATCGAACCAACATTAGCCAAACACAATAAATAAAACCAATCTCAGGCGCATATTGAAATCGCATTCAATTTGAAGATTCCAGCGTATATAGAGGTAGTTTTGCTATCAAATTCGGGATATGAAATTCTTTATTTATTTTGTAGTACAGTCAGCAGCAGAAGTAGCTAAGGTAGTAGGGTGTTCATAATGATCTAGGCGCGACTTTATTGTTAAGGCCGTTCCTCGATTCGGACAGGCCACGCCCATCCGTAAGAGACACGTTTATGGCTCCCGTGCACGAAAGAAAGAGATGCCACGCTCTTAAGGATCAGACTTTTTGACTAAACTACGATAAATAAGCGAATCTATGAAGTTTTGTCTAATTTGTTTCTGTGACTTTTTAGATAAACTAGAATATCATATTTTTTACTTAGTTATATTGCTTAATCTCTTATAGTTTACGTAAGCTAAGAAAAATAAGAGGAAAAAGGACCCAGCTTCGGTTTTTTTTTCTATCGAGGCAACTTTCAGCAATCGTGTTTCGGTTTGTGCCATAAACAAGAGTATATAGTCTTAAAATATATATTAGAAAATAAATTCAATCCCTTTTCCCGTTTAGTCAATACAGCGTTTGAAAAAACCTATAATTTTTTTTTAGAGAATAAAAGCGTGTAGAGGTGTTTTTGAATATAATATATAACTTGGTAAGCTACGTCCGCTGATGACTGTACAATTATTTAACAACTACTTCGGCTATTTTATCAATAACCAAAATTTGGTAAGGAGTTAATGAAGTTTATTTGTTTATAACTCACAGTTTACGTATAAATAACAACACATTTCGCTAAGTAATAACTTAATAAGCCTTTATATTTGTTTCTGAAGTCCTCAAACTTAAGTTACTCGTAGATGAAGTTTGGTTACTGGTAACAAACAATTTTTTTCAAGTTAAAGAGTCGACAACTCTAAAGTTGTATAATCCATTAAGGCCATTCTTCGATTCGGACAAGCCACGCCCATCCGTTAGAGACACGTTTATGGCTCCCGTGCAAGAAATAAAGAGATGCAACGCTCTTAAGGATCAGACTTTTTGACCAAACTACGATAAATAAGCGAATCTATAAAGTTTTGTCTAATTTTGCTTCTGTGACTTTTTAGATAAACCAGAACACCATATTTTTTACTTAGTTATATTGATTAATCTCTTATAGTTTATGTAGGCTAAGAAAAATAAGGGAAAAAAGGACCAAACTTCAGATTTTTTTTCTATAGTGGCAACTTTCAGCAATCGTGTTTCGGCTTGTGCCAAAAACAAGAGTGTATAGTCTAATAATATATATTCGAAAATTTATTCAGTCCCTTTTCCCGTTTAGTCACTAGAGCGTTTGAAAAAACCTATAATTTTTCAAAGTAGCCCCTTAATGGTAGAATTTAGTAGTTTTTTACAGGTGTAGTGGTTTAGTAGTAGTAGTTTTGGCCTTAGAAGGAAACTACGGTAGATTTTTTTTCACAGAGAGCAACGGAAGAAAGAAACACTTTGAGGCGTGTATCGTGCTTCGTGCGTGTGTCAGTTTGTAGCCCGCCAAACGAAAGAAAACTTAGGGGAAATAATTCGTGTATAGCTGAATTTTAGTATATTTGTAGATAAAGGTGTCTTACACAACATACTAAAAGTACCGGTGGATAGGGGCGCCGCTAACAGGGAGAGGGGGGTGTAAAGGTCCCTTTTTTAGGCTTTTCGTGGCCTTTTTTTAGTGGTCTTCCTTCAGTGAGCTATCGTCCTTCTAGATTTGATTATAATTTGCAAAGATCAACCAGTCGTAACTCAAATATTTGCTACAAATGTATCTTCCCGTTCTTTTTCGGCCGTTTTAATCACGATTTCATCTTTCTCCGGCCACAGCAATAAAGAGGCGTAATATTAAAAACGCTTGACTTGCCAAAAATGTTGTATAATCCAAGCGGCTTGTTTCATTACTTTTTTTAAGTGCAGTTTTACTGGTTTCGTTTAGAGCGGGATTTAAAAAGAATTTATTTCAATTTTTAAGGGCATAGTGCATGGGGTAATTGCAACTATTTAGTGAAGCAAGTAAGCGATAAGTGTAAAAATAATTTACTTATGATTACTTTTATACCGTTAGCAGCAGAAATAGCTAAGCAGGCGAGGTATTCCATATGGTCTTGATTTTTTTTTATTTATTATTAAAATAAGAACATGGTGCAAAAATCATTTTGGTGACGTCACCCGCCTGGCTACCCCTGCTACTAATTGTACCTACAGTGGACTTAAGGTGGCCCGGTTGCACCAAATCTTCTGTTAACGTGATTGTCACCGTTCATATTTACTTATGCCATATTTAACGACCGTCAAGTGTAGTTGGTAGAGTCTGTCCGGAAAAAGAAGTGAAGTGTATGAGTTCCCATATAAATAGGAAACTTTTTTTTCCGAACAAACTCTACAATAGTTTTACTGACCAGTTACTGGCCAGAAACTTAGTGTCTCTGTTGTAGCCGGATCGTATAATACGCCAATAATTTAATTTGCCAAATCGTGAAATTGTGTTCACAGTTATTGTTATACTACTGTATCATGAGACAGGCGCGGTCCCAGGGGGTGGGATCACATGAGACATGACCCCCCCCCCAAATAGTACATTTCTAATGGAAAAATTTTTTTACTGACCCCCTCAAAAATTGGAAAAAAAATTTTTGCATTAGTGTCCCCCCCCCCCCCCAAAACTTCAGGCTGCGACCGCGCCAGTCATGAGAACCGTACCATAGCGTACCGTACTATTCAGTCGCAGTTTTTATAATCCTTTCATGCTTTATAGAGTTTAAATAGTAATATTACAGGTGGTATACCTATAACGAACGGCCTAAGTGTACAAACTATCAGCGCGAGAAAAGTGCAAGTTGTTCTCACATAACTAAATACACAGAGGCACTGCAGTACAAATATTAAACTAAATTAATAACTAGCTCAAAAATTAGGCCCTTGCGGCATTGTACCAAGGATGCTGGCGGCATTTCCTCGTTGTATCGCAATGCTGATACGTTGTGCGAGGAAACCGCCAGCTCTTCGGTCACCAGTTACGTCAACCAGACGCTTCGCGATTTCTGCAAAAAACTTGTGTGCGCTGGGACCCCATGGACCTAGAGTTTCAACTCCAGTTGCTCTTTGTAAGTCATCGTAATGATATCTCCGTATTCTCTCATTGAAGCTGAATAGGAGTTCCATCGGTAGGTACGTACAGCCTTGGCCAGAAGTGTTGAGCATAGGTGTTTTTTGTTTACAATTTTGATGTTAAGCATTATTTCCCTATCCTAACAATGTACGGTAACGGTAAATGTTATATTTTATTTATAAATATAGAAAACTTCACTTAATAACACTTTCAAGGTACTTAAAAAATATGAAAACAGAAGGTACCAAAATGTAAATTTAAGTCGGTGCGACATATTGCAAATATTCTATGCAGTTACTACTAACTTCAACAAAACATGCCTATTAGTTTAAATAAATTGACAAAATAACTTAAACAAAGATGGAAACGATGGACTAAACTTTCCAGTTTTGTATGAAAATCGCATTGGTGCTCAACACTTCTGGCCAAGGCTGTATATTTACGTAATGTATGTAGATGGTAACTAAGCGTTTCATAGAGCTGTCTATACCGCTTCATTAGGAGTCAAAGGCTGTATATGGGCTGGTAATTTTACTTTACATACAGCTCGATATTGCGAGTATGCAGATATTCAATGACACGTAAAATTATACAATATATACGTGATTTGTATTTAGAGCCTTTGACGTCTGAATGGCATTAATTATGCCTTTTTAGTTAATTTCTATCACAATATTTTGTGACTAAAGCTCATGTGGAGTTAGCGTAATCGAACTCAAAAAGCTTACTAAAAATGAAATAATGGACATTTTTTTAAAAGGAGCATTTAAAAAATCTCGACCTTAATTTGTTTATTTACCTTATTCGGCATCGCGCATTACCAATATAATGACTGTACAGTCGCCATCAATTAAATCAGAGTGGCCAAGGTGGTCACATACACTCGAGAGCAAAAATTTCGGGTCAGTACTTTAATATATTTAAAATTAATACCTATCTTTAAAATTAATATCTTTTGAGATATTTAAGAAAATGCTAGTGACCCGAAACTTTTGCTCTTGAGTGTATATCTAAACAACGCCCCTATTATCAAGGCGATAACTGCACTGGCATGTTCAGATATTTTTGGGCACCTTGGCCGCTCCGATATATTTGATGCCAACTGTAATAGCGTGGATACGGAGCGGGGACGGTAAATGAAAGATTGCCGTTGAGGTAAAGAATGCCCATATTTCTAGAATGGCGGGAGAAAATATTATCGAAGCATATTTACTTTCCTGCTGCTGAGGTAAAAGGAGATTCAATATGAAAATATGTTGGAATTTCTTTATAGCAAATATTATTTAATATTTTATCTACACCCATATCATAAACCCTCCATGATGCGTCCAAAAACCGCACGTTATGACCACCATAAAAATAGACTGTTTTGTTAGAAGTTAGAACAAATGTCTTAGGTAATAATCAAAAATTCGATATCATTATGAAAATCCGGCCTGTTCCTCGATCGCCGGCACGCACCCCTCCGACCGCCGGCACAATCGAGTTGGCCATGGCGATGGCGGTGCAATCCGTGCAATGGCAGTGATTCATTCATCATTTAGGGTTTATAATATGTGTGTACATAAAGCAGTGTATGCAACTGTACGTAATTACGCCTTAAAACACTCGTGTGATCTTATTATGAAACTCACTTCGTTCGTTTCATAAAACCACACTCGTGTTTTAAGGACCCCTATTACGTAACAGTTACATAAACTACTATTAAAAGCTAAAGAGTAGACGAAACTAATCATTTTGTGATTTTTATGTGGTAAATTTTTTTATGTTTGATATCGCTTCTTATCAACGGCGAATTTTTATAGAATCATAGTTTTTTTTTAAATATCACGACGGTGGCAAACAATCTACAGCCCATCTGATGGTTAGCAGTTACCATAGCCTATGGGCGCCTGAAACTTTAAAGGATTCACATGCGTGTTGCCGACCCTGAAATCTTGCTTCGCGTTTCTCTAAATGTTTGTAAAGTAAAAACTGATTACTAGTATTACTAGGAAGTGGATTACTATGGGAGTCTAACTATGACGGCACGATATAGAATTATTCAAACGAATCATTGAAATAGTAATGTTTGGCCCACGTGTTTCTGCGATTGATGTCAAAACTGCAACGAAAAAATAAACATATAACTATACAGGGTGTCCCAGAAATCGACGTCAAGCCGTGAATAGATGATAGACCAAGTTATAATAGTCATCAGAAAAATACAAAAAAATGAAGTCGGTTAAAAATCTATTACATGTTATTCAAAAATTATGGTCACTTTAAAAATTTACTAGAAGTTAAGAGACCAGGGCGTGAATGTTCTAGTAAATTTTTAAAGTGACCATAATTTTTGAAGAACATGTGATAGATTTTTTTTTGTATTTTTCTGATAACTGTTATAACTTGGTCTATCATCCATTCACGGCTTGACGTCGATTTCTGGGACACCTGTATACATTATACAATACTAGCGAATTACATTACCTTTAGTACACACCTGTGAAAACCACCCATGCAAAGAAATGCAAGTCATACTTACAAATTAGCTGCGCTGACTTGACTTTCGCTCGACCATTCGTAGCACCGGCGCTACGGGCTACGATTATTAATGCTACGGCGTAGCAGTTACGGGGGATATTTTACAATTTTCTACCTACGAAAATAGGTAAAGGCGGTTTTAGAGTAACGTGGGCCGTATTTTAAAGCTGCGTTTCTACCAGAGATGAGCCAGGATGTGTTGCGAGGAATGTTTTTAGAACCAATAGAACAACTTCATTTGCAGCACCCAGTGCAGCTCGATGATTGGTTCGTAACAAACACATTCCTTGCAACGCATTTCCGATCATCTCTACTTGAAACGCAGTCTAAATTTAAAACACGTCAGGATACGAACCAACTCAAGCAACTCCAATGAATTAATTATGCAATACCGCTAACGCCT
This sequence comes from Pammene fasciana, assembly GCA_911728535.1. NCBI lineage: Eukaryota > Metazoa > Arthropoda > Insecta > Lepidoptera > Tortricidae > Pammene > Pammene fasciana. The sequence continues at coordinate 428,929 of OU452280.1, forward strand.
AAATGTCTTAATCAGAATTTGCTTGAAAATAATTCCGATGCAGATCCAGTACAAAGCATAACTCCCAATTTTGGTTGTATGTTGGGGATATATTGTATATGTATTTTAAAATTAGAATACGGCCCATATTCCTCGAGATCCCTCTAATGACTACTCGATGCCTTTCGAGTAGTTCCTTAGTACTTAGATAACCTTCCCATTTTATAATCAGATCAGCTCCACGTTAACTTATAATTAAATTACGGAAATATACACCAAATTTCAGCTCAATCTGACACCGGCGAATCCCATCTTCTTATCATAAAAAAAAATTCAATGGGGCGAAATTAATAATTTTCACCAATAAATATTAAATGAATGTACTTATGCACCAAGCTTTTCACTAGAGCAGCGATGTCAGTACCAATTTTAAACGTTTTACTCAAATTCTTCCAACATGGAAAACCGTTACATAACAATGTACCTTCCTACGTAATATGGGACACGCTCTTATTAGTGGGCCATAAAAGCGCGTCACATATTTTTGTGGCCTTCATGTAGGAAGATATTATTGCCGGTGACTGTACTTATCTTCAAAGCTGTGTTAAATATTATATTATTAAAGGAAAATGTCGAAAATTCTCAAAATTTAATATTTACTCTCGCAAATGTTGGGATTGTGGGATAAACTGGAGTAGGTAAGCGTCTGGACACCTGCCGCTAGTAAATTGGTTGAGTAAATTTACACATGGTTTTACCGCGTACTGGCTTTAGCTAGACTTCAACTATTATATTTATAAAATACAACAGAAAACAAGTTCTAATTTTATACAGGGTGGCCAAAAAAGAACTGAATTCCCGTTTGTCTATAAGGTTTTGGGACGCTATTAATCCTCCGTAGATGGTTTTGGAACCTCTCAAGCGGTCCAGACACTATCACTAATAATGTCATTACCTTCAAGTAATGACATTACTAATGACAGTGTAGTGATTGGAATGAAGGAATGACGGTAAGGAATGAAGTTATTCGAATATTTTAATATTGTAGTGTCAGTATTGGAGTAATGACATTATACTGACAGTTTGTGGTGCGCGGTGCGCGTCATTCCATCATTCCTTCAGTATTCGTGGAGCGATCGCCGAGAATGAACGCATTTGGAGCTAATCTATATTTTGCGGGGATTGATTCACTCAAATGAGTGCCTTTTTGCTTATAATTGGAGTAAATGATTGTAATAGCTTCAAGTAATTTGCTTCGCTCATCCGAAAGTAATTCTTGAAATGCTTCAGTGATGCCGATATTTTTAAGAGGTTATATATTCCTCGAAAGACAGCCCCTTTCTGTATTCTTTTCTTTTAACCCGTTTTTATAAAGCAATTGCAATTATTATTGCCATTCAGGCTATCTTTTTAACCGACTTCAAAAAAGGAGGAGGTTCTCAATTCGACTGAATTTTTTTATTTTTATTTTTTATCATCATTATTTTTTTTTGTATGTATGTTACTCCATATCTCCGTGAATCGTGAACCGATTTTCAAAATTTTTTTCTTAATCGAACAGGTATAACTCCTAGATGGTCCCATTGTCACCAAGTCAGGGTCTGATGATGGGATCCAGGAGAAATCGAGGGAACTCTTCAACTATTATAGGCACACCTATAGTGATTTCACTATTTTTTACAGCAACTCGGCCACTTCCTCTTGGAATAGCAGATCCTAAGTGAAGTCGGTTCTTTTTTTGTTTTAAATTATTTGCGTCCATTGTCGACCGCGACCACTGTCGTAATGATGAAAAATACTGACAAGTGTGTGGAGAGGTTTTGGAATGTCATTAATGTGATAGTGTCTGGACCGCTTCAGATCGATTTGATTTTTGGCCGTTGAGCGGCGGCGGTGAGTAATGGCCCAAAACCTTATGGCGCCTGTACATGATGGGCCATCATAGGGACGCAGCTATGCGTTAGAGGGAGCTAACGATATTGCCATCTCGTTCCGTCGTATAGCTGCGTCCCTATGATGGCCCATCATGTAGAGCCAGCCTTACAGCCAACGGGAATTTAGTTCTTTTTTGGCCAATTTCTATAGTAATTCACCATATTTTTATGATTTTCAACTTTCGTGAGACATATTAGCACTAGGTATTGTCACATACGACTATACTCACTTGTGTTTAGTCACTACGCGCGACATGTTTCGGAGAGCTTAGGTCTCCATCCTCAAGCACTAAGAGTACACATGTGAGTACAGACAGCCGTATGCAGTGATAATAGCATATTTTTATGTGAAAATTTTCATGTGTGTTTTTTTTCCTACAGTTTTAGCGCGTCAGATCAAGCTAATGCTTCTGAGGGACAAGTCTCATCAAGTATTCACTCAGGGCCGAAACATTCCCCGGACATGTTTATTTGGCCCTCTATTGCGATAAATTATTCTGTACCTGTGAGAATAAACGGCACGAATTCAGAGAAATGTTAATTGCTCAAGCGATTCTAAGACGTCTTTGATAATTACTATACAAAACGTAAAGAGCTGACGACGCATATTCATATTACTGGTACAGTCAACATCAAAAATATGTATACATTTCGGCACTTATGTCCGTGGGATAAGTTTCAAATTTGTATACATATTATTAATGCTGACTGTACTTATGCGATTCAAACTTTAGAAATACCTACTTATAGGTCATAAATAAGTTGTAACAAAAATGCTCGTGATCCGTTTAATTGCATAATTGGTATCGCTTTCTTATTACAAAACCTATGAAAAATAAATTTTCACACGAAAAAAACTCGGCTTTGTACGAGTTGATCGCCTGGGACAACAAACCAATAACAAAAAAAAAATCGTACAATTTTTTTCCCTATTGTTTCTTAGTAGCAATACGATACCAGTTACATCATCACATCACATATTTAAGAGCTAGGCTCTTGTCGGTGGAGCAATTTCCATGTCTGTCTGTCATTTGCCTTTTCCTTTACAGTCTGACACGACACGACGTTTATTTTTTCCTTTACTTGATCCATGTATGTATACCAATTACATATGCCCTTAAAAGGATCACCAGCATTGTTGTTACACCCTGTATACTTGCGCTCGACTGACCTTAGCTATGAGTTTGAGGATAACTTCAATTACAAGCGAAGCGTAAAAAGAACTTTCAAATAAACTTGAAGTTGTCTCAATCTTGGGCATTTCCATAAAGTTTATGCACAATCCGCAAGAGCTTTAGAAACAAACGGAGAGAGTATAATGATTGTATAAATAAGTGAAAGTAAGCTCAATTTTATGATAAAAAAGAGGAATAATTAGATAACAATGATATAGCCGTATATTTGCCGTGGGGTGCCCATTATCCCCACCATATCGTCCAGTGGTTGCAAATTTGACTTTCAGACTGGTAGTCCTAGATTCCGAAATTGTAAATAGTACAGTGGGTTCCGTCAGTCATAACTCATCATCATCATCATCTCAGCCATAAGACGTCCACTGCTGAACATAGGCCTCCCCTTTGGACCTCCATAAGTATCGGTTGGAAGCGACTTGCATCCAGCGTCTTCCGGCGACCTTTATAAGGTCGTCTGTCCATCTTGTGAGTGGACGTCCCACGCTGCGCTTGCTAGTCCGTGGTCTCCACTCGAGCACTTTTCGACCCCATCGGTCATCTGCTGTGCGTGCAATGTGGCCTGCCCATTGCCACTTCAGCTTGCTAATCCTGTGGGCTATGTCAGTAACTTTAGTTCGTCTACGGATCTCCTCATCATAACTGATAAGTTATAATCATTGGGAAGTAAATACCTTAAAAATTGTACGTCGCAATTTATTTTATTTGACGGACATAATATGTCTAAATGTGTAGAACTTACCATTAGGACAACTTGAAATATCTAACCAACCCAAATGACATTCGTTGCATGGTCAAACAAATACGACCCGTATCTCTTGTTGACATTTGCCGATACTTTTGGTTGTCCGTGAAAACGACCAGTGACACCTTGTGCCGAAACGTCGGAACTCAAGGTAAAATAAATGCATAACCAAATGAACTAAAAGGAAAAAAGTTACCGTCACATAAAAGTAGAACCTTCTATTAGCGCACAATTAATCACATTTATCGAACTCGCGGAGCGTCAGCGAAGTGAGTTCTTACAAACAACTCCAGACCGAACTGTCACCTGGCTACTGGGACGTCTCGGCATTTGGATGGCTTTTTGATTTCGATAGTTTGTCCGATGGTTACTTTAGTGACGTTTTTCTGATCTTTATGAAATTTCTTGAGGCTGTAGCAGAGAATAGGTACATACAATTTGTAAGTTCGTATATGAGCAGGATCGATCAAGTAGTTATGGGGCTAGAAGGAGAAAAAAAACCTACTTAGGGTCTTGTTATATTGGTCAACTTGTTTGCAAGTAAATCGCGAGTTCTCGGTTCGAGGCGGACTACTAGTTTAAAGTAAACAATAATGTATAGGCACCGAATTTGATAATATCAAAACAGTCAAAAGCAATTTCAATAAACGACCAACTTGCTGGTCGAAAATTTCGTTCGAACGCAAATTTCTCTTCGGAAAAATTCCTTTGACATCCCCTTCTCTCTGCATTGCGAAAATGTAGACAAAAACTTTTTTTATTTTATTTTCCGGCACAAAGGTGCGCGGGGCCTAAATTAAACAAGTTGGCGCACCGTTGAAACCGAAAAAGCTGTGTGAATTTAAACTTTGCTACTTTGTTTTAAGGTTGGGTTTCATGTGGTCTTGCTGAAGTTTTAAAATTGTCAATATTTGTTTCGGTTTAAATGGTTACGTCTGTTTGCTACCCGTTTCCAGTAGCAGGTAATTTGTTGTTGTAAAACATCATTATTCACTCATCGGGGTGTATTTGCTATGGGAATGGATTTTCTTTTTGCCTGTATGGGATTTCAGTAAACGGGTTGGCACGTATCCTGTATACGTAAAACAATGGCCAAAAAAGAACCAAATTCCCGTTGGCTGTAAGGCTGGCTCTACATGATGGGCCATCATAGGGACGCAGCTATACGACGGAACGAGACCGCAATATCGTTAGCTCCCTCTAACGCATAGCTGCGTCCCTATGATGGGCCATCATGTAGAGGAGCCATAAGGTTTTGGGACGCTACCAATCCTCCCTAGGTGGTTTTGGAACCTCTCAGATCCATTTGATTTTTGTATTTTTGTATGGCCATTGAGCGGCGGCGGTGAGTAATGGTAATTTAGTTCTTTTTTGGTCACTTTTTGGTCACTCTGCATAGCAAGTAACTGTCTAGGGTACGGTAGAACCAAAGTACCCTCATATAAAAATTTTACTTTATTTAATTATTAAATCTCTAAAATATAGTGTGTGTCCGCAGTACATTCAAAACGCGTACTACAAGTTGTTTATTAAATGTCGAAGATGCAACATTGAAATATAATACACACTTTTTCTGCTGCTCTAGTGCTTGAACTGCTTGAGTATCCCAATGCTGGAAAAACCCCACTTCCATATATATCTCTATAACTCCCGATTCTTTCTTCTTGCTTCTTTGGACCTACTAACTGTCTGTAACTAATAAACATTACTTATTTTGTGGTGTTTGACCAAATTGGTCGTGACAGACGCAAGAGGGATCCTATTTATATATATCCAATTATCCACCACTGGCGGCGCGTCTATAGAATACGATTCCCGTCGGCTTGCCTAATTTTCAGGCATTTGAGCAGAATTCCTACAGCTCCTGGAGAAATTTTAAGCCATTACTCACCGCCGCCACTCAATAGCCATACAAAAGTCCAATAATCAAATCGATCTGAGAGGTTCCAAAAGTATCTAGCGAGGATTGGTAGCGTCCCAAAACCTTACAGCCGACGGGAATTCAGTTCTTTTTTGGCCACCTATATCTAGCAGACCTTTTAACGATGGAATTAGGTTTGGATACCGCCTCTGCAATATTCTTCGCTTAAGACACTTTACAAACAGCTTTGCGAGCCAACAGGCACAGTCAACATACTATCCTACGTATAAAATATTACAGGTTGGATTCCAAATTGCTTTTAAATGAAGCGTCATAGAAGACAAACACAAATAACGACTGGTAACATCCGTATAAGGGTTCACTTTTTGCGGATGTATTTCTGAAATTAGGACGGAAACTATTACATAACTATTTAGACAATTGTAGATTTTTTTCGTTATCGTTTGCTATTTATCCGAGATTTCCACGCCCGAATCTTTTTTTAGATTTGATTTAGCTTAACTATTTCAACTACAGTGTGGTTGCAGTAGGAGTCTGCTAAGGGAATATACCGGGAGATGGGCAGCAGCATCTTCCGAAAGCCTAAACAGCAATAAACAAAAAAAAACTGCGCGCGCCAACTTGCCTGCCAAGCGTGGCGCGTATGAAACCCCCCCCCCCCCTTACAGGGGAGGCCCATGTTCAGCAGTGGACGTCTTATGGCTGAGATGATGATGATGATGATGATTTTAACTACTCTCTCGACTCTCCTATAAAGGATAACTATGTATGTAACTATGTACGGCGTTTAGTTTTTTTACAACTTAACAAACTTTGAATGACGTCAAAAGATGCACGTAACGCAAAGAAAAAATGTTATTTTATCCTTTTATTTGATTCAAGTTCTGGCAGCTATAGGAGTCCCGGATCTGAAATATGTGATTTATAGTTATTCACTTAGGGTTTTAATTCCCAAAAATCATGGAGTATCATCATCAGGTCTGAAGTATATGGGAATCGGAAACAAACACACAGTCACAGTTCAACGGTTATATTTGGAATGCCAAACGATAGGTACAAGAGTTCGATCTACCCGCTTGTATACATAGCAAAATATAGATGTACCTACACTACACCTCCACCCTTATTCTAAACCTTAAAGCTAGCATTGTAAGACTATTATTATACTGCTACCACAGAAACTGATATAAGTACAATAGCGCTGTAAATAAGTAATAAACAATAAATGATAACAGTTGACTAAACTAATTACATGAGTAATAGGTATTTTATCATACCTTATAATGGGGTGGATTATCTAAACGACATTGACGGACGGGACGGGGCTGGAACGGTAAAGCGCTTGAAGTGTTAGACTCCTCTCTTAATGCTATCGGGTCCGGCCTGTCTTTCTCTGCACTAATATCGAACCCCGTATCCCTGAGAGCTAACGGCCGCACCTGTTCTGTATTTGTACTCATGCTGGGTGCCTCCGGTGCACTGTTAGTCGCACAAGACCTTGCGACCTCTGGACCAGAGTTGACGGCAGCTAGAACCTTTTTTTCCAAAGATGGGCCACTCTCCTGCCCCGATGGGCTATCGGGGCAAACCAAAGAATTTCTAGTCCTCCGCCTGAGCTGATCGCTATGCCTATGTGCTGACTTACCCTGATCGTCCAATACTCGATAATCTCTCGTGCCTAACTTCTGCGAGACCTCACCTGGGACCCACTTCGTCCCACCCTGATACTGACGCACCCACACTTGTTCGCCGGGCTCATAAACTCGCTCCGATGTGCCACCGCAGTTTCGCTCTTGACGTTTTTGTGCCAACCGGACTTTGGACTCACAATCGGGCCTCAACGCGTCTAACTTAGTGCGCACTTGTTTACCTAGCATAAGCGCCGCGGGACTTGCTCCCGTTGAGCAGTGCTCAGTATTTCGATAGTACAATAAAAACTTATTCAAGGCTAAGTTTGTATTTATATTTTGACGAACCGCTTTACGAATGACTCGCTTAATGGTGCGAACACCATTTTCAGCGGCACCATTAGATGACGGGTGGTAAGGAGCGGCAAAAATATGCTCCACACCCTCGTTTTTTAAGTAAGTAGCTAATTCTACGCTGGTGTACGGAGGCCCGTTGTCCGACACTATCTGTCTTGGTATGCCCCACCGAGCAAAAGTTTCACTTAACTTCGCAATTGCGTGATGCGCTGCCGTGCTAGGTACCTCAAAAACTTCTAACCACTTTGAGCCCACGTCTACCATAACTAAGTACAGCTTCCCGAAAAGTGGCCCTAAATAATCTAAATGCACACGTGACCACGCTTTTGTTGGCCACGGCCAAAGGCTCGGCGCCTGTCTAGGCGGCGCGTCGGCCTCCGCTGCGCAAACCGTGCAGGCGCGGCACACCCCCTCGACGGCCTCGTCCAACCCCGGCCACCAAACGTAACTTCTCGCCAACGCCTTAGTTTTAACTATGCCCATATGACATTCGTGCAACTCTTTTAAAACCCTACTGCGACAAAAGTCCGGTATAACGACCCTATGGCCCCACATTATACAGCCTAACTCTTCATATAACTCTGCTTTTCGATTAAAATACGGTTGCATCGTTTTAAACTCATTTGTTTCGGGCCACTGATCTCTTAAATACCCTAATACTCGGCTCAACGCAGGATCACGTTGCGTATACTTTTTAATAGTATGGTAATCTAGGGATAATGCGTCTTGAGCAAAATGCAAGTAAGTTTGCTCCGGAATCTCTCGCGCGTGCCCGCTACTACTACTCTTGACCGGTAACCGTGACAAACCGTCCGCGCCGTTCGCTTTTGTATTAACGTATTCAATGTCGTATGTATACGCAGATAACTTTACAGCCCAGCGTTGTAACCGACTAGCCGCCATCGTGGGCACACCGTGTTTAGGTCCGAAAATGCTAACTAACGGCTTGTGATCCGTGCGCAAAACAAAACGTCTTCCATACAAGTACTGATGCAGTCTCTGTAAACAAAAGACAATAGCCAGCGCTTCCTTATCAATCTGGGAATAGTTTTTTTCCGCATCTGTTAATGACCTTGATACATACGCAACCGGTTTTTCGATCCCCCCTGCGCTCAGTTGTGTCAAAACTCCTCCAATGCCCCGGCTCGACGCGTCACAGGTACAAATCAGCTGTTTACTCGGGTCATAATGCACTAAAACCTCGGCGCTTGTTAGAATCTTTTTTATCGCGGAAAAAGAGTTTTCACAATCTTTATTCCAGTTCCACGCCACATTTTTTTTTAATAAGTTATATAGCGGGGCCAGTACCATACTTATATTTTTAACGAATTTGGCATAAAAATTCACTAAACCTACAAAGGAACGTACTTCGTTAACATCGCTCGGCCTAGGTATTTTTGTTATCGCTTCTACCTTACTAGGGTCCACTTTTAAACCCTCCTTGGAAATAATGTACCCCAGATATTTGACCTCCTCCACCATAAATAGACATTTCGTTTTTTTTAACTTTAAACCGTGCCTATGCAACCTGCTAAAAACCCGTTCCAACGTTTCCAGATGTTCCGCCTTTGTCTTCGTGGCTATTATTATGTCATCAAGGAAAAACTCCACATATGGTATATCGTGTAATAGGTTAGACATAATACGCTGAAAAATGCCGGGACTCGATGCTAACCCAAAAACTAGCCTATTATACATAAATAGCCCTCTGTGAGTATTTATAACCGTAAATTCCTTGGACTCGTCTAATTCTACTTGGTTGTAGGCCTGCGAAAGATCTATTTTCGAAAATATCTGCGCCCCATTTAGCCCCACGAGCAAGTCGTCTACCCTAGGTAACGGAAACCTATCCACTAATAACACAGGATTTACTGTGATTTTAAAGTCAGCACATAGACGTAAACTACCGTCGGGCTTCCTGACGGGTACCAGGGGAGTGGCCCACTCTGAAGTATCTACAGGTTCAATAATACCTTCTCGCAGCATTTCGTCCAGCTGCGCGTCAACTTGGTCCTTGATCGCATACGGCAGGGGGCGCGCCCGACAGTACACCGGCGCGGCGCCCTCGCGCACCCGCAACGTCGCCTTACCGCCCGTGAACCGCCCGAGTCCGTCACTGAACAGTTCTTTATACCTGTCAATTAAAAGCGATAAATCAGTACACTCGACTTTGAAGTTACTTATGTCGTGCGCGTCGTGGGTTTTTTCTAAAGCAGGAATATTAACTTTTAGCTCAACCAGCCAATGACGACCCATTAACGGAGTTGATCCGCCTTCCACAACAAATAATTCTAACATTTTTTCTTGACCTTTGTACTTAACAATTGGTTTAATAACGCCTACCGGCCTTATCTTCGTGCTATTGTACGAATTGAATACATAATCTGACTGACAAATTGGTCTATGTTTAAAATATTTTAAATAGGTATTTTTACTAATACAGGCCATAGCTGCTCCCGTGTCCACTTCCATATTCATTTCCACATTATCAACCCACAACTTAATGCTCACCGGTTTGTAGCTGTTCAAACACAACTGATGGAGATCACCATCCAGCTCAGCAAAATCCTCCGACTGGCCGAAATTCGTGGAAGTCCCCTGCGCCGCTGATTCCAGGCTAAACAGGCCGGAACGACCTCCTCCTCTGCCAGCCGGTCCCTTGCGCTCTGGGCAAACTCGCTTAAGGTGGCCTTTGTTGCCGCAGAGCCGACACACGAAATTCTTAAATCTGCACTCAGTGCTGGCGTGATCGCTCGCCCCGCACCCGTCACAAAGCGCTGCACCGGTCGGCCGCCGAGCCGGCGCTGAGCTTACGCTCCTGCGCCGCCCGCGCCCCTGCTGCGCGTGCGCTGCCCGTGCTGCCAAGGAGTGTACCGCGCCCGTGCCCTCTGCCTGGCTCCGAGCCTCGCCTGGTCCTGCCTGGTCCACGGCCGCCGCGTCTCGCTCCGCCCCTTCTAACGCACACGCTAGCCTCACTGCACGCTCGTATTTCAAACCGTCCTCCGCGAATAACCGCTGCCTAATGACGTCACTTTTTAACCCACATACCAGCTGATCACGTAAATTGTCTTCTAGTCCCGCACCAAAATCACAATATTTAGCAAGTTTCTTTAATTCCGCTATGTATTGTATAATGCTTTCATCTGCATTCTGCCGCCGTCGTCGAAAGTGGTACCTTTCCGCCATGATGGACCGCTTGGGTTGTAAGTGCTTACGTAACGCCTCTGTGACTTGTTCGTAGGTCATATCTGCCGGCTTCTTCGGACTAACCAGGTTGCTCAATAAATCGTAGGTTTCCTCGCCCATCACCGCAATTAAAGTAGGTAGCCACAAATCCGACGCAATGGTATTCACTTTGAGGTACATCTCTAACCTCTCGACGTACAGTGACCAGTTGCCCGACGCCGCGTGAAACTCGCCAATTTTGCCGATCGTCATTCTTGAGGTACTTGCGGTCCTCTCCAGCAACAATAAATCCCAAATCCTCGTTTGCCAATGAAGTATATGGGAATCGGAAACAAACACACAGTCACAGTTCAACGGTTATATTTGGAATGCCAAACGATAGGTACAAGAGTTCGATCTACCCGCTTGTATACATAGCAAAATATAGATGTACCTACACTACAAGGTCTAAGCTCTGCGTTGTCGTCAGTCTCTGTAACGTGACTTACATTTATAATAGAGAAGGTGTGTAAGCTGAAGAGGGCAGCACAAGGACGCACGTGTTTAATGGCGCAAAGTGCAATGTCACGTTAAAGTTGCTTAATTAGTCCACTAGATGGCAGTACCTACAACGTGCAAAGGTACGTGAGTCAAATGTTGGAAGCAGCACTGTCTATTGGCGTCGAGTAGTATCAGTTTTCGATTAAGACCAAAAGATGGCAGACTCCAACGCGCACGGTCCCTATACAGAATACATATTGACAGTCTTCTCCATTAGTGGTCTCTGGCTCCGAGTAAATTGGTGGCACTCCCCAATGCTAATTCCAGCTTTCAGTTACATTTGAACGTTTCGGTCGGTGATAGTTTTAACGGGTTTAGCGATTCACTGCCATTTGAATTGATAAACAACTGTTCAATATTTAAAGGGTTCAGACTTAAAAGGTGCTCGCACAAGTTGAAAGCGTAAATTCAGTTTAATTAGGATACAGATTACTAGGAGATGCTTAGGATATTTTAGGAGAGGAGAGGACACAAAAAAAATGAAACAGCTAGAAATAAATAATTTTTTAATACAGTCGCTCAAAAAAGTGCTTTTCTTGTAGTGGTTTAGCGTGCGGAAAGTTTGATATCGCGCACTAGTGCTTTTTATTTTTCCAGCCAATCACAGCTAATGACAGTGACAGACAGCTAATCACAGCGCCGCACCGCACCGCGCGGAGCGTTCGGATACATGTACTAAAGTAACCTCAAAGTGAATAATTGTCAATTTTATAATTTTTTCGCAACTGTATTAAAAAACGTCGTTCGATACTCGTGCGTAAATGTCATTCTTGTAATGACATACTTTCCGCACTAATATCGAAATGTACTATTTTGCTATTTACAACCGAGTGACTCGCTTTGCATAGAGCCTGTGCAAAGTTCGTTGCCAAAATCAAAGAAATCAACTTGGCTAACGTATGTATCTAAAACAATACCTTTAAATATGTTATAAATAAATAAGGAAATCCGGTAAGGGTTATATTTCCTAGGACACTTATTTGGATTACAATTAGTGCTTGGTTAAAATAACCAAGAATGTTTAGTAATTATTGATTTTTTGTCATTAACAAAGCTTTATTCTGTGTTTTAAATGTCTTGGTTGTATGCCACTAAAAATATCTTAACCGAGCCATATTGGTACGGTCAAGGACTTAAATTGTTGAGCCATTTAGGGTTCACTTTACATTGGACATGTCATAGAGTAAGTATTAAACAAAAGAAGATAGCTTGAACCGTAAATGGCTCAACAATTAAAGTCCGTGACTGTACTTTGCTATTTAAAGCTCATTTTTTTCCGTGGAGGTTTTATTCAACGTTTGTTGTAGTTGATACTTTTCAAGCTTTTATGGTTGTTTAATACTTACTCCAAGAACTGTCCAATGCAAATTAAACCCTTAAGGGTTAATGGCACAATAAATAAAGTCCATGGTATGCTAACAAGTTCTATCGTATCCTGCCGACTCTGCCAATGAGGTTTTTGTATGGGGATTGCTAGAGGTTTCTTGAGGGTTGGGATTTTTCAACCAACTTTTCGAAATAGGTTCTTAATTCATCAGGATCTTTGTTTTTTGATATTTTTAATGTATGTTCACCGATTATTCGAAGACCGATTTCGAAAAATCCTTTTTTGGATTGAAGGGTATACTTGACAGTTGGTGCTGTTGTCACCAGGTGCCATATTCTAATTTTAAAATGTATAAACAATACATTAACAACACAATCTGTCTTAAACATAACCCCAACTAACTAAGTAACTCCTCTGGCTTAGCGACCCGAAGTGAGTCTTGGCCTCCGACACGAGATGGCGCCAAAGCGTCCTGTTTTGTGCGATCTCCTCCCAGTTTTCTGCTTGTAGGGCGCCTAGATCTCTTTCGACCTGGTCTCTCCAGCGGTACCTAGGACGACCTGATGGACGTCGACCTAGAGGACGTCCAACGTAAGCTCATAACCCCAACACTTACCCAATAATCAACCAATATTGAAGTCGTATCGTAGTTGCATCGCAGTAATTTCAAGCAAATTCCGTCATTTTTGATTCTGACGTGTAGGCGTTAGCTGTATTGTGTTGTTATTGCATTGGATTTGCATTGAAGTTGGATCATGTCTGTGCGTGTTTTAAAGTTAGAATACGGCCCCTGGTCAAGATGATTGACAACTGATAAGTTAACAGGTTGTAAATCAAATCAGCCATATAAAGTTACCTCAGTTTCACATGTAAACACGTACTTATGAGATTACCTACATATATATTTATTGTTTTTTTTAATTCTTTGATCCTTTGTCATACAGATTAGCACAATAAGAGCATGACTTTAACAAATAAGTTAGCACAATCATAAATCCTCATTTCACGCTCAATTATTCTGCGAAGAGAGCATATGTTTCATTGTCATGCGAAGGTGAGATAGAGCCTAAAATATAGCGAAAAACGGTGGAAAAATAGTGAAAACTATTTTTAAGATAATGCTAACATACCTTGATATTATTTTAAACCAACCTCAGAAAGGTGTGTCGTTTTCAAGCAAAAGGTACATTTGTCGGTTGTTAATAGAGTATATTTGTAAATGAATTATTATGGCAGTGATACCTTATTGATAACCTACAATGATGTACCATTTACTTGAAAACACATTCTTTGATTGTATCTGCATACGAGTATAAGTATCTATTTCCTGAGTTTACAAGGGCGGCTGGACCAATTTGCAAAAGTAAAATTTCTTATTGGTCCAGTTGCCATCAGGTCAAGATCTGATGGTAAAATCTTGGAAAAATTGAAGAGCGTTTTCCACTCAAAAACGTTTGCTGTTACTATTTCAACTGTTTTGTAAAGTTATTTTTTAATTCTTAAAGATAAAATAATTTTAAACAAAAAAAGAACCGATCACGATTCACGATCCGCTATTCCAAGTGGAAGTGGCCGAGTTGCTGTAAAAAATACTGAAATCACTATAGGTGCGCCTATAATAGTTAAAGAGTTCCCTCGGTTTCTCCAGGATCCCATCATCAGACCCCGACTTGGTGACAATGGGGCCATCTAGGGGTTATAACCGTTCGATTAAAAAAAATTGAAAATTGGTTCACTATTCACGGAGATATCGAGTAACATACATACAAAAAACCGGCCAAGAGCATGTCGGGCCATGCTCAGTGTAGGGTTCCGTAAACTGAGACCATTAATTCAAAAGGTCGTTTCTTACGGGAAATTCGGCGGCGCTTACGTCATTTTTACTTACGTCCTTTCACTATGGGTTTTTGAATGATAACTCAAAAACGGCTCAACCGATTTATTTAAATATAGTTTTCATTGAAGGTACTCATTAGGCCTCAGTTTCATGATTTTTTTCAAAATTTTAGGACCCACGATTCAAAAGTTAAATGGGGGGGGACGTCCTGTTTTAAACTTTTGGAGCTATTATTTCCGAAAGTATTAGTTTTATCCAAAAACTGTTTTAAAAGACCCAATTTTTTTTTAAAATACCTATCCAACGATACCCCACACAACTTGGTTGGAACGAAAAAAAATTTCGCCCCCCACTTCACGTGTACGGGAGGTACCCTAACCAAATATATTTTTCGCGTTTTTATTCTACCGTTTTGTCGGCTTGGTTAATGCACATATTCAAACCAAATTTCAGCTTTCTAGTGCTAACGGTCACTGAGCTAGACCGCGGACGGACGGACGGACGGACATGGCGAAACTATAAGGGTTCCGTTTTTGCCATTTTGGCTACGGAACCCTAAAAAATTAAAATGATAAAAAAATCTGTCGATTTGAGAAACTCCTCCTTTTTTGAAGTCGGTTAAAAAAACGTTACTAAAAAACTGAAACATTTTTTTAATAAAACTGGTATTCCGCCATCGCTTATGCTTGAGGCTCAACCCTTACCCTACTCCACTATGACAGCAGCCTTAATGGCCCAAGCCTATATTGTGCTACGATTTATTTTCATTTTCTTTGTTTTTATTGTTATACGCGTTCAAGACGTAAATTAAAAAGTATGATACAATAGGCACTTAACTCTTTCAGTTAATGACGATGATTGGAGGTTACAATTACCTGAAACAATAAAATAAAATTAGGTACATAAGACCAGAAAACTCTTAAAAACTACAAAATTGGGTCACAATGTTAAGAAATAATATAAACATACATAGAGAATATCGGTAATAACTTTTTCTCAAACATGCAATGAAATGTCTTCGTTATGTGCGTCATAATAGGCTTCAAAGTATAACGTTTAGGGCGGATCAACTCCAGAGAACAGGTAACGATTTTCATATAAAATTGAAGGCCTAGGCCGGGAAGTAATTTTTTTTTATTTCCATTCCACATATGTTTGTGGCACAGGATCATGGCATTCAGCCATTTAAGGTTATAAGCGAGATTTACTTTTTGGTTCATTTGACATTCTGCCACTACTTATGCATATTAAAAAAAAACAATAAACATCATGATTTTTTTTGAAATTTTTTTTAATTTAATTTTTTTTTTGCAAAACTTTTTTTGAGCAAATTTTTTTTGTTTTTGTTTTGAAAAAAAAATATTTTTGATTTTTTTTTGCATTTTTTTGTTTTTTTTTTGAAAAAATATTTTTTTTATTTTTTTTGGCTTTTTTTTATCTTTTTTTTGTAACGTTCTGAATTTATTCAGTCACCATATACATTATTAATACAAGTTTACGAGTAGACTTTTGCCTTACGTATGTCAAAAAAAAAAATTGGATAATTTTCATATTTATTTCATTGCATGTTTGAGAAAAGCACTATACATACCTCGGCGTGAAAAGGGGTTGCCAGCCTCGTAACTATCCGTCTATATAACTCAGCCGGCAACCCCCTACTTCCCGCCCTCTGTAGTAATGTACTATATTGCGAACCGAATTGTAAAGACTTGGAACACATTACAGTCAGCATCAAATATATTGTAACAGTCAAAGTGATCAAATAGTTCTTCAAACCATATAATATTTTGTATGGTGTGACGAACTTAGCTACTCTAGCTGTTACAATATATTTGATGTAGACTGTACAAGTTGTGAACTCCAACAGTGTTAAGTATGGATATATCATTTAATCAGTTAACAAAATATACTCGTCAAAGATAGCTAAAAGAGTGAAACAGTGTTTAAAGAACTATGATTTAGACTTATTAGCGCGGGCTACCTCTCTAAAACGATATAATAAAGCACACAGCCCCCACCTGGTGCCATATTCTAATTTTAAAATGTATAAACAATACATTTACAACACAATCTGTCTTAAACATAACTCCAACACTCAACCAATAATCAACCAATATTGAAGTAGTATTGTAGTTGCAACGCAGTCATTTTCAAGTAAACTCCGTCATTTTTTATTCAGACGTGTAGTCGCAAGCTGTATTGTGTTGTTATTGTATTGGATTTGCATTGAAGTTGGATCGTGTCTGTGCGTGTTTTAAAGTTAGAATACGGCCCCTGATTATAAGCAATCACCGTAGCCTATAGAAGTCTGGATCTCCAAGGGTAGCCGACTCTCTAAAAATCTAGAGTGTATAGAAGAGTTTTGACCTGTTTTATGTAAATGAATTGATATGATTTTTTGTAATCACACTTTATATGTAAAACACGTTTCTGCATTGAATTATCATATCAAACAACACGAATAATATAATTTTGTGCAAAAGTTTAAAAAAATTGTACCACAAATATTACCACATAGCGTTTAAAAACATAATGTGACAACCCTAAGTTATACCTGTCTTTGTTCATTACACCCATGATCAACCATTACCCCTGTAATCGCGGGTAAGCGGGTAACGCGGGTAATGCGGGTAACGCGGGTAAGACGGGTAAGCGGTAAACCGGATGAGACTGCATTATCTATGAGGACGTAAAAAGCGTTCGTCACGACGCGATACATGACATGTAGGGTTGGCATAAAAAGCCAATTTCTGGGCTTTTATGACTCGAGTGGAGGTATTTTTATCCGACTAGAATAAAAACAAAAAATACCTAGGCAGTACAGTCGACTACAAAGAAATGTATCCATCTTTTTGTTGTCGATTGTACCATAAAAGTTATTTTTCTTTTATACAAGGTGTAACAAAAATGCTGGTGATCCTTTTAAGGGCATAATTGGTATCGTATTCTAATTACTTTATAAGGGTTTTGTATGGAGAGTTGGTCAGCTGGAACGACGTGTCCCATATTTAAAAAAAAATTTTTTTTCGCGTCCAAAATTTTTTTCTTCTCTTTTTCTCTCTCGCAATATGATACAAATCATGCCCTGGGATCACCAGTATTTATGTTACACCTTGTACTTTGTGTATTATCAAAATTTTCCCACATTTAGACTGTACTAATTAGATTCAGAAAAAGACAAAAATACGTAACCGAAATACCTGAATTAAGTTAAAACCGGAATTTCAGTTCAAAATCAGTTTTCCCAAACTTGACAGTTACCTAACAGTTTTCCCAACTAGTTTTCCAAAATCCTACGAAGTATAAATTGATTCTCGGATCAGAAGGAACACACTTTCCATGCAAAGGCCCTTGCTTAAGCTCTGCGCTCAAGAGAAATGGAAACAGGTTACTCCGTCCGTGTAGATATTTCCACACAAAATGACCTGTTTTCATTTGTCCATAAGTTTCCAATTTGAAAATGATATGCTCGAAAATTAACTTCCTTTATTGTTTTTTCCTTCTAATGGATGGATATTTATTTTCGCAAGTTCACGTGATTGTATTTGCTCACGCTACCGCAGTGTACAGTCAACGCCATAAATATGTTTACACGTTTGCACCTTACTCCTTTGTAATAAGGTCCAAAAGTGTAAACATATTTTTGACGTCGACTATACAAGTAGGTACTTATGTTTTATAGTCCCGTAATGTAATAGAAAACCACAAAACACTTACACGCTCCTAATGAAGCCAGCAATGCTCTTTTATTACTGGCTTACGGGTGCCATGGACTCAGCAGACTCGAGTCTGAGTATTTACGAGACTCTTTTATATCGAGTCGCAGGCAAAATACAACATATCGTAAGCGGCTACCGTAACTTATACACGGTGCCCGTGAGGATTGCGGGAGATTTTAACAGTGTTTTCCTGATCATAATTGGAGATTTTACATGTTTCTCTTATTTTCATTTTTATTCTACATCAAAAATGTATCATAATTACAAATTACAAAATATTACAAATAAACTTTCTTGAAATGTTAACATTTCACTAATAAACTAAGAAAATGTGTGAAAATCGCTAGTATATGTTTTAAATGTAAATATATTATTAAACAACGGATATATTTACATTTGTACTCATGGAAATATGTAAAACCGTTTGAGTTTAAAACAGAGTTTTAAATTCTAACCAGTACATTAATAAATTCTTATAATTTAACAGAGTAGGTAAATATGATAACAATGAACGCAGTAAAAACAGCCAATAGAGCAAAAGCATATAGTAAAGTTGCAGTAATAACTAGATTGCCGGCCGCCGACTCGACTGTTGCATTGCCGTCTATTTTATTACATTTCTTTGTGAACAGGGTGACCATAATGTGATCATTATAAGTTATATTATAACAGTCTCAGAAAAATTCTATTGATGCGTTTTGTTTTATTCATACTGGTTTACATTTACGTTTTTATAGAATGCATACACAAAAATAATCACGTGAATTGGACATTTTGGCCTATTAAGTGTTTTAAAAAAAACTGAATTATATTATATTGCATATGGTTAATGCATTGGAGTCGTATTGAAGTCGGATCGTGTCGAAACGTGTTTTCAACTTGGAAAACCCCTGTCTGTTTTAAAGTTCGAAGTAAGTAATAAATCAAGCAAGGAGAATTCTACGAAAGAACACGAAAAATCTAAAACAAAATATCTACGAGTATTAAGTATCAACTAATAACTCAAATTTGTTTTAATTGAAAAGAATCAATTAGCGTTTAGTATTACAAAATGAATAAAGACCACTAGGCTCAACAAATAAATAATCGATCAACATTTTGGTAGACACTGTTAGCTCACCGAAGGAAGCCCACTAACTGCTCGATAGGAGAAATAATTCGTGTATAGCTGAATTTTGGTGAAGTTGTAGATAAAGGTGTCTTACACAACATACTAAAAGTACTCGTGGTTAGGGGCGCCGCTAACGGGGAGAGGGGGGTGTAAAGGTCCCCTTTTTTGGCTTTTCGTTAATAACTCAGTAGCGGTGGCTCATACGAAAAAATGTTCTTCTACTTAATTAATCCACAAATGATTTTGTACAAAAAAGGTTCTTGTAAATATTTCTGTGACACAACAATTCATGAATGTAAATATTTTGTTATGCTATGTAATTATAATTAGTCAATTATAATTACTTAATATTCGTACGCCATAATTATGGTAAAAATAAGGATTGAACTTGAATGTTTGTAACATCCTTTTATACCCTTATTTATGGCAACCCTTATTTAATTGAATTGAATAACTGTGTACTATTTTTAATATTTAGTGAAATAAATACGGCAAAGTTGTTAACTATCAAGCCAATTAAGTAAAGTAATGCAAAGTTGTTGAGTTCCGGTAATATCTGGCCAAATCCGGTTCAAATTGGATTGCTCTCCGACTTTTGAAACGATCGGATTTGGCGTCTATTTTATTACATTTCTTTCAGACTAGGGCGACCATGAAATATTCATCGAGACGAGGATAAAAAAATATTTTTAAAGACATAAAATGTTATTACACATCTTGTAAATAAGACGTTGGTTTCTAAAAAAAATCGGTGCAGGCAGTCACTGGCAATAGTATCTTCGTACATGAAGGCCGCAAAAATATGTGACACGCTTTTATTTCAATTTGTAGGGCTATAAGAGCGTGTTACATATTTTTGCACCAGTGTAGGTATTTCGGGTTAAAGAAATTTATTGTCTCATAAGAAATTTACATTTCACTTAACGAGAACTTAAGATTACGCTAAAAATATTATTATTTTATCCACTTGTTATCAGGCGAGCTACTTACCGCCCGTACTTATTGAAATGATGAACCTAACCTAGCCTTACCGTACTCAGAACGCGTATCATGGTTGTCATTTTATCGCCTATCACGTCATGCGTCACTTTCGCACGTATATACTAAATAGAACGTGACAGCTATGGTGACAGGCGATAAAAACCCGACCATAATTAGGCTACCAGCAAGGCTAGGCTAGCACATCTTACGTTCTTGCGCGACTCTCCGTACTTCAAGCGCGACTCGAAGTATGAAGTGACAGGCGACAACGTAAGATATGCTAGCCCGCCAGCACCGTTAGCACAAGACAGAAACGACAGTATCTCGCGGTCGAGATAGACAACTGTCACTTTCTGATGAATTCAGTTAGACAGTGACAGATGTCTATTTCGACTGCGAGATACTGTCGCTTCACTCTTGTGCTAACCATGCAGGTATCGCAATATTCACGCAACAAGTCTCAGAATCTATCCGTCTCTTCGCTTTAATCATGGCCACTCTTCCCGTTAGGTTCGTCAGAAATGTCGTTTTTCTGTTTTCATCATTTCCGTAGTTTATTGAATTCCCACAGGCTACACTGACAGTTCCATTCCATTACGAGATTATTGCCGAATGAACGTCGAAGTGAGTTCAAAGTGATTTTTTTCTTGTTTTACGACAGCTTCAAAAGCAGATGCTTAAAGAGATTAAACATACCTATACATAAAGCATGGAAAAGATCAGTTGGAAAGAAAAGAAAACCAATCAAGAAGTTTAAAGTATTGTAAAAGAGAAGAGAAGTTTGTTGAGAACATAACAGGAGAGGGAAGATGCTTAGACACCTGCTACGGCACGATGAGTTTATAAGAAACATCATAAAAGGTAGAGTTGAAGCAGAAAACAAGCCAGGAAAGCCAAGGAGAGCATACATGGATCAAGTAAAGGAAAAAATAAACGTCGTGTCCTATCAGGCTGTAAAGGAGAAGGCAAATGACAGACAGGCATGGAAATTACTCCACCGATAAGAGCCTAGCTCTTAAATATATGATGATGGTGATGATACCTAAAGACACTTAGGTATGAATGTTAGTAAGGATTATTCGAAAGGTCTTGCAGTGAATATCTAGTAGTGATGTTTTTTAAACTTGATAACGAATAAAGAAGTTCTAGATTTGGTAGGAGAGAAGAGATTTCTTATGAAGACGATTGAGAACAGGAGAGGCAATATGTTAGGGCACCTAATACGACACGACGATTACATTAAAACCATAATAGAAGGGAAAATAAAAGGAAGAAGGCGCCGTGGGAGGCCTAGACGGGCGTTTGTAACCCAGGCTAAGGAAAAGGCTAATGTAGTGTCTTATCGGGAGCTTAAAACAATTGCGGAGAGGCGAGATGAGTGGCGGTCACTCCACCGACAAGAGCAAAGCTCTTAAATAGATGATGATGATGATAACGAATATTACGCCTTACAGATGAAGTGTCTTCTTTACGATTAAGGCTGAGTATCCACCAGAGCTGAACAGAACTGAAATATGTTTCTTAAGAGCTTCCTAGAGCTGCGCTGTGCGAGGGCATGTATATGTAAAAGAAGAGATTCTATTGGTTCTCAAATACACATTCCTCGCAAGACATCCTCGATTATCTCTGGTGGAAACGCAACCTTACTCAGATTGTAACTCAGGGTTTTAAGTTGGAATACAGCTCAACTGTTACGAGCCGTAGGAATGAACTGGAGAGAGGCCAAGACCGTTGCTCAGGACAGAAAGGCGTGGAAGGATCTTGTGCGGGCCCTATGCACCTCCGGGGTGCCCTAGGAACAACAACAACAACAACAACAGCTCAACTGTTGATGTTAAGAAAACTCTCGAGAGCAAAAGTTTCGGGTCACTAGCATTTTCTTGAATATCTTAAAAGATATTAATTTTAAAGATATTAAAGTTTATGTTACTGACCCGAAATTTTTGCTCTCGAGTGTAGTTATAACAATTAAAGTATCTAGTACACATAAATAACTAATATGGTACGTACGTGGAACTCAAAGAATTTAAATCCAATGTGTAGTACATTTTATTGTATTACTATATTGGACCTACACAATAAATGACAATATATTTTCTGTCCGGTTCACAAAGAGTTTATCCATTTCATCGTATCAAAGCTTAATAACAATTTCAAAAAAGCTTTGTTCAAAAAAAGTACAATTTAATTAAATGAAGCCCGCAAACCCACAGTAACGAAAGCAAACAAATCCATATAAAGCTCACGTGTGTTACGACCTTTATCTTTTAAGTGATAAACAAACATGAAAAGCCTATGTGTGTAATAAATAGCTGATCAAGAATGAATCCTATTTCGTCGGAATAAGGATTCCCTATGTTCAGTTAACTATGTATGAAATTCGTTGATGTTAGGACCTTTTTTATTTAAGAAGGTACAATGCGAGTCCAATAATGGCGGTCAAAGGCCACATAATAAACAAGTTTATATCGGTCAGCTTGTGGGATGTGAAATGGTTCAGTTACATTAACTTAAATGAAGATACTTCTGAAACTATAATTAAAACAAAAAAAGAACCGACTTTACTTAGGATCCGCTATTCCAAGAGGAAGTGTCCGAGTTGCTGTAAAAAATACTGAAATCACTATAGGTGTGCCAATAATAGTTGAAGAGTTCCCTCGATTTCTCGAGGATCCCAGCATCAGATCTAGACCTGGTGACAATGAGACCAACTGTGAAGTATACTCTTTCAAACAAAAAAAGAATTTTCCAAATCGGTCCAGCCGTCTTCGAATAATCGGCACATAAAAAAATTGCAAAAAAACAAAGATCTTGACTAATTGAGAACCTCTTCCCTCGAAATCTTGAAGTCGGTTGAAAATACATATTCGTACTAAATGGATTAGCTTATCATTCTTGATTAAATAAGTAAAGGAACAGACAGACAGACGTAGGTTGTCAGATTTAAATCGAAATACTTGTACTTATAGCCAATGATAACTTTGTTGTGATTGGTCAATCACAATTTTTTTATAGCGGAAAATACCGTATTGGCTCATATTCAAAGCTGGGAAGGGGGTGAAAGGATAACTGTCAAGGAAATATCGGGGCCGTTTTCGAAAGCCATTTTTCACTGAGGACGCCGTCCATGTATCTTTAATCGTAGGATCGCATGAGATGGCATAGTTTTAAGTATAAATCGCGTAAGTATCATAAAACGCGTCACACTGCCCATTCACGTAACTTACGAGCGTTTAGAATTAAAAATCACAGCGTTTTCTAACGCGGAACGGCTTTCGTTATGTAGATGAAGTGAGACAAATCATTAAATATTTTATGGGGTAATTCCGTATACCTACTCTCTATCTTAATTACTGGTGTATACCATTTTTGAATAATTTCAACTGTAGTGCTTCTTGAAACATGTTCATATTATAAGAACAGTGTACCTTATAGAATTAACGTCCTTTGCACATCTCCGTTGCGGAATCGTCATCGCGCCACCGCTGCTCGTTTTCGCCGAGTCCGTAGTTTGAAGCGCAAAACAAAAGTTATCCTGCTCTAACGCTGGATCTACCTTCGGGCTGTCTTTGTCACGCGCGGTTTCGCGGTCGGTATTCTAGTCCGCGTTCACATCTCCGCGCTGTTTTCGCTATTGTTGTAGCGGATGCTGTTTCGTAGAGGAAAGCGAGTCTAGACATCATGAGTTATTCGTGAGTTACCTACCGGCATTCAAAATGTTAAATCCGACGATATAAGATTCATAATACCAGCTTACAAATAATAAATAAATAAATAAATAATTTCACGCACATAACCTTTTCATTTTTGCTTACTCCATTGTAATAAGGAGCAAAAGTGTAAACATATTTTTGACGTCGACTGTACAGTGTATTTCCATGAAAAGTTACTGTTTGATTGTGTCGTCTACGGCCCGAGTTGAACTTGAAGCGATAGATATGACGTTTTTATCACTCTCTTTATGGCTTGAATATAAATCTTCTGAACATCTCAAGCCGATGCAGCGTCGCCTAATAGTGTAAATTTATACTGATAAAGATTTTGACGGTCGTGTTTTATTATTAGGTAGTTCTTGTTTCCTACTACAACGTATTATACGAGTATTCCCGATAATCACATGATCGTTATCCAGTGACGCCGTAGACTTGACGCACGCGACAGTTTTGGCTTCTTGCCGTGCGTCGAGTCCGTGGACTCACGCTAAATAGACACGCATCGCTTATTATTTTATAACTTCCTCTTCATCTTAATTCCTACTTCCGTCATAAACCTTGGCATCCCACATCTAATTACTGCGAGTTCCGTTACCATGTTTATTCTCTTGACCGGAGCACTTTTCATTTCATGCTGGCCATGTTCCAACTAACTCTTTAATCAAATTTAAACTCTATTCACAACCCTCAAAGTCCTAATTTGCTTCATCAAACTTTAAATTCCTTGACTAACAGCATAGAGTAACTTAAATAGTAGAGCAGAACAGCCTAAGAACTTTTGAAACTCATGTCGATTGCGCCCTCTGTCCGAAAGCCCCCTAAAGATACCCAAAATGTAAGAGGAAATGTCACCTGCACTGCTACTCCACCTAGTAGCTACTAGTATCAGGGGGCCAATTTTTGACTTTTGAGCGCCCGAAATCAAAAAATTTTAAGCTCGAAAATAGTCGCACACAAAAGCTTACCGCCAATTTTTTCGCATGAAATTAATAGTTTAAATACTCATGATTTCAAATTTCTATCGCTGTTATTTTTAAAACATAATTTCATCGTTTTATTCTGAGTTGTAAATCAGTCACTCTCGAGTCACTTTCGTTTCGAGTACTCGAATCTCAAAAATCACTTCCCTGTGCAGGTGACATTTCCTCTTATATTTTGGGTATCTTTAGCTGGCTTTCACGCAGATAGCGCGATTGACTTGAGCTTCAAAAAGTTCTTAGTGCTGATCTACCATTATAAGTTACTCTATGCTAACAGTGTCACGGAAATTCATGCTTTGTGTGTTGGCGATGAAGTTTAAAATGGTTTGCTGAGAGTGGATTAAGAGAGTGTATGAGGTTTTGTATCAAGAGCTGCTTCGTCTTTATGGGTAATTAACACATTTCGCGCTTAATTCGGAAGTTTTGATGGGTTTTAATTGTGGGAATGAAACTTGTCATTGCAGTTTGTATGTTTGTGTGTAATTAAAGTTAACTAAGTATGTAGCGAGGCGGGTTGGGTACGACATTCATAAACTTGGTAAGTGACAAAGTATGTAACGCTTTTTATATTTCTGGCAATGTCTGTACAGTCAGCAGAAGAAGTGTTTAAGCGATGCTTGATTAAATAAATCATCATCCTTCTATTTATTAATCATCATCATCATTAATACCACGACGGTGGCAAACAAGGAAACGGCCCGCCTGATGGTAAGCAGCTACAGTCTATGGACGCCTGCAATTCCAGAGGGGTCAAATATGCGTTGCCGACTCTTTACAAAAAGAAGGATTCACTGTCCTAGCGTTTGTCCCGTCTTTTTCCCTACGACTCTGTTGAGCTTGGGGTCCGCTCGACAACCTAATCCCAGAAATGGCATGACCAATTTTTTTTAAATACTTGTCTAAAATAATTTATAAACTTCATAATTATCAGATAACTTGCGTAGTTATACAATTGGAGTATTATAATGTTGGTATAGTCTATACCAAAAGAAACTTAACTTACTTTACCATTTCCAATGACTAAATATAAATATTTTCCAACAAAAAAAAGTTTATCCCATCAGACGTTTTCACTTAAAGAACTATAAATGGAGCGGAAACGTCATTTGAACTGTCAATTTATTTATTTGAATTGGGCTTCCATTTGGAACGGCCGTTAAAAGTTAGTCTTTGAAAAGTTACGGAAATATATATTAAAAGTTACGATGGTTGTTACGTAAATATTGGGATTCAATTTGTTCCGCCATTCGAAAAAATATATAATTACAGGGTAAAAATCGTGAATTTTCAAGCGTTTCAACGGTTCAAACGTTTATGAAATTCACTCGTATTGTCTTATTAATAGTTGATGGTGAGTCATAAGTATAATATATCTCTATTACTGAAATTAGCGAATGTATGAGGGTTGCAGTTGTTAAATGATAATTATGATGATGGAGCTATAGTATTTTGTGCAACAGTTACATAATAAGGGTTCTTAAGATTCGAGGGTCGAAGTTACAAAATGAGGCGAAGCCGAATTTTGTAAAAACAGACCCGAGAATTTTAACACCTAATTATGTACCGTTGCACACAATAGTTTTATACGAGTGCTAGGCAAACCAGTAAGCTTTGAGTTCGGCGAATGACCTGCTGCCTCTATACAATTGTCTTCAATCTCCTGGCGGATTGCATCGGCGCCCGCCTCGTCTACAGCGGCGGGCGGCGCCGGTGCGGGGCCCGCCTCGGTAACAGACCCATTACATCCCTAAGAATCGACTTTTGAGTCATCTTATGACAACATTTCTTAAAGTGTATGCTTTGAATTTACATGTCAGTCATTTTATTAGCAAATTAGAATGCAGGAGTAGAAAAAAGTTATTTTTAACACCAATAGAAATAGATAGAAGATCCTGTCATTGTCGCGCGACAAGTTTAGTTGCAGTTTAGGTACGTCGTTGTCAAAAACCCTTCAAAATGTAGGTCATAGTATGTAGTCTAGTCAAGAAAGTGACACAAAAAAGGGAAATTTCGTTGTCTATTAAAATAAACAGTTTCTTTTAAATATACTTATTACTATAGTTTGGCCAGAGTTTGTTCCACTTCAAGCATAGACAGGAGGAATAATACTGTCTTTGTCTAATGCTAGTACTCTCACTACTGAAAAAGGGATGGGTATAGCATGTTACTCTGACTGTTACTGCGCTTTTTGGTTTGCCAGACTATAGTTTGTAGTTTGAGATTTTCCTAAAAACATAATTGAAACATTGGAAGGCATACCTAATAATTCATATTATATCACGCACAATGAATGACACAAAAAAGTCAGTGAAACCGTTAAATTACTATAACACTATAACAGCCAAATTTAGTTACTCACAGAAAAATACCGACGAATTATTTAACAAGCATCTTAAATCCACTTTTCTAAAATTTCAAGGACTTACCTCTGTAATTATAATTTCATAAACTTCTGATGTAACTTAGACTTCACAACGCGATTTAAATAGCAACTTTCTGCTCTCATCACGAAGTTATAGGGTACATAATTGTATGAACATATTAACGAACTCGACAGTAAATTCCCGACAAGCGGATGCATTTTAAATTTTCTCATTATCAAGTTTCCTCAGTCACTTCCCAACAATATAACTTGTATATGCCTGCAAGCGCTGTATAGGGCAATATCATCATCATCATCATCATCATCATCATCATCTCAGCCATAAGACGTCCACTGCTGAACATAGGCCTCCCCTTTGGACCTCCATAAGTATCGGTCGGAAGCGACTTGCATCCAGCGTCTTCCGGCGACCTTTATAAGGTCGTCTGTCCATCTTGTGGGTGGACGTCCTACGCTGCGCTTGCGAGTCCGTGGTCTCCACTCGAGCACTTTACAAGGCAATATACGCTTGTATTATCATATCACTACATAGTACAAAACAAAGTCGCTTCCTGCTGTCTGACCCTATGTATGCTTAGAACTTTAAAACTGCGCAAGGGATTTTGATCAAGTTTTTTTAGTAGATAGAGTGGTTCAAGAGAAAGGTTTATATGTATAACTGCACCCGTGCAAAGCCGGGGCGGGTCGCTAGTGCATTATAATCAAGCTTTGTGTGGTAAGTAATAAAAGTACTACACGTTAAGTATAAGCAAAGGATATGTTGTATGAGGCCTTCACCTGAAAAGCCGAAAGTAAATAAATACAAAAAGATGTTTGAGGGCATTGAAAATTTCGTCAACTTATTTAGTAACTGAACCCATAGCTTAATTGGTAAAGCGATCGAGCCCCGGCAAGGCGTATCGATGTAGGGTTCGAGTCCCACTGGGTTGATTATTTTTTCAATGTTTTCAAAGTTTGTATTTGATTTAATAACAAACTATTGTTTGAGTGGAATGCACCACTTTAAAAACACGTAAAAATAATAAAGTATTAATATTGGAATTCATTTATCATATAATTCTGGCATCCTAGGTACCGACCTACCGACTGTGCCAATGCCAAAAATTGGCGCTTTTAGTAGTGGTTTCATATGAATAAACTGTTACGTACACAGCTTTATTACACTTAGTACCAGTAGTATAAACCTTTTCTGTGACAATTGTTATACCTTATATCGTGTTTCCTTTAATTCTGTGTACAGTCGCCATCAGATATATCGGAACGGCTAAGGCGTTCATAAATATCTGAACAACGCCTCCATTATCAAGGCGATAAAGTGCATGTTCAGATATTTTTAAGTACCTTGGTTGCTCCGGTATATTTGATGGCGACCGTACAAAGATACAATGCTCAAAAACGCGAATAAATCAACTAGCATTGATAAGTATGCTTTCAAATTATGCTTATCTTATG
Organism: Pammene fasciana; assembly: GCA_911728535.1. Classification (NCBI taxonomy): domain Eukaryota; kingdom Metazoa; phylum Arthropoda; class Insecta; order Lepidoptera; family Tortricidae; genus Pammene; species Pammene fasciana. Next base: position 457,873 of record OU452280.1, read on the forward strand.
CAGTCTCATTGCCCAAGTGAAATATTCAATAGAGTAGCCTGCATTTATTCAAATAGTCATAAGAACCATTCGAGACTCATTCAATTCTCTACCCTATTCCCGTACACTAAGTTCCACATTCAAACTGGTTTTTCAATGGTGTTTATGGTTTGTATTTATGGTGGGACAGTAGTGCAACTTCACCTGGCGATGCGCCAAGGCGTTCCGTTTCTGAGGCATGAAACTAGATGAGAAATGGTAATAATTGTTTAGGAATTTATGATTTCAGTCGCTATCTGATTGCGGTGTTGTTGCGCTTATTTTTCTTGATAGTGCTTTAAACACTAGGACATTTTGCGGCAATACAAAAGCAACAAGAGACTCAAAGGAAAGAAAATAAAAGAAAAAAGAAAAGAAAAAAAAGAAAGAAAAGAACTCAAAGAGGACCCAGTGTGTTGACGACGAGGGACCTCTCTTGTTCCTTTAGCCGTCAACACAGTGAAAGGGTCGGCAACGCGCATGTGACACCTCTGGAGTTTCAGGCGTCCATAGGCTACGTAGCTGCTTACGATCAGGTGGGCCGTATGCTTGTTTGCCACCGTCATTGTATTTTAAAAAAAGCAACACCTTCAAAATTAATATTTCTATCATTATTTTTCAACACTACATCACGTGTGTATCACTGCGAAAAGTCACAATGAGTAAAGGCGGAGTCTCTTTCTTTTTTTACGACCTTGCATTTGAGATTACTCAATTTCACTTTCAATTTATTTTTAAGGCCATTCCTCGATTCGGACAAGCCACGCCCATCCGTTAGAGACACGTTTATGGCTCCCGTGCACGAAAGAAGGAGATGCAGCGCTCTTAACGATCAGACTATTTGAACAAACTACGATAAATAAGCGAATCTATAAAGTTTTGTCTGATTTTGCTTCTGTGGCTTTTTAGATAAACCAAAATACCATATTTTTTACTTAGTTATATTGCTTAATCTCTTATAGTTTACGTAAGTTAAGAAAAATAAGGTGAAAAAGGACCCAACTTCGGATTTTTTTTCTATCGAGGCAACTTTCAGCAATCGTGTTTCGGCTTGTGCCAAAAACAAGAGTATATAGTCTAATAATATATATTCGAAAATAAATTCATTCCCTTTTCCCATTTAGTCACAAGAGCGTTTGAAAAAACATATAATTTTTCAAAGTAGCCCCCTTAACTGACTTCAAAAAAGGAGGAGGTTCTCGATTCGACTGTTTTTTTATCATTATTTTTTTTGTATGTATGTTACTTGATATCTCTCTGAATCCTGAACCGATTTTGATTTTTTTTTAATCGAACGGGTATAATCCCTATATGGTCCTGTTGGCACCAAGTCGGGGTTTGATGATGGGATCCAGGAGAAATCGAGGGAACTCTTCAACTATTATAGGGACACCTATAGTGATTTCACTTTTTTTACAGCAACTCAGCCACTTCCTCTTGGAATAGAAATCCTAAGTGAAGTCGGTTCTTTTTTGTTTAAAATTATTTAGTGTACAGTCGACGTCAAAGATATCGTCACGGACAAAGTTACAAAAATATGTTTACACGACTTTATTGTCTTAGCCATAAAGTCGCGTAAACATATTTTTGTAACTTTGTCCGTAACTATATCTTTGACGTCGACTGTACCTACTAAATAGACAAACACCTCTGCGCTGTATAGATACGTCTTTGACAGGTAATTTTCCATGTTATAACAATTTCGCCTCTACAGACATTTTCAACATTGACCGCGTACCTTGGCCTAACTAGGTAGTCTAACTATGACCTATAAAGCTCCCCTTTCTTAGTGATAATTAGGTGTTACCAAAAGGTGAGCGTGGTATTTAGCGCGTCTAATCCTAAAGGTCTCCTAAATGTTTCGGCTTTACAGAACTTGACAAAGATTAGAGTTCGGAAAGAGAAGTGCCATTGTTTATATGGCATCATACATTCTACGATATTTCTTTACAGATAGTTTATTATAGAATTTGAAATAGCCAGGTGGGTCAGTTGATGGAAATGATTATGGCACTATTTAATTAAAAAAATGATATCATGTTAAGAGCATTTGATTCAACAAAATATGTTATCATATCCTTGCCGAGGTTTTTCCAACGGGCTGCAGTTTGAGGTTCTTAAAAAAGGAGTGTATAGGTTCTTAAAGGGTATGTGATTCCTTTGGAGTTGTAGGCGTCCGTAGGCTACGGTAACTGCTTAACATCAGGCGGGCCGTACGCTTGTTTACCACCGTCGTGGTATAAAAAAAAGAATAAATACACACGAGAACAAAAGTTTCGGGTCACTAGCATTTTCTTGCATATCTTTAAAATGAGTACCTATCATTTGAGATATTCAAGAAAATGCTAGTGACCCGAAACTTTTGCTCTCGAGTGTAATCAGTAATTAATAAATGTTAAGTTGAAACTTGACGTTACGGGTAATTAATAAATGTTAAGGTCAAGCAGGTTACATTTAACACTAACATAACATCAAACTTTTAACCGTGAACTCTTTATATTCACTCTTGCCCCATTAAATGTACCCCGAAATTCACAAATGGCCCTATTCCGAAGCGCAAACTAATAAAAACGATTTTAAACCCGTTCCAATAACGCCCGATAGCCCCTAAGGCGTGTTTTACCGTCGCTTTAACCCCTTTATAGTTCTCATTTACAGTTTAAGTGTCGTTTGTATCGTAAACGCGTTTTTATTCGTGTATTAACCCGTGTCTGCACTTAGGAATAAAAAGTTTGTTGACGCTGCAAATCTGTTTTTTATGTTTTACGTAATTATAGTTTATATGGCTTTTACCTTTACTGTCTTTTTTTAATTAGACTAGGATCAAGGTTGTCAATAGTTGAACGGAAATCGCGGACGGCATAACGCCAACTAAATATAGAGCAAGGAGCAAGCGGCAATAGGGAATATTACGCAAAACTCTGCGTAGGGGGCGGCACTAGCACAACCAGAGGGCCTACCGCGAAACACGAAAATAAAAGTTTCGTTACCTGGTTCTCTGTCACTCTTACATATTAGAGTGATAAAGAGGCAGAAGTCGAAATTTAGATTCTTTCGATTCACGATAGGCCCTCTGTAAACAAACCGCCTTGCTGCACATATGACATATTTATTCGTTATAAATTATCTATGAAAACTTGTAAAAAACTGTTTAAGGCCTAGTATGTATTAAGAACTCCATGGTTTACCGGTGTGTTAGTGCTGCACTCTGGTGGCAGAACATTGCAGTAATATCCCCTATTAAAAAAATGAGAAGTATTGTAGTTTGACTTTTTTATTTTTTAAATTGTGGCAAATTATTTAATAAAGGGTTACTTACACAGAGAAAAAGTTGGGCAAAGAACCTATAACCTACGAACGTTTATACACTTATCCCAGAATTGTAAAACTATTTGACGCTTACTGATCAATCAACATAATCATGCTAAAACTGCAAGGAATTAGCAGTGACAATTTGTGTTTTTTTTTTCCCGACGTTTGGCTCGAATCGTTTTTATAAAAACATTACTTTTACATTTGTTTTATTGTAATTTAATATACATAAACATCGAGGCAACGGAAGACAATATCTAGTAGATTACATTAAATAACACAACACAGATCACATTTAAAAAATATAAACCCCCCACCCCCACTTAAAGGGGAGGCCTATGTTCAGCAGTGGACGTCTTATGGCTGAGATGATGATGACGAAAAAAAAAACTTCCCTATTAGCTGTTATTGGCTGTTATCAATAAAGAATTTGGACATTTTTATGTGAGTAATTTTGTATTACATACATTTTTTAAAATTTTAGTTTTTGTCATGTTGCTTGATTTAATGTATTTTTCTTGACTGTTTTTTAAAATTGTATGTTTTTTTTGAATAAATGATTAGATTATAAAGAACCCATCCAAATATTTATTTCACATTAATCCGCGCTTAAGCGACAAATTCCAAAATCTACCCAAAATAAACAACAATCCCGATCCGATCACCAATTAAATCTGAAATCCGCACTCATCCATGTATAAGCGGCTAGAAAAATGATCAAAAAAATGCGCAAAAAAGGCGGCTATCGCAAAACGCGGACGTTACCGACCCCCGGGCGGCTTGGATATAAATTACGATGTTATTGAAAATGTATTATGTTTGCATCGTAGTACAGTCAGCTACAATATCTGATGGGGACAAGCATAAAAAATGGCCTGCTACTGGGTAATTTGGCGACATTTACGTTAGTCATCATTTCATTTCGTGTTCCTTTTACGACGGAACATATTCGAATTGCTTCTTTATGGAGTTACGTTACTTTAATAAGTATACAGCCAATACTAAGGGCCGGTTGCACCAAATCGTCTGTTAACGTCAACGTAGTCGTTAAAGAATGTCCAAGATATTGATTTTAGTGACTTGACGTTTAGCCCTGAAGCGGGACAGCTCAAAGATAGCTCAACCCAGCTGGCCAACTACACTGCGCTTTGTGTGACCGCGTCTTCAAGACAAAGTTTGGCTTTGCAAGTCATACCCGAGCCTTCCTTCCTTGCAAGAAATAATTGACGGAGTCGCTGTCGCCGGATACGGCGTGGAGAAAATGATGAGTCGTTAAAAAAATCTTGTGTGAAAATTTAGACGGCTTTCTGTGGGATGACAGCTCCGTCGCTATATGATAAGTTTGTTAGTTATGCGTGGTCAACCCACCCTTGTCCGTGGCGGGTCACCATCTCGAACAAGTCCGAAAATGGAGGCTTACGACCTGAAGAGGAAGCATGCGCGACATAAAAAATCGGGAGCTAAATCACATAAAAATATTTATTTATTTAAATACATATACGATACAAATAGCGAATTGTTTGTCATTTTTTACTCCATATATTACTGTAACTAGGGCTTTAACTCAATCTATCTCATGGGTTTCGTCAAAATATCAAATAGAATTTTAAACAAAAAAAGAACCAACTTCACTTAGGATCCGCTTTTCCAAGTGATATAGGTGTGCTTATAATAGTTGAAGAGTTCCCTCGATTTCTCCAAGATCCCATCATCAGATCCTGATCCTGGTGACAATGGGACCAACTGTGAAGTATACTCTTTCAAACAAAAAAATAATTTTCCATATCGGTCCAGCCGTTTTCGAATAATCGGTGAACATACATAAAAAAAAATTGAGAACCTCCTTCGAAATCTTGAAGTCGGTTAAAAACGCACAGCCGACGTGGGATATGTACGAATGGCAGACGATTTAGAATGAACGTGATTTTTACACTATTGCAGGTAACTGTACCTACAATTTAGCCAGTGTGGATTTAGTTTGAGAAGTCGTTATGTAAAATGGAAATCAGAGGTGGAAATTTTGAAATCAACTCATTCCAAATCGAAACCCAATTAGTAACATAAATATGTTATGATTCGAAATATTTGGTTTGAAATATCATTTGACAAGTCCAAAGTCATTCGAATTAAAAATTAATTGAATTAATAAATAATACTAATTCGGAAGTCACGAATTTGAGGAGGGATGTTGTAATTTCTTTTCCGTTTTAAAATAAATAGTTTTATACTTAGGAGTCATTTAAATATTACAGAATATGACCATTAGATGAAACATTGCGAAAGATAGTTTGTTTGGGTACGTTTTGTAAAAAACATTCGATGTATTTAATAGTATGTATAAGTAGTCTATATTATCTATTTTATATATATGTGTATCGTCAACCTACTCCTCCTCGTAATATGAATAAAGGCAAAACAAAGAGAGCGATAACTGCTAGGGCGTACCCCGCAAGCGACGTGGAAAACAGAGATGCGAATCACATTAGTACCAAAGATATGGAGCGGGCGCAGATCAACACGCGGACAACCCAGGACAGAAAAACCTGGCGCCTTCGAACGAGGAGGGCCGACCCCAAATAACGGGACAAGGCAAAGAAGAAGAAGAAGAAGATATATGTGTATCGTCGCCTAGTACAGTCAGCAGCAAAAGTAGCTAAGCGGATAGGGTGTTCAAAATGAGCTGGACACGACTTTATTGTTAAGAGATGAAGAGAAATCGAAGGAACTCTTCAAATATTATAGGTACAGGTCTATCCTATAGTAATTTAAGTATTTTTCACAGTACTTGGCAAATTTATGGAAGATTGGAGTAACATCAAGTACTACAACTTTGCCCACGATGCACATGCACAACTTTGCCTGCCTAAAAAACTTGTTTTTTTTAACTGTATAAACAACTATTTATATCTTCCAGGAATAAGATATAAATAGCTGTTTGGTGAATAAGACCATGTTTTTCAAGCAAGGCAAAGTTGTGTATCGCAGGTAAAGTTGTAGCACGTGACGGTAGTAAATAATAAGATTCAACTATTAATTTCCCAAAATTGATCAATTCATCTTTCTCAGCCATCGATGGTGCTCAATTTTCTTTGTCTATGAAACCGTTAAGATATAGAAACTATTAACGCCTTTAAATTAAAATGTCGCGTACACCTTTTTTCTACGCAGTGTTGAGGACACTAAATATAATTAATTATGTTTATGTTTTTTGTTTGTATCATTCATTTACTTGGCTCTGTTTAATTACTGATTTTTATTTTTATTTCTATTTTATTTTTGTTTTGGTTTTATTTAAAAAAAAAATCTTCTTCTGTACCCGTTCGATGGCGCATGTGACGGCACTCTTTAGTCATAGTTTAGTCATAGTTTAGTTTTAGTTTTTGCTCTTAAGTCAGGCCCCCCCTGAAAACCAGCGTCGTGGTTTATTTGCCGCGGCATCATGCTGAGTGGGGATCCTTTTTAACGTCTTTGTGTTGTTTGATTTCTTGCTTTGTTTAGTGTGTATTTGTGACGTTAAATAAATGTATTTTCTTTCTTTCTTCTTTCTTTCTAGATATTAGCTCCTTGTCCGCTCATATATTTAATAACATTTACAAGGCAACTCTAGTAATTTTTATAGTTCTAGTCTCAAATCAAAGTCAAGGTCAATATTGTCTTTATTCAAGTAGGCATAGCAACAAGCGCTTTCGAATCGTCAAAGTCGTTTCGAAATTATACAATCTCAAGCAAAAGTTAAAAGTTTAAATATCTTAACCCGATTAAAGATATTTATATATTATATTTATTTATATTTATATTTTGTATGTATTGCTTATATGTAAGTATTGTAAGTCAGGTTTCGAACGTATGATATCGTTGTCGATTAACTAATATTAGCACCGCCCACAACTTCTCTGCTTTGCCTTAAGGTTGACTGGTAGAGAATGCCTCTTGGCATTAAGTTCGCCATTTGTACTATAAGATTTTCTTTTGTGCAATAAAGATTAAATAAATAAATAAATAAAGTAGACAAGAGTATTCAAATAAATTCAGACATTTTGGGTAGGATATAAAAACGTTTTACGTTTGAAACGAAACTTTTTAAGCCCTTGAGGGCCTTATAAGGGCTTAAATACACTCGTGTCTGACCGTGTCGTACTTAAGCACGAGTGTGTGTTATAAAGCGGTGGCTACACTTAGCTCATAACGAAATAAGTGAATCATCATCATCATCATCATCTCAGCCATAAGACGTCCACTGCTGAACATAGGCCTCCCCTTTGAGGGGGGGTTTGCCATAGGCGCCACGCTTGGCGCGCGCTTTTTTTTTGTTTAGGCTTTCGGAAGATACTGCTGCCCATCTCCCGGTATATCCCCTTAGCAGACTCCTACTGCAACCACTGGACGATATGGTGGGGGACAATTCTAAGGCCGGGCACCAATAAGTAAATAAGTTGCATAAGAATAAGACTAGCATGAAAGAAACACACAATTTTTGCCGTCAATATTTGTTTAAACCGTCAGCTGCTACAAGTTTGCCTATGATGCACAACTTCGCCTGGCTTGTAAAACATGCTTATCTTCACGAAACAGATTATTTCTTTAAATACAATTGATGCTGATGCGGTTGAATTTTATGCAAAGTTACACTAGCAATGATTCTTAGATTTTGATGGAGGAGGTTCTTAATTTGTCGGGATCATTGTTTATTTTTATGTACTCGTATGTTCACCGATTAATCGAAGACGGCTGGACCGAATTGGAAAATTCTTTTTTTTGTTTGAAATAGTATACTTCACAGTTGGTCCCATTGTCACCAGGTCCGGATCTAATGATGGGATCCTGGGGAAATCGAGGGAGCTCTTCAACTATTATAGGCCCACCTATAACGATTTCAGTATGTTTTACAGCAATTCAGGCATTGGAAAAGCGGAGCCTAAGTAATTTTATACTGGTATGACAAGATAGACAAGACTTTCTATCTCCATCAGTAGTTGCGATATTTCCTACGGAACTTTAATAATAAACTACCCGCCTGCCTCTCCTGTCTGTGTAACCAGGCCCTTAAACACATGTAATGCTACCTTAAATTTAGAGCCGGCTTAATTAAATAACTCTGCTGTTAAGTTGCCGTCTTTGTTTCAAAGCCCATGTTGGGTTATGTATGTATACATACATAACATATGTATGTAAGGCACGAGGGTAAGGTGCTTCATATGTTCATATAGAAGCTTTTTGTTCCAGCTTAAGTTAGATAATGGTCTCATTACAAACAAGAGCGGTATTCTTACTTAACAAAAAGATTCATTACGGATCTGTTAAAATTAATCTTTTGACAACCTGTGTTGGTAAGACGTTGACGTATCGTATGAATGTTAGGTAAATCTAACTTTACATATCTTTTTCTCGTGAACTTAGTTAACAATGGGGAAGGCCGGTGATAACTTTTTGTAGAGGGCGCTGTTCCAGATTCCATATAATTGTTTACAACGAGAGAAAGAGACAAATAATGAATGGTCCTTAACAATGAACTGAAACTATATACAGTCAGAAGGTTTTTATTTGAGAAAATTCTTCCCTGTCGCTTTATTCGAAACCATTTTAATTGTAGAGTATTTCGTAACCCTGGGAATTTCCTTTGGGAAGCAATTCGAGACGAAACATTGAGGCATGGTTCGCTATAGTAAATAAAAACGATGACGTTGTATTGCTTGCTTATATGAAATGTAACTGGCTGATTCACTATTTTGACAGCACACAGGGGATTGCAGTTTCATTTCTTGTCACATTGTGCACTGCGATCGTTCTCGTTACCCCCACCATGCACTTCGCACATAGCGAATACAAATTTAGCTTTTTTAAGTACCATTATTGGAAATGTCATTGTGACAGTTGCCTTCCCTATTGGTGATAAATGAATAATGATATAAAAGCCAGTAATTGCTAATTACATTCTTCGACAGGCGTTAGCATCTGTTCTTGTTGTTGGTATAAGTACGTACGGAAATAATTTAAGACAATAAACTATTTAAAAGAATACCACGAAGTCTTTCACAAGAAAATCTATTCCACATTTCATTGTACAAATTATTTCCGCGCGCTTTAAAGCTCCAAACAGACCGGTAGTTTACGAGTTAAGTCACTTGAATATGAAAAACTTCAACTAGTTACAAGTTTTGCAATAGTTACATAAACTTATGTAACTTGTTGATGCGCTACCACGGGAAGTATTACGCTCGATAGTTTGACAGTTTCTGAATGGGCTTTCTGAGGAGGGCTTGCTTACATTTATATATTTCGTTTGTTGTATTGCTGTATGACATTTAAAATATTTAAAGGCAACTGTAGTAAATTCCCCCATAAAAACGGTGCGTGAATTTTACCATTGAAAAGCTGATGATTAAAGGCTTGTATTAAAACCAACATTGGAAGTTTCGGACAAAGGATATATTACTTAAGAGCTTTATTTTATTACCTATTCATAAATATATGATTATTGTAATCAAATTACATTACATTGAAAATTATTTACGTTTTTGTTTGTAACAGAACTTATGGCTAGACTATGTATGAATGTTATGTAAGGAGCTTACACCCTTAAAAAGATGGTTGTAGTTACCCACTCTTTTTGCAGGGTTATTCTCTTCAAAGTATCATAAAGTTTTTTTAAGGAACACTAGAGTTATATTATAAATTACAGGAGAGGGAAGATGCTTGGACACCTGCTGCGGCACAATGAATTTATAAAAAATATCATAGAAGGTAGAGCTGAAGCAGAAAGGAAGCCAGGAAAGCCAAGGAGAGCATACATGGATCAAGTAAAGGAAAAAATAAACGTCGTGTCGTATCAGGCTGTAAAGGAGAAGGCAAATGACAGACAGGCATGGAAATTGCTCCACCGACAAGAGCCTAGCTCTTAAATATATGATGATGAGAGTTATGTGTTGTGTGTGTGTTGTTGATGAGAGTTGTGTGTTAGCTACTTTCAAAAGAATGCTCTGCAAAGTAACCCATTTTTCTGTTAAACCGCAAAACATTCGACAAATCCACAAATATTCCACAATCATTTAATTCACTTATCTCAACCACATTTAAAATTATACCGGTGTTCGGGGTCCAAAAATAACACCACAACTTCACTACTACCACTTTATTTACTTTACTATTCTACTACACACTTATAATAACACTCACTGGATTTTGATTAAGGACAAGTTATTCTCCGACCCTTATACGTAAACGTTGGAAACTTTTGATAGCGCGATTTAGAAATGATGCTTTACAACAAAGCGCCATCTACTGACAAATTTTGTAAACTATTATTAAAATTAGAACACGAGACCTGGACAACCGGTCAATATGTCAATGCATTTGACCCAATTGGCCTGCTGGCGCATTAATGGACCGATTTATCAACTTGATATGGTAACCCTCACTTCACAATACCGTATACCGTGCGATTGAGGCTGGCTCCTCATGATGGACCATAATAGGGACGCAGCTATATGACGGAACGAGATGGCAATATCGTTAGCTCTCCCTAACGCATAGCTGCGTCCCTATGATGGCCCATCATGTACAGGCGCCATGAAAGAGACAGGCATAGTCATTATCACGTGATGACTTGTAACAGCAATTCTACGTCACATAGTGTATGTTGATGTTACATATATTATTGTCTATGGAGTTTGTGTTTTCAGCATAATATAATAAATACAAACACTGTGACAGCTTACAAATAATCATAAGAATCAATGTTACTTCGGGGGATCAATGTTAATCTGCGTCGGTAGGAAACACCTTCGACAACCCTACACGTGATCCCTGGGTGGTGCTAAAAGAGTAACAAACTTGGCAGCTGCACTGTCCCCCCTGGACCTCGCAGCACTCACTGGATTTTCTTCATCATCTGCTTTCTGACTACTACTACCCCAGAGAAGAAATGCCTATCTATATCCAGTGACATGTAGCCAAACGATAAAAAAATCGTTAAAATTATAAGCAGTGCATAATTAGTGCATACACGTCTAAGCAGCGAGCTGCAGCCATGTTTGTTACCGTCAATTGCTACAACTTTGCCCACGATGCTCAAGCTTGAAAATCTTGTTTTTTTTTCACCAAACAGCTATTAAATAATATATTATTCCCGAGTTGTAGCAGTTGACGGTACCTTGATGTGGTTCAGTGTTAAATCTAGAAACCATCGATGATATTGAACTCAAACGGGGCATAATTACCTTTCATGACGAATCATTGTGTTGAAATACAATCGACTCGATAAGTTGAACAATAACTTTGAAGTAGAAGAGACGTTACCTGAAAAAAAAATTAATTATAATATTTTTTGTGCGGATATTATTTTAAGTTTTTTTAAGGATATCATAACATATAACTTTATTCATTTATTGAGCTCCTTAGCGAGACCCTAGTGAAAGAAAACAGACGCAGTTTCTTAAATTATGTGTCAACGCGGCAACGCAGCAAGCGTGATGGGCCGACTCGAAATGGGTACCTTATTATAGAGTGATTTTATAAGTTTAGAAATACTTTATTTTTATGTAAAGTAGATTTAAGTTTAGATATAGTTTTGTACCATCGGGTTCAGAATTGTATTACTCATTTATGAATGAATTCATTGATAAATTCGCCATGCAATTCTGAACCATTACATAGTTGTAATTTTTACTTTGTGTAGTTTGTGTTAATTAAAGCCGAGTACAATTACGAGATGAATGTTGCCAACCCGCTGTTTTATACAAACAACAGGCGCTTTTAATTTAAGGGTCGAGTATAATCTGACCAACAGACAAATAGTAGGGGGCAGCGGAAGAAGTTTCTATTGCGCCCATAAAGACTCTTTCTCGAGTTTTTAACTTGCGCGATATAATCTAACTTGTCGCGTTTGGATACTTAGGGCGAGATAAATTATAGGATTCTTAATTAATTGGCTTTGGGTGTAGTTAGAGATTATTATGGTTTTAAATTATCTACGAAGTTCGTAATTACAGAGAAATATTGATCAATTTCTTACGCATTTTGCTTAATAAAATAACACACGTGGGTTATTAGAGACAGATAAATATCAAAAGTTGGTATTATCAGTTTTTTAATGTTTTATGTACCTGTACTACTTTTTCTTTATCGTTTTGTTTTTTTCTATGATTATTTTTTGTAATAAAAAATATGTAGTAGTAGGGTAGGGCGATAGATTTACCGACCTCCACGGGAATGAAGGTTAGTAACAGAAATAAAAGAGTCTCAGCACATATGAACATCGATTTTGATCGAGCCAGCGAGCGAACAATGTAAATCGACATACGAGCAATATACTCGAATATCTTCGTGAACATAAATCCCACAGATTTATCCGCTGCACCTGAACGAAGTGGCCAGAAAAATGCTGTATAACTTAGGAATTTTGCGCCCTAGGGCTACAATGGCTGGAAGTCTGAAATTGACGCCTGCTGCGAAGCACTGTCTGATATGTTCAATTTTTGTTATTGATATTCGCTATGCGCGAAGTGCATGGTGGGGTAACGTGAACGATCGCAGTGCATAATGTGACAAGAAATTAAACTGCAAAGGGCTCTTGTCCATATCAACTTTTTTAATATTTGACATCACCTATGTCACCTCAACACGGTCAACTGTCAAAATAATAAATCAGCCAGAGACATTTCATATAAGCAAGGCAATCATAAAAAGAAAAAAAATTTTAACCCTTGCCCAAGAGATGGCGCCACAATCATGTACACAGCGAATAGGTGAAAAAAAAAACTAGCCAAAAGCAACATCAAATCTCCACCACTTTTGTAAAAACTTCATCAATATACCTACGCTTTATAAATTTAAATAAATGTCAGAGAAAGGAAAAGTGAACAAGGCATCCATAGGCAGTCTGGAATCGAATCAACTCGCTCTCATCTTTGTTTCCGTTGAGCAACATAGCATGACTAGTGTCCAGGAATACCCATGTATCAACATATTCACCGTCTAGGAATTCAGGTCACTAACTAGCAGTTACATCTCAAAACAAAACATCATCGGACCTATGACGACATTCAAAATTGGACACAATCATCCCGAGATAAGACTGGAATTTCAACGAATTGAATCGCCGACTTGATGCTCTGTTGTTTTTGGGGAATGATTGTCTTATCCTCTAATTGAAGTGGCAATTTAGGGTTAAACAGGCAATGATGTCAGAAATAAAATGGAATGAGGAATGGAGGAATGTCTGGGAATTCGCAATTTCGACTCAACGTCGGCGTCTTTTGTTTTATTTGGGTAAATTATGTGTCACTTTGTGATGTCAGAACAATTTTAATAAATGAACAACGAGGTACTGAATACTTTTGTTTTGGCACCATAAAAGCATAAAGGATGAACAGTTTAACAATACGATTCAACGAATTATTAACGCAAATTCTGTAACCAAAACGTCATACCTATGTATAAGCAAACACAGATTTTACTTTTGCTTCGCTTTACAAATAGAAAGTTAAATAAAATTTGCAATGGGATGTTATCCTATAGTATAGCCTATGATAAAATTTTATTTATATGAAAGTGAAAGTGCAACGTACAGTACAGTCTGGATAATAAAATAATGAATCCGACGCGGTCGATTGTATGCATATGAAATCTTTTAAATTTTTTTTTTTCCGTAGCCTATACTGTGTCCCACTGCTGGGCAAAGGTCTCCCCTCGCTTCCGCCACTCGTCACGGCCTAGTGCATACTCTCGCCACTCGCTACAAAATGCTTCCAGATCGTCCCGCCATCTCCTTTTTGGTCTGCCTCTGCCCCGGCCGATTTGTTCGGTCCACAGAGTTGTTAAATTAGCCCATCGTTCCGGGTGCATGCGGCAGACATGTCCAGCCCAATCCCACTTGAGCTAGGCGGTCTTAACACCCACATCCGAGATACCTGTCCTGGAGCGCAGTTCGGTGTTCCTAATCCGATCGGTTCTACGAACTCCTAGTATGCTGCGCTCCATGGCTCGCTGGCAAATTTTGAGTCGGGACTTTTCAGCCTTCGTTAGTGACCATGTTTGTGCGCCGTAGGTTAGGATAGGCAGGATACACATGTCGACGAGTTTGCGCTTTAGTGTCAGTGGAAGGTTACCCTTATTAAGCGCTTTCATGGACCAGAAGCTCTTCCAGGCGTTCTCGATGCGTCGATCGATTTCCTAAATATTTTTTTACCGAACATTTATATGACCGGTAAGAGTTATTAAAAGAGGGAGGTAGAAGGTATACTATGGCCATCATCCCTAAACATATAATTCTTAACAATGCGTCCATTTATCTACTCATATCATACTAGAAAATGTGAAAGTCGGAGTCTAAATAACCAACTAAAAAAGTCGAAAATAAACTGAACAACATCCAGACTAACTTGAAATTATTACGAATCAAACTACCGAAGGATTAAATAGTAGATGCTTCTGTTAAGAACAGTTTAAAGCCTATACTGCACTTTTAACGTACTAAACACAAACTTAAGTATAATTTTTCAGTAAGTGGAAAATGGCCTCCCCATATAAAGGGGCCCTAAGGTCCGCAAAACTCAGCGCAGGGTTAAACAAGTTGGCAACCGCAAGATATCCCATAATGAGTTTACGCGCGCCGCGGTGGCGAAGTTTCGAGACATATTGAAAACTAGACTGAGTGGGACAAGTCTTACATAACAAAGGCAGTTTGTATTTCAACTATTTCAAGTCTACATAGAAGTGGAAATAACTCAAAACGTAAAATGACATATTTTGTTCTGCGTATCAAGTTATTGTACTCAGAAAATTCTGAGTAAATATGTCATTGAAACAGCCAAATAGAGTCGTGTTTTTATCGAGATAGTAAATAATACTTACTAAGCTAAGTATTTAATTTAATGCCCTCTTTCATTTATATTTACAAACCGTAATAAAAGATGGATAATAAAGAAGTTTTCAAAAATGGAGCCACATGTGATGGTTTCAGTTTAAGTACACAATTATTATCTGACACATGTTTTAATACAATAGTCGGGTTTAATTTTCTAACTAATTAGTTTCAACATATAATTTTAACCATACACAAAAACCATAATATATATGATGAATCAAGCTTCACAAAAATCCCGCTAGATAGCGTGTAAGCACAGGAAACAATAAAATTCCAACATAGATTCAGTGAACACAGAGGCGCACATATTCATTGAATTCTCCGTTTTATGTGAGTGATTAAATTAGACAATGAATACATTCGGATCTAATGTACAACTAACTGTTAACTAGGTACAGTTGATAATAGAAGCATTGACGGAAGCAAATATTTTTATATTTATTCTTTTATTCAATTTATTTAGGACTATAAAGCAGCTCATTTTGGATAGATATTTCCTTACAAGTTTACCCGTTTTCATTGTCCGAATGGTCAATGGTCATTGTTGAATTTTATTTGGAATTAAAAAATAAGGTTGGTGTGATGGTTTTGTTTCCTAATTGTGCCAATGTAACCCCTTCGCACTTCGGAGTTAGTACTATGGTAAATATTGTTTAGAATGACCTATCCATCAGAATATTGCAGCTTATTGTAGAAAAATTGGAGAGGCGTCTGCCCAACAGTGGGCGGATACTCGTTGAAGAAGAAGACCCATCAGAATATGGCTCTAAGTGTTGAAAAAACATCCTGTATGTCAGCGAGTTAGTGAGCCAGTTGGCATTTTTCACAGTTACAAGATATAATTATGAATAAAATAGGATTATGGTGTATCTACTAAATGAAGGCCGACACGCACTTTTCAGTTTTTATCATTGTTTTTAATTTCCTACTTCGCATCTAGTGGTTTTTAATTGCTTCACATTAATCTCGTCACGCCTAGTGTCTACTATACTTTCAACTGTTGATACAATTGAACGGTTAACATAAATTATTGAATAACGCACCATAGGAAATTTATTGAACTTTAACAAAAAAATAAAATTTATTTGAATAAAAATAGGTAGCGACATTTAGTACGTAATATTTAAAAATTTATATGTATTATTAGAATTAACTCAATTAAGGATTTAAATTAAAACATACAAAATTTTGTCTTTTAGCGAGCACCGACGAAATTTATAACTTAACGCTAAGAGGTAAGTATTGCGGGTCGACGACCCCACATAATGATTATAACCATGAACAGCCGCTCGAGTTGTGATAAGGTCAGGTTTATGCGAGCAGACTTTGACGTGAAGTAGTGGAAGGGTCTATAAGTACAAATAATTATGTGGTATTATAAAAATCCAAGGGCTTTGGTTTATTACTTGATACCACTTGACATTATACTAACGACCGTTTAGCTTTTTGGTAGTACAATCAGCAGCAGAAACAGCTAAGCAGACGAGGTGACTGTGTTTCAAACCCTCAACACTTCTGCTGCCGACTGTACGCCAATACGAACGTTAACCAAACCACGGCCCATAACGTTAACGTAACGTTAAACGTTATTGCGGGTCGACGGCCCCAGATAATGATTGTAAGCATTAAGCCGCTGGAGCAGTGATAAGGGCAGATTTATTCGTGCAAACATTGACGAGGGGGATGTTACGTAAAAATACTTAAATATAATAATATATGTCAATAGAAAATACGTTACAGAAATGGGGTATGAGATAAGAATGCTCGCATGGGTTGGAGGAGTGACAATGCCGGATCGCGTCAAAATATCCACATACGAGGCAGCTTCAGGGTCAGACCGATTCAGGAGAAACTCACAGAAAATAGACTCAGATGGTACGGCCATGTCACGCGGCGACCATCAGACCACATGACCAGACATATCCTAGAGATGAGTACGCAGTCCAGAGAACGCGGCAGATCCAAACAATTATGGATGAGGCACATAACCAGCGACATGAAGAAAGCCCAAATATCTACGCAGACGACCCAGGACAGAATCTCCTGGCGACGCTATGCTAGAATAACCGACCCCAAGTAGATGGGATCAAGGCTAGGTCTAAGAAGTTACAGAAATGGGGTAATTTACCTATACCTATTTGATTTTTGAGTTGATATTTATGCACGGCTACATTTATGTCATTATCACATGGTGAACACCAGATTAAGGCTGCGTTCCCACCAGAGATGAGCGAGGATGCGTTGCGAGGGATGTGTTTGTTAAGGGGCTCCGCACGTTTTTTACCGATTTTTGACCAGTTTTAAGTCGATATTCCTACATTTGCACTACAGATAGAATTATAAGGCAAACAGCTATCGGTTCTTTAATCTTTTATCTCCATTCTGTAAAGCCAGATTTTGAAATAAATGAGCACTTATTTTTTTATGATTTTTTTAAACATGGTCTAATAGTAGATTGTACAACAAGTGCATAAAACGCACCATTTTACGCGAGGCGTTTATCCATACGAGCGAGCTTGCGAGCGAGGATGGATATAAAGTACGAGCGTAAAATGGGTTTTATGGACGAGTTATACACTCTACTTTTTACTTCGATTGTGAGGAAATAAAAAGAATAGGAATTTCTTTCATAAGAAGTTTCACTTTATGCTGGGTATAGGCGGACTAAAACTCAATTTTATGCACAAGTGCATAAAAAATTGACTTCTTCTAAGGCTATTTTGACAATGGCAATTTTTTATGCACTTGTGCATAAAATTGAGTTTTAGTCCGCCTATACCCAGGATAAAGTGAAACTTTACGAGCATGAGCATTCTATATTCGAATGCCGTGAAGACTCTTACATATACAAAATCTACATATTAGGGTTCGTTTTTGACGTCTTTAAAAACTGAAGAGACATTTTAATTTCAAACTAATTAACACAAAAGTTATGACCAGAAAACTACTTTTTTGGCCTAAAATTGCTCGACTTTGATGTCAAATATCTCGAAGACGATGAACATTGAAGTTAATATAGGATACTATATTGATTAGGAACGTTACTGATACTATGATAAGATATAAAACTCATTAGAAAACTAAGGGGTTCAGATCGAAGGTCATTGGCGCCAGGGAGCCCCTTAAGAACAAGTCCTAGAGCTGCGTTGTGCGAGGATAAACAAATGAAGTGATTCTATTGGTTTTCAAAAACACATTACTCCCAACACATCCTCGCTCATCTCTGGTGGAAACGCAGCCTTAAGGCCGTTCTTCGATTCGGACAAGCCACGTCCATCCGTTAGAGACACGTTTATGGCTCCCTTGCACGAAAGAAAGAGATGCAGCGCTTTTAAGGATCAGACTTTTTGACCAAACTACGATAAATAAGCGAATCTATAAAGTTTTGTCTAATTTTGTTTCTGTGACTTTTGAAATAAACCAGAATACCATATATTTTACTTAGTTATATTGCTTAATCTCTTATAGTTTACGTAAGCTAAGAAAAATAAGGGGAAAAAGGACCCAACTTCGGATTTTTTTTCTATCGAGGCAACTTTCAGCAATCGTGTTTCGGCTTGTGCCAAAAACAAGAGCATATAGTCTAATAATATATATTCGAAAATAAATTCAGTCCCTTCTCCCGTTTAGTCACTAGAGCGTTTGAAAAAACCTATAATTTTTCAAAGTAGCCCCTTAAATTGTAGAGAATACATTGTTATAATCCATACCTACGGTGTTTTGTTTTACAAGGTGTAACAAAAATACTGGTGATCCTTTTAAGGGCATAATTGGTATCGTATTCTTATTACGAAAAAGTGAGAAAAAAATTATTTCGCGTGAAAAAAAAATTCCGTTTAGTATGGAGGGTCGGCCAGCTGGGACCACCTGTCCTATAGAAAAAAAAAAAATTTTCGCGTCCAAAAATTTTACTCCTACTTTTTCTTAGTCGTAATACGATACCAATTATGCCCTTAAACGGATCACCAGTATTTTTGTTACACCCTGTCCTGTATATCTAAGTAATTAATATGGACATACTGGACATAGCCCACAGAATTAGCAAGCTGAAGTGGCAATGGACAGGCCACATTGCACGCAGAGCAGATGGCCGATGGGGTTGAATAGTGGAGACCACGAACTAGCAAGCGCAGCGTAGGAGGCCCACTCACAAGATGGACAGACGACCTTATAAAGGTCGCCGGAAGACGCTGGATGCAAGCCGCTTCCGACCGATACTTATGGAGTTCCAAAGGGGAGGCCTATGTTCAGCAGTGGACGTCTTATGGCTGAGGTGATGATGATGATGATGAATTAATATGGATACGAGTATGTTGTTGCGACATAATTCTCAGTGCGTATACACAATAGAAAACTACAGTGATCACTGGCTCGTGTAAATTTTCTGCCTCGCTGGCATTCAAAATGTTAACAAAATTAATATCCCGTTACTCCTAAAAAAGATAATTGCTCGTCAAAACAAAAGTGTTAGCATTTAACAATGCCCATTCATATTTTCCCACAGAACTCGTCTAAAATATGATCAACGATTTTAAATCATATTCCATAGAGATATAACCTAAAAACGTTTTGATAAGAAATTAAGGTCAGTAAAACAAAAGTTTACTATGTAATGATATCAATAATGATAAACAGACTAATAAATCACTCACTATGATTGATGATATCAGTATTAAATTACGCTAATGGCTCAAGAAATGAACGATCGGACTGAAACAGTAAGAATATTGTTGTAAATGGATCCAAGTTTGTTGGAAAGAGGATGGAGGAGGAAAAACGTCGTAATAATGTCGCGGTTAAAGAGATTATTGCCGATTCCTATTTTTTATTTTATTAAGGAAAGCATTGTGTGTACAGTACGGCTACCATGAATTTGACATAGTCATTTTTCGTTAATGAGTAACAAATTTTCAATTTGTGCATCTCGTTTACAAACACTAATAGGTACGTTACATGTACGTTACAAGCAAGATGCGCAGATAGAACACTCGATACTCGTTCTCGAAAACGTCAATATCATAACTCATGGTAAGCACACTGAAGAGACAAATCTGTAAGCGACGGCGATAGATAATTATTATTGTCGCTATCAAGTAAAATCTTTGCCAAAACAAAAATGCTACGGTGGTTTTAATCCAAGAATATTATCATAATACTCTATGGATGAAGAGCCTTCTGTTTGAAGGTGATACTTAGATGATTTTGATCGTAATTGTACTGCTCTTTTGCTGGGTTCTTAAATTAGAGTTTGTCTGGAAAGAAAAGTGTCGTGGTTTATATGAGAGCTCATACATTCATCGATACTATTCTTTCCGGACAGACCCTACCAACCATCTTCTTTAGGCATGTGGTAAAGGACGCTTCATACATAAGTTGTATATTGTATCCATGTTTTTACAAAACAAAATAAAAATGCCACCTTATATTTGGCATGCATTCCGACACTAATTCAATAATAGCACTTCATTATAGTTACTTTGCTTCCTTTGTTTGAGTACTAACAGAAACACGAAACACACTAACCATAAGTGAACTTTATCACATTGCATTAAGGTCTATAATATTTCAGTTAACAGTGTCACCAGTATCTCCGCTTAAAGCGGCAAGGTACTCCAATTAAGGCCACCCACGAAAGAATCCGTACGGTAGTGTGTGGGCGCCCAATCGCCTTATCGGGGACGATGGCTGATGGTAAACAAAGTCGTATTCCTTATGTGATGCACAGACGATCAAGCATGCTCGACAAGCATGTGTACCTAACGACGTAAATGTACGTGATTGACAAAGGACCTGAAGTGAGTTTGAAAAAGGAAAGAGTGAATCTTTTTGTCTTCTTCTTCTCCTGTTTTAGTTGTCTTATCCGGAACATTTATCTATTTATTTTACTTGGGTCTTTCTATATTTAGGAAGACTTATCGAGAAAGACACAACCAAACAAATAGAAGCGATTGTTAAGCAGAAGAGTGATATCAGGAGCAGATACTTGGGCAAAGGGGCAACAAGGGCAATTGCTTCCCCCCTGACAAGCAAGTTTTGTATACTACGCGGACCATAGGTGCGGAAAGGTTTTTTGTAATCGAAAGTGTCCCTCCCTGAACGAAATCCTGGATTCGCGCCCGAGTGAGATGATCAGATTGACGTCAATCAATATCTCGTCAATGGTCATAACATAGCTGCGCCTGACAATTGCTTCAAGCGAGGTAAACCATCAATCGCGCTTATCGAGTCTACGTGATTGTGAAGAACGCTAAATCGTCTGCACCGAGCCTTAGATATAGAAGGATTTTAAAGGACACTGGTATAGTTTAGTAATCACGCCTTGTTCAGTACTTAGGTACCCATTTAGATAAGCTATCCATTGTCAGTGAACGGGTCATCCTAAATGGTTGATTGCCTTACTGGACATTAGAGATTACCATTGTTTTAAATGACGTCATTACAATCACCTTTTGAACGCCAGTAAGAAGACCTGAAGGTGTCAGAAATAAGTGCTCACAGCGCCATGAACACCTATAAGTGTTATGTCGTATGCTGTCAAAGTATCCAGTCACTGATTTTAAATGTTTAAGTTTTGGAGCATGCATAACCCATCCGTCATTATCATTATTATGGTAGGGGAGGTCAACAGGGGATTTTTGCAGTTACTCGAGCGCGTCAGATTAAGATATGGTGATATCTTGCTTGCAAGCCACCACGGCTTCCACGGATTTGGCTCGGCTCCCTGAACCACTTTTAGCCTTTGAGGGATTGGTTGATTGGGGGTTGGTGGGCAGTTAAGGAATTGATTGGTGGATTGTGGATTCGGTCATTTTTTTCCAAGTTGATGCTTTGATTGTGCTAATACATAATGTCAAATTTGACATCATGGGTTCCCACTACTATATACTGTATATCAAAGAATCAGTGACCGAACGCGCTGACTATAGCTCGCTACTGAGATCATACATTTATGAATATGGCAGGATTATGCGCATGATCATTGAAATCCCGTTCCGGTCTGCTGCTGCGTAATTTGCGGCAACATGCGTGCAAGTCGTTTCACCGTTGTGATTAAATCAATGTTAACATGATAAGAAGTACATACAAATACCAGTTATTGATCATGTTCCAACTATGACGTACAAAAATTGTGAAGGACTCTATAATCAAAGAATGCACAAAGGCATGATGTATAATGTCGGCGGCCGATCATAAAATCAGGCAGATCGTAATGTTCCTGTATAATATTTTAACGATAGTCACATTAAACCAATGTATAGGTAGGTAGGTTAGGTTCGTTAGGTTGCTTCAGATGCCCGAAAAGCAAGCTGCCCAGAAATAGGAGACGAACCAAACGATTCAACGATTTTCACGTTTCACGATATGCCTAGGAATTTCACGATGTGCCTGATTTTACGATCGGCCGCCGACATAATATATACCTTTTACGAGTATGTGGCGTATATATAAATTGGAAAGGTATAGTTCAAACAAAATGCTGACCATTTCCATGATAACTATACTGACTATTTATACGTACATATGTTGTTGTTTGTTGTAGATATATATTACCAGCATCACGGCCCTGGTTAAGAGTCCGGTAACGATTTGAAAACGAAAATCGCTAATAATAACATTATACACATGAATTGCATTTGGTACGATAGCTTGAAGTCTTGTTATTGCAAAAAAGTACTTTAGGTCTATTCATATTAATATTTAATACCTTAAAACTCGATTCTTACAGAGCATGTTTAGTGAGGACGTTGATTCATGTAATTTTGTCGTACGATTTTTAATTATTATTTGTTATGGACCCTAATATGTTTTATACTATCTGAATAAAGCATAAAATGAAGTTTATTTTTGTATTTTTATGTTTGCAAAATACTTTAGTATCTTTCCAAAAATATCACCTAAACTTCGGCAATTTTTAGCAAAATTGCTCTAGCAAAACACACTCTCTCTCAAAAAATATATATGAAAATGAAAAAAACTGTTACACTTATTCCTCAGGCGACTCATTTTCCAATGTATTTATATATTTTACATACTTATATAACTTAATTTAAATCAATAAAAACCTTACTCTTTTCACCTCTCCAAGCAAAAATCGCGAAACAGGTGTTAGATTAGGGTGAATTATTTATAAATAAAGCATAAAATTAAAAAATCGTTGTATTTATTCCATCCAAAAAGAAACGATCTTTCATAATATGTATACAAAATTATAGAAGTTATGTCAGTTACTGCAAAATCGCATCAAAAAGTTGAGCGAAATCGAAAAAAAACATTACCGGACTCTTAAGCCTTGTTGTTTAACAAGGCTTAGCCAAATAAACGTACGCTATATCTAAAAAAATGCCTGATTAAGTGATTAGTTAACAATAAAATGCATGGCACGGCTCGTGCCACCTTTTGAGTTGCAGGCATAGCCTTATCTGGCGGACCATATGATTGTTGGCCACCGTTGTGATATTAAAAAAAGTTGGTTACGGTTTTGATGTAGCTCTGGCTTTAAACCAACCACAAAACCTCGAACTCTTGGCACGGCTCCTGCAGTAAACTTAACTAATAACACTGCATTGGACTCTGCATTATCAGCAAGATAATTCTTTTCTCATTTTAATACAACAGCAGCAGGAGTAACTAAATAAGCAGCGTGTGATCATTTTGAGCATTTAACCATTATGCTCTTGTCTCTTTGGTAAAACTTCTACAAATTATAAATACCTATCCAATCTAATGACATACTTAAATCCTTATAAACAACTCATTATCTTTTTATGGATACTGCCCACATGCTACCTAACTTAGAATTTACGCATAAAATACTATAATATTTGTCTGTTCATAGGTCAGGAAGTTCCTTTTAAGGCATGCAAACATTATCACTGAACAAACTTGACCACGTGGGTGGAATACGAATTGCAGTTTGTTACACATTTGCCAATCAATTACAATATTTATATCTTTAATCTAAGGATCACTATCAATTTGCATAAGCGCAAATAAAGTCTTGGCTTTAATTTTCCGTTACATTATACAAATGTATGTTGATTATAGTTCTTATGGCTTCAAAATAAAGGTTATGAAGCATTTTCGTAACTGCATTACTCGTGGTTTCCTAAGCCGGTTTCACACGTGGTGTAGGAATTTGTTATTTTTTTTGTTTAGTTAGCATAATATGTAATGTATACATGTTCGTCCATTGTGGAACTACTGATTGTACTATGTATGTATTTTATAACCAGATTGAATTTAATAATACATGAGAAATGTATGTTATCGTGTATTTTGTTTTGATTACCTACTTATGTCCATTATAAATCATGATATTTTGTAATACATTTTTTAATCTTATTTGTCTGAGATATAATATCGGCGGTTGCCGGCATCGCAAGTTCTCAATACTATACGGACTCGTAATATTCGTCCTTTTAAAACTGATACTCAGGCATACAAAAATGTTGTCAAATCACTCGTTGAATTATGGATTATACCTTAAGCAAGCACTTTGTTTATTATTTGCTTACTTTAGCAAATTTCACGAATAAAAACGCTTTTGAAGTTTTGACGGTTTTCGGCGAAAAAAACGCAAAATTTTTTCATGAACGTGACAACAAAGGGATTTCATACGTTTGTTTCACACGCGCGCCTAACAGTGTCAAAAGCCTTTTTTTCATGAAACAGGGATTAGGGTTGGGTAGAATACATCCAGTACACTAATTCGAGTCAAAATATTAGTAGTAATGATTTCAAACAAAAAAGAACCGACTTCACTTAGTCCTTTCCACAACAAATGCTCGAGCTACTGTAACTAGTACTCAAATTACTAGAGGCCTATAATATTTGAAGAGTTCCCTCGATTTCTTCAGGATCTTATCATTAGATCCTGATCTGGTCTGGACCATCTGTGATTTCTGTGAAGCATACTCTATTAAACAAAAAAGAAATTTCCAAACCGGTCCAACCGTCTTCGAATAATCGGTGAATATACATAAAAAAAAAACAGAAATAAAGATCCCGACGAATTGAGTTGAGAACCTCCTCCTTCGAAATCTTTAAGTCGGTAGAAAATAATAGTGTGTGTTTATTTACATCTGTGTATGGTTATCTCTTTCACAAGTATGCAACACATTATTTGTAAGTAAGAAACAACATGTGTATGAATATTAAGGAAGTCCACTCATCGAATAGGGCTTACATAAAACAAATGAGCTACTGAAAGTTTAATCTCAGCAATGTTGTATATCTCTTCAAGGGTTGTATCAAATTTTAACTTTAAAACTAAAGCAGAAAGGCTGAATTTTAACTAGCAACAATGTACAGACACGTGCTTGCATTAGTTTAGCATTTATAGCCGAAGAATCGAGCCCCTACATTTGTAATTTTAACAGAGTCGTATCTCACTTCAACAGTTCATACAAATTGGAATTTATTCCAACGAAACAAGGTTGTAATTAAAGTAACATATATGTGTGAAATACGTTGTTTTTACCATTAATAGCCAAAGTGTTGGAATGATTATTGGATCTCGTTTTGGTTAGGTCAAGGACCGGAGATAAGTGGTCGCCATTATTATAGGAACATTACATGTACGAAACTTGCGTGTTGTTTGGCGTACTATAAATACTATAATGTGTGGGTAATGTACTGTATAATAATAGAGAAAATGTGTATATCCTTTATTTGCTTTCAAGGTAAAGACTCTAAAAAAACCTGTATCGTAATTATGCATCAATAAATTTGCTGAGAATTAAGTACTATTAGCTTAATATAAGGCTACTATGTAAAATTTTAAAGGCACTACATACTCGTAAAATAACCATGATTATCTTAAATATGAAGGGATGTTTACAAAAACAACATAACTGACTACACTGGTTGACACCTGAATCGATTAACAATTGTTCTTAAAAAAGTGTCAACCACTCTAAGCAGTTATGTTGTTTTTGTAAACATCCCTTCATATAATATAATACGTCCACTGCTGGACATACACGTCTTATGGCTGAGATGATGATGATGATGATGATGAATATAATACAGCCTTCAGAAACGGCTGATAAGTAGTAATTTGTCCTGTTCTGTCACTTCTCTCTTCTTTCTTCTTCTTCTCGTCTTTTGACTTCTGTGTTTGTTAGAAAGAGACGCAATTTAACAGTGGTTTGCCAAGTTTTATGCATGTTTTATAAACAAGGGGGGTTTGTAAGTACATAACTGCGAAAGGACAAAAAATTATATTACATTTTCATTAATATGCAATAAAAAGACGCTACTTAGGTACGATTAAACCGCTCTGATTAACGTTTTAATCGCAATAAAAACTTATTTTTTTAACCACACAATTAAATGTAAATAAATCCATAATTAGTAATAGTCACACTTCGATTCCGCATCAAACTGACATATCAAACTCTAACAACAGTATCCCTAGAGCGAAACGGATTATAAGAACTTATGTAAAACAACCCAATTCTAAAAAAGCCTAACTCATCACTATTTCCTTCTAAAATCCGTCATTTTTCCTCATAAGTTTAAAGGTCTTAAGTGCTACAGAAATGAGTATGTAGTTAAGCTGTTTAGTAATACCGGTGGGTATATATCTTACAGTTATTTGGTGGCAACGGTACTGCGATTTCACACTCCGAGGATCACGTTGTAGTGATAGAATTGTAGCCAGTATGTTAACTACATTTGCAAATGAATGTTTCATTATAAACAGGTATAATGACTTATATAATAATAATATACACGTGACGTTTTCATCACCGCCATTATACCAGCCTCTTATCCTATGCTGCTAAGCCTAGACCTCTCTTGGCGACTTACACCAGTTGTCCCGGCCCTGAGTAAGACTCCCACAAAAATGACACCGATTACATTAGTAATAAATTAAATGCCACTATACACGGTACTATTTTTCAGGAGGCGATATTAGTGTCCCAATGCTGGCCAAATACTTACATCTCCTTTTCTCCTCCATTCGGTCCTGTTTGCAGTATTTTCTCACCTACTCATAGTGAGAGCGACCATCAGGCAGTTCACTGGGCATGTTCAAGAGCGTCCATTTTAAAAAACATCCAGCCATTAAAGCAGATTCTGTAAGCTGATCTTGCGTTTGTTTGCAACAAACAACTGAGTAAATACGCGGTAAACTAAGTCTGGAAACATGAAACTCCTAATCGTTTGAAGCAGGCAAAGCCAACAGCCTGACTATTCCGAGAATCAAATTCAAACGAAGCTCCAGTCTCCAGTCTCTCATTGAAATATCATCCTCCCTAAAATGTCTGACGGCTTTTGAACACAAAGGCACCAGTCACTGGCGTTTACAAATGCAGTCATTCGAATACACTATATTAGTTTATGCTGTTGTTAATACGAATCGCCAAAGGCAATACGAGCGTCGTTGAAGTTGTATACTAACCTCTATTATAAGGACACAAAGGACCAAGCCTAGATGTTTTAATTTTTATTAACCGAGCGACAACCACGTTTCAGCTTGGGTAAAAATGCTTTAGTACCTATGTCCGTCTGGTGGCCTGTTTTCCTACACATACTGCATTCCTAAAAAGATTTTCGTTAAATTTTTACAGCGATTTGAAATTATATGGAATTTATGTTCGGATCAAAAATTACTGAAATGTGGGGGTTGAAATAAAATATATGTATTAAGATTAAGATATAGCTTAGCCATTTTCATTGCCTCGCGAGCTGGCTGGCTGGGAGACTATTCATAATTATGAAGTGTCTATTCTTTATGTAAATGTTTTGAATTGAATTGAATAGCAATTAATCCAATACCTTTGCACCTACATCGGTATCAAAAACAATATACCCGTAGTGTGAGACTTTTTTTTATCCATGTGCAAATTGTATTGTGAGAAATCAAATCTCGCCAGGTCGAACTTAATGAAAACAGCTAATCGTTTGGCTAATGACATATAATCAATTGATTCACACAAGAGGCTACTAATTGCCCAAATGACCGATAGTTTTGTTCGTTTGTAATTTTTTAAATACATGTGGAATACACGATAAGTTAAGATATTGCTTTCTTACATTTATTGTGAACAAACCATGGGTGCTCGCGATCAAAGAATCTCATGGCAACCACACTAGTTTTTAATTCACACGAAGGTGTTGTTTTGCAAGTGAAAAGAACAAATTGTAGAAAACATTTTCCGTTTGGATTTTAGTAATATTTCCGTTGTCAATGAAACGATGACAAAAAAGACGTCGAGTATATTTGTTAAAATATATTCCAATGATAATTAATATGATAAGTATTTAAAAGAATATACTAGACTGTACCTGTGTTAAGCATAACATACTTAGGTAGAGTCTGGTATATTTATTTATTATGTTTATATTTACTATTAGATAGAAGGTTTATTTAGTTAAGATCCGAGACCCGTTATATTAGTTTAAGACTTAAAACGGAAAAAGTGATTTGTCTGAAATTATGTTGTAGATATTATTTCTACAAAACAATTTATGAGCAAAAACAAAAGCGCTTATATTTGTTTGCATTTAATAAAACAAACATTAACAAATACCAATGTCCATTAAAAGTTTAAAATATAAATTAACTACGTAATCCGTTTTCTTTCCCGAATGTTTTAACAACGGCTAATTTTTTTTCTCACTTTTCACAGAAAACAAAGTGCATATGTTCCATTACGCAAACATCGATTATTTATCTAACACCGACACTGAAGGAATTTCAACCATATGACCTTCTTTCCAAAGTCCATTTTCAAACAATACATTAGGAGATAAGACATCGTCAAAGAAAACTACAAAAGAAAACAAAATGAACTTTCTACACAACAATTTAAAGTTCATTTTCAAACGCATGTGAAATACGAGGTTGTGTAAGCAAACCTTCTAATGCACAGACAGAAAAGGACGTCAAAGTCGGTGCTTGTTTGGTTAGAGTCCTTTGTAAGACTAATTACAAGAGAAATGCCGGGCAGAGAGGTAATTACACGGTTTAATGAGATGAAGCCGGATTATAGAATAATGGAAATGCAGATGGAGACGGTGAAAGGATAAAGACTACAAAGAGGATGTAGGAAAACAGAAGAAACCAGAAAATATTTATTTGTAAAAAGACCGAGGAATGAAACAAAGCTATTGAAGACTTTTGTTTAGCTATGCCACATCTATGTTACCGTGATATATAAAGATTTATTTATTCATCGAAATAATAAGTAGAAAGGGACAAAAACTTAAAACTCAAACTTGTAATTGACCTCAATCATAGGGGAAATAATGTTAGGGACAATCGTCTATACTACAACTAATTTAAAAAAAACATATCAGCATTCAAATATATGGTGACTTAAAACAGAACCCCTAAAGAGTGAAATGTAATTCCTTCAGAAAAATGGGTGTAATTTTTCATATAAAATGAACTGCCTGCAGAATAAAATGTAAAATTACTTATGTTAGATCGGCGTCTATTTTGAAATGTTTGTGACATAGTTATAAAACGCCACCCGCATTCATGGATATAGAATAGAAAATATAGGGACCTAAAGTAATATCACGATGATAACTGTGGTTCCAATGATAAGCTGTATTCTCGTCGCATTCGTCAGGTTTGAACCAATCACCGCCTCACGAATTGTATATGTATGCGTGTCTCGGGGGAACCCAAGAAAATCGGCGTATGACAGTATAAACATTTTGTTTGTCTTCACGGGATTACATCGCTATATCTTATAGGTCCATGCTCGCATTCATAATCTACATATGACCGGCACTTTCAAGTACTTTCAACATATAATAACACGCATACGTATAAATAGGCTCGTTTCCCGGGGCGATAAGCAGAGATAACGAGTTTCCACTTGCTATACTTTTTTTGCTTCTTTAAACATCCAAGAGCTCTTTACGAATAGAGACTTACGAGATAAATACAGACATTATCACATTATAACTATTTGAAATAAACGGGACTTAACCGCGTATACGCGAAAGACCTTCTTCGCGACCACGGGGACAATGTCGTCCTCGAAAAGTCGAAGGTAATTTAAAAATTATTCGTCCTGTTTATTTCAAATAGTTATTATGAGTAAAACCGTGAAAATCTAAATCAGTATTATCACATTTAATCGTCGAATTAATTCTGTAGGTACAGTAGGTACCAAGCAGAAATGTCTGCTAGCGAAATTTCATGTTTACTTACACGGAAAAAAAAAGCTTCCGGGATATTCTCAATCCAAGACATTATTATTATCTTGGAAATATTTCCTCGTGACAAGTATTTATTTCCTTTACCAAAAATATGATTCTTCGCTTAATAAAACCACGTTTTTTTTAAATAGAAATACAATAATGTATTGTTTCAAGAGTATATTGAGTAAATAAGAGAGATTGTATTTTAATTAAACAAGTATTATCTTAGGTAAAAGAAAACTAGAAAATCTGTAAGAATATATTCGCTTCTTTATATTTAAAACTTTATTTTATTTTCGTTAAAGGAAATAAATACTTGTCACAAGGAAATATTTTCAACATAATAAAATAATGTCTTAGATTGAGAATATCCCGGAAGCTTTTTTTCCGTGTACGATTAAAAGAAAAATCACTTCACACTACTTAATATATATAGACACCTCTTAAGAAGGAGAGTCCCATATTGACCACCTCCACTTGTCTATTGTGTCTTCCGACCTACATATGTGACCCACAAATTAAACAAGAATCTTCCCACGATTAAGTAAATCTCAACAAGAACTTCCATTAATAAAAAATTTGATTAGCAGTGTACAGACATGGTAATGATAAACAAGACATTGTCTTCACATCAAGTATTTTCCCATGACTCTCAGTTTCAGTTATTTTAAAACATGGTGGTCATAAAATATTTTAGTAAAAATGAACTTTGCGCACCTATTATAAAGCGTTCAATTTAAAATGTCACAGTCGGATTTGGAATCAACTATTTGATATTAGAAGGACGTCTGCCAAAGCAATAAGGTCTATTTTAAATTAGACAATATTAATGGACAGGTTAGTGGGAAGAATTAGTGAATGAACAGTGAAAAGAAGGCCAAGGCCGAATTTCTTTTTGCCGAGAAAGTGAAATTAAAATCAATGTGAACACAAAACAATGCACTGTAAAGTTTTACGATGACAGTTAAAAGTGGACCGTGGATTAGCCGAGATTTATATGTAATATTATATTTTAAATGACTAGAAATCTGGATCGTAAAAAAATGGTTTAAAACATAGTGTACTTTTTTAGTTATTATTCTCTAGTGCAGCAAAAACATTGGCAAAAAAGAAACTGAAAAATTGCAATGGCCATATGGCGGGTAGATAGACAACAAAATTGACGCGATTCGATCCGACGAAGCCTCGGCTTCTGGTTCAAATGGGTTCAAATCTATAACTGTAACATTTATTTAGGTCTCTATTCACCTTTTTTCGATCCAATGAACTTAATTCCTGAATGAAAACCCAATTCCAAGTTTCCAGCTGGTGTCCTCATTACCCATTATAAAACATAACTTGATGTTATTGACAAGAGCAAACTTCTCAAGCAGCGATCAACCTGAAATTAAATTTTCCACCAATAAATCTCACGGGCAAAAAATTAACCAATTGTGTGCCTTATCACAAAGACATAAGGATTATATCAGGGATGTTTCTCGTAGTATCCATCGAGGCGGTAAACTGCTTAATTGAATCTTCGAAGCCTGTATCAATTAGGAAAGCCATTGATTATGAGAAAATTGGTGTTTATTTCTTGGAAAATATTTGATTTTACTTATTACGCTTAATGCCTTTTTAATTTTGATTAAGGATAAAAGAGAGTTTAAGATTTATTACTTATTTCCCTGATATAAGCCCAACAATTCAAATAAAGAAACACCCAAATTTATTTGCGTTTGTGTATTTTCGCTTAGTTTTATTATAATTATGAAAACTTTGCCACAAGATTTAAAAAATATATGAGCAGGATCACGGAGGCCTTTAGGTTCCTGAGTACATTTTTACCGACTGAGAACATGGCTCGTATAAAAAATATCCATAACAATAAATTAGCAGATTCTGGGAAATATGTTGAAATAAAATAGAACACAAAACTAATGTAAAACACTAAAAACTTTTCAGAACACAAGCTTATGTCGGCCAGAAAACTCGACTTCAAAACCAAATATTTCTCCAAACTTCATCTGGAGCGGAATATTGTTTTCTGGAGTTGTAGTCGAGTTTTATCACGAGCATGTAGGGTATTGTTTTAGTTTCGTATTCAAAATATAAGTTAAGGCACTTGTGTAAAGTTTGCTGTAACACGACCGAATAGGCTAGAACATGTTTTACATAACATATTCCAACAATTATATACAGGTATATCATAAAAACACTGGTTTCTATGAAAGTAATGATTTAACTGGTTTCTATGAAGGGAATAAAATAAATGCCCATTTACTAATATTTTCATAAAAAATATAAGTAATAAATACTTGTACGTTTCTTCCGTATCGTGTGTTGGGGAATATCAGTATATAACAATGAAGATCTCAATAAATGTATATTTATATATTCACTTCTTTTGAGAAACTGTGCGCCTTATTATAGAAGTAGAGGATCAACTAAATTCCCGACTTGTTTAAGTTCAGTAAATAGTCCTAATTCAGTCTTAAAATTTAAAGTACAAAGAACAGATTTACTGCTCAATAATTTATTTTTACGCCATCTCCAGCCAAGTTCCAATATCTAGACTTTGAATATACCTCAATTTAAATCTTGAATAGTTCTTTGAAACTTTAAAGGAGCGAGTATAAAATCCTTATTGTCTTTGAACGGAAACCCGGGGCGGAATGGCATAATTATTTACGAGTACTGAAGACATCAAAAGATGTGTCCACGTTTTTCGACTTATTACAATGAAATAAGGTCCATATTTGTGAAGATGTTCCTAAAGTAAAATACGGCTGTACTTCCCGCCATCGCCATGCGATGCGACACTAGACATTGGACTTGGTGTAAAAATAGTAGCAACATCTGTTCAGTGAACGAGTTAAAGGAGTCATTGTTTCTAAATATGGAATGATATTTGTACAAGAGGCGATGGCTTGCAATGTGCTTAAAGATGATTATTAAATTAAAGGTAATAAGAACATAATTATAAATAAGTTGTGGATTTCGCTTGACCTAATTGTGATTAACTAAATTTGACCACTACCTGCAAAGTCACAAAAAGGATAAAAAAGTCTTAAAATAGTGAAACAAAGAACACCTTTATATCAAACGTCATAAACAAGTCCTTCCAAGTTTTAAGCCTTAATAGACTTAAATTGCTGTTAACATTTATTTCGCAAGTGCCTAAAGAAATCAAAAGATAAATATTTACGACAGTCTTAGCAAGTCTCCGAAAACTTTAAATGGCAGGAAATTGGAGGCAGTCCAAGTATTAAGAGCACCACAGTTTACTGAGCAAAATTGGACCTTGTCGTCTTAGTATTAAGGATTACGTATCGTCATTTAACAATGTGGAGGATATACGCCAGGGCGGGATCCTCGCGAACTCTCGACTGTATGTCAGTGGCGGTCGGTGAAAATGTTTCTGCAAGCCGGTGCTGAATTTGGCTTAAAGTTTCTTCATGAGCTGTAGTAAAACTGCTCAGGCGCCTGAAACTTAGGCAAGCCGACGGGAACCGTGTACCATGGACGTGACGCTACTGCTGTATGAAGAAGCCTTTATTATATTAGGCACTACTTCTGAAGTCGGGAGAAGTAACTGAGCGGTTGGGGTGTTCTAAATTCTACACGCTCTTATTCTTTTAGAAATAGAGTCGGACCAAGAGTTTGGACACCTCACCTGCTTTGCTAATAGCTACTTCTGCTGCTGACTGTACCGTACTAAAATATTAAGAGATGATTGAAACATTTGTCAAAATAGATGGTAATATATACCTATTTATATTTTGCAAAAGCGTTACATTGAAGCTGCTAGCTGGATAATAATGATGTCCGTAGATTTCAATTAGGAAAATTCGGAGGCTTCGTATTTGAACAGTGTGTATAATAAGTAATCAGAGTATGGTCAAAAGCGCCTCGCCAAACAATTATTGTTGATGGCTTACACGACTAATGATGTATACCAAATTTTCAGGTTATATATTTTACGATAGTGTATTTCAGTACTTAAACTCAAGGAAAATGAAAATGGGTCACTTTACTTAGTCGTTGAGTGTATCTTATGAAATAACTTGATTTATTCCCTAAATGCAGAAACGGTCCTTTAAAGACTATAAACAAAATAGCATTAAACTTTCAATTATCTACAGTCAAAAGGCACCTGAAACAAAAGACTCGTCACGGTCCGGAATTTCGTAATCCAGTATATAATTCCTCTATAAACTTATCTATTGTTCCCTTTGTTTGCTCTATAATAGACAATACTGCGATAGACAGCTCAGTGGATTACGATTTGGAATTCCATCTAATGCCTTTTCCAGACTCGTAAATAGGATTATTCGCTATAAAGATTGAATTACTCTAGATAAACATTTAGGGTTTCTTTTGGGATTGCAAAAATTCTCTAAACTGTTGTCAACCGAATCCAATTCGTTATATGTACCTTATTCATCAATAGTTTTTCATTTTTCTTCTTATTCTCGTTCTGTAACATTTAAGTTTTCTTTAAATTCGTAGACTTTTATATGAAGTTGAGAAACGTTTGCGTGCAAGTAATCAAGTCAGCATACAACAAATTACTTTTGATACAGCGGAAAAATATTATTGAGTTACATTAAACATTAATACAGCAAAACAAAAAACCAACAAAGCAGACCGTTATATAATACATAAGTACCATGAAACCACAACGCGTATCAAGTGACGGATTAAGAGTAAATACCGGATAATTGCCCGGCCCTGGCCTCCGAGATCTCCTTGCGAATGGTCGGGTAAGTAACGATTAATTCTGATTTTTAGATAATCCGACGAACCGACGCTTAAGGCAATATTATATACTTGAGGTATAAATAAATTTCTCCAAACACACAAGAAATACGAAGTGAATTATGAAAAGATAAATAATGAATTCAGGCATCAGAGAATAAAATAATTCAGTTAAAGGTAAGTAGTAATAGTGAGGGTGTTCTATTAATATTAATCTACAAAATCCACAGAAATCATAACGATTGTATGAAAAATCAATAATCGTGTGTAGATAATTCTGAGCACATTATTCGCGTATTTCCTGCCACTGAAATGTAGAACGAAGATAACACAAAACACATAGAATCGTCGCAAAACTCTACAGGTATTAAACGCGTAGTAAAATACCGAGAGCAAAATTATTTGTAAGTTGGGTATAGATTCAACGAACAAGGTGAAATAAAAACAGAATACAATAGTCGGCAGCGTGTTTTCCCCGCAAAGTAATTGGTTGTTTTTGCGTATGGGCACGATTCGTTTTTGTAGCTCTGATTGATCGGATAGTTTGATTTAGTTCCGATGCCAAACCGTTTAAGGCTTCTCGTGTTTTAGACATGTTTACTTTTAAAGTTACCTTTTGTTTTTCATTGGTTAAAGAGAAAATTATAGGGATTTTATACAACCGATTAGTGGTTTGTTTTCGACGACCGTAAATGGCATATTAATTCACAATATTGTTCCAAAAATATGAAATAACTAAATAAGATGATTATTGATAAATGAATATGTGTGGTGGTGTTTCAAAATATTTATTTGCTGAAATAAACATTAAAACAATACAATTATAAAATCGTGATAAACACAACCGAGCGCCTTATCCCATAAGCTTTTAGACAGACAGCTCAAAGGTATGACATTCCTTTTCATGCGCCTTATATTAAACCCTGTAAATCCGCGTTGATTTGCCGTGACAGAGCGAAGGCAATTAGTAACGTGTGTCAAATAACAGAAGGGTTAAAGGCCTACCTGCTGACAAGGATTGATGAACTGCCACGGAATATTAAATCAAGTGTACCTGCAACAAACAATGACGTTAACAATAAGACTGACAAGGGATTAGAAACTGTGTGTTCTAAAGACAAAGGTCGCGAATGGAATGAAGTAGATGAAGGAGATTCTACAGTTTAAACTAAAATTAGAGAAGACAATAAGGCCGAAGACTATGAGAGTAAAGAATTATGAGCTGTATT
The DNA here is from genome assembly GCA_911728535.1 of Pammene fasciana. NCBI lineage: Eukaryota > Metazoa > Arthropoda > Insecta > Lepidoptera > Tortricidae > Pammene > Pammene fasciana. The sequence continues at coordinate 494,203 of OU452280.1, forward strand.
TTAAAAGTAGAAAGGTCCTCAATGAAATGAATTAAATTCAGTACAATTAATCGATATTGCTCTAGAGCTTGAAGTAATTAGAGATTTAAAGGAGTTTTCCAGCGTTGATTAAAAACTTGTATCCTTTGAATGTCTAGAGAAATCTTTGTCTCTTTGAGTTTTAATTACAGACGATAGTTTAAATTTAAGACCCATTTAGGTGATTGGAATAGTGTAATTAATACTGACACAATACGTGATGAGCTTTTGCTGCTCTTTGAAAAAAAAATCAAAGCTACATTCATACGGACTCTTCATTGTACCGTATACATCCTTACTTATCTTATCATGTAAACAAACGTCTGTCAATCTAATAGAAGCCAAAATGTCATTTAATTTTGACTGTAATCGTTCGTTACTTCGATTATTGAGGAAAAATTTATTATAAATGTTATTTTTTAAGTGTTACCTGATTGAATTATATACTAGGTGACTTTCTTTAAGTATATAACAACATTTTAAGTGATAATACCAGAGAAAAGGATTTGTTTAAGAAGTGAAGCACAAGGTATACGAATAAGAGTACATGTAAGCATTATTTAGTTAAACAAATGAACAACCTACATAATAATAGTAGAACAAGCCACTTGTTGTTTGACATTGTTACGAACACCCCACACAATTATCTGGTAGGGGCTTTTTCAGAATCCACAGGCCAGTCAATGAGGCTTACGTAAACTAAATATCGTATACAAAAACTCACGCATTGTTCGCTTGTAAGTATTGCTGCGAGAATGTGATGTTAAAGCTAGATTCAAATAAAACAAATATCTGAAGTTCGAATCAGATGTATCAAAGAACCGTAACCAAAAGTCTTCAGACAGACATAGATACTTTGACTGTCTTTTACTTAGTATGGATGTTTCAGCGTAATTTACGCACTTAACGAGACAATTGCTTCGCCATTAAGGGGTCTCGTCAAAGTTACAACGTTCTAGGAGGGATAAAAATATGGTTCCGTATTACATTTACTTTCTTTACAGAAGAAAGAGATGAAACAACAGGTGGGCAAAAAAGATAGTTGCACAAACAATACTTCGTATACAGGGTGTAACAAAAATACTGGTGATCCGATAAGGGCATAATTGGTATCGTATTGCGACTAAGAAAAGCGGATTCTTTTATTTGTGTGGGATACCTTTTGGTTGCAGCTCCATACAAAACTTTTTTTTTTAATTTTTTTTATAATTAGAATACGATACCGCTTAAGTATGGCCTTAAGAGGATCACCAGCATGCAGCAGCTTGCTATCACCTTGTATACACACCTCGCTTATTGGACTATTATTAAAATTTGTTATACGACAAAAAGTGGCCGTGATCTTGTGCTTGTACCTTACAATTTCAAAAGGAAATAAGCGACGAGAAGTTTCTATAAAGCTACTACCATTTATATAACCACTTACGTTAATACCTTGTCGTTTTAATGCTTTAAAAGAGTTGTCTTAAGAATTATCAAAGCAATTAGAGCGCCAAGGTGCTAAATGTTTATGTTAACTGTATTTAGGTTAATACTCTATTACGTAAGCTGACGTAGCTTTTGTTATGTTAATTATGAGTCAATGTTACTATACTTACTATGTTAAATATACGTGAGGTTCAATAATATTTACATTGTAGTATGAATTAGTATTACGTTCGAAGCGACATCATAGATCTAACTTCTATATCATCACCGATTAAGATCTAATTAGCAATGTTAAATTACCTACACACAACGTAGATTTTACTCCTCAAACTAAACAACGTTTGTTCAGCGACTTTAAAAAAAAACTTACGATTAGATTTTTAGTTCATTTTAAAGTTTACCTGAACACACAACGTATTGTGAAATTGGTTACGTCAGTAGGGTGACAAGACTGACAAGCAATTACATGGATTTTAACGTGTATTGAAAATAATTTATGTATGAAAAAGAGACATTCTTAACTTAAGAGTCGTCAGGACGCTCGCGTTCCCATACAAACGTAGTTTAGCTCTCATTTTAAAACGACATGCTTTAGAACCACAAAATTTGGCATGGGCATTCTAATAGTACAGATCTATGCTGGTAATTCGTTTTCGTTGCAAAAAATTGTAATACAAAGAAAATACAGTCAGATACAGATTTACATACAAAACTTATTTTTGCTATAAGTATTTTCTTTGTATTACAATTTTTAGCAACGAAAACGAATTACCGACATAGATCTGTACTGCTAGAATGCCCATGCCAAATTTCGTGGTTCTAAAGCATGTCGTTTTAAAATGAGAGCTGAACTACGTTTGTATGGGGACAAGAGTTCACGCGAGCGTCCTGGCGACTCTTAAGACTACATATTTTTTTAAAGTTGTTGAACGATAGTTTTGTTTAAGGAGTACAATTTACGTTTTAATTTTTTGCTCGTATTACAGGCTACATCCTGTATATTGTAGGACTCGTAGAATAAAACGCACGTAGTCGACGATAAATATTTACTATTCTTCTTTTTTCATCAAGGACGAACTTACAATACCACCAGCTCGGATGACTGCTACCACCAGACTGTCCTTTAAAATGAACATCGTTCGACTGTCCCAGAATGCGGGAATTCTTAATTTAAAACTAGCATTGTGCCAGCCAGTGCACGAGAAGAAAGGTTGTAAAGGTAGTGAACCTTTACAATATCAACTGCATCGCCGATTCTAGGTATGTTAATATTATGGCTGCTCTACATAATGGACCATCATAGGGACACAGCTATGCATTAAAGGGAGCTAACGATATTGGGATCTCGTTCCATCGTATAGCTGCGTCCCTATGACGGCCCATCATGTAGAGCTGCTATAAAGGCTCAGCCAGACGGTCGCCAACAAGGCTGCCAAGGTCACCCTGACCTTGGTTGGTGCTTCATACAATTTTGCTGGAAAAAACTGTCTACACGGTCTGTCTAGACCTAGGTCGCGGCTTCTAAGAAAGAGGCTTGTCAGCAATTGTTTGGCTGAGTTTTAACCACTGTAGTTCTATTCAAATAAATGATCGTGAGATCGTGGTCAAACGCCTGCCTATTCTGCATAAAAAAAAAGAAAAAAAAATGATGGTTTCTTTCAAATGTTGGTAATTTGCCAAAATATTATCACGATCATAACTTGGACTTATGCCAATTACAGAGTGATTCAGATATTCAAAACGTTTTTCAGAGCGCATTTTAAGAGTCGATACGAATTAAGTTTTCACTATACACAAGACGGCATATGATGGCTGCGATCGCTTTTTGACACTGCTTGATAGGCACAGATGGTTGAAATACCTACTCATTTACGATATATATCATAATTTCCCCACAATAGAAGTCGTAAGCTGAGTGTGAAACTCGTGCATAAATACTCATTTTACTGTCTGCTCTTATTACGCAACACATATATCAAGGAAGACCTTTAATGAATCCTCGTCACTAAACCACTAATTGGTTTACTGTTATTATGACTGCCGAGTCAAGGATCATAGACATTGGTCGAGACTGTTGATGTATTGCTCCCGAGACTGTTCTCTATGGGAACATCAATCATTACAACTCTAGAGACTGAGCTAACGGATTCTGATCCGACATTTCAAGTTACAACGCGTTCATGATTGTGATATGTCATCATCATCATCTCAGCCACAAGATGTCCACTGCTGAACATAGGCCTCCCCTTTGGACCTCCATAAGTATCGGTCGGAAGCGACTTGCGTCCAGCGTCTTCCGGCGACCTTTATAAGGTCGTCTGTCCATCTTGTGAGTGGACGTCCTACGCTGCGCTTGCTAGTCCGTGGTCTCCACTCGAGCACTTTTCGACCCCATCGGCCATCTGCTCTGCGTGCAATGTGGCCTGCCCATTGCCACTTAAGCTTGCTAATCCTGTGGGCTATGCCGGTAACTTTAGTTCGTCTACGGATCTCCTCATTTCTGATTCGATCACATCACTGTGATATGTAGAAACGTGAAATAAAACAACGTACGGCTTACGGTTTAAGAATCATTGGCGACACATTTTTTTATAAAAAAATTACACATAGAAACATTACAAATGTATTCTTACCCGCTTATTCATAAACGTGTTTCAAACCTCATTTAGTTAAAATGTATTTTGTCTGTTTCTAACAAACACAACTGTCAATGTGACAGATAAGGACAAAAGATGATTTAGTTAAATGAGGTTTGCAATACGTTTATGAATAAGCGGGTTAATCTATAGTTCTTTATTAAGGGATATACCCTTTCTAAATATTTACCGAGCTCATTACACATATTCCTATCCCTCTCACGCATAGGACATTTACCAATTAACATGGAAACGCACTAATAAGGGCACTATTATAATTGGATTTGCTCGTTAGGACGATTAGCCTTAAGCCATGGACGAAAATAAACTAACCGTTATCGACCTTATATCACGGAGATAAAGTGCATCAGTGGCTGGTTAGTATTTTGATATGAATACTCGGCATGGGTGAATAAAACTAGGAGTAGCATATAGGTGTAATTACACCTATGCACCTATGAAAACAATGTCGGATGTCTATATATACAAATCGCGTTTCGATAAATACAGACACACGTACAAGCGATTCTTTCATGCATTTTGTTCTTTTAGGATTAGTAAAATCGTTCGGACGTCGTAAGATTTCTGGGAAAACAATTTTAAAACTCGCCATTTTTTTTCTTATTGTCTCATTTATTTATATTTATATTTTATATTTATTCATAACATTCTCATGTACATTTTTCTCTGATCTTGTAGTTTTGTCTTGTAGTTACCGCTTAAAAATCCTCCTAGTACAGTCAGCTGCTGCCAGTTGAGGCGTTGAGAATATTCTTGCCTCGACTTTTATTTTTTAATAAAATTGGCTCTGTTTCTTGACTGTACATAGCTATATAGTCTAGCGTCTTGTAATTTAGATAATATCTGCAATGGCTCCCTAGCTACCCTGTCCGACGGATATGCCCGGCGGACAGATCCGTTCGTGTATGGCGCTATTCAGATGTGTCCGCAGACAAATCAGTGTCCAATTGGCGCCATACACGCACGGATTTGTCCGCCGAGCACATCCGTCGGACAAATCCGGCGGGCACATCTGTGCGTGTATCCCTAGCTAATATCCTAATGGCTTGGCCTGGCTGTCAATCAAATCCGGGATCCTCGTTAAGTTTCCAATACCATTGAATTTAATTGCTTTTAAATTGAAATTAATAATCAGGATTAGATGGTGATTATGATTTTGCATTTCGCTCTTGGTAAAATGAAGAACGAAACCAAGCTTTATTTCAAACGTGTTGTACCCAACTGTACCATTATTGATGTGTAAAAAAAAATCAAGATAAAAAGCAAGACGTTTTGTTTGATTGTACGTTCGGAGAAAATTTGCCATGATAGACGGACCGACAGACATACACAAATAATACTATAACAGTTCCGTTTTCCTTTAGAAGTCCAAAATCATATTTTTTAAGCTTGGAAATATATCATATCATATTTCAAATATAACAGAATTTGAAAACATGGCGCCCACGCCATGACGATACAAAATCCCCGTGTCACAGTGTGTAAAAAGATATAAGGATCTAAAAATAATACATCGAGGGGCTAACAAGGCTGTACGTTATATTTTCCCCGCAGGTTATTAAATATCGTACACAAATGCTTGTGGAGACCTTACCACCACCACGTACGTATAGTATGATGAATTTTATCGACAAATAACCCTCGATACCTAATTTTTCTAAATCATTTTTACACTGCATCTACTTATTTAAAGTTTTATAGTGCAAACTCGCACATGTGTAAAAGAAGTACCATACGTCATGTGTTAGATTTTCTTATCCATTATATAGTCTATACTATAATATCATCATCTCAGCAATAAGACGTCCACTGCTGAACATAGGCCTCCTCTTCAGGGGGGGGGGGTTGTTGTTGTCATACGCGCCACGCTTGGCGCTGTTTTTTTTGTTTATTGTTGTTTAGGCTTTCGGAAGATGCTGGCTGCCCGGTATATTCCCTTAGCAGACTCCTACTGCAACCACGGGACGATATGGTGGGGGACAATTCTAAGGCCGGGCACCCCACGGCAATATATATGTTATACGGCCATACTATAATATTGTACGTTATTTATTTATTTATGATGTACCCATTATCATGCCACCTCAACATATATTACCCGCTACAATTCCGTGCCTTCCCCAAACGTCTTTTTAGAAGCCATCTTTATTAATTTTAATACTAATTCCACAAAATGGAGAAAATATTACCTGGATTGAATTAACTCATCAAATGGAATCAGTATAAATTACATGCGGTAAATCAATACATTAGAATAGAGATCATTGTTCCGTCGAATACAATCGGCAATTGTCAATATCCAGTATACTGCCAGGCATAAAAGTCCTAACAGTCATGATAAGTCATTCAATAGTCTACCTTATTCTCTCCCATTAAATTCCAAAATCAAACTGGTTTTCTAATACTTACATCCGTTATGCTTAGTGGGACGGCATAGGCCTCATGCGATTATCAGAAATGCCAATGTCAGGCATATGGAAATAGATAGGAGTTTGATAGGTGGCGGATACATGCGCCCTGTTTAGGGAATTCCACAACATACAGTCGCCATCAAATATATCGGAGCGGTCAAGGTACTCAAAAATATCTGAACATGCACTTTATCGCCTTGACAAAAAAGGCGTTGTTCAGATATTTGTGACCACCTTGGCCGCTCCGATATATCTGATGGCGATTGTACCATTTTAACTGTAAATAATCCGTTGTAGATGTTTAATTCTAGCTGCGCGTAATAGATATTTATAATTTTTAAATACGTCGATTATTACAATTTACAAATGGTATTTTTTTAAGTCAACTTGATAAAGAAATAAAAAAATAAAAAATGTTCACCAAGTGCAACAAAATAATTTGTAGTTTACTTGGTACTGAAACGCTAGTTTTTTAATACTTATGAAAATTTTTGGTAATCAATTTGGTGAATAAATAAGAGCGAAATCATAAATCGATCTTCATCTGCAAAATTATTTAAGTAAAGGTAACATTGTTTTGAGGTAAAAAGCTTCTGCTGGTCTAAAAGATAGTTGCGTTATCATCAAGACAACCCTTGGGGCGTTAAACGGAGCAACCAACGCAAAATAACCAACAAAATCAGCCATTCAACCATCACATGTGTGCAGAAATATTTATATTGAAATCAATTCCGTATTGTAACACATATTGCGTTCATCCACTATTCATCTGCCAAGTACCATTTGAACGAATGAAACATTCACTAACAATACGTTCTGTACATAATCCACCTCATTATCTTGTTTACTACTGTAATATTAACAGGATGGTATTGTCCAATGTGCTCTGTGAATCTCGTTCATGTTTCCGTTTCAGTTACGTTTACACGATTGTAGAGTTTACTGTGAAATGTTACGGTTTCATTTCTAATAAATGTACTTCAAGTACTAAATAGAGTGTGTGTGCGGTTGAAAAATCAGAATACAGTAATGATGAAACAATTCTTAAAATCAAGGAATTGATAGTTTGGCTTCGATCAGGGGATTTGGGACGATATGGTCAACATTTTCGGATACCTATCTAAAATAAGTAGAAAATATTTAGCACCGTCTTTATTTATGTTTCACAAACCCCAAAAGTTACAAACAAAATGTATAACTAAAAATCTTAAGTCCAAAAATTTATCTTCCTTTTTTGTGTCAGTAGGAAATAATAAACAATTAATGATATAACATTTGAACGTAGATTATAATCTACCTGAAAGTTTATTTGATTTTATCAACGAAGAGTTACACATCAAACATATGAGTTTTCTCATACGTAAGTACATGTTTAGAATTAAGATCCCTATAAACGTCTTAGAGGTCAATTTACCAAATGATTTCCCCTTAGACCTGAACGAGCCACTAACGCCCGCGATAATGAGTTTCTAGGTCAACCCATATATTACGGGTGTTAACGACTTCTGCAAGGTATTATACTCACCCCAAAAACGCACTTTAGCTCGAGGATATATTATATGGAAGATATATGGCTGTTGTGTAATGCTCCTGCGGCTTGGCCCGTATTTTGATCGGAGAAATTTTACAGACAAATCGCCAAAGAGTTGAGGAACCTGGTTCTAGGATTTAAATCGTGTAATCCTCTCAGAGTCACCGTGGCCTTTATCAAGTTTGTGGTATTTACAAGAGACTGATTACTGATAATGCTTTTTCGTTGAAGATGCGAGGCGAAATGGAGCGGGAAAATATATATGTGATAAAACCATGATGAAGTAAATTGTAGGAGTTCGAAACTTGGAATATTTTACAATAGTGATATAATGAAAAACTTAATTAGGGTAATATTGTGTACAAACGTTTTTCTACGAGTGCTTAAAATAGGCAAGCCAGTAAGAATTGAGTTCGACGAATGACGAATGATTCGTGCCTCTATACAATTGAGTATCTCCACTCTCCCGGCGGATTGTGCCGGTCTACCTGTCTGCAGCGGCGACGCAGGGCGGGCTCCGGCGACAGTGTCATTATATCCCTAAGAACATTCTTTAACAATGATCTTATGACAACGTTTATAAAGTATACGTTTTGAATATTCCTGTCAGTCATCTTATTGGCATATTAGAATGCAGGAGTAGAGAAAGAATATAATACGTTCCAAATGTCAAACGGAATGGGTTGTTGAGTACCGGAACTGCTGTATGTATTAAGAATATTAAGATGTCTGAAACTTTCATTCAATCTTACGTTACGTCAGCGTCGCTTAGTCGACGTCGAGGCAATCCATCGGAAATCACGTCAAACGTCTGGGTAACCGAGCATTAGCTACCTGCGATTTGGGAAGGAAGGGTGACAACTATAGGTATACTGTAGATGTATCTATATCAGCCACGGCAAACTATGTGTAGGTAATCTGCATGCAAATGCTGATCGGCTGTGTAGTTAGCGAGGCTCCACAAATAAACAATCCCGCATTTATAAGAGACATTAGTGAGGCTAATCCAGCCGTGCTCTTTGACTCAAGGTGCTCTATGACAAAAGAGACTTGTTGTACATGCAGTTACTGTATAATGGACCATAAATGGCTCTACAATTATAGTCTGTGACCGTACAAGGATTTAGATTTCATTTAGCATTTGTAATGAATAGAAATCAAAATGTTTATTCCATGTACAGTCACCATCAGATATATCGGAGCGGCCAAGGTGGTCACAAATATCTGAACAACGCCTCTATTGTCAAGGCGCCCTGCGCCTAAGTACCCTGGCCGCTCCGATATAGGTACCTATTTGATGGCGACTGTAATAAAAATAAAATAAATAAAAATGCCATTGTTTGCAATGCTAATTATTATTTTCTTATTTTTTGTCGGGGGTTATCAATTTCAACTTCCGAAAGCTTTCTTAAATTCTTTCCAGATATTTTACAAATCATTTTCTTCCTATTATTAGTGCATTCTATTCTTGTGTCTGTCCAGTTTGAATTCAAATAATCGCTATTGCAAATTTCGCAAAATTTAAGACTGCTTACAATTTTCATTGCCTTACATGATCTTGTTTCAAATACAGGTAGCTTAAAGGAAGTCACGATTGAAAACAGTGGCCATAAAGTTTACTTTTGCTTAACACAACTATCATTGTATTTTTACCTCACTTGTGTGGATTCTGAATGTTTGCATAGGTCGAATCGAAGGGTTTTCTTGTTAGACAACGGTAACTTTTAAACACGGTACGGTACGGTCAGCAAAAGTAGCTATGCAAACATAAAGCCCGTCACAGAAGGAGCTATAATATATATTATGCCACACCTGGCCATAAAGTGGCTTTTTCCGCACGCTGCGCTTACGGAAAAAAACGCTTTCTGGCCAAGTGTAGACATAAAATGATGTACACAACACGGGAGGTAACAAAGAAAGGCCGAGATCGCAGAAGTTTGCGGCCCGAGCTGCAAGCGAGGGACGTAAATATGCGATCGAGGGCTATTTACCACCCTAGTTGTGTAATATACTATTATAGCTCGGTATCTTACGATATATTTTACGATTTTTACGTACTAATTGACAGAGTCCCCACACGGAGTTATAATATGTATATATTATAGCTCGATATATTACGATATATTTTGGGTATATTGCCTTCCTTCTCTGGCATGACGTACAACCGATATATCTTTCTCTCTTTTGATATCTTTCCCGTGTGGGGTGCCGAGCTATACGATAATATTAATATATATCTCGGTATCTTACGGTATATTAATATATATTATAGCTCCGTCTGTGACTGGTTTAATCCAGATTATCTATACAAAGCCTTAATGTGTACTTAATACCACGTTGGGAGCAAATGCAGTTGGTCTACACGTTTTGAATAACTTATAAAGTGCCCTTAGTCTGAGTACCTATTCAGTAATCTTTTACCTTTAGGTCTGCTATCATCTTAGGCTGGCTCTACATGATAGGCCATCACCAACAGTGACGCAGCTATACGACGGAACGAGATCGCAATATCGTTAACTCCCTCTAACGCATAGCTGCGTCCCTATGATGGCCCATCATGTAGAGGAGCCATTACGGCGTTTGCACTGCTGCGGTTTCCGCATTCGGCACCAGTGCGCGAGTGAGATAGCACGCTGCATGTATATAGCGTGGTCACGCTTGTACACCGTCACCGCATGCGGTTGCGGCTCTAGTGCGATAATCGCCATAGCCCTCTACGCTGTTAAAACTATGGGTTTTCAATTGCATTGTGTATGAAAAGACTGCAAATCTTTGATAGTTGAAGGACAAATTCCTAGTATGGAATTTAGGGCTAACGAAATTTAACATTTTTGTCACGTCCATCTTGTCGTTATTTTTATACCACGCACAGCACATAGCTGGCTAATGTTTAGTACACTTCGTACATTTCTGATGCCGACTGTATTACTATGTACCTTTTCGGCCTACGCAGACTGCGTGTAACCTCCCTGATTGATATAGTACGCAGGTAGGTCCCGGGTGACTCAGAACTTTAAATGGGTAAGTGTGGGGGTGTTCCCAACTACAGTTTCACACACATGCGTCTTAAGTTAACGGGATAAGGTCGAATTTGGCGAAGAATAGGATCGTTAGTACATCATTATTTCGTCTCTCCATGTTTTCCTTAATCACCACACAACTGTAACTCCTCTTACGTCTTGTAAGGAGATAATAGGATGTTCATTAAGTAAACAATGTAACTGTTCGTATTGTTTTATTAACATAAGGTAAACATGCAATTAGCTGTAAACTAGAGCTATAGCTAGCTGTTATTAAAGCGAAAGTTATATAGGTTATCTTTCTAACTACGCACGCTAAGCGTCGTCTCCTTAGAGACAGCGTAACTACGTAAACAATAGCCAAAATCATAATAAACAACTTACCTTCTATAGCCACGACGTGGTCGCGAATCTGCTGAGCCAGCAAGGGATCCGGCACCAACTCCACAAGGTCATACAGAGCGTATATCGAAGGATGCACGCTCTCAAACCTCTGAATCTCCTGTCTGATAGACAGGGACGTGTTCAAACACGCCTGCGAATGCTGCCTGTTACACATTGCGCCTCTAGAACTGAACATTTGTTGATACACCACAAAATTTACACCGGCCGATGCATTCTCATTTCAACGCAACGCAAACGATACCGCACATCGCGACGAAACTTTCGACACACGCTGTTTAATCATCCATTTGTTTGTAACACTGACAACTTTATTCGTTTAAACACTTGCCACGGTGATGATAACGGTTGGAACTGTGATGTAAATAAAGTAAACAAGCAATCAACGAGTGACGCGCTGCGAGCGCGCGGAGCAAACCACCCTTGTAGCGGCCATTAGCGATACTGGCTGGCGTATGGCATTTGAGTTGAGGCATTTCGTGTGCGTCCATGAGCGAGCTGCGAGCTGTCAAAATAACCCTATTTTTAATTTCAACGCCATCTACCGGCGGCGCCGTTCGCTCGTTAGCATAAATAAAAACACAACTTCACGTAGTTTCGCCATTTTAACATAGATGGCGCGGTTATCAATTGACGTTGTAAAAATACAAATGAATAGATTTCATGGTTGAATGGAGGCTTACTCAACTGTGTAAACGAATGTCCATTGATAAACGTGTTTGTACATACAGTGCATGTGTGGATGCGTGTCACGTGGGTATAGTTGAGTAAATATTGTTCCTACAAAAACATAGACCTATTCTATGTTTTACTTACATGTTACTGTTGATTTAATAAAAGTGAAGCTTCGTTTATCAAACTACAAAAAAAAAACATACATACAGGGTGAAATATTAACCACCATTCATATATAGCGAGGTGATTAGGTAAGCTATACTGAACATCTTTTACTATGAGACCAACTCCGAAATCACGAATTTTTTTTTGGCTCTTTAATACATTTTTGTGGTGTATTTGTGTGTACTGACTGTGTAGTGTGGACTGCCTAATTACCTCGCTTATTAAGAAATATAATATTTCACCTGTATAAAACAAACTATGGGTGTATAATGATCAATTATTAAAATATGGACTACCTATTAATACCTTATCTACATAGCTCTATAGTCTCTGATACCTACAATGGTGTGCAGAATTGTATGCTTTATCACTTTTCATCACCCGTCACCGGTAGCTTATACCTGCTGGGTCGGTCCATACTTATGCTATGAATAGATCTTAAAATTAATTGTTTTGATGTAAGTTATCAGTATCACCCCTTAAAATAATTTAACTTAATTTGGTAGCACCTTATACAGGGTGTCCCAGAAATCGACGTCAAGCCGTGAATGGATGATAGACCAAGTTATAACAGTTATCAGAAAAATACAAAAAAAATCTATCACATGTTCTTCAAAAATTATGGTCACTTTAAAAATTTACTAGAAGTTAAGAGACCAGGGCGTGAATATTCTAGTAAATTTTTAAAGTGACCATAATTTTTGAAGAACATGTGGTAGATTTTTTTTTGTATTTTTCTGATAACTGTTATAACTTGGTCTATCATCCATTCACGGCTTGACGTCGATTTCTGGGACAACCTGTATAAATCGAAAAAGTTCTGATCATTCTGTTAGGTTACAATCTTAAAATAAATTAGATACCTAGTTGTCAACCGCAAATAAATATTAGCCTTTGTTACATTGCCTAATTTTAATAATACCTTAGTTTTTATACATTGTTAAGTATTGGAACATTTAGGTCAAACTTATTGTAAAGTAATGAAATCCGTGCTCTATTTGGTAAAGGTCTAATGTAAAAACGTGATTATATTATCGTTCTATAATGTTCAAATTACATAACCCCTCTTGTTAACACTTTCACAGCCACGGGTCAACTGATGTTAACTGTTAGTAGCTCTTGTCATTGTCATATTTGTGATTATGACAATTTTATAAAAAGTTGAAATAAAAGTCCCTATCACTTTTGAATTGGTGTCAAAAAAATTTGGAAAAAAATCCGAAAGTGAAAATTAAATAGTTTTGATTGATCAGTTGAACCGTTTTTGAGTTTCCACAAGTTTTTATAATAATTTCATTACATTAGAAGTGTATACCTAACTATACAATCGAGTTCTCCAATACATAGATATCTGTACGATTAATATTGGATAAAAATATGTGTACACCACCTTTACAAATAAGCTTGTGTTCAGTTCATATAATTATGTTTGTACAATTAATCGTATATATATTGGAGAATTCGACCGTACAGTCGCCACCAAATATATCGGAGCGGCCAAGGTACTCAAAAATATCTGAACATGCACTTTGTCGCCATGAGAATAGAGGCGTTGTTCAGATATTTGTGACCACCTTGGCCGCTCCGATATATCTGATGGCGACTATACCATGTATCACTGGTTTGTTTGTTCTAATTCAGCTGAATACCACATATAATTCAATGGTATTTAAAGCTATAAGTACTATAGGTTATTAGGTACTAATACTTAATTCATATAATTTTAAACACAAAAGAACCGACTTCACTTAGGATCTGCTATTCCAAGAGGAAGTGGCCGAGTTGCTGTAAAAATAGTGAAATCACTAAAGGTGTGCCTATAATAGTTGAAGAGTTCCCTCGATTTCTCCAGGATCCCATCATCAGACCCCGACTTGATGCCAATGGGACAATCTAGGGGTTATACCTGTTCGATTAAAAAAATATTTGAAATTTGGTTCACGATTCACGGAGATATCGAGTTAATCGAGTAACATACCTACATACAAAAAAAAAATGATTTGAAAAAAGCAGTCGAATTGAGAACCTCCTCTTTTTTTGAAGTCGGTTAAAAATCCACAAAAATAGGTACAATTTTATATTCTGGTTTCATTCAATCAATTGTTTTACTATGTACCTGATGATGATAACCTTTTTTTCTGATACATTCTTGAAGATATTACTTAGAACTTAATCAGAGTCATCTGTTGTACTTGCATCAACTTGCCCTTTGGCAAAGGCCTCCTACTACTATGTACCTATATACTACTACACTTCTATGGCACTCTAGTAAGTGTATTGTTTATGCAAGGGACAATCCATCAGGGCCCTGACCCAGTCGCCAGGCCTTGTACCGTGGTTGGCACGGTATCAGCATTGTAATCATGCTATCAATGATTATTGCATACAAAATTTGATGCTAATTTGATGTGTGAATTAACCGGTGGATCGTCCAAAAATTATATTTGGTAAGTCGGAGTATAAGGAGTTAGTTCATAAGTAATTAATATTTTGTAATTAATCAGCATTTGCAGTGTTTAATTTATAATACAAATTCCCGCACCACATAGCAACCCTGCCATTGCTATTATTATAGAGGCCGAAGGATGCAAAAGGTAGTCGGAAAGGTAGAAGGCAAAAGACGTATACATATCCGATCCAGTGGCCTGATCAGGTTAAAACGAAGAACAAGTTTTATGATACGATACGAATGACCATGAACCAATGAGGAGTCCACGGAAGCAAGTCATACAATCCAGAACGCTGCCTGATGATGATCTTGATCACGATCTTATATACATATAGGATATAAAGGAACTACTACAGAAATAGACGGAGTGGTGTTTTTATAAGCACATCACATGAGCCTGCTCGAGTGCTCGAAGTGCTCGAGTGGAGACCACGGACTAGCAAGTGCAGCGTAGGACGTCCACTCACAAGATGGACAGACGACCTTATACAGGTCGCCGGAAGACGCTGGATGCAAGTCGCTTCCGATCGATACTTATGGAGGTCCAAAGGGGAGGCCTATGTTCAGCAGTGGACGTCTTATGGCTGAGATGATGATGATGATGATGAGCCTGCTGTAATACTCTTCTATTGAATCCATAGCTTCCATAGGTTATGAAAAATCATCATGGACGTCTTAATAAGTGTCGGGGCCTTAGGGCACGTCAGAAAGGGAGGACCTTGGATACTTGAAAACCGGGGGCCTTCAGGCGCTCAATTAGGGACAACATCGACTATAAAAGAACGGCTTCTAAGATCGTTCGGGGGCCCTGCGGGTGGGGGCCCAGGGCCTGTGCCCTTATAGTAAAGCCGGCATTGAAAATCATGTTATATTTTAGTTGAATAGAAAATAACTGCTTCTGAACCCTAAAGATGAGAAATTTTCTCTCAGGCCAATTTGTAATATAATTAATTTCGAACCGGGCATTCAAAAATATTTATAATACGATGATATTCGCTTGAGTTTATTTGAGTTCACTCCAAGAATAATAGTGCCTGTAAGATGAGCTCTTTCGTTTGTTTGGTTTCTATTTAATTAGGGTTCCATAGTTCCCAAAGGGTAAAAACGGGGAACCCTCGATTGTACCCTTGCGGCCGCCATCGCAACTGTGTTTCACCAGTTGATCTGACAGATTTGTTAGCCGTTCGTCTGGCTCGCATTTGGTCCAAGTCGCTGTTTGTCCATTTAGCGATTCGTCCAATAAGCAATTTGTCCTAAAATTCGGACCAACTGCGAATTGACTTATAAGTAGCAGTTAGTCCCAATCGGAGTTCGCCATATAAGCATTTTGACATACTCGCTGTTCGCCTTAAAAGCAGTTTCTCCTATACAGAAATCGCTATTATTATCGTCTTTCCATTCCATAGTAGTAGGTACAATAGTACATTACTACAGAGGCTGGCAACCCCTTTTCACGCCGAGGTATGTATAGTGCTTTTCTCAAACATGCAATGAAATAAATATAAAAAAATAAAAATAAAATTTTTTTTCAAAAAAAATCAAAAAAAAAATCAAAAAAGGTAAAAAAACAATTTTTTATTAAACAAAAAAAAATTTGCAACAATAAAAAGGAAAAAAAAAATTCAAAAAAAAAATCAAAAACAAAAAAAAAATCCAAAAAAAAAAACAAAGAAAACTATGATGATTTTTATTTTATATGCATAAGTAGTGGCAGAATGTCAACTGAACCAAAAAGTAAATATCGCCTATAACCTTAAATGGCTGAATGCCATGATCCTGTGCCACAAACATATGTGGAATGGAAATTAAAAAAAAAAAATTCCCGGCTTCCGGCCGTCAATTTTATATGAAAATCGTTACCTGTTCTCTGGAGTGGATCCGCCCTAAACGTGACACTTTGAAGCGTATTATGACTTATGACGCACATAACGAAGACATTTCATTGCATGTTTGAGAAAATGAAAATAATATCAGAGTTGTTTTGCTGCCTTAAGAGTCCGGTACCTAACGATCACGCACTTGGTCAGATTCAGGCGCGGTCCCAGGGGGGGGGGGGGGGGGGTCAAATGGGACATGACCCCCCCCAAAAACCTAAATTTGTAATAGAAATTTTTTTTTACAGACCCCGTCAAAAATTTGAAAAAAAAAATCCACATTAGTGTCCCCCCTCCAAAATTTTCGTCTGCGACCGCGCCTGGTCAGATTTTAAAGTAAGGATGATAGTTCTCTCTCTTGTTAGTCTTCGCTTACTTGCTTACTCGTAATTACTAATAAAATACGTAGTTCAGCCTCATTTGAATTGTTGCGCTAATGAGTGGAGGCTAGGGAATGCAATACCCGGCCATTTTTGGTACCCGGGTATTACCCGACTTTGATTTTCAAAAACCCGGGTACCCGGGTAATACCCGGTTTTGAACATTTTTTTTATTAATTATTGGTTTTCATCGTTTTTACGGGTATTTAGTAATAAAATGCACTTTTGATGGCTGCGTTTGCATTTATTAATTGACAAACAATGATTTCGTACATGAAATATATTAATTTAACTTAGGTATACTATACTATTAAACCAGCTGTAAATCACAATATTAATTTAGAGAGCATAAGACGTTAGGTTAGGTATACTTAATCTTTCTGTTTATTAATCAGAAATATCAAAATTAACGGGAAATATGGAATATTCAAATGTAACAATAGATCTTCTTCTTCTTCTTAGTCGTATATTCTTGTCAGAGTAGTCGTGGTCATTGAGGTCGTTGTACGGCATTTTGTGTAGTTCTCCGCCATCCTTCTCTACTTTCGCACGCACAGATTTAAGCGTGATCCGGTGAGGGCCTTCACTTGATCAGTCCATCGCATTGAGGGGCGTAATCTGGGTCTTGTACCATCCACTCTACTCTTCCTTGCGCGTCACGTGGCCGAAGTAACTAAGAATGCGAGAGTGCACGATTGCTGAAAGCCTTTGCTTAACCTTGAGCTCTTGGAGTATAGATATATTAGTGCGGCGCTGAGTCCACGATATCCGCAGCATTCTCTTCCAGCACCACATTTCCAAAGCATCAATGCGTTTTCGTTCACTTTCTATTACTGTCCACGTTTCTGCACCGTAAAATAACACTGGGAAAACGAGAGATCTTACAGGCGAGTCTTAGTTGCCTTGTGATATTGCGGTCTCTCCAGATCTTCGACAGTTTCTCCATTGCAGACCTAGTTGTGCTATGCGTCGCTTGATTTCATCTTCGGGCCCTCCACCGTTTGAGACCAGTGACCCCAATACATATATTATGATGATACAACTCCACAGTTTCCAATAGTTTTTGCTTTATTGCTGTTGTTACGGTCCACGACCATCATCTTGGTTTTTAGTCGGTTGATCTTCAAACCGAATTCGAGACTCTGTTTCAACGCGACGCAATAGCGCTGCTATACAATCTTCGCTTGTTGCTGTGAGTGTGGCGTCAGCGTAACGCAGATTGGAGATATTCTTCCCACCTATTGGAATACCATCTGTCCAGCCTTCAAGCGTTATCCTCATTATGTGCTCAGTATAGATTACAGAAAAGAGCAAGGGCGATAGTATGCACCCTTGACGTACCCCAGCCGAAGGGTGGAGTGGCTTTGACATTGTATTGTCCACTTTTACTGACGCGGAGTTGTTCTCTTCTCTCATACAGCCCTCTTAATATATGGACGAGATTGTTGGGAGCGCCCATTCGTAAGAGAACATCCCACAGCAGCGGCCATTTAACTGAGTCAAATGCCTTCTGAAAGTCAACAAAACATATGTACGTTGGTCTGTCGAACTCTCTGGCTTTCTCTATTATCTGGCGAAATATGAGAATCTGTTCTCTAGTTTCTTTTCCTCTAACAAATCCGGCTTGTTCTGGTGCGATTTATTTGCTGATATACGCCTTTTGTCTCTCATTTAGGTTGTGCAGTAAAATTTTACTGGAATGATTGATTAAAGCTATCAAGCGATAGTTAGAATTGAAATGTAAAATATGTTCAGACCATTTATGCTATGCCTTTTAATTTTAATGTAATAGTCGAACGAGCGGAGCGTAAGCGAAGATCGTTCTTACAAACAACAACTGTCACCTGGCTACTGGGACGTCTCGGCATTTGGATGGCTTTTTGATTTAGATAGTTTGTCCGACGATAACTTTAGTAACGATTTTCCGATCTTTATGAAATTTGTTGGGGTTGTAGCAGAGACCAACAAAATTTGCGAGTTCGTATATGAGCTGGATTGAGACGGGGGTTCTGAAATTAGAAGGCCTAAAAAGGTTTTGTAAAGGGGTCCTGTTACATTGGTCATCTTATTTGCTACTTTTACGAGCAAGTATGGTTGAGTTTGGTATCAAACGAAAGGTATTGATTAACACTCTCGTCAAATCCTTATTAACTGCTTACTGTTTTATAACAATTAGCAACATAAAATTGATTTAAAAAATATTTTCCATTATATTTTGATTTTGGTGTAAATATTTTGACAACTGACTTTTTTTTTAATTTATTAGAGTTTTGGCTGCTAGGGCCATCAGCATACTGACATTAACACATTAGTTAGAGAGAGAGTTACCATAGACGCATAATGATGGTGACCGAAACCTATATAGGTGGTCCACAGATGAGAACGACATGTCAAAGCAACAGATTGAGAAGCATGTGAGAGGTGGATTTAAATTTAGATGAGACAAAAACTGTCAAATCTGAAGCGATTTATTTCGTCGCAGTAAAATTTTGCGCATCAACCGCACAATTTAATATGGACGTTTAGTTTCACCGTGATGGTTAGTTGAGAAAAAAATACCCGATACCTATTTTTGGTATTTGTAGTAATTCTACTATTGCACATTTATGGCGAAACACAAGATTCGCGAGTTCACAGTTCGGGGCGAACTACTAGTTTATAACACACACAGTAAGGTAGGGATACAGTTACAGAAGTAATAGAACATTTTGTTTTAAGTTTATTCACGTTTTCCCTATTTTTCTACCGATTTCTAAATTACGGGTAAAACCCGGGTTACGAGTTAAAAACCCGGGTTTTACCCGACTCCAAATATAGACGGGTACCCGGGTACCCGGGTTTTCGGGTACCCGGGTTGCATTCCCTAGTGGAGGCACGCATGCGCGAATGTCATTATCGTGGGAATTAGGTGCATAACTACCTACTCAAGGTATCTATAGTGTACAAACAGACACGCAAACTGACCTGACTTTAAATATAAGTTTTGAAACCTCCGCAGAACTGCCGAGCTGTTTTTGATAAATCATGTCTAAAAAGCATTGCGGTATCGCTAGAAAACTTGCTTTTTAAATTCGAATTAGTTTATCCGTTTAAGAGCTACGGTGGCACATACAGACACTCACAACAGTCAAACTTAAACACCTAGCTTTTTTGGATGCGAAAACATTTTTTTTTGTATGGGACACCATTATCTCAGCTGGCCAACACTACAAAACGATTTGTTTTTCGCAAAGATAAATTGTTTTCTTACTTTTTCACAATAAGAATACGATACCAATTATATCCTTAAATGGATCACCAGTATTTTTGTTACGTCCTGTATAAAACCACACTGGTGTTTTAATGCCCTTCATTATATAGCAGTCACATAAATAAGTAATATGATCTAGCTGATGGCTCCTCTATGATGGCCCATCATAGGGACGCAGCTATGCGTTAGAGGGAGCTAACGATATTGCGATCTCGTTTCGTCGTATAGCTGCGTCCCTATGATGGCCCATCATGTAGAGCCAGCCTCACAGTTAGAAACCGGTTGCGAATAGACAGACCAGAGACTATAGAGATTAGACCACCACAGCCTAAGAAGTTTTTGAAGCTCATGTCAATTGTCAATGTCACCTGCACTGCTACTCCACCTAATAACAAATAGCGTACTAGCAGTACACTAGTAGTTACTAGGTGGAGTAGCAGTGCAGGTGACATTTCTCTTACATAATCGGTATCTTTAGGTGGCTTTGACATAGATGGCGCAATTGACATGAGCTTCAAAAAGTTCTTAGGCTGTGGTCGTCTATATCTCTATAGTCTCTGGACAGACGGTTTGCATTTTGCAACGAGATGGAAAGACAATAGCGTTTAATTAGATACATAAACTTCGTTAACTGTTCTATTATACTCCTGTTACCGACAGTTAAGGCCATTCCTCGATTCGGAGAAGACACGCCCATCCGTTTGAGACACGTTTATGGCTCCCGTGCACGAAAGAAAGAGATGCAGCGCTCTTAAGGATCAGACTTTTTGAACAAACTACGATAAATAAGCGAATCTATAACGTTTTGGCTTATTTTGCTTCTGTGACTTTTTAGATAAACCAGAATACCATATTTTTTACTTAGTTATATTGCTTAATCTCTTATAGTTTACGTAAGCTAAGAAAAATAAGGGAAAAAAGGACCCAACTTCGGATTTTTTTTCTATCGAGGCAACTGCCAGCAACCGTGTTTCGGCTTGTGCCAAAAACAAGAGTGTATAGTCTAATAATGTATATTCGAAAATAAATTCAGTCCCTTTTCCCGTTTACTCACTAGAGCGTTTGAAAAAACCTATAATTTTTCAAAGTAGCCCCTTAAAGGGAAGGTTATGCGTTTGAAATCTCTATTTGTAACTGAGTTTCATATACAGGTTACATGTTACAAAAATATTGGTGATCCGTTTAAGAGGCTGACAAGACCCGATGACCTTCAAATTGACTTTACTTAAACAGTCATATAGATATAACTACTGGTTTTGGAAAAGTAAAAAAAAATATATGTTAATATTCATTATATATAAAAGAACTTGGTTAATTCCAATACACGATTGGATGAAATCGGCTCGATAGAAAATAATTCCAAAGTTACATCTAAAATTAGCTTAAAACAATTGCACGTCTTTAGTTTCTTGGCTTATATGTCTGTAATTAAGGACAACATTCCACCACACTAATACTAAAAACTTCGTTGCCTTAAATTTCTCAATTAATGCATAGTTTTTTTTTAATTCATCATTTTACAAAATTTGCAATGAGCTCCCATACTAATCGTAACGCAGTGTTTCTCTTTCACTCGCGGTGAAAAAGATAGGGAGGGAATTTAGCTCTTATCATCCTCTTAAGGGCATAATTGGTATCGTATTTCAAGTAGGGAATGCAACCCGGGTACCCGAAAACCCGGGTACCCGGGTACCCGTCTATATTTGGAGTCGGGTAAAACCCGGGTTTTTAACTCGTAACCCGGGTTTTACCCGTAATTTAGAAATCGGTAGAAAAATAGGGAAAACGTGAATAAACTTAAAACAAAATGTTCTATTACTTCTGTAACTGTATCCCTACCTTACTGTGTGTGTTATAAACTAGTAGTTCGCCCCGAACTGTGAACTCGCGAATCTTGTGTTTCGCCATAAATGTGCAATAGTAGAATTACTACAAATACCAAAAATAGGTATCGGGTATTTTTTTCTCAACTAACCATCACGGTGAAACTAAACGTCCATATTAAATTGTGCGGTTGATGCGCAAAATTTTACTGCGACGAAATAAATCGCTTCAGATTTGACAGTTTTTGTCTCATCTAAATTTAAATCCACCTCTCACATGCTTCTCAATCTGTTGCTTTGACATGTCGTTCTCATCTGTGGACCACCTATATAGGTTTCGGTCACCATCATTATGCGTCTATGGTAACTCTCTCTCTAACTAATGTGTTAATGTCAGTATGCTGATGGCCCTAGCAGCCAAAACTCTAATAAATTAAAAAAAAAGTCAGTTGTCAAAATATTTACACCAAAATCAAAATATAATGGAAAATATTTTTTAAATCAATTTTATGTTGCTAATTGTTATAAAACAGTAAGCAGTTAATAAGGATTTGACGAGAGTGTTAATCAATACCTTTCGTTTGATACCAAACTCAACCATACTTGCTCGTAAAAGTAGCAAATAAGATGACCAATGTAACAGGACCCCTTTACAAAACCTTTTTAGGCCTTCTAATTTCAGAACCCCCGTCTCAATCCAGCTCATATACGAACTCGCAAATTTTGTTGGTCTCTGCTACAACCCCAACAAATTTCATAAAGATCGGAAAATCGTTACTAAAGTTATCGTCGGACAAACTATCTAAATCAAAAAGCCATCCAAATGCCGAGACGTCCCAGTAGCCAGGTGACAGTTGTTGTTTGTAAGAACGATCTTCGCTTACGCTCCGCTCGTTCGACTATTACATTAAAATTAAAAGGCATAGCATAAATGGTCTGAACATATTTTACATTTCAATTCTAACTATCGCTTGATAGCTTTAATCAATCATTCCAGTAAAATTTTACTGCACAACCTAAATGAGAGACAAAAGGCGTATATCAGCAAATAAATCGCACCAGAACAAGCCGGATTTGTTAGAGGAAAAGAAACTAGAGAACAGATTCTCATATTTCGCCAGATAATAGAGAAAGCCAGAGAGTTCGACAGACCAACGTACATATGTTTTGTTGACTTTCAGAAGGCATTTGACTCAGTTAAATGGCCGCTGCTGTGGGATGTTCTCTTACGAATGGGCGCTCCCAACAATCTCGTCCATATATTAAGAGGGCTGTATGAGAGAAGAGAACAACTCCGCGTCAGTAAAAGTGGACAATACAATGTCAAAGCCACTCCACCCTTCGGCTGGGGTACGTCAAGGGTGCATACTATCGCCCTTGCTCTTTTCTGTAATCTATACTGAGCACATAATGAGGATAACGCTTGAAGGCTGGACAGATGGTATTCCAATAGGTGGGAAGAATATCTCCAATCTGCGTTACGCTGACGCCACACTCACAGCAACAAGCGAAGATTGTATAGCAGCGCTATTGCGTCGCGTTGAAACAGAGTCTCGAATTCGGTTTGAAGATCAACCGACTAAAAACCAAGATGATGGTCGTGGACCGTAACAACAGCAATAAAGCAAAAACTATTGGAAACTGTGGAGTTGTATCATCATAATATATGTATTGGGGTCACTGGTCTCAAACGGTGGAGGGCCCGAAGATGAAATCAAGCGACGCATAGCACAACTAGGTCTGCAATGGAGAAACTGTCGAAGATCTGGAGAGACCGCAATATCACAAGGCAACTAAGACTCGCCTGTAAGATCTCTCGTTTTCCCAGTGTTATTTTACGGTGCAGAAACGTGGACAGTAATAGAAAGTGAACGAAAACGCATTGATGCTTTGGAAATGTGGTGCTGGAAGAGAATGCTGCGGATATCGTGGACTCAGCGCCGCACTAATATATCTATACTCCAAGAGCTCAAGGTTAAGCAAAGGCTTTCAGCAATCGTGCACTCTCGCATTCTTAGTTACTTCGGCCACGTGACGCGCAAGGAAGAGTAGAGTGGATGGTACAAGACCCAGATTACGCCCCTCAATGCGATGGACTGATCAAGTGAAGGCCCTCACCGGATCACGCTTAAATCTGTGCGTGCGAAAGTAGAGAAGGATGGCGGAGAACTACACAAAATGCCGTACAACGACCTCAATGACCACGACTACTCTGACAAGAATATACGACTAAGAAGAAGAAGAAGATCTATTGTTACATTTGAATATTCCATATTTCCCGTTAATTTTGATATTTCTGATTAATAAACAGAAAGATTAAGTATACCTAACCTAACGTCTTATGCTCTCTAAATTAATATTGTGATTTACAGCTGGTTTAATAGTATAGTATACCTAAGTTAAATTAATATATTTCATGTACGAAATCATTGTTTGTCAATTAATAAATGCAAACGCAGCCATCAAAAGTGCATTTTATTACTAAATACCCGTAAAAACGATGAAAACCAATAATTAATAAAAAAAATGTTCAAAACCGGGTATTACCCGGGTACCCGGGTTTTTGAAAATCAAAGTCGGGTAATACCCGGGTACCAAAAATGGCCGGGTATTGCATTCCCTAATTTCAAGTAAGAAAAAGTAGGAGAAATAAATTTTGAACAAGAAAAAATGTTTTTTTTTTTTGTATCGGACACGTCGTCGCAGCTGGCCAACCATCCATACAAAACAATTATTTTTTGCGTGCGTTTTTTCTCTTACTTTTTCATAATTAATTAGGATAAGAGACCAATTATGCCCTTAAGAGGATCACCAGTATTTTTGTTACACATTGTAAATTGTTAAGTTTTATATAGATTAACATATAAAAAACCGTTGTACATTGGGGAATCAGATATGATTTCTATTAAATGATTTCAAGGCCTAAAAAGCAAGAAACTTGACTGTTCCTTGTCCATTTGCATCCATTATGTGTCTGTCTGAAAAACATCTATCCTAACGTAATATTCATTCAATCCAATAAAGAACTTGTGACCATTGATCAATTTAACGACCTAGATTCCAGGCGCATAGCCCAGAAATAGGTATCCTGTAGGTACCGATTCAGAAAGAATCCTAGTCTAACCTTGTTGGAGATTACGGATCTAAAAAAACATCTTAAAGTACTTCCTTTTCTTTATTGGCAGTAACCGTTTGTTTAAATTGCTCACTTTGAGCTCATCATGAGGGAAAATGTAAGGTACAAAATATGCGCGATTTGTATTAGAAGATGCGTCTTTTGAACGAAATATGAATACTATAAACTAAAACGCTTACACTCACGGCATTGTAGTCACTGCGCGACATGTTACGGAGAGCCTAGGTCTCCATCTTCGAGCACTAGGAGTGAAGTATTAATAGGTACGGCTTCGGACTTTGATTGTGACGTTTTCAATCAGGTACATCATTTTTTGTACTCGTTTTTTTTTGTATGGGACACGTCATCCCAGCCTGCTAAGTTGCTAACCCTTCATACAAAACCATTTTTATTTTTGTGTAAACATTTTTTTCTTGGTATTTCATCATTAGAATATGATACCAATTATGCCCTTAAACGATCGCCCCTATTTTTGTTACACTTTCTATGTTCCTACAAATTGGCGCCAACAGACGCTTTTAATTCAAATGGCTATGCGTCGCCCGACGTGCGTGTACGCAATCACAATTAGGGCATTAACTTGTTATTTCTGATGATGAGATGATCTTCTTGTGACCTGCATTTGTTTCGAGCGTTGAACTCTTGTTTTATGCAATGATTGTAAACGAGCATCATAGTCTCCTATTTTTCTAGGGTTCCGTACCTCAATATGATAAACCGGCCAAGTGCCCAGGACTCGCGCCCTGAGGGTTCCGCATCACACTATTTTAATAACTATTGAACATTGCTGTAACCAAAGGAAAAATTGGGTTGGGGGACAAACATTGACTTTGCCTTTGAAAAAGTGTTGTTTCCATACATCGACATCTTAGAGCATATACCATCGACATAGGTTGCCAATAGTTTAACAACTGCAAATAACTTTTCAATCACAATTTTTTTTGTGATGTAACAAGACATTTTCGTAATATTTCAAAATATTTCGTACATACGTCCGAGTAGGGCTGCCATCTCTAAATTCGCCGAACCCGGACAAAGATATAAAAACCCGGACATTTAGCGTAAATCGCATTTTTTCCCCGGACGTGTCCAAAAATAATAAAGCCGGTAAATAATTAAATTCAATTGGGTGTCAACATAAAAAGTGTCCGGGTTTTCCCCGGACACTTATTGAAAACCCCCCCGGACGCACCCCGGACGGCCTCCAAACTAGGACAAATCCGGGGAAACCCGGACGGATGGCAGCCCTACGTCCGAGTAACTACACTCAGTTACTCGGAACGTGTGTCCGTATTGAAAATCGGACGTCTTATCGCCATGCTACCAAATCTTTCAGAAGCTCATAAATCTCATAATATATAATTTTAAACAAAACAAGAACCGCTATTCCAAGAGGCCGAGATGGTCTAAAAAATAGTGAAGTCATAGGTGTGTTGTGACTATTATAGAATAGTTGTTGAAGAGTTCCCTCGATTTCTCCAGGATTTCATCATCCGATCTGGACCTAGTGACAATGGGACCAATTGTGAAGTATACCCTTTCAAACAAAAAAAGAATTTTCCAAATTGATCCAGCCGTCTTCGAACTATCGGTGAACATGTAATCGGGTTCAAAAATGCATGGGCAATTTATGAATGAATTCATTGATAAATTGGCCATGCAATTATGAACCCGACGGTAATTAAAAAAATAGCAGAATAAAACAAAGATCCCGACGAATTGATAACCTCTTCCTTCGAAATATTGAAGTCGGTTGAAAACGGATTACGCTTGACATATCCTTCCCATTCGCTTTTTTTATCGCCTATTATTTACTTTAAAAAAATTTAGCTAGCAATCGTGTTTGTTGCAATATTTCCGTATATAATGCACTCAAATTCAACACAAACTGTTCACGTGCGTGTATAGTTCAATTGAAAGTAACCAATTTTTATTGACCTTGAGTATAGAACATTAAATAAATAGTTATTGAATTTTATTGCCGTGTGCAATCTTTTTAAATTATGAAATCCGAGCGGAACCAATATGGTGCCCGTCAATATCATTTTGATGTCGTTTAAAACACTTTCTGCAATAATTTCATATTACAGTCGACATCAGCTATATCGGAGCGGTCAAGGTTGTCAGAAATATCTGAACGACGCCTTTATTGTCAAGGCGATAAGGTGCTTGTTCAGATATTTTTGAGTACCGTGGCCGCTTAGATATATTTGATGGCGACTGTACACACTTAACAGTACGCTTTTGACCTTTTCATATTACATTTAAATTTTTATACTTCCGTTAGAATTAGTTTAGTAAGTATCAAACCAAGTGACCGTATTCATCCGTTCAACGTCAATCGTCTGTTTTCTGCGATCTCGTATCACATGGCAGGCAATTGTCGACCTATCATTGTCAGAGTACAAAAAGAGTAGTCTATCTTCAATTGAGAATACTTAAATTCGAGAGCGCGCAACCTTTTGATGACACCAAGCATATAATGTCTCGCTTCGCGGCACTAACGTGCAAATTTCACTTCCATACATTTAGGGAGGGAAAATTTTTCATACAAACAGCCCGGGTAATACCCGAAAACCCGGGTTTTTGCAAAGTAAAAAATCCGGGTTGCATTTTGGTAGCTGAAGTGACGTTGTCGTATTGTAAACACATGTAACAGCGAGTTGCAAAATTGCATACCCACATTATGAATGAATCCATTCATAAACTGGGTAGCCAATTCTGCAGTTGCATTCTGCATTCTCATACGAGTACAACCTGTTTTTTGAAGGAACGTGAATTTGTATTTCGCTGTGTGCATTGTGGCGCCATATTGTTGGCCAGGAGTTCGATTTTTGAATCTCACCGGTGACTTTTTTTGTATGCAGCCGATGACTATTTAGTGCGAAATAAGTCACCCGATGAGATTCAAAAATCGAACTCCAGGGCTCAACCTTTTTTTTTCTTTTTTTATGAAAGACTTGTTGCTTATATTGACTCCTTGCTTATAGAAAATGTTACCCCCCCCCCCCCCCCCCCCCCCCGTGCCCTTCGCACACAGTGAATAAACATCATTCATTTATTTCTTTATAAAACACATCAGAATCAGAGTTTATCTTTATGATACTACCAGTAGGTAATTATTTACATTTATGAAGTAGAATCAGAGACGTAGGTAGGCCGTAAACAATCTTTGTTTATATAGGCGGTCATATGATATAAGTAGACATAGACTTAAAGCTGATATAGATTATTAGTAGTTTATGTAACTTACGTAATAGGGGTCCTTAAAACACGAGTGTGGTTTTATGAAACGAACGAATTGAGTTTCATAATAAGATCACACGAGTGTTTTAAGGCCTAATTACGTACAGTTGCATACACTGCTTTATCTACATACATATTATAAACCCTAAATGACGCGTTCTAAAGCTGTTAAAATGGCTACCATTTCACAGATTGCATCGCCATGGCCAACTCGATTGTGTCGGCGGGGCGCGTGCCGGCTGTCGAGGAGCGGCCGGATTTTCATAATGATATCGAATTTTTGCTTATTATTTGATAATAATAACATCGTTACAGATAAGACATTTGCTCTAACTTCTAACAAAACAATCTCTTTTTATGGTGGTCATAACGTGCGGTTTTTGAACGCATCATGGAGGGTTTATGATATGGGTGTAGATAAAAGTTTACTAACTCATCTTATTAAAGAAAATCATCAATGGTATAGCAAGCCATGTTTGATTTAAAACTTTTTTTGTTTCTTCTTAAATGATATGTCGGTTGGTGAGTTCTTAAACTCAGTTGGAAGGGAGTCATTACTAAGTCGAAGTGGCTCGATCGATTTAGTAAAATAAAAATTTTGGTTCAGTATGGAGGGTCGGCCGGCTGGGACCACCTGTCCCATAGAAAAAAAATTTTCGCGTCCAATTTTTTTTTCTTCTACCTTTTCTTAGTCGCAATATGATACCAATGATCTTAAACGGATCACCAGTATTTTTGTTACACACCGTATAGTATAGTTTTACATGTCAAATCATACAATGATAATAATCACATTAATCTATCTAGTCATAGGTTTACTTTAAACACAGGCTATTAATATGTCAAGGCGGTACAATTGCATTTCAATAGGTATGTCAAATAAAGTATAGGTAGGTACAGTACAGCAGGTAGGTGGTAGTTTAGGTAGGTTTAGGTTAAGGCTGCCATCTCTAAGTTCGCCGAACCCGGACAATAATTTAAACAACCCGGACATTTGACGTAAATCGCATTTTTCCCCGGACGTTTCCAAATCAATAATGGCACTAAATAATTAAATTCAGTGGAATGTTTCCTCACATAAAAAGTGTCCGGGCTTTCCCCGGACACTTATTGAAAACCCCCCCGGACGCACCCCGGACGGCCTCCAAACTAGGATAAATCCGGGGAAACCCGGACGGATGGCAGCCCTAGTTTAGGTAGGTGACGAACCAGTTGAGGATTTAATGTCTGCATGGCGTTGAAAAATAATCAACAGATTAGTATTACGCATCAGATGCAAGTTTGGCCTTGAGTTTATATAGGTATACTTGCATTTCAAAGCCGACTAAAAAAATATTCGTTCAAATTTGAACTCTTGACACATTCTCAATAGAGTTGAGATTATAACTGCATTAAAACGAGGTAGGTCCGTGTTGATTGTTAAAGGATTAGGCGATTATCACACTGGCGCCGCAACCCCATGCGGTGACGGTGTGCAAGCGTGACGGCACTATACACATCCAGAGCGCTATCTCGCTCGCGCACCGATGGCGCATGCGGAAACTGCAGCAGTGTGATAATATATTGTTATATTAAGTAAATCTGATGAGCTAAAGCGAAAACAGTTTTTGACTTAGCTGGTATGCTGATGCCAAATGCACGCAGTTTCTACAGTTTTTTTTAAATCCTAAGTATTATCAGATCCAGACCAACCTGTGTTGATTACAGCAGGATAAACTGTGATGTCCCTTTCAAACTAAAAATACATTGGATCGGTAGTCTTCGAATTAAAGAGAAAAAAGATATCTCTGAATTTAGAACTTCTTTTTTGAAGGTTAATAGGGCATTGTTAGTTAGTTAGTTAATTCCCGAATGAGCAATAAAGTTATTTGCTGTGTATAAAACAGCAAAAATTAATATCTCGAGTACATAATTACAAGTTTTTCTCGTTTGAAAAATTGACTCTCCCAAGTATACCTTGCAGGTTGAAAATTTCCTTTCAAACATATTTATTTATTTACCTTGCGATGACTATAGGAAGGACGCGAACGTTATTATCGAGTCCTACCATCATGTGCGTATTCGTGTTTGTAATTAATAAAAAAAATCTAAGATAGGTTACTATAACAATGTATATTGTGGCAGTATCATGTCATCAGTAATCGTGAGTAGTCAGTAGCCAGTCGCTACCGTGCCGCGCGCTCTGACAAACGTGCCCGACTGCCCGCGGGTGTGACACAAGTGTGACAATTGTTTGTGTGTGATATGTGCTGAGTTTGGAGACATGTCGAAAGTCAAGGTAACAATGTAGCCTAGGAATACTAGGTAATGCTTTACTTTAATGATACTTCAGGAAAACGTTTAAAATAATAGAAATTACGCGAGAAAATGCTGTATGTTTTAGTAAACTAAATGTTTTGTATGTACAGTTGCGAGCACAGTTTCGTTTTAGTTATTTTCGATGGGTATTTTATAAAGTGTGTACAATGGTATGGGAAGTGATTTCGCAATCTAAAACATAATTGGAGTTAAGATAACTGTGACAATAAATCTTGTAAAAGAGTAATAAAATGTGATAAGAAACGCTATTATTATAACTATGTAGGCAAAACAACTATAACATTAACTTTTTTTTTATGCACCAGATTACAATATTACAGAACATACGGTCGCCATCAAATATATCACTATCAGAGCGACCAAGGTACTCAAAAATATCTGAACATGCACTTTATCGCCTTGACTAATATTGAGACAGCTCGCTTAGTTTATTATAGTTATTTTCATAGTGTAATGTCATATGGAATTCTGGTTTGGGGCAAAGCAGCTGACATACAGACTATTTTTGTTTTACAGAAAAGAGCCATTCGCTTTATGTATAACTTAAAGGCAGGTACATCAATTAGAGAATTATTTAAAGAAATTAATATTTTAACTCTTGCGTCCCAATATATCTATGATAATATTATTTTTGTTGTAAAGAATATACACACATTCAAGAAGAATTCTGACATCCACATCCATCATCCACTAGAAATAAAAACAAGCTTGCTATCAGACGATGTCGTGTCCGCAAAGCATATAAGTCATTTTTTGGCCAGGGTATTCATATTTATAACAAGTTACCCGTCGATGTTTTGAATCTATCATTTCCCGCTCTTAAGAAATACTTGAAAAAAACTTTAATGTCAAAGGGTTATTACAGGGTCGAGGACTATATGACAGACATATATGCATGGCCCAAACCAGAATCTATAAAATCATCTAACATTTAGAGGACACAGTTCAAGTAAGAAAGAATATCAAACGTATTGCGAAGCAGTCAGATTTGGATTTTATTTTTATTTTTCATTTTAATTACACAATAGGCAGGTACATGTCTGTCTCTCAAGCTGTTTTGATATGCCTTCTTGAAGAACTACGCATTATTGTATATAGTATCTTTAATGTATTTGTAGTACTGTTTTGAAAAAATAAGTCCCGCCGAGTTTCTTGCCGGTAATAAGTAATACTTCTCGGGTCAGAGGTGTAGGGTTAGAACCGGTGGTAGTTTCTTTTCTCTCTGACGTTCATAAGTGCATTGTAATGTGCCTAAATTGAAGAATAAATATCTTTTATTTTTTGACAATAGAGGCGTTGTTCAGATATTTGTGACCACCTTGACCGCTCCGATATATTTGATGGTGACTGTACAAATAAGGAGTAATCGGTGAACATACATAAAAAACACCAAACCGAATGCAGAACCTCCTTCTATGGAATTGAAGTCGGTAAAAATGCAACTATAAAATCAAATAAATCGGATTACAATAGGCTAGATGAATGTTTTTCATGCATGGTATCAATCGATTCGTTTTGTTATGAGGATCAAATGTCTATATGGGGCCAATTGCCTTAAATCAACATAAAAGACAGGAAAAAGACTAAGCCGCTTATTCATAAACGTGTTGCAAACCTCATTTAGCTAAATGTATTTTGTCTGTTTCTAACAAACACAACTGTCAATGTGACAGATAAGGACAAAAGATGATTTAGTTAAATGAGGTTTGCAATACGTTTATGAATAAGCGGGTTAAAGTCTGAGATTTGCATTTGTTTCTCAAAACGCTCCTATATAGGTAACAATAGTTATTTGTTATACAAGTGGTGAAAGTTGTATTTTACGTGCGAGTGTTATTTGAAACACGAGCTAGCAAAAGGATTCTATTATTGACCACGAGCGAAGCGAGTGGTTCAAAAATAGAATCCTGAGCGTAGCGAGTGCTTTAATACACGAGACGTAAAATAACTTTCACCCGTGTATAACACAAAACTTTTCACCTCACTACAGCGAGGAAAATAAGAAAAAGGGTGCATTTTGCTCGGTTTCCCGTAATTCCTCAGGTGTTAATACTTCTTCATCACTCGAATCACTCATTTTTAACAAAACAACCTAGAAAAACATGCGAATATTTAATGTTGATATGATGGATGAATTGAAATGAAAAGTTTTGACGTAAAAGGTTTTATTAAATGTCAGATGCGTTTCGTTCGTACGTAGACTTATTGGGCTGTCAGAACATTTTATCCGTTTTTACAAAAAAAATAAAGATTAATGTTGAATGCTAATATTTATGAATTAAAATAAAGTTGTAAGACTATATTTAGTGTTTTTACTCGATGCAATTCATTAATTGCGATGTTAAAAATTCTGCACTTTTAACGTTTTACGTTTTGTTAGCTGTCAAATGTCACTTAAGCCACTTGTCACTTATGTCAAACCTCATTTAGTTAAAATGTATTTTGTCTGTTTCTAACAAACACAACTGTCAATGTGACAGATAAGGACAAAAGATGATTTAATTAAATGAGGTTTGCAATACGTTTATGAATAAGCGGGTTAAAGTCTGAGATTTGCATTTGTTTCTCAAAACGCTCCTAACAAAATGGTATGTAGCAGTGACGTCATGGCTTCATATTTGCCCTGTTTAAAGTATGGAAAAATTATGAAATTGCTATTTTTACAGTGAAATGTTGCGTTTATGTATATGGTTGCTATACAATTTATCTCACAATAAAATGTTAGAAATCGAATGGTATCATTGGTTTTTTAAATTTCGTACTTTCAAAAATCGAAAAAATTTGAAACTTTGAAGCCCGATATCTTTGAACCATTTCAATCGATTTTGATCATTTTGCATCCTATAAACTAAATTTCATTGCATAATTCAACATGTGTCATCACCCCTAGGCCTAGGTCCGACTCTTGAGGAGTTCCTATAATGCTGAGATGGCAACTTCTTTGAGAACTAAAGGTCTACATACCTAAGTATCATGTTTAATTGTTTACAAATACAATATTTCAACGTTTGAAGTCCGTTTTGTTCACACGGTCAAAACCTCGTTACGTTGCTTGTTTAAGTTTTTGAAATAAAGGTTCCCGCTATGTAATTTACATATTTTATACATATACCAATGATAAGACATTTACACAATAATTTTAGGTAAGGTAAGGATAAGACTTTGTAGATAGTAGATAGGTTTAGTAAAACAACAGTCTTAAACAAATAAATATCCCACATTTACTTGAAAACTCATAGTTTTGATAGGTGTGCCTAGTTGAATAGTTCCCTCGATTTCTCCAGGATCACATCATCAGATTCTGACCTTAAATAATGGGACCAACTGTGTAGTGTACCCTAGCAAACAAAAAGAATCCAAATCGGTCCAGCCGTCTTCGAATAATCGGTGAACCTAAAAAAAAGCAAAAACAAGGATTCCGACGAATTGAGAACTTCCTTCGAAATCTTGAAGTCGGTTGAAAATAGGTAGGTACCTACTGAGATAGGAATATCAGCTCAACATTTGTAAAATTGATGATTAGCGTGAGAAACCCTTTAATAGCATAGGTAAACGATTGACAGCCAGTGACTTCATCATAGTAAGTTAATAATAGGTAGATAACAAAGTGATTTAGCGTGTGGCGTGTTAACCTATTCGGGTGATACGATTTTATTAATTTTAGCCCGATCAATTAAAATAGTGGTAAAATAAGTAACTAACAACTTGTTAATGCATAATTGGCAACATAGTGAAAACTAAAATGTATTGTTTTATTTGGAACAGTGGAAATAATAAACTAAAACCGTAATTAGATAATATGTTTCAGTGGTTAGGCGTTAACACGATTCCAATCGGCTTGCCTAATTTACAAACACTGACTTTTTTTAAACTTGAATAAATAATGAATCTCAGACTTTTGCCTACACATTTGACGCGCCGCAGTCATAGCAGTTTTTTTGTAAACTGTGATGAAATGAAAGGACCTAGGCATTCTTTTTAATATAACTCGTAATATAAGGAGTTTTAAAACGGGAAAATAATTGCTTTGTATCGGCAGTACAGTCCCCATCAAATATATCGGAGCGGCCTGGGTACTCAGCAATATCTGAACATACACATTATTGCCTTGACAATAGAGGCGTTGTTCAGATATTTGTGACCACCTGGTCGCTCCGATATATCCGATGGCGACTGTACCATGGTATGCTACAAAATTGATACCTTCAGGGTGTGACGACTTCATAAAATATTGGTAGTCCGTTATAGTTCGGCACTCTAGTGCCAAAATTCGTTACAATGTTCGATTTTTCACAACACTGTTCAACATTTAGTACGTTGTGAAGGCTAGTTTTAACTAATTAAAGAGCATTGATCTAGTTTCGAGATAAATTTTATAAATCAGACGTTTTATATTAGACAGCAGAAATACCTCGAAGAATTTTTTTATACTTTCAATGCAATGCGAAAGGTAAAGGTTATACTCTGTCCTTTATTCATAAACGGCCACTAAAGTTAAGAGATTGTTGATAATCGTTTGTCCCTTTCCCTCATATATGTTTGATGGAAAGGGACAAACGATTATCAGTTGCCTCTTAACTTTAGTAGACGTTTCTAATGTACAACTCTACAAGGGCTCAACAATGAAAGTACGTGACCGGTACCATTATATTTCTCACATTTTACGGCAAAATGGCAATATGGCAATTCTGTACATAAAATATCATCGAGAAAATTGGCGTAGGCAGTAACAAATAAAAGCGACTAAGTAATTTAAATTAATTTCCCTTTTCTATGTTAGTTTTTAAAGTACTTTTAAAGTCTTATAAGGGAATATCCAACTTCCTGACGTGGTACTTGACATTTTTCGTTCTCTTTGTGTTTACGACATTGTTACATTGTTATAATGACAATGTCTTTACTGTAACCAATTTATGCAAAGTCTGCATTTCAGACTTTTAGATATACAAATCATAATCATAATAGCCTTTATTGCCGAAACTAAAACAGTATAAATTTTATTTCTTAAATTTACATAAAATGTAACACATCGGATTTTCCGGATTAGTGTTCTACGTGTCTTCTGACACATAGGCCTCTCCCAGCTGTTTCCAGGCCATTCCTCGATTCGGACAAGCCACGCCCATCCGTTAGAGGCACGTTTATGGCTCCCGTGCACGAAAGAAAGAGATGCAGCGCTCTTAAGGATCAGACTTTTTGAACAAACCACGATAAATAAGCGAATCTATAAAGTTTTGTCTAATTTTGCTTTTGTGACTTTTTAGATAAACCAGAATACCATATTTTTTACTTAGTTATATTGCTTAACCTCTTATAGTTTACGTAAGCTAAGAAAAATAAGGGGAAAAAGGACCCAACTTCGGATTTTTTTTCTATCGAGGCAACTTTCAGTAATCGTGTTTCGGCTTGTGCCAAAAACAAGAGTATATAGTCTAATAATATATATTCGAAAATAAATTCAGTCCTTTTTCTCTTTTAGTCACTAGAGCGTTTGAAAAAACCTATAATTTTTCAAAGTAGCCCCTTAATGGCTTTCCTGGTCCAGGTGGCGCCCCCTATAGACTTGATGTTATTCATCTAAAACAAGATATACAAAACTCTGAAGTAAATACGAGCCTCCATTCTCCAAGATCACATTGAGTTATTTCGGTTAGATTTGGCGGCCATCGCCGCAATTATATTAATTGATAAAGCCATTGCTCGTTGCTTCGAGGCCGAGATACTGCTGAAAAGAGTATAAGGAACTATTCATTGATATTACAAATCCTACATACATACATACATACATATAATCACGCCTGTTTCCAAGAGGGGTAAGCAGAGATCACGGATTTCCATTTGCTACGATCCTGACAAACCACTTTCGCTTCACTCACTCTCATAACGTTCTTCATACATCCTCGTCGGTTTAAGGGTACTTCTGACCTGATGCTTGTTTTGTTTCTACTGTTTGTGTTGAATGTAGCAATATTATAAGTTGCAGAACAATCTCAAAAATTCAGTACATTCCATTGGCAGTGGGTCAATATATTTCTTAGCCAAGCCGGAGTTTAATTTGGCTTAAAATTTCTTCATAAGCATTAGGAAAACTGCTCACATACATGAAAATTAGGCAAGCCGGCAGGAATCGAGTTCTATGGACGCGCCGCCACTGGTACATTCTGGGAAATTTCCGGAAATTTACACGAGAATTTAAATTAGATTTCCAATGAGAACATTCCCTGTGGGAATTAACAAAAAAATGTTCTATGAGAGTTCTTTTAATAAACTCGTACCTAAATGAGACAGTCAGTTAAAATAATTGATAACGGCGCTGTCCAGCGACTTCCTCGAATTCCCGTAAAATTAAAATTCTGTGCCCTAATGAAAATTTCGCAACTTTGGAAACTTCTCCTTGGTGCATTGCTAGTTGTATGTTGAGCAGAAGCCTTTTATATGTCAAAATAAAATTTAAAAAAATCGTTTTTTTTTTCGACTAGCGCATGCAATACCAGCCGGTATTTTTTGTATGGCCAATAAGTACCGGAATTCCGGTACTCCGCGCTATTTCGGAAAAAACCTGGAGAAATGCTAAACTATTTTTTTATTCCTCGTTAAATTGCCTATATCTGTATTACACGATGTTTGTGTCTGTCACAATTCACAATACACTACATTGACACTTATATAATACAGGTTGTCCTAGAAATCGACGTCAGGCCGTGAATGGATGATAGACCAAGTTATAACAGTTATGAGAAAAATACAAAAAAAAATCTATCACATGTTCTTCAAAAATTATGGTCCCGTATGGTTCCCGACATGCGCTAAAGTTTATTCGACCAATCATAGTGCATTTTACAAGGTACGAGATGTTGTAGTCCTAGAACCTAATTACTTCGCTGTAGGATGGATATACAAGGATTGTAAGGAGACAAAATATTTACAATTCAATACAGTTAATTTGCAAAACGTGACGATGTGATTTTCCTAATGCGTAATGTCTGTGAAACAATAGTATTTTGTGCAACAGTTACATAATAAGGGTTCTTAAGATTCGAGGGTCGATGTTACAAAATGAGGCGAAGCCGAATTCTGTAAAAACAGACCCGAGAATTTTAACACCTAATTATGTACCGTTGCACACAATAGTTTTTCTACGAGTGCTAGGCAAGCCAGTAAGCATTGAGTTCGACGAATGACCTGCTACCTCTACACAATTGTCTTCAATCTCCTGGCGGATTGCATCGGCGCCCGCCTCGTCTACAGCAGCGGGCGGCGGTGCGGGGCCCGCCTCGGTAACAGAACCATTATATCCCTAAGAATCGACTTTTGAGTCATATTATGACAACGTTAATAAAGTATATGCTTTGAATTTACATGTCAGTCATTTTATTGGCAAATTAGAATGCAGGAGTAGAAAAATACAATATTATCAGCGGATCTCTGAGCCAGTCATGTGAGAGCCGAAGTTTATTGCTCATAATTGATACTTAGATGAAGCCACTTATTAACGACTAAATCTCGCAACGGTCTCTGCGAAAATGTAATTGGTCTCTATTACTAGAGCAGTCACTTCATACATGAACGGACATTTTGATAAATCTTTATACCATCGCCCACACTTTTAACTGCCCATCAGTCGACCTTATGCCCTTTGGAATAAGATGTACAGTTAAGTGTGTTGCTGTTTATTCCAAGAATTATTTGGATTCCGAGAATTTAGATTATTTCCTACTCAGAGTCGTGAGCAAAATTGATTTTACTATTTATATACCTTATAGTTTTTGCTTTTCAACTACGATACTTCCATATGAATGCACAAGGGAAAAAATCGTTTTTGGATTCGATAAAAGCGGTTTTTGAGTTGCAAAGTTTTCGTTAACAAAAGATTAATCTAAGAGGATGATCTCTTCACTCTGATCGAGGATATTTCGACGTCAAACATCAAAAATCGGTTCAACGCTGGCGCGGACGCATCTAAGATTCAATGAGAACAATCAAATAGTAAATTGACTTATGGACGGGACGTGGAGGAACATTCGCATTACATAAATTATAATGATTTGATATTTACAAGAAGATGCTCAGTTCTGGCTTCTCATTATGGCGACTTAAGTTATCCAGTAATCCAGTCCAATCAGCTGAATTGTCCCATCTAGACATCGCAGCACTCTCTGGATTTTCTTCACCATCTACTTTCCCACTACTATTACCACCTGAGAGCAGAAATGCCTATCTATATCCAGTGACGTAAAGCCATACGATAAATAAATTTTAGACTTACATTGTTTGAGTGCATCTCGCTCACATAAGTTACATACTTATTGGTGCGAGGAAGTTGCACAGACTCTAATATAAAATCAAGATTGTATTTTAAAATTGGAACACGCCAGCGGGTGTTTGTCCGCCAATCAACGCGGATACTGCAAACAGAACAACTAGATAGTGTTTTATTTGCTAGTAACACTCTTAGGTTAGTGAGGTCTAGTTCCATCTCTAGCACTCTCTAGTTAAGAAATTCGTTCTTAAGAGTGCTATAAAAAAGCCGAAAACTTTTTTTGAAGAATCGTCAAAATTCTTTATTCTACCAATAAAAAAATAGTGTCCCAAAATCAATCATTTCAGAATTATAATTTTTTTTCCACGATCGAATATGCTTATATTCTAAGTGGAATGACGCCAAACAAGTCCAGTTCTGAAAAAAAAACATTTTACAGGATATTTCTATGAAAAGCTCAGAATTCTCCAAAAACG
This sequence comes from Pammene fasciana, assembly GCA_911728535.1. Taxonomy (NCBI): domain Eukaryota; kingdom Metazoa; phylum Arthropoda; class Insecta; order Lepidoptera; family Tortricidae; genus Pammene; species Pammene fasciana. Next base: position 533,723 of record OU452280.1, read on the forward strand.
AGGGTGTTCTATTTTTATTGATCAGCATTGGGCCTGGATCATCCCTGGAATTACATGAGTCGATAGGCTATAGCGACTGCTTCAGGTATGCTTGCATGCCACCACCATGGATTGTTCGTATACTAATACCGGTAGAGTATGGGCCCTACACTGCCCTGGTTTCGACACGAAATGGTCCACATCCTGCGCGGGAGCAATGGCCATATTTGACACTTTAACCCGTGTTACGACACGAGATAATCACGCTTACATTCGATGATGTTGTGATTTTAACGCACACGATTTTCACTCATTAATTTTCTTTTTCATTTTCTTCATAAATATCCGGTTGAACCAATTTAAATGCGTTTTGTTTATTTGAAAACAAGCGTGTCGATTGCTAGCGTGTGATCTTTTCAAGAGTTTTCCTAAATTTTTAATTACCGTACTATCATATTGTTTACGTTACATTCTTGTTAATATGGCTGTGTATGTGTATATAATAAGATATTTAGTTAATAAAATACCAAATAAATAATATTCTACCTCAAACGCTATTTCGACTGTACTGGTTCCTGAATATTCACGTAGTGAAGTAGAATAGAACGTCCATGCAATAATGGGATGGTAGCCAATCAGCAATAATGGACGCAATAGTCATACCTGGGCGTGACTATAATACCTAATGTCATTACCGTGGCTTCGCATTCTCTGTCAGGTCCTTGTTTAATTAGGACTCTAAGAATTACATATACTTAATGTATTATAATAGCGACTACGTTACCTCAAACGTTATTTCGACTGTACTGTACAGAGTTCCTGAATATTTACGTAGTGAAGTAGAACGCTCAGGTGATGTCCATTCCAACAATGGTTGATAACCAATTACTCCAGTAAGATACGTTTTTTTCAAACATTAATTCATAATAGCGATTTTTTTGTTTATATAGTTTTAAAATGTCCTTCTAAGATGACTGAATGATAAATCCTATAAACTTTCCATCGGGAAGTAAATATTCATCAAAATATACATATATGAAGGGTTTCTTTTTTTGTCTGATTTGTCATCCATAAACAACGTGTCTTAAGGAACCATAATAAATAATAAAATATTGATATATTTATTTAGGCGATTTTTTACAAATTAATCAATTGAGGATTTTTTCAAGGTCAATTTTTTGTAGGATTTTCTATCTACGCAATGATTAACATGACTTTTAAGCCATACAACTAAATACTTCTGCTATTATGAATTATTTCCAAATTTGACATTTTTCCCATACAAGTGAAAATAAAATGACTGTACTATATCAGCAATAATGGGCGCAATAGCGCCTGGGCGTGACTATAATACCTATTGTCATTACCGTAAGCTTCGCACTGTCTGTTATTTCACAATATTGTTAATATGACTCTAATTATAATGTATAATAGCGACTAAATACTGAATATTCTACCGCAAACGCTATTTCGACAGTACTATAGTTCCTGAATACGTTCAGGTGACGTCTATCCAATAATGGGTTGATAGAGGCAATCAGCCATAATGGGCGCAATAGCCGCCTGGGCGTGACTACAATATCTAATGTCATTACCGTGGCTTCGCATTGTCTGTTATGTCACATCCTTGTTAATATAACTCTAAATATAATAATCGTATACGTAGTCACTAGAGACTGGGCAACTCTCCATAACTTAATTCTAACTGTGTCGAAATAAAAATAAAATAAAATAAAATAAATATTTGGGGACAATCTTACACAAATCAACCTAACCCCAAACTAAGCAAAGCTTGTACTATGGGTGCTAGGCGACGATATACATACTTAGATATATAAATACATACTTATATACATAGAAAACATCCATAACTCAGGAACAAATATTTGAGATTAGCACACAAATAAATGCCCTTACCAGGATTCGAACCCGGGACCTTCTGCTTCGTAGGCAGGGTCACTACCAACTGGGCTATGGAGGCCGTTAAATGTGAATATAATCATCGTGAAATATAATCTTACCCTATGACACAAGGTGAGGGAGCCCTCCGACTATCAGTCCGCTTGACGATATCAGCCTCAATTATATAATAGTTATTTATGCTACAAGTGTAGAAAATAAGTAATTTCCGAACGAGTGGCAGTGTGATTTAAAACACGACCGAAGGGAGTCGGAATTTACTTGTTTTATACAAATGTAGCATACAACATTTTACAATACATTATGCGAGGAAATAAATAATAATAATTGGATTTAGTGTAGTATATAACCAGCACTGTGCTGACTCGCAGAGCAGTACACCGCGTCGCGTGGCGGGCGGGCGCCGGCCGGTTGTGCAGAAAAGTACTATGCGGCAAAGAATCACTTTCTATACTCGTGTATAGAAAGTGATTCTTTGCCGCCATTACCCTTAAAAAGAGCACTTTCCGAGCGAATGCATTGTAAATAAACATTTGACAGCTCCGAACAACCGACAGGCCAATATCGTCAGGCCAACTGATAGTGGGGCCCATAACTTAGTTACACTTAGGATTCTTTTACCCTTTGCGTACGGTACCCTAAAAGCATTCAATAGAACCATAGAACTGTAAAAACGATTAGCAGTAAAACCTGTTTACGACGCGTTGAGTATTATTGCCGACTATATAGAACATAACCAATATAATTACACAGCATTAAAACTAAGTTTTTCCTTCTTTTAACATAATTGTTCTCTTATTTGTCACCTTAGGGCAAATTGCCTTAACTTAACACAAAACAAAGGTACATAAAGGAAAAATACCTACACTGAGAAAATGAAACGGCTAGAAATAAATAAGTTTTTGCTATTTACAACCGAGTGACTCGCTTCGCATGGAGCCTGCAAAGTTCGTTGCTTAAATCAAAGAAGTCAACTTGGCTAACTTACGTATGTGAAACTACACCATTAAATTAGTTAAAAATAAATAAGGGAATCAGGGAAGGGTTATATTTACTAGGACACTTATTTGGATTTAAATAAGTGCTTGGTAAAAATAACCAAGAATAGTTAGCAATAATTGCTTGTTTGTAATTAACAAAGCTTAATGGCGTGATTTAAATAAGACTTGGTTGTATATAACCAAAAATATTTTAACCGAGCCAAATTGGTACTTTGCTAACACACTATTTTTTCCGTGTAGTCATTATTTTAGCAAAGGTACCATTTGGTAGTCAGCAACTCGGCGCTTACGCTTTTATTGCAAGAATACAGTATTGAATCTGACTTGATCCATGTACGCTATTCTTGGCTTTCCTGGCTTCCTTTCAGCTTCAACTTTACCTTCTATGATGTTCTTAATAAATTCGTCATGTCGTAGCAGATGTCCAAGCATCCTTCCTCTCCTATTTTCTATGGTTCTCAACAAATTTTTCTTTTCTTTTATTCTACATAGAACTTCTTCATTGGTTTTCTTCTTCTTCCAACTGATCTTCTCCATACGACGCCAGCACCACATCTCAAACGCCTCCAACCTCTCTCTATCCCGTTGCTTCATTGTCCACGTTTCGCATTCTCTTTAGGTTTTCAAATTTATTAAGATTTTTTAAAGATGTTCGAATGATAGCAAAAACCTTTTTGTAATATTAGGACATAAAATTATTGTGGAGGAGGCGAAGTAGCACATTGCTGGCGGAGTATTATGTTTAAACAGACGACCTTGGGAGTCCGTTTAATTTAATACGATGTCAAACAGCACCTGGTTGGATATTAGATTTAATTTTTATCCTCATCAACAAACAATTAACTGAGATGTTCACCTCAGGATAACCTCTATCTATAGGATAGGTAGAGGCTAATGCAAACATCGAATTGCGATTCGAATCGTATAATACCTATATCCTAAATCTCCATTGTGAAAATATACTTCCCATTTTGCTAATATACTTAGTCATTTTTTTTTATTTGCGGTACCTACGTGCTCAGCTTTGCCACTTTTATATATTTTTATGTAAGTTTGAAGTGTATATTTCTACCGCAATTACCAAAACCAATTTGACCAAAGTGGAAGGAAAAAGAAGCCGTGGAAGATCACCCACCCGATGGACCGACGCGGTGGAGGAAGTCTGCCAAGCAAACCTGCAGACATCTATCCGAAAAGCTGAAGATAGAACCATGTGGAAAGCTTTCGTGGAAAAAGTTGCCACCGATTGCTGTCACGACCCTCAGTCATGAGGAAACGAGAATGAAGAAGAAGAATTTGACCAAAAAAGTCACGGTACTTACCATCATTATACAATAACAGATACCGATGTTCTGCTTCAACTGTTATGGACCCTTAGGTTATACCTTACCTACCTTAGGCAAACCTTATTTTTATATGGCTGTTGAACTCTTTAAAAAGTACCTCTTCAAAAAAAATTGCAAGCAACAGGTAGATATGCAACATTTTTGAAGCAAATCGTGTCTTCAATGATATTAAATTTGGAAATTTTGACTGACCTTAAATTAAACATTTAGGCACGTTTAACCGGAAAAGTCAACCTTGTTTTCGAAAACATTCCACTATAAGTACCTATATACATGTGACCTAACTAGGTAATTTAAGTGCAGTCATTTTACCTCCCAGTGTGTAAAGATTTCAAACCAATTAAAAACTTTAAGATATGTTTACACTTTTGCACCTTATTACAAATGAAGAAGGTGCATCTTTTTACTGCACAGTACCATCGCCAACACTGTTAACTGACCATTTGTAATCCCTATTGCAACGGCATAAGGTCTATCGATGGTCAGTTAAGAGTCGCCAGGACGCTCGTGTTCCCATACAAACGTAGTTCAGATCTCATTTTAAATCGACATGCTTTAAAACCATGAAATTTGGCATCGGCATTCTAGTAGTAAAGATCTAGGTCGGACATTCGTTTTCGTTGCTAAAAAACACAAAGAAAATACAGCCATTTACAGATTTACACACAAAACTTATTCTTGCTATATTTTCTTTGTATTACAATTTTTAGCAACCAAAACAAATGTCCGACCTAGATCTGTACTACTATAATGCCCATGCCAAATTCATGGTTCTAAAGCATGTCGTTTTAAAATGAGAGTTGAACTACGTTTGTATGGGAACACGAGTTCACGCGAGCGTCCTGGCGACTCCTAAGTGTGTTGCTGTTTGTACATTTACCAACAACCCTAGGCAATCGAGCTATTATAGATATAATAACAAAATGAGTTCAAATTGGCACACTATCAACATGTTTAACAATAAAATGTGTAACCTTCACGCTCTCATGGCGATCAATCATTATTAGTTGTTGACAACACATTTTCACTTTTGAATCACTACCGAGCACGTATAGGCTTGCAACACTGGCTATCATGGCTAGGAATATAAAATTGCATTGTAATAAGCGTGCAACAAAATAAATAGGTATAATTTATAAGTGTTTTAGAATAGTTGTGAATTCCGATATTAAAGATAAAAAAAGATAAAAGATAAAAGATATTTATTCTTCAATTTAGGCACATTACAATGCACTTATGAACGTCAGAGAGAAAAGAAACTACCACCGGTTCTAACCCTACACCTCTGACCCGAGAAGTATTACTTATTATATACCGGCAAGAAACTCGGCGGGACTTATTTTTTCAAAACAGTACTATCTATTTGTCTAAAAATGTGACATAAATAGGTAGGTAGGTTCTATAATGGTATTTGAATCCTCTTGATTATTTGAAATTGTGGATATAATAGGTTAAGGACATAGGCCAGTTGAAAAAAAAATGATGGAAAAACCTAGTTGGATTTTATACTTACCTATGTTATTTATTGTGATCTTGTAAAATATTTAAAAAAACAACACGGCTACTTTTTAAATTGTTCATCTTTAAAGAAATATTTTAAAATACATACTTAATCTTAACCTGTTGCATACTAAATTCATTAAATATATGATTAATTATTAACTTCGATGTAAACTTTATTTTCTATTTTAAGACTTTTGAGATTCGAATGCTCGAATCTGACATTTTAAACCTTGAATAAAACGAAGAAATGATGTTTTAAAAATAACAGTGATAGTAATTTAAAATCATCATTATTTATACAATTAATTTCATTCGTAAATAATGGCAACAAACTTTTGTGTGCAATTATATTCGAGCTTAAAATCTTTGAATTCGACCGCTCAAATGTCAAAAATCGGCCCCCAGATATTTAATTTCAAAGACAGAATTACTCGTCCGTCAATTGTTCTAACAAAATTATTGGTATTCAAATAAAAACGAAGCAATCCCTATTTTAAATTCCTTCGCCCAAGACAAAGGTGGACTTTAAAAACTTTTTCCATTATCATAGGTCCCTGAAGAATAAAACATCAGTCGCAGCCATACTGTAATCCTAAAAGGTACTTACGACATTTTACAACCAATAAAATAAATCCAAGGCAAATGGCTCCATATAACCCTTGTCTTCATCTTTAAACGGCGTAACTGCCATACTATTTGTGATAAAATTCGTCGTGTCGTCGAAGGGGCAGAATTTGCACATGAAAAGCGTTGAGAGGATTCGATTGGCCGAAATTTATTCTACGACTTCAATATGATCGGTATCTGGTATTCAGAGGGTATTTTGGCTTTTGTGCGTGAGAAGTTTATTTGGTTAAGTGGGTAGGGGATAGAAATTCGCGCCGGGCTTGGTTCGAATAAGTAGTTGATAAGCGGTCCAGCCACTATCAGTAGTAATGACATTACTAATACTGTCATTCCTTCGTTCAGTAATGACATTCCAAAACCTCTCCACACACTTGTCAGTATTTTTCATCATTACGACAGTGGTCGCGGTCGACAATGGACGCAATAAAGATAGCCTGAATGGCAATAATAATTGCAATTGCTTTATAAAAACGGGTTAAAAGAAAAAAATACAGAAAGGGGCTGTCTTTCAAGGAATATTTACATGTACCTCTTAAAAATATCGGCATCACTGAAGCATTTCAAGAATTACTTTCGGATGAGCGAAGCAAATTACTTGAAGCTATTACAATCATTTACTCCAATTATAAGCAAAAAAGACACTCATTGGAGTGAATCAATCCCCGCAGAATTTAGATTAGCTCCAAATGCGTTTATTCTCGGCGATCGCTCCACGAATACTGATGGAATGACGCGCACCGCGCACCACAAACTGTCAGTATAATGTCATTACTTCAGTACTGACACTACAATATTAAAATATTCGAATAACTTCATTCCTTACCATCATTCCTTCATTCCAATCACTACACTGTCATTAGTAATGTCATTACTTGAAGGTAATGACATTATTAGTGATAGTGTCTGGACCGCTGTTTAGTTTCGCCAGTAACTTAAAAAATAGACCAGCACAGTCTAAGAACTTTTTGAAGCTTATGTCTATCACGCCATCTATCCGAGAGCCACTTAAAGATACCCAAAATGTAAGAGGAAATGTCACCTTCATCTAGTAATGAATAGCGTACTAGTTGTACACTACATAGTGACTAGATGGAGCTGACATTTCCTCTTACATTTTGGATATCTTTAGGTCGCTCTCAACTGATGGCGCTAAATACTTGGAGCCTCAGAAAGTTCTTAGACTATGGCCGTCTATTATATTTTTAAGTCTATGGTCATAGAGCAACTTATATAATAGAGCAGCACAGTCTATATAAGAACTTTTTGAAGCTCATTTCCTCTTAAGTTGGGTATCTCTAAGTGGCTCTCGGATAGATGGCGTGATAGGCTTGAGCTTCAAAAAGTTCACCGGTGTGAAGTTAGCAGCCAAAGTTAGCGGCCGATGATAACCCGACCATATTAAGAAGTCTTGTAAATTTTCAAATTAAATACTGTCAAAAACAAGCGAAACAGCTATATATCTAATCACTTTTAAATAAAAAACAAATAAATAACAATTGTAATGATAGAAAAAACCAATAAAGTTACATTTGAACATTGGCCGCTAACTTCACAATTTAGCAGCCATAAAGTATTTTTTATTAATTTACTGTTTCGTATAAAAAAACTACATTAGCTATAGAATAACATTAATTCTATAGTGATACTCGGCTGCCCATCTGTGTAAGAAAGGTGACAATTTAGAAACTGGGTTATTTTATGGTCACTTCCACTCGTTTAAGATTTTCTGCATCTTAGACGGCAAGTCAGTTAATCATACCTACTTTTTCATGTAACGCACTACATAAGCTATAGAACAACACTATTTCTAGAGTGATACTCGACTGCACATCAATATAAGAGAGGCGACCAAGTAAACACATGGGTATTCCATGAACACTTGCATTCATACAAAAAAAATTGTATTTTAGACGTCAAGTCAGTAAATCACACCTACTATATCGTAAAACGCACTACACTAGCTATAGAACAACACTATTTCTAGAGTGATATTCGGCTGCACGTCTACGTCTACAAAATTTTCTGCATCTTAGGCGGCAAGTCAGTAAATCACACCTACTTTATCGTATAATGCACTCTACTAGCTATCGAAAACACTACTTCTGGAGTGATACTCGGCTGCACGTCTATGTAAGAGAGGCGACCAAATAGACACTTGGGGAATTCTATCACCACTTGCATTCATTTAAAATTTTCTGCATTTAAGACGGCAAGTCAGTAAATCACACCTACTTTATCGTACAATGCACTCTACTAGCTATCGAATAACACTACTTCTAGAGTGATACTCGGCTGCACGTCTATGTAAGAGAGGCGACTAAGTAGACACTTGGGTATTCTATGAACACTTGCATTAAAATTTTCTGCATTTAAGACGGCAAGTCAGTAAATCACACCTACTATATAGTAAAACGCACTACACTAGCTATCGAATAACACTACTTCTAGAGTGATACTCGGCTGCACGTCTAAGTAAGAGAGGTGGCCAAGTAGACACTTGGGTATTCTATGAACACTTGCATTCATTTAAAATTTTCTGCATTTAAGACGGCAAGTCAGTGAATCACACCTACTTTATCGTATAATGCACTCTACTAGCTATCGAATAACACTACTTCTAGAGTGATGCTCGGCTGCACGTCTATGTAAGAGAAGCGACCAAGTAGACACTTTGGTATTCTATGAACACTTGCATTCATTCAAAATTATCTGCATCTTAGGCGGCAAGTCAGTAAATCACACCTACTTTATCGTATAATGCACTTTACTAGCCATCGAATAACACTACTTCTGGAGTGATACTCGGCTGCACGTCTATGTAAGAGAGGCGACCAAGTAGACACTTTGGTATTCTATGAACACTTGCATTCATTCAAAATTTTCTGCATTTAAGATGGCAAGTCAGTAAATCACACCTACTTTATCGTATAATACACTCTACTAGCTATCGAATAACACTACTTCTAGAGTGATACTCGGCTGCACGTCTATGTAACAGAAGCGACCAAGTAGACACTTTTGTATTCTATGAACACTTGCATTCATTCAAAATTTTCTGCATCTTAGACGGCAAGTCAGTAAATCACACCTACTATATCGTAAAACGCACCACACTAGCTATCGAAAAACACTACTCCTAGAGTGATACTCGGCTACACGTCTATGTAAGAGAGGCGACCAAATAGACACTTGGGGATTTCTATCACCACTTGCATTCATTTAAAAATTTCTGCATTTAAGACGGCAAGTCAGTAAATCACACCTACTTTATCGTATAATGCACTCTACTAGCTATCGAATAACACTACTTCTAGAGTGATACTCGGCTGCACGTCTACGTAAGAGAGGCGACCAAGTAGACACTTGGGTATTCTATGAACACTTGCATTAAAATTTTCTGCATCTTAGACGGCAAGTCAGTAAATCACACCTACTATATCGTATAACGCACTACACTAGCTATAGAACAACACTATTTCTAGAGTGATACTCGGCTGCACGTTTATGTAAGAGAGGCGACCAAATAGACACTTGGGTATTCTATGAACACTTGCATTCATTCAAAATTTTCTGCATCTTAGACGGCAAGTCAGTAAATCACACCTACTATATCGTAAAACGCACAACACTAGCTATCGAATGACACTTCTTTTAGAGTGATACTCGGCTGCTTGTCTATGTAAGAGAAGCGACCAAGTAGACACTTTGGTATTCTATGAACACTTGCATTCTTTCAAAAATTTCTGCATCTTAGACGGCAAGTCAGTAAATCACACCTACTTTATCGTATAAAGCACTCTACTAGCTATCAAATAACACTACTTTTAGAGTGATACTCGGCTGCACGTCTACGTAAGAGAGGCGGCCAAGTAGACACTTGGGTATTCTATGAACACTTGTATTCATTTAAAATTTTCTGCATTTAAGACGGCAAGTCAGTAAATCACACCTACTTTATCGTATAATGTACTCTACTAGCTATCAAATAACACTACTTCTAAAGTGATACTCGGCTGCACGTCTATGTAAGAGAGGCGACCAAGTAGACACTTGGGTATTCTATGAACACTTGCATTCATTTAAAAATTTCTGCATTTAAGACGGCAAGTCAGTAAATCACACCTACTATATTGTAAAACGCAATACACTAGCTATAGAACAACACTATTTCTAGAGTGATACTCGGCTGCACGTCTACGTAAGAGAGGCGACCAAATAAGGACTGTTCAATTTACTAAGCGGACATCAAAAAAAGGTTCATTTATTTCTTAGAACAAATATATCTTTATTACGGTGAATACTTATGAACCATTTTAAAATAAAGTAATATATTACACAAGAACAATACATTTAATTAGAACGGTAAAATTTCCTAACTTTAGCGCGGATTCGTCGCATAAATGTTTGCACATCGCTTTTTGACACTTTTCTACAAGCGGCAGACCACATCCGTTTCAATTCTGCCAATGTACTAGCTTCTCGGCCATCCTTCCGCAAGGTTCTCTTTGCAATGGTCCAGTATCGCTCGATGGGGCGGAGCTCCGGGCAGTTTGGTGGATTGTCGTCTTTTTTAACAAATGTATGTTTTTTTATTTTAGCAGCGTCACTGTCTGACCAGCATAAGTGAGCACTCGCCAGATCAGGCCAAAACAGAGGGGGAATACTGCTTTTTATATAGAGGAAAAATAACCTTTTTGTGATGTATTCCTTTCTATAAATTTCGCCACCAATAGTTCCGGTTGCAAAATAAGACATGCTTTTGAGGCCACAGGATCAAATGGCCTGCCATACAAGGACTTTCTTCCCGAATTTATCCATTTTTATGGCTTTATCGGAATCCGGTACATTTTCTCCTACAACTGCATTATAATACTGAGGCCCCGGTAACGTACTGCTGTCATACTTCACGTACGTTTCGTCGTCCATAGGAATGCAACGAGATTTGTGTTGCAGCAAAATATCGTATAAATTGCGGTACCTTTTTTTGGAACGTATTTGCTGCTCGGCACTTCTCCTCGGCATTTTTTGCTTTTTATATGTCCGTATGTTATTTCTTTCCTTGATATTTTGTACGGTGCCTACGCTTATACCTTCGTTTTTTGCAATATCACGAACGGACGTGTAATTTTTTTTTTTAACAGCCGCAAGACATTTTCTTCCACATGTGGGTTTGCCGGGCCACTTCTCTGCCGCGATTTTGGTAAATTGGCAAGCGTATGATGCTCCCCAAATTTATTTATGATTTGAAATACGGCTGACTTGGAACATTTAAACCTACTCGCAAATTTCCGCAGAAAAAATTGGCCTGCTGTACACCATTTTTGCAAGATTAATTTGCGATTAACAATATTAATTCGCTCCATCGTGAAAAATTATTTTCAACTAGAAAAATATATACAACAGTTGATAGACTTATGTATGTTTATTTTATAACCAGTCATTACATATCAGTCAGTTTTTAGTATAAGGAATAATATTGAATTGAGTATGTCCGCTTAGTAAATTGAACAGTCCTTAGACACTTGGGTATTCAATGAACACTTGCATTCATTCAAAATTTTCTGCATCTTAGACGGCAAGTCAGTAAATCACACCTACTATATTGTATAATGCACTACACTAGCTATAGAATTTTTAGAGTATTTAGAGCTATTTTTAGAGTGATAGTCGGCTGCACATCTATGTAAGAAAGGCGATAATTTAGAAACTTGGTTATTCAATGGTCACTTGCATTAATTTAAGATTTTCTGCTTCTTACACAACAAGTCAGTGAATCACAGTTACTTTATCGTATAATGCGCTACACTGGCTATAAAATAACACTATTTTTAAAGTGATACTCGGCGGCACATTTATGTAAGAGAGGCGACCAAGTAGACACTTGGGTATAATATGAACTTTTGCATGAATTCAAGATTTTCTGCATCTTAGACGGCAAGTCAGTGAATCACACCTACTCCGTCGTATAATGCACTATATTATCTATATAATAACACTATGATTAGAGTGATATTCGGCTGCACGTCTATAAAAGAAAGGCAACCAAATAGACATTGAAAAATTCTATAACCACTTGCATTTATTCAAAATTAGACAATTTTGAATAAATGCAAGTGGTTATAGACCAGCAGACGCATCTTAGACGGCAAGTCAGTAAAACACACCCACTTTATCGTATAGTGCACTACACTAGCTATAGAAAAACACTATTTCCAGAGTGATACTCGGCTGCACATATATGAAAGTAAGGTGACCAAGTAGACACTTGGATATTCTATGAACACATGCATTCATTCAAAATTGTCTGCATCTTAGACGGCAAGTCAGTAAATCACATCTACTTTATCGTATAATACATTACACTAGCTATAGAATAACACTTTCTAGAGTGATATTCGGCTGCCCATCTACGTAAGAAAGGCGACAAGTTAGAAACTTGGTTATTCTATGTTCACTTGCATTCATTCAAGGTTTTCTGCATCTAAAACAGCAAGTCAGTGAATCACACTCACTTTGTCCTATAATGCACTACACTAGCTATAGAATAACACTATTTGTAGAGTGATACTCGGCTGCACGACTATGTAAGAAGAACGATAAATTAGAAACTTGGTTATTCTATGGTCACAAGCATTCATTCAAGATTTTCTGCTTCTTAGACTACAAGTCAGTGAATATCACTAAATTTATTTTATAATGTACTACACTAGCTATAGAATAACACTATTTGTAGAGTGATACTCGGCTGCACGACTATGTAAGAGAGGCGACCAAGTAGACACTTGGGTATTCTATGAACACTTGCATGAATTCTAGATTTTCTGCATCTTAGACGGCAAGTCAGTGAACCACACCTACTCCGTCGTATAATGCACTATATTATCTATATAATAACATTATGTTTAGAGTGATACTTGGCTGCCCATCTATGAAAGAAAAGCAACCAAATAGATACTTAAGGATTCTATATCCACTTGCATGAATTCAAGATTTTGGGCATCTTAGACGACAAGTCAGTAAATGACACATACTCGGTCGTATAATGCACTATATTATCTTTATAATAACTCTAATTTTAGAGTGATACTCGGCTGCACATCTATGAAAGAAAGGCAACCAAATAGACATTGAAAAATTCTATAACCACTTGCATTAATCCAAAATTTTCTGCATCTTAGACGGCAAGTCAGTAAATCACACCAAATTTTTCGTATAATGCACTACACTAGCTATAGAATAACACTATTTCTAGAGTGATACTTGGCTGCACGTCTATGTAAGAGAGGCGACCAAATAGACACTTGGAGAATTCTATGGTCACTTGCATTCATTCAAGGTTTTCTGCATCTTAGACAGCAAGTCAGTGAATATCACTTACTTTATTCTATAATGTACTACACTAGCTATAGAATAACACTATTTGTAGAGTGATACTCGGGTGCACGACTATGTAAGAGAGGCAACCAAGTAGACACTTGGGTATTCTATGAACACTTGCATGAATTCAAGATTTTCTGCATCTTAGACGGCAAGTCAGTGAACCACACCTACTCCGTCGTATAATGCACTATATTATCTATATAATAACGTTATGTTTAGAGTGATACTTGGCTGCACATCTATGAAAGAAAGGCAACCAAATAGATACTTAAGAATTCTATAACCACTTGCATGAATTCAAGATTTTGGGCATCTTAGACGGCAAGTCAGTAAATAACACCTACTATATCGTATAACGCACTACATTAGCTATAGAATAACACTATTTGTAGAGTGATATTTGGCTGCATATATATGAAAGTAAAACGACCAAGTAGACACTTGGATATTTTATGAACACATGCATTCATTCAAAATTGTCTGCATCTTAGACGGCAAGTCAGTAAATCACATCTACTTTATCGTATAATACATTACACGAGCTATAGAATAACACTATTTCTAGAGTGATACTCGGCTGCCCATCTACGTAAGAAAGGCGACAAATTAGAAACTTGGTTATTCTATGGTCACTTGCATTCATTCAAGGTTTTCTGCATCTTAGACAGCAAGTCAGTGAATCACATCTTCTTTATCGTATAAAACATTACACTAGCTATAGAATAACACTTTGTCTAGATTTATACTCAGCTGCACATCTATGTAAGAAAGGCGACAAATTAGAAACTTGGTTATTCTATGGTCAGTTGCATTCATTCAAGATTTTCTGCTTCTTAGACAGCAAGTCTTAAAACTCTATCATTTTGACGAATTAGTCCATATTTACCCGAACCCAGGAAAAGTTTACGACAAAATTCCAACTTTTTTAACGTTATCTTCTAGAATACTCTTGCCTTAAGTGACACTAGGTCTCTGAATCAGCAGCGGCCAGCAAAGAAGATGCCTGCGTGACAATTTATTCTAACCACCATTATTATGACGAATTTTTGGATATTTCCCCAAACACAGGAAAAGTTTTCGAGAAAATACCAATTTTTTTAAGCGGTATCTTCTACAATACTCTTGCCTTGAGTGACACTAGGCCTCTGAATTACCAGCGGCCAGCAAAGAAGATGCCAGGACAGCATTCTTCTTAAAACTCCATTATTTTTACGAATTCGTCCATATTTCCCCAAACCCAGGAAAAGTTTTCGAGAAAATTCCAACTTTTTAGCGGTATCTTCTAGAATACTCTTGCCTTGAAAGACACTTAGGCCTCTGAATTACCAGCGGCTAACAAAAGAGATGCCTGCACGACAATTTATTCTAACCTCCATTTTTATGAGGATTTTGTCCATATTTCCCCAAACCCTGGAAAATTTACGAGAAAATTCAATTTTTTTAGCGTTATTTTCTAGAATACTCTTGCGTTGAGTGTTACTTGGCCTCTGAATTATCAGCGGCCAGCAAAGAAGATACCTACGCGACAATTTATTCTAACTAAAATTTTTATGACGATTTTTCGATATTTCCTCTAACCACGGAAAAGTTTACGAGAAAATTCGAACTTTTTAGCGTCATCTTCTACAATACTCTTGTTTTGAGTTACACTAGGCCTCTGAATCACCAGCGGCCAGCAATGAAGATGCCTGCGTGACAATTTATTCTAACCACCATTATTATGACGACTTTTTGGATATTTCCCCAAACCCAGGAAAAGTTTGCGCGAAAATTCCTACTTTTTTAGCGGTATCTTCTAAAATACTTTTGCCTTGAGTGACACTAGGCCTCTGAAATACCAGCGGCCAGCAAAGAAGATGCCAGGACGGCATTCTTCTTAAAACTCCATTATTTTGACGAATTTGTCCATATTTCCCCGAACCCAAGGAAAGTTTACGAGAAAATTCCAACTTTTTTAGCGTCAATTTCTAGGTTACTCTAGCGATGAGTGACATTAGGCCTCTGAATTACCAGCGGCCAGCAAAGAAGAAACCTACGCGACAATTTATTATAACTAAAATTTTTATGTCAATTTTTCGATATTTCCTCTAACCAGAAGAAGAAAGAAAGAGAAAGAAAATACATTTATTAACACAAAACAAGGACACTTTCTTAAAACTAACTACAGGTAATTATTTAGTAATTACAAACTAAAGCGTTCGTTTGCGCTAAATGGACCTCACTCAGCTTGTGTCGCAGAATGCGCCATATGGTACACTCCGCGACGCTGGTTTTCAGTGAGGCCCAGAGGCGGTGGAGAAGGTGGCACTATTATAACTACAGGACTATTACTAAACCAGTGGCTAGGTGACATATATAATTTAGACTAACTATATAGATAAATAAGTAAGCACTTGAGTTAAAGGTACCAAAATGTATAAACGGTGCGCGTCTGTGTGTGTGTGTGTGTGTGTGTGTGTGTGTGTGTGTGTGTGTGTGTGTGTGTGTGTGTGTGTGTGTGTGTGTGCGTGTGTGTGTGTAAGATTGCCTACGTACTGCATTTTTGTTTAGTCAAAAGAAACTTTCGAATGCGAATTTTAAAAGTGGACAAAGTTTTCGAATTACGTACTGGTGGGGGCAGATCATTCCAGCACTTGGTGGCAGCAAAGCGGAAGCTGCCACGGAAGGCAGCCGTGTGGTGCGTAGGAATTATAAGACGTGACGCTTGCCTTATTGCGCGCCGAGAAAAGTTAAGTTTTTCATACAGGTAAGAGGGTTCTTCATTTTTTAACACTCCAAACAGTAATGTCGCAAAATGTAGATGTCTTCGCGAACTCATAATCATTAAATCATATTTGTTCAAATATGGACTAATATAAGCTCGACGTGGAACAGGGAAACAAAATCGTGCACATGCGTTCTGTATTCGCTGAAGTGTTTTCCTAGTTCGGGATAGTAAACGTCCTCCAAAAACAACATCAGCATAATTCAGTTTTGAAAGAACAAGGGTATCACACAACTTGATACGCATGTCAACAGATAGACACTCGCGGATTTTATATAACACTTTCAGGCGATAGAAGCAGTTACGCATGGTTTCAGAAATATGCTTTTCAAATCTTAGACAATCATCAAACACAAGACCCAGGTTACGAGCTTCAACTACTCTTTCTAACCGGGTACCATTTAGAGAAACGGCGGGGTCACGTGCTGAAATTTTGCCAATTTGTTTTCTTGTGCCTAGCAACATAAATTTAGATTTAGAGGGGTTCAATAATAAAATATTTTGAGTACACCAATTATTGATATTGTTTAGATCGTCATTTAGTTTTTTTACAGCTACACCGGTATCATCTGCTTCAAATGAAATGTATAACTGTATATCGTCCGCATATATATGGTATTTGCAATACTTTATGTGATTGATAAGATCTGAACAATATAAGCTAAATAGAATGGGTCCCAAGATCGAGCCCTGGGGGACTCCTCTAGTGACTGGCAACGTTCTTGAAACTGACTCTGAGCCATCATCATTACAAATTTTCACATACTGTTTCCGACCGCTAAGATAACTGTGAAACCATTTCAACGAAGTATTGTCAAATCCGTAGAATGCCATTTTTGCTAGTAGAAGACTGGTGTCAGTGGTGTCGAATGCGCGGGAGAAATCCAGCAAGACCAGCAATGTACCCTCACCAACATCTTGTGCAGCCAGAATATCGTCTACTACATCTGTGAGCGCGGTTGCAGTACTGCGAGACTTTCTAAAACCTGATTGTTTATTTGGCAGGATTTTGTTTGCCTCCAGATACTCCGTTAGTTGCATGCAAACTATCTTCTCCATTACTTTTGACACAACAGGTAGTATGCTAATGGGACGAAGATCTTTGTAGTCATTGGGATTTTGGATTTTAGGAATTGGTTTTACAACTGCCACCTTCCACTGCTCAGGGAATATGCCAGATTGTAAAGAACTATTTACTATAGTAGTGATTGCTGCAAGCGTTTCAGGTAAAGTAAGAGAGATCATGCTAATATTAATACCATCATCGCCCTGTGCATTTGTTTTAATGGATTTAATTATGTTAAATACCAGTGTTTCACTCACAGGCCTCAGTTTAAAAGTTAAGTTATCAAATCTGTGAAACTCATAATAAGTCAAAAGGGATATCTTGACTACATTATTACAAGGAAGGTTCAAAAAGTGTTCGTTAATTTTTTCAGGATTACTTAGAAACGAAGGCAAGTGTGAGTCATTTTTTTTAAAGTTAGCAACATTTTGTTTAATATTTTTCCATAATTTGCGAGGATTCTTCATAAGATTAATGTTCCGATTAAAGTAGGCAGTTTTTTCCCTATGCATTGCTACGTTGACTATGTGTTTTAAATCTTTGTAGTATTTTTTATGAGACTCTAGCTGTGTCAGCCTGCTTCTGGAATGCGCTTCATCTCGTAATTTCATCATCTCCTTAACAGTGAAAGTGATCCAGCGATAAGAGTTATCTTTAACATAAGTTCGCCTGACTGGAGCATGACAATCAAATAAAAGAAGTAGGTGCACATTGAAGGCCTCCACCATTTCAGACACGTTACCAGTCATGACATTTTCTAATACTTGAGCCATACGAACGATATCCTGGTTGAAATTTGCCTCCACAATATCCTTTAGCGGTCTATAAGTTATTAATCTGCGGGAATATTTTTGTTTCCTTATGTTTATTTCACATGTAAGGAACGCATGGCTACTAAGGGTAGGTATGTAATTTATGGATACTTTATTAACGCGAATGTTAGAGCAGATTACATCAATTAAAGTTTCGCTATGCTCCGTAAAGTGCGTTGGTTGATTGACGCATTGTGTTAGATTAAAATAGGTTAAGAATTCTAGCAATTTCTTTGCATTACATGCCTGAGTATCCAAGAGGTTAATATTAAAATCTCCTAGCAAGATAAGATTGTCAAATTGTCCAAGTGATGTTATAGTTTCCGTAAGGGCATCAATAAAGATGTCAGGATTGAGCCACGGTGGCCGGTAGGCGGTACCGATTGCAAGTTTTGTACCATTAATGTTAATACCAAGCCACATTTGCTCTACAGACTGCGCGGGAGGGTGTGGGAGAAGGCGAATTTTAACTCCGCATCTAACGTAAAATCCGACCCCACCGCCGCGACCACGAACGTCAGTGGGTCGCGGGATGTGGTGCAGGCGGTAGCCAGTAGGGGCGGGGGCGCGTGCTTCCTGACCAGCACGCAGCCAGGTCTCACAGATAGCCATAATATCGACTTTATATCGCGTTAAAGCTACGAGGAACTCGTCGTGCCGTGAACCGAGTGATCCCGGATTTAATAAACCAATCGTGACATTTTTACTTTTTAAGAATTGAATTTCATAAGAGAAAGTTATTTGGATAAATTTGCTGTGATTTAGGTACTCGCAAAGTATTGTGACATGTCGCCAGTCAAAACAAAACAAAAGTATTTCATAAATACGGTAAAATTGTGTGTAATTTTGTTTTGTTGTGTACAGTGTTACATAAGCCCTATTTAGATCAACGTTAAATACAAATTTAGGTGATGACAAACAACATAAGCCTACCGATACAAGGATATACAAAACATAATGAAACACCTTTTTATGGGACATGTAAATAATGTAAATTGATAACAAACTGCAGTAGAAGTTTGAGTAGGCTACAACCTGGCAAGCAGTAATAAATACAGGAATATAATATGTGTAGCAAAGGCATTTTAAAAACATTCGAAATAGGGTATTATGAGACATGTATGTTATTAATAGATCATATAATTTATTCTTGTTAAGTAGGCTGACAAAACAAATCAAGAGCGCACTAATAATGGTAAATAAATAATCGTACTTTACTTTACAAAATATTAGAACTAGAGAAGAAGCTGTGGTACAGTTGTAGTTATCATTATACATATTATAAAAACATGTGGAAAAGTAAACATAGAAGCTTACGAAACAAAAACGGCAAATTCGTGTGAATAGGTACAAGGTAGCCACATTAAAAGATCTTAAGAACCGGCTGCACTGGGAAAAACCTGACTAATGTCGGAATCCGATCGAATACGGTGCGCCGAAGAATCTTTGTTACGACGAACGTACACGCGCCCGTCCTTCGTCCAATGAAACCGCCAGTCCAAACGCCTACACTCCTGCCGAGCTAGGTAAAAGAGAGATCTATTGTGCCTAGTTAGTCTCTCATTAACGTAAAACCTGCCCGGGTCGCCCTGCAGGCCAAAGTCCGATGTATCGGCACCACGACGTACACGCGCAGCTCGTAGCAACTCAGCGCGTGGGCCCCGCCGGGCCAGCCGGACGACAAGCGGGCGCGGGCGCACTCTTCTCGTTTCCTTGGCTTCTCCTGAAGGACCCTCTCCGTCCACAGTCGCCGGCGACTGCCGGCGCGCCCCTACACGCTCAGCAAACACGATGTCGCGTTCGTCAAGCTCAATGCCGAGCTTCCTAGCAACCAGGCAGACCAGGTGAGATGAAGACTCGTTAGATTGCTCCGGTATCCCCGTGATCTCGAGGTCATTGAGAAGGAGGTCCTGCTCACGGTCAGAAAGTTCCAGTTTTAATTCAGCTACTGTCGCTGCCAGATCGCTGTCTGCAGTGACCACCGGCCGCTCTTCCATCCGCTCTTCCAGGTTCCTGACCTTCTCCTCAACGGCACCCAGACGGCCAGAGATGCTTCCAAAAAGCTTATTCAGCTGCGCCACCTCGTGGCGCAGGCCCACAACTTCGTCGCGCATAGACCCGAAGTCCGCACGAAGCAAGCGCAGCTGCACGGCGACGTCAAGCTGCTGAGCGAGCGGTGTATCGTCCTCGCTGATCTCGCTGACCTCGCTAGGCTTCACCGGCGTGTTGTCGGAGTTGTCCCGAATAGGCATCTTCGCTTTACACGCCGGACATGCCCAAGTGGAAGCGATGCGGGCATTTTGGCCGAGGCCTACACAGGCCTTATGATATGTAAGGCCGCAGCTGCATCTAGCGACACCTGTCGCCGCCACGGGCTTTCCGCAAGCCGCCGCGCAGTTCACCATTATGTTCGCTAATATTGATCGAACCTGGAGGTCACGAATTAGAACGCTTTGCCGGCAGATGGCGCTTAACTCAAAATAACTAAGAATATAATCGAAGTAAATTAATTAAGATATCCCAGGTAACAGTAACGTTAGCTATGCGCGCGATCACACTGCATCCACTTGTGCGAGAAGCGTCACTATCGAAAGTCACTATCACCGAAATTCACGTTTTAATTAAGAATATAAATTTACTTTTTGTTTCGGTGGGTACACTTAGATACACTATAGATTATTTGTTAAAAGTTCACTTGTTTTTAAGTCTTATAGCACTTAGAAAACACTATACGCGGTTAATAAACACCGATACAGCTATTTGTTTTTATTAAACTACCACTGAAGAGGCTAATTATATTTATTTGAGTCGGGTTAATCAGCTGTGCAACCACGGTCGTTGACACTCGTACCCCCACTCCACCACGGAAAAGTTTACGAGAAAATTCGAACTATTTTAGCGTTATCTTCTAGAATACTCTTGCGTTGAGTGACATTAGGCCTCTGAATTACCAGCGGCCAGCAAAGAAGAAACCTACGCGACAATTTATTCTAATCAAAATTTATATGACTATTTTTTCCCCAACCACGGAAAAGTTTACGAGAAAATTCGAACTATTTTAGCGTTATCTTCTAGAATACTCTTGCGTTGAGTGACACTTGGCCTCTGAATAACCAGCGGCCAGCAAAGAAGATACCTACGCGACAATTTATTCTAACTAAAAATTTTATGACGATTTTTCGATATTTCCTCTAACCACGGAAAAGTTTACGAGAAAATTCGAACTTTTTTAGCGTCATCTTCTACAATACTCTTGTTTTGAGTTACACTAGGCCTCTGAATCACCAGCGGCCAGCAATGAAGATGCCTGCGTGACAATTTATTCTAACCACCATTATTATGACGACTTTTTGGATATTTCCCCAAACCCAGGAAAAGTTTGCGCGAAAATTCCTACTTTTTTAGCGGTATCTTCTAAAATACTTTTGCCTTAAGTGACACTAGGCCTCTGAAATACCAGCGGCCAGCAAAGAAGATGCCAGGACGGCATTCTTCTTAAAACTCCATTATTTTGACGAATTTGTCCATATTTCCCCGAACCCAAGGAAAGTTTACGAGAAAATTCCAACTTTTTTAGCGTCAATTTCTAGGTTACTCTAGCGATGAGTGACATTAGGCCTCTGAATTACCAGCGGCCAGCAAAGAAGAAACCTACGCGACAATTTATTATAACTAAAATTTTTATGTCAATTTTTCGATATTTCCTCTAACCACGGAAAAGTTTACGAGAAAATTCGAACTATTTTAGCGTTATCTTCTAGAATACTCTTGCGTTGAGTGACATTAGGCCTCTGAATTACCAGCGGCCAGCAAAGAAGAAACCTACGCGACAATTTATTCTAATCAAAATTTATATGACTATTTTTTCCCCAACCACGGAAAAGTTTACGAGAAAATTCGAACTATTTTAGCGTTATCTTCTACAATACTCTTGCCTTGAGTGACACTAGGCCTCTGTGTGACCATTGAATAACCAAGTTTCTAAATTATCGCCTTCCTTACATAGATGTGCAGCCGACTATCACTCTAAAAATAGTGTTATTCTATAGCTAGTGTAGTGCATTATACAATATAGTAGGTGTGATTTACTGACTTGCCGTCTAAGATGCAGAAAATTTTGAATGAATGCAAGTGTTCATTGAATAACCAAGTGTCTATTTGGTCGCCTCTCTTACGTAGACGTGCAGCCGAGTATCACTCTAGAAATAGTGTTGTTCTATAGCTAGTGTATTGCGTTTTACAATATAGTAGGTGTGATTTACTGACTTGCCGTCTTAAATGCAGAAATTTTTAAATGAATGCAAGTGTTCATAGAATACCCAAGTGTCTACTTGGTCGCCTCTCTTACATAGACGTGCAGCCGAGTATCACTTTAGAAGTAGTGTTGTTCGATAGCTAGTAGAGTGCATTATACGATAAAGTAGGTGTGATTTACTGACTTGCCGTCTTAAATGCAGAAAATTTTAAATGAATGCAAGTGTTCATAGAATACCCAAGTGTCTACATGGCCGCCTCTCTTACGTAGACGTGCAGCCGAGTATCACTCTAGAAGTAGTGTTATTCGATAGCTAGTAGAGTGCATTATACGATAAAGTAGGTGTGATTTACTGACTTGCCGTCTAAGATGCAGAAAAATTTTAATGAATGGAAGTGTTCATAGAATACCAAAGTGTCTACATGGTCGCTTCTCTTACATAGACGTGCAGCCGAGTATCACTCCAGAAGTAGTGTTATTCGATAGCTAGTAGAGTGCATTATACGATATAGTAGGTGTGATTTACTGACTTGCCGTCTAAGATGCAGAAAATTTTGAATGAATGCAAGTGTTCATAGAATACCCAAGTGTCTATTTGGTCGCTTCTCTTACATAGACGTGCAGCCGAGTATCACTCTAGAAGTAGTGTTATTCGATAGCTAGTAGAGTGCATTATACGATAAAGTAGGTGTGATTTACTGACTTGCCGTCTTAAATGCAGAAAATTTTAAATGAATGCAAGTGTTCATAGAATACCCAAGTGTCTACTTGGCCGCCTCTCTTACGTAGACGTGCAGCCGAGTATCACTCTAGAAGTAGTGTTATTCGATAGCTAGTGTATTGCGTTTTACAATATAGTAGGTGTAATTTACTGACTTGCCGTCGTAAATGCAGAATTTTTTAAATGAATGCAATTGTTCATAGAATACCCAAGTGTCTACTTGGTCGCCTCTCTTACGTAGACGTGCAGCCGAGTATCACTCTAAAAGTAGTGTTATTCGATAGCTAGTAGAGTGCATTATACGATAAAGTAGGTGTGATTTACTGACTTGCCGTCTTAAATGCAGAAATTTTTAAATGAATGCAAGTGGTGATAGAATTCCCCAAGTGTCTACTTGGCCGCCTCTCTTACATAGACGTGCAGCCGAGTATCACTCTAGAAGTAGTGTTATTCGATAGCTAGTAGAGTGCATTATACGATAAAGTAGGTGTGATTTACTGACTTGCCGTCTTAAATGCAGAAATTTTTAAATGAATGCAAGTGTTGATAGAATTCCCCAAGTGTCTATTTGGTCGCCTCTCTTACATAGACGTGCAGCCGAGTATCACTCTAGAAGTAGTGTTATTCGATAGCTAGTAGAGTGCATTATACGATGAAGTAGGTGTAATTTACTGACTTGCCGTCTTAAATGCAGAAAATTTTGAATGAATGCAAGTGTTCATAGAATACCAAAGTGTCTACTTGGTCGCCTCTCTTACATAGACGTGCAGCCGAGTATCACTCTAGAAGTAGTGTTATTCGATAACTAGTAGAGTGCATTATACGATAAAGTAGGTGTGATTTACTGACTTGCCGTCTTAAATGCAGAAAATTTTAAATGAATGCAAGTGGTGATAGAATTCCCCAAGAACCTATTTGGTCGCCTCTCTTACATAGACGTGCAGCCCAGTATCACTCTTGAAATAGTGTTGTTCTATAGCTAGTGTAGTGCGTTATACGATAAAGTAGGTGTGATTTACTGACTTGCCGTGTTAAATGTAGAAAATTTTAATGCAAGTGTTCATAGAATACCCAAGTGTCTACTTGATCGCCTCTCTTACGTAGACGTGAAGCCGAGTATCACTCTAGAAGTAGTGTTATTCGATAGCTAGTAGAGTGCATTATACGATAAAGTAGGTGTGATTTACTGACTTGCCGTCTAAGATGCAGAAAATTTTGAATGCATGCAAGTGTTCATAGAATACCCAAGTGTCTACATGGTCACCTCTCTTACGTAGACGTGCAGCCGAGTATCACTCTAGAAATAGTGTTGTTTTATAGCTAGTGTAGTGCGTTTTACGATATAGTAGGTGTGATTTACTGACTTGCCGTCTAAGATTCAGAAAATTTTGAATGAATGCAAGTGTTCATAGAATACCCGAGTGTCTACTTGGCCGCCTCTCTTACGTAGACGTGCAGCCGAATATCACTCTAGAAATAGTGTTGTTCTATAGCTAGTGTAGTGCGTTTTACGATATAGTAGGTGTGATCTACTGACTTGCCGTCTTAAATGCAGAAAATTTTAATGCAAGTGTTCATAGAATACCCAAGTGTCTATTTGGTCGCCTCTCTTACATAGACGTGCAGCCGAGTATCACTCTAGAAGTAGTGTTATTCGATAG
Organism: Pammene fasciana; assembly: GCA_911728535.1. NCBI lineage: Eukaryota > Metazoa > Arthropoda > Insecta > Lepidoptera > Tortricidae > Pammene > Pammene fasciana. The sequence goes on from OU452280.1 coordinate 558,758, forward strand.
CTAGTAGAGTGCATTATACGATAAAGTAGGTGTGATTTACTGACTTGCCGTCTTAAATGCAGAAAATTTTGAATTGAGTGTTCATAGAATACCAAAGTGTCTACTTGGTCGCTTCTCTTACATAGACGTGCAGCCGAGTATCACTCTAGAAGTAGTGTTATTCGATAGCTAGTAGAGTGCATTATACGATAAAGTAGGTGTGATTTACTGACTTGCCGTCTAAGATGCAGAAAATTTTGAATGAATGCAAGTGTTCATAGAATACCCAAGTGTCTATTTGGTCGCCTCTCTTACATAGACGTGCAGCCGAGTATCACTCTAGAAATAGTGTTGTTCTATAGCTAGTGTAGTGCGTTATACGATATAGTAGGTGTGATTTACTGACTTGCCGTCTTAAATGTAGAAAATTTTAATGCAAGTGTTCATAGAATACCCAAGTGTCTAATTGATCGCCCCTCTTACGTAGACGTGCAGCCGAGTATCACTCTAGAAGTAGTGTTATTCGATAGCTAGTAGAGTGCATTATACGATAAAGTAGGTGTGATTTACTGAGTTGCCGTCTAAGATGAAGAAAATTTTGAATGAATGCAAGTGTTCATAGAATACCAAAGTGTCTACTTGGTCGCTTCTCTTACATAGACGTGCAGCCGAGTATCACTCTAGAAGTAGTGTTATTCGATAGCTAGTAGAGTACATTATACGATTAAGTAGGTGTAATTTACTGACTTGCCGTCTTAAATGCAGAAAATTTTAAATGAATGCAAGTGTTCATAGAATACCCAAGTGTCTACTTGGCCGCCTCTCTTACGTAGACGTGCAGCCGAGTATCACTCTAGAAGTAGTGTTATTCGATAGCTAGTAGAGTTCATTATACGATAAAGTAGGTGTGAAATACTGACTTGCCGTCTAATACGCAGAAAATTTTGAATGAATGCAAGTGTTCATAGAATACCAAAGTGTCTACTTGGTCACTTCTCTTACATAGTCGTGCAGCCGAGTATCACTCTAGAAGTAGTGTTATTCGATAGCTAGTGTAGTGCGTTTTACGATATAGTAGGTGTGATTTACTGACTTGCCGTCTTAAATGCAGAAAATTTTAATGCAAGTGTTCATAGAATACCCAAGTGTCTACTTGATCGCCTCTCTTACATAGACGTGCAGCCGAGTATCACTCTAGAAGTAGTGTTATTCGATAGCTAGTAGAGTGCATTATACGATAAAGTAGGTGTGATTTACTGACTTGCCGTCTAAGATGCAGAAAATTTTGAATGCATGCAAGTGTTCATAGAATACCCAAGTGTCTACTTGGTCGCCTCTCTTACATAGACGTGCAGCCGAGTATCACTCTAGAAGTAGTGTTATTCGATAGCTAGTAGAGTTCATTATACGATAAAGTAGGTGTGAAATACTGACTTGCCGTCTAATATGCAGAAAATTTTGAATGAATGCAAGTGTTCATAGAATACCAAAGTGTCTACTTGGTCGCTTCTCTTACATAGTCGTGCAGCCGAGTATCACTCTAGAAGTAGTGTTATTCGATAGCTAGTAGAGTGCATTATACGATATAGTAGGTGTGATTTACTGACTTGCCGTCTAAGATGCAGAAAATTTTGAATGCATGCAAGTGTTCATAGAATACCCAAGTGTCTACTTGGTCGCCTCTCTTACATAGACGTGCAGCCGAGTATCACTCTAGAAGTAGTGTTATTCGATAGCTAGTAGAGTGCATTATACGATAAAGTAGGTGTGATTTACTGACTTGCCGTCTTAAATGCAGAAAATTTTAAATGAATGCAAGTGGTGATAGAATTCCCCAAGAACCTATTTGGTCGCCTCTCTTACATAGACGTGCAGCCCAGTATCACTCTTGAAATAGTGTTGTTCTATAGCTAGTGTAGTGCGTTATACGATAAAGTAGGTGTGATTTACTGACTTGCCGTGTTAAATGTAGAAAATTTTAATGCAAGTGTTCATAGAATACCCAAGTGTCTACTTGATCGCCTCTCTTACGTAGACGTGCAGCCGAGTATCACTCTAGAAGTAGTGTTATTCGATAGCTAGTAGAGTGCATTATACGATAAAGTAGGTGTGATTTACTGACTTGCCGTCTAAGATGCAGAAAATTTTGAATGCATGCAAGTGTTCATAGAATACCCAAGTGTCTACTTGGTCACCTCTCTTACGTAGACGTGCAGCCGAGTATCACTCTAGAAATAGTGTTGTTCTATAGCTAGTGTATTGCGTTTTACAATATAGTAGGTGTGATTTACTGACTTGCCGTCTTAAATGCAGAAATTTTTAAATGAATGCAAGTGTTCATAGAATACCCAAGTGTCTACTTGGTCGCCTCTCTTACATAGACGTGCAGCCGAGTATCACTTTAGAAGTAGTGTTGTTCGATAGCTAGTAGAGTGCATTATACGATAAAGTAGGTGTGATTTACTGACTTGCCGTCTTAAATGCAGAAAATTTTAAATGAATGCAAGTGTTCATAGAATACCCAAGTGTCTACATGGCCGCCTCTCTTACGTAGACGTGCAGCCGAGTATCACTCTAGAAGTAGTGTTATTCGATAGCTAGTAGAGTGCATTATACGATAAAGTAGGTGTGATTTACTGACTTGCCGTCTAAGATGCAGAAAAATTTTAATGAATGGAAGTGTTCATAGAATACCAAAGTGTCTACATGGTCGCTTCTCTTACATAGACGTGCAGCCGAGTATCACTCCAGAAGTAGTGTTATTCGATAGCTAGTAGAGTGCATTATACGATATAGTAGGTGTGATTTACTGACTTGCCGTCTAAGATGCAGAAAATTTTGAATGAATGCAAGTGTTCATAGAATACCCAAGTGTCTATTTGGTCGCTTCTCTTACATAGACGTGCAGCCGAGTATCACTCTAGAAGTAGTGTTATTCGATAGCTAGTAGAGTGCATTATACGATAAAGTAGGTGTGATTTACTGACTTGCCGTCTTAAATGCAGAAAATTTTAAATGAATGCAAGTGTTCATAGAATACCCAAGTGTCTACTTGGCCGCCTCTCTTACGTAGACGTGCAGCCGAGTATCACTCTAGAAGTAGTGTTATTCGATAGCTAGTGTATTGCGTTTTACAATATAGTAGGTGTAATTTACTGACTTGCCGTCGTAAATGCAGAATTTTTTAAATGAATGCAATTGTTCATAGAATACCCAAGTGTCTACTTGGTCGCCTCTCTTACGTAGACGTGCAGCCGAGTATCACTCTAAAAGTAGTGTTATTCGATAGCTAGTAGAGTGCATTATACGATAAAGTAGGTGTGATTTACTGACTTGCCGTCTTAAATGCAGAAATTTTTAAATGAATGCAAGTGGTGATAGAATTCCCCAAGTGTCTACTTGGCCGCCTCTCTTACATAGACGTGCAGCCGAGTATCACTCTAGAAGTAGTGTTATTCGATAGCTAGTAGAGTGCATTATACGATAAAGTAGGTGTGATTTACTGACTTGCCGTCTTAAATGCAGAAATTTTTAAATGAATGCAAGTGTTGATAGAATTCCCCAAGTGTCTATTTGGTCGCCTCTCTTACATAGACGTGCAGCCGAGTATCACTCTAGAAGTAGTGTTATTCGATAGCTAGTAGAGTGCATTATACGATGAAGTAGGTGTAATTTACTGACTTGCCGTCTTAAATGCAGAAAATTTTGAATGAATGCAAGTGTTCATAGAATACCAAAGTGTCTACTTGGTCGCCTCTCTTACATAGACGTGCAGCCGAGTATCACTCTAGAAGTAGTGTTATTCGATAACTAGTAGAGTGCATTATACGATAAAGTAGGTGTGATTTACTGACTTGCCGTCTTAAATGCAGAAAATTTTAAATGAATGCAAGTGGTGATAGAATTCCCCAAGAACCTATTTGGTCGCCTCTCTTACATAGACGTGCAGCCCAGTATCACTCTTGAAATAGTGTTGTTCTATAGCTAGTGTAGTGCGTTATACGATAAAGTAGGTGTGATTTACTGACTTGCCGTGTTAAATGTAGAAAATTTTAATGCAAGTGTTCATAGAATACCCAAGTGTCTACTTGATCGCCTCTCTTACGTAGACGTGAAGCCGAGTATCACTCTAGAAGTAGTGTTATTCGATAGCTAGTAGAGTGCATTATACGATAAAGTAGGTGTGATTTACTGACTTGCCGTCTAAGATGCAGAAAATTTTGAATGCATGCAAGTGTTCATAGAATACCCAAGTGTCTACTTGGTCACCTCTCTTACGTAGACGTGCAGCCGAGTATCACTCTAGAAATAGTGTTGTTTTATAGCTAGTGTAGTGCGTTTTACGATATAGTAGGTGTGATTTACTGACTTGCCGTCTAAGATTCAGAAAATTTTGAATGAATGCAAGTGTTCATAGAATACCCGAGTGTCTACTTGGCCGCCTCTCTTACGTAGACGTGCAGCCGAATATCACTCTAGAAATAGTGTTGTTCTATAGCTAGTGTAGTGCGTTTTACGATATAGTAGGTGTGATCTACTGACTTGCCGTCTTAAATGCAGAAAATTTTAATGCAAGTGTTCATAGAATACCCAAGTGTCTATTTGGTCGCCTCTCTTACATAGACGTGCAGCCGAGTATCACTCTAGAAGTAGTGTTATTCGATAGCTAGTAGAGTGCATTATACGATAAAGTAGGTGTGATTTACTGACTTGCCGTCTTAAATGCAGAAAATTTTGAATTGAGTGTTCATAGAATACCAAAGTGTCTACTTGGTCGCTTCTCTTACATAGACGTGCAGCCGAGTATCACTCTAGAAGTAGTGTTATTCGATAGCTAGTAGAGTGCATTATACGATAAAGTAGGTGTGATTTACTGACTTGCCGTCTAAGATGCAGAAAATTTTGAATGAATGCAAGTGTTCATAGAATACCCAAGTGTCTATTTGGTCGCCTCTCTTACATAGACGTGCAGCCGAGTATCACTCTAGAAATAGTGTTGTTCTATAGCTAGTGTAGTGCGTTATACAATATAGTAGGTGTGATTTACTGACTTGCCGTCTTAAATGTAGAAAATTTTAATGCAAGTGTTCATAGAATACCCAAGTGTCTAATTGATCGCCCCTCTTACGTAGACGTGCAGCCGAGTATCACTCTAGAAGTAGTGTTATTCGATAGCTAGTAGAGTGCATTATACGATAAAGTAGGTGTGATTTACTGAGTTGCCGTCTAAGATGAAGAAAATTTTGAATGAATGCAAGTGTTCATAGAATACCAAAGTGTCTACTTGGTCGCTTCTCTTACATAGACGTGCAGCCGAGTATCACTCTAGAAGTAGTGTTATTCGATAGCTAGTAGAGTACATTATACGATTAAGTAGGTGTAATTTACTGACTTGCCGTCTTAAATGCAGAAAATTTTAAATGAATGCAAGTGTTCATAGAATACCCAAGTGTCTACTTGGCCGCCTCTCTTACGTAGACGTGCAGCCGAGTATCACTCTAGAAGTAGTGTTATTCGATAGCTAGTAGAGTTCATTATACGATAAAGTAGGTGTGAAATACTGACTTGCCGTCTAATATGCAGAAAATTTTGAATGAATGCAAGTGTTCATAGAATACCAAAGTGTCTACTTGGTCGCTTCTCTTACATAGACGTGCAGCCGAGTATCACTCTAGAAGTAGTGTTATTCGATAGCTAGTGTAGTGCGTTTTACGATATAGTAGGTGTGATTTACTGACTTGCCGTCTTAAATGCAGAAAATTTTAATGCAAGTGTTCATAGAATACCCAAGAGTCTATTTGATCGCCTCTCTTACATAGACGTGCAGCCGAGTATCACTCTAGAAGTAGTGTTATTCGATAGCTAGTAGAGTGCATTATACGATAAAGTAGGTGTGATTTACTGACTTGCCGTCTAAGATGCAGAAAATTTTGAATGCATGCAAGTGTTCATAGAATACCCAAGTGTCTACTTGGTCGCCTCTCTTACATAGACGTGCAGCCGAGTATCACTCTAGAAGTAGTGTTATTCGATAGCTAGTAGAGTGCGTTATACGATAAAGTAGGTGTGATTTACTGACTTGCCGTCTTAAATGCAGAAAATTTTAAATGAATGCAAGTGGTGATAGAATTCCCCAAGTGTCTATTTGGTCGCCTCTCTTACATAGACGTGCAGCCGAGTATCACTCTTGAAATAGTGTTGTTCTATAGCTAGTGTAGTGCGTTATACGATATAGTAGGTGTGATTTACTGACTTGCCGTCTAAGATGCAGAAAAATTTGAATGAATGGAAGTGTTCATAGAATACCAAAGTGTCTACATGGTCGCTTCTCTTACATAGACGTGCAGCCGAGTATCACTCCAGAAGTAGTGTTATTCGATAGCTAGTAGAGTGCATTATACGATATAGTAGGTGTGATTTACTGACTTGCCGTCTAAGATGCAGAAAATTTTGAATGAATGCAAGTGTTCATAGAATACCCAAGTGTCTATTTGGTCGCTTCTCTTACATAGACGTGCAGCCGAGTATCACTCTAGAAGTAGTGTTATTCGATAGCTAGTAGAGTGCATTATACGATAAAGTAGGTGTGATTTACTGACTTGCCGTCTTAAATGCAGAAAATTTTAAATGAATGCAAGTGTTCATAGAATACCCAAGTGTCTACTTGGCCGCCTCTCTTACGTTGACGTGCAGCCGAGTATCACTCTAGAAGTAGTGTTATTCGATAGCTAGTGTAGTGCGTTTTACTATATAGTAGGTAAGATTTACTGACTTGCCGTCTTAAATGCAGAAAATTTTAATGCAAGTGTTCATAGAATACCCATGTGTCTACTTGGCCGCCTCTCTTACGTAGACGTGCAGCCGAGTATCACTCTAGAAGTAGTGTTATTCGATAGCTAGTGTAGTGCGTTTTACGATATAGTAGGTGTGATTTACTGACTTGCCGTCTAAGACGCAGAAAATTTTGAATGAATGCAAGTGTTCATAGAATACCCAAGTGTCTATTTGGTCGCCTCTCTTACATAAACGTGCAGCCGAGTATCACTCTAGAAATAGTGTTGTTCTATAGCTAGTGTAGTGCGTTATACGATAAAGTATGTGTGATTTATTGACTTGCCGTCTTAAATGTAGAAAATTTTAATGCAAATGTTCATAGAATACCCAAGTGTCTACTTGGTCGCCTCTCTTACGTAGACGTGCAGCCGAGTATCACTCTAAAAGTAGTGTTATTCGATAGCTAGTAGAGTGCATTATACGATAAAATAGGTGTGATTTACTGACTTGCCGTCTTAAATGCAGAAATTTTTAAATGAATGCAAGTGGTGATAGAATTCCCCAAGTGTCTACTTGGCCGCCTCTCTTACATAGACGTGCAGCCGAGTATCACTTTAGAAGTAGTGTTGTTCGATAGCTAGTAGAGTGCATTATACGATAAAGTAGGTGTGATTTACTGACTTGCCGTCTTAAATGCAGAAAATTTTAAATGAATGCAAGTGTTCATAGAATACCCAAGTGTCTACATGGCCGCCTCTCTTACGTAGACGTGCAGCCGAGTATCACTCTAAAAGTAGTGTTATTCGATAGCTAGTAAAGTGCATTATACGATAAAGTAGGTGTGATTTACTGACTTGCCGTCTAAGATGCAGAAAATTTTGAATGAATGGAAGTGTTCATAGAATACCAAAGTGTCTACATGGTCGCTTCTCTTACATAGACGTGCAGCCGAGTATCACTCCAGAAGTAGTGTTATTCGATAGCTAGTAGAGTGCATTATACGATATAGTAGGTGTGATTTACTGACTTGCCGTCTTAAATGCAGAAAATTTTGAATGAATGCAAGTGTTCATAGAATACCCAAGTGTCTACTTGGCCGCCTCTCTTACGTAGACGTGCAGCCGAGTATCACTCTAGAAGTAGTGTTATTCGATAGCTAGTGTAGTGCGTTTTACGATATAGTAGGTGTGATTTACTGACTTGCCGTCTAAGACGCAGAAAATTTTGAATGAATGCAAGTGTTCATAGAATACCCAAGTGTCTATTTGGTCGCCTCTCTTACATAAACGTGCAGCCGAGTATCACTCTAGAAATAGTGTTGTTCTATAGCTAGTGTAGTGCGTTATACGATATAGTAGGTGTGATTTACTGACTTGCCGTCTTAAATGTAGAAAATTTTAATGCAATTGTTCATAGAATACCCAAGTGTCTACTTGGTCGCCTCTCTTACGTAGACGTGCAGCCGAGTATCACTCTAAAAGTAGTGTTATTCGATAGCTAGTAGAGTGCATTATACGATAAAGTAGGTGTGATTTACTGACTTGCCGTCTTAAATGCAGAAATTTTTAAATGAATGCAAGTGTTGATAGAATTCCCCAAGTGTCTATTTGGTCGCCTCTCTTACATAGACGTGCAGCCGAGTATCACTCTAGAAGTAGTGTTATTCGATAGCTAGTAGAGTGCATTATACGATAAAGTAGGTGTGATTTACTGACTTGCCGTCTTAAATGCAGAAAATTTTGAATGAATGCAAGTGTTCATAGAATACCAAAGTGTCTACTTGGTCGCTTCTCTTACATAGACGTGCAGCCGAGTATCACTCTATAAGTAGTGTTATTTGATAGCTAGTAGAGTGCATTATACGATAAAGTAGGTGTGATTTACTGACTTGCCGTCTTAAATGCAGAAAATTTTAAATGAATGCAAGTGTTCATAGAATACCCAAGTGTCTACTTGGCCGCCTCTCTTACGTAGACGTGCAGCCGAGTATCACTCTAGAAGTAGTGTTATTCGATAGCTAGTGTATTGCGTTTTACAATATAGTAGGTGTAATTTACTGACTTGCCGTCGTAAATGCAGAATTTTTTAAATGAATGCAATTGTTCATAGAATACCCAAGTGTCTACTTGGTCGCCTCTCTTACGTAGACGTGCAGCCGAGTATCACTCTAAAAGTAGTGTTATTCGATAGCTAGTAGAGTGCATTATACGATAAAGTAGGTGTGATTTACTGACTTGCCGTCTTAAATGCAGAAATTTTTAAATGAATGCAAGTGGTGATAGAATTCCCCAAGTGTCTACTTGGCCGCCTCTCTTACATAGACGTGCAGCCGAGTATCACTCTAGAAGTAGTGTTATTCGATAGCTAGTAGAGTGCATTATACGATAAAGTACGTGTGATTTACTGACTTGCCGTCTTAAATGCAGAAATTTTTAAATGAATGCAAGTGTTGATAGAATTCCCCAAGTGTCTATTTGGTCGCCTCTCTTACATAGACGTGCAGCCGAGTATCACTCTAGAAGTAGTGTTATTCGATAGCTAGTAGAGTGCATTATACGATGAAGTAGGTGTAATTTACTGACTTGCCGTCTTAAATGCAGAAAATTTTGAATGAATGCAAGTGTTCATAGAATACCAAAGTGTCTACTTGGTCGCTTCTCTTACATAGACGTGCAGCCGAGTATCACTCTATAAGTAGTGTTATTTGATAGCTAGTAGAGTGCATTATACGATAAAGTAGGTGTGATTTACTGACTTGCCGTCTTAAATGCAGAAAATTTTAAATGAATGCAAGTGTTCATAGAATACCAAAGTGTCTACTTGGCCGCCTCTCTTACGTAGACGTGCAGCCGAGTATCACTCTAGAAGTAGTGTTATTCGATAGCTAGTAGAGTGCATTATACGATGAAGTAGGTGTAATTTACTGACTTGCCGTCTTAAATGCAGAAAATTTTAAATGAATGCAAGTGTTCATATAATACCCAAGTGTCTACTTGACCGCCTCTCTTACGTAGACGTGCAGCCGAGTATCACTCTAGAAGTAGTGTTATTCGATAGCTAGTAGAGTTCATTATACGATAAAGTAGGTGTGAAATACTGACTTGCCGTCTAATATGCAGAAAATTTTGAATGAATGCAAGTGTTCATAGAATACCAAAGTGTCTACTTGGTCACTTCTCTTACATAGTCGTGCAGCCGAGTATCACTCTAGAAGTAGTGTTATTCGATAGCTAGTGTAGTGCGTTTTACGATATAGTAGGTGTGATTTACTGACTTGCCGTCTTAAATGCAGAAAATTTTAATGCAAGTGTTCATAGAATACCCAAGTGTCTACTTGATCGCCTCTCTTACATAGACGTGCAGCCGAGTATCACTCTAGAAGTATTGTTATTCGATAGCTAGTAGAGTGCATTATACGATAAAGTAGGTGTGATTTACTGACTTGCCGTCTAAGATGCAGAAAATTTTGAATGCATGCAAGTGTTCATAGAATACCCAAGTGTCTACTTGGTCGCCTCTCTTACATAGACGTGCAGCCGAGTATCACTCTAGAAGTAGTGTTATTCGATAGCTAGTAGAGTTCATTATACGAAAAAGTAGGTGTGAAATACTGACTTGCCGTCTAATATGCAGAAAATTTTGAATGAATGCAAGTGTTCATAGAATACCAAAGTGTCTACTTGGTCGCTTCTCTTACATAGTCGTGCAGCCGAGTATCACTCTAGAAGTAGTGTTATTCGATAGCTAGTAGAGTGCATTATACGATATAGTAGGTGTGATTTACTGACTTGCCGTCTAAGATGCAGAAAATTTTGAATGCATGCAAGTGTTCATAGAATACCCAAGTGTCTACTTGGTCGCCTCTCTTACATAGACGTGCAGCCGAGTATCACTCTAGAAGTAGTGTTATTCGATAGCTAGTAGAGTGCATTATACGATAAAGTAGGTGTGATTTACTGACTTGCCGTCTTAAATGCAGAAAATTTTAAATGAATGCAAGTGGTGATAGAATTCCCCAAGAACCTATTTGGTCGCCTCTCTTACATAGACGTGCAGCCCAGTATCACTCTTGAAATAGTGTTGTTCTATAGCTAGTGTAGTGCGTTATACGATAAAGTAGGTGTGATTTACTGACTTGCCGTGTTAAATGTAGAAAATTTTAATGCAAGTGTTCATAGAATACCCAAGTGTCTACTTGATCGCCTCTCTTACGTAGACGTGCAGCCGAGTATCACTCTAGAAGTAGTGTTATTCGATAGCTAGTAGAGTGCATTATACGATAAAGTAGGTGTGATTTACTGACTTGCCGTCTAAGATGCAGAAAATTTTGAATGCATGCAAGTGTTCATAGAATACCCAAGTGTCTACTTGGTCACCTCTCTTACGTAGACGTGCAGCCGAGTATCACTCTAGAAATAGTGTTGTTTTATAGCTAGTGTTGTGCGTTTTACGATATAGTAGGTGTGATTTACTGACTTGCCGTCTAAGATTCAGAAAATTTTGAATGAATGCAAGTGTTCATAGAATACCCGAGTGTCTACTTGGCCGCCTCTCTTACGTAGACGTGCAGCCGAATATCACTCTAGAAATAGTGTTGTTCTATAGCTAGTGTAGTGCGTTTTACGATATAGTAGGTGTGATCTACTGACTTGCCGTCTTAAATGCAGAAAATTTTAATGCAAGTGTTCATAGAATACCCAAGTGTCTATTTGGTCGCCTCTCTTACATAGACGTGCAGCCGAGTATCACTCTAGAAGTAGTGTTATTCGATAGCTAGTAGAGTGCATTATACGATAAAGTAGGTGTGATTTACTGACTTGCCGTCTTAAATGCAGAAAATTTTGAATTGAGTGTTCATAGAATACCAAAGTGTCTACTTGGTCGCTTCTCTTACATAGACGTGCAGCCGAGTATCACTCTAGAAGTAGTGTTATTCGATAGCTAGTAGAGTGCATTATACGATAAAGTAGGTGTGATTTACTGACTTGCCGTCTAAGATGCAGAAAATTTTGAATGAATGCAAGTGTTCATAGAATACCCAAGTGTCTATTTGGTCGCCTCTCTTACATAGACGTGCAGCCGAGTATCACTCTAGAAATAGTGTTGTTCTATAGCTAGTGTAGTGCGTTATACGATATAGTAGGTGTGATTTACTGACTTGCCGTCTTAAATGTAGAAAATTTTAATGCAAGTGTTCATAGAATACCCAAGTGTCTAATTGATCGCCTCTCTTACGTAGACGTGCAGCCGAGTATCACTCTAGAAGTAGTGTTATTCGATAGCTAGTAGAGTGCATTATACGATAAAGTAGGTGTGATTTACTGAGTTGCCGTCTAAGATGAAGAAAATTTTGAATGAATGCAAGTGTTCATAGAATACCAAAGTGTCTACTTGGTCGCTTCTCTTACATAGACGTGCAGCCGAGTATCACTCTAGAAGTAGTGTTATTCGATAGCTAGTAGAGTGCATTATACGATTAAGTAGGTGTAATTTACTGACTTGCCGTCTTTAATGCAGAAAATTTTAAATGAATGCAAGTGTTCATAGAATACCCAAGTGTCTACTTGGCCGCCTCTTTTACGTAGACGTGCAGCCGAGTATCACTCTAGAAGTAGTGTTATTCGATAGCTAGTAGAGTTCATTATACGATAAAGTAGGTGTGAAATACTGACTTGCCGTCTAATATGCAGAAAATTTTGAATGAATGCAAGTGTTCATAGAATACCAAAGTGTCTACTTGGTCGCTTCTCTTACATAGACGTGCAGTTGAGTATCACTCTAGAAGTAGTGTTATTCGATAGCTAGTGTAGTGCGTTTTACGATATAGTAGGTGTGATTTACTGACTTGCCGTCTTAAATGCAGAAAATTTTAATGCAAGTGTTCATAGAATACCCAAGAGTCTATTTGATCGCCTCTCTTACATAGACGTGCAGCCGAGTATCACTCTAGAAGTAGTGTTATTCGATAGCTAGTAGAGTGCATTATACGATAAAGTAGGTGTGATTTACTGACTTGCCGTCTAAGATGCAGAAAATTTTGAATGCATGCAAGTGTTCATAGAATACCCAAGTGTCTACTTGGTCGCCTCTCTTACATAGACGTGCAGCCGAGTATCACTCTAGAAGTAGTGTTATTCGATAGCTAGTAGAGTGCATTATACGATAAAGTAGGTGTGATTTACTGACTTGCCGTCTTAAATGCAGAAAATTTTAAATGAATGCAAGTGGTGATAGAATTCCCCAAGTGTCTATTTGGTCGCCTCTCTTACATAGACGTGCAGCCGAGTATCACTCTTGAAATAGTGTTGTTCTATAGCTAGTGTAGTGCGTTATACGATATAGTAGGTGTGATTTACTGACTTGCCGTGTTAAATGTAGAAAATTTTAATGCAAGTGTTCATAGAATACCCAAGTGTCTACTTGATCGCCTCTCTTACGTAGACGTGCAGCCGAGTATCACTCTAGAAGTAGTGTTATTCGATAGCTAGTAGAGTGCATTATACGATAAAGTAGGTGTGATTTACTGACTTGCCGTCTAAGATGCAGAAAATTTTGAATGCATGCAAGTGTTCATAGAATACCCAAGTGTCTACTTGGTCACCTCTCTTACGTAGACGTGCAGCCGAGTATCACTCTAGAAATAGTGTTGTTTTATAGCTAGTGTAGTGCGTTTTACGATATAGTAGGTGTGATTTACTGACTTGCCGTCTAAGATTCAGAAAATTTTGAATGAATGCAAGTGTTCATAGAATACCCGAGTGTCTACTTGGCCGCCTCTCTTACGTAGACGTGCAGCCGAATATCACTCTAGAAATAGTGTTGTTCTATAGCTAGTGTAGTGCGTTTTACGATATAGTAGGTGTGATTTACTGACTTGACGTCTAAAATACAATTTTTTTTGTATGAATGCAAGTGTTCATGGAATACCCATGTGTTTACTTGGTCGCCTCTCTTATATTGATGTGCAGTCGAGTATCACTCTAGAAATAGTGTTGTTCTATAGCTTATGTAGTGCGTTACATGAAAAAGTAGGTATGATTAACTGACTTGCCGTCTAAGATGCAGAAAATCTTAAACGAGTGGAAGTGACCATAAAATAACCCAGTTTCTAAATTGTCACCTTTCTTACACAGATGGGCAGCCGAGTATCACTATAGAATTAATGTTATTCTATAGCTAATGTAGTTTTTTTATACGAAACAGTAAATTAATAAAAAATACTTTATGGCTGCTAAATTGTGAAGTTAGCGGCCAATGTTCAAATGTAACTTTATTGGTGTTTTCTATCATTATTATTGTTATTTATTTGTTTTTTATTTAAAGGTGATTAGATATATAGCTGTTTCGCTTGTTTTTGACAGTATTTACTTTGAAAATTTACAAGACTTCTTAATATGGTCGGGTTATCATCGGCCGCTAACTTTGGCTGCTAACTTCACACCGGTAAAAAGTTCTTAGGCTGCGGCCGTCTATATCTCTATAGTCTCTGATTTCGCTGTGGCCGTAGTGCAGTGGGGTGGGGTTAGGGATCTCTGGGTGGGGGGGGGGGTCACATGTAGAGAAAATGATAGGTACTGTATTTTTTTTACATATTAAATATTGAACGGGCATTCTTTAGGGGCAACTCATATTGGGATATTTATTTAAAAACTTTTTAATACAAATATCGGGCAATAACGAGAGTTCAGAATTGCATTACCAAACTATGAATGAATTAATTGATAAATTGGCCATGCGATTCTGAACCCGAGGGTACCAGTGCCTACGCCAATTCACAGGATTAGGTTGCCAAATAGACTCTAGACTCAATTCAGCTGTGGCAAAAGCCGGGTCAAACGCTAAAAAGATGATGATGATGTCTTAAGAGTTAACTCTTAAGAAATCATAGTACAATAGTCCATACATATTCAATGACGCTTCATTCTTTTTTTTCGAATGTAACACGGGCGGGACGTTTGAAATTGAAAATCAAAAATGCATGAACTGACCTTTCTCTATTTTCTTCGCAGATTAGGTAGGTAATAAATCAAGGTAAATCGTATCCATCCGAATAGAATACTTCAATACCTAGATTATTTCTAGACTAGACTATTTACCTGATGACATAGTTATTAATTTATCTTGACATTGTAATATTGATATGAAAATGAATTTATTCTTTAGTTAGTTATATTTATGTTGTAATCTTATCACTAGATTTAAGATTAGTTTAATACTATTAAGCTTGTTTATTGCATGTTAGGCATTAAGTTATGTCTTATGTAATACCTATAGGTTAGCATGTTTAGTTTAGCTGTTAGTGCTGACCAAAATAAACAAATAAACAAATTTCTGGAAGGAACTCATACTAAATGTGGTTTCTTATAGTTATTAATATGCTAACTTACTTTATTAAGAAATCTCATTGGTGTCTTGTTATTTGTTTTGTATTTTTTTTCTTTCAAGCAATGCAGCGTCTTTGTTGTGTATAAAATTTAACTTAAATAGTTATATTTTCTTTATTTTCGGTATGTACTTTTACCGTTTTAAGCATTTGTGTCAAAAAGTTTACTATTTTTAAATGTTTCATTTGTGAGACATAGATATTGTAAAATAACGGATGACTGTTTTTGGCCTTTTTCTTTTATGTAACGACTGTTATATTATAGTTATATTTATGGCTGTTGTTGTCCTGAATACCAATAAAATAAAAAAATAAATCGTAGGGTTATTGGGCACTTTCACTCTGAACGAATTGGTTGTACCGTGTACAGTCGACCAAAAATGTGGTTTACCACCCTACGGTTGAGATTCGTTTGAACGTCATGTTTTAAACTCCGTTAGAAATGTCCACCTTAGCGATCGTTAGATCTCGCAATACACACACACACACACAGTTCAAGTAAGAAAGAATATCAAACGTATTGCGAAGCAGTCAGATTTGGTTTTTTTTTTATTCTTCATTTTAATTACACAATAGGCAAGTACATGTCTGTCTCTCAAGCTGTTTTGATATGCCTTCTTGAAGAACTACGCATTATTGTATATAGTATCTTTAATGTATTAGTAGTACTGTTTTGAAAAAATAAGTCCCGCCGAGTTTCTTGCCGGTAATAAGTAATACTTCTCGGGTCAGAGGTGTAGGGTTAGAACCGGCGGTAGTTTCTTTTCTCTCTGACGTTCATAAGTGCATTGTAATGTGCCTAAATTGAAGAATAAATATCTTTTATCTTGTTTTTTTTATCTTTTAATAACTTTTGTCAAAACTGGTAGACCACTGTCTTTGTCGACTGTACGTTATCCCAATGTCTTTCAAGCTCCTTTGAAGCCTATATATTTGTTATTTAGTTAAAAACCATTAGACAATAATTACCTATAAATAGTTACAGCATGAGCGATTTGGTTCTTATCGGTAACATGAACTTACATGTTAATTATGTTATGTGTGATAATAAAAATCTTTTCACACGGGCTCGTATACGGGCTTTTTCTTCCCTGCTAGATTATTCAACCATAACATTTTTTAATTTCGTCTAAGGTGGTGTGAAAAGCAGTACGTGTCACATAGGAGCGAAATTATTTTCAGCTTGGGCGTTAACACTTGAATACTCACTACGCTCGCTATGCTCGGGATTATATTATAGACTCCATCGCTTCGTTTGGGATTCAATGTACACCCTCGTCGTAAATATTTGATTTTGCCCCCTTGTTACAAAATCTAGTATTAATTTCGAAAGGACGGTTATACAGTGTGTTTCTGTAATAGGAGCAATAAATTAAAACGTAGATTCTACTCCTCAAACCAGGAAACGTTTGTTGAGCGACTTTTAAAAATAACGTATGGTTTGATTTTTAGGACACTTTAAAGTTTTTTCGAACACGCAATGTATTCCGAAATTGACTATGTCTGTAGGGTGACAAGCAATGTCAATTAGACGGATTTTAACGTTCATTGAAAATACTATTTAGTTTGTATGAAAAAGAGACAATCTAAATACATATATTTTTAAAGTTGTTGAACAAAAGTTTTGTAGTTTGAGGAGTAGAATCTATGTTTTAATTTATTGCTCCTATTAGAGAAACACACTGTATACTTCTAATTTTAACCCCTGTCGCAAAGAGGGGGTGTTATATGCAGAGATCGGAATAGGTAGAGTATATTTACCTAAACTTTGTAGAACAGTGACGAGAGTCGGAGACTCCCTTAGGTCTATATTTTTTTGTGCGGGATATCCCGTATTTGTATCCCGCATGTTTTAAAAACACACTGGTAAACTAACTTATTCACAAAAAAATTATTAAAAAGGTACATGGAATGTTATGAACAAGTTAGTTAACCAGTCTGTTTTTAAAACATGCGGGATACAAATGTAGTACGGAAACAAATGTACTACTTTACACGTACCCCGTTTTGTGACCCGTCCCGGTACGTGTTTTTTCGGAAACGTATTAATATCCGAGTATCCGTCATCATCATCATCATCATCATCATCATCAGTATCAAATGGCCACCATCTTGAATTTCTTTGTTTTTATCCGTTCGCGTTGAAAATTTATATTTGAGGACCTTAAATTAAGGCTTCTTAATACAAAACTTTATCCGATCGGTTCGAAACTCGATATCCGAGGATCTTTAAGGCCCCTTAATATGAATTTGAAGTAGAAATTGCAGAAACTGGTCGCTATCTTGAATTTCTTTGTTTTTGATCCGATCAAGTTAAAAATTGATATCTGAGGATCCGCCAGGCCCTTTAATACGAATCTGAGGTCAAAATTACAAAAACTGGACGCCATTTTGAATTTCGTTGTTTTTGATCGGTTCGTGTTGAAAATCGATATTTGAGGATCGGCCAGGTCCATATACATGAATCTAAAGTCAAAATTGCAAAAAATCGGCGCCATCTTGAATTTCTTTGTTTTTGATCCGATCAAGTTAAAAATCGATATCGGAGGATCCACCAGGCCCCTTAATACGAATCTGAAGCCAAAATTGCAAAAAACTGGCCGCCATCTTGAATTTCTTTATTTTTTATTCGATCAAGTTAAAAATCGATATCTGAGGATCCGGCAGGCCCCCTAATACGAATGTGAGGTCAAAATTGCAAAAACTGGACGCCATTTTGAATTCCGTTGTTTTTGATCCGTTCGTGTTGAAAATCGGCCGAAAATCAAAAACTGGCCGCCATCTTGAATTTCTTTGTTTCTGATCCGTTCGTTTTGAAAATCGATATCTAAGTATCTTAAAGGCCTCTTAATACGAAACTGAAGTCAAAATTGCATAAACTGAGCGCCATCTTGAATTTCTTCATTTTTTATTTGATCAAGTTAAAATTCGATATCTTTGGATCCGCCGCGTCCCTTAATTCGAATCTAAGGTCAAAATTGCAAAAATTAGCGGCCATCTTGTATTTCTTTGTTTTTGATGCGTTTGTGTTAAAAATCGATATCTGAGAATCCACTGGGCTCTTTAACAAGAATCTGAAGTCAAAATTGCTAAAACTGGGTGCCATCTTGAATTTCTTTGTTTCTGATCCGTTCGTTTTGGAAATCGATATCTGAGTATATTAAAAGCCTTTTAATACGAAACTGAAGTCAAAATTGCAAAAAATGAGCGCCATCATGAATTTCTTCATTTATTATCCGATCAAATTAAAAAACGATATCTTTGGATCCCCCACGTGACCCACGTCCCTTAATTCGAATCTAATGTCGAAATTGCAAAAAATAGCGGCCAACTTGTATTTCTTTGTTTTTGATGCGTTTGTGTTGAAAATCGATATCTGAGAATCCAATGGGCTATTTAACAAGAATCTGAAGTCAAAATTGTAAAAACTGGGTGCCATCATGAATCTCTTTGTTTCTGATCCGTTCGTTTTGGAAATCGATATCTGGGTATATTAAAAGCCTTTTAATACGAAACTGAAGTCAAAATTGCAAAAAATGAGCGCCATCTTGAATTTCTTCATTTATTATCCGATCAAACTAAAAAACGATATCTTTGGATCCCCCACGTGACCCACGTCCCTTAATTCGAATCTAATGTCGAAATTGCAAAAAATAGCGGCCAACTTGTATTTCTTTGTTTTTGATGCGTTTGTGTTGAAAATCGATATCTGAGAATCCAATGGGCTATTTAACAAGAATCTGAAGTCAAAATTGTAAAAACTGGGTGCCATCATGAATTTCTTTGTTTCTGATCCGTTCGTTTTGGAAATCAATATTTGAGTATATTAACGGCCTCTTAATACGAAACTAAAGACAAAATTGCAAAAAATTAGCGCCATTGTATTTCTTTATTTTTTATTTGATCACGTTAAAAATCGATATCTCTGGATCCGTCACACCCCTTAATACGAATCTAAAGATCGGATAATAAATGAAGAAATTCAAGATGGCGCTCATTTTTTGCAATGTTGACTTCAGTTTCGTATTAAAAGGCTTTTAATATACTCAGATATCGACTTCTAAAACGAACGGATCAGAAACAAAGAAATTCAAGATGGCCGCTATTTTTTGCAATTTTGACCTTAGATTCGAATTAAGGGACGCGGCGGATCCAAAGATATCGAATTTTAACTTGATCAAATAAAAAATGAAGAAATTCAAGATGGCGCTCAGTTTATGCAATTTTGACTACAGTTTCGTATTAAGAGGCCTAAGATACTCAGATATCGATTTTCAAAACGAACGGATCAAAAACAACGGAATTCAAAATGGCGTCCAGTTTTTTGACCTCACATTCGTATTAGGGGGCCTGCCGGATCCTCAGATATCGATTTTTAACTTGATCGAATAAAAAATAAAGAAATTCAAGATGGCGGCCAGTTCTTGCAATTTTGGATTCAGATTCGTATTAAGGGGCCTGGTGGATCCTCCGATATCGATTTTTAACTTGATCGGATCAAAAACAAAGAAATTCAAGATGGCGCCGATTTTTTGCAATTTTGACTTTAGATTCATGTATATGGACCTGGCCGATCCTCAAATATCGATTTTCAACACGAACCGATCAAAAACAACGAAATTCAAGATGGCGACCAGTTTCTGCAATTTCTACTTCAAATTCGTATTAAGGGGCCTTAAAGATCCTCGGATATCAAGTTTCGAACCGATCGGATAA
The DNA here is from genome assembly GCA_911728535.1 of Pammene fasciana. Lineage (NCBI taxonomy): Eukaryota > Metazoa > Arthropoda > Insecta > Lepidoptera > Tortricidae > Pammene > Pammene fasciana. The sequence goes on from OU452280.1 coordinate 578,610, forward strand.
AGTTTTGTATTAAGAAGCCTTAATTTAAGGTCCTCAAATATCAATTTTCAACGCGAACGGATGTAAAACAAAGAAATTCAAGATGGCGGCCATTTGATACTGATGATGATGATGATGATGATGATGATGATGATGACGGATACTCGGATATTAATACGTTTCCGAAAAAACACGTACCGGGACGGGTCACAAAACGGGGTACGTGTAAAGTAGTACATTTGTTTCCGTACTACATTTGTATCCCGCATGTTTTAAAAACAGACTGGTTAACTAACTTATTCATAACATTCCATGTACCTTTTTAATAATTTTTTTGTGAATAAGTTAGTTTACCAGTGTGTTTTTAAGACATGCGGGATACAAATACGGGATATCCCGCACAAAAAAATATAGACCTAAGGGAGTCTCCGACTCTCGTCACTGTTCTACAAAGTTTAGGTAAATATACTCTACCTATTCCGATCTCTGGTTATATGTTTGATCGGTGTGTCTGTCTATCTAACAGTTGTGCTAAAACGATTGAACCGATTTAAAAGCCATTGTTTTTATTTTACAGCAGGCGAGTGAGCTAAGACAAGTTTTATCAAAATCGATTTAGGCGTTGAGGAAGTTTTCGTAATATATTTTTTTATAATAAGTAGGTATCTACTGTTAGTTGTGGAACGTGCAGAACGAGGTCGCAGTCTGCATCATTTCTTTGTCCTAGGCACATTAGAACTAGGTCAACATCATATCGTTTTAGATGTATTACCTAAGGCATTATGTTCGTTTTAGTGATTCAAAAGATTATTTGCGTAGAGAATTGAATTAGTTTTATTCTTCAAAACGATTTAAATTCTCGTTTTACCGTTATATCTACTTTTTAAATCAATCAAATCATAATGGGTTTGTGCTTGCCTTACCTACTTAGGGTGGGTTGCACCACGCACAATTAACAGACTCATCAACGTTAAATATGGCGACGGAGCTGTCATCCCATAGAAAACTGTCAAACTTTTCATACAAGTTTTTTTTTACGATTACGTTTTATGTTCACAGACAGATTGGAGCAACCCGCCCTTATACAGCATATCGATCTTAATTAAATAAGACCTAAAACCTAAAAGTCTATCGCACTCGTGGCCGGCGCCCGCGCGACAGTGTCCGGCGGCGCCCGGCCCGCCCGAGCGGCAGAGCGCGGGGCGGGCCTAGGCCTGCAAAGTAGTATAAAAATCCTTTTCATATCAAGTGTCACTACGGCGCCCGAAACGTAATACTTCCGAATCTATTTTCACGAACGTAACGACAACATTTCCGCGCATGTTTGAGAAATAGTACATTACTACAGAGGCTGGGAAGTAGGGGGTTGCCGGCTGAGTTATATAGATTAGTTATATTATATAGAGGATAGTTACGAGGCTGGCAACCCCGTTTCACGCCGAGGTATGTATAGTGCTTTTGTCAAACATGCAATGAAATAAATATGAAAATTATCCAATATTTTTTTCGACATACGTAAGGCAAAAGTCTACTCGTAAACGTGTATTAATAATGTATATGGTTAACTGAATAAATTCAGAACGTTACAAAAAAAAAAAAAACATTTTTTTAAATCCAAAAAAAACAAAAAAAAAAAATTTTTATCCAAAAAAACAAAAAAAAAATTTCAAAAAAAACATTACATTTTTTTTCAAAATGAACAAAATAAATTGAAAAAAAAAACAAATAAAATTGCTAAAAATTAAAAAAAAAATAACAAAAGTTTGCAAAAAATATTTTTTATCAAAGAAATTCAAAATAAAATACAAAAAAAAAATTCTAAAAAAAAATGTTTCCAAAAAAAAAAACAAAAAAAAAAATATTATTATGATGATAATTGTTTTTTTTTATATGCATAAGTAGTGGCAGAATGTCAAATGAACCAATAAGTTAATATCGCTTATAACCTTAAATGGCTAAATGCCATGATCCTGTGCCACAAACATATGTGGAATGGATATTAAAAAAAAATTACTTCCCGGCCTAGGCCTTCAATTTTATTTGAAAATCGTTACCTGTTCTCTGGAGTTGATCCGCCCTAAACGTGATACTTTGAAGCCTATTATGGCGCACATAACGAAGACATTTCATTGCATGTTTGAGAAAAAACTATTGCAGCACAATATGCGCGATTCATAAGTACCTATTTGTCCTCATTGGTCGATCTCGAGACTGTCCATTGGAGTCTGAATTTTTCATTTTCACTACTACTTCAGCACTTTATAAACAGATGAGTATAGTTTCCACCGCACCGGATGCTCTAGGACACGTGTAATTTTATTGTGATCTGCAACACTTTGCGAGTAATGCACCATGTTACTTCCTTCCATTAGCTTTTGTTGTTTTTATAGCGATTTTACGACCAACTACTGAGTTTAGGTTTTTATAATGTACAGTTGTACATACTTTGTAAAGGTAGCACAATGTAGGAATGGTAAAGGTGGTCTTTTTTTATAAGTATCGAATTTACACACTGAAAATCAGTGTCATTTTGTTTCCTTTTAGAACTATGGATAGTAGAATGTAAGGATGACAATCTCTTATATGAGAACCGTCTAAAAAGTGTCCAGGAGTTCGATTTTTGAATCTCACCGGTGACTTTTTTGTATGCAGCCGATGACTATTTAGTAAGAAATAAGTCACCCGGTGAGATTCAAAAATCGAACTCCAGCGGCGGGAAACAGCAACTAAAAGTTCTAAATCTCTCCACGTAGCGCCATCGTAGCGTTAGTATTGCTTTCGTGTATGAACCCGGACTAGCTAAAGTGGCGCCACCAATTCCACGCCTTTTGGTGGACACTTTTGTAACAGAGAGATTGTCATCCTTACCTTCTACCATCCATATTTTAGAACTTTCAAGTGAATCTAACATGAAAGAACCTTTTTTGACGTTCATTTTAATATAGAATTCACTAATTAAAAATAACGTTGAATAAACTAATTAAAATGATTATGGTTTAACCTTGTTTTATTAATAATAAATTACTATAGTTAAAAACTTAAACAGCTTAAACTCTAAAAATATCTAAATTAGTTTGCTCTTTTATATCGAGTACGAGTTTTTGCAAATTAGCGCCATCTATGTCAAAGATGTAGAACTTACAGTTTTGCTACTCGATAATAGATGGCATGGCTACAGTATTGCAGTCATAGACATAGGATTGCAGTTGAGTGAATGGGGTTGGCCGGTGAAAACTTTTGCAGAGGGCGCTGTTCCAGATTCCATACAATAAGAGAAAGAGATACAAACAATGATAGAAAGAAACAGACGATGAATGGTCCCTAACTTGTAAGCAGGCATAAAGCTTTTCTTAGGCAAAAACCTTCCCTATGGCGTTAATCTACATCATTTTAATTTTAGTATATTCCAAAAACGGATGGATTTCAATTTCGGAGCAATTCGAGACAAAACATTGAGTCATTTTCGCGAAAATAAATAAAAACTACTTCGCGCCATACAAATTTAGCTTTTCTAGGGACCAATTTTGAAGATGTCACTTTGACAGTTGCCAACCCCGGATGTGTTCCTTTAATGATAATCAATAAATTATCAAAACTACAGCTAGAGACTATAGAGATATAGACGACCACAGCCTAAGAACTTTTTGAAGCTCAAGTCGATTGCGCCCTCTGTCCGAAAGCCGCCAAAGATACCGAATGTATAAGAAGAAAAGTCACCTGCACTGCTACTCCACCTAGTAGCTACTAGTGTACTAGGAGCGCTGCAATGAAAATAACGAAAGGACGAAAGTAAAAAGTTGATTTTTATCCGTATTTTTCTAATTTTATGTTTTTTTTTGCAAAAGGTTCGACTGAAAATATAATCTAAAATGTAGCTTTATTACTTTTCTAGAGCTTAGTTTCATAATAATCGTGGCATAGTTTATGAGTATAGGCGGTGGCGTCACTTAGGTTTTTCCCACGTTTTAAGATGTCGGTATTGTAGGTAGATATATGTTAGCATTATCTAGTAAGATTCCGACATCTTAAATAAATACTATCTTACACTGTAATGAACAGAAACGGTGGATCCTGTTTCAGGTAGGTACTACACAACGTAATTCACCACAACCGCGAATATGTATAGGAACCGTAGTAATGCCACTCGTTACTAGATGGCGGTGCACGGTTCCTTTACTCTATGTTGTAACTTTGGGTTGCTCTCGTTCAGATGGCGCTTCAGACACGGTTCCTCTATATTACGCGGTAACTTTGGTTTGTTCTCGTTTATTATTATGTATTAATAACATACTCTCATACGACATAATAAGCAGGGCGCGAGCGTCCTGGCGACTCTTAAAACTCCGAATAAAACGATGAAATGAAGTTTTAAAAATAACAGCGATGTAAATTTTAAATCATGATTATTTCAACTACTTATTAATTCCATGATTTCCATGCGAAAAAATTGGCGACAAACTTTTGTGTGCGATTATTTTCGAGCTTAATTTTTTTGAATTCGAGCGTTCGGCTGCCAATAATCGCCCCCTGGAGTTCGATTTTTGAATCTCACCGGTGCCTTTTTTTGTATGCAGCCGATGACTATTTAGTACGAAATAAGTCACCCGGTGAGATTCAAAAATCGAACTCCTGATCCGTTGCCCAAAATACTGGCCCTTTCATATTTAGGATTTTGATGGAATTCATATTGAACAGTTTTCATAGTATGGCGAAACATAATCAGCTCGGTCCACCTGAGGTCATTGACCGGCCGCAGGTTAATGACACCAGGACCAGTTGTCAATGATCTGATAATCCCACGGACCAGCGTCACAGAGTATGTTGGCAGCTAAGTCACTATAGTATCTGCAGAATTAAGTGGCGACTGAGGTCATAAAACTTCTCTTTCACACCTGCACCACCACGGCAAGAGATAATAAGACAGCGTTATGAACTCAGTCACCACTTAATTCTGCGGATTAATGCTACCACTAAAAAGAACTGCTAACAGTGGAAATTGGATAAAATGGATGATACCTCTGCATAGATTACCGGTATACAATTTGACCACACATACAAAGAATATTGTAATTTAAGTATAATTTTGAACTTAATTACGAGTAATTTTTTTACACATCAATATTTTTTTCAAGTCAAAATCTTGTCTTATAGCCAAAATACAATTTAGCGTCCCATACATATATATCGCAACATATCGCGACATAGCAACGACAAATCAAAATTTAACGTTATTGCGATGAACAACAATTTAAATACCAACTCGGCGAAGACCGCCGGTCGGCGAAGATCGGATAGCAAGCAATTACAGCAAATTCTGCATAGCTTTTGTTTTTACCGGCGAAGATAGTACAGTTATTTTATTTTCACTTGTATGGGAAAAATGACAAATTTGGAAATAATTCATAATAGCAGAAGTATTTAGTTGTATGGCTTAAAAGTCATGTTAATCATTGCATAGACAGAAAATCCTACAAAAAATTGACCTTAAAAAATCCTCATTTAATTAATTTCTAAAAAATCGCCTAAATAAATATATCAATATTTTATTATTTATTTATTATCGTTCCTTAAGACACGTTATTTATGGATGACGAAAAATCGTACAAAAAAAAGAAACCCTTCATATATACTTTGGTGAATATTTACTTCCCGATGGAAAGTTTGTAGGATTTTTCGTTCAGTCATCTTAGAATGACATTTTAAAACTATATAAACAAAAAAATCGCTATGTTTAGAAATAAAGGAAAAGTAGAAAAATCCACTGCCTCAGGCGAGACTCGAACTCGCGACTCTGGACTCTTAGTGGATTTTTCTACTTTTCCTTTATTTATAAACATTGTGGTATCGTTAGCAGACGTTCTGCTTAATACAAAAATAAAAAAATCGCTATTATAAATTAATGTTTGAAAAAAACGTATATTTAATGGAGTAAGATCGGATTGCAACTTATAGCAACTTTTCTTCTTGCGTGTTATCCGATCTTCGCCGACTGACGATCTTCGCCGAGTTGACGAACCTACTTAGTAAATACGACATAAAAATTGGATACTTCGTTGATAATAAATAATCATAGTTAAGTCAGTAAATTTTCTGTTATTTGTGTTGTGTAACCCATCATGGTAAGAGCTTTTTATTTGCATAACTTCGAAGCCTGCTTTGTCTTTTTAGTCAATGGAAGTACTAGTTAAAACTCTATTACTTATTACATAGGATTTAAAATGGAATTATAATTTTGGAGCAAAGTGTTCACTTTTTTGCCTTTATACAAGGTGTAACAAAAATGCTGGTGATCCTTTTAAGGGCATAATTGGTATCGTATTCTAATTAGGTATGAAAAACTCTCTCTCTTCCTCCCTTCCTCCTAGCGTTTATCCCGGCTTGGGGTCCGCTTGACAACCTAATCCCATAAATTGGCGTAGACACTAGTTTTTACGAAAGCGACTGCCATCTGACCTTCCAACCCAGAGGGGAAACTAGGCCTTTTTGGGATTAGGTCCGGTTTCCTTACGATGTTTTCCTTCACCGAAAAGCGACTGGTAAATATCAAATGATATTCCGTACATAAGTTCCGAAAAACTCAGTGGTACGAGCCGGGGTTTGAACCCGAAAGTCGGACGTCTTTACCGCAAGGCTACCAGCGCTCATATATGAAAAACTAAGGAAAAAAAAATTTGCGATCGAAAAATAATTTGGTTAAGTATGGAGGGTCGGCCGGCTGGAAATGGGACCACCTGTCCCAAAGAAAAAAATGTTTTTTTCGCGTCCAAATTTTTTTTCCTCCTTATTTTCTTAGTTACAATACGATACCAATTATGCCCTTAAACGAATCACCAATACTTTTGTTTTTTAAACATTTATTTTTAATGAGTCAACATTTACCTTACAAAACTAGCACATAGTTTACAAACTAAATAAGGTGCGTTGGATAAGATAAAAAGGTATTTTTTAGGGGTTAGAAAACGATAAAAAGTAGTCTGTAATGCTCCGGAATATGGACGATTTTTTGTCTTACCCCTAAACAAATACCTTTCTATCTTACCCCAACGCACCTTACTATTTTATCTTATCAATTTGTCATAACAACAAATTACCGCAATCTTTACAAAGAGTGTGAAAAAAAAATATATTTTTGTTACACCTTGTATAGTTAAATTGTTGCTTATATGGATAAATGTCAAAATAAAGTGTAAATTCTAAGTAATAAATATTAATAGTTGTATTGTACTACTCAAGTGTTACTCAATAAGGATGTAAGTCCAGTGGCGGAGGGTCAACATTTTTCATAGGCAAGTCCCTTAGTTTGGTTTAAAATTTCTTCATGAGCTGTACGAAAACTGCTCAGGAGCCTGAAAATTGGGCAAGCAGACGGGAATCGATTTTTATGGATGCGCCGACACTGAAAGTTACTGAGATTACCTCATTTTGTAATTTACTCAATAATTATGTGTGAAGATAAACGTGTTCTTATTCTTATATTCCTAGTGATATATTGCTGCCGGTAATTATAAAAGGTTGGTAAGTACTCCAGTAAAGATACGTTTTTTTTCAAACATTAATTTATACCAGCGATTTTTTTGTTTATATAGTTTTAAAATGTCATTCTAAGATGACTGAACGAAAAATCCTACAAACTTTCCATCGGGAAGTAAATATTCATCAAAATATATACGAAGCGTTTCTTTTATTTGACTGATTTTCCGTCATCCATAAATAACCAGTCTTAAGGAACCATGATAAATAATACAATATTTATTTATTTATTTAGGCGATTATTTAGAAATTAATGAAATGACGATTTTTTCATGTTCAAACTTTTGTAGGATTTTCTGTCTACGCAATGATTAACATGACTTTTAAGCCATGCAACTAAATACTTCTGCTATTAATGAATTATTTCCAAATTTGACATTTTTCCCATACAAGTGAAAATAAAATGCCTGGACTAAAGCTCAAAGAGGATAAGGTAGAATTCATAAATCCGCGGACTGATTTGACAGCTCTTTTCATACATTTGACAATCGCTTTGGATGCCAGGAGCAAATCAGTCCGTGGAATTGTGGATTTTACCTTAGATGTTGACGACAAGGGACCCTTTTGGCCGTTTAGCTGTCAATACAGTGGATCCTCTTGTATATAAAAGGGTCGGCTACGCGCATGTGACATATCTGGCTGGTTGGTAGTATGCTTGTTTAACACCGTCGTATAATTTAAATGTTTTCTGTATTGAATTATAGGTAAAACGTTCCTATAACTCGTGTATATTTTGAGTTCAATGGTTTCCTGTCATAATAGTAGAACTCATTAAAGACTCATCACGGCACCGGTGAGAACTAGTTATACAGTTATTAATAAACACGCACTTGGCACGTGTGCAATTAAGAAGTATTTAAGGCTTTGTTAAACCAGAGACTATAGAGATATAGACCACCACAGCCTAAGAACTTTTTGAAGCTCAAGTCAATTGCGCAATCTATGTCAAAGACCCCTAAAGATACAGAAAATGTAAGAGAAATGTCACCTGCACTGCTACTCCACCTTGTAACAAATAGCGTACTAGTAGTACACAAGTAGCTACTAGGTGGAGTAGCAGTGCAGGTGACATTTCTTATTACAATTTCGGTATCTTTAGGCGGCTTTCGGACAGAGGGCGCAATCGCATTGAGCTTCAAAAAGATTTTAGGCTGTGGTCGTCTATATCTCTATAGTCTCTGGTTGTAGTAATTAATGATACAGTTGTAAAAAAAGTTGTAAGAGAAATGTCACCTACAATGCTACTCCACCTAGTAGCTACTAGTGTACTTACTAGTACGCTATTTGTTCTTAGGCTGTGGCGGTCTATATCTCTATAGTCTCTGAAGTTAGTCAGCCGAGCACAGTCAGCATCAATAATATGTATACGAATTTGAGTCTGATCTCACAGACATAAGTGCCGAAATGTATACATATTTTTGATGCTGACTGTACAATCGCCAACGCAGTTAACTGACCATCTGTAATCCCTATTGCAACGGCATAAGGTCTATCGGGTCAGTTAAGTGTGTTGCTATTTGTACTATGTAATTTAGCGAACGATTTGAGCACACATAAATACATTAAGCTAGAGTCACAAATGCTCGTGTAACGTGCCCAATGATTGTGATTCAAATCAGGAACGTGATGTTCCAAGTTGATGATGATGATGATGATGATGACTGTAAATGTTATTACCGCCCGGGTCATATTCGTCTGAAACAAGAACTTTGTGATATTATTTTGGTAAAGATACCGCTTGGCGCTTACGCTTTCTCGAATACAATATAGTATCTCTAGATCGTACGACGCAACCGTCGGCCGCCGAATGGTACCTTTACCAAAACAATGCCACATTGTATGTATAACATCCGCAACTAGATGAGATAAGTCGGTTAAAAGGTGAACGGCTGGGAATACCACCAGTCCGGCAGGTTTGTGTTGTTGTTGTCCGAAAGCTGCTTTCTCGGTTTACCTAGATTTGGACATCTCTGGGTCCGTTAGCAAAACACCGCATATTGACAAGTAAAAAAAAAACATACCGCAAATTGTAGTTTAATTGATCACGTAAGTATTCAAGGACAATGAAAATGGGTCGCTTTTGGAAAACTGGTCACTCTTAGAAATCGGGTCACCCTTGGAAAACGGATCACCTTTGAAAACGGGCTACCCGTGGATAACCGATCACGTTTGAAAACGGTTCTCCCTTGAAAGAAATGGGTCACCTTTGGAAAACGGGTCACCGTGTTCGTTTTTAATGTTCTTTGTAATGTCGTGATTGTTCAAATTACGAAGCAGCTTGAGAACATTTAAAATCTTGGATTTGACACCTATCCAAGACCATCTCACTCCTCCTTACTAGATTTTGGCATCTTTCGAAGAATATCAAAACAAGATAAAATTTGACGGGTCTGAATGTGCTCATGGACGGTCTTGTGTATCGAATCGCGCAGCCTTCATAATTATGGTGTTTAGAAGTGCACAATACAAGTAATTATGTAGTAAGTCGTCGTAAAAGTAATGTTTACAATTTCACACCTTACTCTGTAATAAGGTGCAAAAATATAACATAACATGTCTTTGACGTCGACTGTACATACCTATGTATGAAATTTGTACAATGCACGTGTACATTCGCCATCAGATATACCAGAGCGACTATGGTACTCAAAAATATCTGAACATGTACTTTACCACCTTGACAGTAGATGCATTGTTCAGATATTTGTGACCACCTTGGCCGCTCCGATATATCTGATAGCGACTGTACGTTGCTTCTGCATTTTTATGTTTTATTTATTTATTTGATAACCATTAAAAAAATATGAATTCTCTTTGGTGTTAACGGGCATATAAATAGTTACTGAAAAATTAAGTTTATGATTATAAAAAAAAAGATTATTATATGCAAATCTGTGCCGAAATAAATATATAAAAAAATTGTCATTAGTTATTTGAAATTTGGCCCGAATAACCTCAGGTTCCAGTGCCTATTTAATTAGACCGAATAAATTTCTTGACGAAACCTGTTTAAATTAAAGAAATATTAAATACACCATTCTACATACAACAATGTTATAACCAATTACCCATCTGCCCTACTTTGACATTTTAAAATAAAATAGAATTTTAACGAACTTCGCTTACCTACTTTACAATTTACTTTGTCATACATAGCAGGTGTATTCATTGAAATATTCATGGGAAAACGTTAATTTTGCAGTAAAAGAATAACTTGAAGGGTACACGGAAAGATCATGTCTAGTCCCTTTTTTCGTAAAATGATATTTTTGTATCAAAATGTAGAGCTTGCAATGAACTATTAGCAACAACTTCTGTAACAGCTGGAATTTTTTTACATAAATCCACTTTTTAATTCATAAAAACCATCTAGTCACGAAAATAGTACGATTAATTGAATCGTTCCAAACTTTAAAACCATATAACATTATTTACATTATACACAAATCATTTATTTAACGTAAAATAGTGTTACAATTTTAATTAATCATTAGCCAACAACAAGAACGTGGCATTAGTGCAGGGCAGAGGTAGACGAGCTGGGTAGGGCAGCACCGTCGATGAAACTGAAGAAATGTTGGGTGGATTTGAATCTGTGCCGTGTCCCACGGATACACATGCTGGTGGCTCGGATTATCGAAATTATAATTTTGGATCTTAGCCAGCCCAATACAATACTAAGGGGTCTCTGCCACCGGTCAGCGATGGCTTCACCGAGATGTTTGATAAAGTTGGACATTTGCGGAGCGAAGACTCCATCGACCGATGTAACGAGGGGAGTGAAGCTTGCGTGATTCTTTTCACAGGCGTTCCAGTATTTTCTTTTTTTCTCTTCTTCGGCGGATTTTAGGACAGATGCTACCGGGCGTGAGATGTAAGAGGGAGCGTCGGTGTCTACGACACGGAAATCAAATAACGCCTCCCTCTGTGCATCCCAGACGCCGCGGCAGCAGAGGTCCCCGCGGAGTCCACTGTCGCCTTCGGTGATGATGGGTTCTTTGACTACATTCCCCCAAGCGTGCTGGCATAGCTCACAAAATAAATCTCTGATTTCGTTGTGTCGTCGTGTGATTAAACCACCTGTTTTGCAGCAGAGGGCGTGGTCAACGTTGAAGTCATCATTGCCGCAGCCATCACATGATTTGGGCATGGAGACAGGTGTTCTGTGGTATCGCAGTGCCAGTGCATCTCTATAACATTATTTACATATAAACTTAAGAAATCTAAATACTCGTATTTATTAAAAATAATTTGATTTGTTTTTCGATTATATGAAACATGCTGGCATAATTCAGTGTAACCTAATTTTGTTGGCAGTTAAACGCGTTAAAACCAAATACTTATTTTTGCTTTGAGTATTTCAAATCCATACTAGCTATGGCATAACATTTCTAAACGTATCTATGGTACCTACTAAGAAACAAAAGACAATTACTTACACCATTTAAAATTTATCTTTTTTTATTAACTTTACTGTTAATAAATGTTACACGCTGTTCCATAATACAATGTAACGTAATAGCTAGTAGTTAAAGCCATATAATTTAAAAAAAATGGAATTCGGTTAATTTCGCGCCAGTGCATCGCCTGCATAGTTCAGTGCGGTGTAGCGGACAGTGTGCGCGGACGTGCTAACGGTTCTTGGTGGACGTGGCTACAATTCGAATTTGGAATCGTGTTGTGTTTTATTGGTGAGTGTCTTTTGTTTCGTGTTTTTGGTGCGATTTTGTTGTTTCTGTGTTTTCTAAGTGATGAGTTTTTAGGTTAGTTTTTACGTGGGTACGGTGAATGAGAACCGTTATTTTGAAATGAAACCTAATATTCTTTAGTTTCGTTTAAGATGCAAAATTAAAATAACTAACGGGTTAAAATATATATACTATAAATGTAATGAATGTACTTTCGGATGGGAGTAAATGTTATCCAAAAAAAGCTTCAGAAAGAAGTATAGAAGTTACCTACCTACAAGTAAAATTGTAAGAAAAAAATGTATAACCTTTAAATCATGAAAATTATTGATTATTAGAAATTTAATTTTATTTCGATCGAAGTCTAGTAAAAACTACATCATCAAAAATACTATTCATTTATTTTCGATTGCAAATTATCATATCAATACGGTTATTGTTATTAGACGTAGGTTAAAAATCAACCTGCGAGATTTTATAACACCACCCATTGAGGAAAAATAGCAAGAGATGTCATGCCTGAGAAATATTAGTGCACGGTGTACGAGTCTAATTTTACAGTAATACCGCAAATCGATGTACAGTTTAGCCATTTGGCACACGCATACTAGAGGTCAAAACAAAAATTTTCATCCGCAGTTCTTAAAAAAAATTCCCTTAGGAGGGGTGCTGATTCATCATTTATTTTGTATGGGAAAAAAAAATTTTTTTTCAAAAGCCTATCGTGTGTGGTATCATATGAAAGGGCTAATAGAGGCGGTTCTAATAATATACCACATCATTATATTTCAGCCATTTTTTAAAATTTAAAACAAAAATAATTTTCAAAACATACCAAGTTTGGGCTCCCCCAGATACGATATGGCTGGTTTTTTTTTGGTACTGTATATCAAAAATGATACTAGATATGCTCATATCTAACCCCAAGAAAGCAATTTTGAAAATAATTTCATTAAGTATTTTATTTTTATTTTTCAATATTATCAAGTAACGCAGTACAAAATGTACTGGAGTAGGACTATAGTAGAACTCTACTTCAGTACATTTTGTACTGCGTTATTTTGTAATATTGAAAAATAAAAAATAAATACTTAATGAAATTATTTTCAAAATTGCTTTCTTGAGGTTAGATATGAGGATATCTATTATCATTTTTGATATAAAGTACCAAAAAAAAAACCAGCCATATCGTATCTGGGGGAGCCCAAACTTGGTATGTTTTGAAAATTATTTTTGTTTTAATTTTTAAAAAATGGCTGAAATATAATGATGTGGTATATTATTAGAACCGCCTCTATTAGCCCTTTCATATGATACCACACACGATAGGTTTTTGAAAAAAAAATTTTTTTTCCCATACAAAAAAATGATGAATGAGCACCCCCCTCCTAAGGGAATTTTTTTTAAGAACTGCGGATGAAAAATTTTGTTTTGACCTCTAGTATGCGTGTGCCAAACGGCTAAACTGTACATCGATTTGCGGTTTCTTTTTGTATACAAGGGGCACTATATATTTCGTCATAACTTTGAATGACTGATAGTAATGAAAAAAAGGCAAAAAAAATTAATCATTTGACATGTGATTGGTAATCTCTAGGTTTTTAAAAGTAACGAATACTTATAACCGTTTTCTTGGTGTATTATATGTTTATTTGTATTGTAGTCGCGTAATCAAAATGCATTTTTAAATTTAAAAAAAATCTTCTTAGGGTCTTGTTATATTGGTCATCTCGTTTGCAAGTAAATAGCGAGTTCTCAGTTCGAGGCGGACTACTAGTTGTAATTAAAAATTAAAATTTCCATAACGATCAATTCAGCTTAATAAATAAATGCAATATGTTTATTACCATTAACATTCACATTCATGTTTTACATTGCATAAAACATGCAATCGTCTATTTAAATTTTATTTTCTACCCACAAGTGTAAAAAGATCACTTGGATCAGATGTAGTAAACTGTCAAACGCGCAATAGTAATTTATTGTGTAAATATTTACTTGTTATCACTTTATTTTTTCATGTGTGGCGATTTTTTGCCTCTCGAGGCGAGCGACAAAACGCAACTCTTAAAAATAATTGAAATCCTAAAACATTGAAGAGGTACCTCGATATCTACAGGATTCCACCATTCAGTGGTGGTGGGTCTGTAGAACTCGATTCCAACCGGCTTGCCTAATTTTCAGTCAGTCAAGTACTTTTACTACAGCTCATTGTAGGTAAAGAAAGCCAAATAAGTTTCGACCCCCTTCAATTTTTTCCTTCAACTTCCACCATCAGATCCTGACCTAATGACAATGGGACCAACGGGCAAGTACTTATACCCTTTCAAACAAAAAAAAATAACATATTAGTCCAACTATTTTCGAATAATTGGTGAGGGTACATAATAATTTTAAGAAAAAAAGAACCGACTTCAATTAGGATCCGCTATTCCAAGAGGAAGTGGCCGAGTTGGTGTAGAAAATAGTGAAATCACTATAGGTGTATTAGGTGTGTGTAGTGTATGCGGTTATGCGAGTAGCTCAAATAGCATACACACGCCATCTCGTGTGTCAGAGTATTGGCGGCAAAGGCCGAGTCAAATGAACTGTCACTGTCTATGGACGATGGCCGCGGGCTATTGTGGTATTTGGAGTGGAAATGAAGTTGTTTCCAATACGTGGCATTGTCGAGCCGGTGTTAGGTGTTACAGGTATTAAACAAGTGTAAGACAAAGGTTCTGCAACCACTATAGTGTGCCTATAAATAGTTGAAGATTTCCTTCGATTTCGCCAGGATCCCATAATCAGATCTGGACCTGGTGACAATGGGACCAACTGTTGGCAATGGGACCAACTCTTTCTCTGGTGACAATGTGACCAACTCTTTGAAACAAAAAAAGAATTTTCCAAATTCAGCCGTCTTCGTATAATCGGTGAACATTCATAAAAAAAACTAAATAAAAAACAAAGATCCCGACGAATTGATAACCACCTCCTTCGAAATCTTGAAGTTGGTTGAAAAATTAAAAAAAAAACAACAAAAATTCTTCAGAACGTCATTTGAAATCTTGAAGTATTTGAAAATAAAGTTGTGCTTTATATTCGATATCTCGCTCTTTTTACTACTTTTGTAGTAGAAGTGTAAAAAATTCGCGTGTATAATAAACTAGAATTAAATTCCTGATTTGTTCAGGCAATTGTAACCCTTTGCACTATGCAAATAAAGGCTACATGGCATAAATCATGTTTAATTCGGTATGCCTGTTATTATAGCTAATTATATTTGCAGATTGCATATAAATGTCAATACGTGACTGATACGGATTTTGATTAATGAATATATGATTTGCTACGGTGACCCATTGGTTTGTATAGCGTAGAAAACTAAATGAAAGCTAAAACAAACATGAATTTCTTCATAGAATATTCAAAGCATATCATTATAGACTAAGATCTGGCTAAGTCACATATGACACAATAATGAGATCAACAAAACTCATTTCGTTAGATCGCGAAACTATCCTTATTAGTAGGTCAGGGCATCTGGCAGCTTTTGATCAGTGGAGGTCAAAGTGACAGACTATCAATATTTTTCAGTTGAAAAAAAATCCCATCAAAAACATTACGTGTGCAAAAATGCCAGTCTCGCAACGCAGTTTTCCTACTGCAAAAAATATTGAGATCAATGTAAAACCAAGCCGGTGTGCCGGAGTTTACTAACATGTCATTGTGATCCTTTGAATATTAGATGTCTATATTTTCAACCGACTTCAAGATTTCGAAGGAGGAGGTTCTCAATTCGTCGGGATCTTGTTTTTTTGCTATTTTTATATGTTCACCAATTATTCAAAGACGGCTGGACCGATTTGGAAAATTCTTTTTTTGTTCGAAAGGGATTTTTATACTTCACAGTTGGTCCCATTGTCGCTAGGTCCGGATCTGATGAAGGGATCCTGGAGAATTCGAGGGAACTCTTCAACTATTACAAGCACACATATAGTGATTTCAGTATTTTTTAAAGCAGCTCAGGCATTTCCACTTAGAAAAGCGTATCCTAAGTGAAGTCGGTTCTTTTTTTGTTTAAAATTATTATAATAAATAGAATGACCTGTCAAATCTCGCTAAGTGTGGGCAGCTCAGCGACGATCTCGCTCAAATCTAGAGCAGATTCAGGAAGTGTCTCCACAATGTGGAGTCACATACACTAGTCCCTTACTCAGTGTTGTGTTACTACCGGCGACTAAGGCCCCTTCCTGATTTGGCGGTATGGGAGCAGTATGTGTTATTTAATGGCTCCTCTACATGATGGGCCATCATAGGGACGCAGCTATGCGTTAGAGGGAGCTAACGATATTGCGAGCACGGTCCGTCGTATAGCTGCGTCCCTATGATGGCCCATCATGTAGAGCCAGCCTTACACGTTACCGCGAGTTTACTGATGTCGCGGAAGTGAGGAGCGCTTGGCGGTATACTGTCAGTATACTTTCGGTATAAAACAGTAAAAATGTGGCAGAAACGCTTGTGCAGTCGTGAAATCATGTCGTCGTCAGATGAAGAAGGTGCTTTAGCGTGTTACATACTTATATTTATGATTTCGAAGAAAGAAGTATTGGGTACATACATCCCTATATTGCCAAAAATATAAATTTCCTTAGAAGTTTTACTGGTTGTCCGTACAGCGACGCGGTATGCCGCACGCTCACCGCCCCGCTCCCGCGCTGCCAGCGCTAGTCAGGAAGCACGCATTCAAATATAGGCGCGCAGTAAGAGCGGCCACCTACTATCAGTCCGCCGGACGATATCGGCCTGTCAATTAAAACAAAAATATGACAGTTCCGAACAACTGACAAGCAGATATCGTCCGGCGGACTGATAGTGTTTTTTTATTTTTTATTATTAGGTAACATGTTCCCCTGACGTGGGTAAGGTCAGAGACTATTCTTTACTTAGGTACATAGTTTTATTATTGTTATATCTGGAGTGATAGTGGTTGGCCGCCCTAAGGAATCGGTAGGCTTTTTTATCGAGCACCTTTTACTGCACCGGCCCCGCGCCGCCAAGTCAGGAAGCCTAAGTAAGGTTGGCAGACATCTCAAAGAGGACGCAGTTTCTTGACGATGGGTCCTCTTGAACCTTGAGCCGTCAACACAGTGAACCCTTCTTTATGTTATGGCGCCTCTACATGATGGCCCATCTTAGGGACGCAGCTATACGACGGAACGAGATGGCAATATCGTTAGCTCCCTCTAACGCATAGCTGCGTCCCTATGATGGCCCATCATGTAGAAGTGCCCTTAAAGGGTCGGCAACACACGTCCATGATACCTCTGCCGTTGCAGGAGCTCATAGGGGTAGTTACTTACCGTCCGGCGGGCTATATGCTTGTTTACCTACTTAACTACCGTCTTGGTTATTATTTTGATAAAAAATTATAAAATCATTTTTTGCCTGAATCTCGTTTTATCAGTACGCAATAATAGAAACAGCATGGCTAATTTGCTTGATAATAAGCAAATTGTTTAAAAAACACTGATTTAGACTTTCACGGTTTTTACTCATAATTATTTGTAATAAACGGGACTTAACCGCGTATATAATTTTTAAATTACCTTCGACGTTTCGAAAATTATATACGCGGTTAAGTCCCGTTTATTACAAATAATTATAAATTGTTTAAAACTTCTAGATTCTTATTATCAGTAGTTTCTTATAATCATACCTTATTGTCATTGCTATGATTGGTCACGGAATAGTTCATTGTCTCTACTTGAACCTAGATAATTATTTATTTAATAGGCGCTAACACTAAAATTGTGTTTTATACAATAGTGACAGAATAAAACGTGTTTTAAGATTTCAATCCAGCCTCCGGCCCTCGTGAATCCATGAGATTTTCGTTTCCAATATTATTAATGCAAATGCAAATGCACTATTCTATGAGAATTGTAGGTAATTGAAGGATTTATGGATAATTTCTATGCAAATTTTTATTGGCTTGCCATTGCTGGTCGACTCATTGCCTATTGCTCCCTATATTACAATATAATTGCATCAACATAGTGAAAAGTCACCCTTTTGTAGGGAATTCGTAGATAAGTCAATTAAAATGAAAAAGTAGCTATGATTTTGGCACTACTTAATCGCAAGATTTTAAAAATGATGCCGTGTGTTGACGACAGGGGACCATCTTTTCCCTTTAGCCATCAAAGTGTTGGCAACGCGTGTGTGACACCTGTGTAGTTGCAGATATGTCCATAGCTTTTTAAGGCTGTTTACCATCACACTGGCCGTATGCTTGTTTGCTACTGCCGTGGTATAAAAACATATTTTTTCCATCTCGCCCGCTAATGGTAGTCCTACACTAATGCTGTCATCCCGTATAAAACTGTCGAAGTTTTTTTTTTCAACTATGTCTTATGGACTCTAAGGGTCGGTTGCACCAAAACGTCTGTTAAAATCAACGTCATTGTTAAAAAAATCTAGTATGAAAAGTTTGACAGTTTTCTATGGGATGACAGCTCCGTAGCCATATTTAAAGTTGATGAGTCCGTGCGTAGTGCAACCAATAGTATCCGCAGAATTAAGTGGCGAGTGAGTTCATAACGCTGTCTCCTACTCTCTTGCTGTGGCGGTGCAAGTGTGAGAGAGAAGTTTTATGACCTCAGTCGCCACTTAATTCTGCGGATATTATAAGACCGAGTGAAGATCATTTTGAACTACCCGGCCGCTTGGACACTTCTGCTGTCTTCTGTACAGCGTACACGTAGCCTAAACAGACCTGGACAATTTACTCCACAATCTCCACATGTCATGCATTATGCATGGCTTAGTCACCATACCTATAAATATCGCAATGACCTAGTAAGGTATGTGGTCTTACCGCAAAAACGCTCACGTTCGTTGACTCATCGCGAATCCACGAATAGGGATGTCACGAATATTTTGGATTCGCACGTGCGAACTGTTCGCGTCATTTTTCAACCGACAGCAAACGTCAAAACTTCGAAGGTTCTTAATTCGTCGGGATTCTTGTTGTTTGATTTTTTTAAGTATGTTCACCGAGTATACCGATGCTGGGCCGATTTGGAAAATCCTTTTTTTCTTTGAAAGAGTATATTTTACAGTTGGTCCCATTGTCACCAGGTCAGGATCTGATGATGAGTTCCTGATGAAATCGAGGGAACTCTCAAATAGACACTATAGTACCTATAAATTTCAGTTTTTTTTTACAGTAACTCGGGTATTTGCTTGTGGAAAGGTGGAGGCTAAATAAAACGGTTCTTTTTGTTTATTTTTCGAAATAAATATATCCTATAATAAAAAAAATAACTCAATATATAACTCGATTTCAAATTATTGACTTCGCATTGAACATTCGCGAATGTGAAAGATAAAAGAATATTGTACTTATTACTTACCATTTGCCACAACCCTACGCGGTATAATCAGGTACTTGGGGGTCATACACACAAAGCAGCTAGGAACTAAATATATAGGACGATATATTCATATTAGTACAAAGAGTGAGGCATTCTAAAAACGCATGTTATAGGTACACCTAGGTATAGCCAGTAATGTGAACGAAAGATCTTTCAAACTGGTGATTTTTGTTCAAATAAGAAGTCCTTCCTACTCATATTTTTCAAAGGTTCATTAAATATGAATATTGAATAGGCAGATATTCTATCTAGTTATTAATAAGTGAAACATTTACACAAATCGTTAAAATCACTCCAGTGTGCACTAACCTTTATGTGATCCGTGAGAAAAGCACCTCTCAGACTGGTTATATTATGGAATCTCGCCCAACTTACATATTCGCTTAATAGTGGCGCCACTGTCTACGTAATATATCGAATTATTATTAGAAAGCATTAGTACCAATTTTGGCCATCAGAGTAATTAGTTGGTTGATCATGATCATTAAAATAATTAAGGATGTTGGTAAGGGCTTGTGCACAAATCACGCGAGGTTCGAAAGGGGGGGGGAGGGGGTCCCGAAAAAATCACGATAGATCACGTGGGGGGTGGGGGGGTACATGGAGACCTCACGTGTATTTTCTATAATGAACGAAGCCGTGTAAAATATAAAAAACTAAGGGATCGTAATGACAAAATAGGCCGACCAACGCGCATTCTAACGCGGCGAACTATAGCGAGATCCCAAAGGGAAGTTCTTTGTGTAATGCGGGAAAACGACGACGTCGTGTCGTGTGGCAACACGAAGACGATGTCGAAGGATGTATGCCCGCTACCTGCCTGCCTGAAGATGTGTGCCCTGTTGTAACGTTTAGAGACGAACCAGAACAATCCCTGGACCGACGAATGATTAAATTTAAAAACAGGTTTAATTATATTAATAAATATGTCTATTTTACTGCGCTATAAGCCAAACGGTAAAAAACGGAACCCTTATAGATTCGTCATGTCTGTCCGTCCGTATGTCACAGCCATTTTACTCGGAAACTATAAGACGTATCATTATCAATTATTTACATAAAGTGTATTCTGTGTGCTGCTACTTAGATATGTAGTTAAATTTCTGAAAAAAAATCATTTTAGAGGGGGCACTCCATACATGCAAGTAATTGTCAAAAAATATTTTTTTACCAAATATCAACATGATGCACATCAATCGATAGGTCTTTAGAAATAACATTGAGGTTTTTTTTAAAAAAAATTTGATTAAGTGGATATATTCAGAAATAATGACTCCGAAAGTCAAAAAAATTGAACCTTATTTAAGTCCAAATATTATGGAAAAATTCAAGAAGATACACTTTTGAATATTCTTTCAACGAACATTTTTGAGTTATCTCCAAAAAACTACCTACTTAGGCAGATACGACATTGCGATATTAATTTATTCGATAGTAGCTACGGCCGGTTTTTATAGATAATGGTACGGAACCCTTCATGCGCGAGTCCGACTCGCACTTGGCCGGTTTTTTTTCTTGTACCCGTCAGTAGCACCTGTAATATAAATGTAATAAAAGCTAAAATTAAATCGGCGAATGTAGAACTTTGAAAAACCATACCTATTACCTCAAAATAAGAGTCAACTTTTCAGAGATAGTAGTAAAAATTACACAAATACATTTGTGCATCAACGGATACTAAATATATGGCAAATATAACATCACATTAATTGCGAAAATAGAAAAATAAACAAGATTTTCGAATATTTAATTTCAAAATTAGGTCGATTAAAAAAATTCAATAAATATACGCGAGGTTAGGTGGGGGAGGGGGGGGGGGGAGCTTAGCACCTCACCAAAGATCACCAGGGGGGAGGGGGGGGGTCAAAAAGTAGCCAAAAAAACCTCGCGTGATTTGTGCACAAGCCCTTAGGTACATAGTTTTATTATTGTTATATCTGGACTGATAGTGGTTGGCCGCCCTAAGGAATCGGTAGGCTTTTTTACCGAGCACCTTTTACTGCACCGGCCCCGCGCCGCCAAGTCAGGAAGCCTAAGTAAGGTTGGCAGACATCTCAAAGAGGACGCAGTTTCTTGACGATGGGTCCTCTTGAACCTTGAGCCGTCAACACAGTGAACCCTTCTTTATGTTATGGCGCCTCTACATGATGGCCCATCTTAGGGACGCAGCTATACGACGGAACGAGATGGCAATATCGTTAGCTCCCTCTAACGCATAGCTGCGTCCCTATGATGGCCCATCATGTAGAAGTGCCCTTAAAGGGTCGGCAACACACGTCCATGATACCTCTGCCGTTGCAGGAGCTCATATGGGTAGTTACCTACCGTCCGGCGGGCTATACGCTTGTTTACCTACTTAACTACCGTCTTGGTTATTATTTTGATAAAAAATTATAAAATCATTTTTTGCCTGAATCTAGTTTTATCAGTACGCAATAATGGAAACAGCATGGCAAATTTGCTTGATAATAAGCAAATTGTTTAAAACTTCTAGATTCTTATTATCAGTAGTTTTTTATAATCATACCTTATTGTCATTGCTATGATTGGTCACGGAATAGTTCATTGTCTCTACTTGAACCTAGATAATTATTTATTTAATAGGCGCTAACACTAAAATTGTGTTTTATACAATAGTGACAGAATAAAACGTGTTTTAAGATTTCAATCCAGCCTCCGGCCCTCGTGAATCCATGAGATTTTCGTTTCCAATATTATTAATACAAATGCACTATTCTATGAGAATTGTAGGTAATTGAAGGATTTATGGATAATTTCTATGCAAATTTTTATTGACTTGCCATTGCTGGTCGACTCATTGCCTATTGCTCCCTATATTACAATATAATTGCATCAACATAGTGAAAAGTCACCCTTTTGTAGGGAATTCGTAGATAAGTCAATTAAAATGAAAAAGTAGCTATGATTTCGGCACTACTTAATCGCAAGATTTTCAAAATGATGCCGTGTGTTGACGACAGGCGACCATCTTCTCCCTTTAGCCATCAAAGTGTTAGCAACGCGTGTGTGACACCTGTGTAGTTGCAGATATGTCCATAGCTTTTTAAGGCTGTTTACCATCACACTGGCCGTATGCTTGTTTGCTACTGCCGTGGTATAAAAACATATTTTTTCCTTCTCGCCCGCTAATGGTAGTCCTACACTAATGCTGTCATCCCGTATAAAACTGTCGAAGTTTTTTTTTTCAACTATGTCTTATGGACTCTAAGGGTCGGTTGCACCAAAACGTCTGTTAAAATCAACGTCATTGTTAAAAAAATCTTGAATGAAAAGTTTGACAGTTTTCTATGGGATGACAGCTCCGTTGCCATATTTAAAGTTGATGAGTCCGTGCGTAGTGCAACCAATAGTATCCGCAGAATTAAGTGGCGAGTGAGTTCATAACGCTGTCTCCTTCTCTCTTGCTGTGGCGGTGCAAGTGTGAGAGAGAAGTTTTATGACCTCAGTCGCCACTTAATTCTGCGGATAGGTACTATAAGACCGAGTGAAGATCATTTTGAACTACCCGGCCGCTTGGACACTTCTGCTGTCGTCTGTACAGTGTATACGTATGATTTTAAGCTAACATGGTCATTAACATTACAAAAACTATTTAAAACGGGATATTTACCATGTGACCGAACTCGAAAGAGGGTAGATCGCTATGGTGTGTGGGTAGACCACAACTGACACTCGCAGCAACTTCAGTTACTCCGTGATAATGGCGCATGCAACTGTGCCGAAATATCGGAAGCTCATAATAAAAAACTCACATGGTAAATATCCCGTTTTAAATAGTTTTTGTAGTGTATACGTAGCCTAAACAGACCTGGACAATTTACTCCACAATCTCCACATGTCATGCATTATGTATGGCTTAGTCACCATACCTATAAATCATATAAATATCGCAATGACCTAGTAAGGTATGTGGTCTTACCGCAAAAACGCTCACGTTCGTTGACTCATCGCGAATCCACGAATACACTGAAAAAAATAATTTGTTACAAGCAACCAAATTTCGTCTACCAGTAACCTAAAAATAGTGACCACAAAACTAAGGCTAATTCTTACCAAAATGTTTTGTTATTTATACATAAACCACGTGTTATTAACAAATAAACTTGATTAACTCTTTACCAAACTTTGGTTATTGATGAAATAGCCAAAGTAGTTTTGTTATCCTTTTTTTTCAGTGTAGGGATGTCACGAATATTTTGGATTCGCACGTGCGAACTGTTCGCGTCATTTTCAACCGACAGCAAACGTCAAAACTTCGAAGGTTCTTAATTCGTCGGGATTCTAGTTGTTTGATTTTTTTAAGTATGTTCACCGAGTATACCGATGCTGGGCCGATTTGGAAAATCCTTTTTTTCTTTGAAAGAGTATATTTTACAGTTGGTCCCATTGTCACCAGGTCAGGATCTGATGATGAGTTCCTGATGAAATCGAGGGAACTCTCAAATAGACACTATAGTACCTATAAATTTCAGTTTTTTTTTACAGTAACTCGGGTATTTGCTTGTGGAAAGGTGGAGGCTAAATAAAACGGTTCTTTTTGTTTATTTTTCGAAATAAATATATCCTATAATAAAAAAAATAACTCAATATATAACTCGATTTCAAATTATTGACTTCGCATTGAACATTCGCGAATGTGAAAGATAAAAGAATATTGTACTTATTACTTACCATTTGCCACAACCCTACGCGGTATAATCAGGTACTTGGGGGTCATACACACAAAGCAGCTAGGAACTAAATATATAGGACGATATATTCATATTAGTACAAAGAGTGAGGCATTCTAAAAACGCATGTTATAGGTACACCTAGGTATAGCCAGTAATGTGAACGAAAGATCTTTCAAACTGGTGATTTTTGTTCAAATAAGAAGTCCTTCCTACTCATATTTTTCAAAGGTTCATTAAATATGAATATTGAATAGGCAGATATTCTATCTAGTTATTAATAAGTGAAACATTTACACAAATCGTTAAAATCACTCCAGTGTGCACTAACCTTTATGTGATCCGTGAGAAAAGCACCTCTCAGACTGGTTATATTATGGAATCTCGCCCAACTTACATATTCGCTTAATAGTGGCGCCACTGTCTACGTAATATATCGAATTATTATTAGAAAGCATTAGTACCAATTTTGGCCATCAGAGTAATTAGTTGGTTGATCATGATCATTAAAATAATTAAGGATGTTGGTAAGGGCTTGTGCACAAATCACGCGAGGTTCGAAAGGGGGGGGGAGGGGGGTCCCGAAAAAATCACGATAGATCACGTGGGGGGTGGGGGGGTACATGGAGACCTCACGTGTATTTTCTATAATGAACGAAGCCGTGTAAAATATAAAAAACTAAGGGATCGTAATGACAAAATAGGCCGACCAACGCGCATTCTAACGCGGCGAACTATAGCGAGATCCCAAAGGGAAGTTCTTTGTGTAATGCGGGAAAACGACGACGTCGTGTCGTGTGGCAACACGAAGACGATGTCGAAGGATGTATGCCCGCTACCTGCCTGCCTGAAGATGTGTGCCCTGTTGTAACGTTTAGAGACGAACCAGAACAATCCCTGGACCGACGAATGATTAAATTTAAAAACAGGTTTAATTATATTAATAAATATGTCTATTTTACTGCGCTATAAGCCAAACGGTAAAAAACGGAACCCTTATAGATTCGTCATGTCTGTCCGTCCGTATGTCACAGCCATTTTACTCGGAAACTATAAGACGTATCATTATCAATTATTTACATAAAGTGTATTCTGTGTGCTGCTACTTAGATATGTAGTTAAATTTCTGAAAAAAAATCATTTTAGAGGGGGCACTCCATACATGCAAGTAATTGTCAAAAAATATTTTTTTACCAAATATCAACATGATGCACATCAATCGATAGGTCTTTAGAAATAACATTGAGGTTTTTTTTAAAAAAAAATTTGATTAAGTGGATATATTCAGAAATAATGACTCCGAAAGTCAAAAAAATTGAACCTTATTTAAGTCCAAATATTATGGAAAAATTCAAGAAGATACACTTTTGAATATTCTTTCAACGAACATTTTTGAGTTATCTCCAAAAAACTACCTACTTAGGCAGATACGACATTGCGATATTAATTTATTCGATAGTAGCTACGGCCGGTTTTTATAGATAATGGTACGGAACCCTTCATGCGCGAGTCCGACTCGCACTTGGCCGGTTTTTTTTCTTGTACCCGTCAGTAGCACCTGTAATATAAATGTAATAAAAGCTAAAATTAAATCGGCGAATGTAGAACTTTGAAAAACCATACCTATTACCTCAAAATAAGAGTCAACTTTTCAGAGATAGTAGTAAAAATTACACAAATACATTTGTGCATCAACGGATACTAAATATATGGCAAATATAACATCACATTAATTGCGAAAATAGAAAAATAAACAAGATTTTCGAATATTTAATTTCAAAATTAGGTCGATTAAAAAAATTCAATAAATATACGCGAGGTTAGGTGGGGGAGGGGGGGGGGGGGAGCTTAGCACCTCACCAAAGATCACCAGGGGGGAGGGGGGGGGTCAAAAAGTAGCCAAAAAAACCTCGCGTGATTTGTGCACAAGCCCTAATTTATTCGTGTAATTCGGTTTATATAACGGTGATAAATTAATAAATTAATTATGTGTCAGTATATTCGTACTGATAATATTAATTAAATGTCATTTATTTTATTTATCATTTGTTTACTATTATTAGATGTATTAGAGCGTAAGGTTTGGTTCCCAAAATAGAATGATAAAAAACCGGCCAAGTGCGAGTCGGACTCGCGCACCGAGGGTTCCGTAAAAAACCTACACCAATTGCTATTTCTTATGATTGCGTGGACATGAAAGTTTCGTTTTCCTACAGCAGAAAGATATTATAAAGCTGAGTATATGATATGAATTTCAATTGAATACCTCTACGCGTTTACGAGGAAACAGGTAGTTAGTTTAAAATTAAAAAAAAAAATTATGTACGATTTTACTAAAAATGTCTACCTACTTTTCGTAATTTTTACTTTGTCTGTGCTATATGAAGTTTCTTCGTGACAAGTTTCAAGTTTCTGAGTTTACGGGAAGTACCCTTCAGGTTTTGAGTTTCTTGCGAGTACTCAGCTCCAAAATATGCAACTTAAATTGCTATTTCTTTTGATTGCGTTGGTTTAAAAGTTTGGTTTTACTACATCTGAAAGGTCCTATAGCCCTGAGTATTTGACACGCGTTTAAGAGGAAAAAGATAGTAAGTTTAAAATTATAAATATATATTTTTTATATGATTTTACTAAAAATGTCTACTTTTTATAATTTTTCCTTTGTCTATGCTATATGACGTTGCTTCTTGCCAAATTTCAAGTTTCGAAGTTCACGGGAAGTACCCCGTAGGTTTTGCGAGTACCGAAAACGCTAAAATTTGCAGCATAAACGACTGTATCCTTTGATTGCGTTGGCTTTAAAGTTTGATTTTTTCAATAGACCTTTTGACAATAGACCTGAGTATTTGATATACATTTCAGCTTGATACCTCCAGGCGTTCCTGAGAAAAATGGTCTTGACAGACAGACAGACGGACAACAAAGTGATCCTATAAGGGTTCCGTTTTTTCCTTTTGAGGTACGGAACCCTAAAAATAATAGATTTTAAGAAAAAAAAAGTTTTTCACATTGACTAGTCTACTAATCGATACACGTTTTGGAAATGCGAACATCCGAATATATGGCACATTCACTTAGTTCACCTCCTTGATTAGAAATCAAATATGGCTTTTAAAAAAATATGCCAATCATGGCCAAATGCCGGAATAACGCAAGAGGATAATGATAATAAACTTTGTGTTAAGCCACGTTGTGACACCTCAGCTGATATCACTTAGAAATACAAATATATATGCTTCGAGTGCGGTTCAAACACGCGGGAGCTCGGTAGCTCCATTGGTGGATTGATGGTAACTGAGGCTCTTCAAAAAACTATTCAAAAATATCTGAACATGCACTTTATCGCCTTGACAATAGGGGCGTTGTTCAGATATTTATGACCACCTAAGCCGCTCCGATAAATCTGATGGCGCCTGTACCAATGAGTATCAAAGAGTTGGTTGACACTGTGCGCTCGTGTTTCAGACTCGCAACATAATAGAGCGATTATGCGTGACCATTGCGCGACACACTGCTATGCTAATCGTCTGATTTAGTTTTACAGCGTGTATTTTTGATATTACCACATAAGCTATGGGTAGTTAGTATAGACCCTAATAAACATACTTCCATATGTTTTATTAAAATTTACGACTTTTCTTTTTCCATATAAAATATTTCAGCACGCAATGTATTGCTCCTACCTGATTACTTTGCCTTTAAAACGTCACAATTGATGTGTCACATTGTACTGTATAAGCAGTACATTGCTGAGTGAAATAAATTAAAAAATTAATTACTCGGTGTTAATTAACAATTAACTAAATATTTATTGCAATGTCGATTTAAAACATCAAAACCTGCTTCTGGTTTCCTTTTGTGGTAATATCAAATATACACGTGGTATATCTCAGTCTATATATGCCAAGCAGTTTTATTTTATTCTTTATGCTTACTGCTGGGCACAGGCCTCCTCTCAAGTAAAAGGATTGAAAAGTTTCGGAAAAGACATTGCTGAGAGCCCAATTGAACTCGAAACTTATAAGGATTGAATGTCGGACGTCTTACCGCCAGCATTCGACATAAATATTTTTTTACTATGCTAACATAAAAAAACCTCCGCAGGTTCATTCTTTCAACTCATTAAGGTAGATTATATAAGGCACTGGGGGGTGATTTTTGAGATTCGAGCACTCGAAAGTGACATTTAAAACTGGTCCCACCGCGAGCGAGTAAACTATGAGCTATCGGCTATTTCAAGAGACAAAAGATAATCGCTCCCGTGTAAACAAAAGAGAGATAAATATCATAGCTGGGCGATGAACTATACTCGCCCAGCTATATATTTGTTTCTCTTTTGTTTACACGGGAGCGAGTATCTTTTGTCTCTTGAAATATCCGATATCTCATAGTTACTCGCTCGCGGTGGGACCAGTGGCTAATAGAGGCCCAGACGCAAAGAAGATTTTCTGATAATATGGCTCATGAAACCGGCCAGTGCGAATTATTTAAAAATCGTGAGAAAAAATTTGAAATCGCCTTAGTAGGCGAAAAAATAACGTTAGTAAACAAAATGTTGGGCTGACTTGTTGTCAGATCCAACTGATCGTGTTACACGACTGATATATATACTGATATATTGGTCGCCTGGCATTGTTATCTGGCTTGTGAACTGTCATTCAATAACGTTAATTATTTAATCGCGACTAAATCGCCAGACATGCTTTTTTAGGGTTCCGTAAGGGTAAAACTTCTCCGCTCCGCTGTCCCTCCGGCGTCCGTCTGTCACCAGGCTGTATCTTATGAACCGTGATAGTTAGACAGTTGAAATTTTCACAGATGATGTAGGTATTTCTGTTGCTGCTATAACAACAAATACTAAAAAAAAGCAGAATAAAATAGATATTTAAGGGGGCTCCAACATACAACAAACATTTTTTTTTGCCGTTTTTGTATATAATAGTACGGAACCCTTCGTGCGCGAGCCCGACTCGCACTTGACCGGTTTTTTCTTGGGCGAGGTATAAGAATTGAACTACACGTTCCATTTCTAAATCCTCCATGCCTGTTTCCATTACTGGGGGTCGGGTCTCTATAAATATTTGTGCCAAGTGGTTTTGGGTATCTGGGGTATCTTGGCGAGAGCCAACTCACCAAATATCAGGGCAATCCAGTGGACTTGATCACCCTTGAAAACGAGATCCCCCCTATGGATCCAGAACTTGTGTGTATAAAGAATTGTCTTTATATTTCGCCATGCGATTAAATAAAAATTAGTTTAAAAAAAGTTGTGTTTAATTTATTTTGAACATATCATGCTATATGCTTGTGCTGCTGTCCGTCTCCAAACATTTTTAAAACATTTAGCTTTATCTAACCAAATGTTACCAAGTCTATGGGCCGCTTTATTAAAAGTTTGGCAAGATTACGTATGCAGTCTGCACCTGTGTCACAATGGTTGCAAGTGTTGCAACATATTGTGACGTACCTAAAGGCGGGTTCAAATGCCACCGCTATCAAATGTTGCTGTATCTTTGCCGTTCCCTCAGACGGCTGTGGTTGCCATTTTATCGCGTATCACGTCATGCATCACTTTCGCACTTACATACTTAGTGACTGCTATGGTGACAGACGATAAAACGCTGGCAATATAAGAGCGGCTGAATGTTCAAAATGATATATCTATACGCTCTTATTTTCTTAACAAGAAAGTCGTCCCATACCAAGATCGTTTTGAACACCAAAAATGCTTAGTTGCTTCTGCTGCTGACTATATATATTTATGAAGAAACTGAACGAGGTAATGATATTGTTGTCGTGAGTTCAGGATTTGAAATGGGTTGGAACCCGACGCTAAATATTAAGCTCATACAATTTGTGATTGTTAGGAGGTGTTGCCTTACACCAAACCAGATTTAGCTGTTTTTTTGTTAGTTATAGTGATGACATACTAATGTAGACATAAATTTTCAACCTCAAAACCTGACCTCTTGAAAAATGAAAATACCTACTGGTTTTATTACCTACGGGTTTACTTGGTTTTATTTCCCACAAAAGAATAAGTTTCTGATGAGCTGATGACTCTTTATTATAGTAATACCTAGTACTAGTAATGTACTCCAAAGTAGTGCCATGCCTTTAGAAACGTATCTTTATTTGCAATATTATAATCCTAAATTATCAAAAGCTAACCAAAATAATTTTCTAGTAAACTCTAACTTTACCGATATTAGGTCTCATTTACTTAACGGCTTTAATATCGGTAATTAGGCCCGTTAATAACGGCTCTGCATCCTGAGTCCAATTGCAAACCAGTTTAGCATTCTCGAGTATTTACCTCGTTCCTTTACCAAAGCTCGTTTGTTAGGCATTTGAAAATATTTTAAAAGTATGCTAATAGTGTTAGCATTCAAAAATGTTATAGCGGTTGACAATTTTTTTCTCAAAAAAAAGTAGGTGTACTCTACTGTACACCCTGTTGAGCTTCAGTCGAAAATTTTAAAAACTTTAATATAATTCTTTTTCTTTTCTCATTTATTCAGTCACTAGAAGAAGTAGCGAAGCAGGCAAGTTTTTCTAAATAAACTTTTTAATTAGTCAAGAAAGCGAGAACGAGTCAGCAAGGTCTTGATGAAGATGTGTTTTAACTGTTCCGATTTAGTTTTCTTTCGGCTCGGTTGATTCTTGACAGATTTCTTCCATTATACTTATCAGATTATACAATAGAAGCTTTCAAGATGTAGTATTGGAGACGAATGGAAAGCGTATCTTAGAAGAGACCCAATATGAAGAGGTATCGCATAGAGTAAATGAAAGAACAGCGATCTTGAGAACTATCCAAGTTAGGCGAGGAAAAATTATTAGGCATTTGATACGACACGACCAAACCATTTTAGATGGGAGAATAGAACGCAGGAGTGGTAGAGGAAAACGAAGACGCAATTACATGAACCGAGTGAATGAAAAAAGTAGGGGCTGTGTCGTATCAAAAGACCAAGGAGAGATAGCTGGAAGATATCCAACGACAAGAGAGAAATGATGATGATTATATTATTCCACGATAAATATCGCAAGACTAAAACACCAAAAAACTTGACACACCCTTGAACTTAGTTAAAGCACGCGATCATTATCACAATATTATTAACATTTTGATAAACCTTATGCCAATCCATTAAGACCTATATTTGAATGCCTGTAGCAAACAATTCTCTTTCAAAAAGACGTAAGTTATATAAGACTGTAGATAGTTGAGCTCTTTTTGAGTTGATTGCGCGTACGCAGCCGTGTGTGTCCGACCGCATCGTGAAGGACGTTCCGTAGGAAAAGACAATTAGTATTAACCGTGGACAAGAAGATTAACTTAGGATTCCCATAAGACAAATTAAATCTTCAAGACATGAAGTATACAAGATAATAATGTAAGTAGAATAGAAGGGTAGATTGAAAACGTTGCCTGTCTTCTCACAGAATAATACTTGGGAAAAAGGCAGTGCTGGGGGGCAGTTTTTGTGATCAATATGCCCAATATGTGCGACTCTGATACTAAATAATCAGAAACGAAAGAAATGGAAATTTCAGAATTAATAACTGTACCTAGTTATGCCATCGTGGTTACTAAAATACATAATGGTGATAAACTTTTGGGTGTGACTATTTTTCCCCTTATTTAATTTGTTCAAGCATTTGAATGTTGAGATCATATGGGCAAATAAGGGAAGTTACTGCATAATGTATGCCGTTCAGCTCCATTTAGTAAAGCTATCAAACTTGGAGCACAAATATTTCTTAGACTGTACCGTCAAACGTGGCAACTTCACCACATTGTACTCAAAAACTAAAATACGGTTTAGATAAAAGTAAAAAGGTATCTATGATGTGGTATCTAAAAGGTCATAAACCAAGGACTTGATTTTTGTAACAACTAGTTAAACATACTCACTAAATAATATTTTATGGAGGGAAAACGAACACAGATAGAGTTTGTCCGGAAAGAAAAGTGTCGTGGTTTATTATGGGAGCTCATACATTCTACGACACTTTTCTTTTCGGGCAGACCCTACTATTATTTACTCGGTGATAATACTTCTTGGTATACTTCATTATCTGTTACAAATGTAAAGACATCTTTTAGTCAAATTGACAGATGTTACACGTTTTAATAATTTACATACATTGCATACATATTTCGCTACTTTGTAAGCGTCTTATTTAGTAGAACATAATGAGGTAAAAGTGTTGAATTTTTTACGGTTATATACTAGATAATAATAATGATATTCATAATTCCAGGCAGTTATAAAACAAAATAGGAATTCGTACTTGTCATTTTCATCAAAATGTTAACCAAGTATTTCTTGTCACATTAATTTCAAAAAATCGCTAAAGAAATCGAAATTCTAGTACCACATTATTCAACTATATCAATATTTATCTCTGCTGTGTAAGTTACTTAAAAATATCACTTACAGTGCGCAATTTAATGTTGTTGCCCTGCAATAAACCTTCATGATGTCAAGTGAAATATGGAATTATTTATCTGACCTATCATATAGTAATTCTTCATCAAATCATCAGTATTTGTTAGCTTTAAAATACTATATAGACCAACAAATTTTGGCAACATACAAGCATGAAAATGCACCCTCAGTTAATCAAAAGTCAGATAAATACGGTGATCTCCACAGAGGACCGACCTCTTTAGTGCGTTAGTCGAGCGCTCGCGCATGCGCATTGCTGATCTGTGGTGATATCTAACATACATTGTTTAAATTCCAGACGATGTTGCAAATCGGCGGCGGAGCTGTGTTGATCGCAGCCATAGTCGCTGTGTTCGTGGTGGCCACACAGGGAAGGGACCCAGATCTGGAGGCATCAGAACATGAAGGACGAGAGTATATTCTTCAACTGGACAAAGCTGCTGGAGAGAGGAGGAACCGAGCAACGAAGGCCGAGTGGGCGTACACGTCGAATATTACTAAGGAGAATGAAGAGCAGAAGGTTAGTATTGATAACTGTGACGTAGGCATATGATCAACTAAAATAATCAAAGTTCTATTATTTGTACAAGTAATTATAGTGTCCATAATCTAGAAGTAGATAGTGTTGAACGTTGAATTTCTTCAAGACTTGATTCGTATATTTGAACTCTCGCCTTGCGTAAAGTTCTTTTTAACTTGTATACTTAGCATATGTAGTATAAGACATGTAAATACAATACGTTCTTTAAATGCTTGTCCTTCATGGCATTCGCCGCATGAAAAATAAAACATCAGTTGTGTTAACAATGATGATGAGGAAAAAAACTTCATTAGTGACATGTGACTGAAGAAGTAAAAAACAGAGTTAAAAAAACAAAGCATAAGTGTCACGAAATGGTCTTATCTCAACGTGTTGGCCAACGCATTTACTAGAGTTGTCTAGCGCTGATCTTCTCATGAGATCATCTGGTGAAAGATTATAGTCTTTGATATAAACATTACAGAAACATACTATGAAAGTCTTTACAGCAAACAATGACAACCAACTATTTTCATTCCAGATAAAAATCCAACTAGAGATCTCAAAACTAGAAAAGCTAGCATGGGAAGAGACGAAGATGTACAAATGGCAGGACTTCCAAGACGTCTCACTGAGGCGGATGTTCAAGAAATACAGTCAGCTTGGGGTAGCAGCATTGCCTGATGAGAAATACAAGATGCTGATGAAGTCAGTCTCTGATATGGAGTCCAATTATGCGACGTCAAAGATTTGCTCGTACAAGAATGCGACAAAGTGCGATTTGTCGTTGGAGCCTGGTAAGTTGTAGCAGAGACTATAGAGATATAGACGACCACAGCCTAAGAACTTTTTGAAGCTCAATGCGATTGCCCCCTCTATCCGAAAGCCGCCTAAAGATACCGAAATTGTAAGAAGAAATGTCACCTGCACTGCTACTCCACCTAGTAACAAATAGCGTACTAGTAGTACACAAGTAGCTACTAGGTGGAGTAGCAGTCCAGGTGACATTTCTTCTTACAATTTCGGTATCTTTAGGCGGCTTTCGGACAGAGGGCGCGGGCGCAATCGCATTGAGCTTCAAAAAGTTCTTAGGCTGTGGTCGTCTATATCTCTATAGTCTCTGGTTGTAGTAATTAATGATACAGTAAAAAAAGCAAGAATAGAAAATAAATATTAAGGTGAACAGAGATGAGGAATGAGTTGGTTTCAACGGAAGACACCTTCCATCACACACACACAAACATAAAAAATCTTAATTTCCGTACCATAGTAAAATAAAATCAATAATGCAAGACGAATTTAAGACAAAGGCAGACAGACAACCGGAGTCGTAGGTCTTGTCGCTAAATAGCACAGTCACAGTTTCGTCGCCTAAATCAAGCTAGTTAAGTTTTTCTTTTGTTTTAATTGTTTTTGTAGTTACGAAACAGTAACGTGTGAGAAATATTAAGACTGTTGGGTGATAGTCACTGGAATTTTTCATTCGCACACGTGTTTTACAAATATCTACTTCAATTTCCAGATATAACGGAGATCTTCGCGAAGAGCCAGAACGTGTCGGAGTTGGAGCACACGTGGGTGGAGTGGCACAAGGCAGCTGGGGCACGAGTGAAGGAGAACTTCACTCAGTACGTCAGGTTGAGCAACGAGGCTGCCAAGCTCAATGGTGGGTTTAGATTCAAATGTGTTTTCATTTTCAAGATCACTGTCATCAAAATTATCATCTAAGGGCATTTAATTTTGACACTGCGCTTGATTGCTTTATTGTATGTACACTGTGAAACTCATGTCCGCCGTCCGGGTCCTTGTTATGTGTCGATTTAATTCTTAAATAGGGGTAGCACATTGTTAAAGTTTTTTTTTGACTTGAAAATTCTATCTCATAAAATGTAACTACGCATATCGAAAGACTTCAAAGAAAAAGGAAGATTAATTCATAACGCGGTTTATTTTACTGAACAGATATTTAAATCACAGACTAAGATTTTGATTTAAATTCCTTTGAAAATTATAGGTAATTCGTATAATTAAGCACCAGATAACGTGTGAATTATGAAATTGTTAGAAAATGTTAATCTGTGACACATTCTTAAGACTTTCCTCACGTGTTTCAGGTTACAAAGACGTAGCGGAATGGTGGCAGTCAGACTACGAGGTGTCCGACTTCGAACAACAGCTGGAGAAGCTCTGGAACGACGTGAAGCCGCTGTACCAGCAGCTGCATGCGTATGTGAGGAAACAGTTGAGGGACAAGTACGGGCCTGAGGTGGTGTCAGCTACGGGGCCTATTCCTGCGCATTTATTAGGTGAGACATGTTCAACATTAAAAAGGATGCTTGCTTGCATTCCTTTTAAAATTTTTAGAAAAATCGCTATGGCTTATTGTGAGAAGTTTTAATATGCATTTGCAACTAAATAAACTTCACTGAATTACCAGTATGAGCGATAAGAGGAGTAATATTTATTATTACACACTTGTGTCAATCATCGATACAAAAGGATATGACAAGATATTTTACATAATGATACAGCATGACTTAATATTATTTTTATTTATGAATAGTTTTTTAGTGGACCAACATTGTGTCTCACTTCATATGATTGTCACAAGAATTAAAACTCTGTAATTGAACAGAAATATTTTTAACTTCTCCCGGGGAACAACATTAATCAATTCAGACTGCTCATAATAGACAAACCATGATTATTTTGCATTTTTTTTTTCAGTTTTATTAGCTTAGTTACTTGACCCATAGCTCAATTGGTAAAGTTATCGAGCCCTGGCAAGGCGTATCGATGCTGGTTCAAGTCCCGCTTGGTTGATTGTTTTTTCAATAGGTTCGATCACTTGTATTTGATTTCAATAACAAACTAATAATAAACAAATTTGACACACAATTTCAGGCAATATGTGGGCTCAAACCTGGAACAATATAGAATCCTTCACACGCCCGTACCCGGACAAGAAGGAAATTGACATCACCCAAGCGATGAAGGACCAGAACTACACCGCACTCAAAATGTTCCAGATGTCCGATAGTTTCTTCAGGTCATTGAAACTGACGCCGATGCCGGAGAAATTCTGGAAGAATTCTATCATTGAGAAGCCTACTGATAGGGATATCGTTTGTCATGCTTCCGCATGGGACTTTTTTGATGGTGATGATTTCAGGTATTGGAGATATGACAAGAATTTATGATATTGCATCTACTTTTTTGCTTTATCATTACGGTGGTGGTTGTTTTGAGTTGCTGCAGATTTGAAGCTTTTTATTTAGGTCAATTGGATGTGCAAGAGTCATTATTAGAGCGATTTGTGACTTTTGTTGGATATCTTTTGACGAAGTATTTGAACTTTTTAGTGAATGCTATTTTACGGTTTGTGATAATTCAAGAACTTCTAACCGAAAATATCAACAAAATGTGGAAATATTTCGCTTAAATTGTATTCGAAGAAAGTGGAATTGAAACGGCTTATCCTTGTTTCCACGAAGTATTTGATCAATCATGCACGCCATATTCAAAATTATCTGTTATCTTCTAATATCTGGCTTAATTTCAAGGATCAAGCAGTGTACAACAGTAGATTATGAATATTTTCAAACAACACACCACGAAATGGGTCACATACAGTATTTCCTACAATACAAACATCAACCAGTGGTGTTCCGTGACGGAGCTAACCCAGGTAACTAAAAATAAGTTTATTTGTAGGATCAAAATGTGTACAACAGTCGATTCTGGGATGTTCAAAACAGTTCACCATGAGATGGGACATGTGCAGTATTATCTACAATATAATCATCAGCCATCTGTGTTCAGAGCAGGCGCAAATCCAGGTGAATAGTGGGTTGTATTTGTCTGTGTGTTTGAACTTTCATCAATGGGTTACTAACTCTAACCGAGGTAATAAGTCTTTTAGAAATTTGGGGAATTATATTCATCGAATTATAATACTTTTTTAAATATCTCCAGGAATTTATGCAATATTTAGTTAATGTAATTATTTATGAATCAAAAAATACATGTAGTATATGATTTTATTGCATCATCGTCTTTCCGAAATCAAATTATTTAAGTATTAAATTAATGTAGCGCACACAACCCATACCCACTTGATATAATTTTCTTCAAAGCAATAATCACTGCATTATGCCATTGTAAATTTAGTAAAGTTCAGCAACTGAACTGCATTTTACAGATTCATTTAAAGTGAGTTACATCATTCTCTTCACCCGTTTCCTTATCATCTAGAAGTTTATGTGCCACGTTTTCTGCTTAGTTCATTGGAACCAACATATTTTTCGGTTTTGGATTCAGGGCTGAAGACAGAAGACTGCAATCAATAATATGTTTTGACAAGCAGTCTCTTTCATTTAGCCCTAAAAGACGAACAGACAATAAGACATGTTGTTAATCTTGCAGGGTTCCACGAAGCTGTGGGTGACACAATAGCCCTTTCAGTGTCGTCTCCAAAACACTTGCGCAGCGTCGGGCTAATCAACCAGAACGACACAGAAGACGAGCAGACTGAGATCAACCAGCTTTACAAAATGGTAATTTCCCTTTTGAGTGTTTTATGTGTGGCTTAATTAGCTTACATTCTGGCAGGGTTTAAAATATCGTCCCGGACTTGGAACAAATATCATCTAAATACTAATTTTCTTATCAAGTGCATAAGTGTGTAGATATCCATGTCACTATGCCAACGTATAAATTAACCATACGTTAATGTAACAACCCATTTTCAGACTTGCTTGTAAGAAAATCATTAGAACGACGCTATTAATTGTAGGTACCTAATTGGAAATATGTCATTCTCGTTTGAATTTATTTCTACCAATTCCAACTTTCAATTCGTTTAACTATTTGCTTTGCATTGAAGGAGGAAATTGGCGTGGCATTGAAGGAGGAAATTGCAAGTATTTGCATCCATAGGCCATCATAAATATTGGTTGCATTGATATTTTTGCCCTTCATCAAATATTTCATCCCTTGTTAACTTCTTTATCATTCACTTCCAGGGTATCGACAAAATAGTGTTCCTCCCCTTCGCGTACACCCTCGACCTGTTCCGCTACGGGGTGTTCCGTGGAACCACCACTCCTGAGAACTACAACTGCCACTATTGGAGGTTAAGAGAGAAACTTCAGGGTGTGGAGCCTCCGGTCACCAGGACTGAGGAGGACTTTGATGCTGCAGCGAAGTATCATGTGTCTGCTGATGTGGAGTATGCTAGGTGAGAAATCTTTTTGCTGTGTAAATATATCTTCTGATGTGGATCAGTGCATTCATACATATGCATGGGGGTAATTAATGTGACTAATCTGACACAATAATGGAGAGATTAAAACGGGACGGGTACAGGATTTTCTGTGGAACCCTACCACTGAAAATAACAACCGCCGTTATTTGAAAATGAGGGAGCGGTACCAGGGTGTTTATGAGTGTTGTGCCAGTTACTCGTTACTAGTTAATACAAATAATTTATTCAGAAAGGTATAGTACAATGGTTGCTCTTTACTTACAGACTATTTTTTTTAATGACAAGTGGTTTACAAATGCTTGAACTAGGATTCCATGTGTTTCAAACAGCGAAGGACAATATTAATTAATTTTTGATTATTCGCTTAATTATGCGCTTGGATAATTAATTATTAAACACGTCCGATCTCATTGACGGTTAGATGCAAGATCGCTCACACATCATAAGAATCCTGTGCCCTAATTAATAAAACTACTATTGACAATTGAAGGGGTGTTTACAAAAACAACATAACTGACTACACTGGTTGACACCTGAAACAATTAACAATGTACTTAAAAAAGTGTCAACCGGTCTAAGCAGTTATGTTGTTTTTGTAAACATCCCTTCAATTTACAAGTGGTAGTCTATTATCACTGCATGCGGCTGTACTCACTTGTGTTTAGTCATAGTGTTAATATGTCTCACGAAAGTTTAAATTCAATAAGTGGTAGTAAAGTCTCTTTCTAATACATAGGGTTAGAAAGAGACTTCCGCTTGTAAATTGTCATTTGTAGCTTTATGAAGTAGGCCCCTGGAAACCATGGAATCTTAAGACATTTGTATCAATCTGCGATAATAAACGCTCAATTTTTCCTAAACAATGGAAAAATTGTGTTCCTACTTGAAAATAAAACCCGTTGTTATTGTCATAAATTAACCAAAAACAACATGAATTTACAACATAGTGTAAATGTACACCCCCAGTAGTGTAGACCCTCAGTACTGAGGAACACGAATCAAGGAGGAGGAGGAGGAGGGAGGAGGTAAATGTATAATCTATGTTGCAGGTATTTCGTGTCGTTCATCATCCAGTTCCAATTCCACCGAACGCTATGCGAGCTCGCAGGCGAATATTCGGCCACAAAGAAACTGGTCGACTGCGACATTGTGGACAGCGTTGCTGCTGGAAATGCGCTATCGTAAGTTCAAAGAAATTATGTTTAAGTAAACCTTTAAGTAAACTTGTATTGAAATTGTATTGTGAATTGACTTTTTACAAGTTCCCACAATACTGCTGCTTATCCGCTTGTCATCTACAGAATAAGTAACAGTATTAGGCCCTTCTCTCACGAGGCTACTCTCATGCGATTTGAGTACCGCGTCGCTTGTGAGTACCGCCATATTTATTCACTTCGTTTCGCACACGATGCGACGCGTCATCGACGCGTTTGATATCAGTCACACGATACTGTCCTTGCTGGTCGCAGTCGCACGCTACTCGAGTCGTATACGCGTTGCATATCCGTCGCGTGACATTTGAATAGCCTCGTGAGAGAAGGGCCTTACTGCTAGTTTGTTACTCTCGTTGTTTTAAGACACTACAATGAAGAAACAATTTTAATATAGTTAATATGATCAATATATGTGACATTCCACGAGAAAAGGTACCTTATGGCGGTTGGGGCTTACGCTATTTCTAACGACGCTGCAATACTAATGCGATGATTCGCAACGTAAGCGCCAACCGCCATAAGGTACTTTCACCCGTGGGACGTCACATAGGACATACATTATTTTCTTAATCGAGCCTAGATAATTCCCTCACCCACTCTACTTAGCTACTCCTGCTCCTGAAATTTCTAAGCTAAAGTTAACGCAAAACTACTATTCAAAATCATAAAGGTTATTGAAAGGCTCGGACGTCCCAGTGCCCAGCTGACAATTCCATTGCGCCGAAGTTGTCTGTAAGAACTCCGTTTCGCTGCGCCCGCTCATTCGATAAACTACAGTAATACGATATTATTCTTTCAGAAACATGCTCAAAATGGGTTCGTCCCACCCGTGGCCCGACGCGATGGAGGCGCTCACGGGCCAGAGAGAGATGAAGGCCGACGGCCTACTGGAGTACTTCAAGCCTCTGCATGAGTGGCTGCAGAAGGAAAACCAGAGGACGGGAGAATACGTCGGCTGGACGTCTAGCAACATTCGTAAGTTTTCACATAAAAGAAAATACTCGTAGCGTGCTTGAGGAAAAATATGGTCTAACGCTCTTTAGTCTAGAAATACGGGTTGGCTGTAGTGTATGAAGGACACTACATCATAGCCAAGCTCGTTGATCTTTGGTGTAGCATCATTGCACCGGGCTTTTGAGCCTTCATAGTGTGTCAAAGCTCACTAAATCCGCGAGTACTTTAAGCCGCTGCATGAGTGGCTGCAGAAGGAAAACCAGAGGACGGGAGAATACGTCGACTGGCAGTCTAGCAAGATTCGTAAGTTCTTTCAAACATACATACACGGCGAAATTTTTTTACTAGAAACAAGTAAAAAATAGTAATTCCCAGAACAAGTCAACGTTTACTAAAAACAAGGAAACGTCTACTAAAAACAAGTGAAAGTTTACTAAAAACAAGGAAAGGATTTACTTGTTTTTAGTAAACGTTTACTTGTCACTTTATCACGGCAATAAAAATACTCAATGAAGTTTCTGCCAAAACTGACATATTTATCTGTTCTCTGACTGAGTTTACCCAAGTGTCTAGTAGGCAGTTATCCTTGTAAGTACACAAAGAGTGATAATTAAATATAGGATGTTATTTCATGTGTATTGTGTTTTAGTATGACATTATTTATAATTGTAATTTTTAATTGATTATAATTACAAATATAATAAATTTGAGTGTTGGGATGTTGAATAATAAATTAATTCAGTGTTTATTTATGTTAAATTGTTTTCAATTAGTATTTATTCATGATGTTATAAATTGTTTTGTAGCGTAGTTCTAAATTATTGTATCTTCCCATGTACGGCAATTAATTCAATGTAATTATTTCTATTTAATGATAAGTTGACTAGTATGTAAGCGTATTGGTGAAAACTGTCATGCTTATGTATGCTAAATAAATGAAAAATGAAATGAAATTTGTCCTGGGAATTACTATTATTTAGTTGTTTCTAGTAAAAAAAAGATCTTCGTGTAGTATTGGATATTGTACCGATGCACTCGCTTTCTGGAGTGCATGGGGAACTCAGGACGTCCAGAGACAGCTACTTCACAAGGGGATCTCTACGGTCACGTTCTTTAGTAATACACTACCATCATGGGAATACGAGCCGCGCGGCATTTCATAAGCTCATCGAGTATCGTCTGTTATAGTTAGCTTTAGCGGGCGCATATTGGTATCTCTGATTTAGAAGGTGGCGTTGCATGGTATCGTACGTTTATCTCCGCTCTTATTCTCTTAACAATAAAGTTGTGTCAAGCTCACTTTGAACACGCTACTCGCTTCCCTACTTCTGCTGCTGACTGTACAAGTGTACCGTCGTTCGAAAATATGAATGTGATTAATTGGTTAAAAATACGTGTAAACGACCTTAAAGTCATGCAAATAAAGTTGTGTACACGCATGCATATATCTGTCCAATTCATCACAGCGATATTTTAGGATTCGACTGTAACTGGCTTATCAAGCACCAGTGCTGATTTTATAAAGATCGCTGTACGTGATTTTAAGGGAGAATATATTTTTTACATGTGAAGGGATACAAAAAAAATGTATCCGTGTTATCAAACAACAAAATAAATGAATATTACGGAGCTAGTTTTACACAAATACTAAAACTGCTTACCAGTCATACTTTTTTTACAACGGCAAAACGTTACATTGGTATTGATAA
The DNA here is from genome assembly GCA_911728535.1 of Pammene fasciana. Classification (NCBI taxonomy): domain Eukaryota; kingdom Metazoa; phylum Arthropoda; class Insecta; order Lepidoptera; family Tortricidae; genus Pammene; species Pammene fasciana. The sequence continues at coordinate 621,041 of OU452280.1, forward strand.
CTAATACCACGATTTTAATCTTGTGTTCTCTTGTCCCCAGAATACTGCACCGAGGAACAGACTGCAGCGCTTCAGTCGGAGCAGAAGGAGGAGCACAGCACGTGACGCGGCCAGTACTTACGATACCAGCTGGGCAACGTTACACGAAATAACGTTAATCGTTAATACCGTTATTCTAAAGTTAACTTTGTTAAAGGCTGTTAGACGGCTGGTCTTCCGCTATGGTACAAAGTCATGTACTTTTGTTACGAACTAATACAACGTCACTTTAAATACAAATTTTTAATTGTAGATGTTTGTTCCTGCCTGCTAGGCTTTTCATAATAATTAAACAATGATTTCTTAAACAACTAGTGCAATGCTTCTTAAGCAAAGATTAGAAAGGCTTCTTAAGTCAATAGCAAAAAAGTTAATAACAGAGAAGCCATCTCGGCGTACAAAAAATTGTAAAAACATCTGTGAGTACGATGTCTGTGTCAGGTATTTCACTTTATTTTAAGAAAATGTATTTAGAGTGCTCATGCGCTTATCAATTGTTTACTACGTGATGTTATACGGTAATGGTCACATTTAGATAAAATATTTTTTCGAGATTAGGTTATAAAAAGGTGCAATGGTGCGAAAGGACTAAACGTCCCACGTTCTGGATGGTTTAAATAAAGTTAACTTTTTAATAATGATGGAATACCTAAATCCACAATATGTTTCATTGAATATCTAGTTAGCAGTTTTTTTTATATATCAGGACTTAATTTAGTAAGATGTGGAAGCTAGCATTTAGCTCTACGTATCTTTGATCTCTACGTGTGAATTCTCATCATTAATCGTTGGTCGTATCGGTATATAGTTAACGATAACGAACAATTTAAAGTTAACGAAACGACTAGAGATTTATAACGTTATATAGAAGTGGAAAACGTTATTTTACCGATTAACAGAGTAACGATCTCGTGTCCAGCTGGTGATAGGGTAATTTTTAATAGGCTCAGTATTCATAATAAACGTTTTTAAGTTCAAATTGTTTTGATTTCATGAACCCTCAAAGGTAGCCCATCTCTCTTGGAATGGTTATGAAGTATATTATGGTTTGCGTTCATTCAACTACTTATATATGGGTATTTACTACGTACTCTTAGTGCAGTCGCCATCAAATATATCGGAGCGACCAAGTTACTCAAAAATATCTGAACATACACTTTATCAGATATTTGTGACCACCTTGGCCGCTCCGATATATCTGATGGCGACTGTACAACTCTTAACTGACTATGGACCATCAGGTTTACTACTAACAATCTGTTACTTAATGCTAAGAAAACTAAATGTATTCGATTTGTTTTGCCAAACGTGGCACCAATGGACACTAATATAGTTATAAATGGTGAATGTTTAGATATAGTAGATAAAACCGTGTTCCTTGGTTCAACGTTGGACAAAAATTTACAATGGAGTCCTCATATAAAAAAACTCGCTCTTAGACTAAGTTCAGCCGCTCATGCCGTTAGAAAAATTAGACAACTGACTAATATTGAGACAGCTCGCTTAGTTTATTATAGTTATTTTCATAGTGTAATGTCATATGGAATTCTGGTTTGGGCAAAGCAGCTGACATACAGACTATTTTGGTTTTACAGAAAAGAGCCATTCGCTTTATGTATAACTTACAGGCAGGTACATCATTTAGAGAATTATTAATAGTACATTACGCACCTAGGGCGGTAAAATAAAGAACGGCTCAGATCGCGGATATTTGTGGCCCGAACCGAAGGTAAGGGCCATAGACAAGCGATCTGAGGCCTTCTTTATTACCGCCCGTGGTGCGTACACAATTTTACGTCTTCTCCTGGGTGTGAAGTAAGATTTGCCGCTGCGCCCGTGGGCCTAAAATCTCACTTACCGCCCAGAGTGACGTAAAAGAAATTAATATTTTAACTCTTGCGTCCCAATATATCTATGATAATATTATTTTTGTTGTAAAGAATATACACACATTCAAGAAGAATTCTGACATCCACAGCTATAACACTAGAAATAAAAACAAGCTTGCTATCAGACGATTTCGTTTTCGCAAAGCATATAAGTAATTTTTTGATCAGGGTATTCATATTTATAACAAGTTACCCGTCGATGTTTTGAATCTATCATTTCCCGCTCTTAAGAAATACTTGAAAAAAACATTAATGTCAAAGGGTTATTACACTTATTACAGGGTCGAGGACTATATATATGACAGACATATATGCATGGCCCAAACCAGAATCTATAAAATCATCTAACATTTAGAGGACACAGTTCAGGTAAGAAAGAATATCAAACGTATTGCGAAGCAGTCAGATTTGGATTTTATTTTTATTTTTCATTTTAATTACACAATAGGCAGGTACATGTCTGTCTCTCAAGCTGTTTTGATATGCCTTCTTGAAGAACTACGCATTATTGTATATAGTATCTTTAATGTATTAGTATTACTGTTTTAAAAAAATAAGTCCCGCCGAGTTTCTTGCCGGTAATAAGTAATACTTCTCGGGTCAGAGGTGTAGGGTTAGAACCGGTGGTATTTTCTTTTTCTCTCTGACATTCATAAGTGCATTGTTATGTGCCTAAATTGAAGAATAAATATCTTTTATCTTTTAGGTGTGATCGGGGTCAAACGCCTGCCTAGATAAACATACGGTTTTAAGCCGACCGGTATTACTGGTTATCAAACACCATATAATATCTGGACTGCATGGCATACTTGACTGACAAAATCGCGTTCATGTAATTCTCCCAAGGGCATTAACGCCATCTATCGCATGACTAACGCAGCAGGTCTCAGTTCCATGGAAGAATGAAATTTTAATGTTGTTTACTCTGTCCCCGTTTGGTTGTCTGATGGACAGGTTTTATAAATAGAGGTACTATTTCATATAAAATATTTCAATGCCCAAAGACATCATCATGGCAACATGGGGGCAATATACAAGTTGATTGACTCCCATACATGAACAACTCAACAAAAAGTAGTTTCGTTTAAGAGATGGCGCTGCGGCACCTAATAGGTACCGAAAATAGATAGTTTTTGAGGAACACGAAATGTGTAGTCCGATATTATATGGTCTTTGCTAGATATGATTTCTATATCAGCCTATCGAGATGAGATAAATACCACTTGATCTTGTCTATACCGTCAAGCAGTTGTGCGGCTGGCTTCGATACGGATCCACGGTAAGTAGGTACAAGTACTGGGGGCCAATTTTTGACTCTCGAGCGCCCGAATTCAAAAAGTTTAAGCTCGTAAATAATCGCACACAAAAGCCTACCGTCAATTTTTTCGCATGAAATGAATAGTTTAAATACTCATGATTTCAAATTCCTATCGCTATTAATTTTAAAACATAATTTCATCATTTTATTCTGAGTTGTAAATGTCACTTTCGAGTACTCGAATCTCAAAAATCAGCCCCCTGCAACTATTGTAAATCTGCTAGACTAGGTATGGTCGGGTACTTTTTATCGCTTGTCACCATAGCTGCCAGGTTCTAACTAGTATGTAAGTGCGAAAGTGACGCATGACGCGATAGGTGATAAAGTCTAGATCAAAAGGATTTGGCGGGCGGTGTTACGCTTTTATTAACCGACTTCAAAAAAGGAGGAGGTTCTCAATTCGACTGAATTTTTTTTTTGTAGAATACAATATTGAATACAAATAATGTTCATTTATTTCAATTCCTTATGATTAAATATGTACAATACAACATTATAATGTAAGCGACTTCCCCCAACCTGGTACCTTTTCTAAAAAAGTGCCACAAACAACTACATAGCATTTATGAGCAAGAAAAATCGAAGTAGGTATTTGATAGAATTATTTATACCCAACTTTTTAACTTCACTTGGTAACCCAAAGGTCAAATATAAAGTTCTTGTATGTTATATTTATATGTTTTATAAATAGTGTTAGAGCATTGCATTAACAAAAATCATTCTAATTATGCATTCTCTAGCAGTTTGATAAGAATGATTTTATTAATTAGGTATACAATACTTAAGTACACTGTTTATGTTCTAGGTCATATCATTACATAACCATTAACACATGTTTTTATTTCTGAATGCTAAGCTCTTTGTGTGAGTATACTTTGTAAGTTGCTCCACTCATGTGATTTGGTTACGCTTAGAACAACACTCGAAAATTGTAATTGTTAAAGAACTGGTCGTGGTTATGCGATACCGTGCCATCAAATATTTTAACTAGTCTATCTAATGTGTGATTTACCAAAAAACTACACACTGTGTATTTGCAAGAACCAAAAAAATATTTTTGCGAGTTAAACCCAGTTTTAACAGGTTTTAAAACCCTTTGACCGCCGAAGATGTCAAACCACGCGCACAGAAACTACGGAAAGTCGTGTTCTCAGCGCCAGCGCGTGATATCACATGCAAAATATTCGAATCGATTTCCTATAATAAAATTACCGTACTATTTATTACAAATACCCTAAGTAAGTCTTAGATCGTAATCGTAGCGGTGCTTAGTAAAATAATGCATACAAGTATGACACTTCGTTTGTTTCTGAGCCTGATTAAGTTTTGTACATATTTTACTCAAAAACGACCTCTCTGCATTATGTCATTTAATTAGTCTTGTAGTCCAAATCTTCCTTAAACATGAACATAAATACGTTGTCTGGTTCACTACGTCATCGAGTGAATCAAAATACAAAGAATCTCGTGCAATCTAAATTTAGAAAACAAATTTGTCTTGGCATGGTTGTAAATAATGCTTAGTTTCATAGGACCTAAGGTCATATAGTCGTACTCATGATACTCGTACTCTGCTAGTCCTCATAGATAGTATTTTTAGTAAGAACACGTTATTTGTGACATATATCTAGGTAGCGCATAACACCGTCCATCATTGGTTTCGGCTTCGACAAAAGACGTCAAAATTCACAGGCATGACAGACAGACCGACGGACTAATTCATTTACATACAAATGTATCTATACACACTTAATGTTTTCAGTAATCAGGTTTACCTCTTGTTGTTGAAGCGTTTCAGTGTTTTTGTAAAAATGCCGTGCGGATATTTCAGTGAGACTGCTAAGAAAGTTTTGTTTGTAAGGATATATTTTATGTTTTTATTCTGAACAAACTACCATATTATATATATATACCATACCTTACAGTCATTCTTGAATTCATACTTATACACCATACATAAAAACGGGAAGATTAATGAAAAGATCAGAATAATAGTGTTTTCACCACACCACCATGGAAAGGCGCTCTTTATCCCTTGAAACCTATGGGGAAAAACGCATTTTATCCACATGTGAAGTTTAGATTTGTTTATCATGCGTTAGCTTGTTGGATGTCCTTTTATACAATGTTTTTGTATGATATATATTGTATACCATTAATTTTGATTACATGTGTAATATTTTACAACTAGTATTTTACTCGCATTAGTGTGGTGAAAAATGTTGTATTACACTCGGAAGCAAAGCTTTTTCAATAGCTTTTGCCTTGAGGCCCTTGGACGCTCAAGATTCCTCACAACTTTGCTCCCTTCCTTTAAATAACTATTAATACAATTCAAAAATAAGAAGTTAATGATACGTGATAAATGATAATGGTGATATAGTTGACTGCTTTACTGCCTTGACATGATTGCTTAGCGCATCTTTTTTGTCATCTTACTTTTGCTGTAGCGCGGTTATAAATATAACAAACAGCGAATTGGTTAACTATTTGAATGAAAGTGATTACAAAGTAAGTTGACAGTTGTTAAAACTTATAAAGTTGTTAGAATATATTATTTTGTTTTCTTTTGTTATCGCATAAGAATATGGTTAATTTAAAACGATATTTAAGTTGAATGCTGTCCTATTTATTGCAAAAATTAAAATTACAATACCTCTTCTTATGCCTTCGCTAAATGTCCTAATTATATGATAGCTAACGATAACGTCGCTATTATGAACGAATGAAAACAATTGTAGGACTTAACATAATGCACTTAATGCGGAACCTTGTCTATCTTCAATCCTTATTAACATTATTAATCAGCAATTTTAAACTTTAATATAAATTATGAAACCTGACTCAAAGTTCAGTTTTACACTTCTAGATGATCCTTAAAATAGTAGGCGAGTTGGCGCTAGTCGGAGCCATAGCCTCCGTCTTCATAGTAGCAGCCCAAGGCCGGGCAGCAGAAAGGGCTGCCGAGGAAGCTGCTGGCAGAGACTATATGCGGAGGCTGGATGAAATCACTGCTAAACTGAAAAATAGACTGACGATCGCCAACTGGGACTATGAGACTAATATTACGAAGCAGAATGAGGAGCGAATGGTAAGTTTTTAGCAAAAAAAGATTTTATAAAAAAAAGTTTTAAGACTTATAAGTTAAGCTGTCACAGTTCCAGGATTCGAATTAGGTTAATATTTGTTACCATATCAAACCTACATGAAAACTGAACTCTTGCACTTTCTTTGATGGCATTAGACTAATATAGTGTCTTGTTATGGATAGAAACAAATAATACTATTGCAAGATTAATAGTATTTTTGTCCTCCTATTCTGCAATTTTTAATTATTTATTAAATAACCGTATTTATATCCACATGTTATATATGAACCTTTTTATCGCCCTCTTCACAATAGTCATATATTTCTAGTCAGGCTTTATTTATTTATTTTAGTTGCAAGTTTCGCTAGACGTTGCCGAAGAAGTGAAAGAAAATTGGAAAGAAACAATGACTTACTTATGGAAGGAATTCGAAGACGAAGACATGAAGAGAATGTTCACAAAATACACGAAACTGGGCACATCGGCGTTGCCAGAAGACTTGAACCAGAGGTTGATACAAGCGATCAGTAATATGCAGTCGACGTATGCGAGGGCAACGATTTGTGATTACAAGATTAAGACGAAGTGTGATCTTCATGTGGAGCCAGGTACGAAAAGTATATCTTTACAAACAATTATTTGGTGAGCATTTCAGTACCTATATGATTATGGGTTCTGGGGTCCGAGTCTAGACCGAAAATTCGGGCTGAGTTAAGTATGAGTAATGCCAGTGTCAGACAGTCAAACTCAGCTCAAAAAAGCAGGATTAAAGTGGTGAATCCAAGACTTGATTTTGGTGTATGAATATACCGATATAAGTGTTTAGATAAAAATGAAAGGAAAATCTTAAGACGTACACATGGCAGAAAAATATTTGCAACAATTTTTAAGCATCATGATGAATATTAAATTTCATCGTTACAGATGTAACCAATATCTTCGCGAACAGTGATGATCCTGAAGAACTAAAGTACGCGTGGGTGCAATGGCACAAGGCAGCCGGTGCACCATCCAAGGGAAACTTTACAGAATACGTACAGATGGACAACGAAGCTGCTCATCTTAATGGTAAGGCGACTCACAAGCACCTGCAGTAGCCTGCCGACGTTCCTCAATGTTTAGGATTAGCTGCATTCAAACCTTAAACGTAAAATAATGCAAGAACTATTGTGAAATATTGAGAGAGAGAAGAGTGTTTTACTCACGGAGATATCTGAACGTTTGCTAGAGTAACAATTTATTACCACTTTACTTATCAGTCATTGTTCTTTCTCCAGGCTACGAGAGCGTCGCCGAGTGGTGGCTCAGCGAATACGAATCTTCAGACAGCGAGGAGCAGTTCGCGGCACTCTGGGACCAAATCAAACCCCTCTACCAGCAGATCCACGCGTACGTGAGAGGGAAACTAAGAGCGAAGTATGGAGAGAATGTGGTGTCGGCTAGGGGACCCATTCCTGCGCATTTATTGGGTAAGCTTTTCATTTTTCGATAACGATTTTCACGTAGTTGTTCAAGTTTTGTGAGTTTGCATTAACTAGATTGACCGAATTAACAATGTAACGATATTAAATTGACTTACCTGCAATTGTTTTACGATTATTAGTTTTTTTATTCGTATGGCATAATTACATCTGGTGACAGGCTACGCGGCTCATAGAGAGCAGTGTAGCAGCCAAGGTCGATTACTCTTTAGCACCACCCGGGAGACACGTGCAAGGCAACACAGGGTAATCTTCTTGCGGATGCAAGTAATCTTTGTCTCCCTATTACCGCGATATTAGACACGATTATTAGTGTAATACTATTACAAATATTAGTCTAATATGGTTCGAGAAATTGACTCTTGTCAAATTGAATATAAAAATGAGCTTAGTATAATACATTAGATGTTGATTTATTTCTCATTTGGTATTGCTGAAAAATCTGTGTTTCCAGCGGAAACAGTTTTTTATTACTTATTTATGTTATTTTCAGGTAATATTTGGGCCCAGACTTGGACCAACATTGAGAAATATTCCATGCCGTATCCTGATAAACCTGACGTAGATGTCACTGCTGCACTGCTTGAACAAGTGCGTTAAGTACCTTTTAAACTCCATAATCTAACTAACTCACCTACTACCCAAACTCCTCGCAAATTCATCTGCGAGGAACGCGCGGAAATCGTGAAAAAGTTTCAAATTTTGATTTATTTTGTTGTTGGGTTGAATTTCCCAAAAATCCTTTTGATTTTTGAAGAATATAAATGTCTCATGTTTTAAGGTTCTAACTTTAACTAGCAGTGGAAAATTATAGAGGAAAACTGCCATCTCCGTTAATTTTACTGCTCCGTTTCAGAACTATACTCCACACAAGATCTTTAAGACAGCCGAAGAGTTCTTCAAATCCATCAACCTAAAAGGGTTGCCAGACCTGTTCTGGGACAAATCGATCTTGGAAAAACCCGACGATGGTCGAGAAATGGTTTGCCACGCGTCAGCTTGGGACTTTTACGATGGCGAAGATTTCAGGTATACAACTATTACATATATCTCACTTAGGACCTAAGTCTTAGGTGACTGAAAAGCGATATTGGTTTCCGTCGGCGTTATATATTTTTTCCCTATTTTGCTTTATTAATTTCGCATTTAGTCGTTTCAGTGGTATCTTGGGATTCTTGGGCGTTGCAGTCGTTGCAGGCATTTACGACTTACATGTTTTTGTTACAGAATTAGACAATGTACAGAAATCACGAGTGCTTTCTTTAAGACTACACACCATGAGTTGGGCCACATCCAGTACTACTTGCAATACAAAGATTTGCCTGTAGTGTACAGAGAGGGTGCCAATCCAGGTAATTATTCCTGTCACGCCTTGAAAGCCTACTTCTGAGAAAAAGCCTCTCTGTTATTTCTCTATGAATCCATATTTTGCGTAGTTATTCACTAGTTTTTACCAAAGGCGCCAAGCTAGTACCGCTATCATAGTTGAGGTCTCATCACGATGTTAAATTACTTTCTGAAGGAGCCAATTTGGAAGCTGTTCCAGCTCATAGATTATCCAGCAGAAGTTAATTGCAATACCATTTCAATCATAGCTGGCTAATTTTAGATGAATTAGTATAGATGCAGAAGAATTTACCGATGTCAATGCACAGGTATGCACTTTGATATTCAATCTAAAACTATTTGTTTAACTATCTTTTGTAGGTTTCCACGAAGCTATCGGTGACGTCATAGCCCTGTCTGTATCAACTCCGAAACATCTTCGAGCGGTCGGTCTGCTGAAGGATGACACCGACGATGAGGAGTCTGAGATTAATCAGCTATTCAAAATGGTACGTAATGTTGGTGGTGGTTTTAACTGTAAATTTCAAGATATATTATCTTAAAATATAATTTAAACTGTTCCGACTAGAGAAGTAATTAGCGGATAGCTGAAATATTAAAAATACTTTATGGTGTTGACCTAATTACTTACATAAATAAATAGCATTTCCGAAAATTATTGTTTCAAAAACCTGAAATAAAAAATTGAAATCAGAAATTCAGTCTCTGTTATGACTTATGACAAGTTATGACAGAGATTAAATTATGGTTTACGCTTCAAAATATCAGACTGGTAGCGATTAAAAGGTTAAATTAAAATTGCCTATAGAACGAAATATTCTTTATTGTAGGTAAACCTCAATAAAGTAGAAAAGTACATATTTAATAGTAGGAAGATTAAACCTAGATAGCAGTTTTCTAGACCTTAGTTTCCATTAAAGAGTTTCTATTTAAATACTTTTTTTAAAGATAAAGTGTAGGTAATTTGTAAAATGTATATCTCTTTTCTGTTTTTTCCAGGGTCTTGACAAAATAGTCTTCCTCCCCTTCGGCTACATCCTCGACTTATTCCGCTACGCCGTTTTCCGAGGTTTCACTAGTCCCAGAGACTACAACTGCCACTTCTGGCAGCTAAGAGAGGCGTTGCAGGGCGTGGAGCCTCCAGTCACCAGGACTGAGGATGACTTCGATCCGGCTGCGAAATACCATATTACTGCTGATGTTGAGTACATGAGGTAAGTACGATTCTTCATCCAAAGGGTTCAAGGTTTAAGGATTCTAGAGGCCGTTAATGTCACTAATGTTCATTTTGGTAGTAATGCCCCACTGCTATGCAAAAGCCTCCCTCTTTGTTTTAAAGTATTTCTATCAATGGCAACATTGGTCCATTCTTTCGGATTTCGTCAAAATCATCCCGCCATATCCGCCTAGGTGTTCCGCGTCTCCACTTCCATTTTGGTGTTAAATCAGTTGTTCTCCTGGCCCACAAGTCATTTGATGTCATTAAGAGTCGGTTGCACCAAACCATGGGTTACAATCATCGTCATCGTTAAAATTTTCTTAAATGAAAAGTTTAACATTTCTCTATGGGACAACAACTGTGCATCCATATTTACCGTTGATCAGTCCGTCATATTTGGTTGGAGTAACTGGCCCCAAGTATTAATTGTTCATTTAAACTGTATTCTTTCTGGTTCCAGGTACTACATCTCGTACATAATCCAGTTCCAGTTCCACCGAGCACTCTGCCAGCTCGCCGGCGAGTACGTGCCTGGTGACCCCAACAAATTGCTTTCCAAATGTGATATCTACAATAGCACGACGGCGGGAGATGCTTTGGGGTAAGATTAAACTATAATATATACTTTTAGTTTTTTTTTGCGATGTCGGGAGTACCATACGATTTCAGGGTTCCTTTGCTAATGATGTTAGTCTAGTAGTATCCGAAGAATAGGCCCTGATATTTATGATACATAAAAATACGTATGTAAACCAACATTGATTTGAATTTCTGTTGTGGCAGTGAAAATAAATTATTATCAAGGCGTTTGAGGATGATAAACTTAGTAGGTTGTTAACCTCAATTTTATTTGGTATTGTATTGGTTTTCTTTTTGAGGTGTTAAAAAATATTACATGTTCCTAACGCGGGAAAACGTTATGACTCCTCTACATGATGGGCCATCATAGGGACGCAGCTATGCGTTAGAGGGAGCTAACGATATTGCGATCTCGTTCCGTCGTATAGCTGCATCCCTACACAGATAGAAAAGATATTTTAATTTAAGACTGAAAACTCTCTCAAACACTGTTTTTCAAATAGAATAATATAATTCTTCATCTAATAAAAATGTCTTAAGCTAAAGGGATATTACTTTTTCAAAGAAAAATCAAAATGTTTCAGTCTAAACTTTATATACATTAGGTGCAAATAGAACAGATTTGAGTTAAAGAAGTATTTATTTGAAACAAAATATTGTACAGTTTTAGTATGAATATGCTAGTTCTTAAAAAACGTATTTGTTTCAAGTAACCTATATCAAAGCAAAAAGTATTCCCATTTCAAAAGAAGAATCATCAAAATTTATCTACATGATTTCTAAGTTTTTAAGAGTAAACTATTATTTCTTGGTTTGATATATATATTCTACAGTCAAGATATAAGAAGTTCAAATAAATTATTACATGGTTTTACGTCAAGATTTAGTTAATTCTTGGCTTGATTTTAATAGTTCTTGGTTTGATGCTTATAATCTCTATTCGAAATTCAATAGCTCTTAAATAAAAATTAACACGCGCTTACGTCAAGATTTATTACATTCTTGGTTTCATGTCCCAAATTCTTGATTTAATGTCTACAATCTCCACTCGAGAATCAACAAGTTTAATAGCAAATCAGATTTATGTGACCCTGCCAAGAGACTTTTGTTGTTTGTTTTACAAATTTTATTACCCAGTAGATGTCGCTAGCAGCGCGCTACAGCAAACGTACATCGCGGTGTTAAGATTTTTCCCCGTTTGGTTAGGTCCGCCGCCTGTCATTCGTGTTTGTAGATTCGATACAAAGTTTTGTATCGAATCTTAGGGATAGAGTAATCTCTAGTTATAGCCCACTGCACCCTCTCGGGGAACTACGTGCTATAATTAGACATTATACCATAGATTTAAATGCTATGGCCGTCTACTATATAGTAGACGGCCATAGTCTAAGAACTTTTTGAGGCTCCAAATATTTAGCGCCATCTAGTTCAGAGCCAATATGCATGAGATAAAATCAGCGCCACCTAGTAACGAATAACGGACTAGTAGTACACTAGTCGTTGTAGGTGGCGCTGATTTTATCTCATGCATATTGGCTCTGTTTAGGTCGCTCTGAACTAGATGGCGCTAAATACTTGGAGCCTCAAAAAGTATTGTATTCACCCCCCCCCCCCCCACGCAGTTTACTCAATACAAATGTAATATCATTTCAAGAAATAGTATATCTTGAAAGAACTAAGAGAAATTATATCCAAGAAGTAAGTGTATTTGGTTTAAGATACTTAGTTTTCACCCCAAGAAACATTAACTTTTACTTCAAGCATGTGACTCTTTACCTAATACCGTCTTTTTAAAATGAAAAATTAATGTATTTGGTGTAAGTACTTCATTGTTTCACCCCAAGAAATATTAACTCTTACTTTAAGTATGCACAACTCTTAACCAAAAACCGCCATAACTCTGAATACAAGCATTTTTCTTAATAACAACCAAGAAAGATTATCCTTGTTGTTAAGAATTAAGCTGATTTGCTTCTGAGTAACAATGATCACTGAGCAAAACGGTTACGCTCTTGGAATAAATGATATATTTTTTTAAATAAGATTGTGTTACTAATCATGTAAAGATATAAAATGTTTAGTGTAAGTAATGAACTTTGAAACATTTTATATCTTAAAGCAAGGATTTTTATTTTTTCCTTATATGGGAAACTGGATATCTCTTGATTCAAATAGGTTTCTTTGGTTGAAGAGATTTTTTCTATCTGTGTATGATGGCCCATCATGTAGAGCAGCCATTACCTTTAACCGAGTTGGTAGTGGGCATTGTGTAAAATAGCCCCAAAATATTGATTAAATAAAAACTTAATTGTGTTTCAGTAAAATGCTACAAATGGGCTCGTCACGACCGTGGCCCGACGCGATGGAAGTTCTTACTGGACAGCGCAGTATGGATGCCAGTGGGCTAATGGAATATTTCCAGCCTCTCTATGAATGGCTGAAGAAAGAGAACGAACGCACTGGGGAATTTATTGGGTGGGAAGCTAGTACCGTCCGTAAGTACCTACCTACATCTTTTAAACTCCGCAGCTTTTAGTTCTTTGGAACCTAAATGGTCCCGCGTTTTGCGATCTGAAGAATTGCAAAAGTTCTGCCTGTGAATGAACTCTGCGGAGATTTTCTCAAAGCCGTACTCTTTCGGGCACTTCGGAAAAGGCGTATTTAGGTTCTTCAAAGGTCGGCAAGGCCTGTTGTTGTAAGGGCCACTGGACAGCGCAGTATGGACGTCAGCCAGAGAGTGTATTGGATGGGAAGCTAGTTACATTCGTAAGTTTATTTAAATCCCTTGACCTAAATAGTCTCATATTGTTCAATTCCCTTTTGCAAAGATTCTCGGTCGAGTTTTTCTAGAGAGACAGTAAAAAGTAGTGTAGTTATACTGAATAGGTTTTTGAAAGCGGCTATGTGACTCCCCTATAGTAACAAGTGTCACTGGGCAACCCAGTATGGGCGCAAGCAGATTGATGGATCAATTCCTGCCTCTGTATGCATGAGCAGTCTATGCATGACTAGTATTTTTATATCTGGATCCTCGCTTTGCACTGTGGGGCTTTGGATCTGAGGAATCACCGTCTGCACACGGCTCCGACTGTGAAATGAATTCTCTGCCGAGGTTTTCTTGAAGATCTACTCTACAGTATTGGGTTCTTCAGAGGATTGTATTGGATTGTCACACACCCGCAGTTGAAAATACCTATACACTACGGTAACTACTTATTGTTAGGTGATTGATCATGTGATGATGATTGATGATAATACAACATTTATTTTTGCATATTTCAGAATATTGTACACAGGAACAATTGATGGCAATGGAAGACTCAGAGTTCGAAAAGAAGTTGGATGCACTCGTCAAAAAACAAGTGAAGAAATAAGTAAGTACTTACAATAACACAATAAGCAAGCTTTTAGACCTTATGTTATTGCAATGAAGTTCACGTAAAACCAGTTACCTAATGCGTGTATGTAGATACTATAGTATGTTTGAAAATATATTAAAGCTGGCAAAGTATACAGTATTTAAGAGGCCAGCGTACTCAAAAATGTCTAAACATGCACTTTATCGCCTTGTTAATAGAGGCGTTGTACAGATATTTGTGACCACTTTGGCCGCTCCGATATATCTGATGGCGACTGTACAATTCCGTTTGGACATCTTACGCTACGTACTTATCGCTGACTGCAGAGTCGACGTCTTTTATACCTTATTACAAAGGCATAAGGTGCAAAAAATAGGACGTAACTTTGACATCGATTGCTCGAATAGTAACAAAAAGTTCTCGTAACTCGTACCGTAACATTACAGTATAGAGTAATTAGTTCCGAAGTTAGCACCAGATTGACGAATTTCTACATTTGCAAATGTAGGTTGAGGTGAAGATCAATTTACACTTAATGACGCATTTGACGTTGAACATTTGCTTGAAATTTAAAAACAAAATGTCTACTATCAAACTTTACAATAACATCTTTTTTATACATTCTGTACCTATAATATATTTAAGTATGTCTTTGTATTTAAGGTTGGCCTACAATGTAGAGTCTACATGATGGGCCATCATAGGGACGCAGCTATACGACGGAACGAGATCGCAATATCGTTAGCTCCCTCTAACGCATAGCTGCGTCTCTATGATGGCCCATCATGTAGAGGAGCCATAATAGAAAGTCCCTCTTCAGTTACTTTACTACTACAGGTTAAATGAAGTTTTATAATTTTTTTTATTTTATTTTTTTCAGGTCGATATGTGCAGCCGAGGAGTCATCCACAAAAAATATTTATTATCATTTGTACATAAACTGCACATTAAAACTTATTGAAAATAATTGCTATTTTATACGTCTTTTATTATTTTACTAAGAAAATGTGGTGATTCATAATCTTACTTAATTAAACGCAGTATTGATAAATTAACCTTAAACAGTAACCCGCTTATTCATAAACGTATTGCAAACCTCATTTAACTAAATCATCTTTTGTCCTTATCTGTCACATTGACAGTTGTGTTTGTTAGAAACAGACAAAATACATTTTAACTAAATGAGGTTTGAAACACGTTTATGAATAAGCGGGTTATAATGTAATATATAATTACGGGGCTTTGAGCTCTGAGATTTTCTCTACATACTAAATATGTAAACCTGCTATGCCACTTTTTTATAAAAAAGAGTGTTTTGTCTTTTCCGTCTTCGAAAGTGAAGATTTTATAGTAAACACTGCAGTGGTCTATATATAGAACAAAAAAAATGCCACAATCAGATTATACCTTGTGCAATCTAAGAAGCGGTTTTTGACACCTGTCATCTCAGTACATTTTATAGCCTAAAATCGATTTTGGGTTATAAAATGTACTGAGATGACAGGTGTCAAAAACCGCTTCTTAGATTGCACAAGGTATAAGATGCATTGTTTTTAAGTGCAGAAGAAAGATTAAGGTTTTTCATAGTACCTTAGTTAAAACCCTACTGTTGCACCGTTACGCATTTTCTGTCCACACTCCGTCCTAAATGCTTGAATGGCAGGATGTGACACAACGGTGACACAGCCCTGACCGGTTCGCGGAATGGCTAGACGGTACGAAATCATTGTTCCATGTGGTAACTTATTGAAAGGCAATCTAGAAAACTTTTAGGGTGTCAGCAACCGTATGTAGGTCTCAATCACAACGGAATACCTATTCAATAGTCTGAGGGCCTACCGCGAAGTTCGAAAATCGACAAAACGATGGTCCCGTTTCTATCGCTCGTGCATATACGAAAGAAAGTGATGCAAATAGACGATTCGATGAACGAAGTACTTCGCGGTTATAGGCCTGAATTTATAACATATTCCTGAGATGGCCAAACTAGTCTCAAAACGTGTCTTTCCATGTTTTGATCATCGAATGTTAACTCCGTGGTTGATTGCCACGTGCTCTTTGTAAAATATAGCTATCACTTTACAAAAAGCTGTTTCACCGTACAAAGTCAAGCTTTAAAAGCTTTTATAACTTTTAATCGACCGTACATTTATTGCCATCACTTTGATATTGGCTAAATTGCCCCAATGGGCAGAGCCATTTATTTTCACAAAATAACTAACTAACCTGAGATGGCCGCTTTTCTGTCGTCTCAGGAATAAGATATAAATAAATAGCTGCTTGGTGAAGAAAGCCATGTTTTCGATCATAGGCAAAGTTGTAGCACGCGGCGGTAACTATTACATCGTCTAAAATCTGTTCTGATATAGTTTTCTTGGGTATACCGAAACGCGGGCACTTGTATCTGTCTATCTCCGATATTCTTTTGGGACAAGACTAATGATTAAACTAAATCTGTGTATGCTGATACTTGATAATTATGCACACAATAATCAATTTAATTCATTAATAACAAAAAAGAAAGTCAAGAAAGTCGCCTTCGTTGGTTCGGTCACATCTCTCACAGGCCGCCGGACTACATAGGGAACAAATGCCTTGACCTAGCTCCCGACGGTCCTCGACCCGGTCCCGGAAGACCAAAGAAGCGATGGCTGAATGTCGTGGAGACCGACATGAGCGAAAACGGGCTCATGAAAGAAGACGCCCAGGATCGTGCAAAGTGGAGGAAAGCGAGCAGGAAAGCGGACCCTGGCAATAGCTGGGATAACGCTAGGTAGAAGAAGAAGAAGAATAACAAAAAATAAGAATGTAATCCTTTTCCACATAATATATTATGTAATAATACCGACCGGAGATTATCTTACATTATACTGATTGAAATGAGACCTCTAACAGACCATAAAAAAAAAGAAGCGTTATATTAATTAGGAATGTACGAGTGTGTATGTATCATATGAATGGTTCACCACAAATTGAATTTTTTTATCAGCACTTAGTACTAAAAAAGGCAAAATGAAGAATACCCAAATTGAAGCGCTGGTAGCCTTGCGGTAAGACGTCCGACTTTCAATCCGGAGGTCTCGGGTTCAAACCCCGGCTCGTACCACTGAGTTTTTCGGAACTTATGTACGGAATATCATTTGATATTTACCAGTCGCTTTTCGGTGAAGGAAAACATCGTAAGGAAACCGGACCTAATCCCAAAAACGGCCTAGTTTCCCCTCTGGGTTGGAAGGTCTGATGGCAGTCGCTTTCGTAAAAACTAGTGTCTATGCCAATTCATGGAATTAGGTTGTCAAGCGGACCCCAAGCCGGGATAAACGCTAGGAAGAAGAAGAAGAAGAAGAAGAATACCCAAATTAATAAGCATTGCTCTTACATTACAAGTGACTGACCCAACCAAAAAAAACGGATTTGACAAAAACTACGCTATCAAATGCTTTGTACACTTTTTTCAAATTCTAATTTAAATACATAAACAATGACATCACGTTTTTTTGTATACATCAAAATTGTATTTTTTGCATGGTCTATATTTTCCGCTCTATTTAATCTTGTACTTACAAACCTAAGTTGACTTTAATGGTCAGCCTCATACATCTTATGACAATCACCTTATGGTTGAGATTTGAATGGATGGTCAGTAGAAGGTTGTCGGTGGTCATTACCACCAGCCACGCTGACGATGGTCATTTTGGACGAGGTGTGGGCGTGGTGGTAATGTGACAAATTGTTATTTTTTCAAGTACAAAAACCCTAATTGTAGGAAACATTTTCAAACAAAAGAGTAGGAAGTATGTGGATTTGACGTGGAGTAATACGTAATATGTCACTTGCATTGATCATTGCAGCTAGGAAGCTTTAAATTTATCATAACACTTGAATTGCATTGAATCCTAGTTCTTTTTAAGAAAATCCAAGAAAAACTTGTTCAAAATTGTGTTAGCCTATTAAACATCCCGAATGCCAGAATCAAGGCCACATTTTTAGAGAGAGATATAGGCCCCTAAGTTGAACGTACACTTAGCATCAATATTTAAAATATTTGACACGCTCCTATGGCTCTACAAATAAGAGCGTGTCACATATTTTTGCGGCCTTCGTGTAGGAAGATACTATTAATGTTGACTGTACAACCTATACCTACTTGCAAGCGCGAAAGGATAAAAGACGCTGTATCTATGCTTAGTAGGATAGCAGACTTAGATTAATGCATAAATTCGCTCGGAGAGCGTCAATTTGAATTAGATGTCTAACATTTCGGACTGCGTATGTATACCTAAGCTCTCAATCTTTCTCCCTTTTTAGCCATCCTTTTGTTATGTTGTTCTGTTACTTTGATATGAGTCAAATAGAGGTCAAGCTATTATTGTAACGTCTTCGTCGGAGGTCAATAACCACTCCTTCCATGCACTTTGCTAAACATCCCAATTAGAGCAGTTAGTGCAGGGCGAAATGTGCCATGTCAAGGTTCCGTTTCAATGTTTCTGTTTTGAAATTTAGCACAATACGTAGGTACGTAGTATCTGGGAGTACACCTACACTTTTCAATGATAGCGTAGGCTGACTTTAACTGCTATCTTCATGTTTTACCCGCTGTACCGGGACGTCAGGTCATACTTCTACCAATTTTGGACTTATTTTGTAACTCCAAAATTGGTAAAAAATATCCAACAAATATAAACGGTATACCGTTCAGATGAGCTCGAGTGACGTTGGGAGCGCTGCTAGAGATCAAGAGACGTGACGTGTGAACCTGTGAAGGCTCTCTATACCCCTGGGCTTTCATAGAATCAACAACAGCAAAGATGAATATTCAAGCAGAAACAGAGTAAACAATGAGTACCCCGCTAAGGAACAAATAAATGCTCTTATGAATCTCATCACATCAGTCATCACAGCCACCATCCACGCTGTATACTTAGAAACTATTGGAAGCTAGAGAGGCCGAAGATAGACCTTAAATCTGAATCTGAACGTTATAGGGCAAATCGCCAGTAATTGGCCACCGTCCAGTAACATGGCCATCTCAAACTAAAAATGAGCTCTATTCACCTACAAACAGAATTCATTTTAGCACGAAGTTTTAATTACTGGCCAGTGGTCACCCTTGAATAACTGACCGCGTTATACTAAAATGAATTCTGTTTGTAGATGAGTAGAGTTCATTTTAAGTATGAGGTGGCCAGTTACTGGCGATTTACCCTACCTTGTGTCGTATTCTAATTTTAAAACACATGGGCAATACATTAAAAACACAATCTATTTTAAACATAACTCCAACGTACAACAAATAATCAACCAATCGGCATAATTTTAAAGTTTTGGAATTAATTTTAAAGTTATAAATAGGACCCCTTGCCTATTAAAAATAAGCTGCGTTGGGTTAAATAGCTGTCAATCAAATAGATAAATTCTTTAATAAGTAGTCAGCTAAGGAATAGCTAGCTTTTAGTGTTGCTCTCAAGTCTAGAACAACTTGACCTTCCATTTCGCAATCTGCAAGCAGTCGTGCGAGTAACGAGTGGTTTTATTACGCGGTATTATGGACTCAATGTAATACCGATTGTTCTGACGGTCAAGTTCAGTAGTCACAAAGACACATAATTGTGGGGAGGACCGGTCAGGAGGTATGGCGTGCGATTTTCAGTCATGAGGTCGGGGTTTCGAAGTATTTTAAACCCTACCTAGTAAACTTAAGAGTCGCCAGGACGCTCGCGTGAACTCGCGTCCCCATACAAACGTAGTTCAGCTCTCATTTTAAAACGACATACTTTAGAACCACGAAACATGGGCATTCTAGTAGTACAGATCTATGTCGGTAATTTGTTTTCGTTGCTAAAAATTGTAATACAAAGAAAATATAGCAAAAATAAGTTTTGTATGTAAATCTGTATCTGGCTGTTTTACCGACACGAATTTACGAATTACCGACATAGATCTGTACTACTAGAATGCCCATGCCATATTTCGTGGTTCTGAAACATGTCATTTTAAAATGAGAGCTAAACTACGTTTGTATGGGAACGCGAGCGTCCTGGCGACTCTTAAGGCGATTATCACACTGGCGCCGCAACCGCATGCGGCGACGGTGTGCAAGCGTGACAGCGCTATACACACGCAGAGCGCTATCTCCTCGCGCACCGGCGCCGCATGCGTAAACCGCAGCAGTGTGATAGACGCCTAAGGCCCTGAAGAGAAAGATGCCTTGCGCCCGCATCGGGCGAACAATCTCTAGTGTAGTCTCATCCTGTATATGTACTGGACACATTCTTGAATTAAATGGTTCCCATAATTATTGATATCGTGATGATCTTTTAACCTAATATGCATATCTAGTACATTATATAAATGGATCAAGCTCACCTTCAAATTACCTATAATAATATACCTGACAATGATTATGATTTTATTCTAAGCTTTGTAAACAAGCTGTATTCGACTTTCAAAAGTTGTAATGTGATATGATACTGATTTGACATTAGGGTATTTGAATATTGAAACATACGTCGTTCGAGATGCACTGTGTAAATTTGCATCTCACTGAAGCTCATGCATGCCACAATGTGCAAGTCGCTGAAAAGAGCCTAAATGATGGAAATATTTTCGGAAATTTTCACATAGGTAAAGAAAATTCAAAGAGTTGAAATAAAGAAAATTTAGTTCTCTTACAAAAACTCAGGGTCAATTTATTTTAATATTATATGTTTATAATATTAAAATAAATTGACCACATTATAACACTAATAACTATACTATAATGTGTTATTGAAACAACACATTATAGTATCTATGAGTGAATATATAGGTACCATTTTTTCACCTTATAATTGTAAGGCCTCTCTACTCACGGCTTAGAGCATGCTCCTGCCAGTCTACTCTCTAATCTACTCGTACTTATATTATAGGAAATATCAAATCAGCTTTAAGTTTTGAAAGTCCGCATGCCGCTTAAGGTAATTGTTTAGTATTCAGGGAGCGGCATTTACATCATATAAATAAATCTGTCAGAGCGTCCGTGCGTTGTATGATGTTTTGAAACTATATGGAAAATTCTGGTCACAATTTAACCTACATAGTGTGGGAATATACATATTACCCGAATATGGTGTAAAGTTGGGCCAAGAAATTGAAGGACTTAAAGGTCTTAATTTTTTATTATTATTATTTACCTCCATATTTGACATGTCTTAATTTTAAAACAACTTGTGTCCAAATCAGCAGCAAAAGTAAGTGAGCTCACTTAATTTGAGCTTAGCTGGTAAGGTGTTGAAAATGATACACAACGAAGCCTACGAAGCAAGAAGTCCCGGGTTCGAATCCTGGTCAAGGCATCTACCTATTTATGTGTTTATCACGATTAGTTCCTGAGTTATAAGTAGATGCTTTTCAACCGACTTCAAGATTTCTAAGGAGGAGGTTCTCAATTCGTCCGGATCTTTGCTTGTTTTTTTTTTTGCTATTTTTTTTAATGTATGTTTACCGATTATTCGAAGACGGCTGGACCGATTTGGAAAATTATTTTTGTTTGAAAGAGTATATTTCACAGTTGGTTCCATTGTCACCAGGTCCTGGATGGGATCCTGAAGAAATAGAGGGAACACTTCAACTATTATAAGCACACCTATAGTGATTTCAGTATTTTTTACAGCAACTCGGGTATTTCCACTTGGAAAAGCGGATGCTAAGTGAAGTCGGTTCTTTTTTTGTTTAAAATTATTATGTATTGGAGTACTTACTCGTGAAAAAAAACAGGCAAATAAATGCCGTGACCAGGATTAGAACCTAGGAGCTCCTGCTGCGAAGTGTGTGGACATATGCAAGTTGCAAGCTTCTTTAGGCTGCGGTGAACAGACTTACAATATTCTTGTTGGCCGCCATCAATAAAAATACTAAGACCCATGATAACAATAAAAAACTTTGTTTACTGAATTCTTGTCTGCCCGTGACCTCCAATGATACAAAGGGACAAGACAAATACAGACTAAATAAAACAATAGGTATGTGATACGATCTTCTAAAATAATGAACTTGAAATATTCCAAAAATGCACATTAATATAATGAACATGTTAATGTACTGAGAAAATAAAAATTGTATTTTGTAGCGTGGAAAAAGAGTATATTTAACCACGACATCTATGTGACCAAAAAACTTTCAATTTTAAATTTCGCCCTTGAGGAAATACAAAATTTATTTTTAGGGTCCCGTACCCAAAGGGTAAAAACGGGACTCTATTACTAAGACTTCGCTGACCGTCAGTCTGTCTGTCCGTCTGTCACCAGGCCGTATCTCATAAACCGTGATAGTTAGACAGTTGAAATTTTCACAGGTGATGTATTTCTGTTGCCGCTATAATAAATAATAAAAAAAATTGAATCGAATAAATACTTAAGCCTATTTCCCATACAACAGACATGATTTTTGCCGTTTTTATAGATAATGGTACGGACGGAACCCTTCGTGCGCGAGTCCGATTCACACTTGACCGGTTTTTTCATATTTCGTTAACATCACATGAACAAATGTAACACATAACCGAAAAAAAAATTGTATTCTATGTACAGTCACCGGCAATAGTATCTTCCTACACGAAAGCCGCAAAAATATGTGACACGCTCTTATTTGTAGGGGCATAGAAACGTGTCACATATTTTTGCGGCCTTCATGTAGGAATATACTATTGCTGGTGACTGTACATATTCTGAAACTTCGAAACTAAGATACTCAAGATGATTAAATTTTCTAAGTCCCATGAGAATAAATGAAAGAGTACATCAAACGAAACATTTTGCAACACAAGGAAAGCCCTGGTAACAATATGCGTATGGCACATAATTAAGCGCACACACAGACATACATACATTTACGTATGTTTAACCGTGGGAATTAGTCACAAGCGTACAATGGGAAAATTGCGTATCGCATGTCAAGACGCCTTGGGAGCGTATAGAGCTGATAAATGCCCCATTTATTAGATAAATGTCCTGGTACTCAACACGTTAATGCTCAATAGTTGACACCCTATGAGCGGATGAATGAGTAAAACCTTGTTGTTATATGTTTAAGTTTAGGCATATTTTCGACTAATTTATTGCGTAAAAATCCTTCTTGTAGCAGCATAGGATATCAAGTGTGAATATAGACTCGTCTTACGCTAACGCTGTATACCACCCGTACAGTCAGCATCAATAATATGTATACGAATTTGAGTCTTATCCCACAGGCACAAGTGCTGAAATGTTAACATTTTTGACGCTGACTCTACCTGTAAAAACATGTCTTAAACAGCGGTGGGCAGTATTAACAACTCTAGAGACATATCGCAAGTTTCTCGTGAGGTACCGGCGCGGGCGCAGCTGACGGAGCGATAATAACATGGCGCGGCGTTACTACTGTTTATTTGTTGATTCCTAACATTGCTCACCTTCGGGGTAACTATAATAATTGTAGTTTAGAGGATTGGAATACAGCGATTACAATATAAGGTTTTAAACGGGGGATTGAGATCTCTGTAAGGGTTTTCTTTTTGCATTTCGTCATTTAACGAACGAGGAGATAAGGCGACGGACCAAGGTAGTAGACATCGGGCAACGGATTGCTACTCTAAAATGGGCCTGGGCCGGACACGTTTGCCGACAAGAGGATGGGAGATGGAGCCAGCGTGTCCTAGCATGGAGACCTCGGTCAGTAAGACCAGATCATAGACCTCCAATCAGATGGGAGGACGATATAAAAAAGGTGGCAGGCCCGCTCTGGAGAACAGAAACCGCGAACCGGGCTTATTGGAGGAAAATTGGAGAGGCGTATGCCCAACAGTGGGCGCATACACGCTGAAGAAGAGAAGAGAAGAGAGATTTCGTCATTTGCGCTAGTAGGTAACCGCTAGGTGGTCTGTCTAAACAAAAAAAATATGAGTAGATATATATGTACCTATAGTTTTCGGAGTATTATTTCACTTTTGAGAAATCAAACACACGCCGGAACTAATATCATAACGCCGATAATAACGGCGTCATTCGTAAATGTATGTCAAATCTAAAATGTTGTTGATTAACGATCGTCATTTTGATACCATTCAATAACCAGAAGTAGCTAAGCAGATGAGAAGTTGAAAATTATATTGACATACATTTGATGGATATCTTAACAATAAATTCGTGTCAAGCTCATTTGTGCTGTACAGCAAATTACATGAATGACTCGACGCCTTTTAGGTTACAAAATAGTTAACAAAGATAACCCTACCATAACAGGTGCCATATTCTAATTTTAAAATGTATAAACAATACATTAACAACACAATCTGTCTTAAACATAACTCCAACACTCAACCAATAATCAACCAATATTAAAGTAGTATTGTAGTTGCAACGCAGTAATTTTCAAGTAAATTCCGTCATTTTTGATTCAGACGTGTAGTCGTAAGCTGTATTGTGTTGTTATTGTATTGGATTTGCATTGAAGTTGGATCGTGTCTGTGCGTGTTTTAAAGTTAGAATACGGCCCGAGATAACCAAGGAAGCCACAAGTGAAAGTACTGATAAGGATAAGAAATAGGCCGTGACGAGTTTATGACCAGTGACCCGCTTTGTGACGAAAAAGGTGCGACTATTACGAAATGACGCACAAAAACAATTGAACTGTCGTGAATGGTTTTAAGTTTGGTTAAAAGTTTAAGGTACTCACAGGGTGGGTTGTACACACAACGCCTCACTAGGTATACACTTTTGAACCTTATTCCGCTGTAATAACGTTCAAAAGTGTATACCTAGTGAGGCGTTGTGTGTACCACGTACGTGGTACAGTTAACGTACCCATCAACACGGCAGCGCAGCTCGATTAAAAAAAAAACTGTAGGTAAAACTATTATTTTTTGGTGCAACTAGCCCTTAGTAATAATGTTACATTTTAGATTTAATAAATAATAATAAATATACTACTACTGACTACTGTGGGGACTATAGCCTGATCCCTCTCGTGCATGAGAGGAGGCCTGTGCCCAGCAGTGGGACGTATAAAGGCTAACATATTATATTATATTATTAATAAATAAATAAATAAATAAAATGGGACAATCTTACACAAATCAACCCAGTCCCACAGTAAGCTCAATAATTAAGGCTTGTGTTGTGGGTACTAGGCGACGATATGTATAATAGATAGATATAGATAAATACTCAAATACATAGAAAACATCCATAACTCAGGAACAAGTATCTGTGATAAACACACAAATATTAACTCATTAATAACCCGGGACCTCCTGCTTCATAGGCAGGGTCACTACCAACTTGGCTAGGAGGCCGTTGAAGATTTGATTTAATTCTGTGAAATCCTGAAATAAATTCCCAAATAAAAAGTTTTTGTACGAGAACTTGTAAAATTGGAGGGGTAAAGATGTGAGACATAGCACGTTGTCTCACTTGCGCAACTGTTAAGTGCGTTATACAATCTCATTTACATTTGGAAACTGTCCCAAGGGATAATTAGCCATTGCATAGGAAAATGTACCGGATACCTATTTAAGTACCACATTCTGCAATAGTTACTTTTGTAAAGTTTAATTTTAATATTATTTATATGTAGATGCGATGACTAATGTAACAGTAGATATTTAATTTTATATTGAAATAATCGTGCCTAACTGCATCAATAACGTAGATTAAATTCTTAAGCTCACGTAAGCAGGCATACGAGTATGTATTTTTCCGAGAACATATTTAGGTTATAAGTTCGGCGCAGATACAACAGGAAAATAACAGTCTTCTAATTTCAAGATGTATTCCACTAACTATAATAAGCACAAAAAGAACTAGGTTTTACCAGTACAATTTCTAAAGCCGGCCTCCAGTCCGCCTGCAGTCCGCCTGACGATCTCGGCCTGACAGTTAAGGGGCTACTTTGAAAAATTATAGGTTTTTTTAAACGCTCTAGTGACTTAACGGGAAAAGGGAGTGAATACATTTTCGAATATATATTATTAGACTATATACTCTTATTTTTAGCACAAGCCGAAACACGATTGCTGAAAGTTGCCTCGATAGAAAAAAAATCCGAAGTTGGGTCCTGTTTCCCCTTATTTTTCTCAGCTTACGGAAACTATGAGAGATTAAGCAATATAAGTAAGTAAAAAGTATGGTATTCCGGTTTATCTAAAAAGTCACAGAAACAAAATCAGACAAAACTTTATAGATTCGCTTATTTATCGTAGTTTAGTCAAAAAGTCTGATCCTTAAGAGCGCTGCATCTCTTTCTTTCATGCACGGGAGCCATAAACGTGTCTCTAACGGATGGGCGTGGCTTGCCCGAATCGAAGAACGGCCTTAAAACAAAAATTTGCCGGCTCCGAACAACTGACATGCTGATATTGTCAGGCGGACTGCAGGCAGACTGATAGTCGGTGGCCGCCCTAAGATTCGCTAAGTTGGCTGAGATCCGTACGATTTAAAACATAGTTACAAACTTGTAATAATATTAATTCCACGGGTCACTTACCAAAACGCATGAAATTAACTAAAGTAGCAATTAACAAGTTTATGAAGCCCATGCAATGCCAAGGTACTGGTAATTAATAATAATAATTACCAGTATTACCACGCTTTATGTTCTATTATATTCGCTTCGGCAACATTGTTATCATTTTCAATGTCGTTTCAATAAATATTTTGTGTAAGCGTAGCTCATTGTAAGCTAAGTATGAGGTAATTATTGTATTAAAAATTGCGGACAATAATTTGAATTAATTGAATTAATATTGCTTTATCATATTTATATGGGTACTCAAATTTTGGCTTAATTGAAGTCAACTGAAATATCGAATTTATTTTATTTTTTATAATAATTTTCATTTCTGATTTTAAAATTAGTTTTACCAAGCTCTATTCAAAAATACTGATTGATTTTTGACTACCTACATACATTAGTTAGCATTAGTTATTGATAAGTTCCAATTGGTCTACATTTGTATCATTCGATAAATTATAGTTCTCATTCTCATATGACCTACATAAATACCCACTTAACAGACATCACCATTGATTTAGACGCGTAAAGAATTCAAATTGATAACCTAACCCTTGAAGCTAATCATAATCTCATTTCGCACACTTAACCCCCAATTTATCGTCTGTCATACCTGATTAGTCTAAACAATTATATCGTTACCTCGTCCTTCGGCCACGAGCTCCACAGCCCGCTTCACACGCGCAGTCTCAACCGCGACACCACCACAATACGACGCAAACATGGCGGGTAAAAGAAAACTTTTACAAGTTCTAGTCTTGATAATTCAAGTTGTTAAAGGGGATCCGGATCCCCAGCTAGATCTCCCACCGATACCACAAGTTTCTACCCAGAGAAATTTTGGATACGGTCTCCTTTCAAGCACACCGAATAACTTCCAATATAGTACTCCTCGACCCGTTTCGAGTACTCCAGGTGTTTTCCCGGTTTCATCGACCCCTTATAATACAGGAATAAGTCCGGATATAAATAATAATGGGTATCCTAGTTTGGATTATGGGAATCGAAGGAATCCGAGCTCAACTGGACGTCCATATGATAACGATGATAGAATAGATGTAAACAATGACCCGAATTTCAGGAGGAATGATCCTGGGTTCGCGAGGAATGATCCTAATTATTTAGGAGCGAATCCTTATGATATTAGAGGGAATGGGATAGATGATAGATTGGAGAGAGTGAATTTACAGCAAGTGAGGGATTTTCTGGCTCAAGCGGATGAACAAGCTTCGAAGGAGTGTACCAACAATGTGGCTGCGCAGTGGAACTTCGAGACTGAAGTTACTGATGCAACTCAACATGCTGCAGTAAGTCTTTTTTATTACTTATTAAACTTTACATATAAAATGTATAAAGGCAAACCGGAGACACACATACATAAAAAAAATCAGGGAACCTACTGAGATTACGGTAGGGTTTACTGAATAATCAGTAAGCTTAACTGATTATTCAGTAAACTTTACTGTGATTTCAGTAGGGATCACTGATTATATTTTTCAGTCTAAGACTACTAAGAAGACTAGGAATCATTCCCATTTGTAACCAACCGAGGCGGGGACAGATAGGACTACATCTTAATGATGGACTTATGCCTTCTAGCATTCTCCACCAGTCAACCAATGGGCTAAAAAAAGATGTTTGTCTAACAGGGTTGTGATACGACATGTGAAAAATCTGTTATCTTTATATTAGGCGCCTGATATTAGGCGGCCTACCTTTAGGTGCTATCAAGTTTCACTGTAGAGAAGTCACACGCGCGTTGCCCTTCAAGTATGAAGTTAATAAAACAAAGACCCCATATTGATTCCATGTGAAATTTACTCATTCATTCAGATAACATTTGACTGTCATGCGACTATTGAAATTGTTTTAGCAATAAATGTGCAAAATTAATAATTAGTAAACAATAGGCCATGTCTGTTAAAATAAATATTGTTTTGTAATTAAAATGTTTAATACTTTTTCATTGTTAAATAAAATCGCATATTTAAGTGTTTAACAGTCATGTGTGTGTTCTTCGTGTATTTATGAAATTAAAAGTCATAAAATTGCTTATCATACAGCGTTCGCATATTTTTTTTTCTAGAAGTCGAATTTAATAATATTTTTATATTAAGCATGGATTTAACTTCTATTCTACCTCAACAAAAAAACTAAATATTTGTGTATATTTTTTATCCCCATACAGGGTGTGGCCTGTAATATGAGCAAAAAATTAAAACGTTGATTGTGCTCCTCAAACAATATAACTATTGTTCAACAACTTTAAAAAAATACGTAGTCTTAAGATTGTCTCTTTTTCATACAAACTAAATGATATTTTCAAAATCCGACATAATTGACATTGCTTGTCAGTCTTGTCACCCTACACACACAATCAATTTC
Organism: Pammene fasciana; assembly: GCA_911728535.1. NCBI lineage: Eukaryota > Metazoa > Arthropoda > Insecta > Lepidoptera > Tortricidae > Pammene > Pammene fasciana. The sequence continues at coordinate 650,271 of OU452280.1, forward strand.
GCAATACATTGCGTGTTCAGGTAAACTTTAAAATGTACAAAAAACAAAACATAAGTTTTTTTTAAATCGCTGAACAAACGTAGTTTAGTTAGAGGAGTAGAATCTACGTTTTAATTTTTTGCTCGTGTTACAGGCCACACACTGTATAGTGAGCACATATAACTATACATATTTTTATACACAAATGGCAGACTTAAGACTTTAATCAATCATCAGGAAACAAAAACACTTAATTTGGCACAGGCTTGTAGATCATAGAGATAAAACAAGATACAAGTATGTTTATATTAACCCAATGGTTGACTAGTAGAGAATGCCAATTTAGCGTTAAGTCCGTCATTTGTATACTTTTTGATTTATGCCATATAATTACCCATTTTAAATGATACAACTAAAAGCTTATTAAAGCTTATTTAGGTACCACCGTTTCTCATAAATATGACAAACGAGACACGCGGTATGCTAGTGCCATGTTCACGTATAGTCATTAGGATAACGACGTTTTGTTTTCGCGATTATTATCAAATAAACAATACCCGTATGAAATGACGTGATTTTAATGTGGGCCTGAGAACCCTGAGGAACTGCTAATACTATACAGAATGTAACAAATACTGGTGATCCGTTTAAGGGCGTATTTGGTATCGTATTGCGAGTAAGAAAAAGAAGGAAAAAAATATTGAGAACCCGATTTTTTTTGTATCAGCCGGCGAACCCTCCCTACAAAGCCAAATTTTTTTTCACGAGAAAATTCTTACTTTTTCATAATTAGATTTCGATACCAATTATGCCCTTAAAAGGATCACCAGTATTTTTGTGACACCCTGTAGACGAAGAGCTGGTCAAGGAATATGGTACAGTCGCCATCAAATATATCGGAGCGGCAACAGTACCAAAAACATCTGAACATGCACTTTATCGCCTTGAAAATAAAAGCATTGTACAGATATTTGTGGCCACACTGAAAAAAAAACAGAGAGCCTACTGAGATTACGGTAGGGCTTACTGAACTGATTATTCAGTAAACTTTAATAATCTCAGTAGGCTCCTTGATAATTTTTTTCAGTGCACTTCAATATATATGATGGCGACTGTACACAATCCAGTTTTTTTAGGAGCTACGACTAATTTAAATTAGTCATATTTGAACTCACCTTAATATGAACAATATAACTAAATATATAAGAGTCACTTTATTTATATCGGCGGAGTCTGATAGGAAAATACGAAAACATTGTAAAATATTGTAAAACATTTAATACTGGGTTTAATAATAATAATATAGGGGATTTTTTGCCATTCAAATCATACTAAGTAAATTGAAATAAAAAAAATCCAGTTCTGGTCCTTTAATAATTACTTAAACTGTTTGCTCAATCTTAAGTGTCGCCAGGACGCTCGCGTTCCCATACAAACGTAGTTCAGCTCTCATTTTAAAACGACATGCTTTAGAACCACGAAATTTGGCATGGGCATTCTAGTAGTACAGATCTATGTCGGTAATTCGTCTTCGTTGCTAAAAATAGTAATACAAAGAAAATACAGCCAGATACAGATTTACATACACCAACAATTTTCTGTTTTGCAACACCTACTGTTTTAGTTTATTTAATGAATTTCCGCTACTTAAAGGTTGTCTGGAAGAAATCGCTTTTTAGCGATAAGACCGCCTGTTGTTTACCTCTAATTTATTTTTTTATTTTTTTTCTCCTGTACTGGTTTTGTTTGTTTTTGAGGTGTTCAATAAAGAGTATTTGTATTGTATTGTATTGTATTGTACATACAAAACTTATTTTTGCTGTATTTTATTTATATTACAATATTTAGCAACGAAAACAAATTACCGACATAGATCTTTACTACTAGAATGCCTATGCCAAATTTCGTGGTTCTAAAGCATCTCGTTTTAAAATCAGAGCTGAACTACGTTTGTATGGGGACGCGAGTTCACGCGAGCGTCCTGGCGACTCTTAACTGTGTAAAAATAGGTTTAAAAGTTTTATCGACTTCCACGCTAAGTCGCGGGCGGAGCCTAGCCTCCTATAATATCATAGAAATTAAAATGTTCCATACGTTTTAAGGTCAATAAAAGTACCTACATTATCTCAGGCACACTTACCCATGCAAAGTTACGTTTAAGTGGAAAGTTTCCGGGGTCTCCCACTCCCACGGCGGGCACAATGGACGATATCTACCGTCTTCCCTCGTTTTTCTGATAAGAGAGTGCCGTATTGTTACACTTTAGAGTTCGTCCAGAAATCACGTGTGCAACTGATTATAGTTTGCCTCCTTTTTGACTTAATGCCTCTTAATATTTGGTGATTTTAACGCAATCACCAATGTCAGACTCAAAATACCAATGTCAGTAACTTTGGAATCCATTTAGACGCCAAGGATTACTATGTAAATATTGTAATAATATTAGATTTTTTTCGACATGGTTACCTTTTACCGTATTTAACAATATTTTAAGACACTGAATTTTATAGAAGATTACTGTAATACCATATTGTGACCTTTTAAATTATTGCTATTTCCTCATAAAAAATATTACATACTTTCTGGGTGAACCCATACCATGCTCCATACTGTTAAATGACAAATCTTAAATCTTATTACATACATACTAAGGTTCACCAATAGTTAGTTATTGGTACCTACTCCTATTACGATCACGGAAAAATGTACCTATCTAATATAATTTAATAGCTAGGGATACACGCACAGATGTGCCCGCCGGATTTGTCCGACGGATATGCCCGCCGGACAGATCCATTCGTATATGGCGTTATTCAGATGTGTCCGCAGACAAATCCGTGTCCAATTCGCGCCATACACGCACGGATTTGTCCGCCGGGCACATCCGTCGGACAAATCCGGCGGGCACATCTGTGCGCGTATCCCTAGCTATTCAATTATCGCCTTTTACGCCTTAATATATGAAGGGTACACGGAAAGAACATGTCTAGTCACTTTGACAACATTTTGAGTTATAGCGGTTTTAAAGTTTGGAACGATTCAATTAACCATACTATTTTCGTAACTAGATGTTTTTTATGAACTAAAAAGTGGATTTATGTTAAAAATTCCAGCTGTGACAGAAGTTGTTGCTAATAGTTCATTTCAGGCTCTACATTTTGATACAAAAATCTCATTTTACAAAAAAAGGGACTAGACATGTTCTTTCCGTGTACCCTTCATATACTGTATAATTGCTTATTCATTTTTGGTTACTATCTATATGTCGTCGGTTTTCTGCAATTATTGGAAATTGAACTTTATACCACTCAGTTCAAGGTTGTTTCTATTAATTGGACTAGGTAAAACAAGAGATTATTGGATGATTTAGTTTTCTCGCAATATTTTAGTCTAATTACAACTTTATTACAATGTAGAAGAGTCGCTTGTAGATTATTACGTTTTGGATAATAAATGGAGCAATTGCATGAACTTTTCTCGCGATTGTGATTGACTTTACGTTCACACTTATTTGAACTGTAATTGTTCTAAGATAGTTAATCACAAAGCTAGTGAAACCACTACGTAGGTAATTTTTCATTATTTAAACTCTATTGCACACAGCCGTGGGGTGCCCGGCCTTAGAATTGTCCCCCACCATATCGTCCCGTGGTTGCAGTAGGAGTCTGCTAAGGGAATATACCGGGAGATGGGCAGCAGCATCTTCCGAAAGCCTACAAACAATAAACAAAAAAAATGCGCGCGCCAACCCGCCTGCCAAGCGTGGCGCGTATGGCAAACCCCCCCTTAAAGGGGAGGCCTATGGACGGAGCAGTGGAGCAGTGGACGACGTGGACGTCTTATGGCTGAGATGATGATGATGATGCACATAAAAAAGTACAAGTGGCGGAAAAATTAAATGGGAAAACGGCGGTGTAAGAGTTCTCTTTTAAACACGATTTTCATGAAAATATCACAAGATTAATATCAATCTCTCTGTTTTTTCCTTAAGGTTGATTGGTAGAGAATGCTTTAATAGCATTTTTGTACTCTCAGATTTTCTTTCGTGCTGGGGTTTGAACCCGAGAGCTACGGATTTAAAGTCGGATGTCTTAACGCTAGGCTTTATTTGTACAGTCGCCATAGATACTTTATTGTGAATATTGTGATCATACACAACATGTACTTTAACACTTCTTGACGCTCAAAGGGTTAAATAAGAAGTACCAAACATATATACAATACCTTCAGCTTATCACCTAAGACCCATCTCTACCAATATAACCGGAATTCAGAAAAACAACTGATAATCAGTATTAATTAAAACCATGTAACCTACAAACAGAACCAAAGGTCACCTGACAAAAAAAGACAAAATAGTCGTGTCATAGTTTATGTACTTACATGGCGGAGTTCCCACGGTAGGTTATAAGAAACAAATTAATACAGATAAAGATCTATGCGTAATCATGCAGTGATATAGATAGATGTGGTTAGCAAATAGGTTAAAAGGTGTTATTTGCGTTGTAGTAAACGATCAAGGAAATAGGTGGTGCAGATTTAATAGAGGGAAAAATATGTAATAATGATTGAGATTATTATTACGGAGTTACATAGAGGTATATAGACCAGGTATCTATTAAAAAAATTGCATTGAATTTCTATAGTGAAATGTCTAAGTTCAGCCGCTTTTTAAAGTTAGTAAATAAAGTAAAAGCTATTTCGAACCTCCGGGATTGTTTGGAACTCTAAAAATCGACAACTCTACTTGTATTAATATGTTATTTATTTCATGACAACGACACATTATACTAGTAGAATACCAGTGTTTTACTCGAAAGTAGAGTTACTACTTAGACGAGTTGCTACTCAAAAAAAATAGACCAGTTGCTTTTTAGACGAACTGCTATTTAGAAAAAATGCCGTTAGAAATATTTGTGCGTGGTAAAATTGTCTAATGGGAAATATACTTCTGGTGTAAATTAAAAATAGGAAAAAATGCGACTGGAAATTACGCTGCAAGGAAATAATGATTTTGAGAAAATGATCTAACCAGTCATAGCTAAGCTGTGAACCCTTTTGTTTTGCTGCACTGCAACGCACACAACCATTCTAACGGTAATAAGTAATACTTTTCGGGTCAGAGGTGTAGGGTTAGAACCGGTGGTAGTTTCTTTTCTCTCTGACGTTCATAAGTGCATTGTAATGTGCCTAAATTGAAGAATAAATATCTTTTATCTTTTTTTTTTAACTACCACATCTTACGTTTTGTTATATTTTTCACTGTATCAATTTACGCTGTTTGTTACTGTTAAACTTTGCTGTTTTTGATCTTGTGTTTGAGATACTTTATGTTTTAAATGTATGGTTTATTTATTTTAAAATTAGATTACGGCACTTTGGTGCAACCGCTGGTGGTCATTTTGATTTGTTTCCAAACGCACTAAATAAATCAATAGAACGATGATTAGTAAATTGTAAGCTTACCGAATATCCGGGCGCCATTGTTGTAACGACGGATGTCACGCCTGTCAACGATTCTGCTTTTGTAATTTAGCACAAAAGCACAGCATCATGGAACACTTGGAGTCGGTGTATACGCAATACCGTTTTCCCCTTTCCGTTTCGAGAAAGGAGCAGTTTTCTAAGGGCCGATTACAGCAAACCGACTGACGTCATTGTAAAAAAAATCTTGTATGAAAAGTTTGACAGTTTTCTATGGGATGACAGCTCCGTCGCCTTATTAAACGTTGGTCAGTTCGTTAGTTATGCAGTGCAACCCACCCATCTGTCATATTTTTGACAATCTGTTTACTATTTAGATCATGAATGCAGCATCGTTTAGTACTTAAGAGTCGCCAGGACGCTCGCGTGAACTCGCGTCCCCATACAAACGTAGTTCAGCTCTCATTTTAATCAATCAATCAAGGGCATTCTAGTAGTACAGATCTAGGTCGGACATTCGTTTTCGTTACTAAAAATTGTAATAAAAATAAAATATAGGAAAAATAAGTTTTGTATGTAAATCTGTAACTGGCTGTATTTTCTTTGTATTACAATTTTTAGCAACGAAAACGAATGTCCAACCTAGATCTGTACTACTAGAATGTCCATGCCAAATTTTGTGGTTCTGAAGCATGTCGTTTTACAATGAGAGCTGAACTACCTTTGTATAAATATTGCGATTCCGTGACACTAATATTTTATGCCGAGAGAATCTTTTCACGAGTCTCTGATTTACTTCAATTAGTTGAAGTAGTCTTTCAATTTGTTTCTGTAAAAGTTTGTCAACTAGATTTGCTTGTTGTGTTACAGTTTTCATATTTATTATTTACTTTAACTTATACTTACACCCATAGATAAAAATGTAAGTAGGTAATTATTAGACAAAGTATACCTATTCCTGTTTGAAACTAAGATATATAACACGTTACTAAGATAAGCGCTTTTGACCAATTTGAAGTATGTACTTCATGCTCATATGTCCCTTCCTTTACTATCTATTTTCTATCAGGAAATACAGCTTAAAAACTTGAATACAGTCAGCCGCAGAAGTAGCTAAGCGGGTCAGGTATTCAAAATGAGTTTACACGACTTTATTGTCAAGAGAATAAGAGCGAATGAAGGTCATTTTTAACACCTCATCCACTAGCTACTTCTACTGCTGACTGTACCATGCTCAGTTCTGAAGCTCCTTAGTACCTCATCATCATCATCCTAGCATTTATCCCGGTTTGGGGTCCGCTTGACAACCTAATCCCATGAATCGGCGTAGACACTAGTTTTTACGAAAGCGACTGCCATCTGACCTTCCAACCCAGAGGGGAAACTAGGCCTTTTTGGAATTAGATGCGGTTTCCTTATGATGTTTTCCTTCACCGAAAAGCGACTGGTAAATATCAAATGATATTCCGTACATAAGTTCCGAAAAACTCAGTGGTACGAGCCGGGGTTTGAACCCGAGACCTCCGGATTGAAAGTCGGACGTCTTACCGCAAGGCTACCAGCGCTCTTTACTACCTCAGCTCCTTAGTACCTCAAAACCATAAATCTCAAACGCATTTAACAAATCAATCACTCAAAACAAAATGGATTCCAATTCAAAATGGATTCCCATTGAAAATGGCTTCCGTGCACTGTCACAGGGTAACAATAAGATAATGACAAGGCTGCGTATTCATTGTATGGGCCATTATATAAAGGATAAGACTCATTTTAATGGCTTCGCGACCATAGCGGTGTTAATTGTTTGTTTGTTTTTGGTGGTGTTCGTGGTTGTCCCGACGAATGTCTAGGACGATCTTGGAATTGTGTTCATCGATTTGACTGGACCAAATGATTAGATTATTTTAGTGTCGCTGATTAATAGTTCCGATTTGAGTAGGGATAAGATTGAATTTATCATTGTATGATCAATAAATATAAGGAGAAGTGCCCTACTTTAATGAAATCCAGGACTTTTATGTTGCTGAACCATTACCCGGCTATTAAACTTCTTGAAAGCACGTTTTAGTGTTGATAAATTTACAATTCCTATTCAAAAATCATCAATAGTAATATTCTTACTATATCTTATTATCTTACTATATCCGACACTGTTAACCTTTGTAAAACCATATCTTTTAAAAGATAACTCCGTAGCCTAGTTAGTGGTAGTCTAGGCCAAATTGGGTAAAAATTATCCGAGAATATTTTTACAAGTAGTAAATAGACACTAATATAAAAAGTGCATTATTCACTTAACAGTAGTAACCAAATTGTAATAACCAAATTTATTTTCCACAATACACAGTAAATTTAAATTACCTACTGAATAATAAAAAATCTTATTAATCACCTCTTCAATAAACTCGTGAGTTCGCATGCAAAAAATCTCCAAATCTATATAATAATAAAAAATAATAAACATTGCAAAAACTAGAGCATTGTCGTCACGTTTCTGACTGACCGTGTATCTGTAGTTTAGTTTTTGTGATGTCCTTTTGTCCGCGGCCATTATTTTTTTTATTGCTCGTAATATTTTGTATAGGTGCCTATCAATCTGATGTTTCCTGTTGCTTCAAGAAGGAACGTGCGATGTTGTTTTTTTGTTTCGGTAAAAGAGTACTTTGGTTGGTATATACAGGGTGTAATCTAAAACGTGATACAAGATAATCAAACCTGAATCTATTCATGATATTGAACAACTTTTACTATGGGAGCAACTTTGTAAAAAAATAAAAAAATTGAGCTGCTCCATAGAAAAAGTCAAGGATAGGTAGACGAAAATGTATGAGAAGTTTAATTTTTTTTGTAAATTTACAAAGTTGAGCCCATAGTAAAAGTTGTTCAATATCATGAATATATTCAGGTTTGATTATCTTGTATCACGTTTTAGATTACACCCTGTACATTAAGTATTAATGTATGATTAATGTAGATAAATGTACTACCAATTCCATCAAAAACATTACATGGGCCGTATTCTAACTTTAAAACACGCACAGACACGATCCAACTTCAATGCAAATCCAATACAATAACAACACAATACAGCTTACGACTACACGTCTGAATCAAAAATGACGAAATTTACTTGAAAATTACTGCGTTGCAACTACAATACTACTTCAATATTGGTTGATTATTGGTTGAGTGTTGGAGTTATGTTTAAGACAGATTGTGTTGTTAATGTATTGTTTATACATTTTAAAATTAGAATATGGCACCATGTACAAAAATACAAGTGTCGCAATGCAATTCTATACATACATACATACAATCACGCCTATATCCCAAAAGGGGTAGGCAGAGATCACGGATTTCCATTTGCTACGATCAATGCAGCAAAACGGCTCTCCGTGAGCCACTTCTGAATTAGCTTGAAAATTATCTGATGCAACTCCAATACAACTTCAATATATTGGTTGATCATTTGTTGTGTGTTGAAGTTATGCTTGAGATAGAGTGATACAGTACCGGTCAAAAGTTTAAGTTCACTCGCGAAATAAGGTTATCATATTTAATTATGTTCAAATATAGAATATGTTTTGAATTTCAAACGTTTAATTGTTTCCACGACTACCAAATAACAATAAAAATACCTCTTGGAGGGATAGTTTTATGTTATTCGGAAAATTTGATCCATTTAATATTTTTGTTCCGTATTTCCTATGAGATTTCGTGAAGTTAGAAATCATTTAAAATGGTTCGCAAAGCCGATTTTAGTGTTGAAACTCGTGCTGTTATTGTAACTCTGTCAAATGAGGGCTACACGACGCGGAAAATCGCTGAAAAAATGAAGGTTTCTCAAACCGCTGTCGTGAGTACTTTGAAACGAAAACAAAAAACCGGTCTTAATTGCAGTCGATCTCGATCAGGTAGGCCAAAAGTCACGTCTAAAAGCGAAGACCAATTTATTTGCGTGCAGAGCAAACGCCAACGTACTCTAACTGCTCCAGAAATTTGCGAAGAACTCAACGCCACCCGAGAACAGCGAGTATCGGTTTCGACAGTGCAACGGCGTCTGCGAAACTATGGTCTAAAAGGTCGTATTGCTGCCAAAAAACCCTTGTTACGTAGTCAGAATAAAGTTAAGAGGTTGAAATGGGCCCAGAAACACAAAAACTGGACGTCTGAACAGTGGTCTAAAGTTTTATTTTCTGACGAATCGAAGTTTGAAATTTTTGGAGAGAGACGTCGTCAATATGTTCGACGACAAGTAGGCGAACGAATGATAAAGCACTGCGTGATGCCAACAGTGAAGCACGGTGGAGGATCAGTTATGGTCTGGGGATGCTTTGCGGGTGATGAAGTTGGTGATCTCGTGAGAGTCAATGGCATAATGGATAAGAAAATGTATCATAACATTTTGCAACGTCACGCTTTTCCATCTGGAAAACGGATTGTAGGCAGAGGTTTTGTTTTCCAACAAGACAACGATCCCAAGCATATGTCGAAGTTGTGCAAAAACTACATTTCATCCAAAGAGAACCAAAAAGAATTAAAATATATGGATTGGCCTCCTCAATCGCCCGACCTCAATCCGATTGAGTTGTTATGGGATGAATTGGACAGGGGTCTGAGAAAAATGCGGCCAACTAATAAAGAACAGCTTTGGGAATACCTATACATTTGTTGGAATAAAATTTCGACATCAACACTGCAAAAACTAATTACGCGAATGCCGAAAGTGTGTATGGCAGCATTGAAAGCAAAAGGCGGATATTTTTAAGAGTCTAAAGTTGGCAAAAACTGATCTTTTTTATTTAATTGTGGTTTTAAATTAGAGAATTACCTTTAATTTATTATGTAATAAAAGATTATTAAATACATTGTGTTATAGCTTCATTTAACCGAATTTACAGAGTGAACTTAAACTTTTGACCGGTACTGTACGTGTAAATTGTGTTTTTAATGTATCGTTTATATATTTTGAAATTAGAATACAGCACCAGTTCATTTTGCTATTTCAATACCATAGGCGTCGCACAGTTTGAAACCAGTGCAGAATGATTATAATAAGCTAGTACTTTGTATTATATTATAATAAAAACCGACATGTCACTAAGTTCACTCGTGTTTATGTCTTTGCTAATAATAGATCTATTGTCTACGACATAACGCTTTATTACGTGATTCATACTTGTACTACTATGATTTGACACGAAGTCGTTTTTATAGTAAGTACTATTATTTATTACTCATAACTTTGACGTCGTGGTTCAAAGGACTAAAACTAGCTTTAATCATAATTTCAGATAAATACTTAATTAGAGTATAAAAAATACACAGAAACATTTCTTTTTAAATCAGTATATGTATTGTTCAAAAGATTCCTCGCTACACTCAATATTCCATTTAGTGAAGAGCTCTCCCTGTCCTCCCTTTTTTCGCTCCTTTGAACTCGCCACCCGAGACAAAACAGTACATTTTTCACTTCCGATACAAAATCTATTACGAGTATTGCCTCGTTCACAACTTTTCATACCCTAAATCCGGATTTTTGAGCCACATGCCACTGTCCGTAAGTTAGCCGTGTAATTGAAATTGAAATTGAAATTGAAATGTTTATTGCAGACCGTAGTCCATATTTTGTTAGTACTACACGATTTAATAAATTACCGATGTAGCTGACAGTTGACAGCTATAATCGAACTCGCGGAGCGTCAGCGAAGTGAGTTATTACCAGTGATCGGCGAAAAGGATTCCACACGGGGTTAATGACGTCAATCATTATGCTAGTATGGATATGCCGCGGCATTTGCGGGATAGAAAAATAAAATTACAGTATTTTTCACAAACATTTGTAATTAAGTATTTTAATGAAATTATTTATTACGCATATTATTATTTTTTTTTTTTGTTTCTATAAAATTAAAATAACAAACCATTATTTTACTGGTCAACGAGCGAGTTCTTAGTTCGGGGCGGACTACTACATAGTTATTACAAGTCGTAACCGACACTGATTTTCGAGCAGTTTAATTGGTGTCGCGGGCGAAACGGCACATCCATAATACTATGTCTAGTTGAATCCCCGCGGTGTGGCATCCTTTTCGCCGATCATTGGTTATTACAAACAACTCCAGACCGAACCGAACTGTCACCTGGCTACTGGGACGTCTCGGCATTTGGATTGCTTTTTGATTTCGATAGTTTGTCCGACGATAACTTTAGTAACGTTTTTCTGATCTTTATGAAATTTCTTGGGGCTGTCGCAGAGATACATAAAATGTATAAGTTCATATATGAGCAGGATCGATCGAGTGGTTATGGAGCTAGAAGGAGAAAAAAAAATGCTCCTTGGGGTCTTGTTATATTGGTCAACTCGTTTGCAAGTAAATCGCGAGTTCTCAGTTCGAGGCGGACTACTAGTATTATAGTCGCTAACATATCGGTCATTCATACATAACACGCCTAAATTACGAACAATGGCAACTGGCTCAACAATCCGGGTCCGTGACTATACATTTAATCTTCTTCAAAGGTCAACATAAACAAATGACTACTATGTGTGTGTCTACTGCAGATACTACGACAGTGGATGCTAATTGATCGCCATTTAGAAAACCGACCTTAACCTGCCCATCACTTGAACCAAACCAACTAACAAAATTCTCCTCTACAGAGCTTTATGATGACGAAATAAGGTACACATTCGATTGATGTGATTGTTGAGTTAAATTTGCGTATTTTCAGTAGTTTCTTCTTAACTATTACATCTGCGTCTGCCCTTTATCAAACTGTGATCTTTATTTCAAGCGTCACATAGTTGCTTTTAGAAGTAGCCGTTGAGTAAAATAAGAGCTTTATGAAATAACTTCTCGATTCGCTACCACCAAACTGCATTGCACTTTGAGTCGCCATTATTATCATCGCCATAAGGTTCCAAATATTTGATTGTAGCAGTAAAGTTGTAAAATCGGTTTGTATTTACTCGCAAAAGAGTTGTTCAAATACAGATCTGTGCCATTCATTGACGCTCAATGAATGGTGTTGTCGACTGTACCTTTCTGGAACAAAAGGGCGTATGTTAATGAAAAAATCATGTCGGTTGCGTTCTTTTGGTCCTGGATTGGGTATTTTGTTCGTAAACTTGAACTCGTTACGTGGTCGCTTAGCACTTTTGTTGCCATTTGTTCTTTTAATACTTTTTGTTAGGTCGTTGTTTTAGTTTTTTTTTAATTCTTTTTATCCAACGATGTTTGTAAATTATCTTATTTTTATTTGAGCATAACTGAGTAACTTCTTTTATTACAAAAAATGGATATAATTAATTCTTCTCATTCTTTCTTTTTCTTGAACATTAAGGTTGCACTGACTTGTGATAATATCGATCATCGAAAGTAATACCGAAAACCTCAGTGGTATGAGCCGGGATTGAACCCTAGACCCCGATCTAACTCTAATGAAGTAGTACATTACGTACCTAGGGCGGTAAAATAAAGAACGGCTCAGATTGCGGGTATTTGTGGCCCGAACCGAAGGTAAGGGCCATAAACAAGCGATCTGAGGTATTCTTTATTTCCGCCCGTAGTGCTTACACGATTTTATGTTTTCTCCCTGGGTGTGAAGTGAGATTAGCCGCTGCGCCCGTGGGCGGCGAATCTCACTTACCGCCCAGAGTGACGTAAAACACTTTAACCTCACGTTTGTTATACAATAAATTAAATGCTTGTACAGATAAGCCATTTATATCGTTAAGGCCAACCTTACGGTCATTCACACAAATTATATAACATTCCCACGACTGAGGTATTATAATAAAGTATGTTATTAAACGACAGACCACATATTAAACTAGACCACTAATGTGCCATTGCGAAATCTTCCACATAAGATGAACAACGTTGATGAAACAGAAGAACAATGAATCGTTCCATTTCCAAAATGTAGATTATCTTTATTTTTTTGAAATATTCTCGATAGCTTCAATTTTTTGTAAGCTTTCCGAATCTGTACAGTCGCCATCGGATATATTGGAGCGGCCATGGTGGTCATAAATATCTGAACAACGCCTCTATTGTTAAGGCGATAAAGTGCATTTTGAGGTATTTTAGTACCCTGACTGCTTCGATATATTTGGCGACTTTACCTCACACATGCGCCAAATGCTCGTACTTTATATGTATTTCTATTCAGAGGTCACGAACATGTCAGGAATATTTTAAGAACAACTTACGCCATCCATTTGAAGTAGTTATCAACAAGGTTAAATCGGACACATCGCAAGTGTGAAGATGCTTGCGGCATCTAGTTCTCATGGTCTGTGATGTCAACTAAGTATAATATTATTTAACCAAGTATTTGTAAGCAAAGCGTTCGTGTCACAATGGTAACAATTGTGTCAATTGGATAATTTGTGTGGATTGTGTGATTTGGATTTCTTCCGTGGTATTAAGGTCGCAAAATTGAGTCAGACTCAGACCTCGAACCTAAGCTTAAGAAATGGACTTCAACCAAAAAGTGAGGCCGAAAACAGTCAAACAGGGGTTACAAGGAGACCCTCTTGACCGAATGTAAAAGATAAAAAAGATAAGATAAAAGATATTTATTCTTCAATTTAGGCACATTACAATGCACTTATGAACGTCAGAGAGAAAAAGAAACTACCACCGGTTCTAACCCTACACCTCTGACCCGAGAAGTATTACTTATTACCGGCAAGAAACTCGGCGGGACTTATTTTTTCAAAACAGTACTACTAATACATTAAAGATACTATATATATGTACGAGTAATAACCATATATTCAGAGCAATGACGCGAGTTTCAATGTCCGCTAGGCAACCGGATGGCTCCACAACACAGGGAGCTTAAATACCGCGAGCCACCCGGTTACGCGCCATTGCTGTAAATAATACAATATTACCAATATGATAATAAATCAATATGACATTGAGTGAAATATCGCCACCTACTTTGAGCGCACTCCTCCAGCAATGTACAAATTGTACAAGTTGCAGGACATTCTCAAAAACTCAGTAACATTCTCGGAAATTTCCGGAAGATTACACGAGAATTTAAATTAAATTTCCAGTGAGAACATCCCCCATGGGATCATCAAAAAACCGGCCAAAAGCATGTCGGGCCATGCTCAGTGTAGGGTTCCGTAAACTGAGACCATTAATTCAAAAGGTCGTTTCTTACGGGAAATTTGGCGGCGCTTACGTCATTTTTACTTACGTCCTTTCACTATGGGTTTTTGAATGATAACTCAAAAACGGCCCAACCGATTTATTTCAATGTAGTTTTCATTGAAGGTACTTATTAGGCCTCAGTTTCATGATTTTTTTCAAAATTGTAGGACCCACTATTCAAAAGTTAGATGGGGGGGGGGACGCCCTGTTTTAAACTTTCGGAGCTATTATTTCCGAGAGTATTAGTTTTATCCAAAAACTGTCTTACAAGACCCTAATTCTTTTTGAAAGACCTTTCCAACGATACCTCACACAACTTGGTTGAAACGAAAAAAAATTTCGCCCCCCACTTCACGTGTACGGGAGGTACCCTAACAAAATATATTTTTCGCGTTTTTATTCTACCGTTTTGTCGGCTTGGTGAATGCACATATTCAAACCAAATATCAGCTTTATAGTTCTAACGGTCACTGAGCTAGACCGCGGACAGACGGACGGACGGACGGACATGGCGAAACTATAAGGGTTCCGTTTTTGCCATTTTGGCTACGGAACCCTAAAAATGATTATTAGTATTATTTTTATAAACTCGTGAATGAGACAGTCATTTAAAATAATTGATAACGGCGGTGTCCAGCGACTTCCTGAATAATTGTTATTGTTCGTAAAATTTAAGTTCTGAGAACATCCCGTATGGATAATTTCGCAACTTTGGGAATCTCCTTGGTGAATTGCTATACCTACATACAGAGTTGTTCTTGGTTCATGTTAAGAGGCTGACAACACCCGATGACCTTCAAATTGACTTTACTTAAACAGTCATATAGCTATAACTACTTGTTTTGGAAAAGTAAAAAAAAAATATATGTTAATATTCATTATATTTAAAGGAACTTCGTTAATTCCAATACATGATTAGACGAAATCGGCTCGATAGAAAATAAGTCCAAAGTTACATCTTAAAATTAGCTTTAAATAATTGCACGTCTTTAGTTTCTTGGCTTATACGTCTGTAATTAAGGAAAAAAATCCACAACACTAATACTAAAAACTTGGTTGCCTTATATTTCTCAATTAATGCATAGTTTTTTTTATTCATCATTTTGCAAAATTTGCAATGAGCTCCCATACTAA
Source organism: Pammene fasciana (assembly GCA_911728535.1). Taxonomy (NCBI): domain Eukaryota; kingdom Metazoa; phylum Arthropoda; class Insecta; order Lepidoptera; family Tortricidae; genus Pammene; species Pammene fasciana. The sequence goes on from OU452280.1 coordinate 665,984, forward strand.
TCGTAACGCAGTGTTTCTCTTTCACTCGCGCTGAAAAAGATAGGGAGGGAATTTAGCTCTTATCATCCTCTTAAGGGCTCGGCTTAAAGCGGTATTAGACATTGCAACCTGCAGGGCCCAATCTGTCATGTTGGAAGGTGTAATTAAAGGTAGGGCCTGTAGGGAGCTGAAGGAGGGGAAGGGAGAGGCAGGGTACACAACAGATTGGGCCCTGCAGGTTGCAATGTGTAATAGCCGTTTTAGAAATACCCTTTCCTCAGGAAAACCCTCAATGCCACATAATGAAGCGGCCATTAGTTCCTACGGCATTGTGCTAAGGACACTCCCACGCATGCGCAGCGCAATGAAGACGAAATGTGTGAATGCGGCTTTGACAGTTGTCAAACTGTTGGTATTTGTAACCCTTTGGCCTTTGGCCCAGTAATATATTTAAGGCTTCAATGGACAGACTTTGTTGAAGTTTATTCGAATAAAACGAGGATTAAGACCCAGTACAGTTTGAACACTTACGAAGAATGAGCTCATCGTAATACCTAAGTGTCTTTAGTCATTAGCCTTATAGTATTTAGGTCCGTACTTCTAATTGCTTGACTAAACATAGATTCTCATTTATCAGTATTTTTTTCTTGACTATTATTTATAGGTTTTTAGCTAATTGGTCTTAAAGTCGAACTTGAGACTGAGTTTTTCAACACGATGCTCGTTTCTGAGATGCAAATTGAATTGATTGAGTTTATATAAACTTAAGTATTGCTTTATATGCTTTATATACCTTGTGAAACATATTTCAATAACTTGTGAGTATTTAAGCCCCTATATGGAATTTAAGACTAGAAATAACTAAGTATGCTTAACGATCATTATTTGCCTCAAAAGATCCCAGTAACTTTTACACAAATGGTTAATAAGAATGCTTTCGATAAAATTAAGACAGACCAATTCTTTAGAGAGAATACTTAATACTCTTGAAGAGAAGACTCTCTCTCTCTCTTGAGTCTCTTGTTCTTAGTTGTCTGGAAGAGATCGCTTTTTTAGCGATAATACCGCCTGTTGTTTGCCTCTTTTTTGTTAATTATATCTTTTTCTATGTGTTGTAATTTTTGAGGTGTGCAATAAAGCATTTATTCATTCATTCATTCTTTATCAGATAACAGTGGAAGCTGTAGTAACATATTAAAAGATTCTATGATGTTTTTTTTTCCGTAGCCTATACTGTGTCCCACTGCTGGGCAAAGGCCTCCCCTCGCTTCCGCCACTCGTCACGGCCTAGTGCATACTCTCGCTACTCGCTACAAAATGCCTCCAGATCGGCCCGCCATCTCCTTTTTGGTCTGCCTCTGCCCCGACCGATTTAAATGTTTTTTAATTCCTAATATTTTATTTTCTGTTCCATCTTTGGGAACATCCTTTAAATCTTATTTCAGTTAATGAGTTTTTTCCGTTGCCAATCTGAATTCAGTCGTCACGGTTATTAACCACAAGATTAACTTTTAATTGATAATTTAATACCTTAAGATGCTATTTGTATGCATAATCCGTCATTTATGAGACAATGGTTCTGGAAAACCATGAGATCATGATGTCAGCACTGTCTTAAAACTTGTTATCAGTTTAATTAAAATAGTTTTTATCGGTATCTCTGGGAACAGAAAACAAACAAAATTGTACAGCCAAGCCATTACTTAGGTTAGAATTACAATTTACATTTGCATTGAAGATGAATTGACCAAACATTTACATTGCCAAGAATGAGGTATTTTTAGTAGTTGTTTTTATTTCCAGCAATGGACTAAAGCAGATATAACAGATAAGCTAAACGATATTGGGTAGCCCTTATAACGAAATAATATTTAAACTTCTTTTGCATGTTCTGTTGCAATTATGAATATTTATAACATATGAATATTTCCGCCTTTTCTGCTGGCATAGAATATCTAACAGGTGTGAAATAAATTTATACTCGTATCGTATTGCATAACTGCTGCTGATATTTGACTTTGACAGTGAGTTGTTTTCATAATTAGGTAAGGTTACAGGCTCACTCTCAAGTAGGAGCGAGTTTGAGACCGAAAACGGTAGGCATTATATACCCAATATACCCATATAAAGGACAATTTTCCGGTGCTACAAGTCAACCATTTTCAAAGTCTGACCACGATCGTCAGTACACTTAAGTACTATTGTTGTTAATGATAGTCATCTCTTATAACATGACTCACGCCGTGTCACATTAATTGCTATCTTGACTCACTGTAATCAAAACAACTTAATCATTGAAAAAATACATAATTGCGTTGTTGCAAGTGCTTCCATCTTGCTATGATTCATTTTTATTTTTTTGTGCATATGCTTTGAAATCACTTGTTAGGACAGTCATTATAATTAATCATAAAAGTGTTCTTGGATGCTCAATGACAATTAGGAAATTTTTAGTATTTACTTCATAAACCTTCCAAAGAAGCGCAAATGATCCAAGATACCACAAGTTTACTTAATAAAATTTTACAAATTAGTATTATAATTAGGTACACTGGTCGAGATAGAGACGTATAGAATGGATACTAACATAACGCCTGTCTGCTTTGCCTTAAGGTTGACTGGTAGAGAATGCCTCTTGGCATTAAGTTCGCCTTTTGTACTATAAAATTTCCTTTTGTGCAATAAAGATTAAATAAATAAATAAGGAAAAGTTACAGACAGACCGAAAAAATTAAAAGAACGCCATATATTGAGTTAAATTAAAACCCATAAAAAAACTATCACTGGACTATTAACTTTTGCCGAAAACCTCATGCAATCCGGACAAGCCGTTTTGTAGATAACTGTTTTTTTTTTTGTTATGCACTATACAACCTTTCACCCTACATGATATATCATCTCCGTTCCGATGGAAGACAAAACAGGATGATATTTTACTAAACTATGTATTTAATTATGTAAAGCGTTACACCAATACGTTGCTGTACAGTGTACAGTCACCTGAAAAAGTATCTTCCTCAACTCGGGCCGAAAAAAAATGACACAATCTTATTAGTAGCGCCATAAGAACGTATCACATACTATTGCGGCATCGTGGGGAAGATACTTTTACAAGTGACTGTACGTCTTATAAATTACTTTTTTAGTAATACCTGTTCTTAATATCCAGCCAAGGTCTAAACAGTAGAGGTTAACTTCAGACACCTGATGTTTTCAACAGCTCTATTTACAAGTTTCTAAATCTACCTACGCTACTTAACTCCTCAACAATATCATGCAAATTTTCCTTACCTCCATATTGAGATGTCATACCGCCATTTTTGGAAGGATTTTGTCACGGTCCTAACTGAATGACACGTACGTTGACAGTCAAGTATTCGTCACGGTCAAACATTGTTAGCGTGACCGTGACATCGTAGTTGATATCATGTTTTTATTGTAAAATTGTAACGCTGTGATGCAAAAAACCTTCTAAGTTAATGTTATAGACGTAAAGGGCAAGCAAATGCGATGGCTCTAACCCTTTTTCTGCTAATAAATATATTATGATTATGACATTAAAATCCTCACTTACTTACCGGTGACGTAATTAATGTAATTATTCAAATGATACAGAGCGAAGAAGCTGAGTACCTAATTAATACTGTGATAAGTAGAAAATATTAAACCGTTATTCCCAAGATGCGTTTGTTTTATGAGAAGTGTCGTTAAAATAAAATATCAGTAGATTTAAATATAAAGGGAGATTTTATAAAAACATGATTTATTTTGCTCTGAACTTACACCTTTTTTGGGAAATACATTTACCGTTTAAAAACTTAACCTCAGTTATATTTCCTTGCACTCCTATTATAAAGAAGAAGGCTCAGTTTCTCCTCTGGGTTGGAAGGTCAGATGGCAGCCGATGTCGTAAAAACTAGTGCCTACACCAATGTCATGGGATTAGGTTGCCGAGTAGTTTGCAATATATTCTGCTTACATATTTTTTATTTATGTACCAATCTCACGGGAGTTTTCAACTAACACGACTATTTACATGCAAGTTTCTTACAAACCTCTTCTTCCTTTTCCAGTTGGACGCCCAACAACGCTACACGCTCTTCCAACGAGGCCTCTGGGAGACGGCTCAACAAATCCCAAGAGGGGCCATCAGAGACTTCCCGACGTACAGGCAGTTGCGACTACTGTCCATCATTGGACCGGCCGCGTTGCCACCAGATCAGCTAGATAGGGTAAGTCATAAAATGATGAGTTGTTTTTTTTAATCTTTGTTTATAATATGAAGGTGCAAATGGTTGCTTTACGGCATACACTACCAGTGCACCATCGGGCTAAGCTAAACAGAAACTAATGATAGGTAGGAGTAGGATTAAAAAGCGGAGATATCGTAAAAAACCTAATCACATTATTAAATATAATAATTATCAATACAGTACATAAATACATATTTTATGAGATAATATAATAAATAACATAATATTGTACCCATGCATGTAAGATCATCATGCAGATACTAACCTTCAAGTGCATCAGAGAAGCTTCGGATAATTTTCGCTTGAAGGAACATTTGCTATTTCGTTCTTAAGTAGGGTTTTCACTGTAAAAATACCTTTAGAAATTATAAGTATAAATAAGATTACACATGAGTAGGGGTTGATGAATAGGTTTGCTTCTCCTAGACTACTTATGAATCCTAGCTTTGGGAGACGTGATCGAAAAGATTTCTCCACTTGTTGAGCTCCACTTGTGATCTCAATTTGTCATTTAATTTAAATTAAACTTATTATTATTTCCAGTACAACCGCCTGATCAACGATATGCTGGCAGTCTACAATAACGCCGAAATCTGCGCATACAACGAACCCTTCAAATGCGGCCTCCACCTCCAACCAGACCTTCAACACATCATGTCGCACTCCAGGGATTGGGATGAGCTGCAACATGTCTGGACTGAGTGGAGAAGAAACACTGGACGGAGAATTAGGGACCTTTATGAGCAGTTGGTTGAGCTGACGAATCATGCTGCTAGGCTTAACAGTAAGTTTCTCTCTCTATTCGTAATCTTAAGGTCTATCCCGGCTAGGCCGTTGTATCTTCAGCTGCTTCGGAGTGCAATTTCTCTCCTTTATTTCGTCCTGTTAAGATCAACCATTATTACGAGGCCATTGGCATGCATGTCATCTTGGATGAGACTTACCGTATAACCATCTGTCTAGTCATTAATCAAGGGTCTGTGGCTATCTCTAACCAGTCACACATTATGTCACACTCGAAAGATTGGGGCGAGTTGCAACATGTTTGGTTACACTGGAGGAGAAACATAGGATTAAGGATTAGGGATTTATACGAGCAGTTGTTGCTACCAGATTTAACAGTGAGTTTCTCTCTTTGTTTGTAATCTTAAGGTTTATCCCGGTTGAGGTAGAGTCTGTCCGGAATGTCACGACTCTATACCAAGGCGTAAAGTTTTGTCACATTAACTGTATACATATTTTAAGTTTTACATTAGGTAATACTTTCTGGTAAATTCTTAAGTAACAGTAACATCATATGTTATTTGTCTTTGATAGTTTTGGTTCGCCAGCACTACTACTTTGATGATGATATATTTTCTTTTCGTTTCCAGATTTCACTGACGCCTCGGCCTACTGGATGTTCCCTTACGAGTCCCAGAATATGAGACAGGAAGTTGATGACGTTTGGGAACAGGTAAGAAATCCTGTATTTAAGACTTAAAAGTTTTCTTGCCGAACAAAGTAATGGGTCTTAGGTTCCAAATGCCTACCTAAACCTATGTATAGTACCTACGAAAACAGCTCTACCAGAGGCCCTACTAATCTATTTATGTCGCAAAAAAATCTCCTTAGAAGATATTCTTAGGCTTCTGTTATTATTATCATATTTCAATAGTTGTAAGGACTGCATATCCTTTTTCGTAGGGATCGTTTTTTTGTACTACTTTGCAATTCTTTGACTTTCCAGATTAAACCCCTTTACGAAGTGCTCCACGCCTACGTCCGCCGTCGCCTCCGCGAGGCCTACGGCCCCGAACGTATCTCCCGCTCGGCCCCCATCCCAGCTCACATCCTCGGTGACATGTGGGGACAGAGCTGGGCTGGCATCGTCCCATTTACACTGCCGTATCCTGGGAAGAATCTGTTCGATGTTTCAGCCGAGATGAATCAACAGGTAAGCCTTCACGAGGCCTATAGCTCTGAATGCATCTCTCATTCGGCTCCTATCTCTTCTCTCATCCTTGGTGACATAGAGACAGAATTAGGCTAGCATTGTTCCGTCCACACTGCCGTTATCCTAGGAAGAAGCTGCTTGATGTTTCCGCTGAGTTGAATCAACAAGTAAGTCGCCTTTGCGAAGCCTACTGCCTCAAACATTTATTCCATTTGGCCGCCATTCCAGCCCCCAATCTTAGGGACAGATCTGGGCTGACATTGTTCCGTGCACACTGCTGTATCCTGAGAAGGACCTCCTTGATATTTCAGCTGAGATGATCGGTAGCCGTACTGTAAAGGGAAAATTTTTACTTACCTTCCCGGATGCATGATGCATGTCAAGCCCGAACCCACTTCAGCTTGACATGAATCCCGAATTTGTTGCCCAAGGGCACTTCCATTAAATTCATACCCTACCCTTTTAAACACATATTTCGAATTAATTTCAGGGCTACACTCCACTAACCATGTTCCAACTGGCCGAAGAATTCTTCGTGTCCATGAACATGTCAGCCATGCCTCCAGACTTCTGGCCTCTGAGCGTGATCGAGCAGCCCCCAGACCGCCATATCCACTGCCAGCCTTCTGCTTGGGACTTCTGTAATCGTCAGGACTACCGGTATGTGCCTTTATATTGATTTTTGTTTGGGGTTGCTATCTTGTTTTGAAAAACAAGATTTATTAATGCCTATAAAAGGTGATCCTGGTCGGAAAAGTGGAAATACAGCCATGCTTAGTATATTTCAGTTCAATTCGACAACGAAATGTGCTTATGAATCAATAACAACAACAAATATTATGCAAAGTGAGGCTAAATAAAAATTTGCTAAATGCAGGTACAAATAATTTAAGAATACACCAGATCTAAGAATTGCTGAGAGATAACTGCATGAGCTGACTCCGGTATAACTTGACATACCTAAAAAGACTACTAAACTACGGGCAGACGATTCTGTTCAGTCAGCAGCAGAAGTTGCTATGCTGGCAGGATATTCAAAATGACTTATACACGCTCTTATTCTCCTAACAATAAAGTCGTGTCCAGCTCATTTTGAACACCCATACCCGCTTAGCTACTTTTGTTTCGCAACTTGTGGTTACGTATATTAACAAGCTGACTGCATTTTCCAGCATCAAAATGTGCACCCACGTGGACATGAAAGACCTGATCACAGCTCACCACGAGATGGCGCATATCCAGTACTTCCTGGCCTACAGGAACCAGCCCAAGGTGTTCAGGGACGGAGCTAACCCAGGTTAGTGATAGTTTATGATATTGTTGAAATCACCAAGCTTGATGTTTAAGAGTTTATCGTTTCGTTCACACATCTATTAAACTAACATTCGACGAGTCTAACGTGAATTTAATTAATTTAAGTACCTTGAGTTGCGACGTTTCGACACCGTTTTACAAAGAAACCTAGAAATCCTTAAAAAAATTGGGTTCCCAAAAATAAAGACGATATGTGATCGGCCGAAATGTATAGTCACCGGCAAAAGTATCTTCCTACATGAAGGCCGCAAAAATATGTGACACGCTCATATGGCCCCACAAATAAGAGCGTGTCACATATTTCTGCGGCCTTCGTGTAGGAAGATACTTTTGCTGGAGACTGTACCTACTTGGTATTGGTAAAAACATAACTCCTAGTCACATATTTACTGCGGCTTCGGTCAGCGCATGGGTACGTCACATTGCTAAGATATATTGCTCAGGCTACATTCAGGTTAAATAAGTTTAAATGAAGCTAAAACTCAAACGTCAACATCTTTTAATTTCACATTCAACATATTTGCAGTAACACTCCCATTGCCACGATCACTCCAACTCCGATAACTTGTTTAGGCCCATGGTTACACAGGTCGGTGTCGCACGAGCAATAAGTCACGAAGAGATCTCCGTTGCCAGCTCTGCGTTGGCAGTTTTTCTCGTCTGGCCCGTCTTCGAGGTAGCCGCACGTACGGACTATGCGCGTTTTGCCGTATACTGTAACCAAAATAAATTAAATATTAACTAAAACAAACCGTCATTACAGTCATTTCTTTAGGCCTATGAAATGATATACACAATACTATAATGATATTAATTATACTCCAGAACTCAGCATGAAAATGAGAGGGCAAGGCTCATAAAGAACTACCTATTATGATGTTTTAGTACATTCGATATAATTTGACTCAGAACCTCTTTTCTGTTGTGGGGTATTTTCACTAAGTTGACGAGTTTAGCGGCCAATTTTTCTGAATATAATAAGTACTGACTTTTTAATCAGAATCAGCAATTTAATATCTCGTTATCATTAATTATAATTAATTAATTAATTATAATCTTAAATATACCAGCAAAAATTCGGTTTAGAGGCGTGAAAATGTCTAGGAGGGTAACGCAAACAGCAAATTATAAAAGAAGATATTGACCATATTCGATAAAGAGGGTTGAATGGCAAACGCGCAGTCAAATACCCATTACCTTAACACACGGACTGGCTGCGTTTCCACCAGTGATGAGCGAGGATGTATTGCGACAATGTGTTTTTGAAAACCAATAGAATCATTTTATTTGTTTATCGTCGCACAACGCAGCTCTAGGCGTGGTTCTTAACAAACACATCCCTCGCAATGCATCCTCGCTCATCTCTGGTGGAAATGCAGACTTATGTCCGGTTTAGAGACGTTTGAATGGTGAGGAGGGTCACGTAGCAAGCAATGGTATAGCCAAGGACTTTCATTGTACATTATGTAAAGTGAACCCTAAAGGGCTCAACAATAAAAGTCCTTGACCATATCCATCAAGACTCAAGACGATTGTACTCCTCAGAATAATAGAGTAAACTAGATAGGTACACAGTACTCACTGTCCATCTTAATAGCCCGGCAAATGCTCGATTCAGAGACGTTCAAATGGTCAGGAGGGTCACGTAGCGAACAGTTGACCACACCGAGGCTGAAAGGGTCAAACTCCTCGCCGCATCGAGGGTCGAAAGCACTGTTGCAGTCGTAGCAGAAAATGGAAGATGCTGGGAATTGAAAAATATATTTATTAAATGAATCATGATTTTGATCTGTTTCTTTATGGTGGTTTATACGTCATCTGGCAAGTGGGAATTGGAACCGGTAAATATTTAGTGTTAAATTTACCGGTTTAACGATAATTTCTTTATTGGTTTGCATTCTCTTATAACATCGTTCGATCGTATTATAAATGTTCATTTGGAGCATTTTTTATGATTTTTAATTCCCAATTTTCATCAAAATTAATAAAGAATAATAAAATATATAGGTAATAAATATTATGGGACAATGTTTATTACATAAATTGACCTAAGTTTAGTGTTATTAAGTACAATTACTTCAGCTAAACATTTTTCACCAATTCACATTATAGGTGTCATGGGAAATATGTTTACTAAATTAAAAACAATATAGGACTACTGATGACTTTTAAGCGAAATAATATATACATTATTTCACGTAACGTATCATTGGACTAGTGTAGTGTTAATTGAGCCAAGTTCAACGGCGCATGTCGATATTCCGAGACTATAGTATGGCTTCGTTCGGGTCACATACATATCCGGTAGCTCGGTGACCTGATATTGGTTAGGAAGTTTTTGATTCACAGTGTCCACTAATTATACGTATATCATCAACAGCGACTATTTTCTGCTTGAGGTAGACTAGATACCTATAACGTGTTCAACGTGTTCATGTCGGCATAGGGTTATTTGACCCCACGTTATTTTCTTACTGTTTTAGTTTAGTTTTACTAATTATTCAGTCAGCTAATAGAAATTGCCATCTAGCTTGATATTTCGTGTATTTAACTAATTATAATTGAATCCTGTAATAATCTCTTTGGGCTTTACGGATATAATCTATCAAGATTTAAGTACTTAGGTAATATAATCAATTAACAAGTAAAGAAGGAACATTCGTTGTGTCATGAAACCATTTTTTTTCAAGAAAACTATTTAATCTCAATTTAAATAAAGCTACATGTAGCCAAAGATAAAAAAGGCACGGGTATTTTTTTTAGTTCGTCAGTTGAGTGAGTGTAAAAAAAAATCAATAGGTAGTTATAATTCTGACTGGATGTCAAGGTAATAAGACCAAACAATAGTACATAGTCGCAACATGGCCTATAAATATAGGTATTTGGCTTATTACGCATTGAATGTCTCATTTACACTTTGATTTGATTATTGCGTTTAGATTTCTTAATAATAAGTAGCGGTAATCGAAAACTAATATGCACTATCTATGTTACGCAAGAAAACTTTTCAAAGTCATAGGTACATGGTTTTTTTTACAATGATTGATTTGACTTTGAATTGGTACATACATTTTTTTGTTTCAATGTCTAGATCAATTCAGTTTTTTGAGGATCCAACTTTTAAGCTTAGTTTATGATATAAGTATAAAAGTGCGCCAAAACGTATTACACTAAATATATATGTATTATTAAATTAGATAAGTACTATTTAGACATTTTATTTTTGTTAATTTAAGGAATAGCAACATCCCTTTTAATTTCTTTGTAAAGGAAAACTTAAAAGTCATCCACATAAGGGTGTTTTTAATGTTATGTATTTTTTCATTTCGTTGCCAGACCTAGGTTCTTGACAATATGCCACTTACCATACTGAACACAACTGACGATAGCCACTAATATTACTCCAGCACTAAAAGCAGACGCCATGTTCTAGCCTTGCCCCACTGTCAGTAGACGGCGGTTTGAATTAGGTTGAGACGGACAGGGCTAACCTAATTAGTGGGTAATAGTTACCCAGTGTGAGCGTAGCTGGGCGATCGCTCATACCTGTTTTACGAAAAAAACGCTCGGATCGATATCGCTCAGATTTTGACGCTATCGGCAGCTAGCGTGTTAAACAAATGTATGACTCCCTTGAAACGTTCATGAAAATAATTTTAAACAAAAAAAGAACCGACTTCCAAGAGGAAATTACGGAGTTGCTGTAAAAAAAACTGAAATATAGGTGTGCCAATAATAGTTGAAGAATTCCCTCGGTTTCTTCAGGATCCCATCATCAGATCCGGACCTGGTGACAGTGGGACTAACTGTGAAGTAGACTCTTTTCAACAAAAATAGAATTTTCCAAATCTGTCGAAATAATCAGTGAACGTATGTTATGTATGGTGAACGCATTATAAAAAAATCCAATGAATAGGGGATATTACTGCAATGTTCTGCCACCAGAGTGCAGCACTAACACATCGGTAAACCATAGAGTTCTTAATACATACTAGGCCTTTTTTACAAGTTTTCATAGATAATTTATAACGAATAAATATGTCATTTGCGGTCATGCGGTTTGTTTACAGAGGGCCTACCGTGAAACGAAAGAATCGAAATTTTGACTTTTGCCTCTTTATCGCTCTAATATGTAAGAGTGACAGAGAACCAGGTAACGAAACTTTTATTTTCGTGTTTCGCGGTAGGCCCTCTTGTTGTGCTAGTGCCGCCCCCTACGCAGAGTTTTGCGTACTATTCCCTATTGAGAACTTGTTGTGAGAAAATGTTGAAGTCGGTTGAAAACGCTCCCATTTGCAGCAGGCGTCAATGAAGTCGTATAGTAATCGCACCGCATGCTATGCACAATTTTATGCGTAACTCTGACGTGACTACGAAGTATGAGCTGTGAAATGCCTCGCTCGGCATATTATTTATTCAGCGCTTGAAACACCTAAGCGCTAGAACGTTGGATAATCTAGATTCTTACATATATAATATACCAACGTACGTAACATAGGCTTTAGGTAATTCTCTCAGGTTTATTGTAAGTTATAAAAGATGGCGCTACCGTTCCTGATGCGACACGATTGGGCGAAACGGGTCGATAGGAATTAGGTTGCGTTTATTTTGTTTTTAATAATATCATGGACTTAAATATATAGTAGACGGCCATAGTCTAAGAACTTTTTGAGGCTCCAAATATTTAGCACCATCTAGTTCAGAGCCACCTATTTAAATAGAGCCAATATGTATGAGATAAAATCAGCGCCACCTAGTAACGACTAGTGTACTACTAGTACGTTATTTGTTACTAGGTGGCGCTGATTTTATCTCATACATATTGGCTCTGTTTAGGTGGCTCTGAACTAGATGGCGCTAAATATTTGGAGTCTCAAAAAGTTCTTAGACTATGGCCGTCTACTATATAGTTAAAATAACCCGTTTCTGTCCAACTGGTTGCCAGTGAAGAAAAAAGTTGTTCTATATTTTGTTAGCAACAATAGCAACACATTTGTAAAAAAAAATACAAAACTATTTATCCTGAAAAAAAAAGCGATTATTGTATTCCATTCTATTTTCGCATCCCTAGATCGTAAAGACATATTTGTCTGCGATAATTTGGCTAGGGTTTGTTTTACTTCAAGTATAGACAAAAAGAATCATACTGTCTCTTTCTTACGCTAGTACCCTCGCTACTAAAAAGGGGATGAGTATAGCTTTTATTACTTCCACTGTTACTGCACTTATTGGTTTGCCAGACTATAGTACTCAGCATAGTGTTGTCCTCTCACATGAAACAGTTGCGACACGTGGACGTGCGTATTAGGAAACTGAGGCAGTATGCGGCTATTTCGTGTTGCAGCGTTCACTAAATTGCAGTGCAGCTTTTTGGTTAGACGCGCGGTTAGATGAATGAAACAGGAGTGACAATGTCTTTACAAATTAAGGTTTCCAGAGGCCAGATCTGGCCTCGGACACCGGAGGACTTCGTCACTTTTTCTGAAGTATATGACATCTATTTCAGTTTATAATTTATATATAGTAGTGTAACTACTAAAAAAATTGCAAATCAAAAAATATTCAACAAAATAATTTGATTTGCTTTAAGATTCGGAAATTAAAGTTTGTTATTATGTAAAATAAATACAAACTTTGAAAGCATTGAAACAATAATCAACCCAGCAGGACTTGAACCTGCATCGATACGCCTTTACAAATTATTATTCAGGTTACTATACTAGTGTCACGGTGTCACCTATTTGTCAGTAACACTACACAACAGCTCTCAGTTTTGTACATTTTGTTCAGTACGGTGACGTCCCTTTTGGTTCAAATTCCACAGCGCCATAAATTGAACCGATTCACTATATCCATAGCCCAAGAACAAAACGTTTTTGATAACGCACAATTAATTACTAACATAAAATGAATATCGACGCACTCCAATCAGTCAGTCGCAGTATAGAAAGTTCACGGAAATTAATACTAACGATTACGATAACGTTACACAACCCGCGCATCTCGGCGCGCGCGCCGCCCGTAGACCTACAGTACTGGAAGTGACTTTACGAATTCATTTCATTTTTGATTTCATTTCGATATCAATTACAGCAAGATCTTTTTAATACAAAATGGACATGTAAGATAATAATAGATTTATCAATAAATATATGACTGATTGACGATGAAGGTATTGGGTAATTTGGTTGGGCTGAGATGGTTCGGCCCAAATTATCACTGTATATGCCGTTGTCCAACAATCTTAACTGATGAAGCTTAATTTCTTGTTGTGAGTTAGTTATCAAGTTAATGTCAAACAAATATTAAAAGCGGTCGCTTCACGGTAATATGATACAATAAAAGTTAAAGTGAGTATTGATGCTCTGAATCACAAGTAATTGTCACCAAACGGTGTCCTTTCATCACAAGAGAAAATCATATGAATAAGAAATCTGTCACAAATCATAATTTTGGAGTTAGAATAATAATAATGCTAATGTCTGAGTATGAAAATTTATGTTTCATACATCACACATTAGCATATTACATTGTAATTGTTGTGTCATTCGTCTCTCGCTATGTTTTTTGGTACAATACTACCAATTATGTTTTATTAATACTATTACTAAATTATACTAAAGAAATTGCAGGGGAAACTGTCGAAAAGCAAAAAAACTTCGTAATGAAGACAAACCCCTAACCAGGCGACAGAAGGTAATATAGGAACTCACTTCGCTACGCTTGCTCGTTCGATTTCGCTGTCACTTCCAGTGTATCTTTAGCTACGGCGAAAGCGGTCAAGTTCAGGGCGCACGCGCAACTCCACTTAACGTGCCACTTTGAACCGTGTTCTGTGTTCTGATTCTGACACAATGTTAATGGGCCCGATTTTACCGTTTTATAAAACACTATATTTTTTATGGCTTTGGCTTTTAACCCATGAAATACTTGTTATTTACCGTGACGTGCCTTGTTATTGACGGACCATGTAGACAAGGCCATCCATGGTTGCCATTTTATCGCCTGTCGCGTCATGCGTTTCGCACTTACATATTTGTTAGAACGTGACAGATATGGTGACAGGCGATAAAAACCGGACAATATTACGCTAGCAGGGATCGTCAACATTTTAGCAGCCAAGGGCACATAGTTACCTAATGAAATTGACACGGGCCGCACTTCTTTGAACATTTACCAAAAGGTACAACATTGTCGGTCGTCAATAACAACGACTTGTAATAGGAGGCTTGCAGGCCGCCTGTTGCCAACCCCTGATGTAGACAATCTAATAAGAAAAATGTTAAGATGATTTCTTATTTATATATGTAAACGTCCTAGTGCTCAGCACGCTAATGCCGAAATAGTTGACACTCTGCTGTTATTTTTATTGCAAATTATTTAGGTTTGAAGACCGAGACAGACGCTAGGAGGATGATGACAACCGATACTTACTACTTAAGGCCTCTACAAACGTAAGCGACTAGTCACCTGCGATTTTGAATACATTGCGGTTTAACATAATAAAATAACACGGTTACACTCACGGCACTTTAGTCACGGCCGGTTCAAGTAGCACTCCTAGTGCTTGAAGATGGAGACCTAGGCTCTCCGAAACATGTCGCGGGACGTGACTAAAGTGCCGTGAGTGTAACCGTGTTATTTTATTATGTTAACATGTCTCACGAAAGTTTCAATTCAATACATTGCGGTTTGTGATCCATCGATTGATTTCGTTGCACTGTTGCACCTATCGAGACGGCAATGTCTCGAAATCGCGCGCGAGTTTTGTATCGAAATTGCGCCGATTGTAGAGGCCATTAAGCGTTTCTCCCCACCACTAGAAAGAAAGAAAGAAAGAAAAACGTTTATTCGTGACGTAATACTTAAGCGTTATAAATGGTACACATGTACTTAATGAATGAAACTGAGAAGAATACATAGTATGTCACGAAATGGTCCCGACTCAGCGTGGTGCTAGCCTGAAGAGCCAGCGCTGGTCTTCCGTCGGGGCCACATGTGGGTGAGGTCACGGAAATAACACAATAGACCAAAACAGCAAATAATACTACAATATAAGCGTCAATAGAAGCGTCTAGGTTCACCTTTTCACCCATAAACACCCAATTACAATGCAGACCATACACAAATATAAACCCTATCGTATTATCTCAAGCACGTAAACAAAGCCAGAGAAAGTGGCGCGGAAGCGGCGCCCGCGCAGCCCGCAGTACGGAAACTAATACGGTTACTATTACACAATTCATGTCTTGAACGAGAGGACTGGTTTGCGCGGAATTTATTTATTTATCGTGACTTACAAGTCTCTTATCATGGATTATACTAAAGCGCAATAAAATCTTTAACTTAAGATTGAAGTTAACTTCCGGTGGTAGTTTCTTTTTTGTCTCCGACGTTCATAAGTACATTGTAATGTGCCTTAATTGAAGAATAAATATCTTTTATCTTTTTTATCTTCTTCAAATACTCGATGACCCTTCGGCTAAGGTTTGCGAAGTCTTCAGGTACTTAATTTGTTGACCGAGCACTCAAAAACCATGAACTTCACGTCTGCTGCGGATAATGAACGGTTTTTAATGGAAAATTCATTTGGAGGATTGATATTAACTTAGCTGCCTTTTTATAAATTTTCAGTGGTAAAGAATCATACAGCTCGCCTGATGGTGATGGTAAGCGGCTACTATACGCAACGGACGCCTGAAACTTCAGGGATACTATTTAGGGTTCCGTACCTAAAGGGTAAAAACGGGACTCTATTACCAAGACTCCGCTGTCCGTCCGTCCGTCTGTCTGTCTGACTGTTTGTCTGTCTGACTGTTTGTCTGTCTGTCTGTCCGTCTGTCACCAGGTTGTATCTCATGAACCGTGATAGTCAGACAGCCGAAGTTTTCACAGATGATATCTTTCTATTGCCGCTATAACAGGAAATAGTAAAAAACAGAATAAAATAAAAATGTAAGGGGGCTCCCATACAACAGACATGATTTTCTTGCCGTTTTTATAGGTAATGGTACGGAACCCTTCGTGCGCGAGTCCAACTCGCATTTGGCCGGTTTTTTCAAGAACTCCATACTGTAATTTCTCGACGCAGTTAATTCCACAGCCGAAGCGCGAGAAGGAGGAAACTTGTGAATTTTCTTATCATCATCATCACATTTGAATTTTAAAATTGATGTCTTTTACAGCTCAGTTAGACAGATTTTTGCCATCACTAGCAGTGCACGTAGCCCGCATCAAGGGAGATGCATTTTATTTGATGCTGGAAAACGAGTCTTATGGTTTTATTCTGGTTCTAGTTGAAGATAGCAACGTGTGCCTACGTTTAGACACTCGTGACAATGACCTTTAAATTTGCAGTTTACCCTGAAATAATGCATTGCCAGTATGAAAAAGTGATCAATTTGTATAGTGACAATCCCACCCAATCGGCATCCCATCGGTCATCATTTCTAAACATTAGTAAACTGGTTATTTTGAGCTTTATTGCAACTAAATAAGATCTATATTTGATTAGTTAAAAGTATCGCTGTTAAATAGTAGTAAAAGTGACATTTGTATGTACACATTCGCATTTGTGAAACTTAACGACTGCTTGTATCCCTACATTAAGTCAATGTCTTAATACTTATCAGTCTCAGAACTTTCACTCAGTTCTCTATTTCGATTTGAATTATTTTCAAAACGATAAAAAATGTCTGCATGATAACAAAAATAACCCTTATATTTAATTTTTATTTTGCCCCTTTCTCGAGACTCTGGTATCGTGAATTGAATTTTTGTGATGGGCTTATTCCTGGAGCCAAGCTAAGCTACTGTAAAAATACTCAAATTACTATAGGTGTGTATATAATATTTGAAGAGTAGGTATGCTCTAATTCTCCAGGATCCCATCATTAGATCCTGACCTAAATGACAATGAGATCAACTGTCATACCAAAAAATAAATCCCTAATCGTTCTAGCCATCTTCGGATAATCGGTGACCATACACAAAAAATAGGAAAAAAAAAGAAACAAAGAACCTCCTCCTATGAAATCTTGGAAAAAATACCAACAGAGTAATGAGAAGTAAACTAATTGATGCAACTAGAGTGTGACAAGCCAGTACCATGCGTTAATACAATGGCGGCAATCTTATTGTTTCATTTGTTATCTTAAAAGTTAACTTACGAAATGTTGTGGCGTAATGTCACGTTTGTTAGGTCTGTGTAATGTGTGGTCAAAGAGCTTATTATGTTGAGTGGTTTTACGGAATATAACATCTTTTAAGACTGCGTTTCCACCAGAGATGAACGAGGATGCGCTGCGAGGAATGTGTTTGTTAAGGCCGTTCCTCGATTCGGACAAGCCACGCCCATCCGTAAGAGACACGTTTATGGCTCCCGTGTACGGAAGAACGAGATGCAGCGCTCTTAAGGATCAGACTTTTTGACCAAACTACGATAAATAAGCGAATCTATAAAGTTTTGTCTAATTTTGTTTTTGTGACTTTTTAGATAAACTAGAATACCATATTTTTTACTTAGCTATATTGCTTAATGTCTCATAGTTTACGTAAGCTAAGAAAAATAAGAGAAAAAAGGACCCAACTTCGGATTTTTTTTCTATCGAGGCAACTTTCAGCAATCGTGTTTCGGCTTGTGCCATAAACAAGAGTATATAGTCTAATAATATATACTCGAAAATAAATTCAGTCCCTTTTCCCGTTTAATCAATGGAGCGTTTGAAAAAACCTATAATTTTTCAAAGTAGCCCCTTAAGCACCAATAGAATCACTTCATTTGTTCGCACAGCGCTGCTCTAGGATTGCTGCTTCTTAAAAAACACATTATTCGCAACGCATTTTCGCTCATCTGTGGAGGAAACGCAGCCTAAGTGTATTTGCCGTATGTTACAAATGTTGCCTTTAACATAAATAAACTTATTAAATATAGTATATCGTCGACCAGTGTCCATACTTCGTGGGATTGAATCATTATCTTATTTTATCCCAAAATCCGGGATACAAAATACTAGACTAACCTTCTTTTACTACCAAAGATAATGAAGCAGAGGCATAAACTCTAAGAATCTTGGTCCAAGTTTGGCAGCTATGATGACGATTATAATATATGTATTTTATTGTACCCGAGTGGTCAAACTCCTACTTCTGACAATCTCAATGCGGTGTCTATACCGCAGAATTTATGGGGCCGAACACTGCTGTTAAAGATTATATGTATTCTTTCCCGTTATTTCAATACTGAGGATCCAGAGGCGGCCTTAGGGGGCGACAAATCTGGCAATCGCCCGGGACCTCGCGCTTGCAAGGGCCACTCAACAACCCTGCAAAGGCCTCGCAGAGCAGATTTTTACAAAGGCCGCCCGGGACATCGCGAAGGTTAAGGCCGCCCCTGTGAGGATCCTACAATCAATAAATTACATAACATTGACTTCTCATTTTCTTCGCAGGTTTCCACGAAGCGATAGGCGAAGCGATCGCCCTCTCCGTCTCATCCCCCCGCCACCTAAAAACCCTGGGGCTCGTCCAACGCTCCGTGACCGACACGGCTCACGACATGAACTACCTCTTCACCCAAGCTATGGATAAGCTGGCATTCCTGCCATTTGCATTGTCAATGGATAGATGGCGCTGGGATGTGTTCACGGGAGATGTTAGGAAGGAGCAGTATAACTGTCATTGGTGGAGGCTGAGGTTAGTATCTTAAAAAGTAGTACCTAATTGTAAAAAATATTGAAAAATTACTAGGTATAGTTTGCTGTGTTGACGCAAATAGAAAACCTATTGACATAAAAAGTTACTTTATCGGTCTACCACATAATTAAATGTATAAAAGCATCTATGATTTTTATATTAAGCTTGATCGCAATCATATAGATGTTAACTTGCACTAAAATAGAAATCATCAGAATCGTTGACCAGCAATCAAACGTAATAATCACCCACGTACAGAACACAGCAATCATGAGGTATAGGCCGGTACTGGAACGTTAAATTTGGCCTTAAAAAATTATAACTCACAAGTCCGATTTTATTTTATTATCAGTAAGAGTACAATGAGCACTAACGGCGAAAATTTTTTTCTAACTGTTTTCGAGGATGCTGTAGGTATAATATAGGTATTTGTTTGCGACACTCGTAAATTCAAGATAAGATAATTCGAGTGGTATTTCTTTTCATTCGACTATCGGATTTAACTATATGAATGTACCCTGACATTTGCTAACAGATTTACCAATGGCCGTATTTATTTAAATTTAAAACAAATAAAAAAAATATACTTCCTCCAAAAGATAATTTAAGTGGTATATGTTAACTGAAATATATTAAAAACTATCGAAGGCGAGTAATAGATTTGATTTATAACACATTATTCAATAGATTATTTTTTAATGAACAATTTAATTTTTAAAGCGTTCTAATAGCTATATAAGAAATCTCCGAAATTTTCAAGTGGGCGCATTCTGTTCATTATCTTTATACTAAAACTTGCATCAAAATTCTAACGATTTTATCAATCGCTCGAAGTTTTCTGAACTTATCAGTTCTAAACATAATCCAAACGCGCGGAGATTAAAGCGGGAGTCTATCGCGTCATGGCATGGCGCTAGCGGCGGGGCCAATCACGACGCGCCGGGCGCTGTTGCCTGACCGCTGCGCGCCGTTGCCTGTCTGCTGTTTCCATGGTAACCCAGTAGGCACGCGAATATTGTATCTTTACGTTTGGTCCACAGAGTGAATAATATGACTGCCTAATGCGAAGCTTGGTTTGATAATGATTACTATAAAGTGCGATGTTTTTTTTTTGTTGAGAGCATGCCCCTCTATGGTGCGAATGAATGAAAAAGCGGACATTCCTACTTTTTCACTTCTCATGCTCTAAAAGTCTGTCGTACATTTAAGCTTTAGTGCTAATATGTATACATAATTTCACTTCTCATAGTTCTTATTGTTATGTCCTTTAAGTCTAATTTCGTAAAGTCTGTATAGTATGTATGACTATGGTCTAAAACCCATATTACCACAAGAACAATTTTTCCTCACTTGGTTCGGGAAAATAACCACCTAGTGGTAATATGGCTTACTTTAGACCCTTGTCAAACAATCTACTATTTTCCGAAAAATGTATTTTTTTAATGAAATGAAATGTTTATTTGTATAACACAGGTGGTACAAATAGGGTCTTAATTTACAAAGGTGCTCTGTGTTTTGCCTATTGGCATACAAAATTATTGTTGTATTGTTCCATATTCGGTAGGAAATAGAAATAGTATGGAGGCAATCGGCCTGTTTGGAGAAAAGTCGTCGACATCTCTTCTAAATACCTAAAACTGGTATACATGTGTTCCCCGTGGTCTTCAGAATACGAATTGACTGGTTTTAGTTTATGGAGGGGGGGCGGATACGAAAAAAGTGAGGGAAAGAAAGATGGCGGACGACCATCATCGAAATTTGTTCACAACTCGAATCATATCGGACCGATCGATTTGTGTGAGATGTCATCTGAAAGACCATTAAAGTACTATAGTTGTTTCTAAATAGAGGCAGTCATCACATTAGTCGTTTACGAAATATTTGAAAAAATATGAATTTTTACCGTGCCTGTTTAGATAAAGTAGTGATAAAACATGCTTATAACTCAATAAATAAAGTATGTATTATTATAAAGTAGACGAAAAAATGTATGAGCTTTCAAAAAACTAGCGTGTGGCGGTCGATCGACGTCGTATTTTCATTATTGCTCGGAATTTATTTTATGGATCAAATCCTGATGAGTATCATTTGAATGCATTTTAAATTTACTATAATAGGTTAATTGAGGTCTGAGATGTAAAATTAACAGTTTTTAGATTTTTTTTGAAAACGTAACATTTTTACCTAATAGACTGGTGGAAACAGGCTTGTTTGCAGAAAAGTCGTCGATATCTCTTCCAAATACCTAAAACGGGTATGGATATGGTCCTCCTTGTCTCCAGGATATGAATTGATCAATTTTATTTTAAGAGGAGGGGACGAGTCGAAAAAGGAGGGGGGAAAGATGGTGGCCGACCGTCATCAAAATTTATTTACATCTCGAGTCCTATGGAACCGAAAGATTCGTGTGTAAATATTATTTAATGTACTATAATTGATTATAAATAACCGTAGTCATCAATGTAGTCGTTTACAAAACAAAACATTTGAAAATAACATTAATTGCGGTAAAGTTACAATTTATTGAGCTATAAGCATGTATTATCAGTACTTATGCCAACATGCACGGTAAAACATCATACTTTTTCAAATATTTTGTATAGGGATAAAGTGATGACTACAATTATTCAAAAACAATCATAGTACGTTTAATAATCTTTAAAATTGCATCTCAAACGAATATATCGGTCCCATAGACCGAAATGTGAACATATTTCAATGACGATCGGACACCATCTTTACCGCGTCCGGTTAATGACTCCCTCCCCCCCCCCCCTCTATAAAATAAAACTGGTCAATTCATGTCCATCCATCACAATGAGGAATATATCCATACCAGTTTTAGGTATTTGGAAGAAATGTCGATGATGACTTTTCTTCAAATATGCCCGTTTCTTCCAGTATATTAGAGTAAATATGTTACAATCCTAAAAAATGTTAATTTTGCAACTTAGACTTTAAAGAACTGATTATTTCAGTAAATTTAAAATAATTTCAAATGACACATATCACGAATTGATCCGTTAAATAGATTCTGAGAAATAATGAAAATACGACGACGGTCGACTGCCATTGTAAGACGAAACGTAGTGACCCATTCTGAACAAAATTCATCAATACTCGGTTATATAGTAATACATAGGGTAGCCAATCATTTGGCAAACAACATTTCATAAAATATTCATTTCACAAACAAAATAAAATATTCATTTCACAATGATTCCCATAAATAATTTTATATATTATTGTTTCACAAATAGTTCAAAAGACAAATTATTTGCTTGCAAAAACACTATATTACAAAACATTATTTGGCAAATTATTCATTTGCTATTCAGGGCAATTAACAAAATAACGCATGGTAAAACGTTAGTAAAATGCATTATTTGGTACCTTAATTCTTCGTTTAATAATCTCATGGTGTGTATGCCATTTATATGTGTATTATCTACGAGTACTACGTTTTAAAAATATATTTTGTAATATAAATCCCATCCCATCTCCATAAACTAACACATTTTGTACTTTAAAAGTTAAGTTTGTTTTTGTTGAATATTATCACGGACAACTATGATTTGAGAGAGCCCAGATAGATGCGACGACGAGCAAAGCGAGGAGGAGCGTGGTAGATTAACTGCGACCTTACAGTTCTAGTAACTTATGTCGGGGTTAATAGAAATGTAAAATACCCGTAATGTCAACATACCCATTTATCTTAATTGCTTCGCAATCACTTATTTTTAAAAAACAGCCACGGCTTTATTGTCAATGTATACACATAAAATTACCATTTTCATTTAGTTTTAGTAAAAATATCCAGGAATTACTTATATTTCAGTGAAAACGAAATTCTTTTATAATATTTTGTCTTGTGTCAAATGCTATTTTTGCTTAGAAATACAGTTGTCAGTCAGCCATTCTTGTTTATCTTATTTTACTATTGTCCCTAAATTTATCCGGAACCGACTTATTAACCGACTTCAATTAAGGGAGGGAGTTCTCAATTAGTTTGCATTTATTTATTGTACTTATTATATTCAGTAAAAAACAATAATTTATCTATTGACATTTTGCAAAATAACGGATTTTAAAAACGATTTATTCACGAAATGAACGTTGGTTAAATAATAATTTGTCTTACAATATGTTTATAAAGCGTCCAAGTTACTAAATGCATATTTGTCTAATAATGATTTATAAAAATGAACATATTTAGCAATGACTTGTTGAAACGAATTGTTGTTTGTTCAGTGATTATTTGCGAAATGTTATTTATCAAATGAATCATTATCAAAACGAAAGCTCATAAAATTTCCCATTTTATTTTGTCATAACATTAATTGTGGTTAAGTTATAATTTATTGAGTTATAAGCATGTTTTGTCAGTATTTACGCAAACATGCACGATAAAAAAAACATATTTTTGTTAAATAAGTATTTTGTAAAAGACTAAATACGAATCGTTCGGTCTCATAGGACTCCAGATGTAAAAATAATCGATGACGTACGGCCGCCATCTGCCCTCCCCCCCCCCCTTTTTTACCAACTTGCCCCCCCCCCCTCCATAAACTAAAACCCGTCAATTCGTAGTCAGGAGACTACGAGGAACATATCCATACCAGTTTTAGGCATTAAGAAGAGATGTCTACGAAAATCGTGAAAGAGACGACTTTTGTTTAATTTGCCTCTAGACTATTATGGCAGGCTTATGAAACTCTCCCGCGCGGCCTCGGTTAAATACCTATGCGCCGGAGCCTGCCACGACCCGCCGGCGGGACGGTTAGTCAGTGAACCGAAAAGTCTATGCCAATAAGCCCACTCATGCTTTAAAAGAGGAAATTCGACGCTGCATTGGAGAAATTCAGCCGCATCTATGCAAAATGGTCATAGACAATTTTGACAAAAGAGTGCGTATGTGCCAGCAAAGCCTAGGAGGACATTTGCCTGACGTATTATTCCACAAATAACCCTATTTTATGTATTTCAAGATTTTATATACAAATATATTATAACGATAACGAAAAAAAATGTGTTTCTCATCAAT
This sequence comes from Pammene fasciana, assembly GCA_911728535.1. NCBI lineage: Eukaryota > Metazoa > Arthropoda > Insecta > Lepidoptera > Tortricidae > Pammene > Pammene fasciana. The sequence continues at coordinate 690,204 of OU452280.1, forward strand.
TTCAAATCTTGCGTCCTTTTTGGGACACTCTTTATAACCTTGTTTCATTCGATCAAACCTAATTTTAAATAAAGCATTTCCAGATTTCCCCACATTGACCTTAGATTATTACTATGAATAGTATGAATAAACTGTTGTAGTACAGTCGCCATCAGATATATCGGAGCGGCCAAGGTGGTCACAAATATCTGAACAACGCCTTTATTGTCAAGGCGATAAGGTACTTGTTCAGATATTTTTGAGTACCGTGGCCGCTCCGATATATTTGATGGCGACTGTACAATAAATAATAAAATTAAATAAAGATTTTAATATGCATTTGGTTATGAATGAAATTTTAATTAAACGGTTAAGTTCACGAGCCACAGCCATAAATAGCTCTGTACTTACTTTTACAGTAGTTTAAGTATTTCAATGATTGCACAATGAAAATAAAAGTAAACCAAGAAAAAAATACTTTTATTTCAATACTGTGGGTTACCGCAATTCGTATTCAAAAGTGAACCGAGTGGGTTAATCATAATGTTGTATGAAAGGTGAATGACAAGCTACGGCGCGTCGTGATTGGTGGACCGCTCCTGCTGACCGCGCCTTAGACTGCCGCGCAAATCTCCTTGCGTTCAAATGACGAATTGAACTGATAAGCTCGTGCACTTTTCAGCTATTGATGAATTCGTTAGTTTTTGTGTATATACATTACTATAACGATAATAAACTATACACGCTGACTTGGAAATTTTCTAAATTTCTTTTATGGTCAAGACAGCGCTTTTTAAAATTCAAATGCTTAAATAAAATCGATCTATTGATGAATCTATTATAAATTAAACTGATAGTTATCTTTGATAGCTTTCAATACATTTCAGTAATCATAAAACACTTTAGTAATCTTTTTGTGAAAAAAAAATTTTTTTCAGCATTTTATATTATCCTGAAACAAACTCTTGACAAATGCGTTAGTAAATGACAGTTGATGTTCAAACAGTTAAATAGGATTATATCATGAAGAAACTTACCGCTTGTATAATCTTACCTTGAATTAATAAGGCCTGCTAACAAATACCTACTTTATACCTAAATCTACGTCAAGATCCGATATATTTTTTTATAAGGAGTAGTTCTCAGAGTATTCTAACAGACTACAAAAAATAGCGCACTTGTGAGTTATAAAAGTTAATTCTGTATTTGTACCCCACTAGTAAGGTGGTTCACAGACGCGGTTTCCGAGTGGGACATTGCTATATGATGTGCATAGCGCTGTCTTGCTCGCACACCGGAGCGGCGTGCGGAATCAGTGTGATAACGCCATAATCACATCATGGGCCAGCCCCAAAGCATAGTCTGGGTAGTCATTTAAATCATTATCCGTTGGATAACCATGCATAAGCGATAGTGTGTCCACATGTGGTAGTAATAGACAGGACAGTCTCATTTTATTGAGTCCTTTTTTTATTTGAGAACCTTATTTAAAAGGAAACGAAATTCTCTATCAAAACAACCAGTAAAAAAACGTAAAGTTTTTGGCAAAGTTGTATTTCTTTTCTAAGACTGTGTAATTGTTGACTACACTGCAAAAATGTTACTTTTCTACATATTCGGCATCTTAGGTAAGTTTTTTCTACAGACATTTGATAAAAAATATATTAAATCATACTTATTACACTGCACTCATGAGTCTCATGACCGTATAAAACAACAAGTTAGCCGAAAAAAAAATTGTATCTCTACGAAACATGGCTCTTGTGTCATCTGGGCATGGATTTAAGAGCTTTTTTTAAGAGTCCCGTTCACAAATTCCATAGAAATAAATGGTTACTCTACTGGTCTACACTTAACTCATCATATGACATAATGCTCATGCCCGAATGCTCGCAATAATTAATATGTACGCACGATTGTAGGTCAGCCATGTATTTCGATAAAGATTGATGTAGTAGTACGGACGAAGTATTTAATGATGGTTTGATTGATAGCTTGATACGGTTTGTCGGAAATATTAAAGTATGTTACGGAATTTACTTGCGTAAAAGTAACGATGTGAGGGTATAATTAAGAAACATACTAGTTTCTTAGTGTTATACTTTTAGGGTTTTTTACTATCAACTCGCTTCTATGAAACTTCTTGCTATAAATAATGAATACATTGCCCCATTTCAGGAATATATCGCAAATTAAATACAAGTGCCTACCTCTGATGTTATTTAACAACTGTGATGATGATTTAAATTCTTTTAAAAATGAACAGCAAAGACCAAGCCAAAGTATGGTTTGACCGTTTCATTTGTCCACAGATAATAATCGAGGCATTCCCATTGATCACGCTCCTAGGCTCTTTTAGTTTCGGCCAGCCGAAGCCAGTTTATGCAACCTGTTCTCAATAATAAAGTTGCATGTGAAGCTGACATTAGAGAGAGAATTAATAATAATAATATAAATAATAATTGCATAAATAAAGACGATGTTGTTAACGTGATAAGATTGATGGTAACGAAGATCTTTTGTCACAGGGAACAGTATCAGGGCATCAAGCCGCCAGTCCTCCGTTCTGAGCTGGACTTCGATCCTGGCTCCAAGTACCACATTCCGGCCAACATTCCCTACATCAGGTAAGTTGTATTGTATTTAAAATACCAGAAATAGGTACTGTGAAGACGAAGGAAATTGCCGGGTTTGTGAAACAGTTGTTTTTATGGAGCGTGAGACGGTGAAGATTTTTTGAAAATAAAATCTACTTAATTACTGGTAACCAGAACGGTACTTAAATGAGTTGACAAATGGAAAACAAAAGATCGATACTAATCAGTACAGTATGATACTAACCCTTATATTACTTATAAGGGTCTTACTAACTTAGATTGAAATAATAAAATAAAATAATACTGATTTGGTGCAGAAGGAAACAACATCTAAATGGTAAGTCTCAGTTCTGGTTTCCCGGAACTTAAAAAGTTTTAAAACGTATTTCGGAAACAAAACGAACTATGTCATTTGGAAAAAGGTACTTATTTCCCTCTTTTTTATCTTTCCTTTTCCAAAGCATTCTTTATTGAAGGTGAATAGCTGAAGTAATACTTCCATCTCATTCACACAAGTGCTAAAAAACGTAAACAAGGCAGTTAACTCTGATTACTGTGATCATGTAATACGAATTAAGCAAATTGCATTTGCAAACACACATACACATACCTACGTAACGCTGGTCCGTTACTTTGTTTTTGCCGAGCATGCCGAGCCGTTATGATTTGACTTTTAAATTAATTAGTCTAATTTTAGAATGAGTTACCTTTACAGGTTTTTTCCTTTATGAGGTGTAGAAATGGAACTAATGGGTTATAATAATGTGAATATGTAATTTTTATGGTAAATTTTGGGTAAAGTAGAATACCAGAAATTCACTCATTACGTACTTATGTCATTATTTAAAAATGAAAATGATAATATATTTCACGCCACGTCAAACCAATATAAGTCCAATTTAATTTTATTATTATTCTCTTTATGCATTTTATATCTTAGGTTAGGGTTTTTACAATATGAATATAAAAGTAATATAAAATACAGCATACAATATGAAATATGTATAAACACATTATTTATTATTATTAATCTTTGTTTATTGTATATGTTTTGTTTATTTCATTTCTATTTTTATGTCCAATTTTGTGTTATTTAATTTTTATGTTATGGATCTTAGTTATCTGAAATAAACGAATTTTGAGTTATAAAAAAAACTACTAGATAATATTTTCTTTGACAAATGTTTAACTTTTCTGAAACTATTCAATAAGGACGCCGTGGCGAGAGGTCTAGCAGCTATTTAATTATGACAAAAATAATGTGACTTGCTAAGATTAAAACTTCTTGATTAATTTTTATTATTTTCTTTAACAACTTGTGACACTCTAGTTAGAATGAATTAGAGCAATAGTGCTCTAAATAATTATAACTAGGGTGTCACAACACAATCTGCTTCGATATTATCTATCATTTGTCAATCATAACCATAAATCAATTAATAATTCCAGCTGTGAAACCAGAATACTTAAGCGTTATATAAACGTTACATAACATCCTTATATTTAGTAATATTCAGCCTAACCTGTAACTTATGTATGTGTATGCATAATTATACCTCTCATGTCGAAAACGTCTCAACTACATATAAGTTTTAACCAAAACTTATTTCTTTTATTGGTGCTGCAGATTATGATTCCTCTAAAATTAAGTGACAAGGTAAAGTAAACATACATACTAATCTAAGATTGACTGTTCTTGCAATTGGCAATAAAATTGCTTGTCAAATTAAATATGTTTAAGCCGTTTTGGTTCTGACGGAATTGCGGTTACTAGCATGCAATGTTTTCGCTCCCACGAAGTTAACGACGAGATAAAATGAAAGAGTTAAATATTTTACATATTCTTGACGGTAAGATCTTTTTAAGGAAATTAACTAAAATGTTAATATTTGCACATTAGTAAGTACTTCTACTTTTTATTTATAATAAAAGTGACATACATACATACTAATATTTTGACCCTTTTTGATTGGTATTGATTATATTTACATTAAGTTATACTACTTACTTACATAGTATGCGTTTTGGATATGAGTTACATGTGTGACATTTTAAGGTCACGTTTGCAAGCTATTTTAATTTTGTGTAATGGATTTAAATAACTCCTAATCAACTTAAATAATAATTGGAGTATATATAATAAGGAGTTAAAACATAGTAACTATAAGTTTGATTATTATGCTGATGTTGGATAATGTGTCACTGAACTGTTTAGGATTCAGTTTATGTAAAAATCTATGTACTTATCCAAATTACTACCTGCCATGATAGTTGTTAGAGATTATCTAACGTAGCATCGCAACCGCTTTGCATATAAACTACATAATACTTACCTACTTCTTTTCAGCACACTCATCGTGAAATAAACACGTAATTCTTTCTAAATAAATGTTTGTTTCTAAGGAGAAGGAAATGAAAGATAAAACATTAAAAAATATCACGTTTTTAATACTCTCCGTACTATTTACATAAACCAGTCGCAAAAACTAAACAATACTTAAGCAGAAAACTATACACAAATTAACATTTAAAAGCTAAACAACAAGAGATCAGTTCTTAATGGTGTCCACCCTCATAACCGCTGAAGTCATGCTCATAACCGTGACCTTCCCCAAGACTTGAGCCTGAAGATTCATGACCATAGCTTTCCTGCTGGCCATAACTTTCGTGGCCCTGGTTTTCAAGACCTTGGCTCTCATACCCATGGTGTTCCTGTTGTTCATGGTGGTGCTCCTGGATGACGGGAACTCCGATCTTCACTTGGTGTGGCACGTGCTTCTCCACGTAGTGGGGAATGTGTTTCTCAATGTGAACTGGCACTGGCTTCTCCACTGGGACGTGGATAGGGATGGGCACCTTCTTCTCTACTGGGTAAGGGACCAGCTTCTCCACTGGGTACGGCGCGGGGTAAGGCACTTTAACAGTGTAAGGCACTGGCTTCTCAACGTGAACTGGGACTGGCCTGTCAACGTGCACCTTCACGGGGTAGGGCACCTTCTTCTCCACAGGGTAGGGCACCTTCTTCTCCACAGTGTAGGGGACGGGCTTCTCTACATGAACGGGCACTGGGTTGTCAACATGGACCTTGACGGGGTAGTGGACAATCTTCTCAACTGGGTAGGGTACGTTCACCTTGACGGGAACCTTCACTGGGTATTTCACTTCCTTCTCCACTGGGTATGGCTGGGGCACGTGTACCTCAACTGGGTATGGCACGTGTTTCTCAACCGGATAGGGGACCTTTTCGTAAACCTTGACGGCTACTGGTCTATCAACGTGCACGTGGACTGGTACCGGCACTTCCTTCTCAACTGGGTAAGGTTTCTTGATGTATTCCGGTACTTTGACAATTTCTTTTACTGGGTAGTGTATAGTTTTGACGACTGGGTACGGCTTGGGAACGTGTACTTTGACCGGGTAGTGGACGATCTTTTCGACGGGGACGGGGATGTGTTTCTCCACGGGGTAGGGGACGGCGACCTTCTTCACTGTGGTGATGGTTTTGTGGACCTCGTGGTGTTCATGTCCATGGTGTTCTTCGTGTCCGTGTCCGTGTCCTTGGCTCTCCTGGCCCCCGAAGTCGTGCCAGCCGAAGTCGGTCAGGCCGCGTTTGTCCTGTTTCTTCTCGGTCAGCTCAGCCTTTTTCTCCGCCTTCTCCTCTGCCGTGGCTAGGCTGATGGCCACGGCCAAGATTAGGGAGGATTTCTGGAACAGAGAAAAATAATATTTACTTACGATTATTAATCCGATATTATAAAATTTCTTCGATCTTGCACTAACATATGGTCACCCTACTAGACCCTATAGTGGTTTAAACTTAAAAAAAATGTTGTATAAAACTTTTTAAATACTTATATCATATCATATTAGTATACTATCAATATTTATGAGAAGTCGATAATTTTTAAAATATATTGTTTGTAATTTAGGTAAAACAAAATAAAACTAGCCACAATTAACACTATTATTTTATCCAGTACTTAAATGGACCCTTTTACTCAATTATTTATATTTATTATAGCACCACTTTCAAAATGAAATATAAATCCAATTTCGTTTCAAAAACCACAATTTTAACTAAATTTAGAACTCAAAACAAAACACTATTCCAAATTCCAATTTCAAACGTCACAAGCACTTCACTTCACTTTTTAAATTATTTTTTACTAACCAGTAGTCTCATGTTCGCTTTGCCTATGTGCAGCGAAATGCGGCGTTGGAATGTGTCAGGTTCCCTACTCACGGCGGTTTTATACTGGGTGCAAGCTATCTCGGCGTACTTTCGCCGTATCAGCGGATTTCGTGTGTGTAGGCTTTTTTTTGCTAGGGCGGTTTTTCGGCATACTGGTTTGATTAAGAAATTAGTCTAATGTGGAGCGGTGATGAAAATGTTGATGCGTCTAAGAGGATTGATTGATAAGGTTATTATTTTGAAGTTAGCAGTAGTTTTGAAAAGTTTACGAACGCAGTTTTGGTTACGATATGCCACATAAACTATCAATAATTATGCACCTACTCATGATTAATTGTCTTAAATTCTTAATAGTACCTAAAAAAAATTTACAGCTTTTAAAAACTTTCTGTTAAGATACATTTTATAGATGATGATGATCTTTAAACACAAAACTTCCGTGAGATGATGATCTTATTCACAAACCCTTCAATTCCGTTTTTATTAAGTAATGCCTAGTGGTCATTACCATTGCTCCCTCTCGTTCTTGTTATGTACAAATTCTGTGTTAGAATGCAGAAATGTTCCAGTATTCAGTGCCTTCTTGAATAACTACGCATTATTGTATATAGTATCTTTAATGTATTAGTATTACTGTTTTGAAAAAATAAGTCCCGCCGAGTTTCTTGCCGGTAATAAGTAATACTTCTCGGGTCAGAGGTGTAGGGTTAGAACCGGTGGTAGTTTCTTTTTCTCTCTGACGTTCATAAGTGCATTGTACTGTGCCTAAATTGAAGAATAAATATCTTTTATCTTTTTTTTTATCTTTTATTGCAATATTTTCTCAAAAAATTCTCGACTTGCACATATTCTGAATGATAATGTTTTGTGTTATTCTATGCTTGTTTTATTTAACTACACTTAATTACGGATGCCCCGCATTCCCACGATAATTTCTATAGAATAGAATCACAAGATGCATGTCGGTACAGAAGCCAAATAGCAGTCCAATGGACCGTTTGTAGTCAATCGCGATTTTTAACTAAGATCCTGTTCCCAGTTGTCGGATGTCGGGCCCGGATTTTAATCGGGTGTCGGCGCCTCATACAAAATTGTGCCGAGCAATTGGGAATAGGTTAATATCAAATGTTCTGCCACTGGAACATACTTTATTTACCACATACATTTTATTTTATTTAGGTATTAGTTGTAAGTACAAGTTATTCTTAGTATATTATTAATTAATTTTAGGTAGTATTTACATAGTTTATTTAAGTTATTCTTAGTAGAAAACTCCAAAAAATTACTGTCCTAATTCTGTGGACTTTTACTGGCAGCCTAATTATAATCGTGTATCTCGTATCTCTAACGCCTGTTTCACGAAATAAATGTTACGATTATCGCTTGGGTTTTGTGGGTGTCGCTGGCGAGCGTGTGAAACAAACGTACTCGTATGAACCCCTTATTGTTACGATGACGAAAAACGCTCCAAATTGCAGTTAGATCGAGATTAGGCTGTACTGTAGGCAACCATACCTCATCGAGCAGAATATTTTAGTACTTGGTAGCCTGAGCTAAATTTGAAGCATGACACATCTTCAGATCATGTCCTGAACCAAGCAAGCCCTTGGAAATCAAGTTCTATAGACTCCCCACTACACGGTATAGTGTGACCGACCATGTTCTATATAACCTTAGGTCCGCTTGGCCATTTTAGCCCAAGAATTTTATTTCTTATATCCAACCCAGAAATTGTAGGTAGGTCTTCGATTAAATTCGGCTTCTTATGATACTTATAAAATTATTCTTCACTGATGAGCGACTTGTCAATAAATACCTACTGGTATTTCATACATACCTACATAAGTACCGGGAACTCCGTCATTTAAACCTGCACCCCTAGATTTAAAGTCACACACTATACAACTACGCTATTTCTTATTTGTATAAATAATAAATATATCTAAGTACAGTACATTAAGTACATAGATTTTTCAATCACCCTACCGAATACCTCCATAATTAGACGCAGAGATTAGATCACATATGTAATAGTGCATTACGCGGATTGCAGTAATGCGGTGCAGTAATACCTTAATGACCGAGCCAACGTTGCAATGCTTTACTCAAATCTAAAATTAGATAGACTTCCAGCTGTTTGAATAATAGTAGTTTGTAACAAGAATATAAAACAACGCATTCTATTTCAGGCAATTTGTCGCACAACCATAGGTCTCAAATCTGACTTTTTTGTTGTGATTGTACTAGTGAAGAAAACGACGGTATTAATCTTTCTGTGTGACATCATCATCACAATTTCAGCCCTTTATCACCCACTAGTAAGCGTAGGCCTTTCATAGTGAACGCCACTTGTCCCGGTCCTGTGCGGTCCGATCATGTCATCTTCCCACCGAGTTAACGGATGCCAGGGGCTTCTTTCATCTGAAAGTCTATGCTCAGTTTTCTTACTAGTTCTACTCTTTACTCTTCTTACTACTCTTATTTCTACTACTACGTTAGATTCTACTCAAACCAAAGTAGTCAAATTATAATTTTGAATTCCATATTTTTGATTTTTTCTCGATTATGATTAAACTCGATGATGGAAGTTTGATTTGATATCCACAGGTCCAAAGGGCAATGGGATTCTAAACGAATGGTCGCAGTTCGAACCTCGAGGAGTTTGACTTTTTCAATGAACTCCGAACTTATTGAATGAAATGTTACTCGACAAATTCTAAGTAGATATTTGGCGATTGAATCATCATTACCATTATAGTTGGTTGAAGTGAAACGCCACGGTGGGCAAAAAAGACATATTAAAATTTTGAAAATTTTACTCTTTGAAAAATAAAAATTATAGTTTGGCCAGGGTCTGTTTTACTTCAAGCATAAACAGAAAGAATCATACTGTCTCTTTCTTACGCTAGTACCCTTCGGTACTAAAAAAGGGATGAGTATAGCTTATTACTTCCAGTGTTACTGCACTTATTGGGTTGCCAGACTATCAGGAATTTTACATGAAATATATATATTTTTATGTAAAATTTTGTACGTTTCTGAGAAATACCAACATAAAGGATAGAGCCAAACGATTATCAATTGCATTTTCACGGGGTGAGTGACAGATCTTTTTGAATGACGGCTTATTGAGCCATTTTTATTGCGCCACATCTGCCGCAGCGAGACGTTTCTGTGTGACGTAGGTAACCAAATCAAATGAAATCAAAATTTTTATTTCAGATAATATCCATATAGTTTAAAATAAACTAAAAACTTACATCAATGTTAGTAGGAAACTTATTTATCTACCTAAACATTTACGAGATAGCAACGTTCAAGGTGCCATATTCTAGTTTTAAAATGTATAAACAATGCATTAACAACACAATCTGTGTTAAACATTACTCCAACACTCAACCAATAGGCAACAATATTGAAGTCGTATTGTAGTTGCATCGCAGTAATTTTCGAGCAAATTCCGTCATTTTTGATTCAGACGTGTAGGCGTTAGCTGTATTGTGTTGTTATTGCATTGGATTTGCATTGAATTTGGGTTGTGTCTGTGCGTGTTTTAAAGTTAGAATACGGCCCCAGGTTAAGATGACACAGATCATTACTATTTCAATACTACTAATCTAATATCGGGTTCATAATTGTATGGCCAATTTATCAATAAATTCACTCATCAATTGGTAATGCAATTCTGAATCCGATGGTACATGAAAGACCGATGTAACAAATGCCTAAATAAAGATATTAAGAAAAGTCTATTAAAGCCCCTAGTAATTATGAAGTACAATGGAACGCAACCTGACATGAGAGGTTATTGACCTTCACGTGTAATACTCGCACATCTACTATGTTATTATGCAAATACAGCTACCCATGTTACACACGTATTAAAACTTTGATTTAGTTCTAAGATATACGATAATATTGCATATTCGCACTGCATAATTTTTAATTCTGAAAAACATGTTATACTAAATATATTGCCCTCAGTGAAAAGAAAATTACTTCTTCTCCCAAATATTTTTGGAGCTTTATAAAATCTAAATTTTCTGCAAATGAGGTTCCATCTAACATGCATTTAAACGATAACTCCTCTTCCGATGGTAATGTTATTTGCGATTTGTTTAATAGTTATTTCAGCTCAGTGTTTGTATCGGGTGGTAATCAACAGCAACTTTCTTCTCAACAGTCTTCGTCCTCCCTTGTAGACATATCTAGTATTCATATTACAGATGATTTAGTACACAGGCATTTAAAATCCATATGCGTTGATAAGGGTGCTGGTTTTGATAACATTCATCCATTTTTAGTTTCTAAACTTTACGCAGAGCTTACGGTTCCCTTGGCTAAGCTTTTCAGAAAGTCTCTTGGTGAAGGCATTGTCCCTAGCATCTGGAAGCGGGCTATCATTACACCTGTGCATAAGGGCGGCGATAAACACGACATAAAGCTTTATCGACCAATTTCTAAGCTTTGCATTTTCGCTAAAGTTTTCGAAAAAATTATTACTAATGAAATAACTGCCGTTGTCTCTCGACACATATCTGTACACCAACATGGTTTCTTCAAAGGCAGAAGCGTTGATACTAACCTTACCACTTATACTGACCTTATTATTAATGCTTTGGATGACGGTTATCAGGTCGATGCAGTCTATACCGATTTCTCTAAGTGCTTCGATAAAATAGATCATTCTATTTTACTTCAGAAGTTGTTTGAGATCGGTATACATGGTGACCTCTTCAGATGGTTAAAGTCCTACATTAGTAATAGAAGTCAGGCGATTGCACTTAAAGGCTTTAGGTCCAAATTTATACCCATTCCCTCGGGGGTACCCCAAGGCTCGCACCTGGGACCCTTTCTATTTGTCTTATATGTGAACGATATCAGTACTTCATTTCAGTCATCTTCCCATATTCTGTATGCAGACGACACAAAAATTTATAAGGTTATTAAAAATGATGATGATTGTGTTGCGCTACAATCAGATTTGTCTCGGTTTGAGGACTACTGTCGGCGTAATCGTTTAATCCTTAATTCTGATAAATGCTATACTATCACGTTTTCCCGTAAACTAAATCCTATAAATTATGATTACAAATTGGCTGGTAATAGTGTCTCACGTGTGTCGTCAATTCGAGATTTAGGTATACTCTGGACTCTAAACTTTCGTTTAATGAACATATAGACAATATTGTGGCAAGAGCATACAAAAAATTAGGAATGGTTCTGCGCTTAAGCAAACCATTCAAAAATACATTAACATTAAAAGTGTTGTATTACTCTTTCGTCCGCAGCCTATTGGAGTTCGGCAGTGTTGTTTGGAGCCCGCACTATAGTATTCATAAGTCTCGACTTGAAAGGATTCAGAAAATACTTTGTAAGTCTCTGGACTACAGGACCGGAGTCTATAACCAGGATTATCTCGTATCGGCAGCCAGACATCGTCTTCCTCTCTTGGAAAATCGAAGAGTATATCTAGATGTTTTGTTTTTATTTAAAATTATTAGAAATCATATAGATTCTAACGTATTATTGGAAAACATTTCGTTCAAAATTTCTCGTTTCCACTCACGTTCTAAGCCTACCTTTTCTATCTCATCTTGGGGCTCAAAGTATGCAAAAAATTCTTTCTTTAGGCGCACTTGCAGTATGTATAATGTATCACTTAATGAAATAGATATTTTCGCTCATAGTTTGTCCGTATTCAAGAATAAGGTTCGACAAATTTTGTTTAATAGACAATAAGAAATAAGCGATTATGGGTACATAGTTAGCAGAAATCTCTTTAGTATGTTTAGATATTTTAGTTACGTATATAGTACACAGTTAAATAGTTTTGTATTATTTTAGATTCATTTGTAAATGTTTATGTGGTAATATAGGAAACTCTAGGCCTAATTTACTTCTATTTTTGGAGAACTGTTTTTGTACATGGCTGTTTGTTTTCTAAATAAAAAAAAATAAAAAAAAATAAAAAACATTTATCTAAACAAAAAGTTTTCATATTGTCAGTACCTACCGTTAAAAATTAAGTAATAATATTAATAAAACATTTATTTACATAACTAAATATACAGAGGTACTACAGTACAAATACTAAACTAAATTAATAACTAGCTCAAATCTAAACTAGGCCCTTGCGGCATTGTACCAAGGATGCTGGCGGCATTTCCAATATTATGTTGAACAATACCTATACTGTGTGTAGCCTGTAAAACGAGTAAAAAATTAAAATGTAGAGTGTATTCCTTAAAGAATAAATCTACTTATTGTTCAACAAATTTTAAATAATATGTAGTTTTTAGGTTGTCTCTTTTTCATTCAAACTAAATATTATTGTCAAATGTACGTTAAAATTCGTCTAATTGACATTGCTTGTCAGTCTTGTCACCCTACAGACATAATCAATTTCGAAATTCATTGCGTGTTCAGGTAAACTTTAACATTTACTAAAAATCAAACCGTAAGTTAATTTTTAAAAGTCGCTGAACAAATTTTGTTTAGTTTAGGAGTACAATCTACGTTTTAATTTTTTGTTTGAGCTACAGGCTTCACATGGTATGTAGTTGCTAAAAAAGTGTGATATTCCATGCAGGTGTAGAGGGAGTTATAGTAATAGCTTATTCCCTAGAGGGTTGTCGAGTTTTTATTAGGTTTGAATTGCATTGACCATTTGATAATGAAATTACAATTTTTAGGAGGAAAAATACAAAGGTACTGTAATTAAAGTGATACTATATTTATTTAGCCGTGGGGTGCCCGGTCTTAGAATTGTCGCCCACCATGTCGTCCCGTGGTTGCAGTAGGAGTCTGCTAAGGGAATATACCGGGAGATGGGCAGCAGCATCTTCCGAAAGCCTAAACAACAATAAACAAAAAAAAACTGCGCGCGCCAACCCGCCTGCCAAGCGTGGTGCGTATGGCAACCCCCCCTTTAAAGGGGAGGCCTATGTTCAGCAGTGGACGTCTTATGTATATAATATGTCTTCTTTTGAAAAATACCTAAGTGCCACCTTATAAGGACGATTCAATCCAAGGCAATATGTAAATGATTCTCAATTTAATTAAAACTAAATGTCGTAATAACTAGTTGCATTCGTAATGAAAGTATTGTTTTACAGCTTTCTTGACCCAATAGTTGATTCAATTGAAGGCCATCGAAAGGAAACAATTGCAACACTATATCTCTAACATATATATTCGGATTTATCCGAGATATATGTATGTCTCTTTTAGTTTATTTGTGAGAGAAAGAGATGAACGTAGCACATATGGTCTCGTTAGTGAAAGATATTACGCTCAATTAGTGAAGACCTTGGGGTCCGGTGCAATTTAAGAAAGTTTTGTAATGCTAGTTTTTAAGAAATAGCGTTGAATGGGATGAGTTTTAATTGGTAGTTTTAAAATAAAAGCATATTGGAAATAATTTCATGAGCCCTTTTCTTAAATAATAGTAACACGGCTAGATAATCTTACTTTTTGATGGAAGCGTAGAATGTGTGTTAGGCGCGGAACAACTGGAACAAATCACGAGAAGAGTGAATGATATTTCAAACTTTTTTTATACCTTTACCTACCGAGAACATTCTTTACTTAAATTGGCCGAAAAATTCATTAGGCCATCAGTTATATTATTAAACAATATCGGGATTATTTTGTTAATTAAGCAAAAAAATAGCACGTTATCCACGTGATGTCCCACCGTGCCAAACTTTTACTACGCCGTGAAGTCACAGCCTGCACTTGATGACGTGCCTTGCTATATCTTTTATTATTTTATTGCATACAAAATTTATACAGCATAACAATAAAACCAAGACACTGCACAATTCAAATAACTAAGATACAAATTTTAAATTAAACAAACAGGAACATCAACAGCTCACATCCATCGTCTCACAGTACAATAATTGGGCGAGTGTTTGTAATTATTCGCAAATACATCTGTCTCTGGTGACCATGACAGAAGCGAGTTTAATCTTGTATCTTTTAAGGTGGCTCTCGTCTAGATGGCGCTTCAGACTTGGGCCTTTAAAAGTTCTTAGACTGTGAAGCTTGTAAAAATAGAGCTAGATTTTGTCAGTCTATCCATCAATCCTAATTACTTACCTAAGCTCGGCATTATTATGAAGTAGAATGGAAACTAGTATACATAATTATGACGACATTGTTTTTATTCGTAAACGTTAAATTTAATAACAATCAAATTTTTGTTGTGCGTCTCACTGGCTTTTATGAATAGTGCATGCCTGAAAGCGCGACGTCGACATTAAAATCAAATTGATTAATCGAAATCATTTCTGAATGGTACCCATGTTGTAACCTCATGGTAGGTGATTTTACTGCAAGTTATTTAATATGTTTTCTATCATATTACGGTAATTAAAAGATAATCATACCTTATGCGTGTCAGATTTGGATGTACGAAAAGCAGGGCTGCAAATACGTAATTTTATTCTTACTTGAGATGCTTTTAATAGAATCTTAAAGCAAATCAAATTATTTTGTTGAATATTTTTTTGATTTTCTTTTAATTGTATGATGCACGTGTTAACGACGCATATAGGGATACATCTAATTATTTAATTGGAATGTTCTGATTTTTATTTATTACTCTACTAAATTTCTGAAATATTCTGAATTTTTATATAATATTTTTGGTTAGACATATTACAAGCAATACCTGCCATTTACTAGCTCTCTATTTACTCATATAACGTTATTTTGAGTTATATAATATAATATACATACATAACAATTACTGATTTCGCTAACCTTGTTATTATTTTATTCTTAAAAAGGAAATGTAGTAGGTATTAAATATTGTATTAAAACAATTTGCTTGTTGTTGGTAATATTTTCCAATGTACACAGTAATGTACGTTATTTATTATATCTACTCAAAAGGGTAAGTAATATAAGACATAAGAACTTATTGTATAATATTCATATTATATACGCTCACATTGTATTTTAAGCTTGTTTTGTATACCGTTCAAGTTCTATATTGAACGTTTGATATAACATCAAAATATCTATTTTTGTTAAGTATAACGTTGTTTAAGTATAATAATAATATAACGGTCATAATGTATAACGTTCATAATACCTTAGATTTATAATGTATAATAGTCAATACATCTAACACGATTTTTTAAGTAGCAGCTCGTCTAATTAGCTATTCTAAAATTCTCAAAATGTTGAATGCTCAACTTAACTAGACGGAGCCCCGCTTCCCCGCCCCGGTTTGCCCTTCGGGCATCTGAAGCTACCTAACGAACCTAACCTACCTACCTATTGATTTAGTTTGATATCCGGGTCAGGCCGTAGTTTTTGCCACAAATAGCGCAAAGGTGACGTAAAATATTCTAGGATTCGGTCGCGCAGAGTGACGCAAAATAGTTGAGTCGGTCGCGCAGAGTGACGCAAAATAGTTAAGGTTTGCGCATACATTGTATGATTTTGACATAATATATTTTAAATACCATTCGATTGTTAACCGAGGGATGGAAAGAACCCACCACAGCCGATATATTTTGGCGCTCATAGTTAGGTACAAAAAAAACACGATTTGGTATGGTAAGGTTACATTTTTAATCACTGCAGACAAAAGGCTGAGCGGTCCACCAAATGGAACTATAGAAACATGTCAAATTGCCAAATACTAAGAGATTCCATAGGATTTGACTGAAAACGTCACTTTCAAATAGTTCCATGGTGATCCACGGTTCCATTTGGTTGATTTTATATAGAAAACTTACACCCGGAAACCGCAAACCTATGTGTGCATGAACCTTTATTCGGTAGCGCAATATCACTGGTATCGCAAAGTGGCATAATGGCGACCGTGGCGCAAAGAAAATCTATAATAACTCTATGAATAAGCTCTTTTTTTTAGTTAAAATAACCTAGGAAGATTACACACGCCTTACTTAATAGTGCACAATAACAATGACAGACATTAATTTAAAACTTATCTTGAAATCTCAAAAAATGCACGCCGCGAAAAATGTGACACTTTTCACTCCGAACAAAGTTTACATCGGTCTGACAAAAATATAGCCGCTGCCGCCTTATTGACCATAGACAAAGCTGCTTTGGTGTTGCCACTATTCAGAACACAAATACTACCAAAGCTTAAAGGCCACAAAACGGGCATGATGGTTGCGCAAAAAATAGCGCAGAGAAATGGCTGTTTTCGTTATTTTTATTTAATGTACGAAAATTAATGTACTTTCTTAGGAAACACGAAACGATATTCAAAAGGGGGCTAGGTAACTATTATTTGATAACGTCAAATCAAACAGATCATGAAAATGTTGTCTTTTTTTTAATTTTAATGGATGCGCAAAGTGCACCCGACCGAAGCGGATTTGCATTTTTTATGAAAATTTCGTTGTTTTTATTTTTTAAAGTCGTATAACTTTGCAAATATATCAATTTATTTAAATATCTCCAGCGGCCGTGGGTAAACAGGTCTTCAGAAATACAATGCTGTGGTTAATTACTATATAAAATGATTACAGTAAAAAAAAAAGTAGCGGACCGAAATCTGAACTTTTTTCGGCAAAAACTACGGCCTGACCCATCCGTGAAAACATTACACTTTAAGGAAAAAGCGTAGGTAGGTAGGTTAGGTTCGTGAGGTAGGTTCAGGTGCCCGAAGGGCAAACCGCCCAGAAATAGGCTCCGTCTAGTTAAGTTGAGGATTCAACATTTTGAGAATTTTCTGATTAAGGGATTTAGCGAGAAAAGTAGTATTCAGTTATTTAGATCAATAGCTAATACGCTATTATATTTTGTAATTATTATATTAAAAGATAGTATATATTATGATCGATATACGTTATGTATGTTATATTAACTAAATTTAGAGTATTTGAGTGTTATATAATAAATTATTATACAAAATGAGTATTATGTTAATTGACCGTTATTCCTAATAAAAATATTGATTTTGATGTTATAGCAAACGTTCATTATATCTTGTGAACGTTATTAATATGAAATTATATATTTTGTAGTTATATCTTGTGGGACGCACCCTACTCAAAAGCAAATGTAATACAAATGATGTAATACATCAACCCATATGTGCTAAAAAGCAAAACAAAAGCAACCACAGGCAAAACCGCATATGCAACATGAATGTCAATGTTACAAAACAAATGAACACATAGTAAATCGAGTTGTTACTGTTGTTAGTAAAGGTTGTTAGATAAATGAGGAGGTCAACCATGTTCTCATAATATTTATTTACTATTCTTCGTTTTTTTTTCGGTTTAATTTTTTCTTAGATACTAATTTATGTCATATTTTTTGGGAAAAGGGTTATAAAAGCGAGCAATAAAAGCATAAATGCTGGTACACTTATCAAAATAGTCATCCAATGGTTTGGACCATTGTTCGATATCAAACAAAAATCATACTAATAACAGATTATTTTGTTCGAATAGGCCTCCTTATTTCAGGTTTGAATAATTAGGTGTCTAAATAGCCTACTTAGCATTCATATAATGAAGTGTAGTGCAAAACTTTATCTGGTAATTTATCAGCCCATCACGTTTTTTCCGTAAAAGTAGAGTAGGTAAAATTCGCGAATGCAAAATCACTTGTTTTTGTATAATTATGTAACTGATAGAGTTTCTTGACCTAAATCTATTGGTGCTGTATGTTAACATGGAGGTTGTATCGGAATAATTTTGAAGCAAATTGTTATTTAGAGCGTTATCACACTTGCGATGTGCGAGCGAGTTTTGTATGGGCGCGAACACGCCGCGAGTTCGCCGCGTGTATAGAAATCGGTTTCAAATCCCCCAAAATTCGATACATACGTTTACCATGAGTTAATATTGACGTTTTCGAAAACGAGTATCGAGTGTCCCATCTGTGCATCTTGCTTATTGTAACATACTCGTAATATTAGTGTAAACGAAAAAACTAAAAATTCGTTAATGCCAATGTCAAAGTAATGGTAGCCGTAAAGGCCCTTAGATATTTAGGTGTTAGCTGTCCTGCATAGTTAAATGTATTGGATTAGAATCGGATCGTGTCGTGTGTTTTGAAGTTACATGCGACCCTTGGTCGAATTAGATAACGAATACTTCTGTATGGTTCAGATATGGTCCGCTTCCGTCCCTTGTAAACTTTTTTTATTTGTGCGATACAGTTTAAATAAATAAACACATCCAAATATATTAAAATTATAAATATATTTATAACGACACACTTGCGTAATTTAAGTCAAATTTTGCTCGTATATTAATCCGTTTCGAAAATTTTCGACGGGAGCTTAACCCGCAACCAAGTCCTGCCAACAACGTTGTCAAAACATGTCAAGCGTAATTCGACCTAAATTACTAGAATAACACATTATAAATATGATAATAAATCCTCAGAGAACATAAAACATTATTTCCCAGTTACTAGAGCACTTGGCTAAGAGATTGCGCTAAACTAGTGCACCGGAGGAAGCCGTGTCTCAACTGGCAGATGCATGATTTCATAAAGCTAATGGTCGCACATTAGCGATTTGCCCAAGCGCCGATAAAATGGAAGCTCTAGGGCGGGGTGGGGTGACAGTGCGGGCGATTAGCGGTTTCATGTGCGATTCAAAAGGTTACCAAATATATTGTAGTATTTTAATAAAAAGAACAACACAAGACACAATAAAAAGGGAATCACAGACACTTCGAAACATAACATATCTATACTCGTATTATAGAAATTACAACACATTGTGACAATAGGTGTGAACTCAGCGATTGCTGTGGAACGGACTGGTGCCATATTCTAATTTTAAAATGTATAAAAAATACATTAACAACACAATCTGTCTTAAACATAACTCCAACACTCAACCAATAATCAACCAATATTGAAGTAGTATTGTAGTTGCAACGCAGTAATTTTCAAGTAAATTCCGTCATTTTTGATTCAGACGTGTAGTCGTAAGCTGTATTGTGTTGTTATTATTGTATTGGATTTGCATTGAAGTTGGATAGTGTCTGTGCGTGTTTTAAAGTTAGAATACGGCCCCTGGTTGCCACAGCGCTGATTTTCAGTCCACCCCGTCCCAATATTAATCGGTGGATATCAAACTATTTCCCTAAGTAATATACGATTTGCTCTCACGTTTAATCTATCTCGTAGGTATTTTTTTATTAGGTGTAGGTATAAATGGAAGTTACACTTAACAAGCTTATACAGATATATTTTAATCGAACCTCAAATACTGAAAGGACATTCAATATTATTATTTCCACGTTATTAGACAGATCTTAATCTGCTGCTCTGAAGGAAGCAGTGTCTCCTCTGGTAGATTCATGGTAATTATGGTTTCATTAAGCTAATGGCCACATTTGCGATTTCGCCAAGCGCCGATATACTGGAAGACGAGGGCTGGGTGGCATTAATGCAGACGATAGGCGGTTTCATGAGCGAATCAAAAAGCTACAGAATTAAAATTTCAGATTTACCGCTAACACTGTGACCACACCAAACAATAATGCATATCTTACCCAACTACCGCTTCTCGAATCGCCTCAAACAGTTGATACAATTCTAACACTTAACTACGGTTTAACGTAACAACCTGCCATAGGCCGTGAGGTCTATTCGAACAATACAATTGACATTCATTTGATTTTAATTAGATATTGAAGAGTACTTCTTTAGATCATCATTTTCTTGTATTCGCTACGCAATGATACTGTATGATGTTGATGCGGTATTTTAATTAAAATACATAACCATATTTTAATACAATTAATTTAAAAATAAATACACTTTTTACGATTTACGACGCAGGTACAAAGACACACTGTTAGACCTTTGAGGATTCAACCAACCGGAGCGGCCATTGACAGGCGTTCCCCTCTGCCGAAAATATATGACCACTGGTCAAACTTATTGAATGCACTGACGTTTATTTGACGTGACTATTTTGGCGTTAAGTATGTACATTTCGTGTTAACCTCCCCCGCAAAAACCGGCAGACTTTTTTTGTATAAAAATAACAGACATGGCCGGTTTAATCCTCTACGTATAATTGTTAGACAAATAAAAATAAATATCATTAAGAACTTGGAAAATCAGCCAGTTGCCAATATCTTGCTCATCAATTCTAATTGATATCAAAATGAGATTGCTAAGTTAGAGTTAGAGTTAGAATTCCGCTCCATGTCACAGTTAAATTACGTTATGAACTCGTTGGCCATTAAAACAGGGTTCTATGTAATACGTAAGTAGTTCGAGTTTAGAACTTTGTGCTATTCAGTGAAGTAGATTAACGTCTATAGTTGGTCGTTGTCTTATCTCGCGTAATTTCAATAAATATGTAGTCTGAGGGGTTTGTTACGATTCTCCGTTGTGAGTGTTAGTGATTGAATCGTGTTATCGATCTCATAATATTGTTTAGAAATTAAACACGGGTTTATTCATTGATTTTTATCTGCATTATCCTGTAGAGCGCTGGTAGCCTTGCGGTAAGACGTCCGACTTTCAATCCGGAGGTCTCGGGTTCAAACCCCGGCTCGTACCACTGAGTTTTTCGGAACTTATGTACGGAATATCATTTGATATTTACCAGTCGCTTTTTGGTGAAGGAAAACATCGTAAGGAAACCGGATCTGATCCCAAAAAGGCCTAGTTTCCCCTCTGGGTTAGAACGTCAGATGGCAGTCGCTTTCGTAAAAACTAGTGTCTACGCCAATTCATGGGATTAGGTTGTCAAGCAGACCCCAAACCGGGATAAACGCTAGGATGATGATGATGATATCCTGTACCAGACTGTCTGGTCGATTGGGCAAAGGTAGGTACACAGTAATTGCAAAAACACGATTTTACGACTCGACACGATTTATATGAAATTTTAAATCTCAGATTCGAGACAACGTATAGAACGAAATGGTACGATTTAATAAAGGTGTAACTTAAAGTTAAATATTATTACGAGTTCCTATCTGATTATGTGTTTAGGGAGACTTTATTTAAACTAAACTCAGGAACAAAATGTATGATAAACACACAAATAAGTGTCCTTACCGGTATTCAAAGCCAAGAACTCTTTTGCTGACATAATCACTGCTGAACAGGCTACACACGCCGTATACAGGGTGTCCCAGAAATCGACGTCAAGCCGTGAATGGATGATAGACCAAGTTATAACAGTTATCAGAAAAATACAAAAAAAAATCTATGACATGTTCTTCACAAATTATAGTCACTTTAAAAATTTACTAGAAGTTAAGAGACCAGGGCGTGAATATTCTAGTAAATTTTTAAAATGACCATAATTTTTGAAGAACATGTGATAGATTTTTTTTTGTATTTTTCTGATAACTGTTATAACTTGGTCTATCATCCATTTACGGCTTGACGTCGATTTCTGGGACACCCTGTATAAAACTAAATAAAATAAAATTCGTTTATTTTCGTTAGGATCCATAATTTTGTTAGTTACAATATTCTTATTTTACTTACACCCTATGTTAGTACTTACATCTGACTTAAAATTAACTTAAAAATTGTACTATATTTACATCTAAATTAATAAGTATCAGTAAGTAGGTATATTGTACAATATTAAACATAGTTACTCCAGTTGCTGTGTTTTCAGAAGGTATGTTTTTTTTGAGGAGTTCAATAAGGAGTATTTGTATTGTATTACATTGTATTCTTTCTTTTCAATACATATATTTTATAATTATAATTTTTAAGACATGTACGACTTACCCAGCGCAATGGAGCTACCTCTTTACCCCACCATATAAATCGTAACAACCATTGTAAACTCCATCCAATTATGTACCTTGATCCATACGCAATAAATTCCAAATTCCAACTAGTGAACTAATGGTTGATAAGACACTTAGACCTTCTGTGCCTCGGTTATCATTACTTTGCATAAACAGTTACGTGACTTATGCAAAACGTTACGATTACGTTAATCGATCTTAATAGATGTAACCATGTCGGCCTAGGTGTGAGTAGAATTATTTGCTAATTGATGGATCGATTTGGACAAGATTTTATGACAGCCTTGTTATACAGGATGTCCTATCAACGGCAAACTTAAAGGCCTGATAGACTTTCTGATTGCAATTGCTGAACATAATGAAAGTTACATCTTTTTAAATATAAAAAAAATACAAATCTAAACAAAATGCTATATAAAAGTGCCAATAGTATTGGCCCAATATTTCGAAAAATACGGCTTTTCATAGGGCTCAATCTGCTTAATCTGATAGCCCATTAGTCTATAATCAACACTAAAGTGCTGACTTAAAAGTCTTGACATTTGTTTTAGAGATACCCTGATATAGATAAATATTTAATAGTTGTTTTTTATACGAAAAACTAATGTTAACAATCATGTTGTGGTTCTTTTTTATAACTCTTGTTTCACAACATGTATAGTCGTATCGATTTCAAATTCGCTTGCATCGACTAGTTTTTAATTTCAAATTAGCTGTTACAAAAACCAATAAACTAATTAAGTTTATTAATATGTAAAAGAGTAGGTGTATTGGTCAAGGTTACGTTGCGATGTTACGATGGTTACTGGTGGCTCCGAAGTTTTGCGTTTGTTTATTCATGTTAGGCATTTCTTTTATGTAAACGTACATAATCATTAATTGATTGTGAATTAATTTTAGCCAATTTTAGTGAGTGGAGACAGCGTAAAGTATAGGGGCAGTATAGGACCCCCCCCCCCCCCCTTAATAATAAGAATATGATTATTACTAACCATTATAAGTATAATTTAGTACTATACATACATATGACTGACTCTTAAAATAGTATAAAAGATGATGTAAGCACTTACAGCCTTGGCCAGAAGTGTTGAGCACCAATGCGATTTTCATACAAAACTGGAAAGTTTAGTGCATCGTTTCCATCTTTGTTTAAGTTATTTTGTCAATTAATTTAAACTAATAGGCATGTTTTGTTGAAGTTAGTAGTAACTGCATAGAATATTTGCAATATGTCGCACCGACTTAAATTTACATTTTTGGTACCTTCTGTTTTCATATTTTTTAAGTACCTTGAAAGTGTTATTAAGTGAAGTTTTCTATATTTATAAATAAAATATAACATTTACCGTTACCGTACATTGTTAGGATAGGGAAATAATGCTTAACATCAAAATTGTAAACAAAAAACACCTATGCTCAACACTTCTGGCCAAGGCTGTACATTAGGTTAGGTATCATAAAGCCGTATTTGTTATACATAATGTAAGAGTTTACATTGTATTTCATGGCCTTACATTACCTATCATTTAGTATTACAAGGCAGTATTGATTAGTAGTACTGATTAATTGCTTTAATGAGCATGAAATAAGCATTAAATTTAGCAAATTGTTATGTAGGTATTCAGTGTAAGGCAATGGCTTAATTGTCTTTTAATGGATCGGTAACTACAAATATAAAATTTATTATAAATAAGTTTTCGGAACGTGGAAAGACTTTAATATTAGGTATTATTTTTAGTTTTTTTAGAAATACCTTTCTAAAATCCACCAATCAGACTGAGGTAAATAGGGTAGGTAGGTATTATTTGTATATATCTATTTATATACAAAAATTTTGTATCGCACCATTTTTAGGATTCCACCCCTTCACCCAGTCCCTATCAGTACCCACCATATTTTAAACCCACATTTTTTTTTACAAACTTTAATGTACCAGTGAGCCAAATTTAATTAAGTCCGTTAAACTATTTTCTTTTCGTGTTAAGGAGGAACATGTATAACATATTTTCGCATGTTAAGTACTTATAATATTAATAGGATACCTACAACGGTGCGAAATAAATGGTAATTGTATAGAAAGAAACCATAATGAGCAGTAAACACTGAGATTATCGGGCTAGTAATGTCGAGAAAAACGTGTGCATCTTGATAGTACGAACACGTAACAATAGTGATGGGATACGCAGCTGTTAATATCGACTATCGATGAAAAGTGGATCTTTAAATTTGCCTATCGCTTGGTGTTTATTCAGGGCTGTGTCAATGTAGTAAATTGTTTTGTAATAATGAGCATTACTACACAAATCGACGCGAAGATGGCGCTGCGATAATTTACTTGTGTATAAGTATGGTTCTAAAACATAAAATACTTAGTTAAAACCAACTGTGTGTTTTAAATTCTGGAAGTCGCATATCCAATGACAAATTAATGACTTTTTATGAGTAACGTATATTTATTATGATAGAAGAAGGCACGCACATTTTCGTGTCTTATTAATACTTAACAATCATGTTGCTATTAGCTAGGGATATACGCACAGATCTGCCCGCCAGATTTATCTGGCGGATATGCCCGGCGTACACATCCGTCCATGTATGGCGCGAATTAGACACGGACTTGTCTGCGGACACATCTGAATAACGCCATACATAGACGGATCTGTCCGCCGGGCCGGGCATATCCGCCAGACAAATCCGGTATATTCTGACCCTATCTAAAAACGAGGCTGTGTACGGCTGCTACCTTTTTATATTCTGTGTCATAATTATATCTACCACATTTCTTTATTTGAGCAATTTGATTTGAAGTGTATTAAATTGTCAATTATTTAGTGGGTATTTATACTTTGCTACTCTGAAATGTTCGCTTGTTCGTTAAACATAAACCAACTGTAAATTTCCATAGAATGCTCAGGTGTATATTAATGGATTCGCAAACGCACTCTCTGCATATTTAGGATTAGCACACGAACACAAAATACTTCAGTAATTGAATGCAATATTCGATAAGTTTAGGTATGCCAGTTAAGTGTACTGTAATCGTGGCTATTATTGACATGAATTTAATGACTTCTCTTTTTATAAATAAGTGACTACCTTCAGACACAAAAGTGGAGCTATTTTTATGGATATATTTTTTATATGATCATAAAATCATCTTTATTGGCATATAAAATTAAAAAGACTTCTTAACTGAAACGTTTGACAGAAATTACAGTCGTTATTATTTTACCATTCTCCATAATAGGTCAATTGTAATTATATAATGACACATTAACTATAGATTCCGCATGCGCATAACGAAGATTATCACACGAGCTGCAGCTTGCGTGGCATCGATGTGTGACGTCACTATGACTAGATTGACTAGCTTGCGTAACTAGGCTTCCGTCGATTTAATTGTACAGCACTAGCGCGAACTAGGTAGTAGTGCGCACGAAAGTGTTGGATTAAAAATAATTTAAATAACAGTAGTTTTTTTGCATCATATGATAATCCGAGTAAAGTTAAATTTATTTAACGCAATACCGCGTGTATATTTTGATATTACCACAAAAGGAAACCAGAAGCAGGTTTTGATGTTTTAAATCGACATTGCAATAAATATTTAGTTAATTGTTAATTAACACCGAGTAATTAATTTTTTAATTTTTTTCACTCAGCAATGTACTGCGTATACAGTACAATGTGACACATATTAATAGTGACGTTTTAAAGGCAAAGTAATCAGGTAGGAGTAATACATTGCGTGCTGAAATATTTTATATGGAAAAATAAAAGTCGTAAAATTTTAATAAAGCATATGGAAGTATGTTTATTAGGGTCTATACTAACTAACTCCAATAAACTGACTTCAGAATGACAAACCTAAATTAATATATATTAGGACAACCTTATTAAAATCGACTGACAATTAGTACAACAGTAAGCCCAATAAGGCTTCCTAGACGATGATATATATAATGAAATAAATGTTAACACTTGCGCGCACCACTGCCCCAGCCACTCCTGCGCAGAATCGCGTTTCCCCGTTTTTTATCGATCGCCGTGCGACATTTCCCTCCTCTTACTAGTACTATGTTCCTCATTAGGGATTTGGTATAGTAACCTAGATAAGGTGTTATACAATCTTCATCGTCAAATCGTACTATTAAAACAAATACTTGTATGTTTGGATGTTTGTTCTTCTTTCACGCTGAAATGGCTGGACTGATTTGGATTCAATTTGGCACGACAGGTAGATTATAAGATTATAACTTAGAAAGGCCCGTAGGATAATTTTGTTCTGGAATTCATTCCCCATGGAAGTGAAAAGAGGGTTCAAATTAAGGGAGTACAAAGCGACAGGGGAGCAGGAATTGGGAGGAAAAATCTAAGAAAATCAATTTAAATTTAAGGACGTAAATATGTCAAAGTTCTTTTTGAGTTTGTTTTGTTTACTTTATATGCGCACGGGCCGATTAATGAAAGGTTAAATCGTGTTGCAATCATTACGAATATAGTAACCGTTAGTAAAATAATTCGCTTACCAAATTCGATTACTGTCTTATCGCCTTGGTACTTTTACAATTCAATGACAAATACGTAAGTTGTGAAATATGGAAAGTTAAAATATATGATACGGATATTATTTAATGCGTTATGTTCACTTTAACTCTACATGTTTGAGTATTAACGGAACTGAAATACACAGTACCTAAATTTCGCTCAGAATGAATTACTAAAGTACTAATTTTGACAACACAACCGCCATAACATTAAATAGATTCAGCATAGCATAGGGTGGGAAAATGAGCTACGGATGGTCACGTGAGAAAATATGGAAATATTTAATGTGACATAAACATCTATCCAAGACATTACGCCTTAAGTAAGCTCCATATTTTTGTCCCAGTAAATGTATCCATATTTTCAAACGTAACTGTATATACCTACTCTGAATGCAGTTTATAACGTCGTAAAGCAGTCTTTATATTTACAAATCTCTGTACTCATTGGTAAGCTCTACTCATCTCCATCATTGTTTGAGATCTAGATTCTTACGGATAAAGAGTAATCTTATACTGGCTTATATATAGCATAAAAAAATATCTTTGTGTATAGTAATCAAGCAGCCTATTTGTAATATGTCGGTAGCCTGCCAAGCTTCCTCTATGCTGTAATCAGTTTATTAACTTCATAAGTTAACCGGCCTAGGCAGCAAAAGTTGACTTCGACAAGCTGCTGAATAATTTCTAGGGGCGTGTTCATCTCTTTCGCCGGAAAGGTGGTAAATGATTAAACAATACTTTATCGCACACGTCAAAAACTTAAAGTGATGAAGCACAGAAAAAGGGCAAACAACCGAACGGTCTTATCGCTAATAAGCGATTTCTTCTCAACAACCTTAATAGGGTAGCTCATGTTGGTGCGTTAGCACAATAATGACAGCCTGTCCTATGATAATTAATTATCACACTTATATCCTCCTACCATATTAAGGCCTTGGCTAGCAATGTTGGTTGAAAATCCATTACCAGTGTGTCTTGCTGGGACACCCGCGACATTTTGTTTCATTGTTGAACTGTTATTGTCATTGTAATGAAATGTTTTCCTCGCATGATTATTAATTAATACAATACCGGTATTATTTGGTTGGACAATTCCCGCCATACCGGGATGGGCCATACAAGAAACATCGGTACCTATTGCATTCCCTCATGATGATAAAATACATCAAAAAGGTCCATAAAGCATTGTTGGCATTCATATATCAAAATTTGATAATGTTTTTTGTTGTTTTTGTTATCATGTAGCTACCTACTTATAAGGTTGAACCAAGCACAATTAACGGATTCATCAACGTTAAATATTTCACACAAGAAAATTTTAACGATTAGGATGACGTTAACAGACGGTTTGGTGCAACCGGCGAGTTGTTATTGAAATTGCAGGATAATTTCTCCAACGTTGCCAAATTTAAAGAAATATGTTTCTAAGACTATTTCTACTAAATTACTTCAAAAATTTTAAAATCTTATTATACAACGGAATCTTAATGGAATGCGTGCATTCAAAGTTTTCCATCTTATTACGACTACAAGAGCTCCAGTAACCTCAAATAAGATCCGGTAATTTGGATAAATTGGTGCGTAAATAGCAATCCAATAATGTATCCGTTCCGTGGTGTAGTTCAAGTAATGGTCGACTTTACTTCTAATTATTAAGTATTTCTGGCTGGAACGGACTTTAATTACGGTTCAAGCTGTTTTCTTTTGTTTTGTACTTATTATATGAAATGTCCAATGTAAAGTGGACCCTAAATGGCTCAACAATTAAACTATTGCAGTAATTATCTGTAAAACTGTTCATTTAAATATACAGTTACATTTGTATCCTTTGTCGTACACATTTTAAATATTAAGCCAATTATTTAATTGTTTTAATTAAGCTGTGTAATTAATTGTTTTCAATTCGTCGTTTTGGATTTATTTAGCCTACGATATACGTATAGACAGCCCCGGCATCTTGCTGCTCAGCGGACAGATCCGCCAATGTAAAGCGCTATTCAGATCTATCCACAGACGTCAGCCACATCCGTGCCTAATTCCGGCCGTACATTGACTGATCTGTCCACCGAGCGCATCCCTCAGACAGGTCGACAGACCCGACGGGCAAATTGGTAGGTATAGCTTTTAATATTGTCAGGAACACTCACGGCCGCCAATACCTACACAAAATTTCTGTGCTTAAAAAATGTAGCGGCTCTAAACCTCGCTGCTACGAATCTGCGTAGCACTGGTTACGTCACGATATCATCAATATGTTAAATATTATATTTTTAATTATTTACCAAGAAACTTGTTTATTTTTCAGGTAAGTCCCATACGAACAATGACTTGTTACTGGTAAGTTTTACACACTAGCGCCACCGTTCTCGTAGCGGAAAACCTCCGAACTTATTAGTTTGACTGCGCGCGAGTGACCAAGCTTGGACCTTTCACTTTTTTAAGGTAAAGTCGCTAGTCTTTGCTTACAACTGTTTTACATAGATGGCGTTATATGGAAACTAGAAGCTTATTTTACTTAGTCAAAGCGTGGTCAACGCGGCAGTCAGTGACCAGACCATATTCGCTATGTGCGAAGTGCATGGTGGGGGCAACGAGAAAGATCGCAGTGCTCAATGTGACAAGAAATGAAACTGCAAATCCCCTGTCTGCTGTCAAAATAGTGAATCAGCCAGTTACATTTCATATAAGCAAGGAATACAACCTATTTATAAAAAGAAAAAATAGAGATTGACCACCTACCCAAGAGATGGCGCCACAATCATGCACACAGCGAATAGAGCATTCACTTTTTATAAGGGTAAGATGGTCGTTAGTTGCTTATGTTTTGAATAGATGGCGTTCAAATATGAGGTTAATTTATCGACGCATAACTGTTGTTTACAAACATTACAAGGCTTCACATCATTTATGAAGTAGAGATATCACGTCGCTACTCGGTTATTTACGTATCATATGGTGTGCCTCCAATTGACGCCTTTACGCTGCTCAAAACGTCATATTATATAGGAAGACTGATATATTTCTATAGAATATGACGTTGTGTAGGTAAGTACTCCCGGAATCCTGCATTTTCGCCGAAAATTGTATTGCCGAATTTCACTTGCGAATCAACTTTTCTCAGAAGTTGCATTTGGCCGAATAACTTTTAACAAATAATTATTTCACAACCATTTCATTTCCCAACCCCATAGTTGGGAAATTAAAATTACCTACTAGGTTGGGTTAGGTTAGATTATGGGAAATGAAAATCTGCCAAATGAAACTTCTGCAAAAAGTTGGTTGGCAAGTGAAATTCGGCAATACAATTTTCGGCGAAAAGGCAGAGAACAGGTACTACTATTGCATATTGCATCTACCCGGTATCAATGCTTAGGTTGAAGGCATATAAAAAATTAACTTGAACACATCTTAAAATCCAAAGCTTAAGCAGGTATTATTAAACAGTAATCACGCGAACTCATACAATCATTTCAGTAGCCATCAAAACAATGCGAATCATTTCGAAATAGCCCACTCAAATCCACATTAACACTCAATATGAGCCTGGTTAAGTTTAATTAGTGCACCTGCTAATTCGCGATGTAAGTGTTGTTACACACATAACGACATATATAATGACAGAAGCTACTGACCCCGATACGGCGCGAGACCGCGAAAGCGAAATGATATGAACACGGGAAATAATTACTAATACTTGTTTAACTACACGTTTTAAGTGTACTAAGTTGTAATGATTAGCATGACGAAAGTAAGCTTTGTAGGTACTAAACTTTTTAAGTATAATGAACCTGATGATCAACTTTTCAGTTTTTTTTTTCATATATATTATATTGTTTTTATCACTGAGTTCATGATTTATCTTCTACCTGATGTGTGAAAAAAACCAAATATATTTATTCTTCCATTTAGGCATATTACAATGCACTTATGAACGGCAGAGGGAAAAAATTAACTACCACCGGTTCTAACCGTACACCTCTGACCCGAAAAGTGTTACTTATTACCGGCCAAAAACTCGGCGGAACTTATTTAAAAAGCGGGTGATAAAGTAGGAAACAATTAAAATCTTGATTTTTTAGTTAAACTAGGTTTACTGAATGTTAAATGAAACGTACAAATAAAGTTTAACCATATATAAGACTTGAATGGATTAAAAAATACTGTTCATAAAAAAAGACAAATTATATTATCATAAGATATCATGAAAAATATTTGGAGTGTATATGTTCTATCTACTCATATGTAGCGAAAGGTACAGTAAAATCTTCTTACATTTAATTTTATAAAACACGCAAATCTTACGTCAATCGTCGTACTCACGTAAAGTAGGTGAGGCACGCTCAGAGATGCATCTCTTACGATCATAACTGGACCGAGCCGCCCACTAACCCCATTTCCTCTCAAGGCCACGACGAAAGCGAATGAAAATGATAGCGAAAGTAACGCAACGAGAGTAAGAGTAGAACCAAATGAAACCGAGAGTGGACTCAAATGAAATTGAGAGTTGAATTAAATGAAAATGAAAGTAAGATGATGAAGATTTGGCGAATCAAAATGATGCAATCGCGGTTAGAAAGTGCATGTTGGTGATTTAATTTGGTAATTAACATATGACAGATGATAATTTATAAAAATCTATTTTTTTTTGTTTGTAGACACAAGTCTCGGGTAGTGATAATAAAGTTATAGGTTAAACGATTATATTTATAAACCAATGTTAAAGATGGAGGTCAATGTTATTGTAGAACAAAAATAAATATTTCACTATTTGTATTAAGCCTAAAAGTGGCTTAAACCAAAGAATTAAATTCAATTATATTCGTGTTTACTTACGATACGCTCAATTTACAATTTCTGTTAACAATTTTAATATTTTAATTACAATATATAAACATTTAACTTCACGATATTTACATTGACACTATTCTTCAAGGTTTACTTACTTCCAAATTTCATCCAAAATATAGTTAAAATATCTATAGCTTAGTATATTTATTTGTGCTTTTTAACATATATATATACTCGTATTTATATACATTGTCCGGTAATGACTGCATATATGAAACCGCATCTTTCTAAAACCGTTTGGTTTTAGAACGATTTTTCTTCAAATGTATAATTTCACTATGACACTAAATTATTTCTAAAAATTAGATACGATAAAATATACGTCGTAATATACATATTTGAAATAATTATAGGCTTAACGGGTTTTCTTATCGCACATTCGTAACTAATGTATTTTCTATTTCATCATTTAAAATTCTGATTAAAACAACGATCGGGGGCGCGGTCGTTTAAATGATTAACTGAGTTCAAAGTTCAGTTATATGTTAACTCATTAAATTAACTCCTTTGTAACATATTTTATAAATTACTAATTAGGTAAGCAGGTCTTTTTCTAATCATACAAATCACTGAGGAATAGTATTTTAGGTAACTCGTCCACCGTTTTATCTTGGCTTCAAAAGGAAGCTCTTAATATGATCAATAAATTAGAATAATGTTTATTGATGTTGCAACTTAATATCGCAAAACCTATTGCGTTTTTATTGCAAATTACTGCACGTCGAACTTAGACAAATGATATAATCAGCAAACGACGTCAACCTTCAAAATAATAAACGGTGCTGTATCATAAACCATCAAAACTGCAACGCAAACGTTACAAAACCGCGTATCATTAAAATCATTGTTTCATTAAGATCAGCAATCATTAATTATCGGCCAATCGTTAACGATTGCGGTGTACCGACGTGTCAGTGACCCCGAAGGCAATGTATGGCATTATAGTAGCGTGTAGTATGCTAATTTAC
Source organism: Pammene fasciana (assembly GCA_911728535.1). Classification (NCBI taxonomy): domain Eukaryota; kingdom Metazoa; phylum Arthropoda; class Insecta; order Lepidoptera; family Tortricidae; genus Pammene; species Pammene fasciana. The sequence goes on from OU452280.1 coordinate 723,093, forward strand.
TACGCTACAGTTGTATTGTTTGTTGTACAAGGTTCTAATTAACTTGCGATGTATGTTGTCAACATTGTTGTGTCAGACGTGTTTGCAAGAAAATTTTGAATCGTTTTTTTGGCATCTGATAGCTTTTTAGAGCTTACTGGAGGTGTTCATAGAATGGTCATGAGTCTTGAATCCTTATAGAGTTTTTTTAATACAGGGTGAAATAACCACCGTTCATATTAAGGGAGGTGATTAGATAGGCCATACTGAACAACTTTTACTATGGGACCAACACCGAAATCGCGAAATTTTTTTTGGCTTCCCCATACATAACGACAACAGCTGATCGGCCGAAATGTATGAAACAGCCATAAAAAAATGCGATTTGGGGGATTGTCCCATAGTAAAAGTTCTCCAGGTGAACAATATAATATAACACAGAATGACATACAACCATTCATTTAAAGTAGGTACCAGAAATGCCCCAATTCTTTATATTATTCGCCTATGTCCAGTGATGATCTTCCATTCGGGCTAAAAAAGGAAGTTAAACATCTTAATAAAATTAAACAGTACTTAATAAAATATATTTTATTAAGTTGTTGACATCTAGCTAACCGACAACAATTATTATGTAAGGTATATTATAATGTAAATTATATACAGGCGGTCTAGACATCTGATCCAGACTTTCGCTATCGTTTCGGAAACATATACTATGAGTCGATAGTATGACTAACGCAAGTGTATATTGTATAAGGATTTAACTGGGCTATCGCAGTGTGGCCATAGAATAGGCGGAAATTTTGAATATTCAAATTGCTTCATTTAATAAAATTGTACAGTATAGCAGCAGCGGTGGCTAAGCAGGAGGTATGAAGGGTACACGGAAACAACATGTCTAGTCCTGTTTTTCGTAAAATGAGATTTTTGTGTCAAAATGTAGAGCTTGCAATGAACTATGAGCAACAACTTCTGTAACAATCCACTTTTTAATTCATAAAAACCATCTAGTTACGAAAATAGTATGGTTAATTGAATCGTTCCGAACTTTAAAACCGCTATAAATAACTCGAAATGTTGTCAAAGTGACTAGACATGTTCTTTCCGTGTACCCTTCATATATAAAATAAGCCTGATACAACTTTATACTCGTAGCCAAGATACCGCTTACCCGATTAAGTCTACTAAACTAAACTGCGTTTAGAAAAGAATTGGAATAGCTGTAATCCATACTGATAAGTCTAACTATTTTCATTGCGGCTACATTTAATACATCAGCTGCTGACTTTAGCCGCGGCACATAAATAAAAAAATACCACAATGGTTTCGCCTGAGGCACTAGATTTTTCAACTTTATTTAATATTTATAATTATAAAACAAATAATATTTATGATATTATTTTACAAAAGTAATATCATAAATTTGCAAGATCAAACCACACACTCTCATGATAGTGTCAGACCGTTTAGCAATTTCCTCTCTCCTTTGCTTGCGCTCGACATTGCCAAAGTAGGTATAATATAATACTTATTTTTAGGTAGTACAGTCCGCAAACCGGGATTGTTGAGCCTGATATAAGGACCGATGATAACTGATAACTGACAGGTAGTCGGTAACATCGGCTAAATTAATAACAAAGGCATTTGTCTCAACAATCCTAGTTCGCGATTGTACTTGCCCAAAAGTGCGTATGGCGTAAACCGCTGTTTCTCTGGCCCGCCACTCGAGTCGCACTCACATAGCGTAAAGTCACACGTCAGTGCAGATGTGTGACGGACTTGAAAGTGTTGCACCACTGACGGACATCGGCTATCAGATTGTCTGTTCGTTCACCCGATTGTTAGGTGCATTCCTTGGTAGCCAAGGACGATAAGGGCTTCCTTTTTATACCATGTCGGTGGCAAGTAAAAAAAAACCTGTGATTCCAAGTTCCAGTTGGCGACCCTTTAAAAACCGGTATAGATACCCCTTATTTTGAAGACCCTATAGTGTAGATCTTGGTGAAAACTTTGTCTAGTCCATTTTTTTGGGAGAAAATTCCTCTGCAACCGCGCAGTACGCGGGATTGAGTTGCGAGTTTAGGTTTCATTCCAGCATGTAAGGATGGTCCGGAGTTCATCGACTTCATCGCCGACGGCGAACGGTGCGATAGCATAGCCGATATGTCAAACAGTTCTGCAGAGTACAATCCATTGCAAATACAAGTGACATAACACACATAAGGAGGCTCTTTCCTGCCTTGTTCCTGAAAAAACGTTCAGAGGCGAAGCGTTTTTTCATAAACGCGACTGGGGAACTCGTACGTTGGTTCCACACGCTCGCCGCTCTCATGCAGCTTCAAATTCGAGCGATATCACGAGGAGCGTTTTATCGTCAAACACGCATTAGCCTTCCTAATTTACGATCTTGAAAGTGTTGTACCACCGGCGGACATTTGCTATCAGATCGTCTGTTCAACCGATTGTTAGAGCCGTGCATTCCTTGGTAGCCAAGGATGTAAGTAGTTTAGGGTTTTCCTCGACGATCGAGCGGAACTTTTGTAAGATTATTATTTGTTTCCGACGGTTACTCTTTTCTATATGACTCCGACTCAATCATTGTTGTGTTATTCATTTATTAACAAAGGAATTTACGAGGCTACATCTTTTTTTCTATAATACGACCATATGTTTTGCCGGCTCTATTTTTGGGCACTATACATTATGTAACACCAGTAATTTTAACGTCTTCACTGAGTAGCTTAGATGTAAATGCCAGCGGCGGCGAGTCCAAAATATTCTTAGGCAAGCCGGAGCCAATTTAGCTGTCATTTTCTTTGTCGGATGTAGGAAAACTGCTTAACTGTCTGTAAATTACGCAAGCCGGCGCGAACCGAGTTTTATGAACGTAAAATATTTGTTTCAAGTAGATTTTATACTAAACATTTCACTTTGAAGTTTAGTAATTCTCTCTAAATGTCCACTAAGAAACGTTTATATGACTAAATAATGAATGGAATTTAAATATGATTAGATTGATTACGAAAGTATAGATAATGTTTAATAGAACATTTCGCCACGCAGCGCAGAAGCCTGTACGATTGAAGATTACGATTACTTCCACAGCTTTGCGTAATTTGCGTAATCAAGACATGAGTACTTAAAAGTAGTATGTCTTTCCGAGAGTATTCTAAAATCGATTTTAAGTTCTCGATTGTAAAGTTCACTTTTGGATAACCATTAGAGGAAAATGGGCTGATGTGGAATATCCTAAATTATGTTCGAATTCCAGAAAGTTCGATCGGTGATTGAATGTGGATCTGACCATGAAACTATTTGAATCTAAAAAGAAACAATGGTATTACTAAGTTTACTTAATACTTTTGTGTAATTAAGGAGGCTTTTGAGATGTGGTTGTGGAGAAGAATGGAGAGAATAAGTTGGACGGAGAAAAAAACGAACGAGGATATGCTGCAAATTGTTGGAGAGGAGAGGAACTTACTGAGAACCATAGAGAATAGACGAGGCAAAATGATAGGTCACTTGATAAGACACGACACTTTCTTTAAAACCATATTAGAAGGCAAGATTGAAGCTAGGAGAGGAAGAGGAAAACCACGAGCAAGCTATACACAACAACTAAAAGAAAAAGCAAATGTCGTGTCTTACAGGGACCTAAACAACCTAGCCGAGGACCGCGAAAACTGGCGCATACTCCACCGACAAGAGCCATGCTCTTACATTTTGATGATGATGATGATGATGATGATGTAATTAAGGTTTGGTTTTCTAAACAAATAATCTAGAGGAAACTTGTTGCGATGAGCCTACGGCAATTAGTAATGTGTATTCTTTCTAAATGCCTTTGTAACTTTGCTAAAATACCTATTCATAGTTTAACTAGTTTACCTGCCCTATTATTACTTTGTGTACGCAATGTACGCATTCTGTAATTATACTTAAAACCACGTTACCAAAGTACATCAATCTTTTACACCCTATTTGTGGTAATGCGCAACGTTTGCTATACACGATTACTAAATCGATTTTAATGGGGTCCATAAAACATGGCCAACATTAGATGGTCTTGAGATACACTCATAGTATTACAATACTACTACATTGAGAATTGTATGCATAAAATTTGCAAAATCTTATACAATAAGTTGAGTTTTTGCCCAACATTGGGGACGATTTTAAGCTTACACGTTCACTAATATTACAACTATTGTTTAAAAAGGGGTATTTACCATGTATATTTGTTTTCGTGAGTTCCCGATATTTCGGCACAGTTGCATGCGCTATTAAGAAACAAATATAGATAGTAAATAGCCCGTTTTTAACAATAGTTATAGTGTTAAGGTTGGTGACAAAGTTTTCAAATAAAATGGAGTGTGACTAGGTATAAATTGGAAAACGCCATTTTGTACATGTGAAAACGACATTGATAATGGCCTAGTTTTTCAATGATTTTCTTTTTTCGGATTTTCACACTTTCCTGGTTCACCAATGGTTGGCCAGACTCTAGATGTCGTTTTAAAACAAAGCTTGTGTAATTTGTAATTTTACAATTTCGCAACACGCATCCTCCGTCCGATGGCGACTACACTCTGTCGCAAACAAGACTAAATCACCATCTAGCAATATTTTGTAACCGCCATTTACCAAATGACACTGCCACTAACTTACAATTTTATGCGTCATGACGTGTTATTACAGTTTTAATGTGCTATTGAAATCTTGCTTTTAGACTATAGCTATAATTGTATGCAAAGATAGCAAATATTACGCATAACAAAGATCTCGTAGTACGTTTATTGTCAGGAGAACGTTGCGCCATGCGCGGGCGCGCGGTCCGGCGATACGGATCTGGGTCATAATATGCCATTTCGTAAATCTCCACAATGCTAATAATCAGTTTTTTTATTACTCCTAATGTGTAGCTTAACGCTTCATTATTAAATTAGTAGTTTATAGTCTTCATTGTGGGAATAAAATAAGCACGTAAAATTATCTTTTGGCAAAGCCAAACTTTATTACTCAGATCGTATAAAAATACTTTTTCACAGAGGAAGAAGGAAATTCTATAAAATAACAGGTACATCAACTCAGGACTAAACAAAACATAACACCGATCTGGCTAAGCTTAAACAAAAATCACAACAAATAAAAAATAGACTAAAAAGAGTATTTGTCAGTGCGTTTCGAGTGCGGGTCGGGCGGCGGTACCTCCAGGTATCTAGCGTAAGCTACTATGCCTCTGAGGGCGCGCCGCCCGGCCCCCGCGCGTCATTACCGTGCTAAGCTTAAAATTTACATATCACATTCAGTTACTGGCTTCCTGCAGCCTCTAATAGCTCTCATGATGTCCATACTCGTGACCATGACCATGAACGACAACTGGGACGGGGACCTTAACTGGGTAAGGCACTGGCTTCTCGATGTGTACGGGCACGTGCTTTTCGATGTGGACTGGGTACGGTCTGTCAACGGGCACCTTGACGGGGAAGGGCACGTGCTTCTCGACCGGGTAGGGGATGTGCTTCTCGACGGGGTAGGGCGCTGGTACGGGCACCTTGACTGGGTAGGGCACGGGCTTCTCCACATGGACGGGGTAGGGCCTGTCGACGGGGACCTTCACGGGGTAGGGGACGGGCTTTTCTACGGGGTAGGGCACGGGCTTCTCAACTGGGTAGGGGACGGGCTTGGGCACATGCACGGGGTAGGGCCTGTCGACGTGCACCTTGTATGGGACGTGGACGATCTTCTCAACCGGGTAAGGAGCGGGCACATGTACTGGCACCTTCACTGGGTACGGGACCTTCTTTTCTACGGGGTAGGGAGCGGGGACTGGTACCTTGACGGGGACATGGATGTGCTTCTCTACTGGGTAAGGCTGGGGCACGTATACTTTGACGGGAACGGGCCTGTCGACGGGGACATGCACGGGGTAAGGTACCTTCTTCTCAACAGGGTAGGGTGCGGGTACATGGTAAGGTACTTTGACGATCTCCTTGACTGGGTAGGGGACGTGTTTCACGACAGGGTAAGGTTCCGGGACATGAACCTTGACGGGGTAAGGGACCTTCTTCTCAACGGGGTAAGGGATGTGTTTCTCGACTGGGTAAGGAACTGGGACGTTCTTTACGACAGTGATGGTCTTGTGCACTTCTTCGTGTTGTCCGAGACTGTGTCCCCCGTAGCCGCCTTCAAAGCCGCTGTCGAATCCTCCGTGTCCGTAGCCCAGTCCGATGTCGAAGAGCCCTCGTTTCTCGTGTTTCTTGTCGTCGGTCGCCGCCTCTTTGTTGTCGGTCACTGCCACTTCTTTTTCTGCTTTCTTTGCCTCTTCCGCGTTTGCGAAGGCCAGAAGAGCCACCAGACTGGCGGCCACGAGCTGTAAATAACAATCACTTATGTTAATTTTGTTACTACATACAAGAGCAATAAAAACGAAATTATTTACATGTTAATTCTGCACGAAGGAACTTTGTTTCTTTTAGCAATAAACTTTGAAAGGAACGTTCGCTAATTCGCATGATCGTAAGACTATTTATTGCACATGGTGATTCTAAAAGTGACTGACAAAACAAATAAAAACTCGCTCGTGAGTGTTACAGTGAATTGAAAGACGTAATTAATACTGTCATGACTGATCTCCGATATCCAAAGCCTTTCCGCGTTGTGCAACGCGAAACTAGAACAAGGAATAAGCTCCCGCACTATCACTTATTCGAGTTATTCACTGTCACTTAAAATGAATTCACTAGAGTACACAATGGAATGGAACACACCATAGGCTTCATGATGCTGCACGTGGGTTGCACTGAAGTGGACTGAATGCGAATGATGCGTGCTCAGTCGGAGCTTCGCTATATATAGCGCCGGCGCAAGAGCGCGTAAAAAAACAGACGTAGGACCATGTTACACTTTCGCTTTTGAGGGGGTTCGGACCGCTCCATATAGCTGGTTAGGTTTTAATGCTGGCTTAATTACATTTGGTCTGATAATTAGCGATCTAGTAAGGCTTTGTGATTTTAATTAATTGATTGATTTTTTTAGGTAAGTTAATAAGTTTGGGACTCTTGAGAAAGTTTGAAAGTCAAAATTACAGAACTGGACCTTGGTTTTCTTCTAATATAATTAAGTTCAAATGAGCCTTATAAGTTAAAAAAAATCTAAGTTAAGAAAAACTATATTTTAACAATTTCTACAATGAGGTAACTCATAGTGTTTACAAAGAGTTTAATACGATTAGATATAGAAAAGGCAATTGTCAAAATATAAAAAAATTACTATTTAAAAGTATAAGTGTGGTGTTATTCTCAAACCAAAACATAGTTAAACTTGTATAAGTAGATAAAATTTCCTTAAGTACCTGCGTAAGTTCAGCCATTTAAGGAATTTATGCAAATATGAATATTCATTCATGCTCAGTACAACCCGTAGCATCGTTTAACGTACGAGTAAATACATTTCAACATTTCTGAACAAACACTATTGATGACTCTTGCGCATGTTTACTTCTACGGTATAGGTTACAGTACCAGCCAATTGTACAGTCGCCATCAGATATATCGGAGCTGTCGAGGTGCTCACAAATATCGGAACATGCACTTTATTGCCTTGACAATAGAGGCGCTGTTCCGATAGGTATTTGTGACCACCATCACAGCTCCGATATATCTGATGGCGACTGTACATACCTTTTTGTAAATACCTGAATGGAATCATAAAGATAATTTTAAATTATCCGCTATTTACTTCTTGGGAAAAGTTGAAGGCACGAGACTTAGAGGCCCTACAAGATGGTGTGCCCAAATTACTGCACCCATGCAATTAAAACTGCAGGAAGCCATGTGCGTAGCAAGGGGTAGAAGCCTGTGTAGGAACCTGGTGTTCAACAGAAGGACATGATGTCACGATCCTCAGCTCTGAGGGAACGACTGATGATGATGATGATTTCCTTTTTGGCCTCGGCCTCTGCCAGCTAAGAGAAGTATAACTATGGATACCCTGATTGAAGTTCAATGGCGAAGCTGAGAGGGTTTTTATGACTCCGTTGGGGATTATAGCAAATCCATATGTAGAGATTGTAGAGCCTTGCAATAGGCTTAGTTAGGGGAGATACAGGATATTCCTAAAACCAACGTCAAGACTTAAAGGGCAAAGACAGCTGTAGACTATCAGATTAAGCCAATTTGGCCCTAAAGTAAATCGTCTGTAAGTTGTTCCGAAATAAGAATGGAATTTTGCCAATATTTCAAACCAGGCCAATTTGCCAATATTGCAGGGTATAATTTGCTTAATCTGATAGCCTGTCAACTGTTCTCTATCAGCCCTTTAAGTCTTGACGTTGGTTTTAGGAACAACCTGTAGATTGCTGATGATGACAATTCCATAACTCAATTTTCAAAATTATGAAGTGAGACAGGGAAAGTATCTAAGACAGAGAACACAACCAGTAGTCCAACTACGAACAAATAAACTAAGCGGGCCGTGGACAAAAACAACTGACGACGCGAGATACGCGACCGAAATAGCCATGACTAGACATGACAAAATAAAGGGTGTGCCACTGCGGTGCTGACGTTGCGCGAAACATGCATGTTTCAGCTCTGCGTCCGGAGTTTGAATTGCTAACGTATTTTTTTATTTGTTCGTGGTCGTGGACGTGATACTGGTCTAAAAGACCATCACCTTCCTTATACTGTGCCTAAGAGATCAATCTTATAAGATGAACATAAGATTTAATAGACTGAAAGTAAATGCATATTACATATGTAGTTAGTCACTAAGTGTGAATTAGTATAACGAACACGTAACGTTATTGGCACGGGACAAAAAATGGCACATACTGTGACAACTCGCAACCGGGTCCAGGCATTTAGACCAAATATAGATGCTACGTTAACAGCGGTTATTCTGTAATTTATGTTTATTACTGTTTCCTTGCAGCATCTTTTGAAATAGAAATTGTATATGGTGTAAAATATAATTCTAAAATCTGGCAGAAGAGCCGGAGATACTTAGGCTGGAAAAAATTAATGGGCCCTGTTGTTATTTTTCCAACATGAATAAAAATCTTAATACCAACCAAGTTTATGGCTTATGGCACAAGAGAAGCCAAAAATAAAGAAATAAAATATTATTCTTACAATTAATATTAAAAAAATTCGTGAATGCTGTTTTACTTTTTAGGGAAAAATAAAAGAATGTTTCTTTTCACACTTAGTCACACTTAGTCACACATATCAGGAAGTGAAAACGAAAGCCCAAGATAGGCTGGAATGGAAAATGCTGCAACGACAGAGGGCCAGGCCCTCTTAATAGTTATTGATGATGTTTCTTTTCAGTGAAATGAGTTATCTCAACGTTCTAAGATAGTTTCCCTCCAAGACCCATGATTTTTTACCACTCTGTAGACTTTTATGCTTTATTAGAATATTGAAATCTTTAACCATCTAACTCTAACCAATACCCGTTTTAATTGTTGAACTAATAAAATAATAAAACTTAGTTATGGCAGTAAGTAAATTGAAGTTGTGGCAGTAAATGGCAGTAATAGCAAAAACAGACTTTACAATTGTACATTGGAAAATGTATATCCCTATTCCATAATAATATAGCCTTTAATTCCATGACTTAAAAAATAATACATATAACAAAAAAAATCTAAACAATCACTTTAAAATTTCAAGTCATGGCCCCTTCTCGGGTATAGGCCTATATTCCATAATACTAATTTCATTTCATTTAAACTTGGCAGCTGCGCTGTTCCATCTGGACCTCGCAGCACTCACTGAAATTTCTTCACCATCTACTTTTCCACTACTATTACCATCTGAAAGAAGAACTGCCTCTCCATATCCAGTGACGTGTAGCCATACGATAAATAAATAAATAATTCGGAAATAACTTTGTGAAGAAAGCTATCTAGTACGAAGGATCAGCAAGTTAAATGTCGGGGATGAAAACTATTATATATCCTTTCCTTGAACTCAAAAAATCTCCATAACAAAATTCATCTAGATCGGTTTAGTGATTATTGGTTAGTATGTAGTATGGATGAATGATGTATCAAGGTTCAATTTAGCAGATGCACTTATAGATTGTAAGTAATAATTATTTTGGATCTACGTGGATCCGGTTCACCCTGTTTTCGCATAATCATTGTGGTAATAATTATATTGTTCATAATCTATGTGATCATAATTAGCTGTAACCATAAACTGTTTTGGCATACTTATGTTGAGCATAATTGGCTTTGGCAGATTTTTATTGGTCCGATTAGTTGGTCATAAAGTCATTATTCCGAATCCTAGTTAGGCATAAAGTGTATGTGCAGAAAAATTAATTGCCGAAAATTCTGTTGCAGAATTTTATTTGGCAGAACAGTGTTAGGGCCGAATTGCATCATTCAAATCACAGGCAGGTCATATTGTATAAGTACTTACTGTCACGTCAATGCAGCAATGAAGATGTGATGCGTTTCTTTGGATTGGAGGGTCATAGTTCTAACCTAACCTAACCTACTTTCTGGCAGCCGTTTTATTTTGTAGGGGGTCATGGTTCTAACCTAACCTAACCTACTTTCTGGCAGCCGTTTTATTTTGTAGGGGGTCATAGTTCTAACCTTTTTTTTTTTTTTTTTTTTTTTTTTTGTCCCAGAGAAATGCTTTACGCATACCTATACGTAACATTAGGCCCCCGGGGTGGAGCCAAATATTACGCATAAGTTATGTGGGACTCTCCGGTCTGGACCGGCCTACCCACTAAAACTCTGGGATGCTGCCATCTCCGTGCCTTAATGGTGGTGCAACGGGATCGAAACTGCAACCGCGACACCACCAGCACTGTCGCCCTAGGGCGAACCCACTCCGCAAATAGAGCACGCTGTAGCATGACCAGCGTGCTCTCCGCCAACTGGCCTCTCTTAACCCCGGAGAAGCCGGGACCGGTATTCCGGTCCCACCCGCACAGCACCAGGAGGACAAACGCCCCTACCCCGGCACCCGTGTAGTGGGGATGCCTTCAAGGAAAACGTCCCTTCCAGCCATACCACCACTACACTCCGCCCCCAATCAGACGTGGAATCTGCCTAGGCAGAGTCACGCTGATGGGTCTCCGGGTGGTTGGGCTAGCCTCCAAGAGCGGGTCACCGGCCACCTGCCTATCCGCGTCCCTTCATCGGCCACTCCAAAAGTGGGAGCAAAGGTTAGTAAGCTAACCAATGCCCACCCAAATGCTGCCCATAACAAACAAAGTCTGGTCTAGGCGAGACGGGTACCTAAGAGTGCAAACCAAGACAATGATAGCTATCTGCAACATCTAGGATACTTCAACCACCCTCCGCCACGTGACTGAGTTTTTGCGATGAGTTGGCACCCCATAGTGCCAACCCATGGCCCCAGCCTTAAATACTGCTCTTTTACGCGAGTCCAGGCCATGGCACACCTCCGAAGAGGCGCCCCGCCCTCTTCCACCACTGTACCTGGTTCGGGAACTGCAGTACATAAGGCCGTCCTCAGCCTCCCTCCTCCCCAGCGCCCACCCCACTAATCTACTCTGTTACCAGAGAGCTCGTGGAGGGACTGACAGGATATTGGCAGCAACGGTAGGCAATACCAACCGATATTACCTACCGCGGCCCCCAGGGTGCACCGTCCAGGAACCCTTCCCTATTCCCCCGGATCCACCTGATCAAGAGGAATGAGAAGGGACCTGGCACTCGAGGAGGTTTCCTGTCCCACACCCCTCATAGTTCTAACCTACCCTAACCCACTATTACGCTTAAGTGCCCTTACATTGAGGTCATAATTCTAACCTAACCTAACCTAACCTAACCTAACCTAGTTAACCTACTTTCAGGCAGCCGTTTTATTTTATGGAGGGTCATAGTTCTAAGCTAACCTAACCTACTTTCTGACAGCCGTTTTATTTTGTAGAGGGTCATAGTTCTAACCTAACCTAACCTACTCTCTGGCAGCCGATGTATTTTGTAGAGGGTCACAGTTCTAACCTACCCTAACCCACTATTACGCTTAAGTGCCCTTACATTGAGGTCATAATTCTAACCTAACCTAACCTACTTTTGTAGCATTTTTTTCTTGTTGAGATCGCAGTTCTAACCCACTTCTGCGTAATAGTACCTACTTGCCTCTCAAGGTCGCAGTTCTAACCTGATCTGAGCCACTATTTTCGCAGCAATGCATTTTGGGTTCGGTGTATGCCAAAAAACTTTCGAATATTAAAAAATATGCCAAATACACTTATGCTTATTAAGTTTATTCGTAATAACATTCGGCTACAACAGTAGTATGCAAAATAATTTTCGGACAAAGAGAAATTCGCAATATTGTGAATTATACCAAATAAGGTTTATGCTACATTATCATTCGTCTAAAACAAATAATGCCAAGTCTGTTATGCGACATGGGTTTCGGACAAGTAAAAGTATGCCAAATAGAGGGAACCCACGTGGATCCATATCACAGACTTACTTAGATGGAGCATACTGGCTGTATGGGCGGCTTCTTTTGAGTACCTACTTTACATCGGTGCTGTTATTTAATATCACGACGATGGCAAACAAGCATACGGCTCACTTGATGGTGAACAGCTACCGTAGCTGATGGACACCTGCAACATGCGTGTCGCCGAGAGGATTAACTGTATTGACAGCTGAAAGGCAAGAGGCTTCCCCGTTGTCAACATACTGTATCCTTGAGCCCTGGCGAGGTTACTCGCTACCTAGCGGGGACACAACACTTGCCCGGTCCTTGATAAAAAGATAAAAGATTTTATTCTTCAATTTAGGCACATTACAATGCACTTATGAACGTCAGAGAGAAAAGAAACTACCACCGGTTCTAACCCTACACCTCTGACCCGAGAAGTATTACTTATTACCGGCAAGAAACTCGGCGGGACTTATTTTTTCAAAACAATACTACTAATACATTAAAGATACTATATACAATAATGCGTAGTTCTTCAAGAAGGCATATCAAAACAGTTTGCTTGCTTTGGTTGCTGCAGTAGATAATCGTATTGATTGATCGTCATTGTAAATTGATACACGTCGAGCAAAAGTCTACGAAAATGACTTGAATGACAGACACACTTTAAATATTGTAAATGTTCAAATCCATGGATGAGCATTAGCTTTTATGTCGTATAAAAAAAACTATGTGCTATTAAAGAGACTTGTGCTATATTTAACAATATATGTGGTACTGGTATTGACTGCGAATTTTCAATTCAAACGTTTGCGTTTGTTAGAACGCAACGAAAGCAATCCGGTACAAAATTACCGGTAAACCGGTAAATAACTGGTTGCATTCCCTAATGGGACGTAGTCTATGATCCAAATATTAAAGCAGAGTCGAGGATTGTAAAATACTTCTAAACATAGGTTTAACGCACGAACAAGCTATCCTTAATCCTGAACTAACATGCACTCGATATTTAATGTTTTCCTGCTATTAGGCAATTACGTAAAATACAATAAATTAAGCTGATAATTGTTGTTTTCGATATATGGATCTTTTTCATTGAATTTTGGACTTTGTGTAACTGGATTCACAGTTTATTTTTAATGGGCATTGGCTAGAAATCTTAACATTTACAAAAGAAAGAAAGAAAGAAAGAAACATTTATTCATGACAAACATATACAAAGGAAACAAACAGAAAAATACACACACTTTGTCACGAAATGGTTGCAACTCAGCGTTAATGCTGGCAAGGCCAGCGCTGGTCTTCCGTTGCAACCATTTTGACGACACGGCATAAAGACGGCGCGATCACACACGCTTACACAAGGAAAGGAAAATAAGACGGGTCACACTAATTCAAAAAATTAACTAAACATTAAGCTACAACTTTAAACAAACACTAATCAACTTAAACTAGCAGAAAAACGCCTAATAGCTAAAACACCGTACACGGCTTATTGACAAGAATGACAGGAACATACTACTATTGCCGCCATGTTGCATTCCGTAGTAAAATATCTGTACTTAAAAAGTAGGTCACGGACACGGAGGAAAAATTACATAACAAATAGATAAAATAGAACACATATGACAATAGGAGGCACAGTAGAAGAAAAACAAGAAAGAAAACAATAGTGATATGTGAATATAACAGGACTCACCGGGATTTAGGGACATAAACGACAGGTAAATACATATAAAGCTAAAGATTAACAAGAAACGCGGTTTGTTCTCCTATACATAAATTTTATTCCTAAACACAATGTCATCTTTCTAGGTACCTGTTAAAACGGAGATATGAGATATCGATAAATTAAAACTAGAAAGATGTCACAGTGCCGCTGAAAGCCTATGGGACATAAAACAACAGGTATGTTGAACACAGCAAGTAGAAAGAGATTAAAAGCAACTTGTGTCATGTATCAGATTCTCTTGTCTCTGTTGATGCTCATAAAAATACTTCTTTATACTAATCTTAAAACTATATTTACTTTTCAAGGACCGGACCGGCGGCGGCAAATTATTCCAACATTTGGTAGCCAGATATCTGAAACTACCTCGGAAAGCGGCTGACGAGTGTCGTTGCGATAGGAGTTGTAACCCACATTGTCGCATACCACGTGGCTTACGAAATGACAATTTCTCAAACAGATATTTTGGTGTGTAACTATCATAATCAATTATTTAAGAGCTGGGCTCTTGTCGGTAGAGCAACTTCCATCTATATCTGTCCTTTGCCTTCTCCTTGATAGCCTGATACGACACGACTTTTATTTTTTCCTTGACTTGATCCATGTATCCATCCTTGCTATTTTGTAACTAGGAGGCCCACTAATTTTCTTGTTATCAACTTGGCTATCAAGTTCATGTCAAATATAATTTATTATATGGAAAAGACATTATGCGACGTCATGATACGTCGAATTGTATAGATGTTATTTTGATGATTAAAGAAGAAAATTTTGATAATAAACTTATACATGATATAATAATTCCACTCCAATGCTGACATCAATCCAACATCTCTTACAATTGTAGCAGCTAGTCGCTATAACCCCCAGGCCACCCCACACGATTAATCGGGTGATCTGACTTAGGCATCGTCCTAATAAAACGCGAATGGGCGATCATCGTAGGTTCGCTCTAAGGATGTCATGAATATTCGCATTCGCATTCGTATAATGCGATTATTCGCATCATTTTTGACATTCGTATCAACATTCGCATTCGCATGAAATGATGCGAATATTTTCCGAATGCGAATGTGGACAGAACCCATCCTGTTTTGACCGCGCTGACCCGGCTTATGGTCATATGCTTGCTCATACACAGGAAATGAAAACGACGGTATCACTTGTCTCCTTTTGATCAATAATATAGGACTCCTTTACATAATCATGTTCTGTATTTATAAACTATGGAATCATAAAAATGATAAGCAAGATAACTTTTAGAATCTACTCCGTAACATTCGTATTCGCATTCGGACATTCGCATCCTGAATATTCGCATTCGCATTCGCGAATGTGAGAAAAACGACATTCGTGACATCCCTGGTTCGCTCGCGCGAATTTTACTGGTACGAACGCGCGATCGCGCGATTATCTGTTTAGGACACTTATTCGAGTTCAATAATGTTTGATCGTGCGTTCAGTACGAGTAAAATTCGCGCGGATCGCCCATTCGCGTTCTATTAGGACGATGCCTTACGATTTAGCTAGTGGTACAGTCGAATCACTTTTGCACCTTTGTAAGGTATCTTCGAAGTCGACTACACCTAGGTATTTCTAGTTATTAAATTATAGAACTAGGACATCGTAGTTAATTGGTCATACCCTCACATGACATGAAACACGTAATGAAATAGTTGAAACCGATGACCAACCACAATAAATACCAAACCGGTAGCCTAAACCAGTTGAGACTTCTTTCCTTGAGGCGTATTTCGATTTCAAAACATCATATTGATTTGATAATAAGTTTAAGATAGACTTCTCAATCTAACATAGGATAGACATGTTGCATTGAGTGTTAAATCAAATAAATATAATATTTTTAAATCGGAATACGCCTTCATAGTCGGTTCCTTTCACTGTTATTTATAAACAACACGCTTCAAGGATCTAAAAATCGTGAAATGGTTCGTTAACTGTCATAATACCTTTACATAAAGTTGATACCTAAATAACTGTCAAAATTACACAATCGAACTAGTTTTGTGGATGAACAAACCCATTTAGACATTTTTATTAATTTAACATTCAGGTGTTTGAACATTTGCTCATAACGAACTACTGATCGCATTGAACGAAGCGAATATTCGCGACGAGAAAATGCTCACGTTATTCGCCACCTTAAGGGATACAAAATAATAAATAATACGTGCTGAAGGCTGAGAAGGACAAGTCCAGCAAGTACCTAGACTTGGCTCACGAGGTAACCGCCATGTGGGAGGTTGATTCGGCGATCATTGTGCCGATAGTTGTTTCTGCGAACGGTCTCATAGCGAAGAGTCTCGACCAACATCTCGAGAGACTTTCGCTACGGGGTTGTGGTTGGATCAAGGGTTAGATTCAGAAGGCGGTAATCCTGGACACGGCGCGTATAGTCCGAAGGTTCCTCACTCTGCGGCCCTAACCACCGGCAGCCTGGGCCTTGCTCCGTTGCCGGCGGCACCCTAGGTTAGGTTTTTTATAATGTTTTTATTGTTTTTGAATGTTTTTGATGAATTTTTGTATTTTACTTTTGTAAAAATATTATAAAACAACCTAACTTAAGAAGGAAAATAAATAAAGAGTATAATAATACGTGCTATTATTATTTGTATGATTTTGTTTTTATTACATAATATTATTCCGTAACCGGGTAGGTCCTTAAACTATGTCCAAAATTGGGTACTGCCAATGTTGTTTCGCTATGTGTGGTAGGGCAATGTGGACTCAGCGAATGTCATTTTGCTCAAACCTGGAGCAGAACCCGACTGGATAAGTACCTCCGTCTTACAGAAACCCACAGCCAAATAGCACTAGACCATACTCATAGAGTTGTGTTCCTGCTGGTGAGTAAGGTTGCCAAAGAGCTCAAAGAGGACCCAATGTGTTGAGGACGAGGGACCCTCTTGTTCCTTTAGTCGTCAACACTGTGAATCCTCCTTTCTGTAAGGGTCGCGCGCATGTGATACCCCTGGATTTGCAGACGTCCATAGGTTACGGTAGCTGCTTACCAACAGTGACCATATGCATTTTTGTCACCGTTTTAGTATAAAAAATACGAAATAATTGGGAGGTTTGCTTCAAGATGCAAAAGCAATAAATTATAGAAAGCCAGGCTAATTTAGCAACCAGTCTCACTTGCGTCTTACGTTAGATTTGCTTTAATTTATTATAAACGTAACTAGGCAAAATATGCACCACTTACATAACGGCTTTATCTGAAAACTAGTTGGTTTACTTAAACGATTGATCAACTGTACAGTCGACACTAAATATACTGCGTTTCCTTAAATTAAATAGACCTAAAAAAAACTAAGCTTTACTTTTTCATTAGCCTATTTTAGTGTCCCACTGCTGGTCAAATACTTTTCACCCCTACTATTCGAAAAAGGGTAATTTGTAGCCCATTTACAGGGAGCAAAAGTGACTTTTGATCCCTCTGCGATTACAGGGAGCAAAAATGACTTTTGCTCCCTCTGCGATTTGTTGCCCATTTACACAGGGAGCAAAAGTGACTTTTGCTCCCTCTGCGTTTTTTTTTCTATTTTCCTTGTCTTTACAACCAATTAAAATGAGACAACATTATATAACTTCTCTTTCTAGCAGATAGCTAGTTTAGTACCTTTATTTTCGTTTTTCTCATAGAAGGAGTGAAAAGTAGAGTGTACTACGCGGTAGCAAAATTATTTCGATCTCGGGTCACTTGAATCCCTCACTACGCTCAGGATTCCACGTTAGAATCCCTCGCTACGCTCGGGATTCTATTCTGGAATCCTTCGCTTCGTTCGGGATTCAACATGCTACCCTCGACCGAAATACGTCATTTTGCTCCCTTGTAATACAATCTACTATTCCCTGTTTATAGTACATACTTGTACCTAGTTTACCCACAATACTGTAGAGAATGCTTTTGTGCAGTCATGTCCATGCGAATGTTTGTGCTGCCCCGTGCGCTTTTTTTTACTTATAGGCATAACACTATTATAATAATAACACTTGATACATACCGAAAAAAAATACGAAATATGTTAGAATTCGTTAGACTTTCATAACTTAGAAAAGATAATTTTTATATATTTTTAACGGACTTCAAAAAAGGAGGAGGTTCTCAATTCGACTGATTTTTTGTATTTTTAACCGACTTCAATTCCATTGAGGAAGGAGGTTCTGCATTCGGTTTGGTGTTTATTTTTATTTTTTTATTTTATTGTATGTATGTTACTCGATATCTCCGTGAATCGTGAACCGATTTTCAAAATTTTTTTTTCATCGAACGGGTATAACTCCCAGATGGTCCCATTGTCACCAAGTCGGGGTCTGATGATGGGATTCTGGAGAAATCGAGGGAACTCTTCAACTATTATAGGCACACCTATAGTGATTTCACTATTTTTTACAGCAACTTGGCCACTTCCTCTTGGAATAGCGGATCCTATAGTCTGTATCTTTAGGTATTTAAATAAAAGTAAACAAACAATTCGTACATTCTCGGGTAGTTATAACATTTATTGGTTAACCAACCAAGAAGAGTATTATATAACCAAATACAAAAGCGCATAGATCTGTCACGGAACGAACGACCTGACTTTAACCTACATTATTTGATCATGTAATGTTTTCATCTACCCTCAACTAGCTTAAGGAGCTATTGGAGGGTAGATTTTGTTTACTTTTATTTAAATACCTAAAAATACAGAATATAAGTGAAGTCGGTTCTTTTTTTTTGTTTAAAATTATTATTAGTGTCCCACTGCTGAGCAAATGCCTCCCCTCTTCACCTCCATTTAGTCTGGTTTGTAATACTTAATCTACCATTCTGTAGAGAATGCTTATTTCCAGCTATGTCCATTTGCGATGGATATATGTGGCGCCCCGTGCGTTTATTTCAAATTTTAGCCATAAGCATGACACATACTGAAAATTTACGAATTAGATTAGAATTGGTAAGACTGATGAAGATAAGTTTTATATATTTTAATCGGTCAGATGTTTCATGTAGAACCTGTGTTGTTTTAGTGTTTTATTTCATAAAGAACCAATTTTTTCGTTATATATCGGAGTTAGTTCAAGCGCTACCTGGTGGTTGAACGTAAGACTTTCAATCCGGAGGTCTCGGGTTCAAAGCCCGGCTCGTACCACTAAGCTTTTCGAAACTTATATAAGGCCTGTTCCGAAAAGTCTTTTTACATAATTTATTGCTGTTTTTTGTAGGTATTTCCAGATTATTTACTTTCATGTTTTAATACATCATAAAGTATACCCTTAAGGCTTTTTTAACAAGATTTTTCAATTTATTTATTTTGTTATTTAAGCAAGAGCGACAATTTCCCTTAAAATTCCAAGTTAAATTTTGCGAGCCTATGTTTAGATATATTTGCACGACTTGCCAATGTTTTTATTTCACTGATCGTTTGTATGCCATAAAATTAAAAATGTGAATAATTCCGCTATTAATGATGCTAAATATAAAGCATTTGGTGAAAGTTTAACAAAATTATAAGGGATTGAATATTTTTCAATCACGCGTTCTCGTTTTGTATGAAAACTGAGGCCTATTTATCACTATGGTTAAGTAATATTCAAATAATTTTCTGTCACCAATTTTAGGTCTTAGCAATGATTTGGTCCTCTTCTTTCGATTCTGGAACCTTGTTATTGCTTTGTAATTTGATTTGACAATTTTTTATGCAAATACAAAATACCAGCCGCAAATCGACTGCGAGTTGCGCAAAAAATATTTTCTTCCTTTTTACATTAGGGTATGTGTTGTGTAATATGTACGTATAAAAAATATTATTTTGATATTAATCATTAGGCAAGAGTTGTATAAGTAACATAGTTACAGATTAAATTATTTGGTACTTTATAAAGTTTTTTATCTTAATGTGTTCTTGTAAAAAAACTTTTCGGTACAGGCTTTACTTACGAAATATCATCTGATATTTACCAGTCGCTTTTCAGTGAACGAAAACATCGTAAGAAAATCGGACCTAATCCTAACAAAGCCTAGTTTCCCCTCTGGGTTGAAAGGTCAGATGGCTTTCGCTTTCATAAAACTAGTGCCTGACGTCAATTTCTGGGATAAGGTTGCCGAGCGGACCTAAAGCTCAATTGAGCCGTAGCAAGACCAGGACACATGCTAGTAAACCTGTTCTGATATATTCGCGTTTTTCTAAGACTATCAAAACAAATTTTTGCTATAACTGATTTGTTTTCTTGTCTAGTTTTACTCGTAATGGCTATAGTATTCGTCGTTGACTGTACACGTGTAATTTTGTAGCTACTGTGTTAGCGTCTTCAACAAAATGGCTTCATTTATTCCTTACCATCTTGTTTACCTCATTACAGTCATAAAAGTCTTGATTATGCAGATTCTAAGTACCTGTTTATACATCCCATTATATATTATCGTATGATTTTAGTATGAGATAACACGAAATGGTTGATTTACTAGCTGTTTATGAATTTGAGTTAGATATTTTTTATATAAAAATATAGTAGATACAGCCTTTTAATACCTAAGCCGCGCTTAGAGTTATCAAGGTTTTATATTTTGTTATGAACATCAAGTACATCCTGTTAATCAAAGGGAGTGAACGTTGTGACAGTTTTTGATGTATGATTTCAAGTTTAAATTAGCCTGCATTACTAATTTGTCTAACGATAAAGATTTGTAGCCAAACCATAAGTTTACATTAGAACCGTCCGTTGCGCTCGGCATTTTACCTAAGGTTATATTCCAGCTGCTTACCGATATACAACATCTGTTGACCAAAGGTCCAGCTTTCGATGGTCTCCTGGCAGTGGTCACACGCGCACTGGCGAGTGGCGCCGCAACCGTATGCGGCGACGGGGTACAAGCTTGACAGCGCTATACACTTGCAGAGCGCTATAGGTCGCGGCACGTAACTCTAGCGCTGACCGTTATTTCTGCGCATGTTCTTCCATAGCCCTTCACCCCCTGTATCCCCCCGCGCGACCTATTTTCGACTTCTGCGCAATACCGTTCACCGCTAGAGTTACGTGCCGCGGCCTGTACCTCGCACGCGCACCGGCGCCGTATGCGGAAACGGCAGCAGTGTAAAAGCTCGCCTTAAGGTTGGGGAATGCAACCACTTTTTATTTTGTATAAAAAATAACCGGGGTACACCAGGAAGTTTTCGCAAGTTTTCGACCTCGAGGACCCTGCTAACTTGGATTGGCTCAAAAATATCAATTTTTCTGACTTTTGTTTATACCACAATAAGCACGCCTGATAGTTAAGCTGCTATAGACGCCTGCAAATCCAAAGTATGGTATAACTATAAAAAATAAGCCAGCTTTAAGGAGATGGTATTTTAAACGTCAAATTCAGGGTGCTGGCTGAACCAAGCAGCTACGCCGATTGCTACTATTGTAAAATGTAGTAGATTAAGGGTTCTTTTAGTCCATACTAGCTATTGGAATATAGCCTGGCTAGTTACAACATCCTTTGTACCGTTTATGGCACTGGGAACATTATGCGCAGAATATTCTCACTAGGACACAGTAGGCCCCTAGGCGATAGCGAGGCGACGACATGCTTATAGGTACTAGAGCCGCAACGAACTTATAATCGTAACTTGATTTGATATTACCTGCTGTTGATCTTGCTCGTAGCCTGTAAGAGCATTAGAGATGCCCTGAAACTAATG
The DNA here is from genome assembly GCA_911728535.1 of Pammene fasciana. Lineage (NCBI taxonomy): Eukaryota > Metazoa > Arthropoda > Insecta > Lepidoptera > Tortricidae > Pammene > Pammene fasciana. The sequence goes on from OU452280.1 coordinate 744,935, forward strand.
TCGAATCGAATAATACTTTTGAAGTTGAAGCTTCTTGGGACCCAATTTAATGCAGGTTAAGATTTTGTACGCAAGATAGCATTGTAAGTATTAGATAGGTACTTACTAGGTTCTGATAGAATCTCTGACCACATTTGAGAGTTTAAATGGTACACAGATAGAAATAATATCTTAATTCAAAACGCAAAACTCTCTTGCACGCGGTTTCTTAAAGAGAGTAATAAATACCTTAGACCAATAAACATGACTTGAGTTAAAAATATCATGATTTTTAAAAGAAGATTTAAAATTATTTAGCTTTAACTTTACCTATTTTTAAAGCGAATAGTAATGATTTGAGTTAAGATAATAATTATTTACGGCAAAAAAGCACCAACATTTTCCTTTAAGAGTTTTATGTGTTTACGTAAGATCGATTAGTTCTTGGTTTGATGTTTTCAATCTACAGCTAAGAGCCAAAGCTAATTTAAAGAAGTAGCACCAAAAGTTAGATTTGAGATTTTTAAGTTTTTAGGCAAGAGAGATTAATTTTTGCTTTGATGTTTTCAACTTACAATCAAGAGCCACAGCTATTCCAAAGAAGAAGCACATAATTTTTGCTTTGAAACATTTAAATCTTGGACGTTAGTTACCCTGCGCATCAATAGATGTCTCTGCGTGTAGGTTAGAACACGCGAACGTTTGTTCAACGTAACTTCATGACCCTCGCCGCTTTACCCGGGCTTATTTGAGATTCACAATAGCAATCTCAGCTCTAGTTAATACGATTATAAATTGTGAGTATATAAATAATCATAATTTATATTTGTATTATCTACTTTTAGTTAAACTTCCTTTCTTGGGATTAGTCCCGAGAAACACAGTTTCTGCTACTAGGTTTTTAAGTAGTGCACTGAGACACTAAGGCGATTATCACACTGACGACGGATCCGCATGCGGCGCCGGTGTGCGAGCGAGATAGCGCTATACACATGCAGAGCGCTATCTCGCTCGCGCACCGGTGCCGCATGCGGATCCGCGCCAGTGTGATAACCGCCTTAGAAAATGTTATTGTTTGTTTCAAGTAATCGATTTCATACGCCAAGAAATTTTAGATCTTGGTGTGAAAATATCAAATTTTACATCAAGTAACACATGCTCTTGAACTAATGCGATTTCTTGTTTCCGTTGAGAAATTCAATTCTCAATTTAAACTATGAGTCTTCATCCAAGAAACAAAGTTTCTTGGCTTAAGTTCTTTATGTATTGCACTAAGACACATAAAGTTCAATTTAAAAAAAATACAATACAAAAACAAAATTCAAACGCCCTTCGTGAGAATATTAAGCTATTTTAAAAAGAAGATTTTTATATATCGGATAAAGTATTGAATTTATTAGGTTAAGTAATAAACTTTGAAACATTTTATATCTTAAAATAAAGAATTTTATTTTTTCCTTATATGGGAAACTGGATATCTCTTGATTCAAATAGGTTTCTTTGGTTGAAGAGATTTTTTCTATCTGTGTACATTCAGCAATATTCTAAGAGGGTAAGATGTTCTAAATATACTTGTATTTTTAAGAGTAAAGAACCATTTGTGACATTAATTTGGTAAAGGTACCATTTGGCTGATACGTCATACGTTGTACAGATTTAATATTGTGTTTAAGCAATGAAAGCGTAAGAGCCGCTAAATGGTGCATTTGCTAAAATAGTGTCAGGCCACGACTGGGAAGCCGAGGTGACGGGAAGCCACGAGCCAGATGGTCGGACGACATTATAAAGACGGCAGGGCCGACCTGGCACAGAACCGCCGCATCAAGAACAACATGGAAATCCATGAAAGAGGCATATGTCCAGCAGTGGACGCGAATATGCTGAGAAGAAGAAGAAGAAGTGTCACATTTTAACTACTCAACAGCTTTATTCTCTCTCATTTTGTCTACGTCCACTGATACTGCTGTGAACATCTAAAAATAATGCTTTAAAAAAGTAACAACAGCAAGTGTTTGTATGTATCAGAACGTGATACAATCTAACGGGTTTCGAGACAAATTGTTATATTAATGCTCACAATTATTGGTTCAAGGGAGTTGACTGACAGCGCCTCATTTGCATGTCGTGGAGATGGTTATCGATATGAATTATATTATTACGAGACAGTAAACACTGTTTGAATTAAATAACTGTCATCATAACATTAAGTAGTATTATGCTGTAATCACAGACTACACAGACACCTCATCATTAAGCTTTTACAGGGAGCAAGAGGTCACCACACATAAGCGCAATTTTATTCGTAAATTTCTACGATTCGAACAGCACATCTCAATAGCATTCTACGCCAATTTGTAGTATAACAATTCAGGATCAGCCCTGTAACTAGATTTTTGTGGATATTTTTAATTCACATGAGTAAATGATCAAAAACGGTAACTCAACTGAAATAAGCGGTCGCGCTCTCATACAAGATTAGTACGGGAGCACCTATGTGTGGTGACCCCGAGTTGTGCTTACGATCTATCTAGTGGTTGAGGTTATCTGTGGCTGTAATTCATCGTCATCTTGGCGTATGTCCCGGCATTTGCCACGGCTCAATTGAGCCTGGGGTCCGCTTGGTAACCTCTGATGAACTGGCATAGGCATTACAAAAGCAACTGCCATTTGACCTACCAATCTAGAGGGGAAATTAGGCCTTATTGGGATTAGATCTGGTTTTCTCACAAATGTTTTCTTTTACCGAAAAGCGACTGACAAATATCATATGAGATGACTTTTTATACAGTCATTGTTAATGAATGAATTTATGTTTTATTTAGACTCCGACCTTTCAACCCCTTTATAGGTTAAAGTTTCTAAAATGTCTATACACTACGGTGGTCGCTTTCCATCAGATGGGCTTTTTATTGCGCCATTACGTGCAATTCAGCTCGTTTGTGGTGCTCGTGCCGCGGCCGCTACTGGAGACCATCGAGAGCGCGGCTTCTGGCTGGTGTAGTGTTTCGGCGGTTCCGGGGGACGCTGCCAAATATTACACCAGAGCAGATAGCACAACAGAAAACCGTCGTGTCACCAAAATAATAGTATTACTTCGTTTATAATGTAATATGTATGCTAGTCATTAAAGTATTTATCTATGGGCCACTAGTTGCCTGAAAATAAACGTTTTTTATTTCATTCATTCATTTCATTTACGCTTTAACACCAGCGTAGTATAAAAAATGTATGAAAAACCTACCGTTTGTGCCTACTTAATAGTTCTATTTCCGTTTTCGTCAAGTTAAGGGTAGTCGCGTTCTACGTATAACACTTTTTTACTTCTCATGCTCGTAAAGTTTCACTTTATGCTGGGTATAGGCGGACTAAAACTCAATTTTATGCACAAGTGCATAAAAAATTGCCATTGTCAAAATAGCCTTAGAAGAAGTCAATTTTTTATGCACTTGTGCATAAAATTGAGTTTTAGTCCGCCTATACCCAGCATAAAGTGAAACTTTACGAGCATGAGAAGTAAAAAAATATAAACACTTATGAAAGAAATTCCTATTCTTTTTATTTCCTCACAATCGAAGTAAAAAGTAGAGTGTATAACTCGTCCATAAAACCCATTTTACGCTCGTACTTTATATCCATCCTCGCTCGCAAGCTCGCTCGTATGGATAAACGCCTCGCGTAAAATGGTGCGTTTTATGCACTTGTTGTACAATCTACTATTATCTCTTTCCATATCAAAATTTCCGTTTTACGATCTGGAATCCAGTTTTATTGGCATTAAACACTACAATTAAACCTTTTTATCCACTCACAAACTTTCACGGAACTTTAATGCCAAGGCCGACCGTTTATTGACAACATCTAAGTTTCTACATCTTGATAAATACCTTTGTTGGGAACAATGTACATTATAATTATGATTGGGTAAGTTCACCTTGTGGGAAATGAATAGGAAATGAGGCAATGTCCCCTGCGAGACATGCGTGTCGTATGTGGAGCAAAACGGACAGACAGACAGGCTGCCGCAAGGGGCGCAAGGTATAAGTTATAAGCGATTTCAATGAGGAATAATAACGCGTAAAACTCTGCGCAGATGGCATCGCATTCGCAAAAAAAATCCTTTAGGTTATGGACTATGGTTTGGAAGCGTCAAAACATACAGCCTATTGGAAGTAAATGGTGCTTCAAAACCAGCCAAGTGCGAGTCACACTCGTGCGCGAAGGGTTCCGTACCATTATCTAGTCTGTTGTATGTGAAAGCTCCCTCTAATTTTGATTTTATTTAGTTTTTTTGTATTTGTTGTTCTAGCGGCAATATAAATACATCATCTGAAAAATTTCAACTGTCTAACAATCACAATTCATGAGATACAGCCTGGTGACAGACGGACGGACAGCGGAGTCTTAATAATAGGGTCCCGTTTTTATACCCTTTGAGTACGGAAGCCTAAAAAACCGGCCAAGAGCGAGTCGGACTCGCGCCTTGAGGGTTTACATGCACTATTTTAATTAATATTCGTCGAACATTGATGGATGTAACTAAAAGAAAAATTGGATTGAGGTTCAATTTTTTTACGCAAAAAATATTTGTGGTGTGACGGAACCAAAACTGACCATTTTCGGACTTTTTACTGAACTTTTTACTTTAGGTACCGTGAAACGGGGTGACTTTAAAATACAGGGGCGACTTTGAAAAATCGACTTAATCGCCAAAGTATGGATATTCAATCTCCAGACGTCTAGTAAAATGTAAGAATCTATAATATTCTAGCCATTTACCAATATAGATTAAGAAAATTGTAAATAACACCGCTATTATGACCGTTTGAAATCTATCAAAGTAGCCCCAAAATTTCCTAAAATCACCCCATTTCACGGTACTTGTGCTGTAAGATCTTCCTTCTGACAGAGAATGGTGGTGACAAGCCAATACCTATAACAAGGACTGCTGCCTCTCCACAAAGTTAAGATTCTTGTCATAAAATCGCTACCCTTCTTTGACTTACGGTAGTTGATTAGTAAACAAGAATTAGCAAATACGACTTGAGATGAATATAATTTAATACACCTATAATTTATAACCGTTGGCCACTCTTTATTTTGCTCATGAATAGGTACGAAAATACTTTTGTACTACTACTATTACTACTTGTACTCCATCTAGTAATGACTAGCGTACAAGAGCAGGTGACATTTCTTCTTACATTTTGGCTATCTTTAGGTCGCTCTCAACTAGATGGCGCTAAAGACTTGAAGCCTCATAAAGTTCTTAGACTATGGCCGTCTATTATACCATATGTAACTGAAACCCGTTAATGTTTAGGTCATACTGAGCATCTTTTATTATGGGACCAACCCCGAAATCGCAAAATAAAAATTGGACTCTCCCATAGGAAATTTCCAAATATGACCAGTGAAATGTATGAAACAGCCAAATTTTTTTTGTGATTTCGGGGTTGGTCCCATAATAAAAGATGCTCAGTATGATCTAAACATTAACGGGTTTGAGTAAATAATTTTCGTTCAGTTACATAGTGTATTATTATCTTTAAGTCTATGCTACGGCTGAGGAGTTGATGTTCATGGCATACCAATAGAGCTTGTGCGAAAAAAAGAAGTGTCGTCGTTATAATAATACAATCTTATCGTAAAATATGTCGAGGCGCCTTTAAGCTGATAGTGAATCCAATTCAAATATAGTCTTTAAAACTCTTAACTTTCTCAATGTCCACAGGAAAAATGCTAACCTAAATTTCTGAATAACTTGAAAACGCATCAGCTTTCAACTAATTATAATAAAAAGTAAGATAAAATATTCTCCCGGAAAAAAATGGTTTTGAAAGAAACATTGGCCAGCAGTGACGACGTGCCCCATACATAATAAAATTCGCGTCCAAACGTTTCTTACTCGCAATACGATACTAAATATACTAATTATGCCCTTGAACGGATCACCAGTATATTTGAAACACCTTTATAATTACAACCTTGCATCTTTCCGTCTGCACCAGTTTTTCAAGGACGCATCATCAACAACACTTTAATAAACAGCAACTATGTATCGCCACCAAATATATCGGAGCGGACAAGGTACTCAAAAATATCTAAACATGCACTTTATCGCCTTGACAATAGAGGCGTTGTTCATATATTTGTGACCACCTTGGCCGCTCCGATATATCTGGCGACTGTAAATATGCAGCTTAACCATACTCACGGCATTTTACTTAACAAGGCACTAACCTCCTTTCCTCGATGTACCAAAGTGCCGACCTTGGACGCAATAGAATAACGATATAATTATTAAAAAATGGTTTAATGCGATATTACGCCAGACCTTAAAGTACGTTCCGTTAATTAGAGTGCGATTTTTGTTTTTATAAATAACCCTAGTTAATGGACATGCATGCATAACTTAAATGACTTTAGGTTGAAATATAAGGAATGGGGATTAATTTATTTGTCACTCACTTTTTATCTTTGATTTTCTTTTAGCTACATCTTATCAATCAAAAACAATAATGCTTTAAACATTACCTGGTTTGTTTCTAAAAAGGCATGGTTCACGAAAGCTGCATTGAATTTTTTAATAAATCGGTATTGATTTGACATTGATATGGTAATATCTTGGTACAACTCTCATAGCAAAGTAATACCATAAGATCATACTTAACATAGCGACGAATCTTGAATGCCGCTGCTAGTATTTTACATTTTAAGCTGTACCTAATAGCAGTATCTTACATAAGCAGTAAATTATTCTCATCGAAAATTCGTCTCCAATACGAGTAAGTAACGGAAATAAAATTACATGTAATGAATTCAAAATAATCTGATGCATGCTGATAGAACCCCAGAGTAGCTGTCTATATGCAAAAATACGTAATAACTGGACCTAATTTTGTTCCTGCAATCGAAATGTTAAGGTCATATCGATAAAAGTATCATCATTTGAAAATCCAATACGAATTTACGTAAGTTCGCCCTTGAAACTGGACAAAATGTCGGTCAATATAAAACACAAGTACATTGCAAAAATGTACTTTATTTTCATCATTACAGACGCTTTTGGGTGAATCTGACATTCCAGATTATAATCCAAATAAACGATAATTTTTAACAAATATGATAAAGTGCAATTTATTCGTCTTAAAGGTGCATTTAATACAATAATTTAAGATTTGCAGTAATTTCGTTCAGAACATCATGACACTTAAGTTGCGTAACACATGCGCTTGCGATCATTTAAGTGCGAAAAAGAGCAAAAAAGGCCTGCCATTTACATTTTTGGAGGTGTCGATCTGTTTAATGTTAAAAGAGTTTGTAGCCGGCTGTCATACAAATAAACAATTAAAACCAAATGTTTGTATATTTAAGTAAATCTTCTTTAAATCTGGAGTATGAATATGTGGAAATGAAGTGAATTTGCCAACATAATTTTAATATATTCATGTGTCAAAATCAACTGTGCAAAACTTGGAACATCAAAATTATAGTTGATTAATTCATTAACAAAATTGTAATAGCTTGAATGTTTCTTAATTAAACATGAATTTCGTATTTAAAATTATATGAACCATCTATAGGGTTCCGTACCCAAAGAGTAAAAATGGGACCTTATTACTAAGACTCCGCTGTCCGTCCGTCTATCCGTCTGTCACCTGGCTATATCTGATGAACCGTCATGGATGAGTCAGACAGTTAAAATTTTCACTGATGATGTATGTTCTGTTGCCGCTATAACAACAAATACCTAATAAAAAACAGAATAAAATTAATATTTAAGGGGGACCGATACAACACCATGTTTTTTTGCCGTTTTTATAGATACCTAATGACACGGAAACCGTCGTGCACGAGTCGGACTCGCGCTTGTTTTCATCTTAAATTAAGTAAGTAGTTAGCTTTGTATGGGGCATCGGCTTTGGATGTGTAGCAGCAGATGACATACAAACGCGATAATGTCAGTTGTTTGAGTAAACGCTTCACTGCAATGCAATTTGCGGTTGAATTCAATCAACGTATGTGATAATGACCATTCGTGCATTTTTCGTATAAGGTTTTGGGTACTTTTTATACGTAAATTATTTAAAACGCTAATATAAATTTATACATTAGTTTTTGTGAATCACACTTATCCCGGCTTTCAATTTACTAATAATTGCAGCAAATTACAGCTAATCATCAAATGGAGAATACCAATAAATGTTAAAATGAACTAAGATTATGGAATTGATCATATTTCTACACAATGCGACAGGCATGAATCGAGGACCATGCTCACCTTTGAAGTTGCAGGCATCCTCTCAGGTAGACTCTGTATCTGTGTGTTTGTTTACCACCGACATCGAGCAGTAAAGTCTTACGGTGGACTACAAAAGAGGTTGATGACAGTGGTAACTAAAGTTGCACATATATCCGCCGAACGTATAGTAAATAGCCCACAAATTGCTCGGCTACCTATTAATTTGTCTTCTTCTTCTTCAGGTACCATATCCTCTACGGATGTCGGCTACCACAGTCCCGACTCTTCTCGATTCGCAGTCTTTCTGCCCAGGGAGGCAGCGTCAAATCCCGTCCAACTCTTGAGGTTGTCCAACCATGTGGTTCTTCTTTTCCCTCTGCCCCTTTTTCCTTCGATTTTACCTTCTATTATTCTTTTAACAATACTATATTTCTTATTGCTGTATAGTGTATACATGTCCAAAGTAAGCGGTTTTCTTTTTCATTACTGTGAGTACTAATTCTCGTTTCTTTTTCACTCTTTGTAGTACTTTTAGATTTGAAATCTTGTCTCTCCATGATACTTTGTACTACAATATTAATTTGTACTTTGTTTTATTTTATTTGTCATACATACATGAAATATAGGAGTAGAAATTTTAGTGATTCAATTGGGCATAAGGACATAATGGCCACCGCCGCGCACGCGCACGCGCGTGGCTCGCCGCTGTTTTCGGAAACGGTTGGATACAATTTCATACATTGCTGAACATTTTGATCTCCCCGCTCGTGCCGCCGCTCGTCTCGCCGCTACGAGCGGCGGCCGGTCGCATGTTTTCGTGCGTGCAGCCTTTGAGTGACAGAGCAAGATACCAGAACGGTATAATACTTTATTGTAATACAATTTTAAAACAAGGGAGCTATCCAATACTTACCTTTCTTTTTAATAAATAATAGATATGTATATAACAATTGGCATTAGCAGATTTTGAAAATAACGCACAATTAGAAACAAAAGCGTAATAAATTTAATTTAATCTGGTAGGTGTCTTTGATTGGTTTAGCTTCACATTCACAATGGGTGTGATAATTTCATGTTTATAGAAAATTCCATACCGAGCAAATTTCTTGTCCTTGTAATACTATTATAAGTAATACATTTGCCTCTTTGTTTTAAAAACGCATGGGTGCTCAATTAGTTTAGGCCAAGGTTTTCTATCGTAATAAAGTATGGGTACCCTTAAGGCCGTTCCTCAATTCGGACAAGCCACGCCCATCCGTTAGAGACACGTTTATGGCTCCCGTGCACGAAAGAAAGAGATGCAGCGCTCTTAAGGATCAGACTTTTTGACCAAACTACGATAAATAAGCGAATCTATAAAGTTTTGTCTAATTTTGCTTTTCTGACTTTTTAGATAAACCAGAATACCATATTTTTTACTTAGTTATATTGCTTAATCTTTTATAGTTTACGTATGCTAAGGAAAATAAGGGGAAAAAGGACCCAACTTCGGATTTTTTTTCTATCGAGGCAACTTTCAGCAATCGTGTTTCGGCTTGTGCCAAAAATAAGAGTATATAGTCTAGTAATATAAATTTGAAAAGAAATTCAGTCCCTTTTCCCGTTTAGTCACTAGAGCGTTTGAAAAAACCTATAATTTTTCAAAGTAGCCCCTTAAAATACGCCAGCGGTGTGATTATTTTTTTTAATATTTATTTTCATCATTTTTATTTTATTACCTTACACAGAAAGTATAGGTACCTACTAGCTTTTCATACATGGAATTACGTAAACGCAATTTTGTATTATACTTTTCCACACTGTAGGTACTTTAACGTAGGTATGTATCTTTTTGGCATTATGTATGGTAATGAATTACTGTATAAAGTAGTTGAATATTATTACAGTGAAATATATTCTCTTATCTAACTAGTTAATACCTGCGAATTCATTAACATGTCATATTACCGTCAAAATTTACATGAAAATTTATAAACCCACATTCATATTCTACATCTATGATAACTAAAGTGCTAAATATAATTATGTACTTATAGCACCGAAAGATCTAGATCAGTTACAACACTCACTAATTACTGTATAAAAAAAGTTAGTTACTCATTCTATAATTAGTCTAACAATACAACTTATAAACAGTACATAACTACTTCGTTAACATTGCCAAGCAGAAATCACTCTTATTATTTTGTATTAAGCGAGCTATAGTGGTTTAAGTACGATAATAATGCCTTCATTCGAAAATAAACCTTATGTAATTGGATAAAAATAGAATTTAGGTAGGTATGAGGCTGTTACGATACTTAAATTTGGCGTGCTTGGTTAAGGTTGCATGTAAGTAATTGTGTTTGTACAGTCTTTAGCCGAAGTAGCAAAGCGGGTAGGGTGTTCAGAATTACCTACATACGCTCTTATTCTCTTAAGGCCGTTCCTTGATTCGGACAAGCCACGCCCATCCGTTAGAGACACGTTTATGGCTCCCGTGCACGAAAGAAAGAGATGCAGCGCTCTTAAGGATCAGACTTTTTGACTAAACTACGATAAATAAGCGAATCCACAAAGTTTTGTCTAATTTTGTTTCTGTGACTTTTTAGATAAACCAGAACACCATATTTTTTACTTAGTTATATTGCTTAATCTCTTATAGTTTACGTAAGCTAAGAAAAATAAGGGGAAAAAGGACCCAGCTTCGGATTTTTTCTATCGAGGCAACTTTCAACAATCGTGTTTCGGCTTGTGCCATAAACAAGAGTATATAGTCTAATAATATATATTCGAAATTAAATTCAGTCCCTTTTCCCGTTTAGTCAATACAGCGTTTGAAAAAACCTATAATTTTTCAAAGTAGCCCCTTAACAATAAAGTCGTGTCCAGCTCATTTTGAACACCCTACCCGCTTAGCTACTTTTGCTGCTGACTGTAGGTCTAAGTTGATGTATGTGAGTGTTATGGTTAGAATTAAACTTTATCTTATTGCAATACGAGTAAGTATGAGTGTTTAGTTATAGGTACTTAGTTGTTATACCTCCATATTTAATTTTAGATTTATTTAGTTTTAAAATTGTTATTTTATCCAATAGTATGTTACAAGAAGTGTAATATAATTTAGAATAGTTAATGAAAAAAAATATATATAAAGGTACTTAGTAAGACTTTTTCCATAAAAATTAATTAGAAAAAAACCTTGTTTACAAATTTTACAGCTGCTTCAAACTATAACAGTTTGTTGGCGGAAAAGAGCACTTTTTGACTTAATCTACAGGATGTTTCCTGTTTTCATACAAACTAAATAGTATTTTCAAAGTACGTTAAAATCCATCTGATACTTATTAGACATTGCGTCACACTACACACATAATCAATTTCAGAATAGGTACATTGCGTGTTCGAAAAAACTTTAGTGTCCTAAAACTCAAACAATACCTCAGTTATTTTTAAAAGTCGCTGAAGAAACGATGTCTGGTTTGAGGCGTATATAATCTAATATTATATGTTTTAATTTATTGCTCCTATTACAGGAAACACCCGGTATATAGTCCTAATTAATTATAAGTGTTAAAATAATTAACTTATACCTTCGCTCCAAATTGTACCTACCTTGGCATTTTTCTGTTTGGCCCTATAGTTGACTGGTACAAAATGCTATAAGGCGTTAGGTTCGCCTTTTGCACCTTTTTATGTGTTTTAAAGCTATAATAAATAAATACAAGCTATGCTTTATCGTTGCTGTAGACCGAGCATACTTTGGCATACACTGCCATACAAGGTGTAACAAAAATACTGGTGATCCTTTTAAGGGCATGATTAGTATCGTATTCTAATTACGAAAAAGTAAGAAAAAAAATTTTTCGCGCGAAAAAAATTTTGGTTCAGTATGGAGGGTCGGCCGGCTGGGACCACCTGACCCATAGAAAAAAAAAATTTTTTCGCTTCCAAAAATTTTTTCTCCTACTTTTTCTTAGTCGTAATACGATACCAATTATGCCCTTAAACGGATCACCAGTATTTTTGTTACTCCCTGTATACCACACACTACACACAGTATACTATATTATCATAAGATTCATAGATCATTCCCTCCGCATCCCAATGTTTACACGCGGCCCTCTAGCGGCGCGCGCGCGAACTAGAACCTACACAATACATTCTAAACCTTTACGGCGACTTTGTGAAGGTATCGCGCCGATAGTTTACTTTTCTATTGGCATAGATGGCGTTGTTATTTAAATTATATTGATGAAAGCGGGTTGCATAGTTTAATGTTGAGCTTGTTACAAAAGAAACAATGAGATTTAAACTTGTGTTTGTAGTATTTTTATAAAAATATGGAACTATTTTTGTAATAGATTATCGAAAATTGTTTAAAATTATAAGGTTGTTCCTGCACTTTGCCAAAATATCTGGTTTAAAAGATTTCGACATTAGTTGAATTACGAATTAGGTACAAGTAATGCTTCTGTCACAAAATCTGTATATTTTTAATTTTGACATAAAGTAACATGATGTATAAAATTACATTAATGACCGCAACTCTCATAATTGTCATACAATTATACAGAAAAAAAGACAATGAAATCATAATTATAATATTTATAATCCAAATAAGAATTTACATCAACTTTTTTACGAAATATTGCTATTACCGAGTAATGTTAAAATGCTTTAATTACGTACACCTCGGGACATAACCTTGATATTAAAATATTTTGAATATTTGCACTTTTAGTGTACGAGATGTCACAAGTTGAAGTGAGTTATGAAACCCTAGTCGTGAAATTGATACCTATAGATTCTTTCACTGGTAACATTTTGAAATGTTATCAATTAGATAATTTTATTGCTACACTGAAGGACGATAGTAAAACCAGTTTTTTTAACGACTAGATAAAAAAGCCATATTTAATTAAGTTTTTGAAACTTAAACAAACCCATTAAAAAAACTAAATTAATAAAACTTAGTACTTACCTAAATTTTTGCTGCCGTAATAACATTTCGCTAAAACATGTTGGTTTAACATGGAGTAGTCAGGATTCTTAATATACATTTTTATATGTAAATAAGGAGGTAAGTAAATATTAAATTGAAATAATAACACTCAGTAAGGTTTGCTTGTTCGTATAGAATAGTTTCGATGTAACGCGACGCAGTGCAATAAAATAACATTTTTTACATCCCAACACAAATGAAAAAAATGTACCCATTCTTTACACATTTTTAAGCATTTCATCCACAACTTTTTTATTATTTTGTCATAACGTGATATCAAAATTCTGAAATCATAAGTAACCGTGAGACCTGAGAAAAACAGTGTAATGTAATAGACGTAATAGTTTCTAATTATTTTTTTCCACATTTTTGTCTTCAAGTGTATGCGTATGCGTGTGAGTTCGCTAACAATAGGACAATTAAATACGGCTTTGTTTTGTATGTAGTAATGTACAGTGGGTATATGGGGTAATATTGTGTAGATGGTGTATGATAGACTTGGAAAAATATGGATAAGTGAGGTAATTCATTATTGTTTATATAATATTCGCTATGTGCGAAGTGCACGGTAGGGGTAACGAGAACGATCGCAGTGCTCAATGTGACAAGAAATGAAACTGCAAATCCCCTGTGTGCTGTCAAAATAGTGAATCAGCCAGTTACATTTCATATAAGCAAGGAATACAACCTATTTATAAAAAAGGAAAAAAAGAGATTGACCACCTGCCCAAGAGATGGCGCCACAATCATGCACACAGCGAATAAGATTTAATTATGACGCAATGAATACCTCCTTCACTTCCATTTGATTCGATTTCTTCTTGTTTATTTTTGTCATGGTTACGATTCAAAAAATTGGGATTATGGTTTAATTTCAAAAGATACCTACTGGTATTATGCAAAAGTTTCGTTAATTTGCAGTCATTAATTTTGAATGTCAACTTACTTTTGATTTGTTAAATATTATCTAAACATTTTTGACCGACTGGGTGGTGGCTGCTATTACGAGTACGTAGGTGGTTAATATTATCAATTTTCCATTCGAATTAATTTAAGGAAAATGGAAACGCCTCACGTTGTATGGAAATTTCTAAACAAAGTCTCCTTTTGTATAATTCTTAGCTATTCTTTATGTTTTGAGAACATTTTAGATTTAAAGGAGTACCGATCTATCAATGGCATGATCTTCTAAGATTACGATCGGTAATGGATGAGATTGCTCGTTAAGAGTCGCCAGGACGCTCGCGTTTCCATACAAACGTAGTTTAGCTCTCATTTTAAAACGACATGCTTTAGAACCACGAAATTTGGCATGGGCATTCTAGTAGTACAGATCTATGTCGGTAATTCGTTTTCTTTGTGTAAAAATTATAATAGCAATATATTATTTTGACACCAAAATTAATAGTCCTTATCGTTATTAGTACCTACTTAAACCACTTGTTGGTAATATAAATATCAATCTTACAAACCTGACATCACAATTACCTCGTCTCTCCATGCAATATTCTCAGGCCAACAATCTGGTCATAAAATGGTCTTATAATAGCCATAAGTGCCATAACAAGGTTACCAAATTTAGCAGACGTTGCTCCATAAACACGATATTGCATCAGTATGATCGTTTGTGAACCTTATGACTATGATCATAAGGTATATTTAAATCCAGTTAAGTTGACCGTACAGGTTGAACTTGATGAGCTTGCTTAAAAAGGGCTTATTTTTATATGACTTTTATGTCGTATAAGCCTTTTATACGTGGGACATGCTGCGTCACTAGTGACTTGGTATTTTAGGGACATTTTGGGTCACTGTATTGTGAAATGGTTCTATAAAGTGTATTCATTTTCTTGGATGCCAACAAAATAAATTAAGTTGAGAAACGATTTTAAAATATTTCAACCTGTCACGTAGCGCCATCTAGCAAGAGATGGTTGAACTATGGGATTAATTATTATTTTGTCTGATGATAAAATGATATAAACTTCAAAAGACATACATCGATAACAACTTATGCTAATTAATATTATTATGAATTTAAAATGTTTTTTTATCAATCCTTGTTCTTTGATTCGTAACATAAAAGGTGGATTTGCAAGATTAGCAAAACCTACTCAATAACTTAGTAATTATGCGTCTGTTTTCCAGAAAATGATACGTACCTACCTACTTCTTGCTGTATAAATGAATTTACAGTGTTGTAAAATGTAGTATAACTAGTTATTGAGAGACAGCTCGTTGACTTGATTTATACGCGATTATGTAAAGGAAATTGGCTAATTCAAATGTACTAGCCTAGCCCACATATATATTTTAGATTTATGAAAACTGTTGATTGAATCCATAAAGTCATATAAGTAGAAATATCATAGAAATAGTTTCTTTTCGAGTTTTGTGATGTTTCTTGCTGATTGTGTGTTAATAATATCTTAATTGATGGATTAAAATATTTTTTTACTCGTACTTGAAACAGCATTTATTTCGTCTTTATGAAATCTTTTATCAGATACAATGCGACTTTGCTTGAGTTCATGTATTAAGTAGTCATTGTTACTTTACTCAATCTGTTGTTATTGTGTTCGACAATGCACGGTCATTCCTACCATTCAAAATATAAAAAATATTATACAATCTCCCGCCGAACCGTGAAGGTCAAGCGGACAATTCTATCTTTACACTCACTTCCTTACTCTAAAATGGAAACAAAGTCATATTTAAATTTTTTTTATTTTCTGTTTTTCTTATTTTAAAAACTTAACTTAGAAATGGTAACCTTGTATCACTAGCTACACGCCCATATGACGTTATAAATATACAAAATTTTGTTGCTGCTGTCCCGGCCATGCTGGGCGCTTGTGATGGGCCTTAACCTAGTTTAAGCACTTAGTGCTCGTAGTATGAGCCTCCGTGGCCGCCTCCGTAGCCACCTCCGTAGCTACCTCCGTAGCTACCTCCGTAGCTGATGTGACTACTGTGGGGATCGTTGACGTACACGGGTACTTTCACGGGGACGGGGTAAGGCTTCTCCACAGCGACGGGGATGTGCTTCTCAACATGGACGGGGTAGGGCCTGTCGACGGGGACCTTGACGGGTACGGCGTATGGCCTCTCTACCGCGTACGGGACGTGCTTGTACACTGGGTATGGCTCAGGCACGGGCACCTTCACGGGCACAGGGTAGGGCTTCTCAACTGGGACGGGGTAAGGCCTGTCGACTGGGACTTGAACGGGGTAGGGTACAGGCTTCTCAACGGGTACGGCAACTGGCACGGGCTTCTCGACGGGGTAGGGAGCAGGTACGTGCACGGGGTAAGGCCTGTCGACTGGCACTTTGTAGGGGACACCGACGTGCTTAATTACGGGGTAGGGCTGGGGCACTGGTACTTTAACTTCGACGGGGTATGGCACGTGTTTCTCCACGGGGTAGGGCTGGGGCACATGCACCTTGACCGGGTACGGGATGTGCTTCTCAACGGGGTAAGGCTGGGGCACCAAAACCTTGACGGGGTAGGGCCTGTCTACGGGCACGTGGACGGGGTAGGGCACCTTCTTCTCGACTGGGTACGGAGCGGGGACGTGGACTGGGACCTTGACGTACTCCTTCACGTGAACTGGCACGTGTTTGACGACCTCGTACGGCTGGGGCACTGGGACCTTGACGGGATATGGCACATGCTTTTCAACGGTGTATGGCACGGGTCTGTCGACCGGGTAGGCGACTGGTACTCCCTTGACCAGAGTGATGGTCCTGGTTACATCGGTGTGTTCACCGAGAGGGATGCCATAGCCTTGGTGGGCGATGGCGCCCTCGTCGATGAAGTTGTAGGCGCCACCGAGTCCGTGACCACTACCGATGTGACCAATATCAAGGCCGCTGATGCCATATCCGTAACCGAGGTTCAGGAGACCACGTTTGTCCAACTTCTTGTCCAAAGGCTCAGCCTTTTTCTCTGCAGTCTTCTTCTCACTGGCAGCAGCTGCTGCTACCAGCAGGAAAACTAAACAGATCTGAAAACAAAGAAAAATATGTTAATTGCTATTAAAATTTGTTTAATCTTTTTATATCAAAGATGACTTAAGTCTAGCGTCAGGTAAAAATTCAGTATTTATCTCTTCCGTTAAAATTAAGTTTTAACGATGAGTAAGAATGTTTAAGACCCCGACTATTAACCCCAGTACCTACTCGTATGTGTTTTCTTACCGTTAAAAGCCCATAACCTGCTCGTTACCCTGATTAATGACCAGTTATCTGACTTAATGTATCGTTTACATTCGATAAACACTTAAATAATGGGTAGGTACTCGTAATGCGTTTCGTACAATTAGAAAAACGTGGAAAGCGAACCTCGTAACAGCTTCCTTGTAAATACAACAAAAACGTTAAACTTGTAAATCCGTACGCATTCGTTACAGACGTTTAACTCTATAGTAAAACACATTGAGAACTAATGGAACCTTGTATTTAACTATCCGTTAAATTTAACAATGATTTGACGCTAGAATTTGCTTAAGTGACGAAATAATTGTTTAACATGATGATACAAGTTAAATGATGTTGCATAAGCAGACAGACCGTGACTAAAAGTATGATAAAACGGTAGTGCACATTCTCATGCGTGATTATTTTCCTCAATGCCTTACACGGATACTTAATGACTTATATCACGCATTCTTAAAATTTTTACAATTGGAAATATTTTTTACTACTTATGGGAATCTATAGATAAAATTATATTTCTTTAAAAAATAATTAACATAAAACTACAGTGCGTGCTTTGAAACAAAAGACAAAATTAAACAAAAAAAAGTAAACAGCCAAATAGCATGTCTATTTTGAAATTGATCACTATTCTCAGACATTAACATAATATCAAAGTTTGTTTAGTATTGTTTGAGTTTGCACCGATTCGCAATGGGTCGTGAGTCAGCGCATGCGTTGCAGTGGCGTGAAGTTTGTCATGCCTTGCGTACTCTTGCGCAGCTTGAACTAAAAGTCGTAACTCCACATTGGTTCAAACATGTTTATGCCTTTCTGATCCTATAGGTAGTATTGCAATGCTCTCTCATGGGTAACATAAGGAAAATCTATGTAACTTGTAATGATACGAATTAATTATTTCATGTTGCATCAGTTAACAATTTTGTTGTACAATAGTATTATTTTCACCAGAATGACAAAGTCTGAATAGTCATTTGTAAATTCTATTGGAGAAAATGTCCAGAAATATGCGCTTATCTAAGTGTTATCAATGTTATTATTGTTCTCTTCTGGTACACAATTGTCAATATTGAATTCTAAATACAGTTTCATTGCATAATGGTTATGTAGTTATGGAAAACCAACAAATTCTGCAAGGTAATATAGTCGTGTCAGTTTTGACAGTCATATGACAGTGGCCTAGTTACGTTTCCTAATACACATATTGATATATCATCCAATTTCTCATCTCGCTTTATGTAATCGATAACCTTGTCGGTGAAGAAGACTTCGTAACTTGATTTATAATTATGATCATGAATGTATTAGTTACCACATTTATGTTTACATTATAGTGTTACTTCAGAAATAATCATATGCTTAGGGCAATATTGATAACCAATATATTAACCTAGTAATGTAATGGTATTGAATTCTCTATTTTGTTTAAAATACAGGAAGAAGTAAATAAGTGGTTGGTTTTTGAGAATTTAAAATAACAAAAAGTGTTCACAATAAATGTAGCCAAAATTTCAATGATTTTAAATTGTTATTATTTTCCGAATTTCTAACCATATAAATCCTACACCAAACCTTATTTTCAAAATATACCCAGAAACAATAGAATACTGGATTCGGTATCCATTGTCTTAAATTGACAGCTGCATTTCAAGTTGACATTACAAGGCACGTTGGGTAACGCTCCCAGAGCCGGCGTCACGACATTGTGGGATTTACGTTATCTGTGCCTTTATATCGCTTTTATCTCACTTTGTTCCACTAATCACACGATCTGCATAAAGTTTGGAATTAATGTTTTATTTTGTAATACTAATTGCTGTTTTAGATGCTATTAAATTATCAACATTAGCATAAACTGCGGATTTTATAAATTTATGTTGCTACGTTATGACTACCGGGTTTTATGCTGTTGATCGATGACTTTTAATTGGAACACAATTGTAATCAGTCGGGTTGAACCTGTATACAATATCCAGTTCAAATAGATACATAAATCTAAATTAATCTGTAAAACTGGGATATTTAAATTAGTGAACAAGTATTACATACTTCTGTGATTATTCGTGTACCTATTTTATTACTATTAGCAATGCTTTTGGCGTAACTAGGTAACATCCTAAATATCCTAATCGTATTTTAAAACCGCGTAACAGTACGTAATACAGTACGAAGGCACCGTTATTCTAAATTCTAAATTTGTATCACATCCAAAGTGAAAACTGCTCGTAAATTCTTAACGATAGTGAAAATCATTTGTGATTCTCTAGACGCGTAGCTGACATCGGGTTTTAAGAATATCCTTATAACAGTCATAAAACATATTATTCAGAACACATCTACATTCTACTTAACCTCTTTTATGTTTTAGTTGTTTCTGCATAAATTGTTTTTCTTTACATTTTTTATTAGGTAATTCGTACAACTTTATTTTTCTGCTTTGTCTTAGGTTAAATGTGACTAGCTCTTTGTTCCTTAAAACTGTATTCATATTCCGAATCTTTTCAAGCCGTCCGTCTTAATTAGACCTAATCTTTATTTATTCAGACTTAGTTTTTCCAATATCGATATATCGAATCGTGGATCAGATAAAACAATAAATTCACACAGATGCGGAATTCGATTCCCTTTGAACGAGGTCGCCGTCCGTGGGATAATGTTGCTCGTTGTCGCAATCTGCATGGCTACTTACAGTACCTTCTTACAACTTACCTAACTACTAGTCGTATAATAGGTCACTGCGAGCTAGTTATGGATTTGCATATTCTGCATTTAATTATAGCAAAAAGTGTTATAAATTGCCTTTGAGTATATTTAAATTGTCATTTGCAAGGTTTGTCACTTTTGATATGTTATTTAATTGCAATAACGGGTTAGTTAATAATACTTGTGTTGTAATTGATGTAGTCTATGGCAAATTTGTAAATTTGAATACATACATAATCCGTAAAAATGTATATTTTATAGTTTTAAAGATATTTACCATTTGATTAATTTCTAAGTTGCATTTTTAAGGTTTATTAAAATACCAAGTTCTTTATAGTTATAGGTATCAATCAGGTTTCTGATTACATTAATGTCCTCAGGCCTAGAATATTTAATTTAACCTATTCGTAAGAAAATTGCGTGTTTTTCTCGTTAAGTCGGCCAGACCAGACTGACTAGATCGAGTCTTTAGATAGATTATACAAGTTCTAACTATATCTTCTCGAACACTGTAATTTAAGACTTCAAAGCTTACATATAAAGCTGCTAATACATTGTCTGAATAGTGAGACTTAAGCCCGTTTTGAACTAAATTCTTCGGTTTAATCTAATCACTTGGACCTTTTAAGGTGATCAGGTTTATTCAGGATATCTCATCGCTATTCGATTTCGCAACTAAGTTCCAAGCTAGCTATTTTTACTTGTCACTTTGCCAGCTAATTTACATTGCTCGGATATATGACTAAGGTTTTAAACGGAATAATTTCGATGGAATGACGGAAATTGTTAAGAATGACAAAGTTTGAAAATGGACCCAGAATGAGTATGCAATACTTAGCTAGATAAGAAGAGATCAAAAACCTATAATTTAAAAACATTAATGAACATATTAATGAGATCGTTGACTTCCGAACAAACGTGAAAATGAATAAATTTACATTTATTTTTCTAACCCCTAATTCAAGTAGGTCTCAACGCTTTAAAGCGTGCTAAAGAACGTCTTACGGACATAAATCGCGCCCCTCAAATGCCGTAACACCTATCCCTTGTTATTTAACTATCAGGTCTCACGTGGTCATGTAACAGTCGTATGGGCAACCTTTTGCTTCCCTGCACCAGCTTCCTAGCCAAACCCGTCCTAGAGAAAACTATTGTGACGCAATGTATCTGCTAATTTGTTGCAATCCTGGTAATTGATTTAGCCTATGCCTGTTTTAGAGCTGTATTTGCCAATAGTCCTTGTTCATGTTTACTGTGCTTACTAGTTATTTCACTACGTATGTAATTTTAAGCTAAGTGTTAACCCTTTACCGCATACGAAGCCATATATGGCCGTTATTATTTTAAACTCTATTGGCATGTATCAGAGTTCAAATTTGAACAATTTCTTTATTAATTCATGCGGTAAGGGGTTGATTCGCTTTTGGCTGACTTTAACCTAAAGTGATCGCAAAGCTAAGTAAAATTTGAGTTGAAAAACGAAACAATTGAAAAGAAACGAAACAATTGAAAAGCTTAGTGCCATCGCTTTATCTTTAATTCTTTAAAAATAGGCTTTTAGAAATACTTTCCAGTAATTACCCATGCAGTTTTTTGTATTCAAAATTTTCTAAGATTTAGCATTTCGTAATTTTTTGAATGATAAAAAAAATCATTTAGTACTCATTCTCTTGTAGCTTTAACCTACATATTGAATGCCAATTGTTAACTATTTTGAAGCCCTTATGTTCGAAACTAGCGAATTGTTCCTGACCTTTTATTAGAATGGTCGTGCTAATAAGCGACGGTTAGAACCTTTACTTTGCAATAAATTTTGATACAAATGAGTCAAAGGCTGTTGTGATTACTAAAGTACTTATACCTATATAGTTTTGAGCCGTTATAATGTCATAAAACAGTGCTATTTCAGTCATATACATATCGCACTTGACTATTATTATGTATTTTATTTTATTTTATTTATTTTTTTGGGAAAAAAATACAGCCAGGTAGATAATAGAAATCAGAAGTGTCCATCCTAGGACGATTTCCACTTTGACTTTGGACTTTTTCCAATTTGTTGTAATTGTTTTTTTTTTAATAAGTCCCGCCGAGTTTCTTGCCGGTAATAAGTAATTCTTCTCGGGTCAGAGGTGTACGGTTAGAACCGTTGTAGGTAGTTTGTTTTTTTTCTCTCTTTTATTTTTATCTGATGTGTAAAAGTGCCCTTATGGCCTACTTACTGAATAAATGTTTGAGTTTGAGTTTGTTGGGATACTATTTATACAATTTAATGAATTATGCTCTTGTTCATTTAAGTTTTATGCAATTTGACTTCATCACATCCCATAATCCACTTAAAAGAGTACAATCACAACAAAAATGCGTGCGTAGTTCACACGTCGTTACTCAAACACAACAATGACACATGTCAAAAACGACAAATATACAGAACAAAAATTCCATGCGGTTTTTGATATGTGTCACGCGAATTTTCAGTAACGATCTGAACTAACTTTAACTCTAACGTAATCATCTCGGCCAAAACTGCCGAAAAACTACCCACAGTTAAAGTTCACGCACGTCACTTTTGTTTGCACAATCCTTTGGGTGGGACACTTTGAAGTCACTTTGCACTGGCACTTAACACTTCACGCACTCACCGCTTTTTTCATTGTGCCTCTTGTGTGGTGTTCGAGTCGGGATTGACTGGATGCAGGTCGGTTGGTGTTCTGTGTTTTTATACTTGGATATTTGGAGTGACTTTCGCTGTGGCCCCCGTGTGGCGGGAAAAACGCCGCGCGCGGCGTGTGTGGAGTCCTTGTATTTGGCCGGCGGTCGGACAGGGGGCAGACGCCTCGTGCGTTCTTAAAAAAACCGTTTAAATTTTGAATTTGAAATTCGCGGTCGCGTTTGTTTATTTACAGTTTTTATGGATTACACGTTGTCGTGTTTGTTTAAAAAAATGTTAAATAGTTTAATTTCAACAAATCTTATCAAAATCTAACAAGTAATTTACTGATTATTGTTTAAATCAAAAGTAACTAATTATAAACAGTTGTAACCAAAAACCCGCATTTCAATGATAATTAAATCAAGTGTAGGATTTTACTTGGAAATCCAATATTTCTTGTAAATCAATACTACTCTAACTAGTATTCTAATTCGACCCAGATATCAATTGATCGGTAAATAAATTCACTTTTCTTTTGTTATTACATGATAAATATACAAGTACGATAGGTTGATAACTACATATGTATGCACCTAAACTACATGCATACTAACTCGGATGACACAAAATAAGTATACATTTATTTTATTTGAAAATGTTTTATTTGATAAACAATCATTTTCGTCGTCTTAACGTGTGGGTAACATTTCTGTTTACAATTTCATTCTCAATTATTTTTAAACATAACTTCATAGATCGGTGAGCGATAAAGGCAAATAGATAATTAAAAAGAAGCGTAATATATTTGCAAATTAGTGTCGTAGATAAACCATTTACATACAGACAAATTTGGGTTTGAATCTTTAATGCAGGTATTAGAACTTATATTAAATTAAACCAATTTTGAGGCAAAATTTATCTAAAAGGTTGGCGATACAAAACAAATCGGTGATATAAGTATTTTTATACGTACATTTTTGAATACTTTAGTGTGTTCAGTCCATTACAGCCCGCCTTAACCTATAACCTATAGTGTGTTCAGTCCCAAAGTTATAATTATTAACACTCTATTAATAATGTTTAAACTACAAGTTAAGTATATGTTTCTTTAATACAAATTAATCAGAATCAACCATTGTATTTCATTATAATTTCATGTATATGGTTCAACAATACAGTGTACGAATTAGCATATAAGTATGCTAGTCTAAATACTTAGTCTACTCCGTTTTTTGCGGTTCAGTAGATAATAATTATAGGGTTTTCCATTAACGGATATTGCGAACACGAAACTTATTGCCTAAAGAATAACCTCTCATTATAAAACTATTGCTGTTTCTATTATACATAGGATTTTGTGTAATGATATAACATTTAGGTTAATACAGAAAACACGCAATGCACGCAATGCACGGTACAAGCTTGTAATAAATAGGGATAAGCACAAGGAAAAAAAGTATCTTTATCGAAGATAAATCCTCTTCGTGAAAACAGTATTGTTTTGTATATAACGCAAACAATTTGCCTAGAAAGTGATCTTTATTCAAGTAAAATGTCTTTGAATCTTAAAGCACATCAAATATTTTTGTTGAATATTTTTTGATTTACAATTATTTTCTATATCAGGAGTTCGATTTTTGAATCTCACCGGGTGACTTATTTCGTACTAAATAGTCATCGGCTGCATACAAAAAAAGGCACCGGTGAGATTCAAAAATCGAACTCCTGGCCTCGGACACCGACCGGAGGACTAGATCATTTTTTCTGAAGTATATGACATCTATTTCAGTTTATAAAATGTCTTTATTGAAGTAAAATATATCTTCGGCTAAAGATATAAAATTAGTCCAAGAAAATATTTACTTATGTTCAAAGAATAATATTTTCGCATTGATATTCTTGGCTGAAGATATCCTTTTTTTCCGTGTATCTCTCCGAATTAACAAATTTTATGCGTCACTGAACTACATTCATGAATCTCAGCCAATACGTAGTTCATTTTATCGGACCGGTCGGCTATTTCTGAATATTTGAAAGTGCTCGTGTCCTGCCAGGAAACGTTTTTGCTTATTTTCTGGCCAAGTCCTTGTAATGTGCGCCTACGCGGATATTGTCGTATAATTATCTTTTTTGATTAATTAAGTGAGTTCTTTG
Source organism: Pammene fasciana (assembly GCA_911728535.1). Classification (NCBI taxonomy): domain Eukaryota; kingdom Metazoa; phylum Arthropoda; class Insecta; order Lepidoptera; family Tortricidae; genus Pammene; species Pammene fasciana. The sequence continues at coordinate 769,869 of OU452280.1, forward strand.
TTTTTGCGAATGAACAATATTTTGTGATTATGATGTTTATTGTCAAAGTATTGTGTAGGTGGGAAAATATGGGAAAGATGGATGTAATTAGCAATCAAAAGCTATTTTTATAGCTTTTGCGTTTTAAGTAGTTTTTTCGATTAGCTTATGTATAGATAGCAAACAAATGTAAATAAGTAAGCCATTAAATATACAACACTGAAATTATTTTTGCATGATTTCGTTCAGTTATTAATTCATTCGGTATGTACAGTCGCCATCAGATATATCGGAGCGGCCAAGGTGGTCACAAATATCTGAACAACGCCTTTATTCTCAAGGCGATAAGGTGCTTGTTCAGATATTTTTGAGTACCGTGGCCGCTCAGATATATTTGATGGCGACTGTACGTTACTCGAAAAAAATTATAAATAAATACACTGTATTATATCTTTTTCTACTGTGTTGTAATTTTTGATAAAGCATTTATTCATTCATTCATTCATTCACTGTAGTGAAAAATAATAAGGCTTTGATATTTACTGTACTTATAGATTTTTGTAGTCTGGAAGTAACTAGGTGAGTGAGGTGTGAAATATGAGTTTATCAAATATGAGAACAATACAAGAAACCCCCAAAAATTTTTGAAACACACTTTCATTGCTGACTGTACCTAGTAGATGGCATTGTCATGTAAACTAAAAAAGATAAAGATAAAAAAAAAGATAAAAGATATTTATTCTTCAATTTAGGCACATTATAATGCACTTATGAACGTCAGAGAGAAAACAAACTACGGAAGTATACAAAATTTCAGCTCAATCAGACACCGGGAAGTGGTTGAAATTTAACTTACAAGATTTGATGCATATAATGACATAAACAAACAAATATACGGGGTCCAGTTAAATAAAAAAAAATTTGTAAAAATGAGAATAACGCTAATGGGATTCGTCAAATGTTTCGGGGACATTTATTCTTAGAATCACAACTTGTTTAGATATTTATAATTTTGATGAAATCCGTAACAAAGCAAGACTTTAAATTTAGAATACCGCTCTAGTTTATCGGTTCGACCGGAAACCGATAAAAATAACGAAGGAACGATTAGTTATGTCACCTATTGTAATGGTAGCCGCAAACCGAACGCTTTACGTAAACTTTTCAAGTTCGCTTTCAAGAGGTCAAGGTGGTCGCAACTTTAACCTGGGATTCAATGTGAATACGAAGTTTTCTAGCTCTTACAATCATTATTTCTTACTTATAAGAAGCCATTTTGTCACCTACTTTAACTCCTTGCCTTAGTTTTTTTGGAAATATAATTTTAATAACAATAAGTATTTTAACATAATGCTCTTGTCCGAATGCTAATTTAATTGAGTAATAAATAAATATAACATAACAAATAATTTATTATATAGACGAAACAAATAAATTCAAGTTCGGCTTCAGCCGAACTCTAAATAAGTGAATAAGAAAATCTTATAAATAATAATAAGTATAAACATCGTTTTTTTTAAATATCATCTTTCTACCTGATTGAAACTGCATCGGCTTTTAAAGATTCAATTTCGTTATTAACCGTAACATAACAAATAATTCATTATATCATAATTATATCATAAATTTGGGTTCGTCGTCGGTTTCCTAATAAGCCGATCCTTATAAATAATAAGGATAAATAAAAATGAAATCAAAAATAATACAAAATAACACGACACATATCGGCTTCTTTAATAAAACATTATCTTTCTACCAGGTCGGAACTGCACCGCCTTTTAAAGATCCGATTTCGTCAATAACCATAACATAACAAAGAATCCATTATATCATAAACTCAAGTTCGGCGGTTTCAGCCGAGTTCAAGGTTAGCGGAACCGGTCGCATGTCCGGTACGCGATTGTCGCCTTTCCAATTTGTTCGGCGATTTGCGATCGATAAGTCGGGCATTGTAAACCGTATTGCGGTTATCTTAGATCTGAAGTCGGGGATAATTTGGTTAACCTATTATAGCGCGCAGTATTACGACAGACTAGCGTTATTTGAGCGTCCGCATCTATGCAGCTTCATGACAAATGGCGTCGCTTCTTCGTAGTGAGGATCCTAAGTCACATAAAAACGTCGAACCTAAAATTTTTATGCACAAGCATAAAATTTGGCACACTTGTTTATTGTCCCCAGAAAACCCGATTAAGATCGGTACCCAAAGGTACCCCCCCTTCCGGCGCCGGGGAGGGGGGTTTAAAATACCACTCCACCCGGCTTCATTCAAAAAATTCTAACAGTTCACGTTTAGCTAATAGGTCAAGTTTGGTATCATTTTCGGATAAAATAACCACGTAGAATTCGTTTCTGGTATTAAAAAATGCAATTTACGAAGTAATTAAAAAAAAACATACGAATTTCGAAAATCTCAACAAAAATTTTCATATTCCAGTCATCATAAATATAAATTTGCTAGTTTTTTTCACAATTTAATAATACAATATTAAAGCATATTTCACGTAGATTCAGAAAAATATAACATATGAAAACCTTTACTAACAGGAAATAGCATAAAAAAATATTTTACGTCGCGCGTCGCGATATTATTTTTGCCGCCGTCGGCATCCGCGGTCAAAATATCCAAATAACGCACTGTGGATAGGTACCATGTAAACTTGTTATTTATTGAAATCAATTGTATATATAACAACGATAAAAATTGTACCTGAAAAAATGTGGTATTCCGTCAGAAAAGGGACTTTTAGTATAGGAGTTGCGTGCGCAACCTCTTTTCCTTGTGCTAAAATCTTGGGTTTATAAGTGGTATTTATGAAGCTATCAAATGGGTCATTGGACCAGTTACTAGGAAAACAGCCCCTCTGGACACGAACGGTGCTATAATTACGGATAGCCAAATGCAAGTCGAGCGATGGGTTGAACACTATACAAATCTTTATTCGAGTCCAGTTGATATACATCCGGAGGCTGTGCAAAGCATGCCCAAACCAAACTGGCTGTTATGACCGAGTTAGATAATCTACTGCCTGTAGAGGAGTTTGCCAAGGCTATTAATAGACTCACGTGCGGTAAGAGCCCCGGCGGTGATGGCACCCAACCCAAACCTAAATAATAAAACTCGAATGCATGCGACCACTTGTGTACAATCTTCTGTGCAAATGTTGAGAAGCCGGAAATGTGCCTCAGGATATGCGTGATGCCAATATCACACTATACAAAGGGAAAGGTGACCGCGGCGACTGCAACATTTACCGCGGTATCTCCATATTGAGCATAGTTGGCAAGTTTTTTGGCCACATACCGCCCTAGCCAACGCAGTCGTCTCTGCTTGAGAAACGCGTTTCAAGCTAGGCAGCTGTGCAATTTCTAAGACCCTTTCGTTTGTCACCCTGTCTTGCCATATTCCGAAAATCTTGAGTAGGCATCGCATGTAAAAAGAGTTTATACGACGTTCGACTTTTGCATACGTCATCCAGTTTTCAGCTCCGTACAAGAGTATGCTTAAAATGGAAGCCTGAAAGACTAACATCTTGGTCTTTATTCTAAGATGTTTGTTTTGCCATACTTGAGTACTAAGCTTCCCGAATGTGGTTGTCGCTCTACCGATACGAATGTTGACCTCCGCATCGAGCAAAAGGTTGTTCGTTACGGTCGACCCTGGGTAGCAAAAACTGTCAACTACTTCTAAAAGCGTGCCATTGAGGGAAATAGAGGGAGCTCCGGAAGTCCTCCTCGTGTTTATGGACATGGCAAACAGGGAACAAGCCTGATAGAACTGACTCACCATGGACTGGAGTTAGCAACGAAGACTGCGTCATCGGCATAGAGAAGACTGTCGACGAAAAGATTCTCGAGGTCTCTTTTTGACTTTAGGAGCGAGATGGTAAACATCTTTTCGTCGGCCCTCGTATGCAGATGGATATCCTGCTAGTTATCGCTGAAAGCGGTACTTAATATAAGCGAGAAGTATATACCAAATAGGGTAGGAGCCAAGACACAGCCTTGTCGCACTCCTCTGGAGACATCGAACTGCGCTGATGACGCTCTGTTAAAAACTACTGTGCCCTTCATACCTTCGTGGAAGGATACAACTAGCCTCAGAAGCTTTGATGGACACCCAATGCTCTCGAGTGCTGTGTATAAGCATAAGCCCGGCTGACTGTACCGAACGCCTTGTTAAGGTAGACAAAAGCCATAACCAAGGGGGTACTTTGTTCACGACACTTCTCCTGCATTTTACGAAGTGTGAAAATCATATCCACTGAGGAACGGTCGAAGCGGAAGCCACACTGCGACTCAGGATAAACGCGTTCTGCAAGCTTTTGGAGTCTTAAAAGAACGACTTGGCCAAAAAACTTGCTAGCTGGCACATTTCCCGCTTATCAGCATTTTCACAGCAGATTGTACAACACAAGTGGTCGCATGCATTCGAGTTCTATTATTTCGGCTTGGGTTGAGTGCCATCTCCGCCGGGACTCTTACCGCACGTCAGCCTTTTAATAGCCTTGGCAAACTCCTCTACAGGCAGTAGATTATCTAACTCGGTCATAACAGCCAGTGTGGGCATGCTTTGGATATCCTCCGGATGTATATCAACTGGACTCGAATAGAGATTTGTATACTGTACCACCCATCGGTCGAGTTGCATTTGGATATCCATAATTATAGCTCTGTTCGTGTCCAGAGGGTGAGAGGGGCTGTTTTCCTAGCAACTGGTTCAAGGACCCGTTTGATAGCGATAGCGAAAAAAATGTCTTCACTCGGCAGGTCCTAAGATTTATACAAACCTACCACCAGAGATTGAGAGTGAGGCAAGTTTGGCTTGTTTTGTGAAGAAACTCAAAAACAAGCTTGCGTCCGATGCCTGCTACTGTGTTGACGAGTTTTTTAATGCATACTCAGACAATAAAACACAAACTGGTTCGCTACCTACCTAACTCTGCTCTAAGCTTCAACTGTATACCAACTACCTTTATTTGACATACCTACATAAGTATTTAAGAAACCAATTGAAATGAAATGTTAGATGTTAACCTATGATTAGATACGAGTATACCTAGATTAATTCTGTTATTGCCATTGTATATATAATATTGACGTGTAAAACTATGTTTTATAAAGGAATAAATGAAATGAAATGAAATAGCTTCATAAATACCACTTATAAACCTAAGATTTTAGCACAAGGAAAAGAGGTTACGCACACAACTCCTATACTAAAAGTCCCTTTTCTGACGGAATACCACATTTTTTCAGGTACAATTTTTATCGTTGTTATATATACAATTGATTTCAATAAATAACAAGTTTACATGGTACCTATCCACAGTGCGTTATTTGGATATTTTGACCGCGGATGCCGACGGCGGCAAAAATAATATCGCGACGCGCGACGTAAAATATTTTTTTATGCTATCAAAGTCAAAGTCAAAGTCAATATTGTCTTTATTCAAGTAGGCATAGCAACAAGCACTTTCGAATCGTCAGTAACAATTTATCTTAAATAATTAAGAGCAATATATTGATACAATTGTAAAAAAATATATATACATGTTGTATATGTCAAAAATAGTAATAATAAATTCACAATAAGATCGTCAAAACTTTAAAAAAAAATTGTAATACTACTAATCATTCTAGAACAAAATTTTATGTCACAAGGAAAATCTCAATTGCAATTTAATCCCACGGTGTTATATCATCCATGTAGTCTTGTATATTATAATAGGCTTTAGAAATAAGTTTACGTTTTACATAGTTCTTGAATTTGATGATTGATAATTTGGTAATTTCTATCGGAAGTTTATTATAAAACCTTATACAATTACCCATGAATGAATCTTTTATTTTATGGAGCCGAGTGGAGGGCACTGCTAGTTTATGCTTATTTCTTAAATTATAATTGTGTATATCACAGTTTTTTCTAAAATTAACATTGTTTTTATGTACATACACAAGATTTTCATAGACATATTGACTATGCACTGTCATTATATTAATGTCCTTAAACATATCTCTAACTGAGGCTCTATATTTCATCCTGTATATCTCTCGAATAGCCCTCTTCTGCAGAACAAAAACTGTATTAATGTTAATCTGTGAAGCACTGCCCCAAAGTAAAATACCATATGACATAATGCTATGAAAGTAACCAAAATATACTAATCGGGCTGTTTTCACGTCTGTTAATCGACGTATTTTGCCCACTGCAAAAGCTGCAGAACACAGTCTATTCGAAAGATTATCAATATGGGGGCCCCATTGAAGCTTAGAGTCTATTGTTATACCAAGAAAAACGGTACTATCGACTAGTTCCAATTCCGCACCTTTCACAAAGATACTTGCCAACTCGTGCTCAACGTGATTTGTGACAAATTTAATACATTTAGTCTTTTTCTCATTTAACAACAAGTTATTAGCATTGAACCAATTTAGAACTTTAGAAATAGTATTGTTTACATAATTACAAGCTTGTTGCTGTCGGTTGACTTTGAAGACAAGTGAGGTGTCGTCTGCAAACAATACTATATCATGGTGGGTCTTCGTAAGATAAGGCAAGTCATTTATGTAGATAAGGAAGAGGAAAGGCCCCAATATTGACCCTTGTGGTACACCCATTGTGACTAATGACCCGGGTGATCGCTGTCCATTCACGTCTACCCTTTGTATTCTACCTTGTAAGTAGGATTTAAGTAAATTCAGAGCTGATCCCCGAACCCCATAGTAGTGCAGTTTCCTGATCAATGTTTCGTGACAAACGCAATCAAAAGCCTTGGATAAATCACAGAAGATACCTAAAGCATCTTCTGACTCCTCCCAGGCATCAAATATATTTTTAATTAGCTCAACACCAGCATCGGTAGTCGAGCGACCCCGCGTAAAACCAAATTGCTTGTTATGCATTAGATTGTTGGTATTAAAATGTTGTATTAATTGCGATAAAACTAGTTTTTCAAAAATTTTACTGAAAGTGGGTAGCACAGAAATAGGTCTAAAATTTGTGGGGTCTGAAGTGCTCCCAGATTTGAATAAAGGTGTTATCTTACTGAATTTCATTAGATCAGGGAACTCACCGCAGTCAACACTTTTGTTAAATACAATTGCCAAGTCAGGCGCTACTATTTCAATTAGGGATTTGACAACATGGACGGAGACACCCCAGAGATCACAAGTTTTTTTGACATTAATTGATTTAAACGCCTTTATTACATCTGACGTACTAACATGTTCCAAATGGAGATCACTTTTACATACTGGAGCGTAAGTTTCTAAGAAAGTTACAGCAGCCGAAGGTGATGAATTTAAGTGCTTAGTTGTGGATACTGGTACATAGGTGAAAAATTTTTCAAATTCTGTAGCTACTTCTAAACTAGAATCTATAACTTTACCATTAATTTTAAGTCTGAAATCATTAACTGTGTTCTTCGATCGACCAGTCTCCACATTAATTACTTTCCAGGTGGTTTTTATTATATCTGAGCTATTTTTAATTTTTTGGCTTAAATAATTACGCTTAGCTATAAGACAATCTATTTTAAATTTCTTCGAGTATTGTTTGACATGTTCTTTAAATTCATCACTCGTATTAAACCTCCGTTCCTCATACAAAGCATACAGTTCATGCCTACGTTTATGTAGGTCCGCAGTAGCCCACTCACTAAAAACTGGTGCACCACTAACCATAACCGATTTGGCAGTAAATATCGCATTATAATGTTTCATAAAAGTGTGAAAGAATGAATTGTACATGTCATTAGGATTCATATCAGAAGACAGGAAGGGTAGCGCCTGAACTAAACTTAGTTTCATTCTTTCAACACGGTCTGTGGTTACCGGTACACAAGTTATTTGTTTTTTCAAAATATTTTCCTTATTGTCTTAAATACCATTAGTTGGCCTAAGTGATCTGATTCTAAATTACTGATTACTTTTTTGCTGGTAGGAAAAATATCTGTGAAAATGTTATCTATACAGGTGGCGCTCGTAGCAGTCACTCTTGTAGGTTCCATAAATACGTGGTTTAAATTGCTAGATTTGAAAAGATTCAACAATCTGGAACTTATTGTTGAATTTTCCAAAATATTAATATTGAAATCGCCGCAAATAAGTAATTTCTTACTAGAAGTAGCACCTATTTTAAGTAACACAGATTCCATTACATTTTCAAAGAGTTCGAAATTACTTAACGTACTATTTCCTGTTAGTAAAGGTTTTCATATGTTATATTTTTCTGAATCTACGTGAAATATGCTTTAATATTGTATTATTAAATTGTGAAAAAAACTAGCAAATTTATATTTATGATGACTGGAATATGAAAATTTTTGTTGAGATTTTCGAAATTCGTATGTTTTTTCTTAAATTACTTCGTAAATTGCATTTTTTAATACGAGAAACGAATTCTACGTGGTTATTTTATCCGAAAATGATACCAAACTTGACCTATTAGCTAAACGTGAACTGTTAGAATTTTTTGAATGAAGCCGGGTGGAGTGGTATTTTAACCCCCCCTCCCCGGCGCCAGAAGGGGGGGTACCTTTGGGTACCGATCTTAATCGAGTTTTCTGGGGACAATAAACAAGTGTGCCAAATTTTATGCTTGTGCATAAAAATTTGAGGTTTTGAGCTTAAGACCCTAGCTATCGCTGGCTTCGCTTCGTCCCTAGCGCTGCGCTGATTGTATCAGACACGCTCGGAAGACGATATGTTTTTAAGTAAAACTAATTTGAGGTTATGGAACATGTTGCCACAGTGACGGCAGATGGACTAAAATGTTGACGTTGTTGCTTGCCTTTGACGTCCGTTGGTTCGATAGGGACATCGGCATTCGAAAGACCGATTATTTAGAGAGTCCTATGTTAAGCAGCCAATAGCTAAATGATGAAGTATGTGATACTGTACAATTTTCAGCATGAATGTCACCGGAAAATATAAGTAAGTAACAACTAAAACAATCATTCTCAAACATTTTCAATGAAGAGTTTGTTATTAAATCAAATAAAAACTCTTGTTTGAGTGGAATGCACCACTTTAAAAACACGTAAAAATAATAATGTATTTTCAATGAAGTATATCACTACTTTTGAAATAAGTACTTACTCAAAAGTACCTATTAACTATAAACCTTGACTTCTTAGAGTGTTCTGATATTTAAGACCACTGAGATCGTTGAAATATATTTGAGAGTATCTACAGTCTACACCTATTGCATAGCCGTAATTCATATCAGCTACAAGTACACAATAAAGCAACGTAATTATAGTTATTTTTCCAACCACTTTATAAATAGCAACACAAATCTATTTTGAGTCTTATTTGCATAGTGTTAAGGACGAGACAATAGTATGCATTTGGTGGTTTTACACAATGACATTTTGAGTAATCTGGCTAATTTTCTCATTACTGTATAAAGAGCAAGGTCTGCCACAATGACCGACAACTTGAACTTGACGTACCTTTCTAAATCATAGACCTGGTCCCGTATACTAACTTTAAAATACATAAACAATACTATAAAAATACAATCGTCTTTCAATTAAACTGCAACAACAAATCAACTTATAGTATCCTCAAACCAAACGGACGACTGCGGTCATAAAACTTCTCTTTCACACTTGCACAGCCGCAGCAAAAGTGAAGGAGACAGCGCTATGACCTCAGTCGTCCGTTTGGTTTGAGAATACTATAATATTGGAGTTGTATTGGAGTCTGCTAAGGGAATATAACGGGAGATGGGCAGCAGCATCTTCCGAAAGCCTAAACAACAATAAACAAAAAAAAACTGCGCGCGCCAACCCGCCTGCCAAGCGTGGCGCGTCTGGCAAACCCCCCCTTAAGGGGAGGCCTATGTTCAGCAGTGGACGTCTTATGGCTGAGATGATGATGATGATGATGATTGGAGTTCCATCGGAATACTTTTCAAGCAAATTCTGATTCAGAATTTGTCTGAACGATTTTTCTAAATCGGTTGTACGATTTTTCCGAATCGACCGTAAAAAGAATATTAAGTATTTTTTTTTTTTACCAGCCTGTTAAGGTGTCCCACTGCTGGGCAAAGGCCTCCCCTCCTTCCCGCCATTTAGCCCTATCTAATGCCCACTCCCGCCATTCTTCAAGATATGTGTCCAGGTCGTCCCGCCATCTCCGTCTTGGTCTACCTCTGCCCCGACGTCCGTCCTGCGGGATCCAGTCTGTGGACTGTTAACTAATAACTGTGGAATATTAAGTATATCGACGAATTAATAACCTCCTCATATTTGAAGTCTTCTAAAAGTTTAAGATATTAATAATTCTTTTAAAGAACAAAAACTCATTAGCTTTAAACTTAGTGTTTTGTTATTTTTTAATCTCCCATGTAGGTCAATGCAAAGGCCAAGCTCAATAATAATGGTCCAAATTATTGAAGTAATAATAATAAAATATGCGTTAATAATGCAATTACGTGTACAAAACACCATAACGGTCGACGTCAATAAAGGCCAACTAAGTACAGTCGTCATCAGATATATCGGAGCGGCCAAGGTGGTCACAAATATGTGAACAACGCCTCTATTGTCCAGGCGATAAAGTGCTTGTTCAGATATTTTTGAGTACCCGGGCTCTCAGATATATTTGATGGCGGCTGTACCACAAATAATTATATGAATAGCGTAGACTAATTGTATGAGTAAGTGTTATAAATAGCGTACGGACAGGTGGTGGCATTGTTAAGCAGAGAGTATACTGGAGTCGCCTAAGTTACATTTTATGATTGAATGACTAATGATTAAATAATTTTTTTGTCGGAAACATACATTTGTTATTCAAGTAGTGACAATAATTTTGGATCGAATCGTTGTATTCTTTGACTCAATTTAATTAGGCAGACCAAAAAATTGTTGGAAACATCAGTCAAAGGTCTAGCGGAGAAAACGAGGGGGGATTCAATAATTCGATTCAAAACTATTGGTACTACATACTTGACCGTGTACTCTCTGCTTAACAATGCCACCACCTGTCCGTACGCTAGTTATAAATGTACCTACTGTTTTAATTTATTTTATAAACAAATAATTTTGACGTGATCCGACTAAGGCTCGTGCAGTTGCCATCAAATACATCGGAGCGGCCACGGTACTCAAAAATATCTGAGCAAGCATTTCACGCCTTGACAATAGAGACGTTGTTCAGATATTTGTGACAACCTTTGCCGCTCCGATCTGATGGCGACTGTACCACGGAGTTTTTCGGAATTGATATACGAAATATCAATTGATGTTTACCAGTCGCTTTTCGGTGAAAGAAAACATCCTGAGGAAATTGGACCTAATCTTAATCTAGTTTTTCCTCTGGGTTGGAAGGCCAGATGGGAGTCACTTTGGTAAAAAGTTAAAAACTGCCTGCTTCATTTAAAAATTCATGGGACTCTGCCAAGCGAACTCCAGGCCCACTCGATCCATGGCCAAAGGACAAACGCCAAGAAGATAATTATATTTCTTCTTGAAACTAAGGAACTTAATAAAAACTTTTCGCCAAATCGTATCTGTATTTAACTAATCAATCTTGACCTGCAGGAAATGAACCCGCTACCCTTCAACAACAGTTTCCATATCAGTAGCATATTCGATTGCCAAACTGTCAAGATGGCCGTGAAGACTTGTCAGTTTGACCAACGTTGGACAAACGGGTTCTGTTGATATTTATTTTATTTTATTTATAACCTTCCTGTAGATACATTACATAATTGAAAGTGTGAATATAATTTACATACCTACCATTCAATGTTTAACATGCATAGTGTAGAATTGTACATGCAAAGTAACAAAAAAATAATTTATATTGTTTATCTATAGTAATTAAATTAATCTATTCTATTCATATTATATTTTAATTCATCACTTATTCGCACAAGTGTTTATTTTTAAATTTTAATTATTCTATTTTATTTATATTATAATTTTTCATTTGTATCATTATTGTCTATTGGTAAGTACAAGACTCTACAGGTCATCCCATTGCTGGGCAAAGGCCTCCCCCATTGTCTTCCAGTTTCGTCGGTCGGCGGTAAGTCGCGTCCAAAGGACGCCTAACTCCCGGAAGTTCTGCAGCTCGTCTCGCCAGCGGACGCGCGGGTGACCACTCCCGCGCTTACTATATCGTGGATTCCAGTCAGTGGTCACGCGGGTCCATCTGCCGTCTACGGAGCGCATTACGTGTCCTGCCCACTTCCACTTAAGTTTCTTAGCATGGTAGACGACATCGCTAATCTTAGTTGATAAGAGATTATTAATTATTGGTGCTCTAGTTTTCGGTTGGTTAGGTTTTCAAGGAAAATTTGTTTAGAGGTGAATAAATATTGGCTGTTTTATAATGAATATTTATATCGACATAATGAGGTAAAAAATAGTTTTTCGTCGTACGGTCACAACTTGACAATCAAAACAAATTTATATAAATATAATTAATTAATTAAGTAAATTAAAGACAAAACATGTCTGTAAGCAAATAAATTCTTGAAAAACTGCAAATTTTCCTTTTTTGGTTACCTAATTAACAATTTTTTTATATGGTCTGCCGTCAATGCAGTTCTTTCAGTTGTACGCAAGATGATTGCAATATTTTTAGTTTAACAAAGAAATAAGTAGATTATAAACTTGTATAGATGTCATATACAAAGGAAAAAGTGGCCAACGCTTCCGGTGCCCAAGGCTGGATTCGAACCAGCGTCTTCTGCATTCGCGGCAGACGCGTTAACCAACTTCGCCACCTGGCCACGAAAGCACCGGTCGAATTTTCCCGTGTATATGCAATCTTAAAATCTTGTAAATAAGTAGATGTAATAGAGAATTGGGTTGAAACTCAAGTTATTGCGAAATAAATGTGTCCGTGTACGGACAAAGGAACCACTTTGTCGATATGGAGTTTCTAGTACTTTCTAAAACTACGCAATATGCACTATCTATCAGTGAAAGAAGAAAAGGGTCCTTGTAAATCGACAAAGTGGTCCCTTGCACTAAACTCGTCCACAAATGGTCTTAAAAATCGTTGCAGTTCATTAAAATAATAAGAAAACCCACCACCTATAAATTAAAATGGAAAACATAACATACTAGTGTTTAATGTATAGCTTAACCAGAACCAGGAACTAGCTATAAGGTACGTTGGGATAAGATAGAAAGGTATTTTTTTAGGGGTAAGATAAAAAGTAGTCTGTAATGCTCCGGAATATGGATGATTTTTTGTCTTACCCCTAAAAAATACCTCTCTATCTTACCCCAACGCACCTTAGCAAATAAAAATGCATGAACACATCGTTAATAAACTTTGTAAATTTATTCATCCACTTCGGAGACTTAACGAAGTGTCTTCAGAAAAGACTGCACTTCTAGCTTATCACTCATATGTCATGTCAAATCTCCGATATAGGCTTGTGATATGGGGAAATTCCGCCAATCGGGCTATAGTGTTTAGACGACAAATCCGATGTCTTAAATCAATATATGGATTAAAACGAAGAGATTCGTGTTGGTCACTGTTTAAAAAACTAAAATTGTTAACCTTTCCTTGCCTGTACATACATGAACTTGCCGTATTTGTGAAGGCCAATAGTCACCTTTTTAAAAACAAACAACCAAGACTAAGATTGCTAGAAAAATATAGGTTTGATAAGATATGCCCAGATCATAAATATCCTTCGTATGGAAAAACTGCTGCGGCTATGTATGAGTGTCAAAGTTTTTAATCATCTTCCTATCGATTTAAAGAAGTTGCCACTGGAAGCATTCAAAAAGAAACTGTGTACATGGCTGACAGACAAGTGCTTTTATAGTTTGAACGAATATTTTGCATGTATTAACAATTAAGCTATACCTACCAGTATTTAATGCATGTTAGATGTAAGAATTATTGTACACCTCATGGAGGTAGAAAATGGAGATACTCTGTTATTATTTCAACATCTATGTAACCCGTTTTCGTTCAATAAATGAATTTTTACTTAACAACATATCAAGTACCCAGAACTTTATAACGATTTATTATAGGTATTTTTTTCAATTTTGAATGTTATATTTCACGGGCCTATACAGAATGTAACTAAAATACTTGTGATCCTTGGCATAGTTGGGAGTAAAGAAGAAATAAAATAAAAAAATTTTGGACGCAATTTTTTTTTTTGTATGGAGCACATCGTCCGAGCCGGCCAACCCGCCAGGCCTTCATACAAAACCAAAAAATTTTTTCTCTCATTTTTCATAATACGATGCCAAATATGCCCTTAAAAGATTACCAGTATTTTTATTACAACTTGTATTTCAAAACAATAGGGCATTTCATGAATGATCAGCGCAATCGACCTTGGAGCAAAACAAAAGGTGATAACTGTACACATTAGAGCATATGGAATGTTGTAAAAGTCATGTTTGTGTGTTTATTTGACAGTTTTGTAGCAGGAGTAAAGAAATAAAACAGAGTGACAGCGAACATGCAATGCAATTTACGCCATAAATGTATTGGCGTGCAAAGCGCGTAGTGGTGGTAATTTGAGGCGACAATTACCTAAAGCCCGCTCTACACTCGCGCGCGAAGTCGCTCCGTGAATTCACGTGAAATGCCGCGAACAATGCGATTCTTAGGCGTGAACACCATCTACACTCGCGTTTCGCGGCTTTCGCGGGCGTTCGCGGCGCGAGTGTAGAGCGGGCGTTACGCTGGACGTGGCAAAAAGAACAACTTCCGCGATGATCCTTCCCAAATGATCAGAAGATAAAATAAAATGTATTTATTTCTTTCGTAAAACAATTATGAAGCAATGTCATGACATATATAATCAATCGAATGTCTTGCACTGTTTACCGTCACTAGTCTAGTCCACTGTTATTGGAATATGTTACTCTGTCAATTTCTCTACTCGATTAGTTGTTAAGAGGTACGGCTTATGCAATTGTTTTCAAGCACTTGCAATGTCATTATCATCTGCCCACGAGGTGAAGAAAGATTCTGGAAAGATCGGTGATCTGACGGTTTTTTTATATATGACAGTTTGATTGTCATTTTTAACAGCAAATAAATTTTGAAAACCCTAGTTTTACCACATACTATAAAATCTCTATAAAATAAAAACTTAACATCACAATCGCTCAGGCAATTTTGAAAATTATCTGACTACCAAAACTTACCTACTTAAATAATTTGTAAATATTATAAAATACAAGAGGCTGCTGAAAACATTTTATTCACTTCTTCACAATGACTAACCGTGACATTGTCTAACTTTTTCATAGATTTTCACAAAGGTTGTAATTATGTAGTTCTGATGAGTCCAATATTTTCCCAGACACAAGAAACACTTCTATGAAAAATCTCATTATTTGTTGGGTCATTTCATTTGGAAATTTTCTTAAAAACTGATCTGTTTTTATTACCCTTAAGTATACTTAACAATTGGAATTATTGATAATTAATGATGTAACTGAAATCAATGAACCTGTAATTAATGACCCGTTAGGTGGTCATCATTAATTAAATGTTAATAGTTTTAAGACTATTTACTAAAGTTCAAGAACAAAACAACAATAAATTCAACTCCATCTTTCAATTTCAAGTTCAGTTGTCTTATAAAAGTCTTCAATTGTTTACGCCTATTTACTCTTTCACGCTATTACGAGATTTTATTTAACTTAGTCCCGTATTGTTATTTAAAAAAACATTAAAAAATACATTAAAAACACAACTTTACTCAAACATAAATGGAAACGCACCCTTATGTCTAATTTTTGCTGCAAAAATCGCCTGCGATTTTGATACGTTGCTCTCTAGGTAGGTGCAAAGAAATGAATCGATAAATCAAAAACCGCAATGTATGGAAAATCGTAGGTGATTAGTTGCCCGGTCAGGTAGAGCGCCTTAGAGAGACAACGATGCTCTGCCTGGCAGGTAATTTTCATTTCCCAACTATTGGGCTGGGAAATGGTTGCAAAATAATTATTTGTTTCGGCCAAATGAAATTTCTGCGAAAAGTTGGTTGGCAAGTGAAATTCGGCAATACAATTTTCGGCGAAAAGGCAGAATACCAGAGACAACATACGTATCCTCGTTCATCTCTGGTAGAAACGCAGACTTACGTTTACTAAGCTCCTATTATTAGACTACTAACTATTCCGCTGACCTAAATAGTGCGTAGAACGGTGCACCAAAATCTTGTAACCGCTCATAAGTTTTCAACTTTACCAATCGCATAAATTTCTTCACGCGCTATAATGAGCCCAAAAAACAGTTATTTCGACACCCTCGGAATCCTGATGATATTTTATTGCCATATAACCTAATTAAATTACTGATTACGCATCACTGTCGTAAGTTTAAGACACATTTACTTTATTGCCAATTACTTTTCGATTGAATTTATTTCTCAAATCTATCTCACATCTCATCTTTGATTCCACTTCGATAATAAACCTTATACTTAAGAGCTAAAGTAAATTTTTCAGTGCAAATATTCTTCGAAGATAATATATTTTGGAAGTTATATAAATGATGATATACTTTGGTTACCGCGATGTTGTCATTCGAAATGCGTGGATATGTTATCAATTACCGTTTATGATTCTAGTTTTATTATAATGTAATCGCTGTACAGTCAGCAGCCGAAATAGCTAAGCAGGTAGGGTGTTCAAAGTGACCTACCTACACACGCTCTTATTCTCTTAACAACAAAGTCGTGTCAAGCTCATTTTGGACACCCTATCCGCTAAGCTACTTCTGCTGTTGACTGTACAGTTGAAGTAAACTTTAATGATCCGGTAGTAACTTTAAGCTGCTAATAAAATTCTTGGCCTCAGTCCCAATAATATCTACGAAATCTTACGTAGGTTAACCCAATTTGAATGCATTTTTTTAATTTGAAAGCAGGTTTTCTAGCGATGGTCCTCAACTCCTTAGACATGTTTCGTCGACATTGGTTCAGCCGTGTCTGCACTGTTTTTTTTTCTGTTATTTATTTAAATTATATTAACTGTTTTCAAAGAGATCTGTCTTTGTGTCATTTGCCAATACTTGTTTATTAATAAAGACTAAATTGACTGCTTAGAAAATAAGTTTTTAAAACCTTTTTTTTATATTGTATAAATCAATGTTTCTAATAACGCTCTTTCTTTGTTTTAGGTAACTATTACGCAGTATTACAACTCTTATGCAGTATCAAACAGTAAGTAAAATGAGGTAAATATAGTTATCATTATCTCAATACGTAATCGCCATTTTATGCTTATTACATTTTTTTCCTTCATTTAATTTAAGAGTTTGTCACCGAAGTGAACATGTCGCTCGTATGTGTACATGTAGCATAATGGAAAGTCGAAAATGCTAGCTATAAATGGTGACACCTTTTGGACACATATATTAATTCTTCTCACAATTCCGATATGTCTGAGTAGCAATAACCTAAAATCTGAATTAGTAGGGATTAGGTAAAACGCCCTTAAGAGGCTGACAACACCCGATGACCTTCAAATTGACTTTACTTAAACAGTCATATAGCTATAACTACTTGTTTTAGAAAAGTTAAAAAAATATATGTTAATATTCATTATATTTAAAAGAATTTCGTTAATTCCGATACACGATTGGACGAAATCGGCTCGATAGAAAATTATTCCAAAGTTACATCTTAAAATTAGCTTTAAACAATTGCACGTCTTTAGTTTCTTGGCTTATATGTCTGTAATTAAGGACAAAATTCCATCGCACTAATACTAAAAACTTCGTTGCCTTATATTTCTCAATTAATACATAGTTTTTTTTAATTCATCATTTTGCAAAATTTGCAATGAGCTCCCATACTAATCGTAACGCAGTGTTTCTCTTTCACTCGCGTTGAAAAAGATAGGGAGGGAATTTAGCTCTTATCATCCTCTTAACTATGACAAACAATATATACAATGTGATTTTTGTTTTCAATAATTTATATTTGTTTTATTTCATAAAAGATACTATCATTAATAATACAGTACCATTAAGGGTTTAGCAATACCTCATCTCCTAATTAATGATTCCGACACATCAACACAAGGCTCTATTTTGAAAACAAAAGTCATTAAAAAAGTCTAATAACCTGATCAATATCTTATAACTGTACCATGTTAACATTGCAAACTAAACTATGCGAGCTACAAAATACAGTTGAGATTGTAACTAACTCTAACTTTGAGATACGAGTTTATGAAACGTTATAGGTTTACTAAATTATAAAGTAGATTGCCTTGAATATCTTTCTAGTTAATGGAGCAATTTCTAAACTTGTCATCGTTATAATGAGGTCCCCTTAAATAAATTGATTCCAAATATTTGGACCAAAAAGTCTACAAACTGATTTACTTATTCATGATTTATGGATTTGATATATTCATGGAGATGTATCAAAATTAGTCCCGTCTGTCGTAGCTTTATCCATCTATACTAATAACGTCAACGTAAAAACAAAATATGTTAATCTTCATATTTGGTTTATATTTGCGGCTGTTTGATGACATTTGAAGATTAAATACTTTAGGTATCTACCCATTATAACATAAATTATTGTTATTTATATTCCTTGATGTTCGTAAAACTTATAAAAATCTAAAATTTGAGCATGATAACTGCAATGATAACCAAGTCATAGTCATGATAACCTTTAAAGATTACGTTAAAAAATATAATTAAAATTACCAGAAAAACATCATTGAAACGAAAAATGTGCATTCAGAGAAAAAAAACATGTGTTAATTTTTGTAATAGACGTCAAGTTTGACAATATTAACTAAGTTATTTGGCACTTAATATTTGTTTTACTGATAAATAGGCAGTTTAAACTTGAACTTAGATATCAGTACATACAGGGTGGATTTTCTTTTTGGGTCAGTGAGGGCAGCAATACAGGCAAAAATTGTATATAATTATAACCTAACCTAATAAATATTAGACAAAGTCATGCAATATTTAATAGCCAAGATTTGAACATTAATCCTTCATTGAGTGGTCCTCTGAGTTAAGTTACTCGGTATACAAATGGATTTATTATTTGTGGTTCCCATTTCTTGGTTCTTTCACCTAAGTTGATCTTTTAGGTTTTATCCCTGATCGAATGGCATCAAAAAACAATTTAAAAGTATTTACACCGTGTCGATGGCTGTAGCACATAATTTAAAAAAAATATTAAATGGAAAGTATCATGAATACGCCGGGGTACCCGGCCTTAGAATTGTCACCCACCATATCGTCCCGTGGTTGCAGTAGGAATCTGCTAAGGGAATATACCGGGAGATGGGCAGCAGCATCTTCCGAAAGCCTAAACAACAATAAACAAAAAAAACTGCGCGCGCCAACCCGCCTGCCAAGCGTGGCGCGTATGGCAAACCCCCGCTTAAAGGAGAGGCCTATGTTAAGCAGTGGACGTCTTATGGCTGAGATGATGATCATGAATAAAAAGTTAGGAAAGGTTCGATAAAGTCTTTGTCGTATTGCGGCATCTGGTAACTCACCGACCCATTTAGGAAATTGCCCATGCCCATGACCCATTAAAGCTAAATTTACTCGGTACAAAACTTCTTTCTGTAAAGTGTGAAATCGTTAATGTGCATTGGATCCACATAAATATTTTAGCACTGCGATATTCAATAACTAGGTAGGTACACTATTATTTTACCTCGGTATTTATCGACTGGTTTTAAAGAACATAATTACCAAAATTCTTAACCTAGAATTCGCAATTAAACGGCCAACACGTTATAATTTCTGCTCCATCGCACATTATGCAATAAATTCTACAATAAATTAGTCATATCTGTCTGGCTAATTCGTAAATAATACAACGTGTAAAACTGGATTAAATGGGTCAACTGAAAACCTGAAAACTGTTTAGTAACTCTGATAATCGAAAGTAACTGAAAATTACGTAAAAACGATGTAACTTCTAGCATCCCACGGTTCTTTCTTCTATTCTGTATCCGTAAAGCGTAAAAGCGCTTTTTCGCTCTATAAATGGCACTATAGTTAATTACGAGAACGAGAGATATTACGATTTAATTGACATTTTCCCGCAATCGATATTGCCCTTTTGTACTTTACACGTTATTTGTTAAATCTGTTTTTACCACACCCAGTTAACAATTTACGGAAAAAATCACATTGAAGAAAATATTCGAATGTAATCAAAATCAATATAGTAATTGATATTTGTCATACAAAATCATCGTTTAAAAATATATCCAATGGCTTTCCATACTAGATAAAACGCAACTTTCCACACACTAAAGGATAAAGTGAGCCTTTCCAAGCGGGTGTAATGAAAGAGATTTAAGTATTTAGACCACTTAGTGCTACACGTTGTATATCTTTAAGGAAGCCACACGCGTTTGACACAGATGGTTCAGGTCTGTATTGATGGGATTTGCGACACTGGAATGTGTGTAATGGCAGCTTAGGAAACCTAAACGTTACAGAACATTTGTGATATGATAGTTTATTATCGTTGCTCGTATGCGAGCGAGTGCGCAAAACCAGTATATCTGGAGCTCAAGATTCGTAAGAAGTATACGTAGTACAACTGAAGAACAAATCAAATAATTATTCATAATTATTTTGATTTGTTTACGGTTCTGTCTTTTCGCCGAAAATTGTATTGCAGAATTTCACTTGCCAACCTACTTTTTGCAGAAGTTTCATGTGGCCGAATTTCATTTCCCAACTTTACATAATCCAACCTAACCTAACCCAACCTAGTAGGTAATTTTCATTTCTCAACGGGTTGGGAAATGAAATGGTTGCGAAATAATAATTTGGTAAAAGTTTTTTGGCCAAATGAAACTTCTGCGAAAAGTTGGTTGGCAAGTGAAATTCGGCAATGCAATTTTCGGCGAAAGGGCAGGATACCACATATTTCTACACATTAGTATTATCTGATGGCGTCTTAGAGAGATAGTTATAGTGGTCATATGATCGACTCGCAGCGATTGGAATGGCTAGTATGATGCGTTATTACTGGTCAGGTATGTGGGTTGATTACACTGGTTTCGAGAAGCTTTAGAGGTGCCACATAAATCGGTTACTGATAGTACACTAAAGAGTAATGAAAACATGTCATGTTTTATGCCATTTTGATACAAAGTTATCTTGATTAATGACTTTTACTTATAGTTTATAGGATGTCCGGTTTTAGGAGGTCGACAATCTGATCAAGCTGGTTGTTGAAAGTATCAAAAGGAAATGCAGTGTCATGTCATAATATAATCTATTAATGGTAAAAATACCATATTGTTGCTGGTCTAAAAAACGCGACTAAATGAATCGAAAAAAATTATCCAATTCCAGAACCTCTTACTTTCCAATTTTTCAGTTCACGGGCGTCATACAGCCTTGGCCAGAAGTGTTGAGCATAGGTGTTTTTTGTTTACAATTTTGATGTTAAGCATTATTTCCCTATCCTAACAATGTACGGTAACGGTAAATGTTATATTTTATTTATAAATATAGAAAACTTCACTTAATAACACTTTCAAGGTACTTAAAAAATATGAAAACAGAAGGTACCAAAAATGAAAATTTAAGTCGGTGCGACATATTGCAAATATTCTATGCAGTTACTACTAACTTCAACAAAACATGCTTATTAGTTTAAATTAATTGACAAAATAACTTAAACAAAGATGGAAACGATGGACTAAACTTTCCAGTTTTGTATGAAAATCGCATTGGTGCTCAACACTTCTGGCCAAGGCTGTATATATTATATAAATTGCGCTTGATTTAGTACTCATATATTGAAAATACATTTAAAATGCTCATTGCTGTTGTAAAAGACAAACGTTGATATAATGATGACTCATAAGCCAACCTTCATTTAAACAAAAGGCCACCTTTGTTTATTAATTGGCCAATCTATAATTTTCCAGGATCCTGCTCTCTATTCTACAAATCATTTACATTGATCTCATTTGAAAAGCTTGACTTTATGCCCCTACAAGGTAAGCCAAGGTGACCCGTTTTTCCGCATTCGCAGCAAATGCGAACGTATTTTTCTCTCCATAAATTAATACATTCTTGGCGCAAACCATTAACAGCATTTCTGGCTCTATGCTTAGGCAATTTAGGCCTTATTATACTGCAAGATGGATTGTGATGAGTGCACGATGAAATTTCATAGAACTTGTTGATTAAATATTCTTGTTCGTTTGACAAATAATGCAAGTCGATAGTAATTAAATATATGATTATGTAGCAAACGAGATTGTTGTAGAGGAAAAACAGCAGCTGAAACTGGATAGGAAAACACTTTAGATACTGACGAAGATGATGTGCAGTGGACTTCAAAGATAGATGCAAAAGTTTAAACATTATCTTTGACTCCGACTCTATCTACTTTAGCTAATGGAATTTAACTTGTAATTTTTTCCTAAGTTCTTCAGTTACCTAAATAAATTCATCAATTCCTAAAGCCACGTCAAATTTTCTTCTCTTCTATACACCGTTTTGATGTTTTCTTCTCTTTGATGTTCCCCGTTAAGATTTTAAGAACTACTTACAGTTTTTACAAAAATTAAATGACATTGTTTTGATGATGTTTTTAAGGGTTTTAATTTAATAAAATATCACGGAGCTTCTTGTTGTTAATAAATTTCTCTGGTCAGATATGTAGAGTTAGAACCGGTGGTATTTTTTTAATGTTCATAAGTTCATTTCAACGTTCCTACGTAATAATCAGGTACTTAACACTTAGGTGTCGAATCGACAAGACAGCACTGATATCCGATATCCTTTAAGCAAATGATTCGCATGATATCAGTTCGATGTGGATTGCATAACGACATGGCAGGTCGAGAGTCGGTAGGTTATCGGGTCAATCAAAAATGCTACCGACTGATATTTGCATCGGTACTGATAACGAGTTACGAAATCTTCGGCTTGCCAATGCTTGAATAGTAGTCTCGTGACAGTCTTATACTTAGATTTCAAAAACTTGCCACTGCCGTGTATTTAAACTGCTTGGCCTATTTAGATTAAATCCTAGGTATATTATACCTTAGATTTTTTTCGCTTTTATTTTTAACGAAATCTTTAGTTGAAATAATTATTCAGACCCGTATGAACAACTGCCTTGTATATTTATTATGCGTATTTATTATTTACAGAAGGACATTATTATTATCGAAGCTGAAGAATATTTAACGACAACATGCACCTAAATCTGACGTAGACAAAAATTGCCAAGCTCTATAGTAGAATTGATCCGGACATTTCTGATGCATTAGTTAGGACGATATAGGATTGGAATGGTTTAATTTAGACAACTTCTAGGCGCCAAACTAGAAATCTACTATAGTTGATTAGCTGTCATGTTGATGTCTTGCTTGCTTTAGTAATCCTGCACACAGACGACATGGAACTCAGGGATGAAGGGACTTGTAAAGTGGCTGTTCTTCCCAGTAGTACACTTACCCCACTTGTCGGATATCGGGCCCAGATTTTAATCGGATGATCCAGTGGCAGAATATTTTATATGAATCTATTCCCACTTGTACGATACAATTTTGTATGAAGCGCCGACACCCGATTAAAATCCGGGCCCGACATCCGACGAGTGGGAACGGGCTCTTACTTAGAAAGAAACAAATCTATGACTACGAATACGTAATTCACAGATCACTTGCCCCTGTAATTACAAACTGGAGCAACAGTGAGTCATAAATAATCTAACCCCGGTTCTGCAACATCCGCCCGTCTGCAGTGTCCTTCGTACTTTTACTACAAGTATCGGCCCGTGAGACTGATCGCATGCATCTTGATTATGTAGGTACATGATCTTTTACATGTACATATCGATATATGGGCACAATCATAGGTAATAATATCTTGAACGACTACTTATTTTTATTTAACAATGACTTTATCTATATGATGATATTTACTAATTCTACCCTTTCCAAATTTTGTCCTTTTTTTTGGAATATGCCTAATTCTGCTCACTTGATAAGATCAGGTTTTAAACTATTTGTATAATTATGGGTATTGCGATATGCATCATGATTTTGATGGACTTTTTTATAATATATCTCCTTATAAATTATCTTGTAGCTCAATTTGCTCAAGGTAAGTTCTTTATTTTTGCCAAACAAGCATACGGCCTATCTGATGCTACCGCAGCCTATCGACGAATGTAACTCCAGAGGTCTCACATGCGCGTTGGCAACCCATAACGTAGCATTTTCCGTGAATCTCACATACCTGTACTTGTCAGCTAATGCCATGCACCTGACACAGCGAGTCGCTAATGTTCTGTCGCAGTGTCGCAACGGCGGAACCCCGCGAGGAAACCGCGCGTTAACATGCCATACTCTTGCTACACCCCCATGCAATCCGATAACACACTAACTGCCTATGAGTTTCATAGGTTGTTACGCCGTTTTTACTCTACATGTTATCCTCTTGCTAAACTCACCTTCCAGAATTAAAATGAAGTAACTACACATGGAAGACATGTGTGCTTAAGTCCTTTTGGTTTTGTGGTGATGTGACGGTCATGTTGGGACAGTCTCTTGGTGTTTTTATAAGAACTTGACAGTTTAGGAGACCAGTTTGCTTGGCAGTGAAATTAACGCATAAGATAATTAAAATAAACACCTATTTACTCATACTCGTTTACCAGTACCCTGCGTACTTACTTTACTCTTTGTCAGTACCAGTTGCTGCCATTATTTTTTAATTGATCCGTTGTGAAAGCTTCGCCTTCTAATCCAGCATTTGGGAGCATCCAGGGTAGTTTTCTAGTTAAAACACGCAGTATATTTAACAATAAACGTATATTTCTCTTGGCAAAAATGAATATCAACCAACACAGTATACTTCGTATGACAATTAAGACATCTTTCACAGTGAACCACAGATAATGCAAACTAACCAAAACGCGCCAAAAGCTTATTTTAAACGGACTTAGACGATACTCAGCCATGATGCCTACTTTCAAGGGGTGGTAATGTTGTTTCACAGTCTTTGCTATAATTATTATGATTAGACGTAATGAATACAATACAAACATATTTTAAAATTGCTAACAGTTGCATGAATGAATCATGAACTTAATTTGTTTGAAATATGTTTTTTCTCGGAGTAGGAATTTCCTTTATTATTTTCAAATAAAAAGAATAGTCTTTACTGTTGGAAATTTTCACCACCGACTGTGACGATGTCGGCCTGTCAGTTGTTCGGAGCCGGCAAATTTTTGTTCTAACTGACTGGCCGAGATCGTCAGGCGGACTGCAGGCAGACTGATAGTTAGTGGCCGCCTTAAGGCTGCAATTCTGTACTATATTGTAACAACAGTAACGAATCCGTATTCTAACTTTAAAACACATTTAGAAACGATGCAACTTTAATACAAGTCCAATGCATTGACAACGCAATACAGCTAGCACCTAAACGCCAGAATCAGTACCTATTTGCATAAAAAAAATTCCAATGCAACTCCAATAAAACTTCAATATTGTTTGATTATTTGTTGTGTGTTGGAGTTATGTTTGAGATGGATTGTGTTTTTAATGTTCGAGGCTGGAGCCTAAATTTAATAAGCGTCTTCGATAAAAAAATCTATAAGTTTTTTTTGTACATAATTGTGTGTTTATCATGGATATTTGTTGTTGAGTTATGGATGTTTTCTATGTAAATATTTAAGTATTTATATATTAAATATATCGTCGTCTAGTACCCAAAACACAAGCCTCATTGAGCTTACTGTGGGACTAGGCCGATTTGTGTAAGATTGTCCCATTATATTTATTTATTTATTCTCATGTAAAAAATTTATTTATTTACCTCATGTAAATGATATCGGAATGACGGATACGAAGTCCCCCGTGTCGCAGGAGTACCGAGTAGGAGAGAGGCCCGCCCTTCAAGCGAGTCCGGCTGAGCTGCGAGTTCCGGTAGCGTGTGCGCAGGTTACGTTATAGACTAAGATTAGGTGGTAGTGCACCCTACCTAATCGGGTAGCAAGATTCGGCATATATAGGGGGTAGCACCTTAAAAAGTTATGACTTTTAGTATGGGACACTATGAGCCAAACCTGGAGCGTTCGGAATGCAGCCCACTTTTCGGGTACCAAAAAAAGTCGGAAAATACCTCATCGGGTAGCAAGATTCGACATATACAGGGGGTAGCACCTTAAAAAGTTATGACTTTTTGTATGGAACACTATGAGCCAAACCTGGAGCATTCGGAATGCAGCCTGATTTTAGGGTGCCAGAAAATATCGAAAAATACCTCATCGGGTAGCAGGATGAAACTAATGCCAAATGAAAGTACTAATCATCCTGTTAATAAAAAAAATTGGTAGTCGGTCCTAAACCTGGAGCATTTCAAATGCAGCCAACTTTTGTGATCGAACAAAAAACTCATCTGATACCATTACAACATAGAAATGGCCCCAGAAGATGGTTCAAAAGACATAAACAAGCTTAATTTGATAGAATTTATCAAAAAGTGCCAAAATATTTCAGGTATACTCACCCAAACTTATCACTTTCGTGATTTGGCTTATTTTTAGGGTACCTAAAGATTTAAAAAAATACCTTATTGAGTAGCACGATAATATGTATGCCAAATGAAAGGACTTATCATGCTGTTAATAAAAAAAAATAGCAGCGGGTCCTAAACCTGGAACATTCCAAATGCAGCCAACTTTTGTGATCGAACAAAAGACTCATCTGATACCATTACAACGTAGAAATGGCCCCAGAAGATGGTTCAAAAGACATAAACAAGCTTAATTTGATGGAATTTATCAAAAAGTGCCAAAATATATTGGGTTTACTCACCCAAACTTATCACTTTCGGAATTTGGCTTATTTTTAGGGTACCTGAAGATTTAAAAAAATACCTTATTGAGTAGCACAATAATATGTATGCCAAATGAAAGGACTTATCACCTTGTTAATATAAAAAAATAGCAGCGGGTCCTAAACCTGGAACATTCCAAATGCAGCCAACTGTTTTGATCGAACAAAAAACTCATCTGATACCATTACAACGTAGAAATGGCCCCAGAAGATGGTTCAAAAGACATAAACAAGCTTAATTTGATGAAATTTATCAAAAAGTGCCAACATATTTTAGGTTTACTCACTCAAATTTATCACTTTCGTGATTTGGCTTAATTTTAGGGTACCTGAAGATTTAAAAAAATACCTTATTGTGTAGCACGATAATATGTATGCCAAATGAAAGGACTTATCATCCTGTTAATAAAAAAAATAGCAGCGGGTCCTAAACCTGGAACATTCCAAATGCAGCCAACTTTTGTGATCGAACAAAAAACTCATCTGATACCATTACAACGTAGAAATGGCCCCAGAAGATGGTTCAAAATACATAAATAAGCTTAATTTGATAGAATTTATCAAAAAGTGCCAAATATATTAGGTTTACTCACCCAAACTTATCACTTTCGTGATTTGGCTTAATTTTAGGGTACCTGAAGATTTAAAAAATACCTTATTGAGCAGCACGATAAGGTGTATGCCTAATGAAAGGACTTATCATCCTGTTAATAAAAAAAAATAGCAGCGGCTTCTAAACCTGGAACATTCCAAATGCAGCCAACTTTTGTGATCGAACAAAAAACTCATCTGATAAGCCAAATCACGAAAGTGATAAGTTTGGGTGAGTAAACCTAATATATTTTGGCACTTTTTGATAAATTCTATCAAATTCAGCTTGTTTATGTCTTTTGAACCATCTTCTGGGGCCATTTCTACGTTGCAATGGTATCAGATGAGTTTTTTGTTCGATCACAAACGTTGGCTGCATTTGGAATGTTCCAGGTTTAGGACCCGCTGCTATTTTTTTTTATTAACAGGATGATAAGTCCTTTCATTTGGCATACATATTATCGTGCTACTCAATAAGGTATTTTTTTAAATCTTCAGGTACCCTAAAAATAAGCCAAATCCCGAAAGTGATAAGTTTGGGTGAGTAAACCCAATATATTTTGGCACTTTTTGATAAATTCCATCAAATTAAGCTTGTTTATGTCTTTTGAACCATCTTCTGGGGCCATTTCTACGTTTTAATGGTATCAGATGAGTTTTTTGTTCGATCACAAAAGTTGGCTGCATTTGGAATGCTCCAGGTTTAGGACCCGTTGCTATATTTTTTTATTAACAGGATGATAAGTCCGTTCATTTGGCATACATTTTATCGTGCTACTCAATAAGGTAATTTTTTAAATCTTCAGGTACCCTAAAATTAAGCCAAATCACGAAAGTGATAAGTTGGGGTGAGTAAACCTAATATATTTTGGCACTTTTTGATAAATTCTATCAAATTCAGCTTGTTTATGTCTTTTGAACCATCTTCTGGGGCCATTTTTACGTTGCAATGGTATCAGATGAGTTTTTTGTTCGATCACAAACGTTGGCTGCATTTGGAATGTTCCAGGTTTAGGACCCACTGCTATTTTTTTTTATTAACAGGATGATAAGTCCTTTCATTTGGCATACATATTATCGTGCTACTCAATAAGGTATTTTTTTAAATCTTCAGGTACCCTAAAAATGAGCCAAATCCCGAAAGTGATAAGTTTGGGTGAGTAAACCCAATATATTTTGGCACTTTTTGATAAATTCCATCAAATTAAGCTTGTTTATGTCTTTTGAACCATCTTCTGGGGCCATTTCTACGTTGTAATGGTATCAGATGAGTTTTTTGTTCGATCACAAAAGTTGGCTGCATTTGGAATGTTCCAGGTTTAGGACCCGCTGCTATTTTTTTTTATTAACAGGATGATAAGTCCTTTCATTTGGCATACATATTATCGTGCTACTGAATAAGGTATTTTTTTAAATCTTCAGGTACCCTAAAAATAAGCCAAATCACGAAAGTGATAAGTTTGGGTGAGTAAACCTGAAATATTTTGGCACTTTTTGATAAATTCTATCAAATTAAGCTTGTTTATGTCTTTTGAACCATCTTCTGGGGCCATTTCTACGTTGTAATGGTATCAGATGAGTTTTTTGTTCGATCACAAAAGTTGGCTGCATTTGAAATGCTCCAGGTTTAGGACCAACTACCAATTTTTTTTATTAACAGGATGATTAGTACTTTCATTTGGCATTAGTTTCATCTTGCTACCCGATGAGGTATTTTTCGATATTTTCTGGCACCCTAAAATCAGGCTGCATTCCGAACGCTCCAGGTTTGGCTCATAGTGTTCCATACAAAAAGTCATAACTTTTTAAGGTGCTACCCCCTGTATATGTCGAATCTTGCTACCCGATGAGGTATTTTCTGACTTTTTTTGGTACCCGAAAAGTTGGCTGCATTCCGAATGCTCCAGGTTTGGCTCATAGTGTCCCATACTAAAAGTCATAACTTTTTAAGGTGCTACCCCCTATATATGCCGAATCTTGCTACCCGATTAGGTAGGGTGCACTACCACCTAATCTTAGTCTATTACAACTTTGGATGCGGTATTTGCTGTCACATATAGACTCTTTTTTCAATAACGAGCCATATTTTGCAAGGTGCTTTGATAGGACATGCTGAATAACGTTTTCTATGGGACCAAATCCGAATTCACAAATTTTTTTTGGTTGTTTTATACGTTTCAGCTGATCAAACATCGATGTTTTGTATGGGAACGCCGAATATTTTTTTTGGGATTTCAGGGTTGATCACATTGAAAAAGTTATTCAGTGTTACCTACCTAATTACCGCTCGAAATATGGCCTATAGTATGTGTGATAGTCTAAATCAAAAAGGAACCATTAAAGCCTTATAGAAATACGATATTGAATCTGTACAACCTACAAAAGCGCGATCAGCCAAATGGTTCATTTTTCAAAATAGTAAAAGATAAAAGATATTTATTCTTCAATTTAGGCACATTACAATGCACTTATGAACGTCAGAGAGAAAAGGAAACTACCACCGGTTCTAACCCTACACCTCTGACCCGAGAAGTATTACTTATTACCGGCAAGAAACTCGGCGGGACTTATTTTTTCAAAACAGTAATACTAATAGGTACATAGTAATACAAGTAATAGTAATAGTATCACATATCATTAGGTGGTTCTGACACAGCTGCCTCAGCCGGATGCGAGGCTAATGTGAGAACCGCAATACCTCGTTTGCTGGTCGCTGCTCGTCCAATGTAACGTCGATGCGGCTAATTCCGTCTGAAGGGGTATTTCGTACAGCGGCTATTATGGTTCAATATTTGACAGCTGCACTGTCCCATCTGGACCTTACAGCACTCACTGGATTTTCTGCATCATCTGCTTTCCCACTATATACTACTACCCGAGAGAAAAAATGCCTATCTAACCATATGATAAATAAATACGGCAAAAAAAACAAACTCACTTGTTGACTCGATCAATAGGGGCAAGAGTAGTAGATACAATACCAACTGACAAAATTACCCAGACGTTTTTTTTTATTATAATTTCGCCGCATGCTCAAGTGAACCGATCCCGGAAAGACACCAATGAATATATTTTTTGCAAAATATGGACAAAAATAATTATGGTTGCACAAAGAAACATTATAATTGTCATATCCAACTTTCATACCTCCACTTACTCGCGCGTATATTGTATGACAATGACACAGCAATGTCGCATATATATAACAGGAGTCAATTAAACCCATTTCGGACCGACATAATAATATCACTATATCACAGATTATCACGTCGATAAAATATATCTTGTAGCGATCTAAGTCAATAATTAAAGTTATATTATCGATCTTAATACTCCTCTATTAAAGTTGCAAATTATGGCTTGATCTATTTTTGATTGTCTTTCGTTTTTAATTACGGAGACACGTTAAAGATAATGACTGTTAATCTACATACAGAGCTACGAAAACCATTTATGATAGCAAGGCGTTACTATGCTACATCGGTCTGTTAGTTTCTCATACTTAGGCATGAAAATGATTAAATGGTAGAAAGAAAAACATTTATACTATATTTATTTATACAAACAGCACCACAAGAAACTAATTAGCACCTTCAATTGCTATTTAGGCTCTGAAACACATCGGTCCCACTAATTTATTTGCCGTGGATATTGTGACCTTTTGCAAGTGGAATTATCGCTCCTGATCAATGGGCAAAGAGCCGCTCATACCCAAAAATAGTTCCCGATTCGGAGTTTTGAACCAGTGCTTACCAGAAAAAATTACTAGAAGGCCATTCGAACATACTAAATATAAAGCGGTGTATTTGTATGGACTGACGTTTATCTGACGTGGCTATTTTGACGTTACATACATTTGACGTTCCCCTCCCCCGCAAAAAGCGGCAGACTTTTTTTGTATAGAAAATGAAAGACATGGCCGGTCCGGTTGGTTGAATAGTCGGCGCTGCAAAACTTTAGACACATTCATATATAGATTAACAGTCCTTTACATTTATTTATCTATGATAACAGATACATTTTGCGTCTAGATGTATGACGAAATTTCCTCTCAAAATGGGTCAGGGCTCGAAACGGAAACGGGTATTAATGACATCCTTGTTCTATTGGAGTTAGAACCGGTTCGCGGAGTCGGTAAAAATATAGGTGATTTGCGCAGTGATTAGAATGTTTTGTTTTAGAGGTCTTTAAGTGGAATGTCTGTGTATAATCACAATTATTTACGAGTGGCGTTAGTGGACAAGATAAAGAACTCTTAAAAAATCTGTCTGAATTCGCATCGACTTGCCCTTGATCGGCAGACATGTAAGGTTTTCCTAATCTAATTATAACTTACGGTACCTACCAATTGGGCAAGCCGATGCTAATGTAGCCTGATTTTTTAGAGACATATAAGATGAGAAGCTCAACTCTCTCAAATAAGGCAAGCCGCTGGGAAATACAATTCTGTACGCTCCCCACCCAGCCGGCAGCAATCGTACTATATTTGTACTGAAAATCGCGATCTCGTTAAAATCAACCCGCCCTTTTTCAATCTCAAAAACCAACATTTCTCAAAGCAGGAACTCCCATTAACTCTGTTATGACCAACCAAATGTCAATGACCTGAGGCTGCATTTAAAAAATAAATATCTTAAATTGATTTGACAAGGAACTTAGTGACGAAAGACCTCGGCGCGCGCCAGTATCAGTAGGTATATGTACAAGTCATAGGGCCGGTTGCACCAAACTGTCTGTGAACGTAAACGTAATCGTAAAAAAAATCTTGTATGAAAAGTTTGTCAGTTTTCTATGGGATGACAGCTCCGTCGCCATATTTAACGTTGATGAGTCTGTTAATTGTGCGTGGTGCAACCCACCCTTACGGTAGTTAAGTTACAGTGCATTACTAAGAAACACTATAATTAATTTTAATGATACCTCAATCGATTTAGGGTTCCGTACCGTAATGGTAAAAACGGGACCCTATTACTAAAACTCCGCTGTCCGTCCGTCCGTCCGTCCGTCTGTCCGTCTGTCCGTCCGTCCGTCTGTCCGTCTGTCCGTTTGTCCGTCTGTCCGTCTGTCACCAGGCTGTATCTCATGAAAAGTGATAGACCGTTGAAATTTTCATAGATGATGTATTTCTGTTGCCGCTCGAACAACAAATAATATAAAAACCACAATAAAAAATATATTTAGGCGGGCTCCCATACAACAGACATGATTTTTTTGCCGTTTTTACAGATAATGGTACGAAACCCTTCATGCGCGAGTCCGACTCGCACTTGGCTGGTTTTATTTTTTTAATAAATTCTGTCCAACTTAGTCTCTTCTCTTCTTCTTCGTCGTTCTCTCATGACTGATGATCGCGACCAACTGCGATGTCCCTCCATGTGACGTGGGCGTGGGCCGCCCTCTGCATGGAGCCACACGCCGTTTGGATGGCATTACACCATTTAATGGCTATCGGCCCTCTGGGACGTTCGCCCTCCACTAGTCCCAGTATGATGTTTTTTCGAGCTGGTGCTGGTCAGAACGCATGATATGCCCAAAAATTTTGAGGAACTTTGTAATCTGGTATTAACTCGGCACGGAGCTCGATCACATCACAGTCAGAGCGTATTGTCAAAATCAATATTCAATCAAATACTTTTTTTTAAGTTGGAATGCCGCTGCGCCTGAGCAACGATATGTCAAGGATCGGGTAGACACGCCTTCGCAAATGTCGATATGCGATTCACATGAATGCCAAGAAGATAATTCCTTTATGTGAACCAGGCCTATACGAAGTCTGTGTTATTGATTTGTCCTTGGAGAAGACAGTTATAATTAGGTACCTACTGTTTGAAAATAAATTAAATTAATAAAGAAAATAAATTATTGAACAAAGCTCCTCTCGGCTCCATAAAATAAAAGATTCATTCATGGGTAATTGTATAAGGTTTTATAATAAACTTCCGATAGAAATTACCAATTATCAATCAACAAATTCAAGAATTAAAGACTGTGCACGTTGAAATCCGGCCGCGCATGGTGTGATACATCTTTTTATTGAATGTGCATATTCAACCAACACTTCTAATTAATAATTTAGGGGTTATCAAGCTACATAATAAAGTTTAAAACATAATATAAACGTTACGTTGTCTATGAGTTTGATCACTATATATTCCACAGTGCCTATATTTTTTTGTCCACAGTGTTCTGACAGTGTTTACCAAATTTTCCTGTTAAAAATAGTTTTTTATTATAAATAAGATGAATCAAATGATACCTTATTAAATTCTCTTTTCACCATAGCTAACATTTTTCTAAGTGTATTTAGATTGAAATAGTTCGGAGGTGTTCTAACTTTGGTGAGTTTGACTTTTTGACAAAAAAATGGCTGCCATATAAAAATTACTTTCAGTGCTTGGAGTAGAAAGTTTTCCTGACTACCTCAAGTAGAATAGAGTTTCAAAACATTTTTTTTGTAAGATGACATTCTATTGACCATAAAACCGGTTGTGAAAATATAAATACAATTGTGGTATTGTAGCAGGAAGCGAGTGAAGATTATCAAAAAACGCTGGACAAAACATTAAAGATATGATGAAATACCTTCAGTAAAAACTGAGACAAGCCCATACAATTTTAATATGATTCTATTTTTATTATATACTACTATGATTAGAGATTATTTATAAAAAAGAACTGCTTGAAAATGTGTATCCGAAAGGGAGATGTACCATGCCATGCGTGGCCGGATTTCAACGTGCACAGTCTTTATGTAAAACGTAAACTTATTTCTAAAGCCTATTATAGTATACAAGAATACATGGATGATATGATATAACACCGTGGGATTAAATTGCAATTTAGGTTTTCCTTGTGACATTTAGATTTTGTTCTAGAATTATTAGAGACTAGTATTTTATTATATTTTTTTAAGTTTTGATGATCTTATTGTGAATTTATTATTATTATTAATTTTGATCTACATGTAAATATTTTTTTACACTACGACCCCTAGCCTTTCTGATAATTGGACACGTATGCACCTAAAGGCAAATGTATCAATATATTGTTCTAAATTATTTATTATTATCAGCTTAAGATAATTGTTACTGACGATTCGAAAGTGCTTATTGCTATGCCTACATTGCTATACTACTTGAATAAAGAAAATGTTGACTTTGACTTTGCCCTTACCCGGATTCGGATTTGAATTCTGATAAGAGCATCTATTTATGTATGCGTCACGTATTTTTGTTCCTGAAGATGATTCCTAGAAATTATATTTTGGACCTTTTGAAACTCCTTTCTGAAGCTGACTATAGTGATAAGCATTTCAAAAATAGAACTTGTCTGGCTGGATCATGTTTTGAAAACGTACCTATAGCTAAATATGCTGCAACCATTAAAAACTATTATTGGCAATGCCGTAAATCGTGTTCTCTTTTCATACAAATCATTGAGTCAGGTAGGTACACACAACGCCTTACTAGGTATACACTTTTGAACGTTATTACAGCGGAATAAGGTTCAAAAGTGTATACCTAGTGAGGCGTTGTGTGTACTAGGTACAGTACATGTACTAGTCGTATTACTTCAATCAAAATGAAATCCAAATCAAGGATTCACTAAAATTTAAATCCTTTTATAGTTTCCTCATTGAAAGTTTCATCATCGTTACCGCGGATTTATTTGGTTACAAAATTAATGATTTCAAAAATGAATCACATGTTTGATGAAACATATTCGACCTTAACACAGTTATTTATGTCACAAATTTGTGTAACAAAAACCAGCTAACTATTAACTCCTGTACTTACCTTTACTTATACACTATATTAATGTATTAAGTCAGAATGAGGTCCGCAATTTTTGCAAACGGAACTTCACTGAGAGTCCGGTCTACATACATACATACAATCACTCCTATATCCCAAAAGGGGTAGGCAGAGATCACGGATTTCCATTTGCTACGATCAATGCAGCAAAACGGCTCTCCGTGAGCCACTTCTCGCCCCCGTGAAGAACGAGACGTGATGGGTGGCACCATGCAGATGACTATTAATTAAATAAATCACCACAGCGTTCTCACGAGCAGTAGGGATCAGAGGTTCCCTTATCCCTTAGTTGCCTCTTACGACACCCGCGGGAACAGACGGGGTGGCACTATTCTGAAGCCGGGGCCAAGCAGCAGTCTGGTCTATATATAATAAATACCTAATTGTCCTGCGTATGCGTACTCATACAAAAAGTTGACATAAACAGCTATATCTTAAACATAATTGTGAGTTAACATGGCTGTCGTTGTATTGTTTTGTATTAATATATTTTATTTTATTAAATAACACACGCCGTGCTTGACCATGCTTGTAATCATGATTTATTGACAAAGTTATTGCACACATTTCGCAAGTTAAGTTAGTTGAAGTATTTTATTTGGAAACGGTGGGATCCATTTCATGAAATAGAGGCAAAATAATAAACTTTATTGTACCGGTTTGACAAGTGTAAATTGCCGTAGTCGAATGCTGTTTATAACCTGAAAATATGATTAATGTGACTTATAATATAATGTTACTTTTATACAGTGTGTGGCCCATAACACGGGCGAAGGATTGAAACGTAGATTCTATTCCTCAAACTGAACAACGTTTGTTCAGCGACTTTGAAAAATAACTTACGGTTTGATTTTTAGTACATTTTAAAGTTTATCTGAACACGCAATGTATTGCGAAATTGATTATGTCTGTAGGGTGACAAAGACTGACAAGCAATGTCAATTAGATGGATTTTAACGTGCATTGGAAATAATATTTAGTTTGTATGAAAAAGAGAGAATCTAAAGACAAATTTTTAAGTTGTTGAACAATAGTTATATTTATTTTTGTATTAAGCAGAACGTCTGCTAACGATACCACAATGTTTAGAAATAAAGGAAAAGTAGAAAAATCCACTGCCTCAGGCGAGACTCGAACTCGCGACGCTGGGAAACATGCCCAATATGCCCATCGCTCTGACATCGCTCAGTTGGTCAGAGCGAATAGTTTTATTGTTTGAGGAGTACAATCTACGTTTGAATTTCTCGCTCGTGTTTTGGGCCCCACACTGTATACTAACTAACACCTCTTTCGTTAAGCGGACACTTGCTACTGACTACGTAACTACATATATAAAATGTTACAATTACGATATTTTGAAGAAATAACTTGTTTTTAACGGTGGTCGTTATCAATTGCAAAAGATGTTTTTTTTAAAGAAGGTCTTTTGGCTTATGTAAGTTTGGTGGTAAAAGAGGGGGAAAATGCTCGCTGTTACCTACAAATGTTGTTATAATATTAAAAATAATTTAAAACAAAAAAAGAACCGACTGAAGGATCCGTTATTCTAAGAGGAAATGACCGAGATGCTGTAAAAAATTGTGAAATCATCAAATCACTATAGGTGTGCCTATAATAGTTGAAGAGTTCCCTCGATTTCTCCAGGATCCCATCATCAGATCTAGACCTGGTGACGATGGGACCAACTGTGAAGTATACTTTTTTAAACAAAAAATAAATTTTCAAGTATTGGATACATGTTTTTGTGACATTGAAAATGTATCCATAATTTCAGACGTGACCGTACAAATTATGATATCACGAAATGTCAGAGCAAAACGAAATTACGTCACAATTTCCTACTAGTAACAACCTTGAACTAAAGAGCGCATGCGCATGCAAACTGTACCGTTGTCAGGTCACTTGACCCGGTACATCTCTAGTTGGAATTTAGACCTTATTACTTAAGTATGGCTGTTGTAGATCTCATGAGATGTGGATGTTACATAATCTCGGTGGGCTCTGTGATGACACTGCCCATGAATTTTACTTTAGGCTTAAAAGTAAAAGTGTAACATTACAGTCAACTACAAAGAGATGTATCCACTTTTGAACCGTATTAACGCAATAAGGTGAAAAAGTGATACATCTCTTAACATAAAGTAAACTTCGTTCATTCTTCCCGTTCATTCCGGATATTTAAAGAAACACGATGTGACGTGACGTGACGTAGCCGTTTGGCGTAGGTTTTGCCTCATTGGCCAGATGAAAAAAAAAATTATTAAGTACATTCAATAAGGATAAGGACACAAGGAACCCCACTTATAGGTTAAATATTTACGTCACTCTGGGCGGTAAAACGGGTATTAGACATTGCAACCTGCAGGGCCCAATCTGTTGTGTACCCTGCCCCTCCCTATCCCTCCTTCAGCTCCCTACGGGCCCTACCTTTAATTAGATTTTGCAACCTGACGATTGAGCCCTGCAGGTTGCAATGTCTAATACCGCTTTAAGTGAGATTTGCCGCCGACGCGACGGGCGCAGCAGCAAATCTCACTTCACACCCAGAAGAATGAGTAAAATTGTATACGCACCACGGGCGGTAATAAAGAAGGCCTCAGATCGCTTGTTTATGGCCCTTACCTTCGGTTCGGGCCACAAATGCCCGCAATCTGAACCTTTCTTTATTTTATCGCCCTAGGTACGTAATGTACTATTAAGTTATTATACCCAAGGAGTCAAAACGGTTACAAAATCCTATTTTTTTTTTATTGTACATAGTAAATATATTAACAATTTTTTTGGGGTTTTGCTGCAATAAAGACTTACAACTTTATCTTATCTGCCCTACTTTTATCTTTCTATTATTACGTGTACTTATCTCCCATAGCCCGCGGATCACTTGCCTACTTAGTTTTACAACACAGGTAATCACAATGTTTTACTAGTATTACACATTTTGTGTTACGAAAACTAAATTGGCGCATTGTTTGGGTTTGAACCCTGGACCGTGCGAACCGTCAGGGCATCAGACGTTACACAGTGGCATGGATTACTCACTATTACAGATTACTACATAGATACTAGATAGAGCATTTTTATCCGGTATTCTTAATTAAATAACTCCTTCATTTTTGGATTTGATAATCTTATTAGGTATATGTTATTTCTACTTGGAATTGGAAATTCCTTCGGTTGTAAGTTATAAAATAATATATACCAATAGTTATTCGAAACTGTTACCATATTTAAATTCATTTTGTAACATCATGAAATTAATAATATGAAAGATTTTAAAGATTCGTAGATTGGGCATACTATTCCTTTGTTAAGACTTAGGTATGTTTAAAGAAGTACTAGAAAATAAAAGAATTGATTCTTGATTCTAGAAAGGTCTAAGAGTTACTAATAGTGCTCTCCCTTATGGGAATATAGTTCAGAGCTGGATACGGTTACCTTCTTTTAGTATGTTGTTGGGTACGACACCAGGACCCTAAAACTGCCGAGAGACGGGGACGTCGATGAATGTCTCTCGAGTAATGACGTCATAAAAATGGCTGCCGCTTCGTTACGAAAAGTGTAAATTTCATCCAAACTGTGCATTGCACCTATACGTGTGTAGTATCAAACGAAAGAAGATTAAATGTGCTATATTGTTGTAATACATTATATACTACTGTATATTACAGTTTGACAGCTATAAACGAAAACCCAAAATCAGGCTAAAAAATAATTCGGATATTTGCATTTTACAACAAAATTATAAGTCCAACTTTAAAGCCGAGTACTACAATAACAAAACAGGCTATTTAAGCTATACATTGCTATAAAAATTATTAAAATCTGGTAATAATTGTGGCAGATATGTTAAAAAACATGTCGGCAGTGCCGAGCTATTTCCTTAGAGTGAAAAAATAACAATTTTCACAATTTACAGAATATCCGCAGAAGCTTCGAATATATTGTTGGTCAAATAATTTGGAGCCCCTAAATGTCGGAAAAATATCTCTATAGTGACTGAGGTCCAAATAATGACGTCATGAACGTGACCGCTACCGAAATTTGTAAAACATAAATTAAAGCTATACCATGACACATACACACATGTGTGTAGCATCGATCGAAAGCTTATTGAATTTACTACAATACATACATACATTATTTGTGAAAATAATGTATAGTTTAGGAGTTGTTGACAAAATAAAATATTCTTTTAGGAAAATAAAATGTATATGTTAATTCTGTGGCCAAATAAAATACAATACACGAATGTTTTGTATAGCATTAAAAACACCAACTATTCAGCTTTAAAACACAGTTTGAATTTATAAAATTTGATAAGAACTATAAAAGTTGTGCTTACAACTCTAAAGCACACTAACTATTTTACCTACAATGCACTCATACTATGAGAAGCTTGGGCCTAATTATTGACTAGTTTTTTTATAAATTTTGTAAGGATTTAGGGTTCCTTGTCATTAAAGTAAATAAAAAAATCGGCCAAGTGCGAGTTGACTCGCGCTCCGAGGGTTCCATATACATCACACAATTTTAACAATTTGTATTTTTAAGACCAACTTACGCTTGACCGCAGACTTTTTAGTGTTTTTTCTTTAATGTACAGGCAAAAAACTATATTAGGTTTTTTTATCTAAAATGTAGGTTCGTCGGTTTCCGGGGGACGGAGAGCAATGCAAAATTTTCGCCTTATTTCTTAAATAACTTCAAAACTATTAAAATTTAAATTATAAAAGTTATATATTTGTAGTTTTCACATCAAATCCTTTCATTTGATATATAACAAGGTATAGTTTGTAAGTAATTTAAGAAATAAGGCAAAATTTTTCCATTGCTCTCTGTCCCCCGGAAACCGACGAACCTACATTTTAGAAAAAAATACGTAATATAGTTCTTTACCTGTACATTACAGAAAAAAACACTAATAAGTCTGCGGTCAAGCGTAAGTTGGTCTTAAAAATACAAATTGTTAAAATTGTGTGATGTATATGGAACCCTCAGAGCGCGAGTCTACTCGCACTTGGCCGATTTTTTTATTTACTTTAATGACAAGGAACCCTAAATCCTTACAAAATTTAGAAAAAACTAGTCAATAATTAGGCCCAAGCTTCTCATAGTATGAGTGCATTGTAGGTAAAATAGTTAGTGTGCTTTAGAGTTGTAGGCACAACTTTTATAGTTCTTATCAAATTTTATAAATTCAAACTGTGTTTTAAAGCTGAATAGTTGGTGTTTTTAATGCTATACAAAACATTCGTGTATTGTATTTTATTTGGCCACAGAATTAACATATACATTTTATTTTCCTAAAAGAATATTTTATTTTGTCAACAACTCCTAAACTATTCATTATTTTCACAAATAATGTATTTTTGTATTGTAGTAAATTCAATAAGCTTTCGACCGATGCTACACACATGTGTGTATGTGTCATGGCTTTAATAGCTTTAATTTATGTTTTACAAATTTCGGTAGCGGTCACGTTCATGACGTCATTATTTGGACCTCAGTCACTATAGAGATATTTTTCCGACATTTAGGGCCTCCAAATTATTTGACCAACAATATATTCGAAGCTTCTGCGGATATTCTGTAAATTGTGAAAATTGTTATTTTTTCACTCTAAGGAAATAACTCGGCAGTGCCGACATGTTTTTTAACATAGCTGCCACAATTATTACCAGATTTTAATATTTTTTATAGCAATGTATAGCTTAAATAGCCTGTTTTGTTATTGTAGTACTCGGCTTTAAAGTTGGACTTATAATTTTGTTGTAAAATGCAAATATCCGAATTATTTTTTAGCCTGATTTTGGGTTTTCGTTTATAGCTGTCAAACTGTAATATACAGTAGTATATAATGTATTACAACAATATAGCACATTTAATCTTCTTTCGTTTGATACTACACACGTATAGGTGCAATGCACAGTTTGGATGAAATTTACACTTTTCGCAACAAAGCGGCAGCCATTTTGATGACGTCATTACACGGGAGACATTCATCGACGTCCCCGTCTCTGGGCAGTTTTGGGGTCCTAGTGTCGTGCCCAACAACATACTAAAAGTTGGTAACCGTATCCAGATCTGA
The DNA here is from genome assembly GCA_911728535.1 of Pammene fasciana. Taxonomy (NCBI): domain Eukaryota; kingdom Metazoa; phylum Arthropoda; class Insecta; order Lepidoptera; family Tortricidae; genus Pammene; species Pammene fasciana. Next base: position 811,184 of record OU452280.1, read on the forward strand.
ACTATCACTTAGGCCCTCTCCCATAACGGAGGGGACTATAAGTGTTTCATGCTCCCAGACTAATTGGGTATGAAAACCATATTGAACTTGCACCCACGATATTTTTATACCAGTGACCATCCATTATGCCTGCGTAACTGGGGGTCCTTGGTTTGAATACGATCTTGTCACCAACGACGAGTACTCATAGTACCAGGACGTCTAGCATGACTTACGTTGCGGCGCGACTCTCCATACTTCAGGCGCGACTCGAAGTATGGAGTCGCGCGCGACAACGCATGTCATGCTAAGCATGCACAGTTATGCTTAGGACTAGCTTGATCTGTGTGTGTTGTCCCTAAAATTTTATTTTGTTTAATCATGAACACTTTGAGCACAAAAAGTGTGGATTCGTTTATTGGAAAGCTGCTTAATACATGAAAAAAAGTTTTTTGATATAAGTTAGTAATACGACTAGCAGCCTTCTTATTTAGAAGTAAAGGAGCGGCTTAACATGTTTCCTGCAACATACATTCGTTACCGCTCCGTAATGCCACCTCTGGAGGAGGTAGTCAAGGCACGCACAACAGATTTACGTAACAGCGTGGGTACGATATTGTTGGTAAACGAAATATGCACTAGTTAATAGGTGTCAATTGATACTGTCAACGTCTATTTCAATCACACGTTTAGTTTCCCACAGGCTAAGTTAATTTAGGTTCTAACTCGATAAATGGCGCAGTTATAATTTTGTTGGAGTCTCTAAATTAAACGTATTTAGATATTGAAAATCTAAATTTCGTTTTCTCCCTCTCTCTATCGCACTTACAAACACGCGCAAAAGAGATGCCTTTTAACATCATTTTGACGGCGATGACGATGATAATGCTCTTTTTACACTAATTCTAATCATAGAAGTGATAGAAGGTAATCTTACTTACGAATATATATAATATGTGTGATATTTTCAAGTAAAAGGGACATAATTTGTCGGTTCTCATTCTCAATAGGGCGTTACTACCATAATAATCCATATATAAATAAACTCTATTAAAACCGACAATGATGTCCCTTTGACTTGAATATGCCACATTTATGGATTTAGGTAGAGATAATTTTAGTTAGATAACACAACATACATAGAATACTTGTGTTGTTTAGTAAACAATACATTGTTTATTTGCTATTATTGAATGATCTATGTACATCAAATTGTCCAAGGTTAAACTGACCATACAAAACCTACATCGATCCCATTATTAATCAGTTTTGTAACTAACGAGCTCATCTCTTTTGAAACGTGACCTCCGACTATTTCATCTCTGATCAAACGGTTACTTCATTTTGTGAAACCGGCCTACATTAAAACAGGGAGCCGCCGACTTTTATACCATACGACAGGCTTACGACACGATTTTTCAATGATCCCTGAGCCTACGATGCTAAAAAGAAACAATAATGTGACTAGTGAAAATGGGTATAAAAGGTTTTCAGAAAAAATGTACCGTTTTGAAAAAAAAAATCGCAAATTTTATATAATGTCCTAGAAATCGACGTCAAGCCGTGAATGAATGATAGACCAAGTTATAACAGTTATCAGAAAAATACAAAAAAAAACTATCTCATGTTCTTCAAAAATTATGGTCACTTTAAAAATGTACAAGTAGCTATGTAAAAGTTAAGAGACCAGGGCGTGAATTTTCTAGTAAATTTTTAAGGTGACCATAATTTTTGAAGAACATGTGTAAGATTTTTTTTTGTATTTTTCTGATAACTGTTATAACTTGGTCTATCATCCATTCACGGCTTGACGTCGATTTCTAGGACACCCTGTATACAGAATGTAAGGGAAAATGCGTTACAAAACTGACAAAAATGTGAGACCCTTTTTTAGTATTTAAATCGATAGTCTTCGTGATTCTGAGTAGAAGTAACTAGGTTTTCCAAAAAAGAAAATGGTACACTTTTTTCAAAAAATGCTTATAAGTCAAATTGGCTCAGTGAATAATGGCACAAGTACTGTAAATTTTATAGGACTTGTACTTTTTTACTGAGCCAATTTAACATAATACCCCCTTTAACTAGGGCCACAGTTATAATTCCTGCGATTCCGAAATACCAGCCCGCCGCTCACAGGCCGATAGACTGCAAATAGGCGAAACGGTATTATAGACGACTCAGCTTGATCAACTGTCAAAAAACAATACACTCCTTTTTTTGAGTATTCGTGTAAATAGTGAATCAGCCAAAGACATATCATATAAGTCAGCCATTCATAAAATAAAGAAAAAAGTTTGGCCCAAAAGATGGCGCCATTGAATACCTCGCTAATTTAAGTCGAGTTTTCCTTTAAGTACATTGAAGCTTGTAGTCTGTTCTAAAAGTCCTTTTGTTCCACATAACGAGTAAAATTACTTATTCGGTGTTAAAAATGTAGATTTATCATTATCATTAATTAACTAAACACTATTAGCATTTACTGCAAAGACAATAAGATTCTCCGATGGTCAGCGTTGCTGTACAGTCAGGAGCAGAAGTAGCTTAACGGAGGTGTACAAACCTTTAGACGCTCTTATTCTCTTAAGACCGTTCCTCGATTCGGACAAGCCACGCCCATCCGTAAGAGACACGTTTATGGCTCCCGTGCACGGAAGAAAGAAGTGCAGCGCTCTTAAGGATCAGACATTTTGACTAAACTACGATAAATAAGCGAATCTATAAAGTTTTGTCTAATTTTGTTTCTGTGACTTTTTGGATAAACTAGAATTCCATATTTTTTACTTAGTTATATTGCTTAATGTCCTATAGTTTACGTGAGCTAAGAAAAATAAGAGAAAAAAGGACCTAACTTCGGATTTTTTTCTATCGAGGCAACTTTTAGCAATCGTGTTATATAACCGTAGCTATAATTTTTCAAAGTAGCCCCTTAATAATAAAGTCGTGCGATGATCATTTTGAACTCTTCACCCGCTTACATACTTGTGCTACTGTACGAAGTATACCGAACATCAGAAACTGGCTTAATCGCTTTTTTTAATGCGTTTAACTTTCAATGTAACGTAATCCAACCCGTTTTTGGACGGCATTCTTTAGATAGGTACATGTGTAGTGTATAAAAGTCAGTAGGTTAAAACGTATATTGTTGAGGTTAAAACGTATATTGTTGATAAAAAAAACAACTATACTTCAAAGTTCATTTTTGACGGGTTTAAAAGTTTATTGTATTTTAATATGATACATACGTGAAATGTCAGAGTAAACGTTTTTTATTGGTATTTAGGACAACTACAGCCTATACATTTTACAAGCTTCAATTACATTTTGTCACGCCAATAACAATTTTCCTCTGGGTCTGGGTTTTCTAGGCATAATATATTTTTTTGCAAATTCTGTTGTAAAAAAACATTTCGTTAAAATCTTTTCAATCCCGTTTATAAAAAAAACTACTTACAATACGGATCGCCATCAACAAGAAAATAACCATACCATACCATATTATACTAACGTATAGACAATTAAATACCTGCCAACCGAGGTAAGTATTTAAAATGAACTTTATTTGTCAAGAAAACAAGCGCGTGTAGATCATTTTAAACACTTCGCCCGCCATTTTGCTGACTGTACATTACACAATAATAGTCCAGTTGTATCAGGTGAGCACTCTAAGCTGATTTATTTTTCTATAGTAATACTAGAGCACGAATACCCATAAACTAGAAAGGGCCGCAAGGCCGCGGCCGAGTGTCGCTGCAATAATTATTAATAATGGCTCTGTTATTATTGCTATTAACACTCGCTGATTGACCGATATTACTTTGTATTCGTTGTAACTTGTATGCGTTTTGTGTTGATTTGTAGTTATAATGAGTTATAGTTACATTACATAAGGAATTACAAAATTTTCCACATACAATAAATTTCTAACATTGATTATTTCAGTTAAAGAAATATTTTTGTTCCTACACTGAAAAAAAAACAATACCTAATTTGTAAAGTCATAAGTTTATTTATGTTGTGATCAATTCCATCAAGAAATTTCCTAACAAGCTAAAAATCCACTTGATTGAAGTTCATTTTTTTCAGTGTACTCTTGGGAATCAGTGTACTTTTATGAGTACATTTTGTACATTACCAACTGATTACAAGATGTACAATTGTACAGTCAGCAGAAGAAGTAGCTAAGCGGGTAGGGTGTTCAAAATGACTTACACACGCTCTGACTTATTCACTTAACAATAAAGTCGTGTCCAGCTCATTTTGAACACCCTATCCGCTTAGCAACTTTTGCTGCTGACTGTACAGTGAAAATTGTATAAACACATTATTAATGAATTCATTCTTAAATTGACCATGCCATTTTGAATCTGGGTGTACAATTCAAGTCCATTTCAAAGTAATTATTAATGATTAAATTAAAAAAAAACTCAAGCCCACCAAATCCAATTACTTACTTACATTCATTTGAAATCCTCAATACGTTTCAATGAAGTTACGTATACAAACAAACCTACATCCAAATGCATCACTCGCACAAATAAAACCAAATCCTTTGCCGTCAGACTATCCTTTAGGGTCATAATTTTAAGGTTTATTTTTGTTTAATTCCAATTCTTTGTTGGTTGGTTTTTCATTTAGGCGTGTTCCTCATTTCCTATTCGTCAGGAAGGTATTTTTCGCAATTTAAGAAGCTGAGACACCTTTTTAGCTATTGGAATGTGGACGCGTTCCGATTTTAATGAGGATTGAACTGTGGGTGTTCCGCAGAATTTAGATCATTACACTAAAATACTAAGTTATCTAGAAAAAGGGAAAATAGATAAAAAATGTACTCCTAAAGATTACATAGATATACACAAGAAAATTTGATCCATGTTTCTATGATCTGGGTAGCCTAGGGGCGTCTGTTGCAAATGCAGAATACGCTGGTTCGCTCCCAGCCCTGGGGGCTCGAGACCTAGGTACTTGTTCTTTTGTATATGACATCGATATAAATTTAAAAATGAACACAGTCTATCTGCAACACAACTCCAACACACAACAAATTGGAGTTGCATCGGAATAAATTTCAAGCAAATTCAGATTCAGACGTTTAGGCGTTCTTCTTCTTATTCGTTGTACTTTTTGCAGAGTGTCGTGGTCAATTAGCAGTATCAGGTACAGATGTTGCTTGTTGTACAATTCTTCGCCATTCTGGCCGGTTTGAAGTCATTCTAACAAACTTGTTCAAGGGTCCTTCCATAGTGGATTTGATCTGGTCAGTCCATCGCATTGGTGGTCTTTGGCGCGGTCTGTCTCCGTTTGCTCTACCCTGTACGACCAGACGTGGACCAGACGGTCTATAGAGTCATTATTTTTTAGGCGTTAGCTGTGTATCTATTGCATAGTTAAAGCTTTGGAGTTGTTGTAAATCGTGGAGTTGGATCGTGTCTTAACGTTTTTTAAAGTTAGAATACCGCCCTTATTATACTTAAGTGAGGATTGTAAGACGTTTATGAATAAGAAGGTGTGTGGTTGGATGCTTTCTTCCTTCCAAATCTTCCAAATCATTTGAAATCCATTTAATCAGCTGAACTGTAATACGATAATCCACGAGTTATGTAAACTGAATTATACTTTGACCATATATCACAGGGTAAAGAGGCGTGAGGCGTTACAATAGGCATAGATAGGTAACTGGTTTAATCGACCATCAATATAATTCAGTTTTGACGGTTCTTTTCAGTTCGTAAATACTTAATGAGGCAAAACTTAGAACTTGATTAAGAATATAGACCAAATAATACATGGACTGTCATGTGTATTCAAAATCGTGTACCTTCAAAATTCGGACTGAGTAGACTGAGATACGTACCTGTTTTCTGTATCACATGCCGCAGCACCATCTGTCGAACGGAAGTCGAGTTACTTTTATAACATCAAATTGTTTTGAGTAATTGTGGCGATAGATGGCGCCTATTTGGTCAGTTTTCAGATCATGAAATCTTTAGATAATGCAAAACTAAGAACTTGATTGAGATGTTAAATCAGCCCACTTAAGATAATTTATTTACGTGATATTCACAAACGTGATATTTATTTACGTGATACTTACAAACAACTCCAGACCGAACTGTCACCTGGCTACTGGGATGTCTCGGCATTGGGATGGCTTTTTGATTTCGATAGTTTGTCCGACGATAACTTTAGTAACATTTTTCTGATCTTTATGAAATTTCTTAGGGCTGTAGCAGAGATACATAAAATTTGTAAGTTCGTATATGAGCAGGATCGATCAAGTGGTTATGGAGCTAGAAGGAGAAAAAAATCCTCCTTAGGGTCTTGTTATATTGATCTACTCGTTTACAAGTAAATCGCGAGTTCTCAGTTCGAGGCGGACTACTAGTTTATTTCATAATTTTTTTTGGAAAGAGCCATTCACATCATCGTAACTTGATCCGACCGCGAATTGCCTGTTTGCCTCTTTATCAATGTAGGTATATTTGAGTTTTTCGAATGATATATTTTTGGACAAGAACGAGATCCCGATTTCTGATGTTCACCTTACACACTCTGGTCCCATCTACCAGTAATAGGTGAGTGATTTGTGCCTATTCAACACGTAATCTACAGCTTATAAAAAAGGAGATGCCTCAGATATCGGCAATTACAGACCTATAAGCATAACATCAAACTTATATAAACTGTTTTCGAAAATTGTCTTAAATAGAATTACAGACACACTTGATAGCAGACAGCCAAAAGAACAGGCAGGATTTCGAAGAAGCTACTCTACATACGATCACCTGCAAGCGATGCAACAAATATTTGAGAAAGTCGACGAGTACCCACAAAAAATCTACATCACCTTTATTGACTTCTGCAAAGCTTTCGACTCAATAGATCATGAGAGCCTATGGAAAGCACTAAAGTCAGATGGAGTTCCCACGTACTTACTACACATGCTGAGAGCAATATACGATGAAACCTATGCAAAAATAAAACTTGAAGCAACAGGACAAGCATTTAAAATTGAAAAAGGAGTAAAGCAAGGTGATCCCCTATCTCCTAAACTCTTCAGTTCTCTATTAGAATTTGCTATGCGAAAAATAGAATGGGAAAAATATGGTATAGATATAAATGGAGAGCTATTATCCAACTTACGGTTCGCAGACGACATTGTTCTCTTTGAATCATCAGCAAAAAAAATGGAAGAGTTAGTAACACTATTAAATATCGCATGCACATCTGTAGGACTCACCATCAATAAGACTAAAACAAAATATATGTCAAACGCCAACGAAGAAATTAAACTCCGAATTGAGAACGATACTATCGAAAGAGTGGAAAGCTACATATACTTGGGAAGGCTATTTTCATTTAAAGACTGCATCTCAGAAGAAATAGAAAGAAGAACTACTAATGCTTGGAAACGATTCTGGCAAATGAAATACATATTTAAGAATAAAAAAATATCAATACCATCCAAAGTCAAAATCTTCAACAGCTGCATTATCCCAATATTTACATATGGAGCACAAACATGGGCTTTAAATTGTTACAAATTCAGATACTAATTTTATTAACAAAATAATCATCTCTACATTACTACTAGCGCCATCTGTCGATGCTTGTTTTATAATGTGTTTCTTTTGAAATAAAACGTCAGTCTGTTGCGAACTAACTTGCAGTTTTATTAGGTTATGGGCCCAGCTATCGTTTTTAATTAGTTTTCGGAGTTTTTTCGCCAGTTTTATAGTGCACAGTGATTAAAATGTCAGCAAACTATGCAGTGAACGTTCCTAAGTTAAAAGGGCGAGAGAATTATGACGACTGGGCGTTTGCTGTAGAGAACTTTCTAGTCCTGGAGGGCGTCGACTTGTCTAGCCAGCAAGTGCTAGATGAAACAAGCGACAGGAAAGCCAAAGCAAAGATGATATTGACCGTCGACCCATCCCTTTACGTCCACATTAAAGGAGAAGCTACAGTGCGGGATACGTGGAATAAGCTAAAGTCATTGTTTGACGACTCCGGTTACACACGCAAGATTAGCTTATTGCGAAATTTAATTTCTATACGCCTAGAAACAAGTGAATCTATGACGGATTACGTGACACAGCTAGTGGAAACGGCACAGAAATTAAAAGGTACTGGCTTCGAGATAAACGATGAGTGGATCGGTTCTTTATTGCTGGCGGGTCTTCCAGAGAAGTTTAGCCCGATGATTATGGCTATTGAGCATTCGGGGATGAGTTTAAGTGCAGATGCTATAAAAACTAAGCTATTGGATATGGGTACAGATTTTGAGGTTAAATCAGAAACCGCATTCATTGCTAAAAATCCACACCAAAAAATTGGAGGTAGCAATAAAACATTCCCAAAGAACCGTTACGGCAGTGGGAGTAACGAAACGCAATCTTCGACATCTGTCAAAGGAAACGTCAGATCATCGAAAATGTCAATTCGTTGTTGTTCCTAAAATTAAAATTTCCCGTTAAAAATCAGTGTCCTGAGAAGACAAAGCGGAAGATGAATGCTTTCAGTGCAGTATTTTCAACGGGAAATTTTAGTAAAGATGATTTTTACGTTGATTCGGGCGCAAGTGGCCATTTCGTGGCGAACAAAGACATGTTATCCAATGTTAGTTACCATCCGAAAATTAAAGAGATAATTGTTGCTGATGATAAAGTTGTCCCAGTAGTGTGTTCAGGAGATACACAGATTACTACAGTGGTGGGAAAAACGGAGTATGAGATTCCTGTTCGCGATGTGTTGTTCGTTCCTACCTTAACTACGAACTTGTTATCAGTGAGTCAGCTGATTGAGAATGACAACACGGTTTACTTCGACAAAAAGGGCTGTTACATTCGTAATTCGCAGAAAGACCTGATTGGAAAGGCTGATTTGATAAATGGAGTGTACAGGTTAAACTTAAAGGAGTCGAGTTTGTTAGCAGCTACAGCAACTTCAAGCTTAGATTGGCACCGTCGTCTAGGGCATATTCATTCAAACGACCTTAGTAAAATGAAAAATGGAGCAGTTGACGGAGTGTCATTTCAAGATAAAAGTAGCAAGTTAAGTAAATCCAACTGTGAAGTGTGCTGCGAGGGAAAGCAGGCAAGATTGCCATTTCCTCAGAGTGCAAGCAGAAGTAAGGAGGTCCTGGAACTAATTCACACTGATTTGTGTGGGCCTATGGAAAACCAGTCACTTGGAAATGCAAGATATTATCTTATTTTTGTGGATGACTATAGCCGGATGTGTTTTGTCTATTTTCTTCAGTCAAAACATCAAACATTCAAATATTTCAAGGAATTCCAGAAGTTAGTTGAGAACCAGCAGTCTAAGAAAATTAGAGCCTTACGGAGTGATGGCGGCGGAGAGTTCTGTTCAACTGAGATGGAGAATTACCTAAAGCAGTGCGGCATAGTGCATCAGAAGACCACTGCATACACACCTGAATCTAACGGGCTTGCGGAAAGGTTCCAACGCTCTCTGGTGGAGAAAGCACGCTGTCTTCTTTTTGATGCTAAGTTTGAAAAGAAGTTTTGGGCAGAAGCCATTAACACAGCAGTGTATTTAAAGAATAGGTCACCGGCATCAGGGCTAGACCGAGATACCACACCTTATGAAAAGTGGACAGGCAAAAAGCCTAATATTAGTCATGTGCGGATATTCGGCAGTCCAGTAATGGTGCATGTCCCAAAGCAAAAACGCAGGAAGTGGGACAAGAAAGCGACCAAGATGTTCTTAGTTGGTTATTCAGAAACAACCAAAGGTTATCGCCTATATGATCCAAGTTCTCAGGATATAGTTATTGCCAGAGATGTGATAATCATGGAAAATACTGATAAAGAAGTTACAACACTTCTGGTAGAGGATCAAAAAGAGGAGGATGATGATTGTGTGATTGTAGAGGCCGAGGGCAGTCGGTCCAGATGTACATCACAAAGCACCTCAGATGACAGTGTTCAAGAGCACAATAATGATGAGACGTATGTTCCAAGTGAAGATGACACTTATTATGAACCGGATACGGATATGACACAAGAGATCGTGCAAGAGGTGGTGCAGGATTCGCAAGAGATCCAGGACATGCAGGACTTGCCAGAGGTGTCTAAGCGGGCTCGACGTCAACCAGATTACTATGGTTTTGCAAACATGTGTGTTGAAGAGGTTCCAGGTGAAGATATCTCACTTACCGAGGCAGTTACAGGACCAGAAAAAGTGCAGTGGCAAAGTGCAATGAAAGAGGAACTAAAATCTTTCAGTGTCAATGACACTTGGGAGCTGGTGGATAGGCCAAAGGACGGTACAGTGGTAAAAAATAAGTGGGTGTTTAAAAAGAAATTCAATAGTGATGGTGAAGTGCGTTACAGAGCAAGGTTAGTTGCAAAAGGTTTCACACAAAAGAAGGGCATAGACTTTACAGAAACCTTCTCACCAGTGTTAAGATACTCTACTCTTAGACTCTTGTTTGCCCTAAGTGTTCAATTAGATTTAAATATGAACCACCTGGATGTACCGACAGCTTTTTTGAATGGTTTTATAAAAGAAAATGTTTATATGGAAATACCAGAATATTCAAATTTTGTTGACTGTGACAATAAGGTGCTAAAGTTAAAGAGGGCAATTTACGGTCTTAAGCAATCTGCTAGGGCCTGGTACACTAGAGTGGAAGACTGTTTGTTACAACTCGGTTATCAGAAATCAAAGTATGAACCCTGTTTGTTTATCAAATGTGAAAATAATATAAAAGTTTACATTGCATTATTTGTGGATGATTTCTTTGTATTTTATAACTGTAAAAATTCATATGAACAGTTAAAAACTGAACTTGTTAATAGATTTAAGATCAAAGATTTAGGTCAGATCAAACAGTGTCTGGGCATGAGAGTGAATGTCAAACAAGACTGTATTACTGTTGACCAGGAACATTTTGTAAACAATATTTTAAACAAATTTAATATGTTTGATTGTCATGGTTCAAATACTCCTATGGAGGTCAATTTAAAACTAGATAAGGATTTAAATAATTGTAATAATACATACCCCTACCAACAATTAATAGGTAGTCTTATGTATCTTTCTGTTTTATCACGACCTGATATTGCTTATAGTGTAAGTTACCTTAGTCAGTATAACAATTGTTATAATGAAACCCATTGGAAGCATTTGAAAAGACTGTTAAAATATTTACAGAAAACTAAAAGCTATGGCTTAGTTTATAGAAAGAATGATAGCTATTTGCAGGGTTTCGTAGACGCCGACTGGGCTTCGTGTACTTTAGACAGAAGATCTTATACAGGGTATTGCTTCATAATGTCGGGGTGTGTAATATCTTATGAATCAAGAAAGCAAAGAACAATTGCCTTGTCGAGCTGTGAAAGTGAGTACATGGGTTTAAGCGAAGCTTGCAAAGAGGCAATTTATTTGCAGAATTTATTAAGTGATATGTTATCCAGAGACAGTACACCAATATGCTTATACAGTGATAGTCAAAGTTCACTAAAATTAGCTGCCAATCCATTGTTCCATAAGAGAACAAAGCATATTGATGTGCGACATCACTTTGTGAGAGAATGTGTACTAAATAATAAGGTAAAGCTGGAATATGTGTCAACTTCCAACATGCCAGCTGATTTGCTTACAAAAAGTCTCAGTGCAGATAAGCACTATAAATTTTTAAAATCATTGGGCATATCGGAAGTGTAGGTTTATATTTGTAATTGTTTTGTTTAAGTAAATTTTGGATTATTTTGTTAGGAGAGGATGTTACAAATTCAGATACTAATTTTATTAACAAAATAATCATCTCTACATTACTACTAGCGCCATCTGTCGATGCTTGTTTTATAATGTGTTTCTTTTGAAATAAAACGTCAGTCTGTTGCGAACTAACTTGCAGTTTTATTATAAATAAGGAACTAGCTAGGAAACTAAAAATCACTCAACGAAAAATGGAAAGAATAATACTAAGGAAGAACTTGCTACACAGAATCCATAAAAAAGAATTAAGACGTAAAAGTCGCATGAGAGACGTCCTACAAGCCGCCAAAAAACTTAAATGGGAATGGGCAGGGCACGTGACGAGGTACAAGGACAACAGATGGACGCAAAAAACCACGGACTGGTACCCAAGAAACCTTACACGAGCGCAGAAACGCCCGAGAACCCGATGGCGAGACGAGCTAGATGAATACGCGGGACTCACTTGGAAAAGACTTGCTACTGACAAGCGAAATTGGAACAAGATGGGGGAGGCCTTTGCCCAACAGTGGGATTTACTGTAATACAGATTTAAAAAAAAAACTAATTAAACAAAATTACAAGAAAAAAACTAACTCATATAAATTTATATAATAATATATTTCATGTTATTGTATTACTTGGGCTAATAAATAAATAATAATAATCTACAGCTTGGACAGATCGAGTGGACAGGATAATCGACACAGGAGCTATAAAAACTGATTACCTAACAGTTGCATCTGACCCGCTCCTGCATTGCGTCAAGATGCTGTTGCCTCGTACAAGGACTGTCTGATACGGTAACTCAAGTTTAAAAATGCTTGCTCAACGATGATTTATTATTATTTTCATACTCGGGAAAATAAAAAATACCGGCCTGCAAGAGACCTTAGTAAATGGGTCAAATACCGGATACGTGTTCACGGAACTTAATAACATTAGCTAATACAAATTTCCACAATTTTGATTTTGGTAGTAATAAGTAGTTGTGCCGTGGGGTGCCCGGCCTTAGAATTGTCTCCCACCATATCGTCCCGTGGTTGCAGTAGGAGTCTGCTAAGGGAATATACCGGGGGATGGGCAGCAGCATCTTCCGAAAGCCTACAAACAATAAACAAAAAACTGCGCGCGCCAACCCGCCTGCCAAGCGTGGCGCGTATGGCAAAGACGCAACACACGACTAACACCTTATTTATTCCACTCAATGCCCTAATAAGTATCTGATTAAGCCACGCAACTACTCATTGAGGGGGATTTCCTTACTGAATGAAATCTGTGAGTCTAATGCGCGATCTAGATGCAGACATCTTTTATGGTTGGAGTGGCGCAATGGCTTAAATTGCCCTATATATAAGTTATTTTAACTATACCTTATTTTATCTTTCTTTTGGAATTTTAGTATGCTTATCGTGTAGATAAAATCATTTTATTTTCATGTAAAGTTTTTAGTATAGTTAGGAACACCTTCATGGGGTCGGTAATGGTCATATCGCATTACTTGTCATAATTTTTGTGCAAAAAAATACCTCCAGAATCCTGGTAGAAGCTAAAGGGGTTTTTCATCCTTCTAAAGTCAATCTATTAAATTATAAAAATAAAGACAATATTCAAAGGGGTGACATGTATTGTTAGTAAACTGCACTGGAGATTGAGTTTTATGGACACTGGCTTGGTTTTACATTTAGTCTCAATACTTTTTGCAGTAGGAAAACTGCGTTGCGAGTTTGGCATTTTTGTAACAAGAATCAAAAACATTTGATGGTAATATAATGACCAAGATTTAGGACTATTTGTTCCGTAAGTACACGGAAAAAAAAAGCTTCTGGGACATTCTCAATCTAAGACATTATTATATTATGTTGAAAATATTTCCTCGTGACAAGTATTTATTTCCTTTAACGAAGCGAATATATTCTTACAGATTTTCTAGTTTTCTTTTACCTAAGAAAATACTTGTTTGATTAAAGTACAATCTCTCTTATTTACTCAATATACTCTTGACATTGTTGTATTTCTATTTTAGAAAACGTGGTTTTATTAAGCGAAGAATCATATTTTTCGTAAAGGAAATAAATACTTGTCACGAGGAAATATTTCCAAGATAAAAATAATGTCTTGGATTGAGAATATCCCGTAAGCTTTTTTTCCGTGTAAGTACCGGCCGCTGGCTTTAGTATAAGGGAACGTACCCAAACTACGTGACCCATTTTTTTCAGTTTTTGACCCCCTCGAGGGGGGGAGCCCCCTCGGTGACCATCCGTAGTATTGCCAAGACCCCCCCCCCCCCCCCACCCCCCTAGTTGTCACGTAGTAAAACTCGCACATATAGTTTAGAGTGATGTTTTGGACATAGAAAGCAAAAAAACATAATTTTGCCTACTTATTGCCTTATATTTACTCGACACTGGCCGCGTGACGCCAAAAGTGCATGGAAACCTATAATTAGAAGCGCGATATTTGAGCATAATTATTGACTACGTGACCGAACCTAAGACTCCCCCCCCCTCCCCCCTGTGACCTAGAGTAGTATTTTGACGACCCCCCCCCCCTAAACTGGTCACGTAGTTTGGGTACGTTCCCTAATGTACAGAATGCATCAGAGATGGCTGACGCCCTGCATACAAAAATTAACTAAACCAGTGGAATGTTCCTTTTAGCGATGCAAAATGATACTCCAAATAATCCCTTTAAGTACAGTCGCCATCAGATATATTGGAGCGGCCAAGGTGGTCGCAAATGTCTGAACAACGCCTCTATTGTCAAGGCGATAAAATGCATGCTCAGATATTTTTAAGTACCTCGGCCGCTCCGATATATTTGATGGCGACTGTAGTTTAACTGTTCCAAATACCAATAGAGCATATCGATAAGTATGCAAGCACTAATCGGCAAGCATTAAATCACAACATACAATACGATCGTCGATCAGTCATTCATGTTACCTCACGGACAGTGTTCCGTGAATTATTTTATATCGCAAGTTATTTGGTAACAGAGTGTAACAAGATAAGCGTGGTGCCAGCGTCAGCGGGGAATGTAATTCAATTATTTTTTCCTTAGCCTTGGTTCGTAAAACAATATTCGCTGTGTGCATGATGTGGCGCCATCTCTTGGGCAGGTGGTCAATCTCTTTTTTTCCTTTTTTATAAATAGGTGGTATTCCTTGCTTATATGAAATGTAACTTGAATGTAACTGGCTGATTCACTATTTTGACAGCAGACAGGAGATTTGCAGTTTCATTTCTTGTCACATTGAGCACTGCGATCGTTCTCGTTACCCCCACCATGCACTTCGCACATAGCGAATATAAAATAATACGTACGTCCATGAGGAAGGCAACTGAGACAGAGTGAGATCTTCGACATTGGTCCTTAGAAAAGCTAAAGTATGACTCGATGTTTTGTCTTAAACTGCTCCGAAATTAAAATCCACCGGTTTCTGACATACACTTAAATTAGATTTTCGCCATAAGGAAGGTTTTGCATACTAATTAAGGACCATTCATCTTCTGTCTATTTCATTGTATGTGTTGTATATGTGTCTTGGTGCTTGACGATGGAGACCTGAGCTCTCCGAAACATGTCGCGCGTAGTGACTAAACACAAGTGAGTACAGCCGCATACAGTGATAATAGTGTAAATAATGTAAACATGAAATTATATTTCGTACATAAGTTCCGAGATATTTAGTGGTACGCGCCAGGATGTACACCAGGTTTTTTGGATTGGAATTCGCAAGCTTTACCACTAAGTTCAGGTTAGGATGCTTTTTTTATGAAACAGGCGTAAGACACTAGCGCCAGCGTTACACGGGTAGCGTTACTCATAATCGCTACAAGTAACTCCCAACCCCCATGCTAAACGCGTTGCGATCTCAGGCCGCTTTGATTTATAGTGGCGGCCGTTATGTGGTTATGCCGGATTCAACTTATGCTGTGCTAGTGTCGTACCCAGTGCTGTTAGTACCATTACCATTCCATCTAGTAGCTACTAGTGTACTACTAGTACGCTATTCGTTACTAGATGGAGTAGCAGTGCACGTGACATTTCCTCTTACATTTTTGGTATCTTTAAGTCGCTTTCGGGCAGATGGCGCTATTGACTTGAGCTTCAAAAAGTTCTTAGGCTATGCTGCTAGTACTAGTTACTCTATGGTAATACTCTAACCTGTCTGTTTCAATTATCGAACGAGGGAGCGTAGAGAAGGAAGTTCTTACACCTGGTTACATTCTAACTTTTGCCACCATTGCATAGCATGCATTTCAAAGTTTTTAGATTTTTGATAGTTTTCTCAGCATTATTTTTAGTACAGTTTGCCCAAAACAAAATGACGTTTTGTAATAGGGTAGGTAGCTAGGGAAAATTAAATTTATTGATTAAAATATGAACAGGTCGAGCAAGGGGTTATGGAGCTCGTAGGCGCTAAAATTTCATTAGAGGTTTTGGTTATATTAGTCAACTCGTTTGCAAGTCAATCACGAGTTCTCATTTCGTAGTGGACTACAAGTCAGGTATACGTATAAAAGTATCAGTTAAGTACATGCTCTAGTTATATGCTCTTTGGAATCCTGCAACCAATTTAGGTCTCGATGAAGTCAACATTTAGATGCCGTCTTCATGAGTATTCACGCAATATCGCCACCATTGGTCTCTTTTCACTACAAACAATATAAGTGAGACGGCTAATATTGAGTAACAAAATTAATCCATTATCCGGGTAAGTGGTTTACTAATAAACAAACCCATTAATAATGTTTAGAAACGCCAGCGCCATTAAAGGAGCGCGTCGAATCGAAGCACTTTCTTAATGCGACTGTTTACGAGATCCCGAGGAAATTATGAAATGAGCAGTCTTGCTGATTTCTACAAGTTATTACAAATAGCAACAATGTAAGAAAGTAGGAAAGAAACTCAAATAATGTTGAAGTCAAATGTACATCATTGTCGGTTGTCAACAAGGCGTTACTGCCACACAAAATCATTTAGAAATAAACTCTATTAACAACCGAAAATGATGTACGCCGATGAGTTGAAATCGTCACAAATATATTTTCGGCACTCTTCTACAGGCTCAGCCTAGTTCGGAGCACAAGACCAAATCTGTAAATTCGAATGCATTATGTTTGGCATAAGTACTGTACTGAACACTTAGTCATCATCTTACTAGCGTTTTTTCCCAAATCACTTTTTAGGAGATAATACCTAGCATCTAGGATCGTCCTCGCATTCGCTAGCGAGCATTTGTAAACGAACAACTTTTGTAAACTTTGTGACACTCGGCTCAATGTCCACACCTATCAGTTATTCGATGCGAGCGAGCGAATACTCTCGCTCCTTATAAGAAATAACACAGCATAATTCAGAAGCATAATTATGTCTTAAGCAATATCCCTTTACAAAATTATAAGTAATATTTTTTCTTTGTCCTCAGATACTTCGTCAGCACAGTCCTTCAGTTCCAGATCCACCGAGCTCTCTGCGAACGGACAGGACAGTTCATTCCCGGAGACGAGACCAGGCCTCTCCACAAATGTGACATCTACAGGAACCCTGAAGCTGGCAGGATTTTGACGTAAGTCTTTGAACCTGTTATAGACAAATCACCAGAGAAAGAAGAGAAGAGAAGAGAGAAAGAAAAGTAAAAGGTTATATTGTAGGCCCGTAGGATATTAGGATGATACAAGGATGTATTACTAGGTTTCTACACAAGTGTGAAGTGTTAGATCTAAAGGGACCCTAAAACTGGAAGAATTCTTACATAAGTCGCTTCTTTTTTGGTCTAGTTCTTGTTCCATTAGGTAATGTAAGAGAATGAAAAAAGTGGTGGGGAGAGTGAATCTTATAATATACTTACTACATCAACTGCACCTAATTCTATACAAGCCAGGACAAACCTCGAAGAGAGCAGTGAACTTTTGGTTCTTACTTTAGTTCCTTCTTTACTATTTAAACAACTTGAAGTAATTGTAACAACATAAGTCACTCTTTACTATTTAAACAACTTAAAGTAATTGTAACAACATAAGTCACTCTCTAGGTATTAGCGTACTGTTAAATCACAGAATCAAATTCCATCCATGTTGTTGTCAAGCATGTATTCCAACTATTTTCAATACAACAATTCAGAGAACAAAACAATAACTGCATAGTCAGTGAATCTCCTTCTATCTCACCATTACTGAGGATCGCGACCATTTGATTTTGCAGGTCTGGTGATTTGTCGCCGTCTTTCCCAATATCTCGTTGCTTTCACCATCTTTTGGGGTTTCTATTAACTCCAAAAAGCAGCTTAACTTTTACACTTCCATTTTAAAATATCCAAATTATCCATATGGTATTAGTTTTAAATGAAGTTGTAACAGTTAACACAATCTTAATGCCCCCAACCGGGAACAAAATGCCCTAAAACACAATTTAATTTACGATAAATCGATCACGAACAATATTGCATTAGTTATTATAGTAAAGTTCCTACGGAGATCTAATCTTTAATAACTATTGTTTGACCCAAGGTTATTAGTACTATGCCCCATTTTTATTGTTAATTATTTCGTTTGGAATTTGTATTGTTCATTTGTATGTGTGAAACTGGGTTTTTCTCGCGATGTCTTTATTGTATAACATCAAAGTGAAGTTTATGTTGTCGCCCTTGTCTTAGTTATTCATTGACATGTAATATGTAACAATGGTATCTAAACTTGACCCGTTGTAACCCGTTTTCAAGTAGAATTGCTCAGGTCGGAAATTCTAGATTAATGTCACGGAATAAGATGTCTTCCTTCGGTTGTAAAAGCGTAATAGTCAAAATTATTTTGCTAATAAGGTTTGTTAGACTTGAAATAAGATAATTCTGTTAATAATAGTTATTCCGCAATCCGAGGTCTCAGGTACGAATCCGTCCGTGGTTGTTTTTTTTTCATTATAATGGATATCTTTTTCCAATCTGTGGTTTTTCCAATAATAGTAAAATATAGTGTTCTATTTAGCATTTTCTGCATCATTTATTTGCATCCTCTTTGAGCTATCTGGTAACCTTAATACTCACTGTTCCTGCACAACACCATTTAGTATTTAGTCATGGTTTGTCAAGGTCTAGGCTATCCGCAACTTTTGGTCCAGTTTTGGTCGAACTTGTTTTTGTCATTGGCGGTTTCAAGTTTCATTTAATATGGCCTCATTAAGTCAGTCAAATCATAAAGTTAGTTGTTTTTTAGGCACTCATTAATATTTCAGCAGTGTTAATGAATGATATGATATAATGTAATATTTAATACGAATCTTTCTGTCTATTTGCGGCTGACGTCATGGGTTCCTATTCGTGTTTAAACTATTTTTACGTTTGGAAAAAGCATTCGTTTTGACACCTTACATAGTGTTTTCTTAACTTAAATTCTTATTTGAAACTAAAATGTAGTTTGGTAACAGTAACAGTGGTGGTTTGGTTTGGTAAAATGTTGGTAACAGTATTTTTTTTTTTTGGAAAATCAGTACCTAACGAAAGGAATCACCGATTTTATTCACTGTTTATACTTATTACTGCCCAGTATATGTATTACAATATTTACAATTAAAACTGACTGTGATCATAACAGTAAAGGACGAATTTGAATAATTTAAGCAAACACGTGTCCAGGAAGTAACACATTACCGTGTAACGCATAAGTATTTAGCCGTTTCCCGATACAGTTTAAATTACAAAAATAGTACATTACGTACCTAGGGCGGTAAAATAAAGAAGGGCTCAGATTGCTGGCATTTGTGGCCCGAACCGAAGGTAAGGGCCATAAACAAGCGATCTGAGGCCTTCTTTATTACCGCCCGTGGTGCGTACATAATTTTACGGCTTCTCCTGGATGTGAAGCGAGATTTTCCGCTGCGCCCTAGGGCGGTAAATCTCACTTAGCGCCCAGAGTGACGTAATTTTTTTTATACTTAGTACAGTCGCCATCAGATATATCAGAGCGGCCACGGTGGTCACAGATACTCTAATCTGAACAACGCCTCTATTAGCAAGGCGATAAAGCGCATGTTCAGATTATAATACTCGATCTAATATTTGCTCTGATCTGTGCCTTTGCAGTATCATTGCAGTTTCTGGGTATTACTTATAGTAGGACAGAATATGTTACTTAATATAATTTAATGGTATCATAGTATTAATGTGCAATGATCGTATATTGAAATGTCTTGATATACAAATGTTACAGAGTAAAACATATTTCAAAACTAGTCGTTGCTTAGTACATATATCAAGTAAAGAGGCAGAATATATTTTATATGTTGTACTTGTACAATGTTATAACCGTTATTTATACACTGAGAAAATGAAACGGCTAGAAATAAATAAGTTTTTGCTATTTACAACCGAGTGACTCGCTTCGCATGGAGCCTGCAAAGTTCGTTGCTTAAATCAAAGAAGTCAACTTGGCTAACTTACGTATGTGAAACTACACCTTTTAGTTAATTATTAAATTAGTTAAAAATAAATAAGGGAATCAGGGAAGGGTTATATTTACTAGGACACTTATTTGGATTTAAATAAGTGCTTGGTAAAAATAACCAAGAATAGTTAGCAATAATTGCTTGTTTGTAATTAACAAAGCTTAATTGCGTGATTTAAATAAGACTTGGTTGTATATAACCAAAAATATTTTAACCGAGCCAAATTGGTACTTTGCTAACACACTATTTTTTCCGTGTAAGTGCAAAAGATTGTATCTTTCGATGTTGCACATTTACGCTACATTAGCGACAACTCTGACCTTATTCGAAAATAGAACAAACAAAAATCATTAATTTGACAAAAACGGGACTTAATCGCGTACACTTACTTTTATAATTTTCTGACGTTTCGAGCGTGTCGTAACGCTCGTGGTCGCAGGCAGACTGGCGAGGAATTGTAATATACGCGATTAAGTCCCGTTTTTTTCAAAATAATGAGTGAAAATCGCGTGAGTTTAAATAAGTACAAACAAAACTATGTTTAATTTGCGATAGCTAGGTAATTTGTTTGTTATTAATTATCATTTCAGCTTTGGACAAATTGTAACTAACATAGTTCAATTTGTCAACAATGCGCATTAAATCAAAATTAAAATCTAATTCCGCCCCATCGCTCCAAACTCATTAGTTTCAATAATCGATCATACGAAATTAATTCCAATATGGCCGCCATAAACAATGATCCCAATAAAACTTCCCAAAAGTCGTATGATAATCAGAAAACAACTGCACATATGACGTTTTGGAGCTCAGGTTATCCAGCCCGCATCAAGCAGTTAAGGCAACTACTCACTTCCGCATAGACGGTGCCAATTGTGTGCACCATGCTTTATTTTTGTCAATTATCTGCGCGAGATTAGGTCTTACATTCAGGGGGTAAGGTTGATTGTTAGTTGACAATGATCAGTGGTAATTATTTCGTCTTTTAAATTGAGGTATTTCGCGGTGCAACGGCTGAATGCGCTTTAAATGGACCAAATGAATAATGCTTTTTGAATTCGGCACGGAACTGCTTCGTATCACAGACAGCAGCAGAAGTAGTTAAACTAGTTAAACGAGTGAGGTGTTCAAAATAATCGGACTGAGAGTGTCTCCAAAGGCCATTTCAGGTGCCTTTAGAGACCAGAAGTGATTTACAAGCGAAATAGTATTCCTATAAATCACTATAATCAGAAACAAGCTGAGATGTCTCCGGCTTACATGTCATTATTTTTGAAACCGCCACTAGCAGTTATGCACATCAAAAATATGTTTCAAAATTATCTACGATCCGATATGGACCCTAGACACAACACTATATGAGTAGTTCTAGTGCTATTTGGCTGAGGTTTTCTGCATTTTCGCACATCTTAGTTAATTCTTCGCCCATTTTCACCTCTTTAAGTAATAATTTTAATTTCTATGGTTTTAAATCTTTATTTCTCATACGATTACATATTATTATAATCCAATTTTCGTGATAAACCCTAGGGATTGAACTCGAGATCCGGATTAAAGTTCGACTGCCAGGCTACCAACGCTTTTACGGTTTGATTGGATATAACACCCTGTATAAATCGTTGTCTAAGTTATTTAACGTTACGCGATGCGCCCGCGCCGCGTAACTATTTGGAATGCGGAGAGATTTAATAGGACCACTATAGGAAAATCTTCTTATCCAGACCTCAAGTGTTGTAATGTAACTTGTAACTGTAGTAGTGAGATAGTGCGATTTATAAAAAAACGCTATGGCCATTCGGTCTTACAAACGAGTTGACCAGTATAACAAGACCGATACTTAATCGCTTTTGGGCCTTTTATCTTCGCAACCCCTTGATAGATCATGCTCATATTTTAATCATAAAAATATTTTTAACAACTACTTTTTTACTTAATTTCGTTTCAATTTTAACGACTGTACTTAATAAAGTTATTGCGGGAAAAAAGCGATAAAAATCATAAAACTTCGAAATGCAAGCACCGACGTACCGATAGCCAGCTGACAGCTAAAGTTGATGTAAGAAGTCACTTCGCTACGTTAGCTCGTTCGAATAATTATATTCTTGATTGACCATTAAATTATATATAGGTCTTAGTACGTTGTGATACTTTTCACAAGTTGTTGGTTTTTACTTTCTAAGTGTTGCTGATAAAAATATATACCTGTTTATATATTTATTTTATAATAATAATACTTAGATATTAATTGTTTATAATTTCACAACATGTTTCTTTCCCTACCAGCCTGCATTAATAAAAATCTTCCTTCAAAACAGATAACTCTAAAAACGCCATTACAGTACAACCCGATATCTACAAACGTGACTCCCGCGCGTTCCTAATTACTTGTTACTAAACTACTAAACACCCATAGCTTACTAGCCTGCAAGTACTCACTACAATCACTGTCCTCCTATCTTGCATAGCATAACATTTCAAAAATCAACTTTGTTACTGCTCAATAAGGTTTCAATTGTAATACGATGTGACAAGCAGATGTGAGGTTAGGATGGGGAGTAGGTAATATGGGTCGATTTTGTTGCGAAAATGGTGCAGTTGTATGATAAAATGTGCTTTTCGTGTTTATGCAATGTTACATTTGCATTGAGATATATTATAGGAATTGCAACAAATGTTTCTA
Organism: Pammene fasciana; assembly: GCA_911728535.1. Lineage (NCBI taxonomy): Eukaryota > Metazoa > Arthropoda > Insecta > Lepidoptera > Tortricidae > Pammene > Pammene fasciana. Next base: position 834,012 of record OU452280.1, read on the forward strand.
CTGTCAGTAAAGTTAATGTGATAGTTATAATGTTTTTACTTGACTTTTGTACCTGTTCTGTATCCACATTCCTTTCCTCAATGTTATAACTGTACAAAAACAAATAAGAAAACAAGTTAAATTGTGTCTGTGATGATATAGCGGCCTCCTAGCCTAGTTGGTAGTGACTCTGCCTATGAAGCAGGAGGTCCCGGGTTCGAATCCTGGTCAGGGCATTTATTTGTGTGTTTATCACAGATATTTGTTCCTGAGTTATGGATGTTTTCTATGTATTTAAGTATTTATCTATAATCTATCTATAATGTATATCGTCGCCTAGTACCTACAACACAAGCCTTATTGAGCTTACTGTGGGACTAGGTTGATTTGTGTAAGATTGTCCTAATATTTATTTATTTATTTATTTATATAGATAAATTTTATTCCACTATGCTATTACTTAGTACCTATTGTACAGTACTGTACCTATTGTACAGATTTTGCTAATAATAAACAAAATGAATACTTAAAAAAAAGTTTTCTTTGCCTTTAATGTATTTGTGATCAATGCCTGCCCATCGTTCATGAAAAAAATCAATCAAACTTCAAATAAATTTATGTTTTAGTGACATACGGGGCCGTATTATAACTTTAAACCTCGATTCCGACAAGCCACGCCCATCCGTTAGAGACACGTTTATGGCTCCCGTGCACGAAAGAAAGAGATGCAGCGCTCTTAAGGATCAGACTTTTTGACCAAACTACGATAAATATGCAAATCTATAAAGTTTTGTCTAATTTTGCTTGTGTGACTTTTTAGATAAACCAGCACACCATATTTTTTACTTAGTTATATTGCTTAATCTCTTATAGTTTACGTAAGCCAAGAAAAATAAGGGGAAAAAGTACCCAAGTACGGTTTCATTTCTATCGGGGCAACTTTCAGCAATCGTGTTTCGGCTTGTGCCAAAAACAAGAGTATATAGTCTAATAATATATATTCGAAAATAAATTCACTCCCTTTTCCCGTTTGGTCACTGGAGCGCTTGAAAAAATCTATAATTTTTCAAAGTAGCTCCTTAAGAAACGATCCAACTTCAATACAACTTCAATGCATTAACAACGCAATACAGCTAGCGGCTAAACGCCTGAATCAGAAATATCGGTATTTGCTTGAAAAATATTGCAATAGAACCCCAATGCAATTTCAATTTGGTTGTTTAAATGTTGTGTGTTTCAGTTATGTTTGAGATGAATTGTTTTTTTAAAGTATTGTTGAAGTATTTTCAAATTAGAATACGGCACAAGCAGCATTTTAGTCCCCCGCCATATATCCCAGTATCTGCAGGACACTTACATAAGGCCTGATTTACACTTGTAAGTTTTGCTTACGTAAGTAGGGACGCAGCTATGGGTTAGAATGAGATACGAATATCTCCATCTCATTCTCGCCAATAGCTTCGTCCCTACTTACGTAAGTAAAACTTACAAGTGTAAATCCAGCCTAAAAGTTAGATGCGTATCTATTTTACAACCGCTATCGCTACTCGTAAACAAACTGCGTCTAAACGAGGCATCTCCATCATAATTACCTTAATCTTAATGCGATAAGGTTCAGTTTTGTTTCACAAATTTAGTAGTAGTAATCTAATACTTTATGAATTATTTCTCTTACTATAAAATATTAAATAATAATTATGTACAACAAAGTTATGTAGTAAAGTTAGTTATAATTATGTACAATACTTTATTGTACAACAAAGAAAAATACAAAAGTAAGAAAACATAATAATTGTACAAAGGGTTACTTATCCCGTAAGGGATCTCTTGCAGTCAACCTTCGCGCAGTTGAGGGAGAATTAGACTGGTAGACATAGCTGGCTGTACAAAACGGCTATAAATAAAACGGCTATAAAGAAGCGCTGGTAGCCTTGCGGTAAGGTACCTAAGACGTCCGACTTTCAATCCGGAGGTCTCGGGTTTAAACCCCGGCTCGTACCACTGAGTTTTTCGGAACTTATGTACGGAATATCATTTGATATTTACCAGTCGCTTTTCGGTGAAGGAAAACATCGTAAGGAAACCGGATCTAATCCCAAAAAGGCCTAGTTTCCCCTCGGGGTTGGAAGGTCAGATGGCAGTCGCTTTCGTAAAAACTAGTGTCTACGCCAATTCATGGGATTAGGTTGTCAAGCGGACCCCAAGCCGGGATAAACGCTAGGAGGAAGAAATAATTTATTTTACCGCCCTGCTATTTGAACTACTTACATATCATTTCATCAGGATATATCTATAACATTAATTTCTTCTTTAGCAGAGGGTGCCGTCTGCCGTATTCTAATTTTAAAATGCATAACAATACATTAAAAACACAATCTATTCAAACATAACTCCAACACAACAAATAATCAACCAATATTGAAGTTGTATTGAAGTTGCAAGAAATTTTGACATATCTGTTTCAGACGTGTAGGTGCTAGCTGTATTGCGTGGATAATGCATTGGATTTGTATTGAAGTTAGATCACTATCGTTCGACACTTCGAAACGTGTTTTAAAGTTAGAATACGGCCAGGGTTTAATTAAATTCATTAACATTCAAATTTGGATCGTAATATTAATAGTTTGAACTCTAATGAATCAATATTATACAGACATTTAACTGTAAACTGACTTCCCCATCGTAACCACATCATGTAACCCCTCACTACGCTCCAAATCGCCACAACGTCAAACTGACAGGAAGGCAACCCGACACGGACACCCGAGTCGCCAACACTCCACTTGATATTCATTAAAGTGAACTCTATTATCTAGACAATATGGAACTGTGGTTACACCAAAAGTTAGCTTTGTCATTTGATATTCTTCATTGAAGAGAACTCTATTGCCTAGGTAATATGGGTGGACTACCAAAAGCTAGTTTTATGTAACGTATCGATTGCTCCCGGCTTTGTTCGATTTGCGTAACGTATTATGTAACTGGAGCTACTATAGTATTTCATTTCATGAAAGAGACAAATAGTGGTAAAGAATTTCAATGATCCTTACTAAGTTTACATAACTTTATTAACCATTGTGTTTTAATGACTGTAAATAGTTGGACCTTTGTTACACTGTCTATATAATAGTCGATGGTATGGCATTGGTATTTTAAGGTTTGCCCCACAATGTCCCCCCTAGCTATTACGAACCTGGTGTGGGAGCACCATAACGAATTAAATCAGCTATTTCATCTGAAACGTCAAAATTTTCTATGCAAGATTTTTACCCTTTGACACGTTGATTAACTATGTCTAGAACAAATTGTGTGCGGCATGTTTGGTGGTTGACAGCTGGGACTGAATCAAAGATTAGTATAGATAGACTTGTAGTGATTTCCACTATAAATTTGTGACAAAAAAATTCTTAGGGGTGTCATCTCCTGTTACTCAATACTTTGATATCACAATATACAACATGAATGCACTTGTATTTATGACTTCTTGCAAATTTCAAAATCATGTTTGTGAAAAAAAAAATGTTTTACATGCTTTTTGATATATAGGGCAGATGCCCCGGTTGTGGCCACTGTGCCGGTTTTGGCCAGTTTCAACTTTGAATTGGGTTAACTAAGGTATAGACAACTTTATAAGTCTATGGCTTATACTAAATACAAGAGAAAATTATGGCAATACAGATGACACTGTCATCTGTCATTTGTCAGTTGTCGTTCAGTTGTCAGGAGCTATCTTGTGTCACGTTACGTGGTACATGCTATTTGTTAACCAACACAATAAGGTTGGAAGCTCCGTAATCTGCCATTATTTTGGAACCCCTTTTGTATTTCTATGAGCTCATTGTTTAATGTACATGTCAAAAGTGTTGTTTAAGGATATGTTAGGTTACTTTCTTGGCGCGCCTTTCAGAAATTGAGGTATGCCTAATGGCCAAAACTGGCACCTTGATTTCGTGATTTCACCAATTGTGGCCATGTCTATGACCATAACTGGCTCACATACTAACCCAGTTTTGGCCACCTAGTATTGGTCCTAAATTTTAATATTACATATTACAATTTTCTTTTCTCCAATATTTACGCAAATGTTCGCATTACTATAGAAAAATTATTCAAGTGCGTTGGGTTAAGACCAAATGGATTATAGACGCCCTCATAGAAAATCGTTACGCCTTTTTGGCATACATAAAAGTATATTTTTAACCGACTTAAAAAAGGAGGTTCTCAGTTTGACCCGTATGTTTGTTTGAATGTATGTTTGTTCACGATTATCTCGCGTTTGACTGTACCGAATTTGATGCTGTTTTCAGAAAATAATTTGTTACACTTTTAGGGTTTATTAAAGACAAAGGGGTCATCCATTTATTACGTAACACAATTTTAAAAAAACACACGAAAGAATTGGTAACTGACGTTACAGTCTCGTGGAATATATATTTTACTAATACTCTGACCGTGTGTTATTTTCTTATGTACAGTCGTCATAAGATATATTGGAGCAGCCATAGGTTATAAATATCTGAACAGCGTCTCTATTGTCAAGGCGATAAAAAGTGCATATTCAGATAAGTTTGAATACCCTGGCCGCTCCGATATATTTGATGGCGACTGTACTACCCATAAAGAAAGCTTTATGGTACTACCTAATACACGCTCAGGGTCATTTTGGGCTTCCTATATCGGGGTTGAAATGATCCTGGACATTTAAAATTCTGCTCATACAGTAGAAAAGACCAAAACTGGAATATTTTTCCAACCCTTCCGAAACACATTAATACTTATTGTCTCAATATTAAACCCAATATTGGATCTGTATCGAAACAACAGCGACCCAAGCGTATTCAGTGTAACCCAAATATCCGTTCCTACGTGATCTTCCGCCTTTACGTTGAATATACACTTCTGTGTTCCAATTCTTAAAGATGTTATATGTAAAACACCTTAATATAATCTTAGTCCTTTTTGGATTTGTCAAAGGCGTTTGAATGTGCATCCAGGGAGCATTTAAGTCGAAGTAGCGAGAAAGGCACAGTAAAGCTTTATTAGAACTGGTGTTTCAACAGCTTTTTGTTCCTGTCTTTAGAAATCCGATATCTGACCCAGTTTTGCGTTTTATGCATGCCGTTATAAGGCTTTTGTTGCGTAGTGCCGCAGGGGACCATTTTGGGGTACATTTCCTTGTTGGTGTTTATGTCTCTTTATTATAAGTGCCTAACTTTTTTTATTATGCCACAAAAATTGATACTGATGAACTTATAATATTGCAGTAAATAGTAAAAACGATGTAAAGTGTGTAACTAGGTATTAGTTTGGCTATAATTATTAGTAGAACTTATTAATAGTAACTTACAGTAGTAACCTTTAAAATTATGCATTTCATATAAATATCTTGCCATAAACTATTTTTAGCAGCAATATGCTAGATGGTATTTTTACACTATTTTTTCTCGTCAGGCACTACATACCAATTTGAGTAATTCATAATTAGGCAGCACTTATTTCAATAGTGCCTAATTATGGTAGCTTACTTTACTATAGTCTCATACTTATAAATCTCTGTATTTTAAAGCCATCTTCTTGATTCCAGACGCCTGATGGAACGCGGTTCGTCAGTACCCTGGACCCAGGTTCTTCAGGAGAGCATCGGCGAGTCCCGACTCAGCGGCGAGGCCATGAGGGACTACTTCAGACCTTTGGAGGAGTGGCTGCGGAGCGAGAACCTCAGGACTGGGGAGTACTTGGGCTGGAGCTATGATGGCGACTATTGCAAATTCAGGTCAGTTAACAAGATTTGTAAGTTAGACGTTGTTATTATAAACTTCGATGGAAAAGATTTAGTCTAGGATACATTTTCTTAGAGCTCCCGATTTAGTTTTCTAGTACTTATTTCAAAAGATAAAAGCTAATTTATTTTAAGAAGGAAAGCAACAATAAATTCCTAAAATCTAAATGTACCTCTACTTTTGTTTGTCATAAAATTTCACTGTTTAGAGACATTTATACCTATTTTAATTTAAACTTTCACAATAAATTAAGAGAGTTACATATCAGAATGAAAATTTCGCGATAAATCTCCCCCGTGGTGACCCTTGGGGTCACCCCGGCGTCACTGATGTGTAGCTAGAGTGAAAAGCACTCTAATTCTCGTCCCACAAAAAAACACGATAAATCCATTTAAAATTTTCTCAGACGTGATTTTTTATAGAAGAATAAATCTCTCTAAGGTCAGTCCCAAATTGCAAGCGCATTTCGCAGCTTACCATATTTTTTTATTTTTTACTTTTCAGCATCGAAACGGCGGGACTGCAAGTATACGGCGGCTTCTACAACGCAGCTAGCAAACACGACCTCTCCCACTTCGCTGGACTCCTGCTTAGCTCTTTCCTCATCACCGTGTTCATTCGGTGGTGATCATTTCGTTATTTAGTTTAAGCTTTTGTCATCACTTCACTGGACAACAGAACTACTTAGCTTCAGTATCGCCGTCTTCGTTCGGTGGTGATCACTTCTTTATTCAGTTTATTTTGTCTTCACTAGACTACTGCTTAGCTACATCATCACCGTGTTCATTCGGTGGTGATCATTTCGTTATTTAGTTTAAGCTTTTTTCATCACTTCACTGTACAACAGAACTACTTAGCTTCAGTATCGCCGTCTTCGTTCGGTGGTGATCACTTCTTTATTCAGTTTATTTTGTCTTCACTAGACTACTGCTTAGCTACATCATCACCGTTTTCATGCGGTGGTGATCAGTTGATCACTATTTGATTTAGTTTAGATTAGACTTTTATACATCCGTGAATAATTTAAAACGGTGATTATTTTAATATAATCAACCTGCATCCTTGCGATTATACAATAATAAATAAAAAACGTTCTTAAATAAATTGCATTGGTCAATTTAATATTTTCTAGTATAACTTTTGTACTGTAATTGTTTTGTACACGTTTCTGCATTTTTGTTTTACTCTTTTGAAGATGTAACATCAGTATTATAACGTTTTTTTTATCTATGGGCATAAAATGACATGTAGTTAAATATTTATGTCAAAACGGTATATTTAATAAGTAAAATATTATACATAATGTCAGGAGATGTAGAAGATTTTTAATAATAATCAAATAATTCAGGGTTAATAATGTACATAATAGTTTATAGTTCAGTTTGTAAATATCTTGATTACTCGTATCGTATATCACGAGATTTGATAACATCATAGTTTTATTGTGATAATGTTGAATACAACTAATACTTAAATACGTGTTTTATTTCATCCGTTTTATTAAGATTATGTTTTAAGGAGTGGAAGTTACGCCTCCACTCCAGTGGAAGTATGAATATACTTCCATAGTCTTAGGTACATTGGAACCCTAAATAGTAGTTGGGAACTTGCGTAAACTGCTTAAACTACAGATGGCAGCACGGGACGCCCCTGTTTATTGTCGCGAAGTGCAAATGATTATTAAAGTTGCCAAATTAGTCTACTAGATGGCAGGATCTACAATTCTACAACGTGCAAGCCGATGTGAGTGAAATGTTGGAAGCAGCATCCTCTATTGGCGTAGAGTAGTTTCAGTTTTCGATCTAGACCAGAAGATGGCAGACTCCAACGCGCACGGTCCCTGTATCATGGCATAATCCTCTAGCAAATGATCTCCACTTGATTGATTGTATGAGAGTGAATAAATTGGATTAGTTTTACGACCCTATGCGGGCGATTATCTCGGGGACCCTTCTGGATGTACGCTTATTATATTTAAAGTTAAAATCAGCTTAAAGTATCGTGACATGCTAAACTTGTAATGACTGTCAAATAACAATTAGGTTATTGACGACCGTAGGTACTCAAAAATATTTGAACATGCACTCTATCGCCTTGACTATAGAGGCGTTGTTCAGATATTTGTGAACACCTTGGCCGCTCCGATATACTCGTATCTCATGGCAACTGTAGGTACTTGAAATTTGGTGAATCTTGACATTGAAATTCGACAAGTAGACCACAGAACTAGTATGATATAAAATGTTTGAAGCGTGACTAACAACGTCATTGTATAAAGTGTAATTTGAAGTATTTAAATCGAAATTAGTCTATGAATTGTTTCCATTTGTATCTTTAAATAAAATTCATCACTACTTTGAAAAAACTTGTATCTTGTTCTGTCACTCAAAAGAAAAATGTGGTAACTATGTATGTGATGCATATACAAGGTGTAACAAAAATACTGGTGATCCGTTTAAGGGCTTAATTGGTATCGTATTGCGACTGAGAAAAAGTAGGAAAAAAAATTTAGGACGCGAAAAAAAATTTTTTTTTCAATGGGACAAATGGTCTTAGCCGGCCGACCCTCCATACAAAACAAAAAAAAAATTTTCTTAGTTATTCATAATTAGAATACGATACCAATTATGCCCTTAAAAGGATCACCAGTATTTTTGTTACACCTTGTAGAGTTACTGCGTTTCAACTTGAGAAAAAGTGTGAGATAGGTACGAGTTTTTTACAAAATAGCAGTGGCGGTGCGTCCATATAACACGATTCCCGTCGGCTTGCCTAAGTTTCAGGCGCCTGAGCAGTTTTCCTACAGCTCAAGAAGAGATTTTAAGCCAAATTCAGCACCGGCTTGCCTGAGAAAAATCATGACCCACCGCCATTGCAAAGTAGTGACGAATTCCAAGATGAATATTATACACGAACAATTGCATTTTATAGCGGGTGTTTCCTGTAATAGGAGCAATAAATTAAAACGTAGATTCTACTCCTCAAACCAGACAACGTTTGTTCAGCAACTTTTAAAATTTACTTATGGTTTGATTTTTATTTCACTTTAAAGATTATTCGAACACGCAATGTATTCCGAAATTGATTATATCTGTAGACTCTGTAGGGTGACAAGGCTGACAAGCAATGTCAATTGGACGGATTTTAACGTACATTGAAAATACTATTTAGTTTGTATGAAAAAGAGACAATCTAAAAAATACATATTTTTTAAAAGTTGTTGAACAAAAGTTTTATTGTTTGAGGAGTAGAATCTACGTTTTAATTTATTGCTCATGTTACAGGAAACACTCTGTATATGACTCTTCTCTATAGTGTTGGGATTTATATTACTCCCCTATATCATAAAACGCATTTATATTCCAGTAGATATTTACAAAATTTGGTGTTTTTGTACCACTAGGTACCAAAATTTTCATACAAACTGCTCGACTAAAAGCTATTAACATTCCAAACTCGATCAATATGTATAATGCCATACATAAATGAGTAGATCGATTGCTAACTCCATACATAGCAAAACTACTAATTAAATAATAAGTCGTATGGGAGGTATGGTTAAACTCATTTTACTAAGTTTTAAGGCACACTTAAATCGTAATACGTATTAGGCTGTAATCTTTTGAATAATAACTTTTAGCAAAGCTCGCTTAAAACTAATCATATATACACATTTAGCCATGTATGGAGAGAACACTCTAGGTACTTAATTCTCTTTGATAATGCTAAAACATTAGTATTTCTCAAATCAATGAACATTAATTAAATAAATATCGTTCCTTATTGAAACATACGAGCGAGCGTCATGTTTCAATGGCGACGCAAACATAAACACAACTAATTGCTCTTTTCATAAACTCCCAGAGTAAACATGCAGACGGACAAACTATACAAATATACAGCCAAAATAAACCGTGTAGCGTTATTATTGACCTTCGCTTTGATTGGGGTGTGGCCATTAAACATACGACGTCTAAAATGTTATGGTTGTGAATTAAGTCAGATTTTCAATGAAAGGTAAAGAAATAACCGCAGATTTTGTAGCAGAAAAATATGAAAATGTCACCATAGACTGCTAATGATTATTGGATTATTATTCGTCCCATACACATATTAAATAAGAAGACGTGGTGCCGTGAAGAAAAATTGACATTCCATAATAAGCTGATTTCCTCGTGTTTATGTGCGACACGCACCCATATGCAACTCGTGGGCGAGCGGTGATTAGTTCAAACGTCAAAAGTGAGTGTGTGTGTGTGCACGAGATCGCGGCTTATGGAAAGATAGTTTTATCTTCGTGAGGTTGCGTCTTCTTATTTTATATGTCTATGGTTTGTTCCTGTAGTTTTGACATTTTTGTGGTTAGAAAGAGCCTTTAACATAGGTTTGCTAGGTTGGATTAATTCATTCCAATTTTACAGAAATTACGCATACTACTCATAATAAAAAAAAATTAGATCCCAGTAAGCACTACGCCGCTACACCGCTTCCCAAACGGTTGTACTTATAAGTTAATTTTGAAACATACTACATCTAACACAAAGAGAAGCTACAGATAATTATTTGATAAGATAATTCACATCTGATTGTTCATTAATCTCCAATTTCGTAGCCCATAAGAAAGCAAATACGGAGATAGGGGCGGAAGCGCTCCCGCCAGTATGTCGCCTCACGTGACACCCCTCGCATCTTCTGACACCCTGGTACTTCGAACGGTGTACGTGCCGGTCACGTGTCGTCTGTGACCCCATAGAACGCCATAAATATATCGAAGCAGCCAGGGTACGCAAAAATATACATGCACTTTATTGCCTTGATCATAGAGGCGTTGTTCAGATATTTGTGACTACCTTGGCCGCTCCGATATATCAGATGGCGACTGTCAGCCACGGACTTTAATTGTTCACGGTTCAAGACACGCTCTTATGGCTCTATTAATAAAATTATGTCAGATATTTTTTTGCACTTTGTTGGAGAAGATATTAATGCGGGAGGTGACTGTCATCCATCACTAAGATAAAATAAATCTAGTAATAGAAAATCACACAATGAAGTTAAAAAGCCACTGAATGAATTATCTTCCTACCAGCCACCTGCCAGCCTCCATTATTTATTATATTACAAATAACAAAAATACCGTTGCTTACATACAACAAAATAATGTGTAACTACAACTCAATAATAATGACATAACATAACACAAGTTATGCGAAGTATTGCTTGTTTATCATTGACATATCCAAGTTACGTGACAAAACTCCGTCTACGAGAATTAAGTATAACTCAAGATACAACAAAACCAACATTTCGATATTGGTTTCAATATGAGGACTAATCCGAAACATTCTCATGGTGACAAAATAAAACTACAATAAAATGTAATATTTCCGCTCCAAACTATAAACCCCCATATTATTATTATGTAACCACACATCAATATACAAACTTATTATTACCGTCAAACATAATCAGTACTATTTAAAAATAAACCTACAGCTCCATTATTTAAAGATAGTTTTGAATTTGTATAACAGCAAATATAAGTTTGTTATGCACACTCGCATAGAATGCACCCCTCGCGCCAACGTGTCGCCTACTTTATTGAATGGATAGCTTCTGAATGTTTCTGGTACCCTGGTACTCATGTGTGGAGAAAACTATCCAGGAAAGTAGTTTGAGAAACTATCCAGGAAAGTAGTTTGAGAAACTATCAATGTGTGTGGTAAAATGACTTGAAGTAGGCAGTAGAAAATCAATTCGGTTTAGTATTTGGTACATACAGGATGTACCAAAAATACTGGTGATCCATTTACGGGCATAATTGGTATCGTATTGCTAACTAAGAAAAAGTAGAAGAATTTTTTTTTGACACGAAAATAAAAAAAATTGTATGGGGTCAGGGGTCCCAGCTGGCCGACCCTCCATACAAAACCAATATTGTTTTTCGCGCGAAAAAAAATGTTTCTTACTTTTTCATAATTAGATTTATTGTTATTGACTTTTTATTAATTTAATTACCTACCGTTGTTTATTCAAAATTATTTCTTGATAATTATTGTTAACCAACTCGCTCTCTAACGACTTTCACATGTCTACATAGACTGAATATATCAAGGGAAGCACTGTACATAACCTACCAACATTTTATGTTACCATATGTTCTTTGTGAATAAATATTTTCATTCATTCATTCATAGAATACGATAACAATTATGCTCTAAAAAGGATCACCAGCATTTTTGTTACATTTTGTATGTGTGCCAATAATCTTCGATTTTCTCACGTTAGACTAGAAACGGTTTTAAGGATATCATCATGTCATATTATGTAAATTACCATTAGAGTTCTCTTGATTTTTTCATACATGGTTTTTTTTCTATACTTACCACTGTCAATGTGGAAAACGATATATCGAAAAAAAAAGGTCTATTCACGCCCTGGTCTCTTAACTTCTTGTAAATTTTTGAAGAACATGTGATAGATTTTTTTTGTATTTTTCTGATAACTGTTATAACTTGGTCTATCATCCATTCACGGCTTGCCGTCGATTTCTGGGACACCCTGTATACAGACCTAGCCAAAACTGTCCAAAAACTACAACATAATAATATACGAGTATATAGTCTGTGCCCCAATATGCAACCCCGTGAACCCGATCGCACCCACATCGCTCCAGTCTCCCGACGACTTTCGGGACGCGCGCTCCTCCCTGCTCTGCGAACCTAGTCCTTTCGTGACCCGAGTGTGCGTGTTTTGTGTGTTTACTTCATTTTGAGTGTGTTGCTCTTTTCAAAAATTGGCGAATTTTGAAAAAAAAATTTTTGGACGAAAAAACTATCTGGAGAGTAACTTATTTTGGTAAGTTTAATGGAAGTAAAATTTTAAATTATATTTTTGAAAGTTTTCGATTAGCAACCAACGCCTTTTCCGTGATTGGTGTAGGTAGGTAGGTATACTTCATTTGTTTTTTTTACGAATTTTGTTTCTATGGCGGATATTGTGACGAAGCTGTCTTTGCCGCATTTTTCTTCAATAAATACATAAAATAATGTTTGCTATGTTTGTTTGTTTGAAATCCTATTTTATTAGAAAAATTACTTACCCACTTTCTTCATTATTTAACGTAGCATGATATTATTTATTTTTAAACTTTATTAAGCCTATTTTCTTTTTAGTAACTCAGAAAGAGAATCATCCGCTCCAGCAGTTTCCGAAGTCCTCCCAAGTGGAAGCACATTCGTTCATCCATATGTGCTTCCTAAGCAAACGCTGCCGAAGTCTAATTAGGTGTTGTAAAGGCTGTATATGGCGCCGTTCTTTTAGAGCTTCATTATGTAGATGAGCTTTTATAAGCGTTCAAAGACTGGTGGTATGACTGAAGTCCAATCTCGTGTTCTTATTTCGTTTTTCGGCCGTTATCTCGTACGAAATATCGTTTGATATTGGCCAATCGCTTTGCGATGAAATTCTTGTACAGATCCCAACAAGGCTCTTATTTTGCCCTCATGTTTGGAAGGTCAGACGGTAATCGCTTTCGTAAAAGTTCTTACTCCAATTCATGGGATTAGGTTGCCAAGCCGACTCTAGGCTCCATTGAGCTAAGGCAAAAAAACACTAGGAGATGATACCGCTTTTATATCAAAATTCAATTTATCAAACAGATCAAGCTTCTGTCTAGGACTTAACTGAACTTAGAACTTATTTCTAAAATATTATTATATCTAATATGTTAGTTATTTTATTTTACCAATAAAAACTGTAATCTCATAAGTTTTTCACTTTTTTTCGCATAAATCTTTGTTTCTATGTCATATTAATACTCATAACCGGCAACATAGCATATTGCTAAAACAACATGGCGTCTTATAATTCGTTTAGCACACAACATCTGTCCTTTCGGCCACTTGACCATAAATTGACTTAATTACTGCATACGGGACCGACACTACGACGAAAGAAATATAGACGGCGCTCAGTGCAATCATAAAGGCGGCCACCGACTAATCAGTTAGAACAAAAATTTGCCGGCTCCGAACAACTGACAGGCCGATATCGTCAAGCGGACTGCAGGCGGACTGATAGTCGTTGGCTACCTTAACTCCTATTCCTCAAATTTTCATTAGCTAAAATAAAATTGTATACATCAAATATAATGCGCGGTTAAAATAAAATAAACGGCTTGCTGTTGGAGCTTGTATATGCCCCACCTCCGATATTCACACCAACAAAGGGTATAGCCGGGTTAGTATGGCACAACTGCCCTTAGCGAAAAAAAGAATTTCCTTTTAGTGGATTATTAACCTTTACATATGTAGTGCTTTCACCAAAAATTAAGCCTCAAATCCTTCAGGTTACAAAAAAAAACGCATAAATTGAAATATATATTTTATTTTATTTTAGCTAAAGTACTGATCCGATTTCTTTGTAATTTGGATATGTTGTAAGCAAAATTAAGGTCGCTTTTTAGAAAAAATAAAAAAATTATTTTTAGAAAAAAAAAGAAAAAAATTGAGATAACAATATTCAAAAAATAGATAAATATAGTTACGAGATTGCGACAATTACCTAATTTATATATTTTATTTACAATTTAATAATCTTTAACATATATTTTTTTTAATAACTAAAATTGGGATTAACGATGTGAAAAATTCGAATTTGTAACATCCCATACTTTTATTCCCATACTTGTATTCCCAACAATCCCAATGCATTTTGAATTTGAATTTAGAATGTGACAAAATCAAAATCAAAGATTTATTCAGCAAATAGGCCACAAGGGCACTTTTACCGGTTAACCGGCAGTAATAGACATAAATCCTACGAATGCTGCTAAATCACAAAAGATTGCTTAGTTTAAAGTAAAACATTAACGAATTTAAGTAAGTACCTAATGATAAAACGTACATTTTCCGCCAAGGAGTAACAACTTTCTTCTTCGAAATACTCTGTCACGTATCTTCGTAGTTTTAGACAAATATTATCATAAGCGAGACTATACAACGATTTTACGTGGTATTTTTTCGAAAAAAGTATTTTTAAAGCTTCATATTTATTCAAAGAAGGAACAGACATCTTGAAATCGATATTCGTTAACATTCATTATAAAATAAAGTTCTTACAATTCTCCCCTTCCCGTCTTTTTGTTCTTTTTTAAGCCCTAGCCGCATACAGCCACGGATTTTATTAAGGCCCGCACTCAGCACAATAAGTCGCGTTCCAAATTCAAAATGCATTGGGATTGTTGGGAATACAACTTCACAGTGTAATACGTAGAAGTTATCTTGTTTGAAAATAATGTATGGGATGTTACAAATTCGATTTTTTTACATCGTTAATCCCGATTTTAGTTATTAAAAAAAATATATGTTAAAGATTATTAAATTCTACATAAAATATATAAATTAGGTAATTGTCGCAATCTCATACCTATATTTATTTATTTTTTGAATATTGTTATCTCAATTTTTTTTCTTTTTTTTTAAAAAAATATTTTTTTTATTTTTTCTAAAAAGCGACCTTAATTTTGCTTACAACATATCCAAATTACAAAGAAATCGGATCAGTACTTTAGCTAAAATAAAATAAAATATATATTTCAATTTATGAGTTTTTTTTTGTAACCTGAAGGATTTGAGGCTTAATTTTTGGTGAAAGCACTACATATGTAAAGGTTAATAATCCACTAAAAGGAAATTCTTTTTTTCGCTAAGGGCAGTTGTGCCATACTAACCCGGCTATACCCTTTGTGGAGTCATTTTGTACGACATCCATACATTTATCGTTCACCGGACCGACAACATTTAAATGTCGCGTACAATGGACTAATAGGGCATAAAGAGTACATTAAATGGTTTTCATGTTTGGGTTAATGAACCACTATTATATAAATTACAGAAAAATGCCAGGCCTGAAGCAATTCATACCGCAAATTTGGGTTATTTGGGCCCTGAAAGGTTAACTTTAGCCTTTGGGATTAACTTGATCCAGGTTTATTGCAAAAAAATTTAACCTAAATCTGTAGGTAAACCTTTTTACACGGCGCTCCATGTATTTTTGGTCGCTTTAAAGAAAATATAAATCAGTTTCATAAAAATGCCATAAAAATATCTATCACGTCTCTTATAAATAATCACTCCGTCCGTATGCAACTTTCATGGCGTAGGTTTGGCATATGTAACGAAATTGGGGCAGTTAATGCTCCCATCCCCCATCTTAAGACTGACTCAAAGCCTCTTAAGGACTTAAGACTACTAAGTGCCCCGTCGCTAAGTATAGAGGTTTTAGGTACTATACGCTATAATTATACATACCGATAGTTATATGGTACAATGTCTTGAGAATATTGATAACAAATCAATTTGCAATACTATATAATTGAAAGCGCAATAAACAATAAAGTTAGCAAATTATATCAAAATGCAAGCAATTAAATACAATGAATTACGCACCAATTTATTTAATATCAAAGTAGATCACATCCTTTGCTATGTCGTACTATCTCCGCTCTACTGTACTTGTACCGTCGACGTCAAAAATATGTTTACACTTTTGCACCTTACTCCTTTGTAATAAGGTCCAAACGTGTAAACACATTTTTGACGTAGTGTACTGCTATCTAGAACTAAAAAGTGATATGTTGCTTGCAAGTAGTATGAAAAATTATCTTTTTCGAATATTGTAAAGAATAAATTACTTATGTATTTGACTCTAAAAATCATGTAGATGTCTGTTTTGGATGATAATTCTAAGAATTAAAATGATGATTCTGTAGAAAACCATCCGGACGATACAAAATATGTGTAAGTACATATTGATTTACTTAAAAAAAATCGATTGGATAAAAAAACATTTCATTCGTACTATTAATGAGGCGAACGAGGCAGTGATAGAAATTACCTTATTTCCTAATTAGAACCAAACCCATTCATTTCGGTAGTCAGCAGTTTCTGTAATTACCTCTTAATTAACTACTTAGTCTGGCGTTCAAACGCCACTCGAGACTATAATTGGCCTAGGGTATCCCAATCACAACTAGATAGTGCCAATAATAATTAGGTAGATAGCCCAAGACATTTTCTGTTTAATAAACCGTCTGGTTGGCGTTTGATTAATTAAGAATTGTAGGGATCAGATTGGCTCCAAAGGTGACGTAGATAAGATGGATGTGATATTTAATGAGAAAGGATCGGATAAGGAATGAATATATAACAGAGAAGCCAAAAAAGCTTCAGAAGTTGAATAATGAAAACCTTATCGCGACATGTAGATGGATGAAGTAGATAAAAGTCTGGTTTGACATATTAGGATCTAAATTGTATCGTATTAAGTTATGAATCTTAAAGGCTGATCCAGCGGACGTAGATTAAGAAAGCAAGGGATAGACTTTTAAAAACACTATAAAGAGAAAGGATAGTGAATATTAAGAGTCGCCAGGACGCTCGCGTGAACTCGCGTCCCCATACAAACGTAGTTCAGCTCTCATTTTAAAACGACATGCTTTAGAACCTCAAAATTTGGCATGGGCATTCTAGCAGTACAGATCTATGTCGGACATTCGTTTTCGTTGCTAAAAATTGTAATACATAGAAAATATAGTAAAAATAAGTTTTGTATGTAAATCTGTATCTGGCTGTATTTTCTTTGTATTACAATTTTTTGCAACGAAAACGAATTACCGACATAGATCTTTACTACTAGAATGCCCATGCCAAATTTCGTGGTTCTAAAGCATGTCGTTTTAAAATGAGAGCTAAACTACGTTTGTATGGGAACGCGAGCGTCCTGGCGACTCTTAAAGCGATAAAGATGAAATAAAAGACCATTCTGCACTGTGTCGGGGTCATAACTGGCTGGGAGCGAATTGATCATATTCTATTCATATGATTGTTACCTTTTTTTCTGTTTTATCCTATTTGGTATTCTGATCTTGCTTTTCTGTAAATTTCTTGCCTTTCCTATGGATTGAACTCTTGCTGAAATCCTAACCCGTTAAATTTAACTAGACTGGGATATGATAGTTCGAGCCAATTGCGTGTGACAGACGGACGGAAGATCGTTGTTCGGGCCCCTCTATTATATTATTGTAAATGCTCACTGACAAAACATATGGACCTTTGTGGATTGATTGATAACAGGGCTTTGTTGAAGGGCCAGGATGCAGTTTTGACGGAGAGATGAGATATTGGTATTATAAGCGTTATCACTTTATCCTCAGTTTATAATATAGAAGTAGAAGTTAAAGTTTACGTTATTCATCTAAGTACCTAAGCAATTATTGATCACCTGCTCCTACCCTGGAGCCGTATGTTTATGTCTTATAGAATAAACGAGGTAGGTTACCGATTATACCTACCGATTTATATTTTTAATTTTTTTTTTCCAAATACTAAATTCGCTGTGCAAAATGTCTAGATTTCGCTTTTTTACTCCTAAGCCATCTTACTGTTAGTTTTCGAACAACTTGTTTTAAGTATTTTTTAAATGGTCCAATATTATAATGTATCAACAAACAGTTAACTAAATTAAAATTTAAATCATCCTTAGAATCCGCTTCTCAGCAGTATACGGCCAGTGATAAAAGAAAATAAATTTCTATTATTACCGACGCCATTGTGATGACAATTCTTGCATTTACGACAATGACCCCACGTCTGGCCCATCTGGACGATTTGCAAACGTAGGTAGGGTCATCGCACGATAATGTGTAAGATGATGATAATATTGAGGATGATAAGGACGATGAGAATAACAAACTTAAAATGCTTAATCATGACGATCTTCACGAAGTTATTAAGAAATGTAACATATAAATTATGCCACGACGTTAAAGCCAGAAAGATTATGACCTAAGAAGATGAAAATTGTAGTTAATGTCATCAAAACTACTAGTCCTGCATCCACATGTTTGTCTTTGAAAAAATTACTGCAGGAATTATACTTAAAAAAAAAGGTGGAATGTACTTCTGGTAGATTGTTATGTCGAGTTTCGGGCCGGTAATAATCTTCTGTGGTTAGTGATAGAGTGAGAATCGATGGTAATTTGACGTTTATCAATGATTTTTAATGCGACTAAATTTAAAATTTGATATGATTCGTATCTGATCTTTGAAAAAAAAACCTACTACACTCGAGAGCAAAAATTTCGGGTCAGTAACATAAATTTTAATGTCTTTAAAATTAATATCTTTTGAAATATTCAAGAAGTCCAACGCGGCAATGCCGCTAGCCTTCTGGGCATCCTACCGAGTGGTATAGATCTGGAGCCCATTTCTTATTTGTAAGTATGATTTAGGTTTTAGTATTAGTTTAGTTTATATGTAGTTTTTATTTAGAAAATGCTAGTGACCCGAAACTTTTGCTCTCGAGTGTATTTCGACTCTTCAGAAAAAATATTTTTTTCTAGCAATTCAGACGAAACAGAAGGAAAAAAATTAAACAATAACGCGTATACTGTTTTATCAGCCCTATCGCGCTTTCGTCAATCCAGAAAGAGGTCGTCGCCTCGATTGATAGCTTCAATCGGCACATCCTGCGCGGGCGACGCGAAATGGGGAGCGCAAGCCGGATCTATTTAGTTTCGTTGCGGGTGTAGAGAAAATCGACTGTAATATGACATTTACAAAGAAATTCATATGGAGATTTCTCTCCAGGTGGGTGTTATGCCTGGGTACGTAAGTCCAATGAGAGCTGACATATACCTGCACAGTCTTACCGATTACATTGCGTACCTATTCTTACATTTCTTACCTAACTGGTAGTCTAAGATTGCATATTTCTCTCAAAGCTATATAACAAAAGAGGTGCATGAAGTGTAAACATATCTTTGAAGTCGGCTATTCAAAATTAAAACAAGACTCTAGGAATTAGGTTGGGCTATGCTATTCTTCTGAGTCGAATCATTGTAGTGCTTTATTGTAGCTTTTTTGTAGCTCTATTTCTGTCGAATTATTGTAGCTCTTCGTTGTAGTGCTTTCATCCTGGCAGATTTTACTGGGTGGTATACGGTTACGGTGGTTAGGTCCGTTATGGCTAACGTTTTTGTGGTCTTCAAGGCGTACTCTATAAGGGTATTTGAGTCAAGTATTTAGGAATTCACTAATTAAGCCACCCGTCGCCCAGTCGGCATCACGACTTTAAAGTACTAGGTATTTTCAAAAAAAGATTAACATCACATTAAACTACTTCGATCTTTACTTGGGTATATTTATCAATTTGGACCCACCACTTTTTTGGGATATTTTTTATGAGATATTTACTGAGATACATATTTTTTTTATGCTTACAAAAATGTCGTAGTTTCATTGCTCGATTCCGTTATCCATAATTTTTTATACTAATTTTAATAAATAATACATGACGGTTACGGCATATAATTATAATATACTGGTAGGGAAGACACATTCTGATTTTTTTCTCCTATTACGGTTCAAAAATTTCGTGAATCACATTCAAAAATTTTATAAATTGGCACATACAGCTATCTAACGTTTCCAGCTTTTTTATTTGATACACTCATACCTAGTCCAAAACCGTTGTATAAATGGAGACGTGTTTTTTTATTTCGACAATAACAAGCAAGCATTAATCAAGAATGTTTCAAATTCACATAACGTAGACTCATTAGGTGCCTATTCTTTCTCCCCTTTGCTAGTCTGGGGGCTCATTCCATTACCAAAAAAACTTCGTTGGTAGGGAGAAATATAAGAAATGAAATACTTGAAAACTTCACTGCCCGAAGCTATAGTCTCAGTGTCTTGAAGATAAGGAAGTACTTTACTTAGTAGAATCTTAAACTTTGCTGGAAGTAAGTACCTAACTACCTAGGTACACGGAAAAAAGCTTCCGGGATATTCTCAATCTAAGACATTATTATATTATGTTGAAAATATTTCCTCGTGACAAGCATTTATTTCCTTTAACGAAAATAAACAATAGTTTTAAATATAACGAAGCGAATATATTCTTACAGATTTTCTAGTTTTCTCTTACCTAAGATAATACTTGTTTGATTAAATTACAATCTCTCTAATTTACTCAATATACTCTTGAAACAATACATTTTTGTATTTCTATTTTAAGAAAACGTGGTTTTATTAAGCGAAGAATCATATTTTTTGTAAAGGAAATAAATACTTGTCACGAGGAAATATTTCCAAGAGAATAATGTCTTGGATTGAGAATATCCCGGAAGCTTTTTTTCCGTGTACTATAGTATAGTTTTTGACATCGTTTCTCTACGACGATTCGCTGATTCTTACCGTCTTATGAACGATCGAAATGGATAGTTTTCTCACAAAGCACATTGACTTTTAAATTTGATCGCAAATCCGAAATCAGAAAAGGTTTTTCATGAAGGGATCAAGGGAGGGATAATATCCTTACAGAGTTTTGGTATTTTCGGCTTGGATTTTGTCGGTAAATACTTTTATAAATATTAAAAGGCGTTTTAAAAATAACTTTTTGACAATTATTTTGTTATCTTTCTGTCCTTCTAAAAAGGCAACTATTATTATTTTCTGTCCCCAAAATTTTGATTAAAAGATAAAAAAAGATCATCATCATCATCATATATTTAAGAGCTAGGCTCTTGTCGGTGGAGCAATTTCCATGCCTGTCTGTCATTTGCCTTCTCCTTTACAGCCTGATAGGACACGACGTTTATTTTTTCCTTTACTTGATCCATGTATGCTCTCCTTGGCTTTCCTGGCTTCCTTTCTGCCTAAAAAAGATAAAATATTGATTTTTATTCTTCAATTTAGGCACATTACAATGCACTTATGAACGTCAGAGAGAAAAGAAACTCCCACCGGTTCTAACCCTTTCTGGCCAGAGAAGCATTCTGACCGGCAAGAAATTCAGCGGGACTTATTTTTTTAAAGATATACAATAATGCGTAGTTCTTCACCTAGTTATACACATTAATCTCAAATTTCATAACTAAATCTCCATCACAATACCTTACTCTTACTCTGTCCATTTTCACTTTATTTGATTATATTTTTGCTGAGCATCTGCCTTAATTTTCACATCAAAATCTGCCTTCTGTGTCGGGCGCGGCTTTTTAATTACTTGAGTGGCGCCAAAGAGAACGGTAATGGTGTAAGTATAATGTCGTTAAATTGTACTTATTTCGCATTCTGCTACATTGTCTAATTTTAATATACAGAGCGTACCAAAAATACTGGTGATAGTGGTGATTCCTTTAAGGGAATAATTGGTATCGTGTTGTGAGTAACAAAAACCAGGAGAAAAATCTATGGACGCGATTCTTTTTTGTATGGGAGAGTCGGTCCAGTCGGCCAACTCTCCAAACAAAAGCATTTTTTTCTTGCTTTTTCAAAATAAGAATACGATACCAATTATGCGGCTACTTCCAGCTCTTTCTAGCCGAGACCAATTGAGCCAGCCTCTTTCTCAACTCCGTGTATTTGAGGGCGTCCCGACCTTCTACTGCCAGTAGATTGCCAGCGGAGACTCTGTTTGGACAAGTGATTATCCGGTCCTCGGAGTGCGTGTCCCATCCATCGCCATTTTCTCTCCAGCCTTCAATATATTATTATATATTATTTCAAGCCTTATGGCACTTGGAGTATTTCACAGTTTGTCCCATTGTCATCAGGTCTGGATCTGATGATGGGATCCCGGAGAAGCCGAGGGAACTCTTCAATTATTATAGGCACCTATAGTGATTTCAGTATTTTTTACAGCAGCTCGGGCACTTCCTCTTGGGAAAGTGGAGCCTAAGTAAAGTCGGTTCTTTTTTGTTCAAAATTATTTTTTTTATATTACTTATTACTTTTTGGGAAGAAACATTTTTAAACGTCAAACCTTAGCTTATACCTAAAGCAATATATTGCTATTCAACTATATTCACACCGCGTTTAAACTCAGAGAACTTTGTACATTGTGTTTCAACGATAAATTATATTTCCTGCTCTCAGATACTGAAAATCAACTTCAAATTGAGATTTACTTTGAAACATCAACTTATTTAGCTTCATTTCTACTTAACAGTCTATTAGGGATGTATATAAATGACTTAAATATTATTAAATTACTCTTTTATTACCTACTCTCTCTTTGACATCTAACCGTCAATTTAGTTAAACCATCAAAAGTAAATTCGTCTAATTCTCATTCAGACGGTCCCTCAATAATGTTGATTAATTCTGGGTTGATACTGGAGATATCATACAAGTGTTTTTTTTTGTCTGGTGTATCAGTCGCACTCTAAAATTTTTAACTTGATTTAGTTTTAATTATTCAATCATGGTCAGTTTTTTAAAACTCCTATGCTTTTTCTGGATTAATGTATTATGAACGCTTCTACTTAGGCAGATAGTGCAGGTGTTATCATACTACAGGTACTTAAAAAAACATCACTGAATTTATATTTTCGTAGTAATTCTCATAATTATTACCAATTACCAAAAGACAGTCAGCTTCCGTTGTTTTATCAATAAAATCATGTCATGTTTTAAAAGCCTCCTAGCTTAGTTGGGTGCCGGGTTCTTTGGTGATGGTGGTGGTAGTGGATTTATTTTTGAGTTTATCAGCGATATTTGTTCCTGAGTTGTGGTTGTTTTCTATACATTATTTCCATCTATTATACATACATTTTTGTCTACTCGTAGTATCCACAGTACAAGCTTTAGTGGGACTATTTAAGTCAATTTGTGTAAGATTGTTCCATAATATTTTATTATATCAAGCTCTTGAACACATTGTCCACTTATCTACTTCTGCTGCTGACTGCACTTCATTAACTGTTGCTTTTCACACACTTGATTCCTTATATTTGGGTCTCTTTCTATCTATCTCGAGAGAGCGAGTTAACAATATGAATTGTATGAATAGAAGGGAGGTCAACTTACTTACTGACAGGGCAGAGGGGTGACTTAATTGTCAAGTCAATAATTCAGTTTTATTGAGGGGGATATCTTGCAGCGCTTCGTAAAATTCAATTTGTTTTAATTATCATCTTATACTTTAGTACTTAAGAACAGCCATAGAGTATAATGAATAGTATTATGGAACAGCCAATATCAAAGATGCGTGCGGAAAGAGAAGCTTCGTCCTTTATATGAGAACATTGAGAACTAATTAATTCTACGTCAACTTCTTCCGCACAGACTTTATGACGAGTTTTTATGTCTTTCCCGACCACGGAACAATGGTGTTCCGGACCTTTGGGAGGCGTATGCGGAGCCGAAGCCAACGCGCAGAGGCCCTTTCGACAATTCAATGAAAAGTGAGGGGTACACTAAGCGGATGCTGCCCCTGCCCGTGTCATGGGACGCAGGCAGAGACAGCACCCGCCATGGTGTAAGGACTATTGAGAATGAATGGAGTCTAAAATGTACTAGGCTAGGTATTGGGTGAAAAGTGTGGACTAATTAATGGGCTATTGGATGAAGATGACGAGTTTTTATTATCATTAGGTAAGGGAAACGGACTAGTGCTCGATACGCTAATAGCTGTAATTAATTTTATATTTTTTAACTATGTTCTTAGTCAGTGATGTAATATCTTTATGAGAATAAAATGTCTTTAAACCTAAACCTATTCTCGAAAATTACCAGTGAACAGCGATATGCCCATCTAATGTTTATGTACATAATTTACATATACCATCACCATCCTGCCATTGAACAATCAGTATTGGTGCCATACAACAAAATAATTCTGTGATTAAGAGCCTTAAAACGAGTCATATTTACGTCTCAACTGTATACATCCATGGTACACCCCCCATACAAAAATGCCCATTCTCCTTTGGAATTTATTGCGCTGGAGTAGAATCGTACTTTCCAATTATTCTACCAGTTGTTATGTGCGTTAGGACCGAATAGTCGTTAGCAATTCTGAGGCCGAGTAACTAATTCAAACTAAATTTTCCCCTACGTTAATGTTTAATAGTTGGGTACCTAACTTTGACAGTTTCGTAATACAATGGTGCTAATTATTAATACATTGTTACGGGAAGAAACCACGGTCACGACAATTGCTACAGAATATTTTAAAACATTATTATCAGTAGTTACTTAATGCTAATTCTTTGTTTTTTTTTTCTTTTTATTTGCTTACCCTAAAAGTAAACATTCCTTGCAACTATAGATATTAAGTTTGTTCACGACTTTAGTAATACAATACGCAAGTATTTTGTCGGTACATTTTCTGTGTGTTAAATGTGATAATTTCCCTTCCAATTAACCTCATCTACATAATAATTACTCCACATTGTCTTCAATATCAAAGGATCGTTATTGCATAACGAGTCCAAAAGGAAGTGTCCTCAATTGATAATTAAAACGCCGGCGGGCCTGTTAAATCCATGTCGGGCTTGGGACTTACATTCCTATACATGATGCGTGAGCGGTGAACGACAAAAATATACAAATAGTAGTTGTATATCCCTTCATTTCTTCTAAAAAAAAGCGCTGGTATCATTGCGGTAAGACGTCCGACTTTCAATCCGGAGGTCTCGGGCTCAAACCCCGGCTCGTACCACTGAGTTTTTCGGAACTTATGTACGCAATATCATTTGATATTTACCAGTCGCTTTTCGGTGAAGGAAAACATCGTAAGGAAACCGGACATAATCCCAAAAAGGCCTAATTTTCCCTCGTGGTTAAAAGGTCAGATGGCAGTCGCTTTCGTAAAAACTAGTGTCTACGCCAATTCATGGGATTAGGTTGTCAAGCGGACCCCAAGCCGGGACAAACGCTAAGTAGGAGGAAGAGAATATCTCTTCTTTTCTTCAGGTAGGTATCAATCCTCGACGGATGTCAGCTACTACAGTCCAGAACTCTTCTCTATTCGCTGTCTTTCTGCCCAATGTGGCAGCGTCAAATTCCGTAGATTAGCTCTGCAAAATGATACTAACATTTTTGCGGGTGTTTATATAATATAAAAGACAGGGCATATGTGCATGATCTTTGACGTTTAAAATTGTATTTTTAGCCAATGGAAGTTCTTTGACCAATTACAGCTTTTTGTGGGGGAAATTGCTGGCAAGGTCAGGGAAATATCGAACTATTTTTGAGGGCCGTGTTTTTTATGCGGACGTCATCTATGCCTATTTAAGGCCATTCCTCGATTCGGACAAGCTACGCCCATCCGTTAGAGACACGTTTATGGCTCCCGTGCACGAAAGAAAGATATGCAGCGCTCTTAAGGATCAGATTTTTTGACCAAACTACGATAAAAAAGCGAATCTATAAAGTTTTGTCCAATTTTGCTTCTGTGACTTTTTAGATAAACCAGAATACCATATTTTTTACTTACCTATATTGCTTAATCTCTTATAGTTTACGTAAGCTAAGAAAAATAAGGGGAAAACGGACCCAACTTTGGTTTGTTTTTCTATCGAGGCAACTTTCAGCAATCGTGTTTCAGTATATAATCTAATAATATATATTCGAAAATAAATTCAGTCCCTTTTCCCGTTTAGTCACTAGAGCGTTTGAAAAAACCTATATTTTTTCAAAGTAGCCCCTTAATCGTAGGTGTACGCCTGTACGGCCTTTGTCGTTGTAGTTTAGGATTATTTAAAGATTTTTAATGTTTAAAACTATTTTCGAAAATTCCTGGTAAATATCAAACATAATGCTGAGTACGATAAACGATAAGAAACACAATGATTGAAACATAATACGGACAATATATAATTGAATCATACTTTGGTTTTATGGTAACTGTTTTTTTTATCATTTTAGATAAATGGAAAATATACACTCATAAAGCTATAAATAATATACAATCAAATTATTATAAAACCCTGTGTATTAACACTTGTATCCATAATACATTTCCAGACTGGCTCAGTGCTTTAGTTTTTTCCCTTCTAGTCCTGGAAATCTTATAATAACATAATATTATTCTGTAAGTTATATTATAATAGGCGTATCGTCTTTCCACTGTCCTCAAATTTATCCTATTCAATCAATTTTGTTACTTACATTTTTTTGCGTTAAGTCAAGAAACAGTTTTAGAATTAATATGATATGATCATAATATGCTGTGGTATAATATGATCATTAAAATGATTATCTTGGTATAGGCTTTTTATTAAGAAACGTACGAAAATCTTTTTTTGACAGATATTAGATACCTCTAAATCCTTTTTGTAAGGGCATTTATTTGCTCTAGACTCATTAAAGATTAGTTTACTTCGGGGCTATGTTGACCTGTGTATTTTGTCTCAAAAATATTTTAAATGTCTTTTCCAGGTAGTAAACAGTGAAAAATGGCAAGATAAGAAGCCAGGATGGATTGGCAACAGTGAACAGTGAACAATGACAGTGGCAGTGAATACCCGGACTTTAAAAACCCAAATATGGTGCGTGATTGGAGTGCTGGTGTCGCTGGTGGTGGTAAAAGTGGTGGGGTTGAATGGGGACCATGTGTGCATGGTGCAGCAAAAGTAAGTGATAAAGTATTTTCATCCACTTAAAACTCAAACGCAGTTCTTTTGAGAGTTATGTACCCAAAAGGAAATCTTTGTTGTCTGTCTGTTTGTGTGTCTGTCTATCAAGACCTTTTCTGGCTAGACAAAAAGATAGAGAACAAGTTGAAATTATCATCGAATACTTATGCCTGCGGTTCCTTGATGTTGTAGAAAAACCAATATTCTAAGTCAAAGCAATCGAAGCATATTAAATATTATGACCATTTATCTAGGCCATATTTTCTAATATTTTATAGGGGACACAAGACCTATATGTTACTCCCAATAGACCTAACTCATGAAATTTGGCAAGAAGAAAGTTCTTAAAACACAAATGAAGAAAAAAATCTGAAAATCGTGAATTTATGTATTTTGAACTCTACACACTATTAGTCAATTTTAAAGTTATAACAGCCATAAATGATTTCATATGCAGTAAAAGGTAGATTAAATAGGTAGTCAGTTCATTACAACTGAAATGATTACATATATTCATTGTGTTTGTCTTTCCACAGATACAACATAACGAAGCGCGTGAAGTACCGCGCGCCGATGTCCGTGCGCACCTACGAGTGGTGCTTCTCCATGCCGCCAAGATGCTCCAAGTGGAGCACGGAGATGCGGGATCTCACTAGGCTCGAGGTAATCAGTTTTAGCATCATCATTGTCAACGAGTGGTGTTTCTCCTTGCCGCCAAGATGCTCCAAGTGGAGCACGGAGATGCGTGATCTCACTAGGCTCGAGGTAATCAGTTTTAGCATCATCATTGTCAACGAGTGGTACTTCTCCATGCCGCCAAGATGCTCCAAGTGGAGCACGGAGATGCGGGATCTCAGTAGGTTCGAGGTGATCAGTTTTCGCATCATCATTGTCAACGAGTGGAGCTTCTCCATGCCGCCAAGATTCTCCAATTGGAGCACGGAGATGCGGGATCTCACTAGGCTCGAGGTGATCAGTTTTAGCATCATTATTGTCAACGAGTGGTGCTTCTCCATGCCGCCAAGATGCTCCAAGTGGAGCACGGAGATGCGGGATCTCACTAGGCTCGAGGTAATCAGTTTTAGCATTATCATTATCAATTCAAAACCTTAACGATCGTTTTAACTTCAATGGCTTAACCTCAATAACATATCAGTTTAATATTATTTAGATATGTTAAAGTATAAGATTAACTAAGATATTTAATTATATTCATACCCCAAAGTTTATAAAGCCGTCTGTATCGAAACGGAAAATAAAAATAAAAATAAATTAAATGCCACCAACAAAATACCCACCTAATTGAAATCCACTTTTCTATTAAAGCTTAATAGTTACCCTAAAGATGTTAATAGGCTAGATGAATGTTTTTCATGCATGGTATCAATCGATTCGTTTTGTTATGAGGATCAAATGTCTATATGGGGCCAATTGCCTTAAATCAACATAAAAGACTGGAAAAGACTTAAAGTCTGAGATTTGCATTTGTTTCTCAAAACGCTCCTAACAAAATGATATAAAGCCTTGACGTCACGGCTTCATATTTGCCCTGTTTAAAGTATGGAAAAATTAAAATTTTGAAATTGCTATTTTTACAGTGAAATGTTGCGTTTATGTATATGGTTGCTATACAATTTATTTCACAATAAAATGTTAGAAATCGAATGGAATCATTGGTTTTTTAAATTTCATACATTCAAAAATCGAAAAAATTTGAAACTTTGAAGCCCGATATCTTTGAACCATTTCAATAGATTTTTTTAATGTTTACTTTATTTGGATATTTCGATCATTTTGCATCCTATCAACTAAATTTAATTGCATAATTCAACATGTGTCATCACCCCTATTCTCCTGTTTATTCAAAAATGTGACAGTCTATATGAAAAGGTTCCATTTGACGGAAGGCACTTATGTCATGCGTTGTACAGATTCATTATTCTAGCAATAAAAGCACCGGCCGTCATGGTACCTTTTGATTATTACTGTCACATTTATACATCTAAGGTCAGTTCATCCTTGACTGAATCTAGATCAGAATAAAACGATTGTCATAATGTTACCTTATAATCACGAATAAACTGGTTGTTTTTAAATACAATAAGATTTGCTATTAAGGTCACGTTTGACCTTTAAAATGTTGGAATCCAGTCACTTTCATACATAATTGCATTAACTATGTGACACTTACTGGAAACCTACCAGGTACAGTCGCTATCATATATATCAGAGCGGCCAGGGTACTCAAAAATATCTTAACATGCACTTTATCGCCTTGACAATAGAGGCGTTGTTCAGATATGTGTGACCACATTGGCCGCAACGATATACAACTAAAGAATTTTTTTTTCATTGTCTTGATTTTTATATTCTTTATCAGGCCTTTTGTGTTCAAAGAGCTCTTGAAATTGTCTTAAAGATCCATGTAAAAACGTCTTTTACAAAATCAGGAGCTCTTCTTTTACCTTCCTTTTCAAATGAAAGCCTTCGCACTTAATTCTAAACCTTGTAGCCATGCTTTTAAAGCTACTTTATCAAAAATACCTAATTTAACACCTCATTCCAAATAAAACTTTATCATCTATTCCATAAAGTTTTTATTCATTTCCAGACAGAAGAGCGGACAGCGGAAGTGGCGGTGTGCTGCCCCGGTTACAAGATGAAGGATGTGTCCTGTGTTCCGGTGTGCCCGCCCGGGAGGACGGGAAAAGGATGCTCGGAGGGTAGAACGCTCTTTCACTTTTATGTTGCCCTGGTAACCTGTTGGCTGTGAATGATTTCAAAAATACATGATGAACATTAAAAGAGGCAAACAACAGGCGGTATATCGCTAATAAGACCGCTGTGGTGTTACGGCTTTAAAAAAAACTAATCAAGTAGTACCTGATAGATATTATTTTCACCGTAGCTAAGTGCCTTTTTCAGCTAACATCTTTTTTACAATTTACAAAGTTACAAATAAATATTAAAAAATTACGACTCTTAACATCCCCATTAATCATATTTGCTAATTGCAACAACTAACAAATTTTACTCAATTTTATGTTTTTAGTGTGTAGTTAAACTAGTTTACTTTGTATCAATATTTATGGCTAAAAAGGTAGCAATTATACTTACACGTTTCCAGGATATATTTGATTTATTATAGACATAAAATCAAGTAGTGGTCATAATCTTCAATTGCATCTACAAATACCAATTACTAACATCCACTCAATTCCTAACCAACAACTTAATTACAGACAATAAAAATTTATTTCTCCATTAACAACTATAAAATCTTTAACCTAAAGCTTATTAATTTATTTCACAATCCATTACAACAATACACAAAACAAAAACATGAAATTATGTAATCTGAAGACAATGACGAAGACAGTGAAGAAATATAGACCAAGAAAAGATTATAGGCACCATTCATATCTTACTACTGACTGTCACTCCACGAAATTATAATTGCGAAATATTTCAGAGTGTCAAGAAAACAAATGGGGTCCAAATTGCGTGAATGAATGCAAAAGGTGTACGGAACATGGCACTTGTTCGGCAGTGACAGGAGAATGCCGGTGCCAAGACGGATGGCAAGGTGAGAGGTGGGTTGCCACTAATGTATTTTATGAAATTGTAGATGATCCCATTGTGAGACCAGTCCATATACTTTAACTGTTCAGTTCACTGCTAGTCACTATTTCGTGAATAATATTACATTTCTTGTGTAAGAAATTTGAGTCTCAACATTCTACCAGTATTATTCAACTCAACAATCAACACATTTGTCACTTGAATCATACCTTTATTATCTTAATTACAGTCTCATGGTAGTTACTTGAGCACTGTTTTAGCACAATATCATTCCGCTTCTAAGAATAAATTATCGAATTTTCTACCTCTCAGCTCGTCATAGGTTTATACTGTAGGCACCATTCAATTATTTTCCAGATGTGAAGTGAGACCGACTACTCCCGCAACGGTAGAAGAACTTTCAGTCACCAAGTCAGTTACCAGACCCACCTCAAGAGCTGACCATGAACGAACTACTCCTATTTCTAGGACGATTGGAACTTCTACTACTCAAACACCAACGACTGCAACAGTGAGAGTTCCAATTACAGCAGCTCCGACGACGCCGATAACGTTACCTACAACTTCAAAATCTACTACGACAAGTACTACTACCACTACTACCACTACAACTATGAGACCGGTTGCAACAACTTTATTGACTAGTGCGCCAACATCAACAGTTGAAACCACTTTACAGTCCTCGAAGATAGCCACCGTAGAAGCTAAAATACCAAATATAGGACAGACGACATCTACTATACACATTTGGAATAATGTAACTTTGACGACGCCTTGGACTCCATCAACCTATAAATCTATAACACCAACGCAGCTGGTATATAGCACGGTTAGTCCAATTTTTATTCAACCAACTCCTGCAATAAAGTATACCGAAACTATCACAGTTCCTACTACAGGAACGACAGTTAGAAGAACCTTGCCAACAAACAATCCTTTAGAATTACCAACAAAGTCGGCTATAACAACAGAACTGTCTACGATTACTTTGAAAACGGATAAACCAAACTTAATTACGGATTCTACAATTAAAGAAGCTACAAGACGACCAGAAACTACTATCAAAATCTATCCAACGACAATCAAGTTTAAACCTAAAGAAATTTGGATAAGACCAGCACAAAAAGGTGAATTATTAGTGGAAACGAAAGCTAAATCTAACCTGGAACCGCCAAAGCACAAAATTATAACGAAAAAAGAGACTACAATAAACACAACACCAAGGACTATCATGGTTTCGATAATACCAACATCTTTATCTTACGCTACGTTCAAAAAGATAGCCTTGACTACGGCATCGTACTTTACGTCTAGAAATATAACTGGGAAACCAACAGAAATGTTTACAAGGTCGATGTCATCATCAACTTCAGCACCTGTCAAACCATCCAGCACTACAAAATCTTTTCAAAGTACCACTGTATCTAAACCACACTTTACAGAAGATTCAAAGAATGCAACTAACAGCATGAGCACGATCGCTAAACAATCTTTAACTATCTCTTCAACTAATCCAACATTGAGACCACGGTTCCATAAAACTTCAACTAAAATGTACACTATGCCGAAACAAGAAACAGTTACAGATAATATAAATTTCAAAAGAAATAACACTGCTATCAAAGCAGTTACAAAAGCAAGTAAAGACAAAATTAACGTTACTAAAACTACTAATGTAACATCAAAACCAGATGAAGAATTTCATATTTTGACAGAACCGGAGCACATCACGGCCGTGATGGATAAAGCAGATCGATCATCAGTAGACTTGATATCGGTGTTGGGTATAGCTGGTGGGGTGATGATGACGGTGATAACGGTGGCGGTGGTGATCGTGATGCTGGAGAGGTGCAAGCGGCCGAGGTATGAGGATGCAAAGATGAACAGCATCAGGATGGAAGTGATGATTGATAACAATGATGGGCCGCCACCTTATGTGAGAAACATCTTTAATACTCCATTGCCAGGTAAGTTTTGTTCGCTATTGTCTCTTGCTTTACCTTACCTATATACAACCTGTTTTTTTTTAATTTCCGTTTATTTCAGCATATGGTTAGGTACGTACAAGAAAACGACTTGGCGTAGTTAGGTTTTAAAAATTCGAAACTACCTATGCGGGTTCGGATCACCAAATGGTCCTCTATCGATGGGTAAAGGTTTCGATCTGCCACCTTTTGATATAAATTTTGGAAAAATAGAGGTTTTAGAATTTAAAAAAAACTATGTTCTGACAGGCTGCGCCATGGCAACCTACTATAGTCCAGTGCTCCTAAGTATTATCTATTGCTATAGTAGGTGTCTGCTTTTTCACCGTGTGAGGTAAGGTTTCATGCAACGGGAGCTGAACCTGGTGGCTACGTATCTCAACAACCAAGGAAGTTTGATTTTTTGTCTAATTATCCATAATATTATCGTTGTTATACTTATTAGGGTTCCGTAGCCACATGGCAAAAAACGGAACCCTTATAGATTCGTCATGTCTGTCTGTCTGTCTGTCCGTCCGTATGTCACAGCCATTTTACTCGGAAACTATAAGACGTATCATTATCAAATTTTTACATAAAGTATTGTGTCTACTTAGTTATGTAGTGAAATTTCTGAAAAAAAAATTTTGGAGGGGCACTCCATACATGCAAGTAATTGGCAAAAAATGCACATCAATCGATACATAGGTCTTTAAGAATAACATTGAGGTTTCTTTTAACATTTTTTGATTAAGTGGATATATTCAGAAATAATGACTCCGAATGTCTAAAAAAATTTGAGTTTGATAAACGTGGATTTACTTTTATTGGCATGGACGTGGTGGCCCTTTTTATTAGAAACATTTCTCGCTTGTTTTTCATGTATTCAATAAAACTCTAAACTTGTAGTTTTGACAGGAAAATAAAGGATATTTATTTTTATGAACCATACGCGTAACTGCACAGTTTTCAGTTTCAACATAGTCCGATGTTACCCCGCGTACGTCCGATCTTTCACTATGAAAATATATAATGTACTCACTTTAGAGATATATTAAATAAAAACGGTTGCATATATGAGGGCGTTAAAAATATGTATCGTAAATATATTTTATACTTAATTATAACAAACCATAACAATTCATGAAATCGTTATATTATTATAAAATTAATCCGTTCTTACCCTAACATACCTTTCCCGACGACGGAACAATGGTGTTCCGGACCTTTGGGAGGCGTATGCGGAGCCGAAGCCAACGCGCAGAGGCCCTTTCGACAATTTAATGAAAAGCGAGGGGTACACTAAGCGGATGCTGCCCCTGCCCGTGTCATGGGACGCACGCAGAGACAGCACCCGCCATGGTGTAACGACTATTGAGAGTTAATGGAGTCTAAAATGTACTACTACATGGAGTCTAAAACATACCTTATTATTATCTAGTTACTCTATATTACATACTTTCAGCAATTCAGCACTCAACCTACGCGCTACGTGTTTAGTGTTTACCAGAGAATATCTATGTCTTTGCACTTTGGTGTTTACATTTCAGATTTCAACATTTCGTTTTGCTGCGATATCATTATGCTACAGATAGACTATTTCAAGACTTGTAATATCGGCCCATTAGCTCAGTTGGTTAGAGCGTCGTGCTAATAACGCGAAGGTCGCGGGTTCGATCCCCTCATGGGCCACTTTTCTTTTTGCTTTTTCATTTATATTTCTATGTTTCAGAGCCACCTAGGACAGAAAAATGCCATTACCAGCCAATTTCAACTCTGGATAGAAACTTGAAACAATTTATGAGGCCAGTGGTTGTCCAAACAATTTCTCCCATGATGTTGGAAAACTTTAGAGGTAAGCTGTAAAATTGACTAGATACAACTATTATTTTATAAAATATTGTTAACAATAACCATTATTTACAGGTATTCTGGAATGCCATTACGACCACTTGCCAAGAAGAAGCGTCGAGTTTCCGACATTGCAGTCGCATTGCTCAGTAGCGCCATCTCTGAGCGGTTGTGATGAACTACGTCAACAGCTACCTGACTCACTCGCTGAGTCCGCTATAGCAGCGCTCAAATGTGAAGCAAAACAAGACGTAATTGATAATACCACGTCTGAACCTTTGTATGCTGAAATACCATGTTGGAGACCACCTTCCGAACACGCTATTGAGGTCGTCAATTTAAACGGCGAAGCTGTGACCGAATTATGAGAGCTACCAACTATATGAACTAGTTTTACTACTGGCCACTAGATGGCGCAAAACAGTAAAAGTACAGTGTTAACCCAAAGATTTTATTTAAAATAATTAATTAATGTTTTATGTGGTGGTTTTGTGAAAAATAAATACGTGTGTGATTAATAGAGTTTAAATGTGTCAAAGTTGTTTTTAATTAAAGGAATTAAGCGTAATAAAAGTATGCGATAAATAAATTATTGTTTATTGTTGGAATTTGTGATCCTATATTGCTTGAATTTTTTATTTATTATGTAAATGAGAAACTACAGCTATTAATTTAGAGAAAGCAAGTAAATAAATCATATTTAACATAAATTTGTAAGACGTTTATGGCTGTAAATCTCCAACTCCATACGAGGTTCGTTCTAGTGTAGATGGCGCCACTTAGCGGCAGAATTGGCAGAATATTTTCAATCTTCGTACAACACAGACTGTTAGTTTCACAAATTTCTTTTCTTATTCTTGTTTATCACATTACCCTACTTGTCCTTTTCGGAACAATTCCAGCATAACATTACTACAGCTAGATCGAGACATCCGGGAGCCAGGCAGCAGTCTCATCCTAGTTACGTGGTGCGTAAGTATTAATAGCTAGAGCCTACGTTTCTTACCCCCTTATTCAGAAACCTCTCTCAGGCCTCAATTAGTTAATTTATGCTTTATCTGTTTCTAACAAACACAACTGTCAAAGTGATGGATAACGACAAAACGTAAATTATCTTTCAGAGAGACGTTTATGAATAATGGGATTAAGATATGTGGCCCCTTGAAATACCTATCTGATACTTAACACAGGCTCGCAAAAATATCTGACAATATTTTGATTTTATACCACTACAGTGGCAAACACACGTACAATGGTAAGTAGCTACCGTAGCCTCTGGAAGCCTGGAACTCCAGAGGTGTCACATGCCTGTTGTCAACCTATTAATATAAAGGAGTCTTCACTATGTTGACGGCTAAGGACCAGAGCGCTGGTGACCTTACTTACCGGCAGGAACACAACACTATGCTTTTCTGTTAGGTGGATGAATTTCCCCTTTAGGGCTCTTTATTTGTATAGAGACACATGCGATAAATAATATCTTGCAGCACCAAAAGCGCAGAAAATTATAACTATGATGTGTTCTCATTGTTCTACAAATAATATCTTAAAGAAACTGTATTCATCAGAGAGTGACAGATTTCTCTCGCTGCACACTTGTGCTAACCGTGCAGGGCCGAAATAAACAAACCTAACTGTGGCCCTAGTGAAAAAGGGTACAAGTCAAAATGGCTCAGCGTACAATGTACAGGGGGGTGATTTTTGAGATTCGAGCACTCGAAAGTGACATTTAAAACTCTGAATAAAACGATGAAATTATGTTTTAAAAATAACAGCGATAGAAATTTAAAATCATGATTATTTAAACTATTAATTCCATGCGAATAAATTGCCGACTAACTTTTGTGTGCGATTATTTACGAGCTTGAAGTTTTTGGATTCGAGCGTCTGGCTGTCAAAAATCGGCCACCAGCACTTGTACCATTATTCACTGAACCATTTTGACTTGTACCCTTTTTCACTAGGACCGACGCGTCCATAGAACATGATTACTAAAAATTAGGCGAGCCGACGGGGCTTGCCCCGCTTGCTTGAGCAGTTTTCCTGCAGCTCGCGAAGAAATTTGAAGTCCAATTAAGCTCCGGCTTGCCTAAGAAAAATGTTGACCCACCGCCACTGATAGCTATACAGGGCGGTCCAAAGCTTGACGTTCAAAAATTTTTTTTAGATTCTCCACATCAAGGACTATCAGAATATACCCCATGTATGTTAGCCGATTTTTTATAGTTCAGGAGCTATGATTTTTTTTTGTCAAAAATTCTGGTATGATGCTTTTTAACTATACCAAAAGATTTCTTTTGTAACATTAACCTTGCCTGAGGAGCAGCCGTCAGTAAAAAAATCATCATCCTCATCAGCCGGAATAAGTTGCGAAATTGATAAGTAAATAAATAAAATGTTTTCTAATGCTAAAATGAGATGGAATAACCTTGTTTTTTTTTATTAATTTCTTTTGTAACAAGACGCCTAC
The DNA here is from genome assembly GCA_911728535.1 of Pammene fasciana. Classification (NCBI taxonomy): domain Eukaryota; kingdom Metazoa; phylum Arthropoda; class Insecta; order Lepidoptera; family Tortricidae; genus Pammene; species Pammene fasciana. The sequence continues at coordinate 871,068 of OU452280.1, forward strand.
TTAAGAAGCAAATGCTGGTAAAAAGTTTAGATTTATTACTTTGATGAAAATCAGACCTAGATTTCGGGCCGTTTGTTTGATTGAGTTGCAGGTATGCAAATGATGTTTCGGTGGTGACAACACAACACTCAGTCTTCTTGGTTTATTCTGTGTCATTTTAAAGTTAGAATACATTTTCTTTACTTACTTATCAATTTCGCAACTTATTCCGGCTGATGATGATGATGATTTTTTTACTGACGGCTGCTCCTTAGGCAAGCTTAATGTTACAAAAGAAATCTCTTGAAGAATACGATTAGTTTTTTTTTATAAATAAAAAGCATCATACCAGAATTTTTGACAAAAAAAAATCATAGCTCCTGAACTATAAAAAATCGGCTAACATACATGGGGTATATTCTGATAGTCCTTGATGTGGAGAATCTAAAAAAAATTTTTGAACGTCAAGCTTTGGACCGCCCTGTATATGCATGTTGTTTTGGATTCGGACCACATTCGCCACCGGATCATCAGTCCTTGACCAGAGGACATCCGAATACGAGATAATAAGTCAACACGATTGCATTATCGCTTCCACAAGTGACGACATCGATTCGCCGAATCAGGGTTCTGCGTTGCGACAGAAAACAGTTTAAGAGGAAAAAATATGCGAAAAAAGTTCTTCTGAGAATTGTGGAATAAATATTGAATTAAGATAGAGATTAGGGATCTTTGTATGTACTGCTTTAATAAAATCATAATTATTAATCACAATCATCAAGGTTTTAGATATGTACGTCCAAAAAAACGACCATAACTCTTATTTTCTAGTAATTTTGCTGGGTTTCTTGTCGCAAATATTAGGACTTTCATTCGTTTTCTTCAAAAGTTTCAGTTATGTTACAAAAGATGTACCTAAGGTCATCTCAGCCATAAGACGTCCACTCCCCTTTAAGGGGGGGGTTGCCAATGCCATACGCGCCACGCTTGGCAGGCGGGATGGTGCGCGCAGTTTTTAGAGGTATAATTTTTTTTATTGCTGTTTAGGCTAGGATGCTGCTGCCCATCTCCCGGTATATTCCCTTAGCAGACTCCTACTGCAACCACGGGACGACATGGTTTACATACTACTATATCGATATTACATGCGTAAAGTCAGCAGGGTCAGACATTAATCACTTAACTAGATACCACGTACACTGAGAGAAAAAACAACCAGAATTCACGTTCGTTAAACCAAACTCTTTTTTAAAATAGCGCCTACAAGCTCTTTGGTTAAAACTACAAGTTCAATTTTGTTAAGTTTAATTAGTTCATTCTACAAGTTACTTGTCATTTTAGTTTAAGTGTTATTTAAATCAACAACTCGATTATAAATAAAACCAACATGGCACATATTGTTTTAAACATATATTTGGCTGATTCAATCCAATATCTTTTAACAAGTTTAACCTTGTTGTTCGTACAAATTCGACTTGTATTATCAATATTGGTGATCGATTCCGTTTACTAAAATACTTTAGTTTCAAACTGATAAATACGCAACAAGTCGAATTTGTTAGTCTCACAAAGCCAATTTCTCTGTAGGCAAGTGTAGGCTTATGTCATACCTGCGTTGCATTACCACAAATGTAATTTTATTCTTTGGCTGACAAACAACGTATTTCCAACAATATTATCCAATTATACTCAGAAATAAGTATAATGTGCTAAACCCACGTTTTGAAATACCTATTGGTATACCTTTCTATAAATAATTAATTGCAGGAAAAGCCGCTGAAAAGCAACTTTGTAAACATATATAAACATTTAATTGTAATTAATATGATCACATAGCTGTAAATAAAGTTCATGGAATTACAATTAAGTAGGTACTAATAATATATGGGTACTATTGGGTACCTAAGGTCTTTAAATAAAATATATTGTAGTACCTTAGGTAACATTTTAAATCGGCACGCCAGCTTTTCACACTACCGTCAATTGCTAAGGTACAGCTTTGCGTACGATGCTCAACTTTGCTTGAAAAACATAGTTTTCTTCACCAAACAGCTATTTATCCTGAGAGGGGAAAAAGGCGGCCATCTCAGAAATAAGATATAAATAACTGTTTGATAAAGAAAACCATGTTTTTCAAGCGAGACAAAGTTCGTATCGTAGTGAGCATCGTAAGGCAAAGTTGTAGCAATTGAAGGTATTGAAGTTGCTTACTTCTACTCAGGCGCGGTCCCAGGGGGGGGGGGGGGGGGGGGTCACATGGGACATGACCCCCCCCCCCAAAAAATTTGAAAAAAAAATTCTACATTAGTCGGCTGCTTCTACTAGCCTAGTTAAATATTTATTTCTCTGTACAGAACCTCGCATATGTGGTATGAAACACGCATCATCTTATCAGATGAGCAAAATCCGAGCGCCCGCGCAGTGTACTAGCAAACCCCACCGAGACAAGTAAAGTTACCAAGGTAGGCATTATGTCATAGTTATTATCGTGCGTTGATGTCATTATATCTATAAAAACAAGTACGGAAAAGTTTAGGACCTCTAAGAATCTTGTGTGAGTTTTATTGTTGATATGTTTGTGTCATAGTGCAAAATGGTATACCAAACGTGAAATGCAAGTACTTAACGTATTTTTTTTAAATAGCTATATTTTATTAAGAGTCGCCAGGACGCTCGCGTGAACTCGCATCCCCATACAAACGTAGTTCAGCTCTCATTTTAAAACGACATGCTTTAGAACCACGAAATTTGGCATGGGCATTCTAGCAGTACAGATCTATGTCGGTAATTTGTTTTCGTTGCTAAAAAATGTAATACAAAGAAAATATAGCAAAAATAAGTTTTGTATGTATATCTGTATCTGGCTGTTTTTTTTTCTATTACAATTTTTTGCAACGAAAACGAATTACCGACATAGATCTGTACTACTAGAATGCCCATGCCAAATTTCGTGGTTCTAAAGCATGTCGTTTTAAAATGAGAGCTAAACTACGTTTGTATGGGAACGGCGACTCTTAAGCTCGGTCAAAGTTTTTTACTTAAAATAATAATCCTTGAAGTGCGCTTAGTAATAGATACCTGCAAGTTTATACCGGGTGTTTCCTGTAATAGGAGTAATAAATTAAAACGTAGATTCTACACCTCGAACAATAAAACTTTTGTTCAACAACTTTTAAAAAAGATGTATTTTTTAGATTGTTTCTTTTTCATACAAACTAAATAGTATTTTCAATGTACGTTAAAATTCGTCTCATTAACATTGCTTGGCAGTCTTCTCACCCTACAAACATAATCAATTTCGGAGTACATTGCGTATTGCGTGTCATGTAAAGACTACATATTTTTTAAAAATTAATGAACAAATGTTATATTGTTTGAAGAGTAGCATCTACGTTTTAATTTTTTAAATTAATGTCATTGTCAAAAGGAATATGATCTTATTACCTACCTGTATAACCATTATTTTCTACAAGTATAATTGCATTCACAAAAAATGTTTATAGCAACAAGATAAGGTTTGTAGGTACATTTTTATAATAATAACCACGATAACACATTCTTGTAAACAAATTATTACATAATATTTATTGGAATAAATCGGCTAATCAGTTAACATGCAGTTATTTGGTGATACGTAGTTGATAAATGATAACTATCTGCTAATATAATAACGGATTAACCTAGTTACAGTGCCACCAAAAAGAGTAGAAATTAAAAAGTGGCAACATCGTAGTGTCGTCCCGTTTTTTTAGATTGATTTGAAAGTGACGACACTACGATGTTGCCACTTTTTAATTTCTACTCTTTTTGGTGGCACTGTATGTTATGCCATGATTAAAAACAAAAGACTGTCAACAATGTACATATTGAGTAATAGTAAAGTCCAGGTTAAAGATATGTTTACACTTTTGCACGTTATTACAAAGGAGTAAGGTTCAAAGTGTAAAGATCTCTTTAACGCCTACTGTACATTACAGAAGAGATCGGGACAACAGGGATTACCGACCAAGTATCTTTTTAAGTATACATAGACGCGTATACATAGGTATATTATTTTACGTCACTCTGGGCGCTAAGTGAGATTTACCGCCCTAGGGCGCAGCAGAAAATCTTACTTCACACCCAGGAGAAGACGTAAAATTATGTACGCACCACGGGCGGTAGTAAGGAAGGCCGCAGATCGCTTGGTTATGGCCCTTACCTTCGGTTCGGGCCACAAATGCCAACGTTCTGAGCCCTTCTTTGTTTTACCGCCCTAGGTACGTAATGTACTAATGCGAGTGATTATAGGTAGTCTATTACTGAACAACTTTTTCATAAATTATCAATCCCGCAATCGCAAAAAAACGGCCTCCCCATCTGATTGGCCAAAATGTATGAAAGCGCCTAATATTTCTTTGTGATTTATTTTTTGTATTAAGCAGAACGTCTGCTAACGATACCACAATGTTTAGAAATAAAGGAAAAGTAGAAAAATCCACTGCCTCAGGCAAGACTCGAACTCGCGACTCTGGGAAACATGCCCATCGCTCTGCCAACTGAGCTACTGAGACTATACCTGATGGCTGCGAATTGGATTGGATTTGTGGATTGGCAGCCATCAGGTATAGTCTCAGTAGCTCAGTTGGCAGAGCGATGGGCATGTTTCCCAGAGTCGCGAGTTCGAGTCTTGCCTGAGGCAGTGGATTTCTCTACTTTTCCTTTATTTCTAAACATTTCTTTGTGATTTCGAAGTTGATCCCATAGAAAAATTATTAGTTCAGTATTACCTACCTAGCAAATTATGGCTAGTTGTTGAAAAAAGCTGAGTTTAATATCGTGTTGGCTACTTTTTCTAATCTTAAGAGTCGCCAGGACGCTCGCGTTCCCATACAAACGTAGTTTAGCTCTCATTTTAAAACGACATGCTTTAGAACCACGAAATTTGGCATGAGCATTCTAGTAGTACAGATCTATGTCGGTAATTCGTTTTCGTTGCAAAAAATTGTAATACAAAGAAAATACAGCCAGATACAGATTTACATACAAAACTTATTTTTGCTATATTTTCTTTGTATTACAATTTTTAGCAACGAAAATGAATTACCGACATAGATATGTACTGCTAGAATGCCCATGCCAATTTCGTGGTTCTAAAGCATGTCGTTTTAAAATGAGAGCTGAACTACGTTTGTATGGGGACGCGAGTTCACGCGAGCGTCCTGGCGACTCTTAAACGCCTGCGCACTCATGTGTATAAATATATTTTACTTGATATGACTCACGCAGCCGGCATAATTTTGTCAAGTAATTTTCCTTATGTTGAAGTATGTAGATCGGAGAGCAATTTTTCTCCTTTTATTTAAGAGAATTATTTATATTTATTATTATGAATGATGTTTTCCTTGACCTTGGTTATGAAAATTGAATAAATATTTAGGTGTGTTTATTTTAACTAGATAGGTACCTACTACTATAATAAATTACTTATAAACTTAAATCACGAGTTGAATAGGTAAGTATACCTATCTAAAATAAAGTTGAGTTAAGAGGCTGACAACACCCGATGACCTTCAAATTGACTTTACTTAAACAGTCATAGCTATAACTACTTGTTTTGGAAAAGTAAAAAAAAATATGTTAACATTCATTATATTTAAAAGAACTTCGTTAATTCCAATATACGATTGGACGAAATCGGCTCGATAGAAAATAATTCCAAAGTTACATCTTAAAATTAGCTTTAAACAATTGCACGTCTTTAGTTTCTTGGCTTATATGTCTGTAATTAAGGACAAAATTCCACCACACTAATACTAAAAACTTCGTAGCCTTATATTTCTCAATTAATGCATAGTTTTTTTTAATTCATCATTTTGCAAAATTTGCAATAAGCTCCCATACTAATCGTAACGCAGTGTTTCTCTTTCACTCGCGCTGAAAAAGATAGGGAGGGAATTTAGCTCTTATCATCGTCTTAAATAAAAATGGCATAAACGTAAACAAATCACCTGACATTATAAATAGTAAATTCTGTGCAAGAACTAGTTATAGGCAGAGTCTAACTACGCGAAGAGTTCAGGTTCAGGCAAATAAGAATAGGGGCGTGGTAGTGCCTCCGCCAAGTCGAAGTTCGAACAAACAACTAAGGAGCCGTACCAACCTTTTCACAAAACCATTCCGAGCTTTTACGACATTAAGTGACACCACACACCTGAGCTGAATTAAGAAAATTCATAGACAAAATGCTTGAATTTGTCTATGGTTGCTTGTCTATGGCTGATTATTTGTATGGAGGTCATAGACGGATGGATGTACGACCGTCTACTGTTTGAATTTTGTATGCCTACTGCTTATTGATTATAATACTTTACTACTTTAATATTGTACTTAGTTTTATTCTATAGTTTCGCAGTGCCTTAGTTTTTAACTAATTTAAATAATAAAAAAAATACAAACAAAAGACAGTAATTTAAGCATTTTGTCTATGAATTTTTTTAATTCAGCTCAGGTGTGTGCTTCCCTAAGAAGAGTAGACATTTTTAGCATCTATCTTACCTATAAATAAGTTCTAATACCCAAACGATTTTCCTCAGACAATCATCATGCTCACCGTGATTTTAGTGAGCGCGTTGCTCACTGGCACTTTAGCCGACAACCCTAAAGATGATGTCCAGTACATGAACTTAGGAATGAAGGACGTGAAAGGAGGAGGTGGCAGCTACGGCTACAGGGGAGGAGAGAACATTAACAGGTAAGAGATTAACTTAATTCCTCGGCAATAGGTTTTTCTGAGAAATATTTACCATTCCCAAAGCTGTCGTTTGCGGTATTTACGAAGTTTATGAAAGGAGGAGGTGGCAGCTACGGCTACAGAGGAGGAGAGAACATTAACAGGTACGCGATTAACTTGATTCCTCGCCAATAGGTTTTTTGAGGAATAATTCCCATTCCCAAAGCTGTCGCTTGAGGTATTTACGAAATTTATGAAAGGAGGAAGTGGCAGCTACGGCTACAGAGGAGAAGACAATATTAATAGGTAAGCGATTAACTTGATTCCTCGCCAATAGGTTTTTTGAGGAATAATTCCCATTCCCAAAGCTGTCGCTTGAGGTATTTACGAAATTTATGAAAGGAGGAGGTGGCAGCTACGGCTCATTTTGAACACCCTACCCGCTTAGCTACTTCTGCTGCTGACTGTACTCGTACTTTCGCATATTAAAGTCGGCAGCGCGCTTGTGATCCCCTGGTGTTGGTGGCGTCCATAGGTGGCGATCATTGCTTACCGTCAGATTACCATCTGACATCTGCTTTTTTGCCTGCTACAATGTCATAAAAAACCTTGCCATCGCCATACTAAACGCGGCTGAAACGAAGCATAACTGTAAGTATGGGAATATACCTACCTCAATTTTCCATAATTGGCTAACCCACCAATTGTATACATATGCATCCACCGATAAAAATAAATCTAAGCGATATTATCAATAAAATAAAATGAAGATATGTAAGACGAACTTGTGAAACACATGATAGCTAGTAGACACCCACTTAAAATTCAGGAGGCGTACAAACAAACACGTCGTGGCCAATTGTCAAGAAAAACCACATAATGTCGTTGAAGGCAAAAATCCATATTTTTTGCAGTTTCGTTGGCCTGGTCTGGTTACCGTGTAAATGATGTGAATCATCCTTCATATGAGAGATACTTGTTTATAATAAGTATCTCTCATAATAATCAGTAGTCAGCAGCAAATTATTAGGCTAGATGAATGTTTTTCATGCATGGTATCAATCGATTCGTTTTGTTGTGAGGATCAAATGTCTATATGGAGCAAATTGCCTTAAATCAACATAAAAGGCAGGAAAGAGACTTAAAGTCTGAGATTTGCATTTATTTCTCAAAACGCTCCTAACAAAATGATATAAAGCCTTGACGTCACGGCTTCATATTTGCCCTGTTTAAAGTAAGGAAAAATTATGAAATTGCTATTTTTACAGTGAAATGTTGCATTTATGTATATGGTTGCTATACAATTTATTTTACAATGAAATGTTAGATCGAACGGTATCATTGGTTTTTTAAATTTCATACTTTCAAAAAGCGAAAAAATTTGAAACTTTGAGGTCCGATATCTTTGAACCATTTCAATAGATTTTTTTAATGTTTACTTTATTTGGATATTTTGATCATTTTGCATCCTATCAACTAAATTTTAATGCATAACTCAACATGTGTCGTCATCCCTAATATACAGTATCAACAATAATTTACTTACTGATTACTAATAATATGTAACGAAGACCTTACATATACCTCTGCATATACGGTATTAGGTACCTGATGTTATTACCATTAGGTTAGCTAGAAATAGCGCAGTGATTCATCAAGCTATTTTAGCATCGATGATAATTGATTTGAAGGTAACAAATAAAATCGATTCTTTGTTTTGGTAAAACAAACGATGTCTAGTCTAATAAATAGTAAACATAAGGTAAGTACATATAACGAAAAAAAACCTTTGTTTAATTAAGTAAAAATCAGTCAAAAATAATGTAGGTAAACGGCCAACCCCAGATTTTGAAAAATATTGCTATAATATTCATAACTAAGCATCGTTCTAATGAAACGCGAATGGGCGATCATCGTAAGTTCGCGCGAATTTTACGCGTACGAACGCACGATCAAACATTGAACTCGAATAGATGTCCTAACTGACAATCGCGCGAACTTACGATGATCGCCCATTCGCGTTTCATTAGGACGATGTCTAGTAATCTCCCAGGAAATCAAATTTCTTTCTTTTAACGTCAAGGTTTGGACCAGCCTGTATATATTTCCTAAGGATACATTGTAAATGTCATGTGTGTCTTACGTTCCAGGTTTTTCAACCACACCCAGCATGGCTACGTAGCCGCCAGCCAGACCAACCATGAGGTCGGCGTCTGCTACATAGAAGTTCCGTAAGTATACACCGATCTCATACTGTAATACCACATAACTACTTGTGTATACTATTTATTACACTCAAAATGAAACGATCTTTTATAATATGTATACAAACTGATAGAAGTTATGTTAGTTACTGCAAAATGGCATCAAAAAGTTGAGCGATATCGAAAAAAAAGTTTACCGGACTCTTAAGCCGAATTGGTGGCGTGTGCCGCGAATACAATAATGCTGGTGGCGCGTATAATGATTCTTCATCTCAGCCAGCCCAGAATGGTGCTTAAATAGTGAACGGTTCCTCCGTTTAAGTTGATTATTACTTTTGTTCTAAAAGCTTCCAGTCTTACTAACAATACTTAGGTAAAGGCAAATTTAAACACCATAAGGCAACATCGTTTACATATAGGTATTATGTAGTCTTATCATAAGTCTCGGAAATCAGACCTAAACGGAATTTCAAATGTTAAACCACAAATCATTCGTTGGCAACAAAATGATAACACGTTATGATACCGGATGTTTTTGGCACCACATCATATATACCTATAGTAGTGTGATAGAATAAATGTGGAATTAGGTAGCTAGCTAGCTTTGAAAATGACTGAGATAAAAATGAAGCTTCCCCTTAGGGAAAAGGTGTTGTATTTTGAAGCAGATATTGAACTGCTGAAGTAAACAAATATGGTAATGAGACTCCTAAAATTTAAACAACACTGACAATTTTATGTCTTTACAGTTAGGAATATATTAATTATTTTAAAAATATATATTTTTCTTTTTTTTTCTTTTTTTTATACCGACAAAGCAAATATATTTAGTGTAATAAAACTAAAGTTAAACTGAAAAATTTAAACTATACTAACAAACTAATTAAGAGTATAAAAATAAACCTACCTACAAAAAACCCCAACTATAAAAAGAACACCCCGTCCAAAAGTTCCGCCTGCGGCATGGTCCCCATTACGCTGGCCGCGTTACCTCTCTGTACAGCTAAAGCTATACGCTGGGAGAGGTAAGCGCCAGCTCTACGGTCCCCTGTTGTTTCGAATTGAAATTGAAAAGAGGTATCTAACTAATAAATACCTACCGAAGTATATATAAGATAATAACATTGTGCATTTTTCAGGACCTCTTCTCTTGCGCGGGACCCAAAGCATATACCAGCTGGAAATGGTGTAAGTATTTTCATAGCGCGTGAACTTATCTTAAAACATTGGGAAAATCCGACCTCCGTTAAACCGTCAACATTATTTTTCTGTGCCAAATAACAAAATGATCTTGACCTTCTAGTCGCGTGCAGACATGAGCCGCATCCGCACCTGCTGCTCCGGATATACCCGCAACATCCACAACTACCTCATCTGCGAGCCGGTCTGCACCAAAGAGTGTGTCAACGCCCTCTGCACCGCCCCTGAGACGTGTACCTGCTTCCCAGACCACGTGAAGAACTTAGCTGGCTTCTGTGTAGCGACTTGTCCTATTGGGTGCCAGAATGGGCATTGTAATGGCGTTCAGTGTCAGTGTAAGGAAGGATTCAGGCTGGATGTCAGTGGCAAGTTCTGCGTGCCGCATTGCAGGGACAACTGTGGTGGAACTGGTAAGTAACTACTTTTAAACTGAATTAAGACAGTTCCAAAAAATGAGTGATTTTGCTCTTTAAAGCACGCTTTAAGTGGCTTTAGAATGGCCAAGAAAACAAGCAAATGGAATATGGAATGCTCAAGTAAATCACCCTGAATTTAGATTTTTTTTAATATCGAGTTATTAACTAAAATAACGAAGTCACTAACAGATCATTTACAATTTTAGTAATATTTAAAATTAGCTTCCGCCTTCTACTTGGTTTGCGTATAGAATCTTGAGATTATCAAACCGGGCCTGCCGGCCTAGCCATGTGCCGTACTTTGAATCCGCATTATACCTTAATAAGGAATTAAATTAGTAAAAAAACCGTCCGTTTGTCAATGACACCTGCTTTCTAAGAACAAACCCAGTAACAATTCAATAATTTTCCAGGAAACTGCACAGCCCCAAACACTTGTGGTCAACCCGGATCATATCCTTCCCAGACAGGGCAGTACCCTGGCTCACCAACTGGGTCGCAGTACCCTGGCTCACCAACTGGGTCACAGTACCCTGGCTCAACAGTTCCTGGGTCACACCAGTCCGGATCCCAGCCGTGTGGAAGGTGCGTCGATGGTTACTGCATGGGTACGGAATGCCGCTGCCGTCCGGGATATTTGCTGTATAGGGGAGAGTGCAAAGCGCTCTGCAATCCGTAAGTTGCTTTTATTGTTTTGAGGCTAATTTGATCAAATCGTAATGTGATTTTTTATTAATAGATATAGAATAGATAGATTAATAGATTTTAAAAAGCATTTAAAATATATATATATATATATATATATATATAATCAACCCATCATGGTAAAAGTTGATCCAGTACTGTTTTAGAACAAATGTTGATCCACCTGTTTTGTGCGTACATTCCGCTCCGGATAGAGATACGGTTGTACAGCTCGAATATATGAAATCAGCGTGTGACGTCAGTGGATGTGCATTTATCCATTTTCGAAAAACTTGTCATAAAATTTTAAGGTTTTCGTTGATCCATTAACGGTCAAAAAAATTATACGTAAGCGCATAATGTGGCTCCGATTTATGTCCGACTTAGTGGTAAATGTGGCTCCGGAGCTGAATGTGAAGGGTAAGTACGGCAACGTCGCGCTATTGTGCGAATGAAACAAACATACGTCCCAACTTCAAGTTAAAGTGAGACAACACCATCGTGTATACTGTCGACTATAAGGTACTTGGGCAGTCCTTGACAGTCGCTGGACGTTTCGTGAGCATTTTAAATGCCATGGCGCCTACATTGATCAGGGCAGCGTCGGCTCTTAGCCGTCTTCTCCCAAGTGACACTGGGCCGAACACCGGAAGTCGGAGACTGTACGCAGGAGTGGTATGGTCGATAACCCTGTACGGGGCACCCATATGGGCTGGGTCCCTGTCTGCCCAAAACCAGGCCCAATTACGCAGGCCGCAACGGGTCATCGCGGTCAGGATGGCGAGGGCATACTGAACCGTCTCCTACGAGGCAGTGTGCGTTATGGCGGGAACCCCGCCCTGGGACCTGGACGCCGCGGTTCTGGCCGATATTTATTGGCGTGTCACCGAGGCGCGGTCGGGAGGAAATTTCCCCCGTCTAGAAGAGGTCAGACGGTGGAGGCTATACTCTCGTCGAGTGCTCCTAGAAAAATGAAACGGGAGGTTGAGGAGCCCAGTGCTGGCCATCGGAGCAATTCTTCTGGAGAAATGGTTCGAAAGACGTGATAAGTTTCTCGCCTTCCACCTCACACAGATCCTTTCTGGGCATGGCTGCTTCGGCAAATACCTGTGTAGGGTGGCGGGATGAGAACTAACGGTGGAATGCCACGGGTGCGGCGACGCCGAAGACCCGGTACTACATACCGACGTGGGTGGAGCAGCGGGCCGCACTCGTGGTGGTTGTAGGACGTTACCTTTCCCTGCCTGCCATGATGCAAGCCTTGGTCGATAGCGACAAAGCCTGGAAAGCGGTGGTCTCCTTCTGCGAGAATGTGATGGCTCAGAAGGAGACAGCGGAGTGTGTAAGGGAGGAAGATCCGGCCTCCCACCCAATGCTTCGCAAGCATATGGGGCGGCAACGGCTGGCGTATGACCGCCGGCTGCCACCCTAACGGCGTCTGTGGGCGACAGACTCGGGGACGTATGCTGCCTATACATGGGCCCCTGAGTTGGAAAGCGCACGATTATGTCTCTCAGTTCGCATCTTAGAGAGGAAATAGGGAGAAAACGCTCGCAGAGAAGAGTTCGCTGTGGGGACAATTGGTGACGGAGTTACGGTAGTGTGCCTTATCGTTGTCGTGACCCCGCCCATTAGTAACGAGGCGGCAAACAGAGGGGTTTTTAGTGGGTAAATTAAATATCCGCCTGACAAATCCTGCTCTTAGTTATATCAGTTATATTAGAAACTTAAACTGTAAAAATAGAATGAAAATAAATGATAAAAAGGCGAATCTTATTTATTTGAACCTAACTGAACTGAATCTGCCAGAAGGGACAGCAATTGTTGATCTGATCGGAGCTGTATGCAAAGTTATGACTTTGCAAAGTAACGCACGTTACTCATACAAAAGATTCTAAAAATCCTTCCTATTTCCTTGCCTATGCCGCGAGTTTTTGTGGATCTGATATTAGATCCACAAAAACTCGCGGATCAACAATAGTTGGCAAATAGCGAACGGATCAACAATTGACTCATACCACAACCCATCTGATCAACATTTGTTGAGTTGAGTGAAATTATATTTCACCGATCATCTATCTATACAGGTTTTATTTATTTATTATAAAAACAAAAGTATAACTACAGACAAAATAAAGATACCTTAAACTAAAAACTATATCAATACACATAAAAGGAAAGGTCCTGTCCTGACTGACTGACTGGCTGACTGAAACATCAACGCAGACCCGAAACTACTTAACCTTTAAGTCTCTAGACTTGAAATTTTCACAGTCGTAGGCAAGGAAATAGGAAGGAATTTTAGAATCCTTTGTATGAATAACGTGCGTTACTTTGAGCAAGCGATGTGATATTTTGAGTGTAGCCTTTGAGGTCATTAAACCTTTGAGGTCATTGAACCTGTACAGGTTCGAAAGAAATATAATTATATATATATATAGATGAGAGAAATATAGTTTGACTCAACAAATGTTGATCAGATGGGTTGTGGCGTGAGTTAATTGTTGATCCGTTCGCTATTTGCCAACTATTGTTGATCCACGAGTTTTTGTGGATCTAATCTATGACTTTGCATAAAGCTCCGATCGGATCAATAATTGCTGTCCCTTACAGTTTAAGATTCTAATAATATTAAAGATCATTTATTAAATCAGAGCAGGATTTGTGATATTTAATGAAATGCGGTCAGTTAATTGATGGATGGGATTTTGCGAAATGAGTTATTGGATGGGTGGTTGTTTGGTAAGGGTGTATGGTTGGTTGGGATAGATTTCCACATCCTTGCGGAGAGCGTCAGAATCAGAACCGTTAACTGATTTGATGATGAAAGATGCAAAGTTTATATTTGGCTCTGAAGATGGCCCTTTTGGGGCCGGCGGATGGGCGGCATTTTGCCTCCTATGGAGAAAGTCCGCACAGATTGGGACCCTGTAAAGGGTCATGCTCCCCAAATTCGGCAGGAGTCACCAGACACCGGCCGCGGCCTTCAGCAGGCGCGCCGACAGCCCGCAAAAATGCGGGCCGAAGTGCCACCTGCTGTCTAGTATGAAACCCAGATACTATACTAATAATCCGCCTCGAACTAAGAACTTGCTCGTTGACGTTTGGGGTATTTTGGCTTCACAACCCCTTGATTGATCTTGCTCACATTTTAATGATGAAATTTTGTGCGCCACAGCTGTAACTTTACCAAATTTTGTAAAGATTGGAAAAATGATACTCTAGTTATCGTCTAACATACTATCGAAATGAAAAAGCTGATAAAATGCACGGCCGTCCCACTGGCTCGCTAAAATTGAATTAAAGAACTTCGTTTACTACCACGCACTCGTCCAATGATTTTCAATTGATTTTTTGTCAAACTTATAAAATACTTATAATTTTAAATAAATGATAAAAAAGCGAATCTTACTTATTTAGACCTAATTTAACTTACAAGAAGGGCCAGCAATTGTTGATCCGATCCGAGCAACATCTGTTTGTATGCAGAGTTATACATTAGATCAAATAAAACTGTTCGGATCAACAATAGTTGGCAATAGCCAACGGATCAACAATTAACGCATACCAAAACCCATCGGATTAACATTTGTCGGTTAAATTATATTTCTCGGTGAGGCCATTGAACTTGTACAGGTTCAATGAATTCAAAAGTTCAATGACCTCAAAGCCTACAGTCAAAGTATCACATCCCTTGCTCAAAGTAACGCACGTTACTCAATTGATCGGGGCAGCGTTGGCTCTTAGCAGTCTTTTGCCAAATGTCACTGGGCCGAACCTTTATTTTTCTATTTATTTATCAAAAACAATATATTGCCTTGGCATTACAGTGTGCACCAATGCGCCGCGTAACTAAATATATTAAAAGTGTAATAATAACAACATTACATAATAAGACTAACGTCATTCCACTGATTCAAATATGAACATCGTATGTCGAAGACTGTACGCAGGAGTGGCACGGTCGATGGCTTTGTACGCCGCCCATATGGGCCGGGTCCCTGACCGCCCTAAACCAGGCCCAATTACGGAGGCCGCAACGGGTCATCACGGTCAGGATGGCGAGGGCATACCGAACCGTCTCCTACGAGGCAGCGTGCGTACTGGCGGGAACCCCGCCCTGGGACCTGGACGCCGCGATTCTGTCGATATTTATTGGCGTGTCACCGAGGCGCGGGCGGTAGGAAATTTCCCCCTTCTAAAAGAGGTCAGAGGTCAGACGGTGGAGGCTAGACTCTCGTCGAGTGTTCCTAGAATAATGGAAGAGGAGGTTGAAGGAGGCCAGTGCTGGCCATTGGACCATCGGAGCAATTCTTCTGGAGAAATGGGTTGAAAGACGTGATTAGTTTCTCTCCTTCCACCTCACACAGATTTTTTCGGGGCATGGCTGCTTCAGCAACTACTTGTGTAGGGTGGCGGGATGGCAAAAAACGGCGGAATGCCACGGGTGCGGCGATGCCGAAGACACGGCACTGTCGGCACTACATACGCTGGCTGTGTGCCCGACGTGGGCGGAGCAGCAGGGCAGGTCGCACTCGTGGTGGTTGTGGGACGTTGCCTCTCCCTGCCTGCCGTGGTGCAAGCCATGGTCAACAGCGACAGGGCCTGGAAAGCCGTGGTCTCCTTCTGCGAGTATGTGATGGCTCAGAAGGAGACAGCGGAGCGTGTAAGGAAGGGAGGCAGATACGGCCTCCCACCCAATGCCCCGCAAGCATGTGGGGCGGCGACGACTGGCGTACGACCGCTGACTGCCACCCTAACGGTGTCTGTGGACGGCAGACTCGGGGACGTTTGCTGCCTACACATGGGCCCCTGTGCTGGAAGGCGAACGATTAAGTCTCTCGGTTCGTATCTTAGAGCGGAAATAGGGAGAAAACGCTCGCACAGAAGAGTCCGCTGTGGAGACAACCGCTGACGGAATTGCAGTAGTGTGCCAGGCCTATAACCGCGAAACACTTCGTTCATCGAATCGCCTATTTGCATCACTCTCTTTCGTATATGCAAGAGCGATAGAGACGGGACAATCGTTTTGTCGATTTTCGAACTTCGCGGTAGCCCACCTGATCGCTCTCGCAACCCCGCCCATTAGCACCGAGTCGGCAAACAAAAGGGTTTTTAGTAATAAGAATAATTTCACTTAACTACTATTGATCAGATGGGTTGTGGCGTGAGTTAATTGTTGATCCGTTCGCTATTTGCAAACTATTGTTGATCCGCAAGTTTTTGTGGATCTAATGTATGACTTTGCATACAGTTTCGATCGGATCAACAATTGCTGTCCCTTACAGTTAAGATTCTAATATATTAAAGATCATTTATTTAACTAAGAGCAGGATTTGTCAGGCGGATATTTAATGAAATGCGGTCAGTTATTGGATGGGTGGTTGTATGGTATGGGTGTATGGTTGGTTGGGATAAATTTCCACATCTTTGCGGAGAGCGGCAAGACAAGAACCGTAAACTGATTTAACGAAGAAAGATTCAAAGTTTATATTTGGCGGCTCTGAAGATGGCCCTATGGGGCCGGCGGATGGCAGCGGCATTTTGCCTCCTATGGAGGGAGTCCGCCCACATTGGGACCCCGTAAAGGGCCATGCTCACCAGATTCTGGAGGAGCCAGGAGACACAGCCGCGGCCTTCAGCAGGCGCGCCGATAGCCCGCTAAAATGCAGGCCGAAACGCCACCTGCTGTCTAGTATGAAGCCCAGATACTATACTAATAATCCGCCTAGAACTGAGAAGTTGCTCATTGACGTTTGGGGTCTTTTGGCTTCACAACCCCTTGATTGATCTTGCTCACATTTTAATGATGAAATTTTGTGCGCCTCAGCTGTAATCCTACCAAGTTTTGTAAAGATTGGAAAAATGATACTCAAGTTATCGTCTAACAAATTATCACGCTAAAAGTTGAATTATAGAACTTCGTTTGCTACCGCGCACTCGTCCAATGATCTTTAATTTATTTTAATGTCAAACTATAAAAATACCATTTTAAATAAATGATAAGAAGGCGAATCTTATTTATTTGGACCTAATTTACTCTAGCAGAAGAGACAGCAATTGTTGATCCGAGCGTTGGCAATAGCTCACGGAACAAAAATTAACGCATACCACAACCCATCGGATCAACATTTGTTAAGTGAAATTATATTTCTCTGTGAGGGTGAACCTCAAAGGTTCAATGACCATCGCTTGCTCAAAGTAACGAACGTTACTCATACAAAAGATTCTAAAAATCGTTCTTTTTTCCTTGCCTACGTTATAAATAATGTCTACTGTAAAAAATGTCAAGTATCTAGGTTAAGTAGTTTCGGGTCTGCGTTGAAGTTTCAGTCAGTCAGTCAAGACAGGACCTTTCCTTTTATATGTATAGATAGATGATCGGTGAAATATAATTTCACTGAACAAATGTTGATCAGATGGGTTGTGGCTTGAGTTGATTGTTGATCCGTTCGCTATTTGCCAACTATTGTTGATCCGTGAGTTTTTGTGGATCTAAGACTTTAATAAATATAATAAATAAATAGGATTAGCCTTTTTAGCATTTATTTTAAATAGTATTTATGCAGATTAACATTTAAATAAATTTATGATCATTAAACGAGTGTGAGGTAGTGAAAGTTCTTTAATTCAACTTTTAGCGAGCCAGTGGGACGGCCGAACATATCGATGACATTTCAATTTTGATAGTTTGTAAGACGATAACTTGAGTATCGTTTTATCAATCTTTACAAAATGTGGTAGGGTTACAGCTTAGGCGCACAAAATTTCATCATTATATTAAAATCAGAGCAGGAGCAATCAAGGGGTTGTGGAGCCAGAAGACCCTAAATGTCAACAAACAAGTTCTTAGTTTGAGGCGGACTACTAGTATAGTATCTGGGCCTCATACCGGACAGTAGGTGGCGCTTCAGCCTGCATTTTAGCGGGCTGTCGGCGCGCCTACTTGAGGCCGCAGACGCTCTCTTCTGGCTCCTCTCGAATCTGGCGAGCATGTTCCTTTACGGGGTCCCAATCTGGGCGGACTCCCTCCATAGGAGGCAGAATGCCATCGTCATCCACCGGACCCAAAGGGCCATTGGACAGCGGATGGCGAGGGCTTAACGTTTGGTAAGCTTCACGGTCGCGTGCGCTCTGACCGGCACCCTGCCTTGGTAACTCGAGGCGTAAGTCAATCATTCGGGACTTACCCTTTTATCTATATAGATAGATAATCACTCTTTCAACCTGTAAAAGTGCAATGGCCTCACCAAGAAATATAATTTCACTCAACAAATGTTGATCCGATGGCTTGTGGAATGAGTTAATTGTTGATCCGTTGGCTATTGCCAACTATTGTTGATCCGAACAGTTTTTGTTGATATATTGTATCACTTTGCATACAACTTCGATCGGATAAACACTTGCTGTCCTTTCTGGCAGGTTCAATTAGGTCCAAATAAATAAGATTCGCCTTTTTATCATTTATTTTAAATCTATTTTTATAGTTTAAGATTCTAATATATTAGAGATCATTTAATTAACTAGGAGCAGGATTTGTCAGGCGGATATTTAATGAAATGCTTTCAGTTATTAGATGGGTGGGATTTTAAGAAACGTGTTAATCGTGTTATTGGATGGGTGTTTGTTCGGTATGGGTGTATGGTTGGTTAGGATAGATTTCCACATCTTTGGGGAGAGCGTCAGGACCAGAACGTAAACTGATTTTATGAAGAAAGATGCAAAGTTTTTATTTGGTTCTGAATGGAGTTGCCCCTGATTGGGACCCCGTAAAGGGCCATGCTCTCCTAATTCGGGAGGAGCCAGGAGACACCGGCCGCAGCCTTCAGCAGGCGCGCCGACAGCTCGCTACAATGCGGGCCGAAACGCCACCTGCTGTCTAGTATAAAATATCACATCGTTTGCTCAAAGAAACTCACGTTCCCTATACAAAAGATCACAAAAATCCTTCCTTCTCTTTGCTTACGTTAGTTATAAATAATGTCTACTGTGAAAATTCGAGCCTGTAGGTTTAGAAGTTTCGGGTCTGCATTGATGTATCAGTCAGTCAGTCAGGGTTTTTCCTTTTATATGTATGAATTATAGATGATCACTCATCCAACCTGTACAAAATCAATGGTCTCACCGAGAAATATAATTTCACTCGACAAATGTTGATCCGATGGGTTGTGGTATGCGTTTAATTGTTGATCCGTTGGCTATTGCCGACTATTGTTCGGCCTCACACCCAATGCGTCGCAAGCATATAGGGCGGCGGCGACGGCTGGCGTACGAACGCTGACTACCACTGTGGGCGGCAGAATCGGGGACGTTTGCTGCCTACACATGGGCCCTTGAGCTGAAAGGCGAACGATTAAGTCTATCGGTTCGTATCTTAGAGAGAAAATAGGGAGAAAACGCTCGCAGAGAAGCGTCCGCTGTGGGGACAACCGCTGACGGAGTTGCGGTAGTGTGCCTGATCGCTCTCTCAACCCCGCCCATTAGCACCGAGGCGGCAAACAAAAGGGTTTTTTAAGTAACAATAATAATTTCACTCAACATGGTATATGACGTGAGGTAATTGTTGATCCGTTCGCTATTTGCAAACTATTGTTGATCCGAGTTTTTGTGGATCTAATGTATGACTTTGCATACAGTTCCGATCGGATCAACAATTGCTGTCCTTTACAGTTTGAGATTCAAATATATTAAAGATCATTTACTTAACTAAGAGAAGGATTTGTCAGGCGGATATTTAATGAAATTCGGCCAGTTATTGGATGGGTGGTTGTTTAGTATGGGTGTATGGTTGGTTGGAATAGATTTCCACATCTTTGCGGAGAGCGTCAGGATCAGAACCGTATACTGATTTGATGAAGATAGATGCAAAGTTTATATTTGGCGGCTCTGAAGATGGCTTTATGGGGCCGGCGGATGGCGGCGGCATTTTGCCTCCTATGGAGGGAGTCCGCCCACATTGGGACCCAGTAAAGGGCCATGCTCTCCAGATTCGGGAGGAGCCAGGAGACACGGGCCGCGGCCTTCAGCAGGCGCGCCGATAGCCCGCTAAAATGCGGGCCGAAGCGCCACCTGCTGTCTAGTATGACGCCCAGATACTATACTAATAATCCGCCACGAACTAAGAACTTGCTCGTTGACGTTTGGGGTATTCTGGCTTCACAACCCCTTAATTGATCTTGCTGACATTTCAATGATAAAATTTTGTGCGCCTTATCTGTAACCCTACCAAATTTTGTAAAGATTGGAAAAATGATACTCAGGTAATCGTCTATCAAATCTAAATGGAAATGCCATCAAAATGCACGGCCGTCCCACTGCCACGCTAAAACTTGAATTAAAGAACTTCGTCCGCTACCGCGCACTCGTCCAATGATCTTTAAAATATTTTAATGTCAAACTGTGAAAATACCATTTTAAATAAATGATAAAATGGCGAATCTCATTTATTTGGACCTAATTTAACGTAGCATAAGAGACGGCAATTGTTGATCCGATAGTTGGCAATAGCTAACGGATCAACAATTAACGCATACCACAACCCATCGGATCAACATTTGTTAAGTGAAATTATATTTCTCGGTGAGGTAAACCTCAAAGGTTCAATGACCTTAAAGCTTACAAAATCATCGCTTGCTCAAAGTAACGCACGTAACTCATACAAAAATCCTTCCTTTTTCCTTGCCGGGACCGGAACCGGTTACCAATGAAAGGGTATTAGATAGATATTATCAGGGACCGGAAAACCCCTCTTTAGGCTTAACCCTATCATTTCGGTAACCCAATCAATTTGGTAACCTCATGATACGGTTACAGTATCATGAGGTTACCGAATCTTAGTAGTAACAGGTATTGAAGCGGTAACCGTAACCTCTAACACGGTTAACCTCAAAACCCCATCGCGATAGGGTTTTTGTTAAGGGTTTTCATTGGGTTATTGTAACCTGGGTTGTTTTTTCTTCACTACGTTTGAATACTATTGAAAGCAAATGTTGAGATTTAGCATTTAATGAAACTAGCTAACTACCCGTATAGAGCTGTTATCGTAGTAGTCGCGTTGCTCAAGCATGAAAATAAAATAAAGTAAAAATAAAATAAAAATAAACGAAAATATCATAAGAATGAAAAAAAAAGTAAATTTTAAAGTAAAATAAAAATAAAATAAAAATAAAATAAAAATAAAATAAAAATAAAATAAAAATAAAATAAAAATAAAATAAAAATAAAATAAAAATAAAATAAAAATAAAATAAAAATAAAATAAAAATAAAATAAAAATAAAATAAAAATAAAATAAAAATAAAATAAAAATAAAATAAAAATAAAATAAAAATAAAATAAAAATAAAATAAAAATAAAATAAAAATAAAATAAAAATAAAATAAAAATAAAATAAAAATAAAATAAAAAACAATAAAAATAAAATAAAAATAATATAAAAATAAAATAAAAATCCTTTTTTTAAATTGTATTTTATTATAGGTGTTTTATTATTTTTTTCTATTTTTATTCTATTTTTTTATTCTATTTTTATTCTATTTTCATTCTATTTTCATTCTTTTTTCATTCTTTTTTCATTCTATTTTCATTCTATTTTCATTCCATTTTCATTTTATTTTCATTCTATTTTTATTCTATTTTTATTCTATTTTTATTCTATTTTTATTCTATTTTTATTCTATTTTTATTCTATTTTTATTCTATTTTTATTCTATTTTTATTCTATTTTTATTCTATTTTTATTCTATTTTTATTCTATTTTTAATCAATTTTTATTCTATTTTTATTCTGTTTTTATTCTATTTTTAATCTATTTTTATTCTATTTTTATTCAATTTTTATTGTATTTTTATTCTATTTTTTTCGTTATATTTTTATTTTAATAAAAATAAAAAAATAATATATTCATATTTTATTGTACACATACATGTACATACTTGGTAATTAGAACAATACATTTTAATTCATATGCACATTATGCCCGAGTGCCACGAATCCGTATCCGTAATTTCTCCAAAGTTAGTATAGTAATAATGTAAGAACAAAATAACCAAACGAAATGCAGCCGCGCTCCAATTTCAACCTAAAAGTACAAATATTGTTAAAGATGAACACAATAAACGACGCGTGACGTTTCCGGCAAAACCTGTTTGTTTGTACTGGGAGCTTAGTTGACCAGCCCCGTGCTCAAAGCCACTACAGCAATTTAATAATGAGCCTAATCTGAGTGTTCGTAAAGATTACATTCGTTTGAGCTGCCTCAATACCCCATGATTCGGTAACCGAATTGATTGGGTTTTTAATGCGGTTAGTGTTACCTTAGGTTAACCTGATCGATACGGTAACCGTATCAATACGGTTACCTCATCATAAGGTTACCGTTATATCAGGGTTTTTAAAACAACCTCAAAAATAACCCTATGAAATACCCAGGTTATGGTAACCGGTTCCGGTCCCTGGATATTATACATATAAACCTTCCTCTTGAATTACTCCTATTAAAAAAACGCACCAAAATCCGTTGTTTAGTTTTAAAGATAAAAGCACACATACAGGCAGACAGCGGAAGCGACTTTGTTTTTAAACTTAGTAGTGATGGTATTTTTACAGATTGACATTAAAATAAATTAAAGATCATTGGACGAGTGCGCGCCGCGCGGTAGCGAATGAAGTTCTTTAATTTTACTTTTAGCGAGTCAGTGGGACGGCCGTGCATTTCGTTTCGATGGCATTTCCATTTCGATTGTTTGTTAGACGATAACGTGAGTATCATTTTTCCAATCTTTACAAAATTTAGTGAAGTTACAGCTGAGCTGCACAAAATTTCTTCATTAAAATCTGAGCGGGATCAATCAAGGGGTTGTGAAGTCAGAAGACCCAAAACGTCAACGAGCAACTTCTTAGTTCGAGGCGGATTATTAGTAAAGTATCTGGGCCTCATACTAGACGGCAGGTGGCGCTTCGGCCTGCATTTTAGCGGGCTGTCGGCGCGCATGATGATGGCTGCGGCCGGTGTCTCCTGGCTCCTCTCAATCTGGGCAGCATGGCCCTTTACGGGATCCCAATCTGCGCGGACTCCCTCCATAGGAGGCAAAATGCCGCCGACATCCGCCGGCCCCAAAGGGCCATCTTCAGAGCCAAATAAAAACTTTGCATCTTGCTTCATCACATCAGTTTACAGTTCTGATCCTGACGCTCTCCGCAAAGATGTGAAAATCTATCCCAACCAACCATACACCCACACCAAACAACCAGCCATCCAATAACTCGTCTCGCAAAATCCCACGATGATCGGGGAAATATAATTTCACTCAACAAATATTGATCAAATGGTGGCGTGAGTTAATTGCTGATCCGTTCGCTATTTGCCAACTATTGTTGATCCGCGAGTTTTTGTGGATCTAATGTATGAGTTTGCATACAGCTCCGATGGGATCAACAATTGCTGTCCCTTCTGGCAGGTTCAGTTAGGTCCAAAAAAATGAGATTCACCTTTTTATCATTTATTTTAAATCTATTTTTACGGTTTAATATTCTAATATATTAAAGATCATTTATTTACCTAAGAGCAGGATTTGTCAGGCAGATATTTAATTTACACTAAAAACCCCTTTGCCGCCTCGGTGCTAATGGTCGGGGTCGCGAGAACGATAAGGCACACTACCGTAACCCCGTCAGCGATTGCCCGCACAGCAGACTCTTCTCTGCGAGCATTTTTTCCCTATTTTTTCTCTAATTTGCGCACCGAGAGACTTAATTGTTCGCCTTCCAGCTAAGGGGGCCATGTGTAGGCAGAAAACGTCCCCGAGTCTTCCACCCACAGATGCCGTTAGGGTGGCAGTCGGAGGTCATACGCCAGCAGTCGTCGCCCCACACAACAATTGATGTCCCTTCTGGTAGGCTATATATATTGATAATATGGGTTGTGGCGTGAGTTAATTGTTGATCCAAACACTTTTTGTAGATTTAATGTCTGAGTCTGCATACAGGCAGATGTTGCTCCGATCGGATCAACAATTGATGTCCCTTCTGGTAGGCTATATATTGTATATATTGATCATATGGGTTGTGGCGTGAGTTAATTGTTGATCCGTTCGCTATTTGCCAACTATTGTTGATCCGCGGGTTTTGTGGATCTAATGTATGACTTTGCATACAGCTCCGATGAGATCAACAATTGCTGTCCCTTCTGGCAGGTTCAGTTAGGTCCAAATAAATGAGATTCCTCTTTTTATCATTTATTTTAAATCTATTTTTAGGGTTTAATTATCTAATATATTAAAGATCATTTATTTACCTACGAGAAGGATTTGTCAGGCGGATATTTAATTTACACTAAAAACCCCTTTGCCGCCTCGGTGCTAATGGTCGGGGTCACGAGAACGATAAGGCAGACTACCGTAACCCCGTCAGCGATTGCCCACGCAGCAGACTCTTCTCTGCGAGCATTTTTTTCCTCTTTTTTCTGGGCGGACTCCCTCCATAGGAGGAAAAATGCCGCCGACATCCGCCGGCCCCAAAGGGCCATCTTCAGAGCCAAATAAAAACTTGGCATCTTGCTTCATCAGATCAGTTTACAGTTCTGATCCTGACGCTCTCCGCAAAGATGTGGAAATCTATCCCAACCAACCATACACCCACACCAAACAACCAGCCATCCAATAACTCGTCTCGCAAAATCCCACGCATCCAATAACTGACCGCATTTCTTTAAATATCCGCCTGACAGATCCTGCTCTTATTTAAAAAAAAAGAAAAGATAAAGGATATTTATTCTCTAATTTAGGCACATTACAATGCACTTATGAACGTCAGAGAGAATAATAAACTACTACCGGTTCTAACCCTACACCTCTGACCGGCGACTATTACCGGTAAGAAACTCGGCGGGACTTATTTTTTCAAAACAGTAATACTAATACATTAAAGATAGTATATACAATAGTGTAATCAAAATGAAAAATAAAAATAAAATCCAAATCTGGCTGCTTCGCAAAACGTTTGATATGCTTTCTTACCTGAACTGTGTCCTCTAAATAAATAAGAGAGTTAAATAAATGATCTTTTATCTATTAGAATCTTAAACTGTAAGGGACTGCAATTGTTGAGCCGATCGGAGCTGTATGCAAAGTCATACATTAGATCCACAAAACTCGCGGATCAACAATAGTTGCCAAATAGCGAACGGATCAACAATTTACTCACGCCACAACCCATATGAACAATATATACAATATATAGCCTACCAGAAGGACATCAATTGTTGATCCGATCGGAGCAACATCTGTGTGTATGCAGACTCATACATTAGATCAACAAAAACTGTTCGGATCAACAATAGCTGGCAAATAGCGAACGGATCAACAATTAACTCACGCCACAACCCATATGATCAATATATATAGCCTATCAGAAGGGACATCAATTGTTGATCCGATCGGAGCAACATCTGTCTGTATGCAGACTCATACATTAGATCAACAAAAACTGTTCGGACCAACAATAGTTGGCAAATAGCGAACGGATCAACAATTAACTCACGCCACAACCCATATGTAATATATTTGATGAGTGAAATTATATTTCTCGGTGAGGTGAACCTCAAAGGTTTAATGACCTCAAAACCTACACTCAAAATATCACATCGCTTGCTCAAAGTAACGCACGTTACTCATACAAAGATTCTAAAAAGCCCTGCTTTTTCCTTGTCTACATTATAATTTATGTCTACTGTGAAAATTTCAATTCTCTAGGTTAGGTTAAGTAGTTTCGGTTCTGCGTTGATGTTTCAGTTAGTCAGTCAATCCGCACAGGGCCTTTTCTTTTATTTGTATAGATAGATGATCGGGGAAATATAATTTCACTCAACAAATATTGATCAAATGGTGGCGTGAGTTAATTGCTGATCCGTTCGCTATTTGCCAACTATTGTTGATCCGCGAGTTTTTGTGGATCTAATGTATGAGTTTGCATACAGCTCTGATGGGATCAACAATTGCTGTCCCTTCTGGCAGGTTCAGTTAGGTCCAAATAAATGAGATTCACCTTTTTATCATTTATTTTAAATCTATTTTTACGGTTTAATATTCTAATATATTAAAGATCATTTATTTACCTAAGAGCAGGATTTGTCAGGCGGATATTTAATTTACACTAAAAACCCCTTTGCCGCCTCGGTGCTAATGGTCGGGGTCGCGAGAACGATAAGGCACACTACCGTAACCCCGTCAGCGATTGCCCGCACAGCAGACTCTTCTCTGCGAGCATTTTTTCCCTATTTTTTCTCTAATTTGCGCACCGAGAGACTTAATTGTTCGCCTTCCAGCTAAGGGGCCCATGTGTAGGCAGAAAACGTCCCCAAGTCTTCCACCCACAGATGCCGTTAGGGTGGCAGTCGGAAGTCATACGCCAGCAGTCGTCGCCCCACACAACAATTGATGTCCCTTCTGGTAGGCTATATATATTGATAATATGGGTTGTGGCGTGAGTTAATTGTTGATCCGTTCGCTATTTGCCAACTATTGTTGATCCAAACAGTTTTTGTAGATTTAATGTCTGAGTCTGCATACAGGCAGATGTTGCTCCGATCGGATCAACAATTGATGTCCCTTTTGGTAGGCTATATATTGTATATATTGATCATATGGGTTGTGGCGTGAGTTAATTGTTGATCCGTTGGCTATTTGCCAACTATTGTTGATCCGCGGGTTTTTGTGGATCTAATGTATGACTTTGCATACAGCTCCGATGAGATCAACAATTGCTGTCCCTTCTGGCAGGTTCAGTTAGGTCCAAATAAATGAGATTCCTCTTTTTATCATTTATTTTAAATATAGTTTTAGGGTTTAATATTCTAATATATAAAAGATCATTTATTTACCTACGAGCAGAATTTGTCAGGCGGATATTTAATTTACAATAAAAACCTTTTTGCCGCCTCGGTGCTAATGGTCGGGGTCACGAGAACGATAAGGCACACTACCGTAACCCCGTCAGCGATTGCCCACGCAGCAGACTCTTCTCTGCGAGCATTTTTTCCCTATTTTTTCTGGGCGGACTCCCTGCATACGAGGAAAAATGCCGCCGACATCCGCCGGCCCCAAAGGGCCATCTTCAGAGCCAAATAAAAACTTGGCATCTTGCTTCATCAGATCAGTTTACAGTTCTGATCCTGACGCTCTCCGCAAAGATGTGGAAATCTATCCCAACCAACCATACACCCACACCAAACAACCAGCCATCCAATAACTCGTCTCGCAAAATCCCACGCATCCAATAACTGACCGCATTTCTTTAAATATCCGCCTGACAGATCCTGCTCTTATTGAAAAAAAAGAAAAGATAAAAGATATTTATTCTCTAATTTAGGCACATTACAATGCACTTATGAACGTCAGAGAGAAAAATAAACTACTACCGGTTCTAACCCTACACCTCTGACCGGCGACTATCACCGGTAATAAACTCGGCGGGACTTATTTTTTCAAAAGAGTAATACTAATACATTAAAGATAGTATATACAATAGTGTAATTAAAATGAAAAATAAAAATAAAATCCAAATCTGGCTGCTTCGCAAAACGTTTGATATGCTTTCTTACCTGAACTATGTCCTCTAAATAAATAAGAGAGTTAAATAAATGATCTTTAATCTATTAGAATCTTAAACTGTAAGGGACTGCAATTGTTGATCCGATCGGAGCTGTATGCAAAGTCATACATTAGATCCACAAAAACTCGCGGATCAACAATAGTTGCCAAATAGCGAACGGATCAACAATTAACTCACGCCACAACCCATATGAACAATATATACAATATATAGCCTACCAGAAGGGACATCAATTGTTGATCCGCTCGGAGCAACATCTGTCTGTATGCAGACTCATACATTAGATCAACAAAAACTGTTCGGATCAACAATAGCTGGCAAATAGCGAACGGATCAACAATTAACTCACGCCACAACCCATATGATCAATATATATAGCCTACCAGAAGAGACATCAATTGTTGATCCGATCGGAGCAACATCTGTCTGTATGCAGACTCATACATTAGATCAACAAAAACTGTTCGGACCAACAATAGTTGGCAAATAGCGAACGGATCAACAATTAACTCACGCCACAACCCATATGTTCAATATTTGTTGAGTGAAATTATATTTCTCGGCTATATATATTGATCACATTGGTTGTGGCGTGAGTTATTTGTTGATCCGTTCGCTATTTGCCAACTATTGTTGATCCAAACAGTTTTTTTAGATTTAATGTCTGAGTCTGCATACAGGCAGATGTTGCTCCGATCGGATCAACAATTGATGTCCCTTCTGGTAGGATATATATTGTATATATTGATGATATGGGTTGTGGCGTGAGTTAATTGTTGATCCGTTCGCTATTTGCCAACTATTGTTGATCCGCGAGTTTTTGTGGATCTAATGTATGACTTTGCATACAGCTCCGATGAGATCAACAATTGCTGTCCCTTCTGGCAGGTTCAGTTAGGTCCAAATAAATGAGATTCCTCTTTTTATCATTTATTTTAAATCTATTTTTAGGGTTTAATTATCTAATATATTAAAAATCATTCATTTACCTACGAGAAGGATTTGTCAGGCGGATATTTAATTTACACTTAAAACCCCTTTGCCGCCTCGGTGCTAATGGTTGGGGTCGCGAGAACGATAGGGCACACTACCGTAACCCCGTCAGCGATTGCCCGCGCAGCAGACTCTTCTCTGCGAGCATTTTTTCCCTACTTTTTCTCTAATATGCGCACCGAGAGACTTAATCGTTCGCCTTCCAGCTAAGGGGCCCATGTGTAGGCAGCAAACGTCCCCGAGTTTTCCACCCACAGACGCCGTTAGGGTGGCAGTCGCCGCCCCACACGCTTGCGACGAATTGGGTGGAAGGCCGGATCTGCCTCCCTTACACGCTCCGCTGTCTCCTGTGGAGCCATCACGTCCTCGCAGTAGGAGGAGACCATTGCTTTCCAGGCCCTGTCGCTGTCGACCATGGCTTGCACCGGTAACGTCCTACAACCACCATGAGTGCGGCCCGCTGCTCTGCCTACGACGAGCACACAGCCAGCGTATGTAGTGCCGTGTCTTCGGCGTCGCCGCACCCGTGGCATTTTGCCGTTGGTTCCCAACCCGCCACCCTACACAGGTATTTGCCGAAGCAGCGATGCTCCGAAAGGATCTGTGTGAGGTGGAAGGAGAGAAACTTATCACGCCTTTCGACCTATTTCTCCAGAAGAATTGCTCCGATGGTCCAGTGGCCAGCACTGGGCTCCTCCAACCTTCTCTTCCATTTTCCTAGGAGCACTTGACGAGAGTCTAGCCTCCACCGTCTGACCTCTTCTAGAAGGGGGAAATTTCCTCCCGCCCGCGCCTCGGTGACACGCCAATAAATATCGGACAGAACCGCGGCGTCCAGGTCCCAGGGCGGGGTTCCCGCCAGTACGCACGGTGCCTTGTAGGAGAGGGTTCGGTATGCCCTCGCCATCCTGACCGCCATGACCCGTTGCGGCCTCCGTAATTGGACCTGGTTTTGGGAGGACAGGGACCCAGCCCATATGGGTGCCCCGTGCAGAGCCATCGACCATACCACTCCTGCGTACAGTATCCGATATCCGATGTTCGGCCTAGCGATTTGGCAGAAGACGGCTAAGAGCCGACGCTGCCCCGATTAATTTGGCGCCAGGCATTTAAAATGCTCCCAAAACGTCCAGCGACTGTCAAGGATAATGCCCAGGTACCTTATGGTGGATTTGACTTCGATAGCCGTTCCTCCTATTTATTTGGACTTAACTTAGCCTACCAGAAGGGACATCAATTGTTGATCCGATCGGAGCAACATCTGTCTGTATGCAGACTCATACATTAGATGAACAAAAATTGTTCAGATCAATAATAGTTGGCAATAGCCAAAGGATCAACAATTAACTCATGCCACAACCCATCGGATCAACATTTGTTGAGTAAAATAATATTTCTCGGTGAGATCATTGAACCTGTACAGGTTGGATGAGTAATCATCTATCTATACATATAAAAGAAAAAGTTCTGACTGACTGACATATCAATGCAGACCCGAACCTACTAAATCTAGACACTTGAAATTTTCACAGTAGACCTTATTTGTAGCAAGGAATAAGGAAGGATGTTTGTGATCATTTGTATGGGAACCATTCGTTTGTTTTAGCATGGGATGTGAATGATGTGATATTTTGTGTTTAGACTCTTAATTAAAAACTAAGAAACAAATTTTCACTGTTTTGGAAAATTCATCCCGTGACCCGAAACTAACTAAACTAAGAGATTTGATATTTTCACAGTAGACATAATTTTAATTTATAACGTAAGCAAGGAATAAGAAAGGATTTTTGTGATATTTCGTATGGGGAACGTACGTTTCTTTGATTACCGCTCGTGTGACCACTCGAGCCAATCTTGTAGGACTGATCCCAGCGCGTCCAATGTCCGGCGGCCGAAAGTAGCGGAAGTGAGGTCATCCACCCAGTGTAGGATGAGTGCGTTCCCAGCCTCCTGCCGAATGGCCTCCCGCTCTTCCAGGGCCGGGCGCTCCCCAAGCGCTCTCCATGCCGCCGTTCACTCGTACACTCTGGCGAGCACCCACGCCTCAAGCTACCAAGGCGGGGTGCCGTCCAGAGCGCACGCGGCCGTGAAACTTACCGAACGGTAAGCCCTCGCCACCCGCTGTGCCATGGCCCTTTGGGGACGGCTGATGGCGGCGGCATTTTCCCTCCTATAGAGAGAGTCCGCCCAGATTGGGACCCCGGAAAGGACCATGCTCCCCAGATTCGGGAGGAGCCAAGAAAAAGCGTCCGCGGCCTTCAGCAGGCGCGCCGACATCCCGCTTAAATGCGGGCCGAAGCGCCACCTGCTGTCTAGCATGAGGCCCAGATATTTCATCTGGGCCTTTACTTCGATCCTGATGCCCTCCACAAACACGTGGAAATCTATCCCAACCAACCATACAACCCATACCAAACAACTAACCATCCAATCACTCGTTCCGCCAAATCCCCCCCATCCAATAACTGACCGCATTTTATTAAAATCAATTCAAACGAATGCATATTCTTATATTAATATAAAAACTTTGATTTTCGATTCTCAACGGATCACCAAATCTAGTAAGCAGAACGGCAACGTTGCATTGACTTCCATCGGCCAATCACAGAAGAAGTCATAAAGTGCTTCATCGTGATTGGTCCGTTTGAATCGGATCAACATTTATCGGAGCGGATTTGTATATTGGAGCCACATTTGACAAGCGTTATTTTCAGCCATGTCATGTGACTAAAATGGCAAATGTTGATCCGATCAGAGCCACATCAGTATTAGAAAAAGCGTAATAGATCAACATAAGGCCTCCGGATCAACATTTGTTTTTGGATCAACAATTAACTGATCATACGTCTCGAAAGATCAACATTTACCGTGTTGGTATCTCTATATATATATATATATATATAATTAGGTAGGTAAATAATGATTAATAATCCAAGAACTTTTGTTGATATACGTGCTGAGAACAATTCCTAACTGAATTTTTCGATTCTATAGCCTTAGTTACTTATTTATTCTCAATGACTTTATAATAGGATAATTTACTTATATTAAAATTATTAACTCCATTATCGACGACGCATACAAATGCACATTCAAGATTATACAGGACTTACACATTTTTAGTTCTTATTGGCAGTTGCTTGTCTATGGCACATTTTACAAAATTAAAAAATTGTGGATAATGTACCATATCATGTTCGAATGTATTTTTCAGGAATTGCGGACCTGGTAAAGATTGCGTAGCTCCAAATACGTGTGCTCTAAGAGGATCTGGACCCAATTCAACATATCCTCAAAGCACCTATCCTAGCAACCCTCAATACCCATCCCCCAACCCACTACAAACTCCATACCAAAACCCGAATCAATACCCCGGCCAACACCCACAAAATCAAAACCAGTACCCTTACCCCAACGGTCAAAATCCCCAGCATAATCAACAATATCCAAATGCTTCTAATCGTACTGATCAATATCAACCAACACCCATCTACTCGCCTTATCCTGGTCAACAGAATCAATACCCAGGACAGCAGAATCAATATCCTTATCCTGGTCAACATGACCAGCGCCCTCACTCGTACCCATCACAACCTAATGGAACTAATACATATCCTCAACCAGGCCATCAGCATCTGTATCCTCAACTTCCTTCCAATAACTATCCTAATAGTCCTCAGAACCAAGGTATTAACGGAGCAGGTCCAGATGGGCAAGTTTTTTACCAGAATCGTCCGTATAATCCACTAGAGAATGCTACCTTTAACCTACAGCAAGGGTTAGACCAGACTACCAGCCACGGTCAAAATACCACTCAAGGACTATATTATGGCGGAGGACAGTATTCTCAAGGCCAATATGGCCAAGGACAGTTTAGCCATGGGCAAAACAGCCAGAGCCAATTTAGCCAAGGACAGTTTGAACAAGGACAATACGGTCATGGTCAACACAGCCAAGGTCAATACAGTCAAGGACAATATAACCAGGGACAACAAAACCAAGGACAGCATAGTCAAGGTCAATATGGACAAGGTCAATTTCAGCAAGGATATTACCCCTATCCTGGACAGCAGGGATCTTATGCGCCAGAAAATCAACAAGGCCAAATATCTAGTAACGTTTTAGGAAACTGTGACCAACCATGCATAAACGGAAACTGTGCTGGACATAACATTTGTGAATGCCTCCCAGGGTACAATAAGGATCCTGCTGATTCTACTGGCACCAGGTACTTATTATTATTGTTTGAATATTTCTTTCTATCAATTTTTTTGGTATTTACCTTCGGATGTTTACTATTTTTTGATGTAATTTAATGAGTATGTATGCAATGAAACAAATAAGTAATGAAATAAATAATTAGTTTGTCAGTTGAAAATGTATGTATTACTAGTGTTTTATCACCGTACTTTTCTTCATCACATTTGCGGATTTCGTACTTGTTC
This sequence comes from Pammene fasciana, assembly GCA_911728535.1. Lineage (NCBI taxonomy): Eukaryota > Metazoa > Arthropoda > Insecta > Lepidoptera > Tortricidae > Pammene > Pammene fasciana. The sequence goes on from OU452280.1 coordinate 904,309, forward strand.
TGTAGGTAATTGATCAAGATTCAGTTATATGATTAGAGGTAAAAAATCAAAAGACATTTTTATGTGTAAAGTCTACCAATTTCATTTCTAAGTTGCTTTATACCTTTGTCCATAACAATTAGTATAATAATCACTATGGAAAGGTGATAAAAGTGGTAGAAATGAAATTGGTCCTCTACACTTGTACAGATTTTTTATCTCACCTTTTTGTTATTTTCATTAGTTTCATAACGAACCTTCGGATTCGTATCAAAAGTCTCCTCTATTTCAGGTGTATACCCTACTGCCACGGCGGCTGCGTCAACGGGTACTGCGCGTCGCCAAACAACTGTGTTTGTTCGGAGGGCTACCACAAGGACTTCAGCGTCAAGGGACGCTCGGCGTGCGTCAAGCGTTTTAGACGGTCTGCTGAACCAGTTAACGTTGCTGATGTTCTGGTGTTCGAAATTCCAGATAATGAGTAATTTAATGCAAGTGTTGATGATAATGACGAAAATGAAGGTGCCATATTTCAATTATATTTCTTAGACGATTTTGTCGATAAGTAAACAAGATGTCAGCTAATAAAGGACTATTGTTCTTTGTTGTCATAAAAATACGTGATGCTAATGGATCTGATTTACAATAATATTTTGCTGTTCATGTTTAATTTTATGTTAGAAAAAGTGATATTTTATCATACATACATGAAATAACTTTGGGAAAAATAAAATTGACACATGACTATATACTTGATACTTTAATAAAAGATTAGTACTATTCGTAACATTTCTACACTTGCCTTACTTTTTTGAAGCATATTTTAATTTTAGGAGACTATTTTTTAAAATAATATTAACTATGTACAAAATAAAAATGTTTTAAAAAATACAACGTGTATTAATGCTTCAGCACTGAGTAATCCCTAGTCTGCAGTTCAGAATTTTACTTGCTTCTGATTTTGATGATTCTTGCTCTTGTCAAAAACTGTAAATAATTAAAAGAAAGTTTTTTAGGCCAATAATTTGTACCATCATTCTCATCAACTATTGTTTGGTTTTAGATATGCTATATAAAATTTTAACATAATGTTATCTAAAATACTGCATATAAACCATATTTTTATAGAAAATATTGTACCTATTTCGGTATACTACTATGCATATTATATTTGATATCACAAACATTAATACGTACCTACCTGCTTACACCGTTGATGGGGATCAATTTAGCTTTTAAATATTCATAGCCATTTCTGAAGTAATATCAATGAACCAACTATTACCGATCCACCGGCAGCAACTATTGGTAAAAATATCCAATTTGAATGTAACCTGAAAGAATGTTTTAATTAATATTAATTAACATGTGGTACAGCTAGATAGGTATTGAAAACTTGGAGATATAAGATTAAAGATAATCACATTAGAAAATTATACATTATTGAAAGTATAATCTCCAAATAAGTTTCAGGTCATTTTACTTTTATTTAGATATTAATTAGTGCCTGCTTACCAATCCTTGTTTTCTTGTTTCTGGTTTTTGATATTTCTTGTTTCAAGTCTCTGATCACTTAAGACTTTTTCAGGAGTCGAATCACTGGCTCCATAATTGTGGTATTTTAAACGTTGAGATGTTTCTTTATTGCTAACTATTATTTTTATTTCTACATTATCATCTTTTGTTACCTTCTGCTCGTGTAATATATCCACATTAGTTATGAAAACTGTATCTTCAGACTGTTCAACTTTATCATTTTTTTTATTAGGTGTCGTACCTTTATCATACATTCTACAAATGATACGTTCACATTTTTCAGTGTTACCACTACAATCTTTACCATCAGCAGTAACGTGTGTAGTAATCAATGGTGAATCACATTCACATTTCCCTGGTGAAAGACAACGTCCTTCACAAATCCCACAATCAGGGGCACATGTAAGAAACAGTCCTTCATTTTTATCTATTTTATATCCTTGGTAACATTCACATGTATCGGGTGCCGCACAGTAACCATTTACACATGTGATATTACATTGAGGTACACAGGTTGTATGTTCTTTATCAAATATGTAACCATTTTCACATTGACATGTATTTGGCGCTATGCAAGTGCCGTTTCCACAATCTTTATGACATATTGGCTCACATATTGGGTTACAGGCCATATTAATCTTATAACCTGTATCACATTGACAAATATTGGGCGATGTACAAGACCCATTGCCACATTTGATATCACATTGGGGTACGCACATTGGGTTATTATGTTTCTCAAATGTGTAACCTTTTGCACACTTACATTTATTGGGAGCTACGCAATACCCGTTTCCACATTCATTATGACATCGCGGTACACATACTGGTATACTTCTGTTATCAAATACATAACCTGCATCGCACTTGCATTCATTTGGTGCTATGCATGTCCCGTTTCCACATTTATTATGACATTGAGGTTGACACATTGTATTCCTATTTTCATCGTATGGATATCCTGAATCGCATTTACATTTGTTAGGTGCTATGCAAGAACCATTACCGCAATGAAATTCACACTGTGGTACACACATGGGGCTTTGATGTTTATAAAATTGGAAACCTTTAGCGCAATTACATTCATTTGGTGCTACGCAAGTCCCATTTCCACATTCTGTATTACATTGTGGTGCTCACATTGGGTTATTGTCTCTATCATATTTGTATCCAGCACGACATTCACATTTATTAGGTGCCACGAAAAAGCCTTTACCAATTTTTTGTCACATTTAGGTACACACATCGGCACACTGCTCTTTTTAAATTTATATCCAGAATTACACTTGCATTCATTTGGAGCTACGCAAGATCCATGTCCGCAATTTGTATCACACTGGGGTACACACATTGGGTTACTCATGTTATCAAATTTATATCCTTTTTCACACTTACATTCATTTGGTGCTATGCAAGATCCATATCCACAATTTGCATCACACTGGGGTACACACATTGGGTTACTCATGTTATCAAATTTATATCCTTTTTCACACTTACATTCATTTGGTGCTATGCAAGATCCATGTCCACAATTTCCATCACACTGAGGTATACACATTGGGTTTCTCATGTTGTCGAATTGATATCCTGTTTCACACTTGCAACTATTTGGTGCTACGCAAGATCCATATTCGCAATTTGCATCACACTGGGGTACACACTTTGGACTACTCATGTTGTCAAATTTATATCCTGTTTCACACGTGCATTCATTTGGTGACGTGCAAGATCCATGTCCACAATTTATATCACAGTGCGGTACACACATTGGGTTACTCATATAGTCAAATTTATATCCTGTTTCACACTTACATTCATTTGGTGCTATGCAAGATCCATATCCACAATTTGCATCACACTGGGGTACACACATTGGGTTACTCATGTTATCAAATTTATATCCTGTTTCACACTTGCACTCATTTGGTGCTACGCAAGATCCATGTCCACAATTTCCATCACAATGAGGTATACACACTGGGTTTCTCATGTTGTCAAATTGATATCCTGTTTCACACTTGCATTCATTTGGTGCTACGCAAGATCCATGTCCGCAATTTGTATTACACTGGGGTACACACATTGGGTTACTCATAAAGTCAAATTTATATCCTGTTTCACACTTGCATTCATTTGGAGCTACGCAAGATCCATGTCCGCAATTTGTATCACACTGGGGTACACACATTGGGTTACTCATGTTATCAAATTTATATCCTTTTTCACACTTACATTCATTTGGTGCTATGCAAGATCCATATCCACAATTTGCATCACACTGGGGTACACACATTGGGTTACTCATAAAGTCAAATTTATATCCTGTTTCACACTTGCACTCATTTGGTGCTACGCAAGATCCATGTCCACAATTTCCATCACACTGAGGTATACACATTGGGTTTCTCATGTTGTCAAATTGATATCCTGTTTCACACTTGCATTCATTTGGTGCTACGCAAGATCCATGTCCGCAATTTGTATTACACTGGGGTAAACACATTGGGTTACTCATAAAGTCAAATTTATATCCTGTTTCACACTTGCATTCATTTGGAGCTACGCAAGATCCATGTCCGCAATTTGTATCACACTGGGGTACACACATTGGGTTACTCATGTTATCAAATTTATATCCTTTTTCACACTTACATTCATTTGGTGCTATGCAAGATCCATATCCACAATTTGCATCACACTGGGGTACACACATTGGGTTACTCATAAAGTCAAATTTATATCCTGTTTCACACTTGCACTCATTTGGTGCTACGCAAGATCCATGTCCACAATTTCCATCACACTGAGGTATACACATTGGGTTTCTCATGTTGTCAAATTGATATCCTGTTTCACACTTGCATTCATTTGGTGCTACGCAAGATCCATGTCCGCAATTTGTATCACACTGGGGTACACACATTGGGTTACTCATAAAGTCAAATTTATATCCTGTTTCACACTTGCATTCATTTGGAGCTACGCAAGATCCATGTCCGCAATTTGTATCACACTGGGGTACACACATTGGGATACTCATGTTATCAAATTTATATCCTTTTTCACAGTTACATTCATTTGGTGCTATGCAAGATCCATATCCACAATTTGCATCACACTGGGGTACACACATTGGGTTACTCATAAAGTCAAATTTATATCCTTTTTCACACTTGCATTTATTTGGTGCTATGCAAGATCCATATCCACAATTTGCATCACACTGGGGTAAACACATTGGATTACTCATAAAGTCAAATTTATATCCTGTTTCACACTTGCATTCATTTGGAGCTACGCAAGATCCATGTCCGCAATTTGTATCACACTGGGGTACACACATTGGGTTACTCATGTTATCAAATTTATATCCTTTTTCACACTTACATTCATTTGGTGCTATGCAAGATCCATATCCACAATTTGCATCACACTGGGGTACACACATTGGGTTACTCATATAGTCAAATTTATATCCTGTTTCACACTTGCATTCATTTGGTGCTGCGCAAGATCCATGTCCACAATTTGCATCACACTGGGGTAAACACATTGGGTTACTCATGTTATCAAATGTATATCCTGTTTCACACTTGCATTCATTTGGTGCTGCGCAAGATCCATGTCCACAATTTGCATCACACTGGGGTAAACACATTGGGTTACTCATGCTGTGAAATTTATATCCAGTTTCACACTTGCATTGGTCTGGTGCTATGCAAGAACCATACCCACATGTATTAGTACAGATAGGTGAGCACTTGTTAGGAGATCCAGAGTCTTCTTTGTAACCTTCTTTACACTCACATACGCCTGGGGACGTACATTTGGCGTTCAAACATGGTGGATCGCATATAGGAGCGCAGTCCATGCTAAAACTGTAAAATCTATTAGGATGGAAAAGGCGTAAACGATATTACACTACGACTTTTCAAGTTTTAATTATATACGTATAGGAATACGTATTGACACTTTATTACAAGGAAGCATATTACTATTGTAACTGTATAAAAGAAAGGCCTTGTAAGTAATAATTGAAAGTCTGCTTGATATAAATATTTTTTTATTATTTTGACAAAACACGGGACTTAATCGCGTACACTTACTTTTAATTTTCCTGACGTTTCGAGCGTGTCATAACGCTACGTGTGAGTCTGCCTGCGACCACGAGCGTTATGACACGCTCGAAACGTCAAAGTTAGTGTACGCGATTAAGTCCCGTGTTTTGTTAAAATAATGAGTGAAAATCGTGTGAGTTTAAATCAGTACAATATTTTTTTATGTTTGTTTGTCTTTTATATTACGGGGACTCAGGTTCAGTGCCATTATCTGTCCTAGTGTAGTTTTCACAGCATACAGGCACACGTTTTCCTCTGTAATTTATATTACCATTGATAAAACGATGTTTTAAATTGTAAACTATTCACATTTAGTATTGGTCGCTAGAAAATCTTGGCTGTAAATAATTTTACAAGTCACTAATTGGAAACATAAAATGAAAAAATCAACCATGGAGAACTCGAGCATGACAGGAATCGAACCTGAGACCTTCGGATTGGCGGTCCGACGTGCGTCCATGTTACACCACACGGTCCCAGATCAACACGGCGAATTTTATCATATAGGTATAACGGTGATCGAGTCTCAGCTAATTTAATAAGTACACGGAAAAAAAAGCTTCCGGGATATTCTCAATCCAAGACATTATTATTTTCTTGAAAATATTTCCTCGTGACAAGTATTTATTTCCTTTACCAAAAATATGATTCTTCGCTTAATAAAACCACGTTTTCTTAAAATAGAAATACAAAAATGTATTGTTTCAAGAGTATATTGAGTAAATAAGAGAGATTGTACTTGATTCAAACAAGTATTATCTTAGGTAAAAGAAAACTAGAAAATCTGTAAGAATATATTCGCTTCGTTATATTTAAAACTTTAAATTATTTTCGTTATAAGGAAATAAATGTCACGAGGAAATATTTTCAACATAATATAATAATGTCTTAGATTGGGAATATCCCGGAAGATTTTTTTCCGTGTACGGTGTAGCTATATGCACTTTTTACCAATTTGGATGATTACAACTTCGGATTGAAATAATTTAAACTTAATGAAGTTCAAGTGTTTCAAAGAAGATACCGAAGTACAAACTATGAACCTTAGAAATCTTTACGACTTGTACCGTCAAAGACAAAGACGTTATGTTAATACTCACAGTTTGAATTCGGTACATATTTTCCCATTGATACCGTGAGCTGTCAACAGTACCCAAATCAAGAAGAAACTCCATAGCAACATTTTACTTCAATTTTCTTCAATTTTTTATAATAATCATAACAGTAATACAAATAAACCAAATTAAATTAATTCTAAAAGAGATAAACTTTAAACAAGAAAAAATATATTAGAGAAATTAATAAAATATTCACTAAGCAAATGTATAAAAAGAGAATTTTAAAACGTATAATACATATTTATAACTAGTGTACATAGGATTTTATTTTGAATAAAAATAATGACGTAGTTTTATTGACATAATGAACTTTAGAAGCTTTTTATATACTTTAAGAGATTCTTTTCCTACACTAAAATATACACAGACAGAGCAATTTAAACTGACTTCAACCCAACAATGTGCAATTCTGTACTAAATGGTATGATATATTAATGTCATTATATAATGTCATCAGAGCTATTATAAGGACAAGGTAATTATCATTTAAATACTTGTTGATTTTGTACCGGAAAACTATAGATTTTACCCGCAAAGGTACCTGGTGCTTTATTTTCTACTCCTAAAGAGAGACATGACTAAAAGTCTAATTCTATATTTTAAATGGCATTTGTCATATCTACTTAATTTATATACTCACTTTTTTTACTTGTTCTACATTGTCTACTTACCATGTTTAAGTTTGACCACAAGAGAGAGAAGTCACCTAACGAAGTTACTTATTTCTCTGGTTTGCTGACTACCGATTTTATAAAATCGAAATAGGTATAATGAAGAGCTTTTTATAGTAGTAATTTTATATAATAGTGATATAATCAAGAGCTTTGCTGTAGAGCAACTCAACATGCTTCGTGGCGAAGTTAAATACGAGTAAGCTAGAATTAATTTTGTATTATGCAGAATGACTGCTAACTTATAAGTAGGTAAATGAAAAGTAGAAAACCACCACCTCCTCGGGTCCGGGTCCGGGTCCACTGCCTCCTCGGGCGAGACAGCCCTCACCAGAGGCCGTGGTATTTCTAGTTTTCCTTTATCTTTAAACATTGTCAACTAAGTTTGACAAGCCAACAGTGTCAAAGTGAGAAAATTTAGAGAGCTTGAAACAGAGAGATAATCAATTAATCAAGGTGTAACAAAAATGCTGGTGATCCTTTTAAGGGCATAATTGGTATCGTATTCTAATTACACGGAAAAAAATTGTTTAGTTTTTGCATACATACGTTAGCCAAGTTGACTTCTTTGATTTTAGCAACGAACTTTGCAGGCTCCATAGCAAAAACTTATTTATTTCTAGCTGTTTCCTTTTTTTAAATACAGTATGAAAAAGTAAGAAAAAAACAATTTTTCGCGTGAATTTTTTTTCTCTTACTTTTTCTTAGTCTTTATACGATACCAACCATTATACTTAAATGGGTCACCGGTATTTTTGTTACACTCTGTATATAAAAGTTATGCCATATACATATAAACGTGTGCCTGTATGCCCATAGACTAACAGTTTACATTCCTGAATCCTTAATACATACAATAATGTGACAAACAAGGTAATGCCTATTAATTTAGAAACTTACTCAGCAGCAGTAATATTTTTGTATCCATCACAATAAGTCTCGACATATTTAGTCTCATTTTTCTGTGAATAAATAGTCAGATTATTAAAATATCTGCTCATTAACTATATACCGTAAAATGGGGTGAGTAGGGATAGCGGGGGCAGTCGGGTTATGAATGGGGAGAGTAGGGATGACTGAGGGACGACGTGGTAAAAATTTTATAAGCTACGAAAATAATATATTATTGTTATAAATTAAGCTATTGTAAGTTTTATTATCTGGAAGTGTCGATCTAATAATTTTAAAAACTCGCGTTAGAATTAAGAGTCCGGTAACGATTTGAAAACGAAAATCGCTAATAATAACATTATGCACATGAATTGCATTTGGTACGATAGCTTGAAGTCTTGTTATTGCAAAAAAGTACTTTAGGTCTATATATATTAATATTTAATACCTTAAAACTCGATTCTTACAGAGCATGTTTAGTGAGGACGTTGATTCGTGTAATTTTGTCGTAAGATTTTTAATTATTATTTGTTATAGACCCTAATATGTTTTATATTATCTGAATAAAGCATGAAATGAAGTTTATTTTTGTATTTTTATGTTTGTAAAATACTTTAGTATCTTTCCAAAAATATCACCTAAAATTCGGCAATTTTTAGCAAAATTGCTCTAGCAAAACACACTCTCTCTCAAAAAATATATATGAAAATGAAAAAAACTGTTACACTTATTCCTCAGGCGACTCATTTTCCAATGTATTTATATATTTTACGTACTTATATAACTTAATTTAAATCAATAAAAACCTTACTCTTTTCACCTCTCCAAGCAAAAATCGCGAAACAGGTGTTAGATTAGGGTGAATTATTTATAAATAAAGCATAAAATTATAAAATCGTTGTATTTATTCCATCCAAAAAGAAACGATCTTTCATAATATGTATACAAAATTATAGAAGTTATGTTAGTTACTGCAAAATCGCATCAAAAAGTTGAGCGAAATCGAAAAAAAACACTACCGGACTCTTAAATTCTCACCCCAAAGTCACCCAACTACGGGGTGAGGTGGGATTTTGTGTATATTCTTAAAAATATGAAATGGAACTACACAAAATCATTGACAAATTATAATTCATACATCTGGAACTTTTTTTTGTATACAGTGTGTGGCCCATAACACGGGCGAAGGATTGAAACGTAGATTCTACTCCTCAAACTGAACAACGTTTGTTCAGCGACTTTTAAAAATAACTTACGGTTTGATTTTTAGTACATTTTAAAGTTTACCTGAACACGCAATGTCTTGCCAAATTGATTATGTCTGTAGAGTGACAAGACTGGCAAGCAATGTCAATTAGACGGATTTTAACGTACATTGAAAATACTATTTAGTTTGTATGAAAAAGAGACAATCTCACTCATACTTTTTTATAGTTGTTGAACAAAGGTTTCACTGTTTGAGGAGTAGAAGCGTTTTAATTTATTGCTCTTATTACAGGAAGCCTTCACCTGCAGAGGGGTTCTTGCAGAGGAATAAATATTCATAGATTATAACTATAAGTCGACTAACACAATTTCCTAATCTCTGTAAGAAATAAAGGCTTTTTTATTTTATTACAGGAAACACTCTATATGCTAGCTAGGATTTACTTACTTGCCCAGACCTTAAACCTAAGGCGGTCTTCATTCTGGTATGGTAAGACACTTGCCCGAACCAATTCGTTGTCGCATACCGTTCTACGTAAGAGTATCTGTACGTCACCTTAACCAATTTTGTTACCCTGTCAAAGAAAACGCATGATATGAGATCTAATTTTTGAAATATACTGTTTATGTGGTATTCGCTTGGGGGTAGACCATCGGGTTCAATGTCTCGGTTCACTGAAGTCTCTTGGAAGTGGTCGGTAAACATCGGGGGTTTGGATGGCAACGATCAGTAAGAATTGTACCGGCAACCCATTACCTACGCAAAACTTTTTACGACTATACTTGCCTACGCAAAGAGAATGTACTACTAAGTATATACTTATGAAGGTGAAGTCACCAATAAATGAACAATTAAGTGACTACTCCAGCTTTTTTTAATGTATGTTTTAACCCATTTTCAAGAAGTTTTTTATGATTCAGGATATAATCTAGTTTAAAATTAATTATTTCAATCCTTCTTAAGACTGTACAATATTTTTATAAAAATGATTATGTGCCGGAAGGGGCCAATTTGCCTAGAAGATCAAAAGCGCCCTAATTATGAACGATTTGAATGATTTCATACTTGGATCTTTTCACAAAAATACTCCTGAACTCCTAAATTAGGTCAAGATTTTATTATTACGATTTTAAAGCGATCTTCAGGAATCGTTCATCTTTAGGGGTAACTAAGCTGTTTATGAACCAATATAGATAGAGCATAAAGCGAGGTTCGTAACAATTTAAAACTTCTCTATTTTATAATTAAATAGGTACTTACGTAGTCTCTTTTTTACATATCTTCCCACTGCCAACATTTATGATGGCTAATAGTAACACTAATATACTTTTGAGCATCATGGTTCCTTTCGGGTCTTGTATTTTTATTAAACTATAGTTAAGATTAAATCTTAGGGCTAATATGTTATTAACTTATTAAATATTTTACTACGTATGATCCATATCCCACGTCCGTAGGTTCGGGTGGTCGACACAGTTCACTTGAAATTACATCATTTATTTAATTAACTCTATTAATACATGATATTTGCAACTGGTAAATGAATTTCATGAAAACATGGTAATTAAGTCGGATGAGCTAATGTTTACTTTAAACTATATATCAAATTGCTATAAATGTATGCAATAATCCTACTAAATAATTACCTATATATGTACTAGTAATATTGGACTTTAAGGTGCACACAATTATTTCTAGGTATAGAGACTGAGCGAAATAACCAAATCCGATAGAAATTACCAAATTATCAATCAACAAATTCAAGAACTATGTAAAACGTAAACTTATTTCTAAAGCCTATTATAATATACAAGCCTACATGGATGATATAACACCGTGGGATTAAATTGCAATTGAGATTTTTCTTGTGACATTAAATTTGGTTCTGGAATAATTAGTGACTAGTATTATAATACTATTTTTTTTAAGTTTTGACGATCTTATTGTGAATTTATTATTATTATTTTTGACATCTACAACATGTATATTTTTTTTTACAATTGTATCAATATATTGCTCTTACTTATTTAAGATATATTGTTACTGAAGATTCGATTCCTTGTTGCTATGCCTACTTGAATAAAGACAATATTGACTTTGACTTTAACACACATTTCATTTTCACATCACACTTATCTTAAGAAGAAAAGGAGGGGCTAAGAGTTCAAATTCAAATTTAATTGTTCTATTTTAACGTGATCGTTCCTCGAAATTATCAAATAATAATATATGAATAATGATAACTGGGGGGCGATTTTTGAGATTCGAGCACTCGAAAGTGACATTCAAAACTCTGAATAAAACGATGAAATTTTGTTTAAAAATAACAGTGATCGAAATTTAAAATCATGATTATTTAAACTATTAATTCCATGCGAAAAAATTGGCGACAAACTTTTGTGTGAGATTATTTTAGAGCTTGAATTTTTTGAATTCGAGCGTCCGGCTGTCAAAAATCGGCCCCCTGATCGGATTTTAGGGTGCAACATGGTATTTTTTACCTCAATAATTATGATACGAGTAATATGGATTACCTTGGGGATTTTACCTAAGTTGTTAACTTTAGTAACATCAAACACATTTCAATAACATTTTAACGTTTTAATTTAACAACTTTATTCGCAAAATACGTCTATGTATAATACTCCGCCACGTGGCACCCTAAAATCCGATCACTGATAATGATACTGCGAAAATTTTAGGTAAAACACAATAGAACATTACGCACCTAGGGCGGTAAAATAAAGAACAGCTCAGATCACGGGTATTTGTGGCCCGAACCGTAGGTAAGGGCCATAAACAAGCGATCTGAGGCCTTCTTTATTACCGCCCGTGATGCGTACACAATTTTACGTCTTCTCCTGGGTGTGAAGTAAGATTTCCCGCAGCGCCCGTGGGCGGCAAATCTAACTTACCGCCCAGAGAGACGTAAAAAAAATAAACACATTTATTAGTTGTAATGGCTTATTTATTTTGTCATACTTCATTTATACTGTCTTCTTCTTGTCTCTTCTTTAATATTGTTGATAACCGAATTTTTCCATTAGAAAAATGTTCCCTATTGTCTGTGTCCTCAGTTTTTTCATCTGAAGAAGGAAATTGTTTATTAGGATGTTTCTTTTGCATTTTTAACTTTTGCATGTCTAAGAGGAACCAGAGACTATAGAGATATAGACGACCACAGCCTAAGAACTTTTTGAAGCTCAAGTCGATTACGCCCTCTGTCCGAAAGCCGCCTAAAGATCCGAAATTGTAAGAAGAAATGTCACCTGCACTGTACTGCACCTACTAGTGTACTACTAGTACGCTATTTGTTACTAGGTGGAGTAGCAGTGCAGGTGACATTTCTTCTTACATTTTCAGTATCTTTAGGCGGCTTTCGGACAGAGGGCGCAATCGACTTGAGCTTCAAAAAGTTCTTAGGCTGTGGTCGTCTATATCTCTATAGTCTCTGATAATACTTACCTTCGACTGTATAATCACCACCTCCTTTACAACAATTAATTATGGAGTTCCGGAAAATTAACAGCGAGCCCAGAATAATAGCCGAAATGATGGCGACTGCGGATATAACTGCATACTGCCATTTAGATTGCGTCCTGAAACATATTTAATATACATGGTACAGTGGCGGCGCGTCCATACAACACGATTCTTGTCGGCTTGCCTAAATTTCAGGCGCCTGACCAGTTTTCCTACAGCTCAAGAAGAAATTTTAAGCCAAATTCAGCACCGGCTTGCCTAACAATTTTTTTGACCCAATGCCACATGGTATAAAATTCAAGAAACATGGCGAATTTATTTTGGGTTTTAATCCTTTAAATACCTAGGTAAAACGAAGCTACTAAAAAGTCATATTTAATGTAAGAAAGTGTTTTTAACCGACTTCAATACCATAGAAGAAGGAGGATCTGCATTCGGTTTTGTGTTTTTTTATATATTAAATTAGAATACTTACTTTAAATCAAATTATGTTAGCTTATATTTAATCTAGTATTTATCTACTTATTTATTTAATGGTGCCTATTTAACGGCCTCCTAGCCTAGTTGGTAGTGACCCTGCCTATGAAGCAGAAGGTCCCGGGTTCGAATCCTGGTCAGGGCATTTATTTGTGTGTGTATCACGGATATTTGTTCCTGAGTTATGGATGTTTTCTATGTATTTAAGTATTTATCTATATCTATGTATCTATTATATATATCGTCGCCTAGTACCCATAACACAAGCCTTATTGAGCTTACTGTGGGACTGGGTTGATTTGTGTAAGATTGTCCCATGATATTTATTTATTTATTTATTTATTTATGTCAAATATTCTTACCAATGTTCGCTTCCTTGTATCTGGTTTTCCACGTCAGAGTTTTCTTCTATAGTTTTGTTAAATCCATCTTCACCTTCATTATAATCGTATACATATCCATCAGGTTCAGAACTGTCTATATAACTTGTCGTGGGCCTAAGTTCAACTGTAGCATTATTCCCGATATCATCGTATCCATACGATATACCTTCTGTAGTTGTAATCCCGTCCAATTTACAAATGATGCGGTTGCAGTTATCAACACTATCTCCACATTCTTCTCCATCTGCATTTACTTGAGTTGCTTTGAAAGGTTCATCGCATTCGCATTTGCCTGTAGTAAAACAATTCCCTTCACAATTTCCACAGTCTGGTACACAACTTTTGTCTTTATCTATTTTATATCCTGGAAAACATTTACACACATTAGGTGCCACACATGACCCGTTTCCACATATATGGTCACATTTTGGTACACACTCTGGATGATTTCCTTTAATTAATTCATATCCATCATTACACATACAAGTATTAGGTGATGCACAAGTCCCATTACCACAACCAATGTCACATTTTGGTACGCAATTTGGAAAAGTATCTCCATTAAGTTCGTATCCTAGATTGCATTCGCATTTATTTGGTGCTATACACATTCCATTAAGACATTCAATCTTGCAATGAGGTACACAAATTGGATCTTTATTTTTGTCTTCTTTATAACCTGTTTCACATTGGCAAGTATCGGGTGCAATACATTTTCCATTCCCACATCCAACATCACATAGTGGTATACACACTGGAATACTACCTTTGTCGAATTTGTATCCAATATTACATTTACATTCATTCGGTGCTATGCACGTCCCATTACCACAATCAGATTCACATTGTGGTATACACACTGGATTGCTGTCTCTGTCAGCCTTATATCCTCTGTTACATTCGCATTGATTTGGTGCTATACAGGACCCGTTACCACAATCAATTTCACAATGTGGTATACACATAGGATTGCTATTTCTGTCTATTTTATATCCTGTAATACATTCACATTGATTCGGTGCTATGCAAGACCCATTACCACAATCAGTATCACATTGCGGCACACATACTGGTTCTTTATTATAGTCAGCTTTATAACCTGCGTCACATTTACACATATCAGGAGCAACGCATGTTCCATGTCCACACGCAAAATCACAATGTGGTACACAGGCTGGATTATTTTCTTTATTAGCTTCATATCCTTCATAACATTTACAATGATTAGGTCCTATACAAGTACCATTACCACAAGTAATATCACATTTTGGTACGCAATTGCCATCTTTTTTCTGCCAGCCAGCATCGCAAGTGCAAGTTTCAGGTTCTGTGCATGTTCCATGGAGGCAGCCTCGGGAGCAGTAAGGGGTGCAGAGATTGCCGTCAGTCTTTCTGTAGCCGTAGTGACACTCGCAGGTGTCGGGAGCGACGCAGGCGCTGTTGACGCAGGGCTCTGTGCATATTGGTAGACATGCAGTGCCTGTCAATGTAAAATTAATTTAGTGTAACATTTTGAAAATGTCAGCTAATAGTAGTAAGGATGATTCACGGTGTCATGTTCCGGGTCCGATACGACACTTCCGACACTTCATTTTGTGTAGAAAACATCACGTGACTTCCAAGTGTCGTAAGAGGCTCGTTATGTACCCAGAACGTCGACGGGACAGTCATGTTTTGCTAAAGAGAAGCTTGTGTGCATATCAGTATTTTTGAAGTGAAAACTTCTTTAGCCGCGTTGGGCACTTTTTGGTAGGGGAAAATCTTATGGGTTCGCGTCACCGACACCGTCACGAAAACAAAAACGCATCACAAGCCATAAAATTGAGAAACATGTAACATGTAATGAAATGTGTAAACGTAAAATAAAGTGAAGTGAAGTTCAAAGTTCAAAATCCAAAGTTAAAAGTGAAACTTTAAATCATTTATTTCCCAAAATAAAAAGTACCTAATAGGTTTTCACTACTATCAGCAGTCCCTATAACTCACATCGTCCCTATAGTCATCAAAGTCATTATCACAATCTATGAAAGACGTAAACCAAACCAAACCCTACCCTCTAAGCGCTTTGAACCTGCTCAGTATCTGATAACACCCATAACTCTTACCGTTTTGTATAGAATACCCGTAGTCACAATGGCATACATTAGGCGCCACGCAAGTGCCGTGGAGACACTGTTCACAAGTCGGCGAGCATTTGTGTGGACTGCCGTCTTCCAGCAGGTATCCTTCGTTGCACTCGCACTCGCCCGGTGACACGCATTTGCCGTTCTCGCACGCTGGCACGCATATTGGCGTACATTCTATCCTGGAAGACCAAAAAAGGAATTAAATTATTTAATTAATCCTCGATGGACTTCTATCAATGTTCGGATACATGAGAATCGAGAGTCAAACATCTACGGATATGATGATTGTACATTGTCTACTTATTAAACACGAGTAAGCATCTACACGTGGATAACGCCGTCAGTCATAAACCTTCTGGAGATATAAATTTTGGTGAGACTGAAAAAATCTAAATGTTTAAAAAAAAAGTGAACGTAAAATGCTTTAAAGGGAGAAGATGTAACTATTCAACTTTTGTGGACTTGGAAACTTCACTCGTAACTGAATTGCAAAATACAGCGAGAGAAAAAGCAAAGGACAGACGTGCATGGAAATTATTCCATCGATTAGAGCCCTGAGAGAAATTTGCTTTGTGAGTCTAACAACGATTCCTCCTCTCAATTGCCGACGGCGTATTTATACAGTTTAGAGTATTGTTCATGGTGTTTTCATCATCATCATCTCAGCCATAAGACGTCCACTGCTGAACATAGGCCTCCCCTTTTAAAGGATGGAGGGGGATGGTGTTTTATTGATTAATAACGAAATGAAGGTTATATTTATTATGATAAGGGATGAAGATTAGGTTGGTGTAAAGGCTGATGATAATGAGCTTACTCAGACAATGAGCCGCTGTCTGTTCTGATGTAGCCGTCGCAGCACGACGGCACAAACTCCACCTCTTGTTTCTGAAATACGAGTATTCATAATAATTTCAGTGAACTAGACTAGATCTAAATTACACTGTTTAAAAAAAAGTAGACACAATTATAAAACTACTTACGCACTTATCATTCTACTCGGGTGATAAAGGTATCAAAAGTTTTCCATACCAATAAGTTAGTATATCAGGCAGGTTGGATAACTCCTAGGCAAATCATGAATTGTGCATTTCATGATGTGTCTAGGAATTTCATGATATGCCTAGGAATTTCATGAAAAGCCTTACCTAAATTCAGGCAAATAATGATATCATAATCATGAAATTTCGGCAATGGTGGCAACCATTGCCGAAATTTCACGATTAGGCGAATTTTACGATCGAGCGACATATACTAGTACCAAATCAGTAGGTAACGGAACCGGAAATCCCCGGTTCTCGACATACAAAATCCGAATAATGCTCCCAGCATTTCAAACATACCTATGAAAATGAGTGCGGGTAGTTCGAAAAACCCGCGCGGCTAGGAGATGCTGATACGATTCCTCGCCAGTCTGCCTGCGACCACGAGCGTTATGACACGCTCGAAACGTCAGGAAAATTAAAAGTAAGTGTACGCGATTAAGTCCCGTGTTTTGTCAAAATAATACCTATGAAAATTACTACCTCATTCGAGCAACAATTTAAAGGGGGTACGAGTATAGACTCAAACAAGATTTATTGAAAATATGGCTCGTGACCAGCCGGTCTTAAGAGTCGCCAGGACACTCGCGTGAACTCGGGTCCCCATACAAACGTAGTTCGGCTCTCATTTTAAAACGACATACTTTAAAACCACGAAATTTGGCATGGGCATTCTAGCAGTACAGATCTATGTCGGTAATTCATTTTCGTTGCTAAAAATTGTAATACAAAGAAAATATAGCAAAAATAAGTTTTGTATGTAAATCTGTATCTAGCTGTATTTTCTTTGTATTACAATTTTTTGCAACGAAAACGGATTACCAACATAGATCTGTACTACTAGATTGCCCATGCCAAATTTCGTGGTTCTAAAGCACATCGTTTTAAAATGAGAGCTAAACGACGTTTGTATGGGAACGCGAGCGTCCAGCCACCGACTATCAGTCCGCCTGCAGTCCGTCTGACGATCTAAATCTGTCAGTTAGAACAAAAATTGCCGGCTCCGAACAACTGACAGGCCGATATCGTCAGGCGGACTGCAGTCGGACTGATAGTCGGTGGCCGCCCTTATACCGTAATAAGTAATAAGACTCTCAGAGGAACTGCTTCACGAGTCGTTCTTGCGATACTATTGTGAAGCCATTTTTTAACCGACTTCAAAAAAGGAGGAGGTTCTCAATTCGACTGAATTTTTTTTTTTTTTATCATATTTTTTTTTTTTTTGTATGTATGTTACTCCATATCTCCGTGAATCGTGAACCGATTTTCAAAATTTTTTTTTGAATCGAACAGGTATAACCCCTAGATGGTCCCATTGTCACCAAGTCGGGATCTGATCATGGGATCCTGGAGAAATCGAGGGAACTCTTCAACTATTATAGGCACACCTATAGTGATTTCACTATTTTTTACAGCAACTGGGCCACTTCCTCTTGGAATAGCGGATCCTAAGTGAAGTCGGTTCTTTTTTTGTTTAAAATGATTATTGGGCTGATTGTGTATCCCTAGTAAGTATTATTTGATCGGTGTAACTCAAATTTTCTTCTTCATTAATAGTTATCACTATTTTCATACAATATATAGCATTATTCTGCTAGGATTTACTTACTTGAACAGGCCTCGAGCCGAAAGCGGTCTTCACTCTGGTTTGATAAGACACGCGGCCGAACCAACTCTTCTTCGTATATCGGTCTACGAAAGAATATCTGTAATTCTCGTAAACTATCTTGTTCACCCTGTATGACAAAATTAGGATACTGGGTATAAATTAAATTAAATCAAATATGCATTTGTATTCACGCTTCAAAGTAATAATGAATCTATAAAATAAAGTAATAGTGGCTAACGGAGACCCGTTCCGCTGCATTGATCGTAAGCAAATGGAAATCCGTGATCTCTGCCTACCCCTTTCGGGATATAGGCGTGATTGTATGTATCTAAATATATAAAAGAAGAAACTGACTGACTGACTGACTGACTGACTGACTGACTGACATATCAACGCACAGCCTAAACCGCTGGGTCTAGAGTTTCCAAATTTGGCATGTAGGTCCCTTATAAGGTCTAGGGGTGCACTAAGAAAGGATTTTTCAAAATTCACCCCGTAAGGGGGTGAAATGGGGGTCCAAAGTTTGTATGGGGAAACAAGATTTGTTAGACTATTTTATTTGAAACTTCACCGGAGTATTCCTAACAATAAATGAGTAAACACGTGTTTCAGCTTTTTTGAAAATTTAACTCCTTAAAGGGGGAAATGGGGGTGAAAAAGTCTGAAAATCAATATGGGTATCGTTCCTATGGTTTATCGGGTCGCTGATTACGAAAACAACAACCATATTATCATACAACGTGGCAGGTGTAAAATATCATCCCCCAGGGGGTGAAATGGGGGGTCCAAAGTTTGTATAGGGAAACAAGATTAGTTAGACTATTTTATTTGAAACTTCACCGGAGTATTTCTAACAATAAATGAGTAAACACGTGTTTCAGCTTTTTTGAAAATTCAACTCCTTAAAGGGGGAAATGGGTGTGAAAAAGTCTGAAAATCAATATGGGTATCGTTTCTATGGTTTATCGGGTCGCTGATTACGAAAACAACAACCATTATATTATACAACGTGGCAGGTGTAAAATATCATCCCCCAGGGGGTGAAATGGGGGTCCAAAGTTTGTATAGGGAAACAAGATTAGTTAGACTGTTTTATTTGAAACTTCACAGGAGTATTCCTAACAATAAATATGTAAACACGTGTTTCAGGTTTTTTGAAAATTCAACCCCATAAAGGGGGAAATGGGGGTGACAAAGTCTGAAAATCAACATGGGTATCTTTTCTATGGTTTATCGGGTCGCTGATTACGAAAACACCAATGATTTTATGATACAACGTGGCGGGCGTGAAATATCATCCCCCTGTTGGGGTGCGATAGGGTTGAAATTACTAAATATCAACATGGGAGTCGATTTATGGTATTTTGGGACGTTAATTAAGTACGAAAATGGCATAATTTCGAAATTTTTGTTAAAGAAATAATTTTACCTCCGGGAAAGGACATAGGGTAGTTTCTATACCGAAAATCAGCCCTTAAGGGGGTGAAAAGGGGATTGGAAGGTTGTATAGAGAATTTTTAACCGTTGAACCGATTTAAATGAAACTTGATATAATAGATAGTTTGAATCTCGGGAAACGACTAAGGGTTATTTTCATTGAAAAAATTAACCCGTAAAGGGGTGAAAAGAGGGTTGGTAGTTTATATAGGATTTTTTCACAGCTGAACAGATTTAGATGAAACTTGGTATACAGATAGTTTGAGGCCCGGGGAGGAAAAAAAATAGTTTTTTTCGCGAAAACTACCCTTAAAGGTAAAAAAGTTAAGGGTGAAACGGGGGTTGCAGGTTTTTATAGGGAATTTTAAACCGTTGAACCGAGTTAGAAGAAACTTGGTATACTAGTATAGTAAGTGTGAATCCCTGCAAATGACTAAGGGTTGTTTTCGTTCCGAAAATCATCCCTTGAAGGAAAAAGGGATTGGAATTTTGATCAGGAAATTTTTAACACCTGGACCGATTTAGATGAAACTTAATGCTAATTAGCATACAGATAGTTTGAGTTCCGAGAAGGAACATAAAATTGTTTTTACCTCGAAACGTGAACGATTTAGATGAAACTTTGTATAGAGATAATTTAAGTCCCGAGAACGGACATATTATAAATAGTTTTTATTACGAAAATTAACCCTAAGGTTAAGGGGATGAAATTGCGTTGGAGGTTTGAATGGAGAATTTTTAACAGCTGAACCGATTTTGATAAAACTTAGTATAGAGAGTCCCGGGAAGCGAAAAGGATGTTTTTAGGGTTTCGTACCAAAATGGTAGAAAAGGAACCCTTATGGTGCGACTTTGTTTGTAAGACAGCGACCCAAAGGCAGGCATGTAACGCCAATTTATGAATTTTAAACATTAAGGGGGGGGGGGGGGGGGATTTGTGGGTAGGTAAATGAGAAATCAAAAAACAAATAACTTTATTGTGTGGCGTATCAAATAAAAGGGCTTAATGTGAGGATCTCTAATTAGTATAATTTTAACATACATAACTTTGAGTTATTAAAAAAAAGGTGTAAATTAATCAATATCGGAAACTGTTCGACAGAAAAATTTGCAAAAATTACAGATATAATAGTTATTTACGTATAAATTACAGGAAAACTAATAAGAGTGCAGTCAAGCACCAGTCCGACTTAAGACAAAAAAAAAGGGGTACGTGTCCGATTCGCACAGAGCCGCCCTATTAATTCTCATGAAATCATGCTGAAAGCGTCTTTTTTCAAAAATGTAATAAAAAAGTTGTTCGTACGAAACCTTTGAGGCGCAAGTAAGACCCGTACTTGCGTGTTTTTTTTTAATTTCCTAAAATCGTTACTTAAAGTGGTGAAATGGGGGTTAAAAGTTTGTATGGGGCATTTTTAAATGTTGAACCGATTTAGATGAAACTTGGTATGGAGATAGTTTGGGTCCCGGGAAGGGGCAAAATTGTATTTAACCCGAAAAACAAAGCTTACGGGTGTGCATAACAAAGGGGTTGGAAGTTTTATAGAGAATAATTTTCAGTTGAACCGATTTACATGAAACTTGGTATAGAGATAGTTTGAGTCTCGGAAAACGACATAGGATAGTTTTATTCCGAAAATCAACCCTTTAAGAGGTGAAAAGGGGGTTGAAAGTTTATATGGAGAATTGATAACCGCTGAACCTATTTAGATGATTTGGTATAGAGATAGTTTGAGTTCTGGGGATGGATAAATAATAGTTATCCCAGAAGTCATTCCCTAAGAGGGTAAAAAGGGGGGTCAATTACTAATTCTACGCAAAGGAAGTCGCGGGGAAAAACTTTTATTCAAGAGTAGAAATCTGCATTAATCATAATGTACGCGGGCGAAGCCGCGGGCAACTGCTAGTGTATGTATAAAATATAACGTTTTCACTCACGTCTCTTTAGTCACTTCGCACGACATGTTTGGAGAGCCTAGGACTCCATCTTCAAGCACTAAGAGTGCTTTTCGAACCATCACGTGGCGGTAATCGTTATATTTTAGTATATCTCACGGAAGTCTAAATTCAGTATCAGTAATAATAAGTCTTGCAGAACTTTGTCCCATGACACGGGCAGGGGCAGCATCCGCTTAGTGTACCCCTCACTTTTCATTAAATTGTCGAAAGGGCCTCTGCGCGTTGGCTTCGGCTCCGCATACGCGTCCCAAAGGTCCGGAACACCATTGTTCCGTGGTCGGGAAAGTCTTGCAGAACTTTCAATGTTATCGTTGCTCCTTCTTGTCATAATAAGCAATAATCACAATATGAGAACAGTCTCATCCACCGATATTTCTACCAGTAGTCGTAGGTAATCAAGGGTCTGCTAGACTTTCTGGTAGAACTGGGTTGACAAGAGTTGCGAAAACTTAACCCGTGAAAATGTTTAAACCTTTATATATCTAGATGAAAAAAAAACTGGAATTTCCCGATTTCGGTCGTACACAATAGGCTAGATGAATGTTGTTCATGCATGGTATCAATCGATTCGTTTTTTTGTGAGGATCAAATGTATATATGGGGCCAATTGCCTTAAATCAACATAAAAGACAGGAAAGAGACTTAAAGTCTGAGATTTGCATTTGTTTCTCAAAACGCTCCTAACAAAATGATATAAAGCCGTGACGTCACGACTTCATATTTGCCCTGTTTAAAGTATGGAAAAATTATGAAATTGCTATTTTTGCAGTGAAATGTTGCGTTTATGTATATGGTTGCCATACAATTTATTTCACAATAAAATGTTAGAAATCGAATGGTATCATTCGTTTTTTAAATTTCGTACTTTCAAAAATCGAAAAAAATTTAAACTTTGATGCCCGATATGTTTGAACCATTTCAATAGATTTTTTTAATGTTTACTTTATTTGGATATTTTGATCATTTTGCATCCTATCAACTCAATTTCATTGCATAATTCAACATGTGTCATCACCCCTAATCCAAAACATATCGTCACTACTTTGAAAAAACCTATTTGCATCGTATACATATTACGTACAGACACCGGCAATAGTATCTTCCTACACGAAGGCCTCAAAAATATGTGACACGCTCTTATGGCCCTACAAATAAGAGCGTATCACATATTTTTGCGCCCGGAGGAAGCTACTATTGTCGGTGACTGTACCACATTTTTCTTTTGAGTGACAGAACAAGATACAAGTTTTTTCCAAAGCAGTGACGATATTTTGGAATGAAATGTAAAAAATGTGTATATATAGAATTATCTAACAATAATAACTTAATTTTGTTATACCCAAACGACTAAATATAAATGGCAATCACCGCGATTGTATCTAAGTTCGTTGGGCATTTTATTTGTAACTTAAGAATTTTACTTACACAGTCCTCTTTCTACATATCTGACTACTGACGCCGCAAGCCAAAAAAGCACATAACACAAATACACTTCTTAACAACATTTTATTGTTGTAATTTTTATTTTTATTATAGGACGCTTTGTTGGAGAACAATAAACAGAGACTGGTCTGGAAATAACTTGAAAGCGTGAGGGTGTCCAAGCTTTTGAAATCAAAGCAATACTGGAACGTTTTTCATAAAATATACTAAAATCGTGACTAATCGTGGTTTTACCACTATCATACACTACATAGTATAAAACAAAGTCGCTTCCTGCCGTCTGTCTGTACGTATGCTTAGATCTTTAAAACTACGCAACGGATTTTGACGCGGTTTTTTTAATAGATAGAGTGATTCAAGACGAAGGTTTTTTATGTATAAGTAATTGCACCCGTGCGAAAGCCGGGCGGATCGCTAGTAATTAATATACTTAAGTAAAATATATATCAATGATTTAACAATACTCAGTCTATATTGACAGGTACGTTTAAAATGTACTATTAATCATTTGAATAAGAGCGAGGCCTTCTGATACAGGTTACACCATACCCACCAGGAGGTCTCAACTTGAGGCTGTATGATTTTCTTAACGATTAAGAAAATGAAATTAAGAGTATCATCTCAAACAATTAAACATTATAATAATACAATGACCGTATGTCATAAAAAGCTTTCGATATCAAATTATTTTTAAACGCTTATAATTTATACCTGCATCGTAACGCATAAGTTCGCCTTTGTAAAAATATTGGGTATTATTCCTTTTGTTTTTTTCCTTTTTTGTACATTAAAGTGTTGTACAACTCATACCGCCTTACATTTACTTTTGCACATCTTTCATTGTACATGTACATCATTCATCATTTGTCAGTGAAGTACCTTACAGCTATTCCTATCCTGCGCTATCTTCTTGACCTTTTGATACGACACGGCCCCTACTTTTCCCTTCCCTTCTTTTCATTGGTTCATGTAACTTGTTTGTTTGTTTTTACCTCTTTGCCTTTGTTTCTACCTCTCTTACGTTCTATCCTCCTTCCAAAATATGTAGTTTCGAAGAATTGATTGTGTCGTGTCTTCTTCTTGACACTTGGCGGTCACCGTAGTCCGTAAGGGCTCCTCTACATGATGGGCCATCATAGGGACGCAGCTATGCGTTAGAGCGAGCTAACGATATTGCGATCTCGTTCTGTCGTATAGCTGCGTCCTTATGATGGCCCATCATGTAGAGCAGCCATAAGGGACTGCAACGCGCGGATCTGGGTGACGGCGTGGTTTGAGCGACCGTGCGTGTCACATGTTCAATCCAGGGCTCGTAACCGGTTAAAGCAAAATACCCCTAAATAACCCAATATATTTAATTATTTTATGGTTTTTATGTAAAACCCAATAGCGTATTTAGGTTTTCACTTCATATTATAGGATTTTTCGATTAAATATGAAACAGTAACCAAAGAACGAAAAAAAACCGGTTTTTACTATGGAGCAAATTTCGGTTTCCGAGCCTTGGTTCAATCAATATTTCTGGCCTAACTTCGATAGATGTCAGGATCGCAATTATTTTATTTACTCATTCGTGAGTGTATATGTATATTTTAACTTAATGATAGATGCATTGTTACTATTTATTAAAGCACTTTTTCATTATGTAGGTATACCTTGATTGTGTTTTGTTACGATGGTTAATTTATGTGATGTCGGTCATGATTTAAGAAAAGTCTGTCCTATAAGGAAAAATATTTTTGCAAAAATGTATCATAAATCACAATTTTTATTAAAAAAACTTAGGTAGATTTCACTTTAAAGTAAAACATTTATTTACATAACTAAATATACAGAGGTACTACAGTACAAATACTAAACTAACTTAATAACTAGCTCAAATCTAAACTAGGCCCTTGCGGCA
Organism: Pammene fasciana; assembly: GCA_911728535.1. Lineage (NCBI taxonomy): Eukaryota > Metazoa > Arthropoda > Insecta > Lepidoptera > Tortricidae > Pammene > Pammene fasciana. The sequence goes on from OU452280.1 coordinate 929,695, forward strand.
TTGTACCATTTCACTTTTAATATTTTTAATAACGAATAAGCGTGCGGTATTTGTTTTCCTTAAAACACCCTATTATATCCAGACTACCCAGATGTTTAGTGACGATTTAAAAGCCAGGAAAACCTACATTGTTAGTACAGAATGATGTCCATTTGTCCAATAGTAAATAATGTTTTTTAACAGAAGTAGGAACAGGAGTATCCTTAAAAAAATGTTTAAAATGTGGACACAAATTTTATCAATGCTAACATTAATGACACATGGTGGCATCCGCTATAGGTAGGCCGCCTACGATAAAGTGATGACTATTCAATTATAGACTACTAGCGACCCACCCCGGCTTTGCACGGGTGCATTTATACATATAAACCTTCCTCTTGAATCACTCTATCTATTAATAAAAACCGCATCAAAATCCTTTGCGTAGTTTTAAAGATCTAAGCATACATAGGGACAGACAGCAGGAAGCGACTTTGTTTTATACTATGTAGTGAAGACCTTTAACCACGTCAGATATGATACAATACTGAAAGCGACAAAATCCGTCTACAAGATCGCTAGACTATCCTAATTGCTAGATCATCTGGCAGCTTTTTATGGGTGGAAGTCAAAGTACAAGCGAAATTTTTTGTTTGGAAAAAAGTGATACCAAAAGTGGGTAATCATTTACCTGTAGGTATTATTTCTCATATTGTTGCACCAAGCCCAGAACTCTGGGATTTGTATTCTTGAAGTAGTTTGTATTATTTGACTTCCACCAATGAACAGATGCCAGATGTCCGAATCTAGAAATAAGCATAGTTTAGCAAACCAACTAGAGGGGTTTCGTACCTAGTCCTTATTATTGTGTCATATCTGACGTGGCCAGCTCTCCGTCTCGTCTATTAAGTACTGAAGTCTAAATATATTAGAACCAGCAACACATTAAAAACCTAAAAATAATTTGGTGTAAATTTTTTCATCTACCAGAACTTACTTGTACCTTTTTTATTTATTTTTTTATACTACGACGGTACAAACAAGCAAACGGTCCGCCGGTTAGCAACTGTACCCTACCACAGTACTATAGATAAATAAATGAAATGAAATGAAATTTATTCTTGATAACAAAGTTACAAGTCAGGACAATTATATATAATATATCACATATGTACAATTTCATATTACACTGTACCTACAGTTTTTATTTGTAAATTACCAATAGATATCAATAACAACATTTATATTTTAAAAGATCTCTTTTGCATCACCTTTAAAGCACTAAAGGGAGATTGAAAAACTCGTCATATGTATAGAATAATTCTTGTAACAGCCACTCCTTCAGTCTGACCTTGAACGAAGCAGCGGAAACTGCACCTCTTATATTGTCAGGTAGGCGGTTGTAAATGGAAGGTCCCAAATAGTACACGGACCGTTCAGTTTTAGCGAGCCTGTGTTCTTCTGTGACCAACCTATTGCGATGTTTGTTGCTGCGGAGGTTGTAATTGTTGTTAACGCCTCTGCGCTTAAACATGTCTAAATTGGTAAAAATAAATGGGTACTTAACAGAGTGATCACTCCATAAAACTGGTTAGTATCCCGAAAGCTTGATATTACACAAGCTAGACGACGAAGGGACTAATGCCTCCAATACACGTCCGCGGACGCATCTGCGGACGTGTAGTGGAGGCATAAAAAAGGCATGGGCAGGGGGCGGGTTCGGTAGGTCGATTATAACAGAGACTATAGAGATCTAGACGACCACAGCCTAAGAACTTTTTGAAGATCATGTCGATTGCGCCATCTATGTCAAAGCCCCCTAAAGATACCGAATATGTAAGAGAAATGTCACCTGCACTGTTACTCCACCTAGTAGCTACTAGTGTACTACTAGTACGCTATTTGTTACTAGATGGAGTAGCAGTGCCGGTGACATTTCTCGTACATATTCGGTATCTTTAGGGGGCCTTGACATAGATGGCGCAATTTAAATAAGCTTCAAAAAGTTCTTAGGCTGTGGTCGTCTATATCTCTATAGTCTCTGCTTATACTTAATTACAATTAAAATTTTATCCGTACAAAATTAAACGGGTTGCAATTTAATGCAATAGGTACACTCAAGTTAAATAAATGCTGGTTACAGTTAACATGAAGCTACTTATTTCATTTATGTTTGACCTAGTTTGAAGTACCTATCTAAAAATATGACTATACTTTTGCACCTTCCTCCTTTGTAATAAAGTTCAAAAATGTATGCATATTTTTGGCATTAACTGTACATTGCTACTCGCTAAATCAAAATTTAAGTATGGGGTGTGTACGGAGTACCTAAGCAAGTGTAACTAAAACAAGGAACTCCCTATTTCGGCACACACTTTGATTGCTGACTGTACCTAGTAGATAGCATTGTAAGTAGCATGTAACCTACGGAAGTATGCCAAATTTCAGCTCAATAGGACACCGGGAAGTGATTGAAATTTAACATACAAGATTTGACGCATACAAATAAACAAATACAGTGTGTTTCTGTAATAGGAGCAATAAATTAAAACATAGATTCTACTCCTCAAACTACAAAACTTTTGTTCAACAACTTTAAAAAAATATTTATTTTGTAGATTGTCTCTTTTTCATACAAACTAAATAGTATTTTAAATGAACGTTAAAATCCGTCTAATTCACATTGCTTGTCACCCAACAGACATAGTCAATTTCAGAATACATTGCGTGTTCGAAAAAACTTTAAAGTGTCCTAAAAATCAAACCATACGATATTTTTAAAAGTCGCTGAACAAACGTTTCCTTGTTTGAGGAGTAGAATCTACGTTTTAATTTATTGCTCCTATTACAGAAACACACTGTATACGGGGTACGGGGTCAAGCTAAATAAAACCAGATTTCGGTATATTTAGGCGGCTTTCGGACAGATGGCGCAATCGACTTGAGCTTCAAAAAGTTCTTAGGCTGTGGTCGTCTATTTCTCTATAATCTCTGATAAAACTGTGTAAAAACTTTGTTTTATTTCTATAGGTACACTCACTTTAGGTTTTATAAAAGATGGTATGTGTAAAATTTGGAATAAAGAGAGGAAAACAATAATGAAACAACTTATTAATTAAAGTAAAAACTTTAATACTGTGTCAGTATATGTTTTTTCTTGAATAATGTAATCTTATTATCTACCTATTGTAACAATGAAAACCAATTCACACTCACAATAAAGTCATGAGCTAAAAATATGACCTCTTAATTAAAACTTAAAACACACACAAAATAAATATACATACATACATACAATAATCAATATTAATAGTCATCCGCATGGTGGCGATACGGTTCGCCACCCATCACGTCTCGTTCTTCACGGGGGCGAGAAGTGGCTCACGGAGAGCCGTTTTGCTGCATTGATCGTAGCAAATGGAAATCCGTGATCTCTGCCTACCCCTCCGTGAGCCCCTTCTCGCCCCCGTGCGGCCGTGACAAAACAAATAACATACAACCTACAAATCCTTCCATCTGCAAACATTCAAAAAACATATTTATATAATTTCTCACAAATTCTGTCGTAGGATTGAATTGCATAATCTACTAACATATAGTAATTTTACATCTAATTATACATCATATCATATGGCCTCAAATTATTTAAAATTATTTGTTATTGACGTTTATTTTGATGGGTACATGTTCGGATACACACAAATTTCATATTCATTCCCTCATCAAGAGACGAATCCGATTCAAATATGTAATTTATTGATACTCCAGTAAAGATACGTTTTTTTCAAACATTAATTTATAATAGCGATTTTTTTGTTTATATACTTTTAAAATGTCATTCTAAGATGACTTAACCAAAAATCCTACAAACTTTCCATCGGGAAGTAAATATTCATCAAAATATATATGAAGGGTTTCTTTTTTTTCTGATTTTCCGTCATCCATAAATAACGTGTCTTAAGGAACCATAATAAATAATAAAATATTTATATATTTATTTAGGCGATTTTTTAGAAATTAATTAAATGAGGATTTTTTCATGGTCAATTTTTTGTAGGATTTTCTGTCTACACAATGATTAACATGACTTTTAAGCCATACAACTAAATACTTCTGCTATTATGAATAATTTCCAAATTTGACATTTTTCCCATACAAGTGAAAATAAAATGACTACTATTATTAATAGGTAATCAACGTCTCGAGTGAACTATTACAATATGGGTTTTAATAAAAAAGTATCATTATTATTGTTTTGTTTTTCAGCATTTTACATATTATTTACAATTTAAATACAATGAACATTAATAAATACATGTACAATTATATCATAATTTTAGTATATTTACATTTAATTATAAATTTACCAAATACGCGCTTAACACACTGCACAAAGTAATTAAAATGTTGTATTAACAATAATCTTGCGTTCTCAATCATATACAAGGTGTAACAATAATACTGGTGATCCTTTTAAGGGCATAAGTAGGATCGTATTCTTATTGTGAAAAACTAAGAAAAAAAACTTTTCTCGCGAAAAAAATTTTTGGATAATGTATGGAGGACAACTCGCCCCATACAAAGAAAAAATTTTCGCGTCCAAAAATATTTTCTCCTACTTTTTCCTACTCCCAATACGATACCAATTATGCCCTTAAATGGATCACCAGTATTTTTGTTACACCCTGTATATAATAGCAATTTTCAAAATGTCCTTATAATTTTTTATTAGTTAGGTTGTAGGTACCCATTACTTTATTAGGTAAATTATACTTTTGTATTTTACCTCATAGCTACAACATGTTGCCCGTATTTGCCTGTATATTCGTAGGTACTTATTGAAATTACATTATTATTTTTATAATAGTTAAGGAAATACCTCTACAGATTAACGGAATGTCCTGTTATTTGGCGTTGTGCTGTTTCATTACCCACAAATAAATAATTAAACATCATGAACCTCAATATAACTAGTTCTTCGATAAGTACCTACCAGAGACTATAGAGATATAGACGACCACAGCCTAAGAACTTTTTGAAGCTCAAGTCGATTGCGCCCTCTGTCCGAAAGCCGCCAAAAGATACCGAAATTGTAAGAAAGAAGAAATGTCACCTGCACTGCTACTCCACCTAGTCACAAATAGCGTACTAGTAGTACACTAGTAGCTACTAGGCGGAGTAGCAGGCTGTGGTCGTCTATATCTCTATAGTCACTGTACCTACCTACTAAATAGTTTTTCTATTCTTTGGTTCTTCTTAGCCAATATTTACAAACGGAGAGCAATTTAATGAGTTGGTGTTAATTTTAATAAGTTTTTTTTTATTCGGCGATCATTGTACCGATAGTTGTTTCTGCGAACGGTCTCATAGCGAAGAGTCTCGACCAACATCTTGAGAGACTTTCGCTACGGTGTTGTGGTTGGATCAAGGGTCAGATTCAGAAGGCGGTAATCCTGGACACGGCGCGTATAGTCCGAAGGTTCCTCTCTCTGCGGCCCTGACCACCGGCAGCCTGGGCCTTGCCCTGCTGCCGGTGGCACTCTAGGTTAGGTTTTTTATAATGTGTTTATGTTTTATATTGTTTTTGTTTTGTATATAGGTATATTTTATTTTAATTTTATATTCATATTGTAAAAAGCCTAACTTAAGAAAGAAAATAAATATACGGAATATTTTATATCAGTACTAGATTAAAAAAACGGCTAAGTGCGAGTCGGGCTCGCGCACGAAGGGTTCCATACCATTATCTATAATAACGGCAAAAAAATCATGTAGTTAAGTTATATGGGGGCCAACTTAAATATTTTTTTAATTCTGTTTTTTATTTTTTGTTGTTATAGCGGCAACAGAAATACGTCATCTGTGATTTAATCGTCTAACTATCACGGTTTATGAGATACAGCCTAGTGACAGCCGGACAGACAGACGGACAGCGGAGGCTTAGTAATAGGGTTCCGTTTTTACCCTTTGGGTATTGAACCCTAAAAATCACATTGATAACAATAATTAACCTACCTAATCATTTAGTTTAATTAGCGTTATCGTGTTAATTTCTGTGAATTTCGTTAATTTAATAGAAAAATACATTTAATATTATATATTTATATTACTCGTTTTCAACTGATTTAGTTATAAAACACTTTAGGCCTAAATTTCAATAATTTTAAACAAAAAAAGAACCGACTTGACTTAGGATCCGCTATTCTAAGAGGAAGTGGCCGAGTTGCTGTAAAAAATAGTGAAATCACTATAGGTGTGCCTATAATAGTTGAAGAGTTCCCTCGATTTCTCCAGGATCCCATCATCAGACCCTGACTTGGTGACAATGGGACCATCCAGGGGTTATACCCGTCCGATTAAAAAAAATATTTGAATATCGGTTCACGATTCACGGAGATATCGAGTAACATACATACAAAAAAATAATAATGATGATAAAAAAAATCTGTCGAATTGAGAACCTCCTCCTTTTTAGAAGTCGGTTAAAAATGGATTTCCCACTTCAAATAACTATACTTCAGCAACAATCTAAATAATTTAATTACCTAAAAATAAATATAATAATAACAGAGACTCACATCCCGATAGTGGTTAGATTAAAATAATACATTTCCTTATTTCTGTCGTTATAGTGTACAGGTTATACAGCCTTGGCCAGAAGTGTTGAGCACCAATGCGATTTTCATACAAAACTGGAAAGTTTAGTCCATCGTTTCCATCTTTGTTCAAGTTATTTTGTCAATTAATTTAAACTAATAGGCATGTTTTGTGTTGAAGTTAGTAGTAACTGCATAGAATATTTGCAATATGTCGCACCGACTTAAATTTACATTTTTGGTACCTTCTGTTTTCATATTTTTTAAGTACCTTGAAAGTGTTATTAAGTGAAGTTTTCTATATTCATAAATAAAATATAACATTTACCGTTACCGTACATGGTTAGGATAGGGAAATAATGCTTAACATCAAAATTGTAAACAAAAAACACCTATGCTCAACACTTCTGGCCAAGGCTGTTTTTTTTAATCGACACCAGACTGCCATCTTTCTGTTCAGAATCCGTCCATGTACAGTCGACTGCAAAAATATGTTTACACTTTTGGACATTATTACAAAGGCGTAAGGTGCAAAAGTGAAAACAAATTTTTACATCTATGTATGATGCTATACTACCATTATTGCATTTATTACGTAATTAACAAAATGTCTAAGATATAGACCTAATATTATTTTCAGAATTATGTACTGAAAATACTTATACCCTGTACTTTAAATTAACTTTTTTGTGCAGTTAAGTCAAGATATAAAAAAACTTTTTCGTAGCACATCTAATGTTTAATAATTATTGTGATGCTTGTAAAATTTTTTATACATAAATCCCGAAAATCGCCATCTAATAAGTTAAAAAAAATCTAAAAGCTAGACTTAATTAGTTTAACCTTTTCCACGCCAAAGACGTATATATCGGCACCACAGGTCCAACGCCAAAGACCGATATATCGGTCACCGACCACAGAGCAAAATAGACCTACATGCACACGCATAAAGTTTAACTTCATTTTTGACATTTAGATGTCGTGGCGTCTGAGTGGTAGGTTTTGCTTTTGACATGGCGTCGAAAAGGTTAATTCGTATTTAAGGTTTTATACCACAGACACAAAGACACACACGTTTAACTTATTGTTATAACTTTTCCATCGGGGTGTATAAAACTACACTCAGTGACAATGAAAAAAGTCATCTAATATGTAATTTTATACAGTGACCCGTTTTAGGTACCATTTGGCGGAAGGTGCTTTCGTTGCACGTCGTACGACATAATAATGAGAGCGACAAAACCCGTCTGTTTAGATTGCTGTACTATTTTTATTGCTAGATCCGGGCATCTCTCAGCTTTTAATGGGTGGAGGTCACAGTTACAGACAGCAAATTTTCTGAATTGGAAAATAGTACTACCAAAATAGGTAAAAACTACCGAATTTGTCTCAGTTATAGAGGACAGGGCCTATATTTTCACATTAGAACAAAAAACATTGCATTGTATTGCGGAAACAAACAGTAGGCGACCAACTACCAATTACATTATACGTCGTTTGGCACTACTTCCCCCAACATAAACTTTTGGCAATTATATAATCTAATTATTTATATAATTTCTCATAATATTGCATAAAAACCAGGACTCTAGGATATTTATCATGGAGTGGTTTGCATTCTTTTACCTCTAACACTTTACAGCTGCCAGATGTCCAATTGACTAGAGGGGTTTCGTTGCTCTCATTATTGTTTCATATCTGACGTGGCTAGATCTCCGTCTATAGTATTTTGTATTAAGTATTCGAGAAATAAAAGCGTAAGCGCCTGCCGCCAACTAGTACCTTTTGATGTAGACTATCACAAATATGCACAATCTCAGGACTACGTCGTGGTGGTGATGTGGTTCAGTGGCGTTGCCTCCGCAGCCGTCGGTGGTAAAACTGGAAAAATACAATTTATAATTTAATAAGTGTTTTGTGAACCAACTTTGGTGCGAAACACAAAAAAATTACGCAATAATTAGAAGTGGTTTTTGAAAGTTACTTCAATGTATCATTTATCTAAAACGAACTGAAGTGACATCTGAACCAGAGTTACCGTTTTATGTATGGGTCTGTACAGCGCCCTCTAGTAAAGCTATCAATATTTTAAAAAGTTCTTAGATTGCTCCTCTATTTATACATTATCTTTGATCTTAACGAAACTTTGCATTCAGATTGAAATCGAATTTTCATTCAAAAAGTTTGGCTACGGGAGTTCCTACCTATACATATATAAATAATAATGTTACGATTTTAAATGTACATATTTATGTATGTGCAGTGCATATGCCCTTTTTGGATAGCCAGACTATAACAGTGGCGTATCGATGGCGGGCAGAGTAAAAAAATTAATTATAATATGAAATGTTCAATTTGAATATCAAAGTATTTAGCATATTCTACATTTCTAAAGATTGTAAGCTAAGGATAAATACATTTTAAGTTAGTAGGTAAGAGGCGCTCTGATGGCTTGCAGAACAAAAAAGGTATAGGGATTTTTTTTGATTTGAAAACTATACATAATTATCTTTGGCCGGTAAATACCCTCGCTACGCCACTGGCACGTGAAAATACAATGCTTATTATATGAAACTTAGGTGGCAAGCATACTAACCATAACTGTTGGCTTGATGTTTCGTGTAGATCAAATAGCTGATCCAAATGACAATTCCCGCTAACAGCAGAGACAGCGCTAGGTATCCCAAAACTGCAAAGTTCTTTTTCGTTCCTTTGTCAGATCTGAAAAAATAAATTAAATAAGTTAAACTGAACAAAACCAGGAAAGGTTCGGGAAGATGATGATAAAAGCCGTCTATTCAGATGTGTCCGCAGACAAATCCGTGTCCAATTAGCTCCATACATGGACGGATCTGTCCGCCGGGCTTATCCGCCAGACAAATCCGGCGGGCAGATCTGTGCGTGTATCCCTAGCTAATAATTCCTAAAACTCTAATTATGATAAAATATGAGCGTTTTTGAGTTCCCAGGGAGTAAATAAATTCCCCGAACAAACGCTGAAATTGGAATACACTCCAGAGCAAAAATTTTGGGTCAGTAACATAAACTTTAATATCTTTATTTGAGATATTCAAGAAAATGCTAGTGACCCGAAACTTTTGCTCTCGAGTGTATTTAGAAAAAAAATCCCAAATGAAGTAGGATAATGTTACTATTTGTGATAGTAATAGTTACTGATTATACAAGAAGTCGGATAATAGAATCTTGAGCGTACGTAGGCCTTATCCCTCAAGGCTAGAGATATTGAACAAACTTTGTTGCCCTGTATAATACAAAATTTTCACCACACAAACACAGGAAAAATATAAGCTTAGTATAAAGTATAAGAAATCGAAGCCAAATGAATGCTTTCAAGTTATTTAATTCAAAACAATCTTTTTAAACTTGCGATAGTGTCGGCGGGAAAGGTGTCTACCTCTGGTAGCGCCTAGATGTCGCTTACGGCTGCTGTAAAGCCGATGTAAAATAAATACAAAAAGATGTTTGAAGGCATTGAGAATTTCGTCAGCTCAGTAACTGAACCCATAGCTTAATTGGCAAAGCGATCGAGCCCCGGCAAGGCGTATCGATACAGGTTCAAGTCCTGCTGGGTTGATTATTTTTTCAATGTTTTTTTCAAACTTTAATCTTTTTAAATTTCACCCTGCCAGATAACGTCAAATCTTTACCAAATTACTTTCACCACATATGGACAAAATACGTTTTTTCCGACCGCTTTCAATGGATAAAGAGCTCGTTTCTGAGGTAGAGTGGTGAAAAAATCTTTACTCGCCGTAGTACTTACTTAAGTTTGTCAGTGGCTCCGGCACTTTTCTCCGTCGTTGTGGTACGAGTATTTGATGTGGTAGAAGTAGTATATACTGTCGAGGATGGTGCTATACTCTCTGTACTAGATGAAGCTTCGACTGTTGTTGAGTTTCCCGTAGATACTATAATAGAGGATGGTGCTGTACTCTCTGTACTAGATGAAGCTTCGACTGTTGTTGAGTTTCCCGTAGATACTATAATAGAGGATGGTGCTGTACTCTCTGTACTAGATGAAGCTTCGACTGTTGTTGAGTTTCCCGTAGATACTATAATAGAGGATGGTGCTGTACTCTCTGTACTAGATGAAGCTTCGATTGTTGTTGAGTTTCCCGTAGATACTATAATAGAGGATGGTGCTGTACTCTCTGTACTAGATGAAGCTTCGACTGTTGTTGAGTTTCCCGTAGATACTATAATAGAGGATGGTGCTGTACTCTCTGTACTAGATGAAGCTTCGATTGTTGTTGAGTTTCCCGTAGATACTATAATAGAGGATGGTGCTGTACTCTCTGTACTAGATGAAGCTTTGACTGTTGTTGAGTTTCCCGTAGATACTATAATAGAGGATGGTGCTGTACTCTCTGTACTAGATGAAGCTTCGACTGTTGTTGAGTTTCCCGTAGATACTATAATAGAGGATGGTGCTGTACTCTCTGTACTAGATGAAGCTTCGACTGTTGTTGAGTTTCCCGTAGATACTATAATAGAGGATGGTGCTGTACTCTCTGTACTAGATGAAGCTTCGACTGTTGTTGAGTTTCCCGTAGATACTATAATAGAGGATGGTGCTGTACTCTCTGTACTAGATGAAGCTTCGACTGTTGTTGAGTTTCCCGTAGATACTATAATAGAGGATGGTGCTGTACTCTCTGTACTAGATGAAGCTTCGACTGTTGTTGAGTTTCCCGTAGATACTATAATAGAGGATGGTGCTGTACTCTCTGTACTAGATGAAGCTTCGACTGTTGTTGAGTTTCCCGTAGATACTATAATAGAGGATGGTGCTGTACTCTCTGTACTAGATGAAGCTTCGACTGTTGTTGAGTTTCCCGTAGATACTATAATAGAGGATGGTGCTGTACTCTCTGTACTAGATGAAGCTTCGACTGTTGTTGAGTTTCCCGTAGATACTATAATAGAGGATGGTGCTGTACTCTCTGTACTAGATGAAGCTTCGATTGTTGTTGAGTTTCCCGTAGATACTATAATAGATGATGGTGCTGTACTCTCTGTACTAGATGAAGCTTCGACTGTTGTTGAGTTTCCCGTAGATACTATAATAGAGGATGGTGCTGTACTCTCTGTACTAGATGAAGCTTCGACTTTTGTTGAGTTTCCCGTAGATACTATAATAGAGGATGGTGCTGTACTCTCTGTACTAGATGAAGCTTCGACTGTTGTTGAGTTTCCCTTAGATACTATAATAGAGGATGGTGCTGTACTCTCTGTACTAGATGAAGCTTCGACTGTTGTTGAGTTTCCCGTAGATACTATAATAGAGGATGGTGCTGTACTCTCTGTACTAGATGAAGCTTCGACTGTTGTTGAGTTTCCCGTAGATACTATAATAGAGGATGGTGCTGTACTCTCTGTACTAGATGAAGCTTCGACTGTTGTTGAGTTTCCCGTAGATACTGTAATAGAGGATGGTGTCCTGACAATTGCGGCAAGCTCATCGGAAGTCACATATCTGTAATAAACGTATAAGTTATTTCCGCAGCATGATTATCATGATTGTAAAGAGTGGTTCGAAAAATAGTAGCCATACCTTTCTGATTTTTCTTTTTGTTTCGTGCCAATTTAGAAACAGTATTTATATTTTAATAATTTGTAAGTACAGTAATACAAAACATAACAGTCATATTTAAATGAAAGAGCGTTTGCAAGTTTTCGCCTTTTTTATTTCATCACACAAACAACTTTTTGAACAGCCTTCTGTCTTCTGTCAGAATTTATGAGGTGTTTCTCTCAAACATTATTTGTGGACGAGTTTAGTGCAAGGGACCACTTTGTCGATCTACAAGTACTACTAGTAAATCAATATGAACAAAGTGGTCGCTTTGTCCGTTCACTGACACATTTTTTGTTATAGTTTGATGTACTATTTTATACCTTAATAAATTGTCTGTCCTCCATAGTCAACTTTTCTATTTGGCTTCATTTTGAGGCAGTTAAATAAGATGGGGTGAGTAGGGTTCGCGGGGAGAGTTTGGTTATGAATGGGGAGAGACACGATAAAAGGGCGTGAGATGTGATTTTAAGGCTACTGCTACAAAAATAATGTAATCTAATTTAAAATGGAGCTATAGTAATAATATAATAAAAATCGATCCAACAATCTTCGAAAATCACCTTAGTATGAAATCCCATCTCACCGTAATTACGAGGGACTACGGGGTGAGGTGGGATTTCCTGTTTATCGTCAAAGTTATGAAATGGAACTATCCAAAATAAAATACAAACGTCTGGAACACATAAATATACACCATTCAGTTTGCATACGTAAAAATAAAATGTTATCGAGGGTTGAATTTCAGTTTGACCCTATCATTTTACGGTATATAATCACACATTTTAATATGAATATATTTTTATTTAATAGTATTGTATCTACGGATAATAAAACAAATACTGCTTCAAAATTATCACTACATTAAAAATAGACGAGACAGGACACGGCTACTTTTTTCCCGGACCACTTATTAAGCCAGGTCTGCACTGCAACGCAAATATATTTTTGCTGATTGAAATTTATTGAACTGTACATAGATAAGGTTTATTACAAAGTCGGAATAATCAGAAAATGCAATATTTAGAAATAAATCAACAAGTTTTTTGTACCCTTGTCTTATCTTATCTTAATTTTCTCAGTTTCATTACGAATATTATCAATACAGTTAGGTCAGGACTCTAATAATTGTAACGAAAACGAGAATATGATGAAAACTTAATCTCATCTTTTCGTCATTTTCTCATTTTCTTTCTGAGCCAAGAAGTTAGTTTGGTATTTTCAATATTTACTCTCGTGCTTGTCGGCGACACGAGTAAGGTATGCTAAAAAAGTGTAACAAATCGTTTAAACGAGGAAAACCATCATATTTCAATACGAATAGGTACATAATGTAACAAATTCTTTATTATTAATGCTAAATATTTATAACCATGACATCTATTTCCTTTTGTATTTTTCCTGTTTTTCGAAATAAAACTAATTTCAAATAACTAAGCAAACCAAAGTCTTGAAATTAAGTTTTCTGAAGAACAATGAATAATAACACTTTAAGGCATAATGTTGCGCAAAGTAGCAGCGCGTGACGCGGACTGTCAACTATCTGTCAAGCCTTTTAAACTTAGTTAATGACGGTTTGAATCGAATTTATCACCAGAGGGCAGCACCGCGGCGAGAGGTCCAGCTGATATAATCCACCAATCATGTTTAATCACATTTTTTTGATTGGTGGATTTTAACAGCTGCTGTCAAAAAGACCTCTTGGCACAGTGCCGCCACCTGGTCTTCAGGAAACCCTAATTGAGAATAGAGAAAATAAAACAACTTACCCAGCAGCTCTGCAAATGTTGTTCACGTTCATTTGTAGTACCCTGAAAAAAAACGAAAGCTTAATAATCGTCCATCGAATTATTTTCTATAAATGACTACTTATGTAAAACATTGCCAGCAAATACGCGCGTGATGTCGTTACATTGCAAAAGTTATTCAATTTTGAACTATATTTGCTTACAGGGAATTTCAGGTATCAAATGGCTGTAATAAATATTAAGTATACGTATCGAGCAAAATAATAATCGATCTGCATTATTTCCTTTCTCTACCAGAAAACATACAATTGAGTACTAAAGCAGGCCTGACTTACTAACCCCACTGGTGTCCCACGTATATAAAAAATATCCGAAAAAAATCTGCTTTAATTCTTGATTTCTTTGTAGACCAAACTACTAACAGACCGAACTAGGGCATACTTTTCGATGGAGCTTGTATAGTTGCATATTTTAGCATCGCCGACGATGTTTTCAGCCACGGCATTCAGCCATCGCGTCTTTGGTCTTCCGGGACCCGATCATATTATGTGCCCTATGTAGTCTGGCGTCCTGCGAGAGATGACCGAACCAACGAAGGTGACATTCTTGGAGTTTCTCCGCTACGTCGCAAACTGCGAGGCTGCCACGGATGTACAGTCAGCCAAAAATTAGGTCTACCACCCTACGGTTGAGGTTTGTTTGAACGTCATGAGACAACAAGGTCGTGCATGTTTTAAACTCCGTTAGAAAAGTCAACCTTAGCGATAGTTAGATCTCGCAGAAACTTTTGTCAAAACTGGTAGACCACTTTCTTGGCCTACTGTACTCATTACGAACGCGATCAGCACGTGTAACGGCGTACATCCATCGCAGCATCTTGATTGATGTAACGCGAAGCTCCTGAATATGCCTTCCAAGAACCGGCCACGTCTCGCTTCCGGAAAGTTCCGTATACTAAGACCGGTAGGATGATACATTTGTACCTTCAGTCTTACCGGGATTCTGCGATCGCAGATGACTCCTGTGACCTCCCGCTATTTAGACCAAGCTGAGCTAATTCATCTTTTGTTCAATTTAGGACCTATATAAACATAATGTAATATATGTATCATAGTTTAATAGATATTATTTTTACCCGATTTCCACCATTTTCAGCGTTACATTGTGTACGTTATCTATGGGCTCAGGTGCCGCCTCGACCTGTAAAATATGAAAAAATATTAGGTACATAAAAGAAATGATTGAACTATACATTAGGCGTTAACACATGTTCATTTTATTGTAAAAAGTTAAGCTTTTCACTACATTTGCAAAGTCAGCAGCCTATACTAATAAAATGGAAATTTAAAAAAAATGCGAAAAAGTGTTTTTAAATTCATAAATTAAACGGTTTAAGTAGTAGGTATTGTACTTCAGTTTAGTATGTTTTTATATTGTAATAGCATTGTTTTTTATATAAAATTAAATTATTATATCATATCAAAAATTAAGGTTTGCATAGTGAATAAATGTCTTGTCTATCGATATACATATATATAGGTATTTAACCATTGTACTGAAACATGACATGATTGAACTAAAAGGAAAATTATAGGTAACTAACTTCTTAACTCTTTCAACACATTTTTTTAAATAAGTTTTCAATACATTATATTGTCTCATCATCTCAGCCATAGGACGTCCACTGCTGAACATAGGCCTCCCCTTTAAAGGGTGGGGGAGGGGGGGGGGGGGGGGGGGGGGGGTTTGCCATACGCGCCAAGCTTGGCAGGCGGGTTGGCGCGCGCAGTTTTTTCTTTGTTTATTATTGTTTAGGCTTTCGGAAGATGCTGCTGCACATCTCCCGGTATATTCCCTTAGCAGACTCCTACTGCAACCACGGGACGATATGGTGGGGGACAATTCTAAGGCCGGGCACCCCACGGCCTCAATAAATATATACGTTAAATGAATCAGAGAAATATTATAACACGAGTTTCAGTGGATTCGCTTATCAAACCGCTATGATACGTACGGTCAAGCTCAAGGTTGACAAAATATAGTCACAAAAGGGACAACCATATCAGAAGTTATTTATCTAATATGGTACCGTCAGGAGCAAAGTAGCTAAGCAGGAGAGGGATTCAAAGTTATCATGGTATGACTTTGAAATCAACAAGAGTGACTCAAGATCATTTTGAACACCGCAGGCGTTTTACTACTTCTGCTGTTGACTGTATCTGCTAATGGCAAAGATGCTAAGAGACTTTATCGAACCTCATGTATGGAGATTTAAAGTAGGTTAGGTGATCATCATCTCCAAAAGTCATCATCGAGTCCGAATTATTTACTGGTTTGTTAGAAGACGTTTTACAAAGATTACGATACAATAAATTATATGAAAATGTCTATAGGAATTAACCCATGTTTATTGCCCTTAGCAATGTAAGTATATTTTGAACCATCTTAAAATTGCTTCAGATTTAGTGCGTAAACTAAGTGTGGAGCCTCACTAAATTCTTGCACCCAATGTGGAAGATAATTTCTTAATATTCTTAAACGACTTGAAATCATGATAACATCATATATTACCAATGAGGAGACCACTGTTACTCTGCGTCCGTAGGAAACACCTTAGATAACCCAACACGGGATCCCTGGGTGGTGCTAAAAGAGTAACAAACTTGGCAGCTGCACTGTCCCATCTGGACCTTGCATCACTCCTACTATTCCACTAGGTACTATTACCACCTGAGAGAGAAAAATGCCTATCTATATCCAGTGACGTAAAGCCATACGACAAATAAATAATCTTTTACATATTGAGGCTAATAATGATATATTCACACCGAGCACATGTTGACTACACTGTTATTGATAAAAACATTTATTTACATAACTAAATATACAGAGGTACTACGGTACAAATACTAAACTAAATTAATAACTAGCTCAAATCTAAACTAGGCCCTTGCGGCATTGTACCAAGGATGCTGGCGGCATTTCCTCGTTGTATCGCAATGCTGATACGCTGTGCGAGGAAACCGCCAGCTCTTCGGTCACCAGTTACATCAACCAGACGCTTTGCTATTAAATACTACAATACTACACTGTTAATTATAAACAAGTCATTTTCCTGTCATATTCTAATTATATAAAATGGTCGTGCTACCTACAGACAGACAGAATGAACAGCTCCAATCGTTGAAAATAGAGTCTCATTTGGCTTGAAAAGCTCTAGCAAGGAATTGTTTTTGAAATTTCATCCCCTAAAAGGGTGAAATAAGGCTGAAAGTTTTTAACTACCACGCTGAAATTGCTAGCGGAGACTATTTTGTTATAAACAAACACTTTACTGTTATTATGTATGGAAATTGCAATATATTTCTAGGTGCAGTAAGTTCAGATGAAATGCCAAGTTTAGGTAGTTATATCGATAGCCTTTATAAACAGAAATTAAGTTAAAATACACGTAAAACGTTTGCTAATTGACAAATTAAAAGGACATACGTACATGATCATCAAGTCACTTCACACTCACTTTAATTTGTTGAGACATTTGGGGTTCACTTAAATTTATATTAACAT
The DNA here is from genome assembly GCA_911728535.1 of Pammene fasciana. Lineage (NCBI taxonomy): Eukaryota > Metazoa > Arthropoda > Insecta > Lepidoptera > Tortricidae > Pammene > Pammene fasciana. The sequence continues at coordinate 947,181 of OU452280.1, forward strand.
TGTACATTTTATGAAGTAAGTAATAAATAAAAGCGCTGTGTGTACCGTACCACTCAGGTTTTTGGAACTTATAAACGGAATATCATTTGACATTTACCAGTCGCTTTTCGGTGAAGGAAAACATCGTGAAGAAACCTGACCTTATCCCAAAAAGGCCTAGTTTCCCCTCTGCGTTGGAAGGTCGCTTTCGTAAAAACTAGTGTCACGGCAATTCATGGGATTAGTTGTCAAGCGGACCCCAAGCGGGAACAAATGCTTGGAAAAAGAAGAAGAGAAGTAATAAACAAAAGAAAATAGCTTGAACCGTACTTAAATGGCTCAACTATTAATATCAGTGACTCAACATGTTTCTATGATTGCCTTAAAGTACCTACCGTCCAAATTGATACAGAAATCAGTATTAACTTCATAAGACCAAATGGCTCTTTGAATGATAAAATGTAGTCATCCTATTAATGGCCCACAACTAATTTTTTTTATAACATAAGTAGGAAACTTGAATTGTAATGTTCTATTTTTAGGCAACTGTCTCATTTTTCCATTTGTCCTAAAAATAGGCCTTTGAGAGGCAATAAGACTAAGCATTTAGAAAACTAGGTAAATCAACAGGATATAATAGATATCCTTAATTCTGCGAAACTCGAATAAATAAAATTTAAATTAAATTAACAACTCACACTAATTGCTCCAAGGAAAAGCACAGTGAACACAACCGCCCTCATTTTCGACCACACACGAAACTGAAACAACCAGTACCACACTCCGCTGAGATTAAAATGGTCGGTTTATACATAGGACTGAAATTGAAATGGTCGATGGCCTACGGGTGAGTTACGGTCACATCGGCCATGTTACTCATGGCTACCGGGAAAACCGGCCTTCCTGTTAAATTAGATAATTTTCGGTTTTCAAGGCGGCCACTGACTATCAGTCTGAAGTCCGCCTGACGATATCGGCCTGTTAGTTGTTCGGAGCCGGGAAATTTTTGTTTAAACTGACAGGCCGAGATCGTCAGGCGGACTACAGGCGGACTGATAGCCGGTGGCCGCCTTTACAAAATTATATTTGATGAATTAGTTCTTTAAAACTGTATTTTTGGACGTATCGTCTCATTTTGTAATCATAATCGTAAATAAGTATTTTGACGTTTTACGGCAGAAGGTATCCCAGAAATTATATGAATGCAAAAGTCTGTTTACCTATTTAATTATAGGATTAGATAAGATAAAAATAAAATATTATTAAACAAGTTTCAGTAGTCTACGCAATTTTACTGCAAAAATTGTGCAATATATTTTGACTGTGCTTGGCTGTTGAGCCTCACTGCCTTAGTTTTAGAAGAAAATTTCACTTTATGCACTAGAGCACAAAGAGCGATTTTATGTCGTCTACGCACGACTTAAAGTCGAACTTTACGAGCATGAGAAGTGAAAATATTATTTCTCAGAATTATTGAACGATTGAACATAATTAATTAATAATGACGTCGAGTGACGTTGAAATTGCGCTGTCGCCTAATACATTAATGGAACAGAGTGAGCAAAAAGTAGTAGAACAATTAATATTGTCGCCGAAATCAATATATGTGTAATGTAATTATTTATTTGCTCTCAACCTAAATTTTCCTCGCAATCGAAGTGAAAAGCAGAATGTATACCTCGGGCATAATTGACCATTTTTATCCTCAACTATATTGTTTCGGATAAAAATGCATCGCGTTATGCCCTTGTTGTTCAATCTACTATTATGCACTTTTTAATATAATGTCATTAATTTATTTAAATACTAAGTTATTTAGTAACTATAAACAACATTAATTGCACGCGGGGAAACACAATGTAATCATTTTGACGAGTAATAATATAAATACGCAACACACACGCAGTGAGGTAAAATCGTGTTAGTGCAATATGTTTTTTGAATGATAGATGACACTGGTTCGACGCTGAAGCGAGCAGAGTCTGCACTTCATCAAGGGTGTCCATCTCCACGAAGTGACAGCTACGGCCTTGAAACGTATCGGATACGTTTTCGGGGTTGTCAAAATCCCTAGCTTTTATTTGCGGCATGACCATAGATAAGATAAAATACTTAAGTAGTAGTTTTCTTCTAAAATAACAGTTAGATTGAGCAAATTAGGTAATAAATCTGCCATTCATCTAGTTTTCGTCAATAACTGCTAAGTTGCTATAGCTACACTAGCGGCACTCGGGGAATCTAGGAACTATTATTTACTGTTTACAGCTGGATACTTAGGGTGGGTTGCATCACGCACAATTAACAGACTCATCAACGTAAAATATGGCGACGGAGCTGTCATCCCATAGAAAACTGTCAAACTTTTCATACAAGATTTTTTTTACGATTACGTTTACGTTCACAGACAGTTTGGTGCAACCGGCCCTTAGGGTGGGTTGCACCACGCACAATTAATAGACTCATCAACGTAAAATATGGTGACGGAGCTGTCATCCCATAGAAAACTGTCAAACTTTTCATACAAGATATTTTTTACGATTACGTTTACGTTCACAGACAGTTTGGTGCAACCGGCCCTTATTCGACCATTCTCCTGTAAGAGATACCTATCCTCTTTATACCATCCATGCGGATTATGATGACAGCTTGAGGAACACTGGCATTCGAAGCGGAGCCGACAGTCAGGTTTGAATAGTGATAATGAAGAGGGGATGTATTGTCACAGCCCCACTTGGCTATATTCCGTTTTATTTCAGCTATGTTACAGCTTACGGGAGCCTAGGTCAGGCTCCCCATCACATGAATATTATTTTAATTAACTAACGGAATGTATTACTTAACTCAACTAACTTGAAATTTGTATGACTTACCTACTTATAAAATTATTAAAAAGTCCGTTAATGTTCGAGGAAATATCATGAAAAAATACATTGTTTTCCTATATATTTAATTAATATATTTTTTATAATATTTTCCTGGATTATGTAGGTAGTATTTTTCCCAAATAAGTATGACAAAAAAAATCATAACTACAAGCGTTTGTTTGTTTCATTTTAATCAAAGTCAAATCTAAGCGGAAAACATTTAAACAATTCAAGATAAATAAAGTTTCATGTTAATTTTAATGAGCAAATAGGCCAATTTCCGTTTCTTAATAAAAAGGCGATTATTAAGGAATCTTGGAGGTTAATACCTAATAAGTAAACAAGCCTTATCAATGTTTCCCTAATGAAGTCTACCACTGATTACAATAGGTATGCTTGGTATCGGTACATTAGGTACCGATAGATTTAAGGCGACTATCTGTCCGCCTGACGATATCAGCCTGTCAGTTACAACAAAAATTTGACAGCTCCGAACAACTGACAGGCCAATATCGTCAGGCCGATTGATAGTGGGGTGGGCCCCATAAAACATCGACATATTTTTTTGTTGTGAGGACAATCTTACCTTTCTTTAAGATCCCCACGTCACAGGCTCAGCCTAGTGTGGGGATCACTGTATTGCCATTGTAAAACCAATATAATATGAAATAAATATATTTTGAATATTTGAATTTATAGATTAATGTGGACCCAAAGTAAGCAACACTTGTATCCAATAGCTTATGGCTGACAATATTATCATAAAAAACAAACCTTAGAAAACTAGATACCTATTAATGGGTACTTAAAAAAACTACCATTACTTAGGAATGATAAACACAAATATGCCGTACCGGGTTTTTTACCAAGCTAGGCTAGAAAAGCAGTCCAATAACATTTATATCAAATAAAATTAACGAAATAATTGCCACTTTTGAAACATATCAAAATGTTGTTAAGTTTGAAAACCTTAGAAATGCCTTACCTCGATATAAGGAAACCTTTAATTATTTAAAGAAACAACACTTCAAAACCTGCAATTTTCTGCTTAATGACCCATTCAAAGAGTAATAATTTGTTATTGTTTTTTATATAATATATAATTTTAAACAAAAAAGAACCCACTTCACTTAGGATCCGCTATTCCAAGAGGAAGTGGCCGAGTTGCGGTAAAAAACAGCGAAATCCTATAGGTGTGCCGATAATAGTTGAAGAGTTCCCTCGATTTCTCCAGGATCCCATCATCAGATCTGGACCTGTTGACATGGGACCAACTGTAAAATATACTCTTTCAAACAAAAAAAGAATTTTTCGAAATTGGTCCAGCCGTCTTCGAATAATCGGTGAACATACATAAAAAAAAAAACAAAGATCCCGACGAATTGATAACCTCCTCCTTCGAAATCTTGAAGTCGGTTGAAAATGGCTCTCTTTCTTTGTACTTGGCAAATGGCATTGAACTGCGACGAAACCAAAAGTAAGGGTTATGATTTTAGCAGTCTATGTAAATATATGTTTGTATTTAAATGTGTTCCACCCTAGCGTCAAAACTATCCATCTGATTTTGATGAATTAGTTGTCAATCGATTCGTTATTATAGTAAAATAAGCTATATTTTAATCGATATGTTCAATCAATATGTTTTTTTCTGTAGTCGGGTTACAGTTTTTTAAACTTTTTGCTTAGTTACCAACCTTATATCGTATGTAATTTTACAGGCAACTTATGAAATCAGTGAACTGCGGCTAATGTTTTTCCCTCAAACGGGACGGTAATTCCTAATTAGATGTACGCGTCCGTACATACAACATATGTCCGTTTAAAAATAATTAATCAGTTTTGACGTGTATTTGTTATCGGTTCCGGCGTATACATTTTAATTGGCTCATTATTTTGCACAACATAACGACATTAACGAATACGGTAAACAATGACGATAAAAGCTCAAAGCAACGCGAAGGTGGCGTTGCAATCGTTTTATAAATAAGTACATTTAGGAAGCACTCCATACAAATATCGATATTTTTTAAATCAATCGATTAAAAATAACATTGAGGTTGTAACATGATTTTGATTTAGTGCATGTTTTCAGTAATAACCACCCCGAATGTCTAATAAAATGTGAAAATATATATTTTACTCTATCTCGTCTATTGTTAGTGTCACATGGTGTCACTAAGCCTCCTGTCACCGTGAATAGATTCCCTAAATGCTATTAAGGAAACTTTCATAATATATGCTACTGAATACTTCCAATGAATACCAGAAACTACTACAAAATCATCTAGCATCAATACGTCTAGCATGACTTACGTTGCGGCGCGACTCTCCATACTTCAGGCGCGACTCGAAGTAGGTATGGAGTCGCGCGCGACAACGCATGTCATGCTAAGGCCTCAGGACACAGTTCAGGTAAGAAAGCACATCAAATTTATCTTTAAGATGTAAGAAAAGAAGCGCGGTAGCTTATTAAAATGATATATTTAGGTAGTTCTCCGCAAGTTAAATAAATGACGGGCAATGTCAAACATTATCACCAATTAAATTTGAGTCATTGTATGACTCAGAATAGTATGCCGTTTTGTGTATGATAAAATAGCCATACTTGTGTGCTTTAATCGAGCTATGCTTAAATACATTATATTTGTCATGAACAAGAAGGAAGTAGGTACACTAGGTACCGGATAAAGTATGTTTGTGGCGAGTCACGTCGATATCTATAAAGAGCCGGAACATTAAAAATACGTTATGACAAACACCATCTTGCCGGCGAAAAACAAAAATATTATAATGGTTAAAAGTTAAGGAAAAGTAAAAAACTCCACTGCCTCGGGCGATACTGAACTCGCGACTTTGGGTAACATGCCCAAGAAATGTAAGTAAGACTTCAGCAGATGTTGGTAGGTCTAACTCTAAGACGCATATTACATAATTTAAAACAAAAAAAGAACCGACTTCACTTAGGATCTGCTATTCCAAGAGGAAGTGGCCGAGTTGCTGTAAAAATAGTGAAATCACTATAGGTGTGCCTATAATAGTTGAAGAGTTCCCTCGATTTCTCCAGGATCCCATCATCAGACCCTGACTTGGTGACAATGGGACCATCTAGGGGTTATACCTGTTCGATTTAAAAAAAAATTTGAAAATCGGTTCACGATTCACGGAGATATGGAGTAACATACATACAAAAAAAAACATAATAATGATAAAAAATAAATAAAAATTCAGTCGAATTGAGAACCTCCTCCTTTTTTGAAGTCGGTTAAAAATAAAGGATATCAAAAATATTTATAACGGGTTACTCACGTAATTTTTGTCCATTTTTGCTCGACATGTTTCGATCAATTTACGATGATCATTTTCACGATCACGTTATAAATATTCACGTTAAAATTATTAACCCGTTATAAATATTTTTAATATGTTTAGAGTCTCACGAAAGTTTTATAGATAAAGCATATCCTTTACCATATAGCACCATACTATGGTATGGTGCCATATGGTAGATAAATTCGCAAACATCAGGAAAGTCTCAGTAACTCAGTTGGTCAGAGCGATGGGCATGTTTCCCAGAGTCGCGAGCTCGAGTCTCACCCGAGGCGGTGGATTTTTCTACTTTTCCTTTTTTTTCTAAACATGTTGGTATCGTTAGCAGACGTTCTGCTTAATACAGAATTAATAAAAAATATTATACCCTATTAATGAACGTAAACAAAAAACCTGGTTAAAAAAGATGGGTAGAAGATGGCAACACCTCGTTCTTTTTCTCTTGAAAATAGTTTTTACATGGTATGTAGAATAGAATAGAAATCGTTTATTTGGTGTAGAGAAAAATAATACAATATAAAACTTAATCTATTTACATCTTAATCCTAAAGTACAAAGCACCAAAAAGGATGCCACTCAACATGTGCCGATAGCTAAAAAATATAAGCCATGGCGCTGGTTTTCAGGGCAACCAATACGAGAGAATTAAATGTAGGTAACTAAAGCTAACAACCTAAAATTAACAATTAAATAGAGAGGTTGCAACGGCAGTAAGTTAAAAGCACGATAAGTAAGGAAACTATAACAGGAAAACTGAAAGGCACGCGCGTAAATAGGTGCACTTAATATCTATACCTAATGTACAGAAAGAGAACTGTTGTAGAATTTATAAACTACTTTTTTTAGTGGTACTAGAGTAAGAAAAATACAGTATGATTTAGGTGAATAGCTAGGGATACACGCGCAGATCTGCCCGCCGGATCTGTCTGGCGTATATACCCGGCGGACACATCCGTCCATGTATGGCGCGAATTGGACACGGATTTGTCTGCGGACACATCCGAATAGCGCCATACATGGACGGATCTATCCGCCGGAAATATCCGCCGAACAAATCCGGCGGGCAGACCTATACGTGTATCCCTAGCTTGCTTATTTTCCAGCTTGGATTTAGATCATCTTTTGCCACATTTCCGAACAGTGGCGTGAAAAAGTATAAAGGCTACTGAGAGCTTTATATATTTCTGTTAAAATATGTTCAGTTTGACTTGAATTCACTTTTTTATTTTATAGAATTCACTTCACTTTACATTATAAGGTTGGAATCCCTTCAATAACTTAGAAGCCGTGGGTAACTCTACCTAATCGAGTAGCAAAGAAGAAGAAGAATGAATGAGAAAGATAATCTTCTAGTACCTGATTGGCTGGGCCAAATTCTTACAGAGCTTTTTCATAAACTTTTAGACATAATCTAAATGTACAGGCTCAGTAGCGAGCGACCAACCACGCGTATGATGCCGCGTCCACAGCAAACAAACGTATGCATGTAAATGTATGGGAGTGGCCTCACTGAACGCTCAAATACCTTGGAACCTCAACGCTGCTCTGGGTCGCGTTTAACACACATATTGGATAGAAAGAGAGGCAAAAAGCGAAATTGTAAATTGTAACTTTATAAAACGCGACCCTGGTCATATCGCCGAACGCTCAACGTGCGGTCTCAGTAGTGAGGATCTCAAAATCAATTAGTAATATAATTGATTTTGTAAGTAGATACAGAGAAAAAAGAAAACGCTTGTGTCACAGTTTTATTTAGTCAACTTTATGTTTGTTGTAAAAGTAATTCCCGAGGTAAGCCACTACAATGACCCCGACCGTGACGCCCAGCACTGTCAGCGCGATATCCCCTGCCGACATCTTAGAGGCTCTGAAAAAAGAGTAAGAGCGTTATCACACTTGCGATTTGCAAGCGAATTTTGTATGGGAGCGAACACGCCGCGAGTTCGCCGTGTACGAGTTTTGTATAGAAATCACTTTCAAATCGTTCAAGTGTGATAAGGCAGACATACGTACTGCACTATAAAATATAACGGTTTCACTCACGTCTCATTACTCGTAGTCACTACGCGCGGCATGCTTGGGAGAGCCTAAGTTTCGCATTAGCGAGCTTGGTGCCTGAAGATGGAGACCTAGGTTTGAAACATATGACGCGTAGTGACCAAAGAGACGTGAGTGAAACCGTTTATTTTATACAGTAAGGATTTGTTCGACTTTTAATTGCACTGTGCGTAGGAACTTTGTAGAAGGGCTTTTCATATTAAATAGGATTCGACCTGTTAGATAGAGCTAAGCATTGGGTACTTAGTCAACTACCCTTATAGTTTCGCCATGTATGTCTGTCTGTCTATCGCTGGCTTAGCTCAGTGATCGTTAGTATTAGAAAGTAAATGATACGAGATGTTTTCACAGTAACTACTTAACTAGACCATTTAATTTTGCTCTTGGTAGCATAAGGGAAGTCCGTTCTTTAAGACTTAATATTTAAGACTAGGTCTAGTTGTGTATTTAAGTATTCATAATTATAACTTACGTAGAGGCATCGTATATGGCGTCCTTACTACGCTTGGCTCGAAAAGATGCCGCGTCCTTCTTGACAAACCTGCAAGTTAATTTAAAAATTGTCTTTGAAAATTGCATTGCATTAGGTACTTATGCTTAAAATGTAATGCTTAAAAATCAGTTCTAACGGAAATTACATTAATAGAAGCGACGTTATTAAATTTTAACTTTCGTGAGACATATTAACATTATAAAATAACACGGTTACACTCACGGCACTTTAAAAAGCGATATTGATTCGAAATCGTGACTGGTGTTTCAGTTCACCGTCTTCAGGGTCGCGCACTGAGGGGTTCAAGAGGAATTTCTGCGAACGCTCCGGCTGTGGAATGAAATCCCTGCCAAGGTTTTCTTAAGGGTCTATAGTACGGGGGACTTCGAAAAAAGAGTGTATAGTTTTCTATGGTAGGCAACGCGCACGTGAATTCTCTAGAATTACAGGCGTCCATAGGCTATGGTAATTGCTCACCATCGACTTATCGTATGTTTTTTGCCATCATCGTGGTATAGGTACAAAAAAAATCACTAAGTAAGACGTAGTAACTAATAATATTACCTATAGGGTTGTTGCCTCATGAAATAATTAAATGGTATACATACCCGGCTTTTGTGCATAAGTCATCCGTAGACATAGACACCCTGGAAAAAAACGTATCAGGGTCAAAACAAACGTTCGTTTTTCGTGTCAGGTTGCCGGATACGGTTACCGAATCAGGTCCCCTGATGGCGCATGCATCTCATACTAGTTAATATCAAAGCCCGAACACTAACTACTCTCACTAACTACTCTCTCTACCTCTAACTGGCTGGTTGTGGTGGTGGCTGGTGGTGGTAGTGGTGGTGGTTCTCTCTAACTGGTCTCTGTGTGTTGTTCACGCGCACGGTTTCAAAACTTAATGGTCACTGTTATACTTTATCGTGACGTGCCACGGCATGGTAAAACTCTATGGCTTTTAGGCCAAAATTCAACACCGTTTAATAATAATATGACAATACTTAGGTTATTCATGAAAATATCCTACACCTATGCAATTAAAGTACACGTATACAAATAATACCGTTCTAAAAAAATCGTAAAAAAAACTGATTGACAAAGGGTGAGACAAAGGCCACGGCGTAGCAATACATATATATTGACCGTTTAATTTTGAGTCTTCGACATCAAATGCAAGAGAAGAGCGCAACTTTATTTGGACAATGGTTTTGGAAAAAACTACATTAACACTATTATAATTAGCCCCATTAATTAATAATTAGAAGTAAACTTGTAAGAATTCTTCGGACTTAGACGAATTGCATCGGGGCTCGTATATTCTGTTACTCTGGTGCCATATCGTCGCTGCGCGTGCAAAAGTCGCTATGTGAATTTTGTCGATTTTTGGTTTTTAATGCCATTATGATCCTTATTTCAATACACATATGCTCCGAAAATCCTGTCAGGCTAATTTCAGTATTTCAGGATTTGACAAATCTAGCTATGTGATGTCCATACATTGAATGCGCCTACTATAATCGCTAAGTGAAATAAATCACATAACGATTTTCGATCGCCATAAAAACCATTTTTAGAATGCGCCTGATATGTGATTTTTGACACATAGCGATATTTTTCGCATAAATTAACCAGAAATGTTCACCCGCTATGTAGCATCTTGCACATAGCGATATTTTTGTACTAGTTTGGATCGCTATTATGTTCGTAGATGCGACGCGAGACGTTGTTTTACGGTACATAGCGAGATTTTTCTATAGTCATATAGTATATTCAATCTACCGCATGTTACACGTATCTGCTTGTACCTTCAAGTAAAATAAACATGTTTTCTAGTAAACCATTAATGCCATCACTGGCAGTTCAATCGAATTATTTTGTTAAATAAAAGGGTACTTTGACCATATAATTGCTGTGGGTCTACGTTTAAAAGTGTTTGTTACTCGTAGCAGTTTAAGGTAGAAGTGAATGGTAAATCACATTTTTTTTGTTTTATTAAGATTAAAATGTAATTTTCTTGAACTAATTTATCCAAACCATACACTAAATAGTTATTCTTCTTCTTTCCATATGATGGGATCAAAACTTTAAACCTAATTATTTTTTACCAATTATGGTTAAATGGTTTGCCACCTCTTATCTCCGGGAAGTAGCTTTCATGAAGTCTTCTATAGTACACATACTTGGATACAGGGAACATTGCATCACTATGTTGCGTTGTTTGAAGGTCGTCATTTTGCATCTCTGTGTTCCGGGCTGATTCCCTATTTAAGAAGATTGCCTTTTGATCGGCCAACTCTCAACCTTAGTCTGTTTAGAGACTTCTACGCCACCGTTCGTTGGATGTCGAGGATCCCGCCGCGCCGTTTCTTTTCGCGTTCTACAGTTGTGTCAAGTCCTTATGTATGTGAGGAGGAGCTATTCCGCTCATTTGGTAATGATGATCGCATTTGGTAAGTTTAAAGCATCCGGTGATTAGTCTACAGGCTTCGTTGAGAGCAGTATCTATCTGATTCACGTGTGCAGAATTCTTTTTCACTGGGTATGCATACTCTGCAACCGAGAAACTTGACGCAAGTGCGGTAATGCTGAGGGTATGTAGAGGTAAAACCCATGTGGTGTCAGTGATCCGAAAAATGATGTTATTTGTTGCCGCCACTTTCTGTTTTGTATCAAGGCAGTATGATAATTATAGTCAGGGATCTGTCTAGCGTTATGCCCTTGATATTTAGGAGTGAAGGTGATAATCCAGTCGACAACCCTCCCAAACAATGCATAATTATTTATTGCATGTTTTTAAAGTGGGGCATACAACTCAGAGAATCAATCGACCTCCCAAACAATGTTTAGCTGTCTCGTGCCTGTATATTTTTGAGTTGAAGCTGGGTTTGGTCTGAGTTGATATCTCCTGGTAGTACGTAGAACGTCTCTGCCTCCTCGAAAGAGTAGGAAGGGTTCTCTGCCTTTTCGCCGAAAATTATATTGCCGAATTTCACTTGCCAACCAACTTTTCGCAGAAGTTTCATTTGGCCGAATTTCATTTCCCAACTTTACATAATCCAACAAACCTAACCCAACCTAGTAAGTAACTTCTGCGAAAAGTTGGTTGACAAGTGAAATTCGGTTAACACAACTTTCGGCGAAAAGCCAGGATACCAGAAGGGTTTGACGTTAGCCTTTATGGCTTGACCGTTTCTAGAAATGTTGAATAATGCTGTTCAAATAATAATTCAATAGGGTGATTCAAGTAGGTACGAAACATATATATTACGGCAAAAAAATCCTTTCGTACGTGTACACTAAAAGTCTTTCGGATTTAATTATTATTTGCCAGGCCAGAACGTATTGAAAACGTGTCTGGAAGGAGATATTTCTATTTGATAAAAAAATACCTGTTAGCTACGGATTCGTTCTAATTATCGAAAGAGATAGGTAATGAAAGTAACAGAAAATCCGAAGATTGATCGTACTTACTGATTTTTCATTATAACTATTTGTCTAACCATAACTTTCTGGTTTTTTTAAATACCTAATATCATTTCATAAAATAACTATGTGACAATAACGCATACAAATTGAATACACTCCTAAATAATTTAATACAGCTATGTGATGGCAAGACACATAGAGATTATTATGACTCAAACAAAAATCGCTATGTGCCAGATTTATCAACATGTATTTATTTTGATTTATTTAAACACGATTATTTTTCCAGAACAAACGTAAAGTATGTAAAAGAGTGCTTATTTTTACCAAAAAAATATTCATGTACTTATGTGAAAGCAGTATCGAGAAAAATAGTTTTTTGTGTCTCCTGTAAAGTAGGTTAAAAACACATGGCGACTTTTGCACGCGCAGCGACGATATTCTAATTTTAAAATGTATAAACAATACATTAACAACACAATTTGTCTTAAACATAACTCCAACACTCAACCAATAATCAACCAATATTGAAGTAGTATTGTAGTTGCAACGCAGTAATTTTCAAGTAAATTCCGTCATTTTTGATTCAGACGTGTAGTCGTAAGCTGTATTGTGTTGTTATTGTATTGGATTTGCATTGAAGTTGGATCGTGTCTGTACGTGTTTTAAAGTTAGAATACGGCCCCTGGTCTCGGACTAAAAATCAACGATTACCTAAAATATTATTATTGAGTAGGTACATATTAAAATACACTATATACATAGATATTATAATTATTTCGCCTATTTAGGGTTCCGTACTTGTTGCGGTTTCCTGTTAATTCAAGTCTTGATTGATTAGGGATTTCCATTACCTACCAAATGTCCGTTACAACGATAATTAAAACAGAAATAAACCATTTTAATGATTCATGAAAGTACTAAAAAAGCAGCCTTTTCACATTTTTTTAAGTTCCTCGTATACCCACAGGCCACCTTAACCCAACGAGTTAAGATAACGATACAACTCTGGAAAGTAAGTAATATACTTTACAATAAAACTAGCCATTTGATACAAAAATGCTTAGGTACCTACTTGTCTTCCCTCCTGACAAAAACAAAGTAAGGTATCGGGATAAGATCTCTATAATTTTAAACAAAATGAACATAGAAATAGGCTATAATATTTGAAGACTACCCTCCAGGATCTTATCATCAGATCGTTCTGACAATGAAACAAACTGCAAAGTACATCTACCCTTTCAAACAAACCAGAATTTTCCAAATCGGTTCCAGTGGTCTTCGAATAATCGGTAAACAAACATTTGCCACCGACGGATTAAGAAACTCCTCCTTCGAAATCCTGAAGTTGGTAGCAAATTGGACCTACACTTTGGATAAAAAATGGTAACTTACGACTCTCCATCTAATTTCGATGAAATAGAGTCCTCGGAGGCAGCGTTCGAGACCTGAAAGTAAAAAAAATTGCAATTGTTTTAATCATCTATTTTGAGTGTCAAATCACCCCTGTGAAAACTGATATTATCTATCAATGTATAAGTAAGGAAAAAAAAAGGTCTCATTTAGGGTCTGTAAAATAAACATATCTTCAAGATAATGTGAAAATACATGTTCTCACAAAGAAGATTCTCCGATAAGCGATTCGTCGATGAACTGTTTATAGACAGAATTTTTCATCTTCTGCGAGCTCTACAAATAGCCAGACCCGTCCGCAGATTGTATCTGCGTCTCGTTAAGGGGCTCCCTGGCGCCAATGACCTTCGATCTGAATCCCTTAGTTTTGTAGTGATTTTTATAGCTTGTCATATTATCAGTAAAGTATCTTATATTTAGCTCAATATTCATCCGATCACCAATCACTTCGTTCATCGAATCGTCTATTTGCATCACTCTCTTTCGTATAGGTAATGCAAGAGCGATAGAGACGGGGCCAACGTTTTGTCGATTTTCGAACTTCGCGGTAGGCCACATGTCCATCTATTCGAGTACATAAACTGTGGTAATTACCCAGAAGTTCATGTAGCAACTACTGTACTATAATATATACTACTATGTACTATAATACAAATAATAAAAATGTAAAGACAAAAATAAAACTTACCAAAACAGCGAAAGTCACAATGAATAAATACACGGTGTACATTTTTGTACAATTTATCCTAATAATTTATGATAAATAAAATGTGTTAATCACACAATCACTACAACCGAAATAAATAATTTTCCTGTAACATAACGTATTTGAATACTCGACGTCAAAGAAATGTTTATAATTTTGTACCTTATCACAAACAAGTAAGGTACAAAATTGTAAAGATATCTTTGCCGTCGGTTGTACCATAGATCACACAGAGTTGGCGTTGTCAAGAGTTTGTAGAAAGCGCGACGTCACTACACAGATGCCATTTGTAAAATACTACGCTCAAATAAGTGGCATCTGTTTTTTTTATTAAGTATCCTAACCTATTTTGTTTGGTCCTATTGTAAGGCCGGGATCTGATGATGGGATCCTGGAGAAATCGAGGGAACTCTTCAAATTCTATAGTCATTTGAGCATTTTTTACGGTAGCTTACGCTCTTAGAGGGGGAGTCTTTTTCTCTTTAAAATTATACAAGCTATTATTTTAACTGACGGTGTTAGTTAGTTAGAGGTAAAATCTTGCGAGTCAGAATTGAACCAGTTCCTGATGTTCGGTTGAGCTGAAATTTAGAATACCTGCTTAAGTTGGATGAAAATACAATATTTTTTCGCACCAAAGATAGTCATAAAACTCTGAAAAAAGACCAATGAAAACTAATTGTGTATAGGTTTATTAAATTTAAACTTTCGTGAGACATATTAACATTATAAATTAACACGGTTACACTCACGGCACTTTAGTCACGTCTCGCGACATGTTTCGGAGAGCCTAGGTCTCCATCTTCAAGCACTAGGAGTGCTACTTGAACCGGCCCGTGGCGCACTGTTGCACGTCGCGCTGCCGACCCATGAAAACAACCCACGAAACATGTCGCGAGACGTGACTAAAGTGCCGTGAGTGTAACCGTGTTATTTTATAATGTGTAAAGGTTTGTTAGAATTTAGTAAATTGAAAGAGTATACAAGTTTATATAAATGTTTATTCAGGTTTATGTTTCCCGTAAAAGTATAACGCAACTAAACCAGCACCAAGAACTGCTACCGTGGTTCCGAGGATCGTCAGGGTGATGGCCGTCACGGACATACCCTGAGGTCCACTCGCGCCGCCGTTACCACTGAAATTACAAATGAGACACTTTTTTTAAAAGGTACCATTTGGCGGAAGTCACTTGCCGTGTTGTACGTTGTTTCAATAGTATCTTTCTCCACAGAATGTTTAAAAATAAAGGAAAAGCAGAAAAATCCACTGCCTCAGGCGAGACTTGAACTCGCGACTCTGGGAAATATGTCCATAGTCGTTCTGACTAACTGAGCTACTGAGACTTACCCGATGGCTGCGAATTTCTCCACCATATCCTTTATTTATACCACCATATGCGTCTTACTTAGGGTGCCGCCTAGCGACATCTGCCGAAGAAGTCTTACACTTCTTAACCGGCCATCGGAGTCACTAATTGCATTGAGAATTCACCGATAACGATCAGTGGATTTTTCCACTTTTCCTTTATTTCTAAACATTGTGGTATCGTTAGCAAAAAAATCCTCAATAGAGGCCGCAAAGGTATCTGACACAATCTTATTTGTAGGGCCATAGGCGCGTGTTACATATTTTTACGGCATTCGCTGAGGAAGATGCAGGTATTCAATCATCAATATTGTTTGTACAGTCACCTAAAATATATTGAAATGGAGCAATAAAAGCATAAGTAAGCACCAGCCGCCAAATAGTGGTTTGATCTAGTCTACCATCAATTGCTACAACTTTGCCTACGATGTTTAACTTTGCCTGGCTTGAAAAACAGCGTTTATATAAGGTGTAACAAAAATATTGATGATCTCTTTGAGGGCATAATTGGCATCATATTGCGACTAAGAAAAAGTAGGAGAGTTTTGACGCGAGTAGAGTTTTTTTTTTGTATGGAACACGTCGTCGCAGCTGGCTAACCCTTAATACAAAAACAACAAAAAAATGGTACACCAGTATTTTTGTTACACCCTGTATTATTAATTATTAAAACTATACTTACGTTGACGTTTGTTTCATGGCTACGAGGGGGTTCTTGACAAACCTGAGAAATAATTACTCGTATTTATTTTGAAATTCCATGCCGAATAGGTGTTACTTATTTCAAAGGCTGCTGTTCCACTGAGGCTGAGATGAGAGGAGACGTGCAAGAATCAACCAGTAGCACCATCTGCCGCTTACTACTGGTTGATTCCCACGCGTCTTATTTTCCCATTAGTAGAAATGCAGCCTTACTTTTCAAGAATAATAGACGGAGTGCTAGCCAGGTCAGATATGACACAAGATTAATCCCCTCTCATTATCCGGACATCTGGCAGCTGTAAAGTGGCCGAGGTCAAAAAATGCAAACCACTTTAAGAATACAAATCTTAGAGTTCTGGTTTTGATGCAGTATTATGAGAAATTGTATAAATAATTGGTTTATATTATGGCCAAAAGTTTCAGATGGGGGAAAGTAGTCCAAAACGACGTATAATGTAATTCATAGTTTATCGCCTACTAGAAGCGCTGGTAGCCTTGCGGTAAGACGTCCGACTTTCAATCCGGAGGTCTCGGGTTCAAACCCCGGCTCGTACCACTGAGTTTTTCGGAACTTATGTACGGAATATCATTTGATATTTACCAGTCCAGTCGCTTTTCGGTGAAGGAAAACATCGTAAGGAAACCGGACCTAATCCCAAAAAGGGCCTAGTTTCCCCTCTGGGTTGGAAGGTCTGATGGCAGTCGCTTTCGTATAAACTAGTGTCTATGCCAGTTCATGGAATTAGGTTGTCAAGCGGACCCCAAGCCGGGATAAACGCTAGGAAGAAGAAGAAGAAGATAGTTTGTCGCCTACTGTTTCTGTTTTTGAAATACTCATTCATTTTTCTCGTCCTCCTTAAATAAGACAACTTCGGCAGTTTTCAGTATTACTATTTTGTGGTGCAAAAAATCACGCATGCAAATGCAAAAATACGAGTACCGATACATACCCGGCGTTTCTGCATAAATCATCCGTTTTCATGGATATCCTGAAATCAACATGAAATGTTTTGGTTTAAAACAGTAATATGTAATATTAACAATACATGAATAACATTTATTATTCTTTGTAGGGCTATCAATGTGCCACATCGACCAGATTTGATCTATTGTGGCAGCCCTTTATAAATGATTACTAATTCCCGTTGAATCTAGAAACTTCCAGATTCTTTGGGCTGTAATGTGTTGTACCTCCTCGGGTTGCAGTACATGCCTCCCTAGGTGGATGAATAACATAACACCATAATCGTATTTTTTATTCAAGTTCAAGACAGTAATCTGACAATTCTCTTCATACCTACAAATTAATTTACAATATAGGGCAGGAGCTGTCAGATTACTGTATTAAACTAAATTAAAAATACGATATCAATTGAAGGGTAATAGATACACGGAAAGAACATGTCTAGTCACTTTGACAACATTTTGAGTTATAGCGGTTTTAAAGTTTGGAACGATTCAATTAACCATACTATTTTCGTAACTAGATGGTTATTATGAATTAAAAAGTGGATTTATGCTAAAAATTCCAGCTGTTACAGAAGTTGTTACTAATAGTTCATTGCAAGCTCTACATTTTGATACACAAATCTCATATTACGAAAAAAGTGACTAGACATGTTCTTTCCGTGTACCCTTCAATTGCGGTCCGATAAAATACGACTTATTCTTTAAAACTCGGTCCATGACATTGGTAAAATTGCCTAAATCGACAGAAACCTACCTACCTTTTAACCAACGTGTTTTAGCTTAGAGTTAATACTTTATTAAAATTTCATAAACATTCAAATAAAAGGTACATCATTGTCGGTTGCCAACAAGGCTTATTTGCCATAAAAATTCGTTATAAACTAGTAGTCGTAAACAAGTTGACCAATATAACAAGACCCCAGGAAGGATTTTTTTCTCCTTCTAGCTCCATAACCACTTGATCGATCCTGCTCATATACGAACTTACAAATTTTATGTATCTCTGCTACAGTCCCAAGAAATTTCTTTAAGATCAGAAAAACGTTACTAAAGTTATCGTCAGACAAACTATCGAAATCAAAAAGCCATCCAAATGCCGAGACGTCCCAGTAGCCAGGTGACAGTTCGGTTCGGTCTGGAGTTGTTTGTAAGAACTCACTTCGCTTACGCTCCGCGAGTTCGATAACCTCTATTAACAACCGACAATGATGTACAGTCGACTAAGAAAGTGGTCTACTTACCAGTTTTGACAAAAGTTTCTGCGAGATCTAACGATCGCTAAGGATGACATCTCTAACGGAGTTTAAAACACGGCCTTGTTGTCTCATGACGTCGAACCTCAACGGTAGGGTGGTAGACCACATTTTTGGTCGACTGTACCTTTTACTTGAAAACGCCACATTTTAACATAGCTACGGCATTTATCACAATTTATACACGCTTTTCCTCGCTCTGTGGTTAGGTTTCCTGTTAATATCTTAGTTTAATTAGGTTTTCCCATCAAAACGTCCGTTACCTACGATGACTCATATAATAATTTTAAACAAATAAAGAACCGACTTCACTTAGGCTTCGCTTTTCCAATATAGGTATGCCTATAATAGTTGAAGAGTTCCCTCGATTTCTCCAGGATCCCATCATCAGATCCGGACCTGGTGACAATGGGACCAACTGTGAAGTATACTCTTTCAAACAAAAAAGAATTTTCCAAATCGGTCCAGCCAGCCATCTTCCAATAATCGGTTAACATACATAAGAAAAAATGCAAAAAAAAAACAAATATCCCTACGAATTGAGAACATACTCCTACGAAATCTTGAAGTTTGTTGAAAATAGGATTAATACAGGTGAAATAATAACCGCCGTTCATATTGAACGAGGTGATTAGGAGACGATTATCACACTGGTGCCGCAACCGCATGCGGCGACGGTGTGCAAGAGTGACGGCGCTATACACATGCAGAGCGCTATCTCGCTTGCGCACCGGCTCCGCATGCGGAAACCGCAGCAATGTGAAAGCCGCCTAAACCAAACTGAACATCTTTTACTATGGGACCAACTCCTAAACCGCAATTTTTTTTTGCCTGGTTCATACATTTCTGCCGACCAGACCAGATGTTGTCGTTTTGTTCGGGAAATTAAAAAAACCCGATTTCAGAGTTTCAGTAGTCACCTCGCTTAATTCACCCTGTATAACAGAATTTGACAAAGAGAACAAATTGACAAAAAACGCATAAGTCTACTTACTAAATAAAAAGTATTTAAAAAATATAAAATCATTATTAACTTACTGCTCTCCATCTAACTTTGTTGAAATGGAGTCGTCTGAGTATGCTGTTGTCATCTGAAAATAACGAATTTCATTTATAATTTTAAACAACTTAGGCTTAGGAAATAATGCCCGAGTTGCTGTAAAAAATGCTGCTGCTGAAGTCACTACAGATGTGCCTATTGAAGTTGAAGATGAAAAGTTGAAGATTTCCCCCGATTTCTTCAGGATCCTATCGCCAGATCCGGACCTAGTGACAATGGGACCAACTGTGAAGTATAACACTTTCAAACAAAAAAATATTTTTCCAAATTGGTCCAGCCGTATTCGAATAATCGGTCAACATACATTATAAAAAAAAGAACAAGACGAATTGATAACCTCCTCCTTCGAAATCTTGAAGTCGGTTGAAAAAACATCTCTTTCGATAATTAATAATAATATCTAAACACGAAGCACACAAAGGTTTTATAGCAAATGATCTTAGACATGTTTTTACCAAAATCCAAATTTTAATAATACTTATTATCTTAGATTTCGTTCCCTAATTACTCAGGTGAAATGAGAGTTATTTTTTTAAACATGACTAACTTGTTTGGCCACCTTAAGGGCCAGTTACGAGTCTGGGGTAGTGATAAGGTCAGTTCGTCAGGCTGCCGAGTAGAAGAGGAAAAATAGCGATAGAGAGAAGTGAATAGAAGAAAGGGTTTAGTAAAGAGAAGGGTGAGTGTGAAATGAGAGTTGAGTAAGGTACAAGGGGACCATTTTGATTGGGTGACAATTTCAACTAAGTCGCAATATCTTACGTGTTTTACATAATTAACTATAGTGCCATAGAGTGAAAAAGTAGCTTTTCCGCTATCCAGGTATAGATGGCAACATAGTTAGTTATGTCAAAGAGAATTAAGTACCTAGAGTGTTCTCTCCATACATGGCTAAATGCGTATATTATATAATAAGTTTTAAGCGAGCTTTGCTAAAAGTTATTATTCAAAAGATTACAGCTTAATACGTATTACGATTTAAGTGTGCTTAAAACTTAGTAAAAATGAGTTTAACCATACCTCCCATACGACTTATTATTTAATAAGTAGATTTGCTATGTATGGAGTTAGCAATCTAATGGTTATGTAAAACACGTAAGATATTGCGTCTTAGTTGAAATTGTCCCCCAGTCGAAATCGTCGCCCTGTACCTTACAGGAACTAGTATTTAATAAGCATACATGGGTTCACTTACCAAAATGGCGAAAGTTACTATGACGATATATCCGGTATACATGTTTGTGATTAAATTAAGAATTTATATATTACTTATATGAAACACGACCGTTGAACACAACCTCCAAGGCTTATGTCGCTTACAGGAATAAATTGTTTTCCTGTAACGTGGACAAATAATACACTCATCTTCAATAGACTTTAAAACTGTGTGAATAAGAACTATATTCAGTCAATTAAGAGTGCTCACAATAGTACGGGCGTCAAATATACATATATGTACACTAAATTGCAACTTATTCCGTTGTAATAAGCTGCTAAAGCGTAATTTAAATTGTACAGATATTTTGAAGGAAACGGATATCCGTTTTTTATCTAACAGAGAAGCCATGGTAGTCAACAAAACGTACGGTTTGATTTTTAGTACATTTTAAAGTTTTCCTGAACACGCAATGTTCTGCGAAATTGATTATGTCTGTAGGGTGACAAGACTGACAAGCAATGCCAATTAGACGGATTTTAACGTACTTACATTGAAAATAATATTTAATTTGTTTATAACATCGTTTTATTCAGAGTTTTAAATGTCACTTTCGAGTGTTCGAATTCGAATCTCTAAAATCACCTCCTGAGGCCAAGATCCACATCTTGGTCTCCGCCACCAGAGAGCGCCATTCTTCTCTGTCTAGCTAGTCTCGTATGGTCGGGTTTTTATCGCCTGTTACCATAACTCTCACATTCTAGCAAGTATGTAAGTGCCAAAGTGACGCATGACGCAATAGGCGATAAAATGATAACCATGGATGGCCACATCCCGCTACTCTGGCCACAAATACGCCATACGTGATATAACTAAATAGATATGATGAAAAAATGTAACCCTGAAAAGGACTCGGTTCCTTTAGTGCTCGAGGCTGGTCTCAAACTGGTGTCTTTAGAGTTTGTGGGTGCATTTTATTGATTGTAAAAATTGTAGAATCTAACAGTTATTCTTCCATGACATTACAAAATAACATTTGACTGCAACGGGTTACAATCTCTCGAGTTCATAAAGATCCTGGAACTGTTCGAAGTTGCAGGGTTAGACCGAGAGTTGTAGCAGGTGGCGATCACAATAGATCAAGATCATCAATGGTCGCAGTGATAAATAGGCTTGGGAGCCTTACATAGCCCCACTTTAAAAAAAAAAGGGTTAAAAAATATAAAAAGCAATTGTGATGGAATGATACATTTCCCGGTGTTATATTGTTATGAAATATTGCTTGAAGTTAGTTGATAATGACAGAGAGTATGTATTAGATAGAGGAGCGAAGTCTTAGAACTTTTGAGGCTCTAAATCTGAAGCGCCATCTGAATGAGTGTAAACTAAAGTTACCGTCTACTTCATCTAGATCATCTATGACATAAAAATAAATCAAAGTCATAAGTATGTTTTTAACATTTTTCTTTATTAAAATCTTAAAGAAAACACTTTTACAGTTTCGCTTTTGTTGAATTATTAATACCTTAGATGGGTATTTAAAAAACTAGAAGTATAACTCTCAAGAACAATTATAACAGAACATTTTACTACTTAATTTTTTTTATTAGTTTTAGGTACAGAATAATCTAAGTATATTCTCTGAAACAAGGCATAGGTATCTACTGGAAACTAAGTAGGTGATGGAAAAGAAATGGAGCAGTAATAAATAGTGAGAATTCATACAAAATCAAATGACACTTTTTGACTAGACCATAATAATAATCGAATTTTTAAATATGTAGTTTAAACACATCTTCCGCATCAATGTGCAGAACATTAAAAAAATTAGCGCCAAAAAATATATTTTAAAAATCCCTTTGGCGGTTTTCATCAGAAATATACTTTGGAGGAAAAAATATGCAGCTTATTTTCAAACAATTTCCTAAACATAATATTATTTTAGCTTGTCTATGATGTACCTATCTTAAAACAAAAGTCTAGATAAGAGACAAATTACTAACAGTACCTATTAGGGTAGGTCGAAATTATTTTTTTGGATATTAGAAGGGGCGGTATTTCAGAAATATGTAGTAAAATTTTGAGTGGAAGTACTGCCGCAAGAGCCGCAAGCGCAGTCAAAATGCATATATTTTGCAAAAAAATTATAAGAGTGGGCAAATAAATAAATAGTATTCGTCAAATAAAAGTACTTACAATTATATAAGAAAAGTCGTACCGAAGTTATAATTTGGTTAAAAAACTAAATAAAACAAAAATAACAAAAAATCCCTTCAAATAACAGGGTTTACGTGTCGAACAATTTCTAAAATTATATACTTTACTACATGTAATTTTTTTTTATATTATATACACAATTGTATATTTTGACTACGTGATAAAAGTTTAAAATAAACCAGCTATAACTATGTGGTGATATTTTTAGAGCTGTAATTTTAGTACAAATACAATTTTTTATTATTGATTGCGGCAGTACTTGCACTCGTTCTATTATTATTATATTTGGAATATAACATGCTATTATGTCAAACAATCATTTCCAAAAACCGCCATTTTGAAATAAGGAAAAAAAAATTTCCATACTTCAGCGATCCACCCTAGTACCTATCTAGTTCAATATGTTTTCCATAGATCTCTTCACCTAATTGTTCTTCTCCTATCTTTTCTTTGTATCCATATACAGTCAGCAGCAGAATTAGCTTATAAGAGATGTATTGAAAATGACCTTCACACGCTCTTATTCTCTTAACAATAAAGTCGCACCAAGATCATTCTAAACACCTCACACGCTTGGCTACTTCTGCTGCTGACTGTACCATTGATAAATGTGTAGATAGATTGCTAACTCCATACATAGCAAAACTACCAATTAAATAATAAGTCGTATGGGAGGTATGGTTAAACTCATTTTTACTAAGTTTTAAGCACACTTAAATCGTAATACGTATCAAGCTGTAATCTTTTGAATAATAACTTTTAGCAAAGCTCGGTTAAAACTTATTATATATACGCATTTAGCCATGTATGGAGAGAACACTCTAACTGTACCTAACTATTTATAACACCTATCGCATCGTACCAATAATTTACTACTGTATTTTTTATAAGTAGGTAGTATATGGCTGATTTGTTTCAGTTTTTCAGTTTTAGTAAAATATTTTTATGGTATTTTGAGTACCATTTAAGTTTTTCAGTGAGTATTATAAATCTATGAAATTGATATCTTTAACCTTTTGAACGCTTTCTCTCTCGCATCAAAATGTGTCATACACGCCAACATCTCAACTAGTGAGAAACTAATTTAAACCTTATCTGTCAACAGTAAAATTGCTTTGACAGCGTCTGCCATAGCCACTTTAGTGGTTGTTGGCGTGCTAGGCACGACAGTACTCGACCACTTTAAAGACTCTTGGCGTTCAAAAGGTTAAAATGATAATGAATCTTTGGCTTTGCTTTACAGTTGTACGTCCACAAAAAATCGCTAAACGACATTATATAGTTCGTCATTGTTGCCCTCTTCTAAGAGAGTATCGTTAGTGTCCTCCTCCTGTTCTTCGATTGGCTCGTCTTGTTGGAATAAGGTGTTCGGAAGTGTGTACGCTACGCTGCCGTAGGGACCTGGAATATACAAATTTGTGGGTTAATAATAAAGTATAAATGAAGGGTACACGGAAAGAACATGTCTAGTCCTTTTTTTCGTAAAATGAGATTTTTGTATCAAAATATAGAGCTTGCAATATACTATTAGCAACAACTTCTGTAACAGCTGGAATTTTTAACACAAATCCACTTTTTAACTCATAAAAACCATCTAGTTACGGAAAGAGTATGGTTAATAGAATCATTCCAAACTTTAAAACCGCTATAACTCAAAATGTTGTCAAAGTGACTAGACATGTTCTTTCCGTGTACCCTTCAAATAAACACGTTAAAACGAGTAGAAGAAAGGACTATAACAGAGAAGAAAATCTAAGCATAGATGTTAGTTAAAAATGGAAAGAGAACTTAAAAATAGATGGCAGATAGATTGAACATAGATGCATAGGTATCTTGAATGAAATGCAAAAAGAAAACCATATATTTCGCATCTCCGATACTAAGTAGGTACTTATAGTGGCACGCCAGCGTTTGCATCTTTTCGTTCGGTGCAGCGTTCGTCTTCTAAGGAAGAATTCAAAACTGGAGGAAAAGCGAAAATATTTACCACCCATCCGGTGCCTTCTGTCAATCTGTGGTAATTTTCGAGAGTTAAGACGGCGTATGACCACCAGCACTAACAAAATGAGCAGTGCCTTTTGTCTAGGTACAGTCAGCAGCAGAAGTAGCTTAGCTGGTAGGGTGTTCGAAATGACCTACACACGCTCTTATTATCTTAACAATAAGGTCGTGTCCAGCTCATTTTGAACACCCTACCCGCTTAGCTACTTTTGCTGCTGACTGTACTACGGAAGAATTATATGTAAGAAAGCTAAAATGTTTACCATCGTCCGGTGCCTTCTGCGGTAGTTTCCTGGCGTAGAGACGGCTTATGACCACCAGTACCAGCACGATTAGCAGAAGCAGCACCGCCCCGCCCACTAACCACGTCATTTGGACACTGGCCAGCCTGGAAAAAGAACATTATAAATATAGGTACTTAGTCGAAGAATTATTAGGACATTGTTCGACAAGCCTTTTTATGTTGTATGATTCATAGTATCAGAAACTGCAGGTGGGTTGTATAAAATCAAGTAATGAAGAATGAATATCTTACTTTAATTAATAAAGTTATTTTTAATTTATATTAATATACTTTTTTTCGATGCATCAGAATGATTTCTTAAAATTTATAAAAATACCTTCAGATGCAGTCACCACACGAAAAAGTTGAGCCACTTCATATTTTTACTTGTGTTATGAATGACCAAGATGTTACCAACAAAGCAGGGCCTGACACGCTTTGATAGAAAAAGATTTATTGCAATTCCTATAAAACGACATAGAAAAGAGTTTAGTCTCTAAGACCGACCAAAAATATGTTCATGGTCGAGTTGCACACTTCAATTAGGTGTGTTAAAGTGAGCTAAACAAATAAACCATTCAAATTGCGATAGAAGCCAGCTTAGCATTAATGTCCAATAAATCAGTCTGTTAAAAAAAAATCTTTCTCTTAGGCCCGGTTACTTGGTGGCGAATCTATAATTAAATAGGTAGTTATACTTTATCTACAGCCTTGGCCAGAAGTATTGAGCATAGGTGTTTTTTGTTTACAATTTTGATGCTAAGCATTTTTTCCCTATCCTAACAATGTACGGTAACGGTAAATGTTATATTTTATTTATAAATATAGAAAACTTCACTTAATAACACTTTCAAGGTACTTAAAAAATATAAAAACAGAAGGTACCAAAAATGTAAATTTAAGTCGGTGCGACATATTGCAAATATTCTATGCAGTTACTACTAACTTCCACCAAACATGCCTATTAGTTTAAATTAATTAACAAAATAACTTAAACAAAGATGGAAACGATGGACTAAACTTTCCAGTTTTGTATGAAAATCGCATTGGTGCTCAACACTTCTGGCCAAGGCTGTACGTTACCGATTAGCAGTCTGCTAAAATCGGTAATTAATTTCATTACATAGCCAAGTTACGAACAATGGCAAGTGGATCAACGTTATCGTGTGGAGACTGTACGTCGACTTCAAATATATTTTTACACATTTGTGCCTTATTGCAAAGCTAGTAAGGTGCAAAAGTGTAAACATACATTTTACGTCGAGTGTTCAAAAAAGCATTTCCAAGAAAATTTGAGCCAAAACGAATAATACTCTTTGATATCTAGCCGCGTAATAACAAAAGCACGGTTTTGACGATTTTACCCGATAATTTGATGAATTCCCCACAAAAATAGTGATTTCAAACCAATCACTAAACTGTCAGAAAAATATAAGCAATTAACGGGAGATCTTCTCCTCAATGATTTAATTATTTCTGAGCACTTTGTATTAGGATTTAAGAATAAGTAGACGTATTTTTAATTTAACCTCCTGCGACCCCAGTACTATTCCACAATATTTTGACCTTTTATTTAGTAACTAAACAACAACTCATACTGTGTTTCAGGCACTTAAGTAAATAAGTAAAGTATTATTAAAGTTTTATATTATTAGCGGGAAAAAACTATAAGTTATTACAATATCTTTCTATCGGTAACTCTTACCCCGTAGTTTCTGTGTCTCTCGATGACATTTCCGGGCTGCCACTGTAAAAATTCAAATTATTGTTTAATTCAAATTATTGGATTGTCATATAACTCCTTGTAGCTAAAATAGTAACCATCGACATTTCAATAAAACTGATTTATAATATGATAAAATAAATATTATATCGGGTCATATTTTGTTATAATATATCACTTAGGTGGGGACCTTTCTGTAGCCAACGCATCGTTATGCTAATTAAAGACAAAATTTTACACTTATACATCATTATTAGCGAGTTACATTTGAGACTTAAGGTAGATAAATTATAATAGATGTTATCTTTGACTCTGACGTCAACAGAAGAGAACTTTCAAGTACATTCCGACCAAAAAGTGTAGAAATTAAGAATTGGCAACATCGTAGTGTCGTCCCTTTCAAATCAATGTAAGAAAACGGGACGATACTACGATGTTGCCACTTTTTAATTTCTACACTTTTTGGTCGGAATATAAACATGGTTGGCTGGCGCAAGCAACCCGAAAAGAAAAAAATATATTTTGCAGTTAGAATTATTGATGCAGCTGATACTTACGGAGTGGATACAACACAAGTTCCATTGATCAAATCCATGTCTGGCTCACAAACGCACGCTCCGTCCTTACACGTTCCATGGTTACATGTACCACAAGGCTTATACTCGTGACAGACGGAAGAATTTGACGTATCTTTTATAAATCCGGTCTTGCAACTACATTCGTTTGGAGCTGAGCAGTCACTGTTAACGCATGGTGGTACACATTTTGGTATGCAAACTTCGTCTTTAAGAGTATAACCTGTCTTGCATTCGCATTTGCCAGGAGCTATGCAGTCTCCATTGGTACATGAATCACATTTTGGTGTGCACGTATCTGTAGATTTATCCTTTTCATATCCTTTCATACATGTACATTTATTTGGCTCTACACAAATCCCGTTAATGCATGGATTATCACAAACTGGCTCGCATTTGTTATTCTTTAATGAGTATCCGGAATTACAACCACAGATGTTAGGTTCTGAGCAGAATCCGTTTTTACAGTCAGTGTTGCATTTAGGGACGCAGGTATCTTTTCCTTTTAACTGGTATCCATTGAAACATTTACAAGTATTTGGTGCTACACATGTTCCATGTTCGCAGGATTTATCACAAATCGGCTGGCATTTATCATCTATAAGTTCGTAGCCGTCATTGCATTTAAGTATGCAAGTTTCTTTGTGTCCATTCTTGGGTACAAATCCTTCTTTACATTGACAAGTGCCAGGAGCTACACAGTCGCCATTAAGGCAAGGTTTCTTACAAACAGGTTGGCATTTGCCAGCATCTTTTTTGTATCCATCATTACAAGTGCAAATATCAGGTGCTGAGCAGTATCCATTGCTACAACCGCCTTTGCACTGGGGTGTACATTTACCGTCTATCTTAGTGTAGCCTTCATGGCAGTTGCACACGCCTGGGCTGATACAATCACCGTTGTTACACTGGGTACAATGGGGGACACATGTGTTGGGGACACTATCTTTGGGTATGAAGCCATCATTGCAGGTACACTGGTTGTTGGCCGTACAGTTGCCGTTGATGCAGGGTTGGTCACAGACAGGGTTGCCACAGAAGTAGGGAACGGTACTGTTGTGGAAGACCAATGGGGGTTCGCATGAGCACACGTCCGGGGCGATACACTGCCCGAATTCGCAACCATACTCGCAAAGTGGTATGCATTTTATCATATCATCATCTGGACCATACAACGGGCAGCATATTTCTTCCGACAATACTTCTTTCATGTGTGTCTGAAATAAATAAAAGTTACATTAGTATCTGATATTGACTCTATAATAGACGGATTGAACCAAGCGTTCTTGAAAATTTTTCAGGAATTCTTTACATATATTATTATTTTTAAGTGTTTTTAAAACACTAAAAAAAGCTGGCTGCTGGGCTGCTGTAAAGCCGAAAGTAAATAAATACAAAAAGATGTTTGAAGGCATTGAAAATTTCGTCAACTTAGTAACTGAACCCATAGCTTAATTGGTAAAGCGATCGAGCCCCGGCAAGGCGTATCGATGTAGGGTTCGAGTCCCACTGGGTTGATTATTTTTTCAATGTTTTCAAAGTTTGTATTTGATTTAATAACAAACTATTCTTTACATATGATTTTTTTATGATTTCTAGAATTGGTGTCGTACTTAGTAGAACCTACTCAGCATAGTAAATAGTATTTCACTCGTCTTTTGTCACTTATCTACGAGTACTTATATCGTTATCACCAGACAGCGGACGTGAATCTGGAGTTTCGGTTCATCCAAAAAGAACAATGAGAGTTTTCATCCTTTAATATTCATAATACATGTATTTGTTCAGCTTATCCGCTCATTCTAACGTAAATATAGAAATACTCGTATTCTTAACAGATCACCGACGGGCAGTACAAATTCATTCGCGTCTTACCTACAGTCACAAAGTTCGGAGAGTTAAAACTGTTTCGCTCGCTGAATATGATAATTATAAGTAGGTACGGTCAGTAGAATAGAAATCGAACCCTTAACTCTTTATTGTTACTTAATCTACACCTCTCTTTGAAGATGTGATTGACCCCGATAAACCTTTGATCCTTCCGCTAAGCATTGGACGGAAAAATCGTGAGGGCACGCCAGCGAGCGTGAGCGCGCGATTCAACTCGCTTATATTTTGGACGTGATATCACGCGCTGGCTCTGAGGGCACGACTATCAGCGCGCGTGATTCGTCTTTGGGGTTAAGGGCAGGTCACAAATTATAAAAAAACAAATTAGGTCAAAAAACAAAAATCTGACTCGTGAAGGATTTGAACCTCCGCCCTCCGATGGTCAAGTTTTGCTGTATATCGGCGCTCTAACCTACTGAGCTAACGAGTCGGTGCTACTGCTGGCGAAAATAGTCATTCAATGATGCAAAATGACGTCATTAAAACGTGGGTAGCTACTGAATTCTGCCAAATACCAGTATAACTCCACTTTGACTATGGTACAAATTATATGTAATCACAAGTCAGTCTTACACTGGGCAGTACGGTGAAGTGCAATGAATCATCCCTGATTTGAAAGTCGTGAGTCAGAATGATAGATAACATTATTGACGTAAACAGCAACGATAGCCAATTGAATTACTTAGAAAATGTTTATTTAATCCATACGAAATAGCATTTATTTCATTAATGAGTTTAATGACCGATAAATACATTTTATTGACGAGTTTTTTTGTAATAATTTTATTTTCAGTTCAGGGCTTGACAATAGAGGCGTTGTTCAGATATTTGTGACCACCTCGGCCGCTCCGATTTATCTGATGGTGAGTATACATAGAATGAACAACAATATTTATCAAAGCTCAATTAGAACCGTTTTAATTAAATATACAACGCGCAGCGATATGATATCTGAACCGCCATTATTACTAATGAACAAAGTAACTCCATTGTAGGCTACTAATGCCGCCAAAGCTATGCCGACTGACATTATCAATGCAAACGTCAATAATATTACATTCAGCCGAAATCTTTAAACTATCGTGATTCATATCGACAGTAATATAAAAATATTATAGTGAAACGAATTTTTTGGCATCGTTTCGAATGCTTCGGGCATTCGTCTTTAGCCTATCGGAGTGAACACTTAAGTACACACTAATAGCAGAGTATAAGGAAGGTGGTCTATTAGACCAGTACAATACGTTCAAAGTAAGTTTGGACTTGACAGATAATATTCATCCATTTGATATTTTTCCTATACAAAATGTAAATAAAGTCCACGTTCAAAACATGGCACCAAATGGTGTGATGCTTGTAAAGTTGTCTTTATGATTATGACAACAAAATGGAGATTCACGTGTATAAAACTCATCTGTCAATCGCAAACTGACTGACCTGCACGGCTACCATGAGTATAACATTGTAATTTTTCTTTAACGAGTAACGTACTTTCTATCTGTGCATCTCGTTTACACTAATATGCTACAAGCATGATGCACAGATAGAACACTCGATACTCGTTTTCGAAAATGTCAATGTCATAACTCATGGTAAGCGTACTGTAACCCATCTACGAACAAATAAAAATTCACGTTCGCAATGCAAACTCCGGGCGCAGGGCTGTACCAAGCATGTTTCGCGCAACGGCAGCACCGCAGTAGCACACCCCTTATTTCGTCATGTCTAATCATAGGTATCTAATTCGGTCGCGTCACTCGCGTCGTCAGCTAAGTTACGCAAGCAAAGATTAGGTGATACAACAGAGATACTAAGAAGGGTTTCAACTCGACGCGCCTATACTAGCCTGATATTGCGACCGAAATGTGAGGAATCAGCCCCCCTTGACCTATAACCGCGAACCACTTCATACCTCGCATCGTCTTGCATCACTGTCTTTCGAATTTCGAATATGCAAGGGGAATAGGGACGGATATCACGAAATTTCGATTTTCGAAGTTCGTGGTAGGCTGCCTAGATCCTGATCCTCCCACTTAGGTACTCGTTTCAAAACAACTCTGCGTGCGCGTTGGTGTGACATTTTATAATACTAAAAAGTCTCATAAAATTACGAAATTCATTACAATTTACATTGTTTTTTCTTACCTCAAATTTCGTCTTTTTTACGATGCATTTTCCAGTTCTGCATGGCACCTCCACATTATACGTTACGGTTATCGTCTCAGGTACACTGAAAATAAAAGTTTTGTTTTTAAAAATATTTAACTAGTAGTCTGCCTCGAACTGAGAACTCGTCCTGCAAACGAGATGACCAATATGGGTCGGGACGGATTTAAAGGCATATTTTACATAAACGCAACATTAAGCGTTTATGTCACAGTTACATAAAAGTTATAGAAATTTATACTACACGGAACGTTACATAAAAAATGATAAAAATGTTACATAAAATACATAAAAGCGTTACATAAATGCATAAAAGTCGCGAAAATGTGCGAAAAATCAACACAAGCTCAATTTTGAGAAACCATGTGGACACAAAACAACATACGACGCCTTAAACTTTTGCCTGCCTTGAAAAACATGGTTTTATTCACCAAACAGTTATTCATATCTTATTCCCGAAATGGGAGAAAGGCGGGCATCATAAATAGCTCTTTTTTGAATAAAACCATGTTTTCAAGCTAGGCAAAATTTTGCAGTGTAGGCAAAGTTGTAGGAGTAGTTATGTCATGTTATGCCTATTTGAGAGCTCACATCATTTTGATAATCTATGTTATTTATATGATACAAACTTGACAAGACGTGGTGACAACTTGGTCGCTTTTAAAAAGTAAGTGCAGGGGGGTTTCACTATGTCTCTCTCCATTGTACCTGTTTTTTAAATTTCGCGCCCAGTGCTGGCGGCTTAATGAGGGCAGGGTTGGCACATCGCTTATTATCTTATGGGTGCGTACGAAAATAATAGTTTATAGTAGTAGTTTTGTACTAAAATAACAATTAGATTGGGCAAATAAGGTAATAAATCTGATATTTCTCTAGTTTTGTATTAAATTTCCTGATAGATTAGGTAGATTGAGGCAGATTGACTAGACGCTTACATCTGTGAACCCCTTGATTTATATGAACTACATCGGCTGCGTTCACATATCAAACTTCATTTTATCTGTAGATACCACGTGCACGGAATAAAACACGTTGACAACCCTATTTAATTTTTTGCACAGATAACATTTTCATCTCTGTAGCTAAATGTCAAAATCAGGAAGGAGAACCTTCTGTACTTGTACTATTCATTATTCTGTGGTAAGTGGCAGGTTACAGCAAGTCGTATCCAGATGACAATCAATAACAAATCACAATGATATTTTTACCCGAATAGACCTAAAGTGCAGTTAGTTAGTACAGTCACGATCAAAAATATATCGGAGCGGCAGCAAAAATATCTGAGCAAGCTCTTTATTGCCTTGACAATCAATCAATTAAAACGTTTATTTTAGAATATCCGAGCAAGCACTTTATTGCCTTGACAATCAATCAAATAAAACGTTTATTTTAGACTTAATGAGGATTACATGAAAATTAAATTAAAATACATAATAGAATAAAAGAAAACAATAGAGAATACAATTCATTAATACAATAGAGGCGTTATTCATATATTTGTGACCACCTCGGCCGCTCCGATATATTTGATGTTGCCTACACAAAAATGTGCGAATCACCTTCACCCCAGATTAGGGTTCGCGAGTTCGCACGTGTTTCGCACACAAAAGTGATAAGGACAAAAACTATATGTTTAAAGTCGACATTACAAGAACAAGGAACACGCGTTTTGTGAAATTTGCGATCTGTATAATGTAAGCGCTTCCGCCAAAAACGGTACCTTTTTCAAAAAAGTTTCACATATCTTTAAAGTCGACAGTGTACAAGAACAAGGGACACTAGTTTTTGTGACATTTGTGACATTATTTTGGCAAAGGTACCATTTAGCAGTCGGCGCTTACGGTTTTATTGTTCGAATAAAATATTCGATCTGTAAAACGTACAACCGTAAGCGCCTTCCGCCCTGGTACCTCTTCCAAAAAAGTATCACATATAAAGATATGTGACAAGACAACAATATGTGACAAGAAAAGTGACAGTACAAGGACAAGGGACACAAGTTTTTGTGATATATCGTTGACATCTCACGGTCGTCCTTGCCTTGTATAATTATCCTGTTTTTTTGTTGAGTCGTACTAATATCTAGTACAAGCACAGAATATATTATGTATAATTAAATAGTCATCAACAGAAGAATCTGAACCTGGCAAACTGTTCAAATTTATTTTGACGCGGCCTTATTTTAACGGCAACAATTACTTAATACAGTCGCCATCAAATATATCGGAGCGGCCAGGGTACTCAAAAATATCTGAACATGCACTCTATCGCCTCGACAATAGAGGCGTTGTTCAGATATTTGTGACCACCTTGGCCGCTTCGATATATTTGATGGCGACTGTACCTACTTGTCAGTAACATCATAATCCTTTCTTGATCTTAAAAAGATTAATTTTATTTATTTATTTATACGGTATCATGCGTTCTCTTCTCTTTCACAAAAACAACCACTGCTCGTAGCAATCGACTCGACTCGACTCGAACGAATGAGTGATATATCTGTGGCAGAAGGTTTTTTTGGATCTGTGTCAGTTTATTTCTCAATCTTATTTATTTAGAGGTACCTAGGGTACCTACTAGTAGTTCACCTGAAACTCAAAATAGGGGCAAATCTTCAGGGCATGCCTGTGCACCTCTATAAGCCGGTTGACGATTTTTCATATTTGTAAGAGATAACTGACAAATTTTCAATCGGGTCGTCGCGATGACCAGTTTTTTTTAACTGGTTATATGGCTGCCATTCCTCAACCCACCAACGGAGTGGCAACTGATCTTCACGAGGCTTCATTATAGGTACATCGCCCTCAACGACTTCATAAGTTA
This sequence comes from Pammene fasciana, assembly GCA_911728535.1. Lineage (NCBI taxonomy): Eukaryota > Metazoa > Arthropoda > Insecta > Lepidoptera > Tortricidae > Pammene > Pammene fasciana. The sequence goes on from OU452280.1 coordinate 981,634, forward strand.
TCGCCTGGGACGCGATTGGTCACATTTGCTCCTGGCTTACGGTCCATAGGGTATACTGTTGTTTAGAATTAGAACGATTGTCATGGGGTCATTGCACTCTTGGAATAGGTACATTTTGGCACGCCGCAAAATAACAATGCGAAAATGATATTTATATATATACCTACAGTCTTGCTTTGTACCTATATATATCATTATATATAATTTGTTAGTTTAATTTAGTTGAGTTTATTTGTAAAATTGTTCATTATTCGTAATTTTTTTTCATTACACGATTATACAAATAATTTATACAGAAAATATTATAATTGTCGAAAACTTAGTGGTCTTAATTTAAACTTAGAGTTGTACATACAGTGTCATTAATACGTATGCTTATTTATAGAAAATATATTATGTAGATGTCAGCTTCAAAATCATTTCTTTTTCGAGATTAGTTTAACTTGTGTATGGGTAGGTTAGGAAAAGGGGGGCTTTTAGATGGGAGGATCAGTTTTTTTTTTATGTGAGGAGTCTTCGAGAAACAATTTAAAGGAGGCACAGACTCAAACCAGATTCATTGAATTGAAAATACAGGGTGTAACAAAAATACTAGTGATCCGTTTAAGGTCATAATTGGTATCGTATTGTGAGTAAGAAAAGGTAAGAAAAAAACATTTTGGACGCGAAAAAAACATTTTTGTACTGGACACGTCGTCTCAGCCGACCGTTCCACCATACAAATCTTTTTTTTCGCGAGGGAAATTTTTTTTTTCTGACTATTTCATTCGTCGAATACGATACCAATTATGCCCTTAAAAGGATCACCAGCATTTTTGTTACACCTTGTATGGCTCGTGAGAACATGTAATCGGCCAGTCTTTCACCGTGGCTGTCAAAGGAAGTACCGCACGAGACGTTCTGGCGCGTGGCGTAACAAAAATCTGGTGATCCATTTAAGTGTATACAAAATATAATAACTAAACTCGGCTCCGGTTACTTTTTCTTGCCATTCGGAGTCGAGACCCTTGGTCCGTGGGGTCCTAGCGCTCGTCAACTTTTTATGGAGATGTCCAAAAGACTAATCCAAATTACTGGTGACCGACGAGCTGGCGGCTTTCTCGCGCAACGCATCAGCATTGCTATACAGCGGGGGAATGCTGCCAGCGTACTTGGCACCAGGCCCAATTTTTTTGATATTTTTTAGGGTTATTTAGTTTTAAATTTTAGTTAAGTTTTACTTTAATTAGCATTTACTTTAAAATTAGTTTTTATTTATAGGTTTAGTTTAATTTTTATCCTATCATGTTCATATATCTTGTTTTCTGCCAATAAAGTTATTATATTTAAGTGTATTTAGGTAAGATAAATTTTATAACGCGAAAAAAAAATTTGTACTGAGGGTTGGCCGGTTGGGATGACCTGCCAAATACAAAAAAAAAATCTCGAGTCCAAAAAAATTTTCTCCTTCTTATTATTAGTCGCAATACGATAGCTAATGTTACTAATATTCCCTTTAAACGGATCACCAATATTTTTGTTACACTATATATTTAGCTGGATGTACCTAGGACTCGAGATGTCGCCTTGTGTAAAAATACCAAAAATATTTTTTCAACCCCTTAGAGGTCGAATTTCCAAAAATTCGTTGTAGTGGGACTCCATGTCATTTGAAAAATAAATTATGTACAGTCAACGCTAAAAATATATACTTTTGAACCGTAATACAATGGATTATATGTATATCGTCGCCTAGCACCCATAGTACAAGCTTTGCTTAGTTTGGGGTTAGGTTGATTTGTGTAAGATTGTCTCCTAATATTTATTTATTTATTTTATTAAGGTGCTAAACTTATATTTATAAGTTTAGCACCTTAATCCATTGTACTTTTGGCGTTTACTGTACCAAATTTCAAAGTTCTACATTCAAGGGTTCAGTCTCTTATTTGTAGGTCATTCTGTAGATAGCGGCTGCATGGGTCATATTCTAACTTTAGAACATGTTTAGACATGATCCAACTTCATGGGCCATGTTAAAAACATGATCCAACTTCAGTAAAACTCCAATGCATTTAATGCGCAATACGTCTAAATCAGAATTATCAGAATTTGCTCAGAAATGGTTTCATTACAAATGAAGTATTGGGTGATTTTTTGTTGTGTATTGGAGCTATGTTTTTGATAGATTTAGTTAAATGGTGTTTTAATAGAATTTTAGAAAATAAACAAAAGAAAATTAAATTAAAAACTTAGATCTAACTATTATTTTTAATAAAGTAGTCAGACCATGGTTACTCTGCGTAGAATTTTAATACCAATGAGACAGATTGTGTTTTTAGTGTATTATTTATGTACTATCATTAGAATGCGAGAGAGAATACTTTGGGCGCTGGAATAGAGAAAAACTAGGTGTTAAGAGCATGATAAGAGCTAAATTACCTGTCTTTTTCATTGCTTATGTTTTAAAATCAGAATAGAGCACTTTGATATATTTAGATTTTGGATGAACGCAGAAAACACTGGAACATTTTCGAATTAATTCGTGGAAATAACGGAAACCCAAAACAGTTATCCAATTATGATAAATAATTACAATGGAAAAACAACTTTGTAAGCTTCCGGTAGGATTCAACTTTGAACGACATCTTTGTTAAACATATACTTATACCTATATCCTTTAATTTTGCGGTTACAGATAATGCACAGTGACTGTTTGTGGAACGTTTTAACGAGCCAGGAAGTGGGACAATTAATAGGAAAATTCCACATTGTATTAGCTGAAACATCCTGAATGTTATGTCTGTTTGATAGACGATAAGTCATATCATAGAGTAACTTATATAGTAGAGCGGCACAGCCTAAGAACTATTTGAAGGGTACACGGAAAGAACATGTCTAGTCCCTTTTTTCGTAAAATGAGATTTTTGTATCAAAATATAGAGCTTGCGATAAACTATTAGCATCAGCTTCTGTAACAGCTTGAATTTTTAACACAAATCCACTTTTAACTCATAAAAACCATCTAGTTACGGAAATAGTATGGTTAATTGAATCATTCCAAACTTTAAAACCGCTATAACTCAAAATGTTGTCAAAGTGACTAGACATGTTCTTTCCGTGTACCCTTCATTTGAAGCTCAAGTCAATCGCGCCGTCTATGTGAAAGCCGCCTAAAGACACCCAAAATGTAAGAGGAAATGTCACCTGCACTGCTACTCCACCTAGTAAAGAATAGCGTACTGGTAGTACACTAGTAGCTACTATTAGGTGGAGTAGCAGTGCAGGTGACATTTCCTCTTACCTACATTTTGGGTATCTTTATGCGGCTTTCACATAGACGGCGCGATTTACTTGAGCTTCAAATAGTTCTTAGGCTGTGCTGCTCTACTATACAAGGTGTAACAAAAATACTGGTGATCCTTTAAAGGGCATAATTGGTATCGTATTCTAATTACGAAAAAGTAAGAAAAAAAATTTTTCGCGCGAAACAAATTTTTGGTTATGGAGGCTCGGCCGGCTGGGACCACATGTCCCATAGAATTTTTTTTTTTCGCGTCCAAAATTTTTTCTCCTTCTTCTTTTTAGTCGTAATACGATACCAATTATGCCCTTAAACGGATCACCAGTATTTTTGTTACTGTATAAGTTACTCTATGGTCATATGGCGATACTGAAAGAAATCAAGAGAGCTACTTAATTTAAGTAAAGCTGAAACAGTAGAATGAGGGTTTCCGGGAATCCAGGTGGCGGCACTGTGACGAGAGGTCTATTTGACAGCAGCTGTCAAAAATCCACCAATAAAAAAGAGGTTAAACATGATCGGTGGATTATGGCAGCTGGACCTCTCGCGGCGGAGCTGCCACCTAGTGAAAAAATCGACTCAGGTAACGCTCATTGCGAAAGAGACAATAAAACCTTCGAATGCTGAATAAACATGTTGCTAGGTATACAGTGTGTTTCTTCGACTGTGAGATTTTTCAACCAGTCCTCTGCTGCTGGGGAAAGGTGGTGAAGTTCCTTTAGGCCACCAGAGAAACAGTAAAGTGGACACTGTTCGACGATGTGGAATAAGGTCGAAGTATAGCGAATTTGCGAGGATTGCAGTGAAATAAAGCCATACGATATGATGATGAGTGTGTTTCTGTATTAGGAGCAATAAATTAAAACATAGATTCTACCCCTCAAACTACAAAACTTTTGTTCAACAACTTTAAAAAAATGTGTATTTTGTAGATTGTCTCTGTTTCATACAAACTAAATAGTATTTTCAATGAACGTTAAAATCCGTCTAATTGACATCGCTTGTCACCCTACAGACATAGTCAATTTCGGAATACATTGCGTGTTCGAAAAAACTTTAAAGTGTCCTAAAAATCAAACCATACGTTATTTTAAAAGTCGCTGAACAAACGTTTCCTGGTTTGAGGAGTAGAATCTACGTTTTAATTTATTGCTCCTATTACAGAAACACACTGTATAAAGTATAAATTTCTAACCACCGACCCCACCTTCGCCTGGTGCAGAAACAAATTCTTGATACAGTTCATTGCTAATTATTTAGGGAAAAAGAAAAGTATACGATTATCTCAAGAATCAGAGGACTATTTAATAAACCTAATAAGGACTTACTTAGTCCTTTTTTTGAACCATCCGTAAGGTGTTCTATCAGTCAAAACAAAAGGTTATCATTTTCATAACAATTTTGTATTAATATGGTTTTCTTAAATATCCGTCTTTGTTTGAATTATTATTTCATTTCATAACGGTTAATAACTACTCTAATATATGAATGTTATTGTAAAGAAGGAAATAATTAGCATAATTATCTGAAACTGTCTTACAGTATATAATATACTCAATATTATGTATTATCCTTAGATGCATGTATTTGTTCACATAAACTTTAATGCCTTCAAAATTACAAACGGCGAACTCAATACAAGATCAATTAAATAATCTAATTGATGTCGTACGATTGGTATGGTAAATAAGTAGAACCCATTATTTTGTCAAAAACAGAACTTACCTTTATTATTTTGTTTTAAATAGTAAAGTTTTTGTCAAAATAGTATAAATTTAAAAATGTTGTAGTAGTAGTATACATTTTATGATTGATTTGATTTGAAAATAATGAGTGAAAAATCGTGAGCGTTTAAATCAGTACAAAAACCCCCGTATAAATAAAATAAATAATCAATAATTACATTTGTTTGTCTTTACAATATCCAGTTTTTTCTGTAAACACGAGCTCTGCGTCGGCGCACACGACCAACACCAAAATCCGTAAAATCCAAGAATACATCACGACACATTCAAAACAAGCACAAAACTAAACACTTCACGTTTCTAAAAACACTGGCAACTAATAATTAAAAAAAAATACGTCACTGGCCGCTAACAAATAATTAGAAAAATATATGTAAACCACTGCATCGGTCTCTGGTTAGCGATAAAATGGAAGCGGCCTCCCAATGCCTCGATAAGTTAGTATCACTTCCTCTGCCCACAGATACACCTAGGTATTATAATGTAACGGTCTTACAGATTTTGAATAATCCTATTATTCTAGTTTAGTTTTTTTTTTACTTGGTTGTTGTGATGCCAGCACGACTGGAGTCGATCGAATGTTGAACTCGTGTTGATCGCGCGAATTAATAGGTATCGAGCTGACTACAGGATGTTTGCATATATGTATTCATTGAACAATAGTGCCGATTCCGATCTGTTTGGCTTGAGTTCTCAGTCTGTTCCCATGTCTACTCAACAGGGCCGGCATTAGCCCTCCTGGCGCCCTGGGCGAACTGCTTTTGGCGCTCTGCTTAGCACCCCCAGCCCCCGCTCATAAAAAACGCCCTTGCTCAATAGAAATAAACAAAAATGACAAGATTATGCATTTATTTACGAAATTCATTTAATAAATACTAGGTATTTTATTAAATATGAATTGATTTTATTATTTTTACTTTATGTTTTTATTTTATATCTTTCAGGCATATCCTTCAATTATTTTCTTTTGATTTTCTTTTAAATATTAATTAGGTAGTTAAAATAATAAAAAGAAATTCTCCCTTATATTAATTAATATAACAATACACAAAATATGAACAAGAACTCGATCGGAATCGGATGCGAACCACACCACGTAACAAAAAACACTGTACTGTTTTTGTCATGAGTTGCGCAAAAAAGTGCTGCTCAAAACCAACGATAATGGATCATTCGTACATACATTTTCATGCAATACGAGCCGTTTTTATTATACTTATGTGTACAAACGCAAGATCAATGACCTCGCATTTTGACTCGTTCTGTTTTTGCAGTAATAGGTTAATACCTAGTGATATATCACAAAGCAGTAGGAGATCTCTCCTAATAGATAGAGGCGTATTAAGATTTGAAGAATACTATAAATACCAATACCTTACCGGGCAGCGTATTTGATAAACTTTATTGCACAACATTTTTGCTCATTTCACTTTTTTGCTCTTTGGGCCCGGGATATGTCCTTAAACTATACTTCGTTTTTTTTCAGATTAGAAAAATCGTGCGATTGTCGTCATGCGATTTTTGGGAAAACGATTTTAAAATTTGTTATTTTGCATCGTATTGGCTTAAGCGTATCACTAATAGTGGAAAAAACTAATTTCATTTATATTTTGCCCAGATATGGCTGAAAAAAATACAGCTAAAGTGTCGAAATCGACCGTTATTTTTCTAATCTGAAAAAAAAACGAGGTATACGTCCGGACGCGGGTATGTCCTTAAACTACGTCCAAAAGAGAGGTATCGGTACGAATGTCATCTGAGTCATCTCGCTATGTGTGGTAGGGCACAGCACAGCGAATGTCGTCAGTATTTACAAATTGAATAAAGGTACCGTATTCTAATTTTAAAATATATCAACGATACATTACAGACACAATCAAATAGAACTCGAACACACAACCAATACCTAATCGACGAATAATGAAGTTGTATTGGACTTAAGTACATCGGAATAAATTTCAAGACAATTCTGATTCAGACGATTAGGAGTTAGCTGTATTGTATTTTTATCTCATCCTTTGTTTTTGTCATAAAAATTATTTGGCATATAGAAATTGCCGCCGTGGGGTGCCCGGCCTTAGAATTGTCCCCCACCATATCCCGTGGTTGCAGTAGGAGTCTGCTAAGGGAATATACCGGGAGATGGGCAGCAGCATCTTCCGGAAGCCTAAACAACAATAAACAAAAAAACTGCGCGCGCCAACCCGCCTGCCAACCGTGGCGCGTATGGCAAACCCCCCCCCCCCCCCTTTATAAAAAGGGGAGGCCTATGTTCAGCAGTGGACGTCTTATGGCTGTGATGATGATGATGATGATGATATAGAAATTTCAAATAATTTATGAAATCCAGCTATTTTCACAATTTTACTGTACAATATAATAAGGCCAGTCGTACGCGCAAAAACTTACCTAATAGCTAATTTATCGCACGTAGAACCATAACTAAAAGAGGACTCTAATAAATAAGGTAGAATTTTATGGCACAGCAATTAAGTGCGTTGCATACTAACCGAAAGTCATAAAATATAGCTAGAAACACTGTTCGCTATTGAAAAATAAGCTTTAATATATATGAGATATAGAATGGTTTGGTTTAAAAATTACACACGGACAGAGTCAAAAATAACAGAGTAAACTTGTTTTTCGATTTCGCTCAACTTTTTGATATTTTTTTGCAGTAACTAACATAACTTCTATTAGAGTGTATACATAGGTATTTTGCAAGAACATTTCTTTTTAAGTTGCATAAGTGGAACGCTTATTTATTTTTTGTTCCTTTCATAAATAATTCACCCCAATCTAATAGTACTATTTAGCGATTTTTGCTTGGAGAGGTGAAAAGAGTAAGGATTTTATTGTTTAAAATGAAGTTATATTAAATAGTACGTATGGTATAAAAAATGTTGAAAAATTAGTCGTCTGAGGAATAAGTTTCATTGTTTTTTTTTTCATTTTCATATATATATATTTAAGGGACAGTATGTTTACCTAGAGCAATTTTATGAAAAATTGCCGATATTTAGGTGATATAATATTTGGAAAGGTATTAAAGTATTTCACAAAAATAAAAATGCAGGAATAAGCTTCACTGTAAAGGTTGAACTCGCCAAAATGTAGGCACGCAAAATGACTAATTAATAAAATACAAGGTCAACTGTAGCGAATTATCTATTAAATGTAGTTGCAAGTTTACTCTTCATATACATGTATAATAAATAACACTTGAATTTCAGTTTAGCTTCAGAAAACTGATCCAACGTATAGTCCAAAAGTTCAATAAATAGATCAATAACAATTTCAATCTTTTTTAGGGTTCCGTAGCCAAAATGGCAAAAACGGAACCCTTATAGTTTCGCCATGTCCGTCCGTCCGTCCGTCCGCGGTCTATCTCAGTGACCGTTAGCACTAGAAAGCTGAAATTTGGTTTGAATATGTGCATTAACCAAGCCGACAAAACGGTAGAATAAAAACGCGAGAAATATATTTTGTTAGGGTACCTCCCGTACACGTGAAGTGAGGGGCGAAATTTCTTTCGTTCCTACCAAGTTGTGTGGGGTATCGTTAAAAGAATTAGGGTCTTCTAAAACAGTTTTTGGATAAAACTAATACTTTCGGAAATAATAGCTCCGAAAGTTTAAAACAGGGCGTCCCCCCCGTCCCCCCCCCTTCTAACTTTTGAATCGTGGGTCCTAAAATTTTGAAAAAATTCATGAAACTGAGGCTTAATGAGTACCTACAAGGAAAACTATATTGAAATAAATCGGTTGAGCCGTTTTTCAGTTATCATTCAAAAACCCATAGTGAAAGGACGTCAGTAAAAATGACGTAAGCGCCGCCAAATTTCCCGTAAGAAACTACCTTTTGAATTAATGGTCTCAGTTTACGGAACCCTACACTGAGCATGGCCCGACATGCTCTTGGCCGGTTTTTTATTTTATTTCGTATAATTCAAATTCATTTATTAAAGGACCAACTTGGATCATTTTTGTAAGTATGTCACTTATTTACATCTAAATTTCTACTCCTATTGTTAGTCTATCACAATATAAATATACACATTCACAGCTAATAAAATATAAGTAGTCAATTGTCACAAGTCATAACAAGAATATATACTAATAGAAATTACATTTTATCAAACATAAAGTAAAATATTATATTAGAAATAATAAATACTTAAAATAATAATGATGATAATGATGTTCATTCATTTATGAAAATATTTTGGCCTAGAACGTCACACCGAACCAGAAAAAATTGACTTAGTTTTGAACCATAGTTGCGTGGTTTTAAAATTAGTTATAATATTTATATCAGCAAGCAATATATGTGATATTGTAAACAGGAACATTGGCTATCAATAACTATTAACTCACAATTAACTATAACTATGGGATGAAACTCCTGCGCTGATCAAAATACTACTTTATATTAACGAGATAGAATTTAAATTTGTTAATAGTTTAATAAGGATATTTTGAAAACGTCAAGTTCTAGGTCTCAGTTTTGCTAACAATAGGAAAACCGTTATTTATTAGTACAAAACTTCCTTATTCCTAGCTAGTTACCTAGGATATAAAAACTAGAGCTAATAAATAAATTACTCATTGATAACATACATCCTGCTGTAAAATTCCATATGCTATTGTGTTTATTTAATTTATCATAGCGTTCGAGACTCTTCTATAAATATATAATTATATTAAAGCTACTCCATCTAAAAAAAAATTTTAAGCCTTTGTCTGTAATAAAATAGCAAGAAAACAAAAACCTCGATGAATTGAGAACCTCCTTCTTCGAAATCTTGAAGTCGGTTGAAGAGACGATATATTATGTACATATTTTACATTTTTCGTATTCGTAATGAAAAGCAGACTTTTTAAACTCGGGTGAAAAGCTATTGTTTCACACCAACTATAAATCTCGTTGGATTTCCAACACACATTTTAAGAGTCGCCAGGACGCTCGCGTTCCCATACAAACGTAGTTTAGCTCTCATTTTAAAACGACATGCTTTAGAACCACGAAATTTGGCATGAGCATTCTAGTAGTACAGATCTATGTCGGTAATTCGTTTTCGTTGCAAAAAATTGTAATACAAAGAAAATACAGCCAGATACAGATTTATATACAAAACTTATTTTTGCTATATTTTCTTTGTATTACAATTTTTAGCAACGAAAATGAATTACCGACATAGATATGTACTGCTAGAATGCCCATGCCAAATTTCATGGTTCTAAAGCATGTCGTTTTAAAATGAGAGCTGAACTACGTTTGTATGGGGACGCGCGTTCACGCGAGCGTCCTGGCGACTCTTAAGTATCATTCATGTTAGTCTATACCTATATTACTCTATATAACAGAATAATGTTTAACTGACCAAGAAATACCACCACCATATAAACAACTTTTAAGCACTGAAGACAGTCGTATTGTAATAAGGTAAAAGAGCAGTAATTTCAGCAAATGTCAGCACTGAAAGGGTGCAGACTGAATCAGAGAAGCTCTGTTTTATGTCCGTCTGTACCGGAGGTCATAAACTGGTGCCAATACCCCAGGACAAGGGCCTTACATAAGCTGTTTAAGTTATAAGAGTAAGCGTTTTCACTGTACCATGTAATTAATGAAAGGAAAAGATAACGGGGTATGGGCGTGGTTTTACACTTTTATATTTAGATGTGATACAGATAAAATGGTAAAACCCGATTAAAATGTTTAAAACCGCTCGATAGAAAAATAATGGCGGCATCCATCTCTCATCACTCTCGTCTCGTCATTAAAAACACTGTAATAGTTTAAATACCTAAGATACCTAAGCATATTAATTAACATTTCAGACAGAGATGAGTTTATACAAAATCAGATCAATCAGATGTTAAATTCGTAGACTATATTTTAAATCTTATCATGACAACATTCATTAATTAATGATACCTACCTACTCCTCAGCAATGAACAGACTAATACTCGACTTATATAAACTATTCTATTCTATTCTATAAGTGTTTCTACACTTGTTAATAATTTAAATGTACTAGCATTAGTTTAAAGATAACAGAAATGCGCAAATAACACTTGGTTGTGAATTACTAATTTAGCAAGTTTTACTTTTAATTTCAATCCATAGTAAGTACTACCGCTATCTCTTCTGGCTTGCACCACACGGAGACATTGTATCAGTGAGCGAAAGCAACCGAAAGACATCACGAGCGCGAATTGTTTACATTCATTAGGCAGTTTATAAATTAATTGTCGAGTGTTAAAGTTTAGGAGTCAGAGGCGTTTGAGACTTTATATTCAATAAATTTTAACTATCTAGCTGTATTAATGACTCGTTCAGAACAACATTTGCAGAATAAAATAGCAAAGCGTATATGAGGTGTTCAAACTGATTTTGATACGACTTTTTATCTAGAGAATAAAAGCGATTGAAGATAATTTTGATCACTTCATCTCTACTTAGCCATTTCTGCTGCTGATTAGCTAATACAATAACTAATATTAATTGTACCGTCTCACTCGAGCTTAAAATGATGGCTTTTGTCGCGCCATTTATATTTTTTTTCATACACATAGGTACTAACAATTATTTAAATCACAACAGAGGTATCACAATATTTTGGGGATTTTTATAGGGGTTATGCTTCAAACCGTGTCACACTTTACTTTTTGTAGTCTCCTAACCTAATTAGGATCCGAACTTTTTTAGTAATGCAATTACTTTCGAAATGCGATTACACTTTGACTAAATCATTTAGGAAGCTAACTATGATAAATGTATCAGGGCTTTTAACAAAACGCTGAGGCGGTTTTTACACTTATGCGATTTCCGCATGCGGTGGCGATGTGCGAACGAGATAGCGCCATGCATGTCTATAGCACTGTCACGCTTGCATACCGTGGCCGCATCCGGTTGCGGCGCCAGGGTGATAATCGCCCTCCGCCTATCCTACCGCTTCCGCTCTTGCCCTACACGCGTAAATCAACATGGAGTCGTGACGTCACACGCAATTGTTGACGTTAATGAAGCGAATTAATTTTCATTAACGTGACCTGTGTTATTAATGAGAAGCTTTATTTGTTAATTTGCTTTATCGGCAAAGGGTTTTGCACTGGAAAAACCAGCACTTTTGAATTTGGAACATTTCAAATTATTGATTGTTTTAATTTAGTGTTACTTTTTAACCGACTTCAATTTAATAGAAGAAAGAGTATTTTTTATGTATGTTTTATTTTTATTTAAAGTCGTAACACATACTAGGTGGGTAATTTGCAGAAAAATGTACCTTTACTTAGTCCCAACTGTCCCAAAATTTACATACAAAAAATTCGTTACGTTCATAAAAAAAGTGTAACGAACCTGAGAAATTATCAGTTTCGTTACATTTTTTTTATGAACGTAACGAATTTTTTGTATGTAAATTTTGGGCCAATTGGGTCATTTTTTTATTCTATCAGACTCGATAGAGCTCATGATTCTGCATGCGATAGACTCAAAATATATATGAAATTTAAAAAAAAAGTAAAGGTACATTTTTTCTGCAAATTACCCAGGTATCTATCCTACAGGGCCGTCGTTGGAGTTGAAGTTAGAGGGCAGTGGTTATTTATAGTAGACCATACTAGCCTAATAGTATTTATTGTATCTATGTACATATGTACGAGTTTGTTTGTATAAACTCTTTAATGTACAAAATAAACACGTACAAAACAACACGACACAAAAAAAAGTACGAAAGCGAACTTATCCCTTTTTGGGATGTCTTTCAGTTAACTTTCGAGTAGTTGAGAACTGAAAGCAAATAGCAATACGAGTAAATACAACAGTCTCAAAAGACAGACTACAGGAAAGTCAATAAAACCTGTATAAATACAGTATCGTATTGCGAGTAAGAAAAAGTAGGATAAAAATTTAATGAACGCGAAAAAAAATGTTTTAAGTACTAGTATGGGGCATGTCGTCACAGCTAGCCAACCCTCCATGCAAAAGCAAAAATTTAGTGCGAGAAAATGTATTTTTCCTAGATTTTTCTTAATTAGAATACGATACCAATTATGCCCTTAAAAGGATCACCAGTATTTTTGTTACACCTTGTATTATGTAATAGAAAATACTTGAAATCAATACTAAATATTGTTAAAGTCAATGGTCTTCTTACGGTAGGACCTGGATTTGGACATAAATATGTCACTTCTTATCCATTATTCCCATGACACAAACATAGCTGATCTCCCCAACCCAGTAATCGTACAACAAATCCCTCCCGACCTCAAAGATGTCTCCCAACAGATACAATTTGAGGTCGCAAGGCCGATCAAACGGGGGCAGAGAACAATCGCGCATGAAAATGAGCTTCGATGGCAAAATTATCAATCAGGAATGTTTTCCCGCTGAGTCAACCGGAACGCCAGGAATACATATTTAAATCGATATTATAGAACCGTTTAGATAAAAAAAAATCGTTTATTAAAAGAAATAAATAAATCTACAAGAAGCCACTAGGCTAGGCCTGTATCGTGTGTGTGTGTGTGTGTGTGTGTGTGTGTGTGTGTGTGTGTGTGTGTGTGTGTGTGTGTGTGTGGGTGTGGGTGGGTGGGTATGGGCGTGTGTGTGTGTGTGTGTGTGTGTGTGTGTGTGTGTGTGTGTGTGTGTGTGTGTGTGTGTGTGTGTGTGTGTGTGTGTGTGTGTAAACAGTTTACCCTCAGCTATAGGGAGGGACGCATTCTTGATTATGCAATACTTTGTGATTACATTGTATAACTAAGGATGGAGGATGGATAATTCGAGGGATGGCAATAAGGATTTCGCATTGAAGAGTCTGCATTTTGTGGTCTAGATTAAAATAAAGATGTAGAAAGTGTCCCTTACCATAGATAAAACACATTAATATGTCCTTACAACTCATAGCTAGATTGTGTTTTTAATGTATTGTTGACGTATTTTAAAATTAGAATACGGCACCTTGCGCGTGGTTTTAGGGTCTGCGGCATAAGTAGTGGACTAATACGGCAAATTATGTATGGTAATACCACTTAACGCTAATAAACAGACTGTCCAGTGCTGCCCTCTATAAAATTGTATCATTCTCTTTGCCTTGCTATGCTCTACTACTAGCCAAACTATAAGGCATTTGACGCAATCGCATGCAGCGACAGTGTGCAAGCGTGACAGCGCTCAATACATGCAGAGAGATCGCTATCTCGCTCGCGCACCGGCGCCGCATGCGGAAACCGCAGCAGCGTGAAAGCCGCCTAAGCTAAATAGGTACAGTCGACTCTCGTTAATTAAAATTAAAATATTACGAATTATCGAGAGTTCGAAATATCAAATTGTTCGAAATTATCGAAGGTAAAATATTACTTCGAATTATTGAGTAATAATCAATTATGCATTATTTATTAACAACATTGCTATAATTTGAACAAAGTCACAAGCTTAGAGGTACATACAAACAAATAACTACGGCAGTGTGTGTCTGACTAAACATTAAAAAACATTACAAAAACAAATGCTCCTGCAACGATTAATTGCCTTACTCGACAATTCAAAGTTGTCAGAGGTCCATGCAATGTAAAAACTTCGAATTGTCGGGTGTTGTCAATGAGTTCGAATTAAGGGGCTACTTTGAAAAATTATAGCTTTTTTCAAACGCTGTATTGACTAAACGGGAAAACGGACTAAATTTATTTTCGAATATATATTATTAGACTATATATTCTTGTTTATGGCACAAGCCGAAACATGATTGCTGAAAGTTGCCTCGATAGAAAAAAAAACCGAAGTTGGGTCCTTTTTCCCCTTATTTTTCTTAGCTTACGTAAACTATAAGAGATTAAGCAATATAACTTAGTAAAAAATATGGTATTCTTGTTTATCTAAAAAGTCACAGAAACTGAATTAGACAAAACTTCATAGATTCGCTTATTTATCGTAGTTTGGTCAAAAAGTCTGATCCTTAAGAGCGCTGCATCTCTCTCTTTCGTGCACGGGAGCCATAAACGTGTCTCTTATGGATGGGAAGAACGGCCTTAACGCGTGGTTTTGTTACGAAGCGCTGAGTTTTTTGTTCGAATTACCAAGTGTTTAAAAATGTATAGATTTTATTCGTATTATTAAGAGATTTTCTAGGGACCCCATGATAACTTCGAATTATAGAAATATTCGAATTATCGCGTGTTCGAATTAATGAGAGGCGACTGTACTTTAAAATCCTGCAATAATATTCTGAGCAATGGTTTAATATCACAATTTGCTGTTATGAAATAGGAAACGCCTGTTGGAATTAATGTTAATGGAAATGATATTACAAATCAGAGTAACTATAATTTTATTCAATATTTTCGTTCAATTATCTACTTCTTTTGATCTACTGAGTGTCGTTATAAATTTTATTATGGGGATGAATAATTTTGAAACGGAATATACTTATTTTTAGGCCTTAGCCTTTGTCTCTCGCCTGGGATCAAGAAATGTCTTAAAATGAAATAACGAAAAAAATATATTAGCGACGTTTTAGACGTATAGTTATTTTGGAGTCACAAGAATTTAGTTAGTAAGGTAAGTAAGGGTTAGTGTGTAGCTACTTTTGACAAAGCCTGTGGCGGATTTCTTCTTGTAAAAATTGGTTGTTGTGTGTTGAAGCCTGCGATGCTAATTTGAAAATTTGTGGACTTATTAATTATTATTGAATGAAATTAATGATATTATATTAAAACTATTATTGACATTTAGTTAGTTAGTAGTATAATATAATATCGGAACCCTTGCAGTCCTTATCAGAAGCTGTGAATACTAAGAATGGAACTATGTATCGTACATAACAAGTACTAGGTATGCTTCAGTTCAATGTAACTAGGTTTTACTTTACCTACATCATAAATATCTGCACAGCTGGTTCAACAATATGTAAACATTTACACCTTCTCGTCTGTCATATACAAACTGTATAGATAATTTTGAAGCCTTGATAATACTGATGGCAAACCCCCCCTTAATGATTCCAAACGGGAGGCATATGTTCAGCAGTAGACGTCTTATGGCTGAGATGATGATGATGATGATTTATGAACTCGACATGTACCTACTATTATTTACTCTGTGACGATAGCTGAGTTAACGACCCTTTGTTAAACAATTCTCAACCCTATCACAATGAGGTAAAGTTCACAAATTGTTAGCTTAAGTATATTTACGCCATAAAACCCTTGCAATAGTGATATGAACGTCCTGCCGCTTTGATAACAGTGATAACCTCCGTTCATGTTCTAAAGCTTGAAATAGCTATATTAATTTAAAGCTGTTCGTCACGTGATTTAAGTAACTTACATATGAGGCTATATTGTGCGCACGAACGAACGTGAGTGCGCATAAGGAAGCCGAGCTATGTTATCTCAGACAAATTGGGAAATTCTATTATTTAAAGTCATTTCAAAATAATAAAATAAAATAAAATGCAATTTTAAGCTAACATGGTCATTACAAAAAAGTAACCAAAACCATAACAGTCTATTTCGGTAAAAACCACGCGAGTTGATACCGTAAGTGTAGTGTGTCGTAACCGTGATCGAGTTCCAATTCCAAGTGAGAATGCGGACGGTAGTAGTAGCAGTGACAACGGACGAAAAAAGCGAACTCGAAAGAGGGTAGATCGCTATGGTGTGTGGGTAGCTGGGTAGACCACAACTGACACTCGCAGCAACTTCAGTTACTCCTTGATAATGGCGCATGCAACTGTGCCGAAATATCGGAAGCTCACAATAACAAACTCACATGCCACTCTCAATATCCCGTTTTAAATAGTTTTTTGTAAAATAAAATGCATTTATTTCAGACCCATAAGTGTACATATTTAAAAGCAAACCCATGATTTTAATGGCAATAGAAACGTAATATTTTAATTGACTATCCAGTGACGACAAATATTTAAAAAAATAACATATTTATCGTCAAGCTACCACCTCTAGCAGAACCCCTAGATAAAAAATAAACGCGTGAAAGAAAAAAAGGTCTTTAAGACCTGTTGAAAGAATATAATTTGTAATCACTGTAATCAGTTTGATTTTAATTTTAATTTGAGCAGGACTACCCCTGTCAACAGTGACGTTTTCGTCAGATAATCCTTTTCTTGTTATCAAGTTACTGTCAAACCGATGTCTAATAGAAATTGCTTAACTACTTACAATACGATAATGAGTAATGAGGTAATGACAAACGTTTGAGTGACATATAATTTTCATTACAAAAGAAGATCATTACGATAAAAATCCGTACCAAATCTATATTCCAAAATTAGAGTACCAGTACAGCACTTGAACTGTAAATACTCTTAACGGTGTAGGAATTTTTCACTAGATAGGTTAGGTAGCCGCCGGCGGTACCGCTGGACTATGCGCCGCATCCACAAGTTACCTTCTGAATCTAATCCTTAACAGCTCTTTAAGCAAAATATTAAGGAACAAAAACTTGAAGGCCTAAAGCTTGAATATAGGAAATATAAAAGTTAAAGTACTCACGTCATCGTCATCAAGCAAGTCCCGTTAGCCCTGCACTCCCCGCAGCCATGTTGTTTTTCTAAACACACGTTCCTACTCTTCTTTACAAGTCCTTCATCACACTCGCACACATTCGGCGCCACACACCGTCCGTTAACACACGGAGGTTCACACTCTGGTTCACATTTACCGAAGCTCAGTTTATATCCTTCGTCACACTTAGGAACACATTTTAAAGAAGAGTCCAGCTGTCCACTTGTACAGTTCATAGCGCAATGCGTTGCGTTATAAGGTACGTAATCATCTTCACACTTGCAAGTATTATTCGCAGAACAAATGCCGTTTATACATGGATGATCACATGTACGCGCTAGGCATTTGTTTTTAGTAGTATCCAGGTATAAAGGTGCTTCACACTTAAGAACACAATTTAAAGAAGAATCAAGCTTAAAACCTTCTTTGCAATTCATCGCGCAATGCGTCGCGTTGAATGGAGTATAATTTTCATTACAAACACAGGTATTATTTAAAGAACAAATGCCATCTATACACGGGTGATCGCATACAGGTGTTAGGCATTTGTTTCTAGTTGTAGGGTCGAGGTATAAAGGCGCTGCGCACTGACACACGTCGGGATCTACGCAGGTGCCGTTTGCGCAGCCTGTGCTGCAAACCGGTGCGCAGGAGTCGGTGGCGCTGGTGTATACGAAGCCTTTGCAGCACATTAGCTGGTTTGTTACAACGGTGTATTTCTGAAAGAAAAAACTAATGTGAGTTCTAGTTCAAATAAATATGTAGGAGCTTACTGTTCCTGTTGGTTAAAAAAACATTAGTTTTTTTGTTTGTCTATGACTCTTTAACAAATTTTATTTATGGAATGAGCTAGAATCTTACAACACTAGTCAGAGGTTATATTATGTTAATACAAGTACCTGTTTGCGCGTCTGTTTGACGGTGCATTTCTTCGTGCCGCACCACTTCCCCGTCGGCACGAGAATCGTCTTAGGTCTTGTCTTCGTTACACTAGAATTAAAAAAAAAACATGTTATAAGAATAACCCGTTGCGAGACAAATTGTATCCAATCCTGTTATAATGACTAGCTTTTCAGTCGAGTACAATTTAAGCCACGAAGCTTGCCGAGTTGTTACAGAAGTTTAAGTAATTTTGAAATAAACTGAGCCATGTCCTTTTTGTATACCCTTAATTTAGATGCCAGGGTGTGAGAATAATACATATCTTTTAGCCATTACATTTTATATTTTAATATAATGGAGGCCTATGTTATTTTCTCGTCATACAGGATGTGCTAAATCCGTGGCATCCGTCGGGGGTCATCGAACAAGCACGCATGTTCGCATTTAAATATTATACATACTTAATATCATTCATACGTAAATGCATATCGTTTGAGAATCATTGTGGCTAATGCATGTATAATCAGTTAAAACTTTAGGGTTCTGCCGCCATAAATGTTTGGTTTTCAATTAATAAATACCGGATTGTCAGTAGTCAATAAGTCCGTTTTTATCATTAAGATTGAACTAGTAATGAACCATATCAACCGCAATCCAGTTAATTAAAAATGTCGCAAATCGTATTACAGTCAACTAGAACAAGCCTAGTGCCAAAAAGTTATTATGCAAAATATGTTCAAGTTTATTTCAATCAATCAATCAAATATTTATTTGAAAATGTGGTGATAAATGCAGTTGGAAGCTTAGTGCGTACATTTTACTTAAATCATCATCATCATCATTTCAGCCGAAAGACGTCCACTGCTGGACATAGGCCTCCCCCACTGAACGCCACAATGACCGGTCCTGTGCCACCCGCATCCAGCGGACTCCAGCGACCTTCACCAGGTCATCAGTCCACCTTGTAGGGGGCCTACCAACTCTTCGCCTTCCGGTGTATGGTCGCCATTCGAGAACCTTAGTGCCCCAACGGCCATCGGTTCTCCTTGCAATGTGCCCTGCCCATTGCCACTTAAGTTTAGCGATCCGACGGGCTATGTCGGTTACTTTGGTTCTGCTACGGATAGTATCGTTTCTGATACGGTCACGCAAATAAACTCCTAACATAGCCCTCTCCATTGCTCTTTGGGTGACTTTAAGCTTTTTAATGAGGCCCATTGTGAGCGACCACGTTTCAGAGCCATAGGTCATCACTGGCAACACACACTGGTCAAAGACTTTCGTCTTGAGACACTGCGGAATATTGGACGAAAAGATATGTTTCAGCTTCCCAAACGCTGCCCAACCGAGACGGATTCGACGATTGACCTCTTTCTCGAAATTGGACCTACCTAGCTGGACTGTCTGTCCGAGGTATACATAATCGTCCACAACTTCGAGCGTAAAGTCTCCGACTGTAATAGGGGTTGGTACTACATGGGCGTTAGACATGACTTTCGTCTTATCCATGTTCATCCTTAGACCAACCCTCTCAGAGCCTTTTACTGAGGTCGTCGAGCATCGTACTTAAGTCCTCCATGGTCTCAGCCAGGACTACGATATCGTCGGCAAATCGAAGATGAGTGATGCACTCGCCGTTGATGTTGATGCCAAGCCTTCCCCAGTCCAAACCCTTGAAAATGTCCTCCAGGGCAGCGGTGAACAGTTTTGGAGAAATTACATCTCCTTGCCTGACTCCCCGCTGCAGCGGTATGGATCTCGAGTTCTGGTCCTGGAGTCGGACTGACATAGAGGCGTTCTCGTACAAACACTTCATTACCTCGATATAACGGTAGTCCACTTGGCACCTCTGGAGAGCCTGTAGTACAGCCCAAGTCTCGATCGAATCGAAGGCTTTCTCGTAGTCCACAAACGCTAAACAGAGGGGCAGGTTATACTCCTCAGTCTTCTGTATAACCTGACGCAGCGTATGAATGTGGTCTACGGTACTGAACCCTCTTCGGAAACCGGCTTGTTCGGGAGGCTGGAAGTCGTCTAACCTGTACGAGAGTCGATTTGTAATGACTCTAGAAAACAGCTTATAGACATGGCTCAGAAGTGTGATGGGTCGGTAGTTCTTCAGCAAGGTGCTATCACCTTTTTTGAAGAACAACACCACCACCCCTCTGTTCCATGCCTTTGGCGTTCTCCCTTCAAGTAAGACGGAATTAAACAGCTTCTGAAGGGCCATAAGGACCGGTTTTCCACCCGCCTTCAGGAGTTCGGCTGTAATTCCATCTTCACCTGGCGCCTTGTTATTTTTGAGCTGCTTCAGGGCCATTCTGATCTCGTACAAGCTGATGTCCGGGATGTCATCGGTATAGTGTCGGGTAAGCCTAGCTCTATTCGCCAGGCTAACTTCGGGTCCACGAGTTGATCTATATAACTGCCCATAAAAGCGCTCTATCTCTCTCAGTAGCTCGGGTTTAGATGAAACCATTCTACCATCTTCAGTCCGTAATTTAGCGAGCTGGCTTTGCCCAATAGACAGATCTCTTAATTTACTTAAATAAGCATACAAATTTTACTTATTAACTACTAATCTAATAAGTTATTCAATTTTTGCATTCATGTTCTATCTATCTATAGCAGCCTTTAAAGCGCCCGTCTTCGGACATAGGCCTCATAAGCATTCATGTTGTAGGTACAAAATATGTTCTCAACTAGGGTGAATCCAAAGTCCAAACATAGTGGCATTTAATATTTCAAACATGATCCCTGAAAGTACATGACAATTACTTATATAATATTACTTTTCTTATACTAGTAGGTAATGTAAATAACAAGCTACAGTTACAAATTCATTCATTTCATTTCTTATCATTCCTTACTAAATTAGCAATATGTGAATGACCCACGGAACCCCAGATACGCTAGTCTGATTCACATTTGTTTTTTTAGCTACGTGCATATCCTGACAATATGATACATAACAACTGTGTCATAATTACAAAATGAGGACTTAATGCCGTAAGGCATTCTCTACCGTACAAATTTGATGGCAAACAGAAGTATTTATTTATTTATTTAGGTAATGTAGTACCTATAAAAAGTCCAAGCAGAGTTAGCGTAGTCGAACTATAGTGTATAAATTAATTTAGAACTAAGTCAGTCATCGAATTCCTGATTTGATTTGAAATATTAAATCGCAACGAGGACTTATGTGCAATTAAAAAAAGTAATTTGGTTTACAAATACAGCCTTGGCCAGAAGTGTTGAGCACCATAGTGCGATTTTCATACAAAACTGGAAAGTTTAGTCCATCGTTTCCATCTTTGTTTAAGTTATTTTGTCAATTAATTTAAACTAATAGGCATGTTTTGTTGAAGTTAGTAGTAACTGCATAGAATATTTGCAATATGTCGCACCGACTTAAATTTACATTTTTGGTACCTTCTGTTTTCATATTTTTTAAGTACCTTGAAAGTTTTATTAAGTGAAGTTTTCTATATTTATAAATAAAATATAACATTTACCGTTACCGTACATTGTTAGGATAGGGAAATAATGCTTAACATCAAAATTGTAAACAAAAAACACCTATGCTCAACACTTCTGGCCAAGGCTGTATATGTATACAGTACGTAATTATTTAATGTCAAAGTCGCTTGCAAATATATCTTTAACAACAAAGACCGCAAAAATATCTGACACTATCTTATTTGTAAATCCATAAGAGTGTGCCACATACTTTTGAGCCCTTCTTTGTACAAAATTCTATGTAGGTGAATTTACATTGAACTCAAAAATATATAATACTTACGTATGTTTTGATACACAAACACCCTTCTGAGCAGCATTCAAACTATCTACAAGTCCCACCTCTAAACCAACAAAAAATAAACAAAACACTACACACTTCATCTTAGAACACTGACATTTAAAATTCGAATACTACATTCGAACTCTTATTTTTAAATTGTTTAAATTGAATGCCCGTTTGACACCCTCCAGTTGACACGACTGAGTCAAAATGAAGTTCACTATCTCTTAATGATACTTAATGCACAAGTACGCCTCATTAGTATTTCGAGCACGCAATCGTAGTTCCTGTTCGTATGGGCTTAAATATGATAGTTGAGTGTACGTGATTTGTTTTATTTAATGTTAGGAAACAATTGAGCTTTTCGTAATTATTCAGTTAATTATGCTTAAGTTTTTTTGACTAAGTACAACTATTCTTAAGGTGCGGTGCGATATGCCCAGGGTGTGGGGTATGTTCGTTTAAATTTTCGGTCGATAGATAACATCATAAAAGCGCCATACAAAAGGAAAGGTCATTATTAAAGTTACATTTGTAGGTAATAGTCACAAAAGTAGCATTAATCCCTTCTCGAGTTTACAATAGATATTTCTACCCTCTGAAGAACATCATATTTTATCATCAAACGTGCAGATAAAAAATTGTGTTTTAAGACAATATATATTTAGTAAGCTAATAAAAAGCTCAGAAGTCCTAGGGAATAAGCTATTACTATGATTCCCGCTACGTCTGCGTGTAATGCCTCACTTTATTTACAAGTGTGTTTAATATATTTATATTCGGAGCGGCGATGAGGGAGGCGCATACCAAGTTTTACAACGGGTGCCCCCTGCAAGCTCCTCCCTCAGTCCCCTTAGTCGTCATGCCTTCATCATGTCAAGCTTTCGTGCTAGTAACCAGTGGAATGAGCACTCTAAGCTTTACTTATTTCTCTACGCAGACACTAATGGCATGCTTCACTTAGGCCTTGGGTTTTCTGACCACCCGTCGCCGGCGGCCGGCGACCGACGCCATACAAAACATCCGATCGAATCCGATGTTTTGTATGGCGTCGGTCGCCGGCCGCCGGCGACGGGTGGTCAGAAAACCCAAGGCCTTAGCTTACACTACTTGTCCGGGTCCGGAGATAATCTCATCAATATTGCTTGATTTTGTGTTGTGTTGGAGTTATGTTTGAGATATACAGCACCAAGTCATCAGTGACACATTTATAGTTTTGTATTTGTTTAATCATTAAATCTAATTAGCACTCACCTACTGTCAAAGAATTGTTAAATCATATTAATTTACTAATGATTATTGCGAGTACTTTTTCTCGTAATTAGTTATCCAAAAGGGTAATCCGACGCAACTACACGAATAAAGGTTGTGACTTAATAATTGAACAATTCCTTAATAATTAGCATTATTAATGAGATAAATTTTAAGCTTTTAGAGACCAATAGATGAATACGTAAAACAGTTTTTAGAATCTTATAAAGTTACAAATATTTATCTATTTACTTATGACTTATTACAAGCGTTAGGTGGCCTGGCGGTAAGACGTCTGTCTTTTTCTGGTTCAAATCCCGGCTCTTAACAATGAGTTTTTTGAAACTTAAGTACGAAATATAATTTCGCACCAGCCACTACTGCTCCAAGTCCTTTTTTATCTGGAAGTCTTTTTTTTATACGGAAAAAAGTACGAGTATAATACTGAGCATGCACGCATAGCTTATACAGTATAGTCGGACGGAAAAAATGAAGAGAAACAATTCTATAGGTAACCTACATCCTGCATACATCCGCGATAAAATATTCAAGGAATGTGACGTCCCCAACCTACTTTTACTTATAGTTATTTAATAATAACTATATACTTAGGTACCTAAGTAGTTAATATTAACGAGTTCTGCAGAATTTGCCTCAGTTAAGCCTAAGTACGCAGATAATTCGCGGAAACTCAGTAGATTACCAGTACTTGAAGGGTACACGGAAAGAACATCTAGCCACTTTGAAAACATTTTGAGTTATAGCGGTTTTAAAGTTTGGAACGATTCAATTAACCATACTATTTTCGTAACTAGATGGTTTTTATGAATTAAAAAGTGGATTTATGTTAAAAATTCCAGCTGTTACAGAAGTTATTGCTAATAATTCATTGCAAGCTCTACATTTTGATACAAAAATCTCTAGGGACTAGACACGTTCTTTCCGTGTACCCTTCACTTACATTTGCAGTTTGTGATTAGACCAGAAGGCTACCAGTGCCTTAACCAATTTATGGACTCCTGGTACTTCTGCTCAGCCGCTATCACCAACTATTTAGCGTTCGATCACTCTGAAGAAAAAATAGAACCCTCATAGGATCGTACGTCGGTTTGTCTGTCTGTCCAATTTATGGTCCAATTTTGGAAGTAAATATAGATAAGGAAAAATATGTATAAATACATTTTCCTTTTTAATAGACAAGCGTAGATTGGTATGTACGCTTTATTATTTTTTAAAAACGCTATAAATTATAATGTTAAAAACTAGTACTTAAGTTTTTTTTATCGTATGGTTACATGACACTGGATATTTATAGATAGAAATTTTTTCTCTGGGGTAGTAATAGTGAGAAGGCAAATGATGAAGAAAATCCAGTGAGCGCTGCGAGGTCCAGATGGGACAGTGCAGCTGCCAAGTTTGTTACTCTTTTAGCACCACCCAGGGATCACGTGTAGGATTGTCGAAGGTGTTTCCTACCGACGTAGAATAACATTGATCCCATTTAAGTACTTAAGTGTTGGTACACTTTAATTAAATACCTGTTCTTAAAATTATTTGGCTCGTTGCTATTCTTTCCTCTTAAAGTACTATATTTTTACATTAGCTGGTATTTCTTCATATACGGTTTCACATATACATGTTGACGTTTGAGGTAAAATCACGTTGAATGAAAACTCATCATAATGAGTAATTAATATTGAAATAATCGTTATTTCAATATAAATAGCGTGTATTTGTGGACGTGTTTGTTCAAGTTTAAGAATATGAAAAGCATTATGTGTTACTGTCTTGCGATTTCAATGGTAAGTATGTATTTTAATAATAAATGTTACCAAAGCTAGAGGATTCAATGAATATTTTACTCCGGATAATAATACGTCACAGTAAAATCTAACTAAAAGTAATTTAATAATACTATATCTAAACCTAAATCTTATTTAAAAATAAAAGATTCTAAACTTATAAAATCACCCTAAACTAGGGAACCCATTCCAAGCCGCTTCCGCCGCAAAGGTGCCCATCATTTGATGGGCTTGGGATTGGGCTTGGATGGGGGCTTTGAATGCTTTGATAGCTGTCATTTAATTTATTTGACAAAAGTGATAAATTGCAAGTGATTTTATCAGAAATTCACGAACTAGGATCGAGTTATGTAAATACAAATCACTTGCAATTTATCACTTTTGTCAAATAAATTAAATTACAGCTATCAATATTACCTACCATAAATGAAAAAGTAATGGAAAATCATCTAAGACCATTTTTTTGCATAGCGACAGGCTAAGGCGACGGGGGATCAATTAAAATCACCGTATTGTTTAGGTTGTCTTCGGTACAAACCTCTAAAATGAAATGGATTCCATGCAAGTATTAACTATTTAATGTTTTTCTTAATCTTTAGATTCCATTTCACGAAACTTTGGACACGGATGGAGAATGTATGGAACCACAACTGCTGGTGAAAGAAACGTTCTGCGGCTATAACAACATGACATCACTAACAATGTAAGTTTTTTTTTAAGTTACACCGGGAATTTAGTTTTATTTCAAATTCTGAAAAAAAAACAGCAATGAAAATATGGAAAACCTACTTCTACTTCTCCATACCTACATATGTGATAATTTTAAGCAAAAGGTACAGTCACCGGCAATAGTATCTTCCTACACGAAGGCCGCAAAAATGTGTGACACGCTCATATGGCCCTACAAATAAGAGCGTGTCACATATTTTTGCGACCTTCGTGTAGGAAGATACTATTGCCGATGACTGTACTTTAAAAGTAAAGTTGACCTCGACGCCAAACGCGACGAGCTGAAAACACGCCAGCCTGCTGCCATTCACTACCACTACGTGGCTGGTGTCCTCACGTGCCCTCAACGTGCACGGGGGTTCACCTCGGAGATCGGCTACGTCATCATCTTCGGGCGCACGAGCGCCGAACTATTAACTAGGAGTTGAAGTGGTCGCCTTGTTTGAAATCGGCCGAAAGGATCATCATCATCATCATCATTGTCGGTTGTTAATAGAGTTTATTTCAAATGAACTATTACAGCAGTAATGCCTTATTGACAACCGACAATATGATGTACCTTTTATTGAAAATGGAACATATAGTCAAGTCAGTGTCAAGAAATATTTTAACACTAGGTAGCTTTTGCCCGCGACTTCGTCTGCGTGGAATTAGTAATGCCCGTTAAGGAATGAATTCTGGAAACTGTCCAGCTAAACTATCTCCAGCGTTCAACGGTTATTGAACTTATTGATTCCCAATACTAACTTTCAACCCCGTTTTCAACCCTTCTAGGGTTGATTTTCGGGATGGAAACTATCCTATATCGTTTCCCGGAACTCAAATGATCTCCATACTAATTTTCATCTAAATCGATTCAGCGGTTTAAATTTCTCCATACACACTTTCAACCCCCTTTTCACCCCCTCCAGGGTTGATTTTCGGGATGAAAACTATCCTATGTCCTTTCCCGGGACTCAAACTATCTTTATACAAAATTTCGCCCAAAATCCGTTCACCCGTTTTCACGTGATGCGCGGTCAAATAAACAGACAAACAGATAAACAGACAAACAGACAATAATTCTAAAAACTGTTGGAACGTGTTCTGTTATCGATTCTAAGTATCCCCAGCCAACTTTTTTTCGAATATCTTCCATGTACATAACAGACTTTCGACCCTCTTCAGCTTTATTATATTATTTTAACATTATATCCGCTTGCTATGTCTGCTGTTATAACCTGTCAAACCTCATTTAGTTAAATTATGCTTTGTCTGTTTCTATCCAACACAACTGTCAAAGTGACGGATAAGGACAAACGCTTATTTAGTTATATGCGGTTGAAATACATTTATGAATCAGCCGGATAATGTTTAATGTGTAACTAAGTACACCTTACTAAAGGTAAAAAAATACAAGTTAATTTTTGATTAAAAGGTAGCATATTTTAAACACAATACTTTCGTGACACTGAAACGGGTAACACACGTTTTTTAAGTCGAAAATTGCTCGAAATGTTTCGCTCGTGTAACGAGGAGCTTATTTATAAGCCATTCGCGTTGGCTGACCGACGAATTTATTTAAAGGTAGCATAATTTTTGATTGTTTCCATCACATAGCCTGCTTCATTCAACTAGTCCGTAGCTGACTACAATAACGTTTTACTGACTGCCATAGTGAAACAGTAGAGTAGACCAGTAGGTACTGAATTTCCACCTGGATAGTAACTTATAGTAAGTATGAGATGTCAAAATTGAAAAAGGCTGCAGCGGTATTTTTTTTGTGATGTGTAGTACTCTACAATGTAGAATAATGTAGAGTATTAGACATATGTATAGTTGAATTATCGAGAGCGTGGAATTGCATATGTAGTGGTTGTACCGTGTTGTGCCTCTTTGTGTGCGGATTCAAATATAGAATGCCTGTAAACAAACAATACTACTACATATGCAATTCCACGCTCTCGATAATTCATCTATAGTATAGTGTATCTGTAGAGTCTACATAAACATGCTGAAATGAATTCAGATGTGTAAACAAAACATTTTCAACAAAGTTTGAAAGGTTCGACAATTACAGACCGCTATGATTTGATATTTGAAAACGCCTATTGATAAAGACTCGCGGTTGCCGAAAACAATGAAATTCAAATGTCAATGCGTTTTGTTTTCTGTAGCACCGAGTTGTTAATGAATTTTGGTGCCTCTTATTTAGAAAACAGAGTACATTTGAACACTTTAAAGTTTAATTGAATACATTTATTAGTTAGGTATTTATATATACATATAAATTATGATATTGTGGATTATAATATTCCCTATGTGCATGATTGTGGCGCCATCTCTTTGGCAGGTGTGCAATCTCTTTTTTTTATAAATAGGTTGTATTCCTTGTGTATAATGAAATGTCACTGGCTGATTCACTACCAGATGGATAGCTGACAGGGGCTTTTGCAGTTTCATTTCTTGTCACATTGTGCACTGCGGTCGTTCTCGTTATCCCCACCAAGAGCTTCGCACATAGCGAATATTAGTTTATTCGATACTACGAGTATTAACGACTAGCAATGTACAAGTCGCAGAACATTCTCAAAAATTCAGCAACATTTTCGGAAAATTCCGGTAACTTACACGAGAATTTAAATTAAATTTCCCTATGGGAATTATCCGTGTGCCGTGGGGTGCCCGGCCTTAGAATTGTCCCCCACCATATCGTCCTGTGGTTGCAGTAGGAGTCTGCTAAGGGAATATACCGGGATATGGGCAGCAGCATCTTCCGAAAGCCTACAAACAATAAGCAAAAAACTGCGCGCGCCAACCCGCCTGCCAAGCGTGGCGCGTATGGCAAACCCCCCCTTAATGATAGTCCAAAGGGGAGGCCTATGTTCAGCTATGGGCGTCTTATAGCTGAGATGATGATGATGATGATGGGAATTATCAAAAAATGTATTATTAGTATGTCTTTCCCGACCACGGAACAATGGTGTTCCGGACCTTTGGGAGGGGTATGCGCAGCCGAAGCCAACGCGCAGAGGCCCTTTCGACAATTTAATGAAAAGTGAGCGGTACACTAAGCGGATGCTGCCCCTGCCCGTGTCATGGGACGCACGCAGAGACAGCACCCGCCATGCTGTAAGGACTATTGAGAATTAATGGAGTCTAAGTGTACTAGGCTATTGGGTGAAAAATATGGACTGATGAATGGGCTATTGGATGAAGAACCGGACGCCGGCCTAATAAAACGGTATCCAATTTTATTTCCGGCAGACGGTGACTCGCCCTCCGCAAGATGGGCCCCCATAAAAAGCGACATCAAAGATGGCTCAAGGGCAACACCGGTGCGGGAGCTGGGAGTAGAGAGGTGTCACTGGACTTTAAACATATAGCCAACTCGCCACTATTATTAGTATTATTTTTATTAAGTCGTAAATGAGACAGTCAGTTAAAATAATTGATAACGTTGGTGTCCAATGACTTCCTGTATAATTTTTTTTTGTTCGTAAGTTGTAATTGAAGTTCTGAGAACATTCCGTATGAAAAATTTCGCAACTTT
The DNA here is from genome assembly GCA_911728535.1 of Pammene fasciana. NCBI lineage: Eukaryota > Metazoa > Arthropoda > Insecta > Lepidoptera > Tortricidae > Pammene > Pammene fasciana. The sequence continues at coordinate 1,011,185 of OU452280.1, forward strand.
CGAAAGTTATTCTCCTTGGTGTATTGCTATTACCGAGTAGCCAATTGCATTTGACAACAGAAGTGAATAGTGTAAGAACAGGGTATAACATGAGGTGGTACAGTCACGAGCTTTAATTTGGGACCCACCTAAGGTTGAATATCGTCTAGCAAACTTTCGCCATTTAGAGCTATTATGTTAACGCTGTCACTGAAATAAACAATAAACGTCGTAATGTCAGGGGGGTGCAACTCAGTGTAAATCTGTCATAAAATTTGAGTTTGACACAACATATCCGATACGTTTGCATAAGTGCGAAAGAGAACTTGTCAATCTTGTCATGCGTGAAGAAGGGACAGCATGATTCGTGACGATAATGTTTACCATCGACAACTTTACGTTTCTAGGGGTTCGTCAATAACTTGGTTAATAACTTTTTGGTCCTGTGGTCCCATAAGAAAAAAACAAACAAATAAAAAAGTCGTAATTAGAAAATCGTAATGATAGCTTTTTGCAAAGAGGTTATCATTTCATAGGTCGATTAGATAAGACATTTTATGTCTTAACTTGACATTCAACATTATTGCACTAAAGTTTCGACCTTATTGCATTATGATTGTTCTAACAACATTTAACGAAAATGGGTCACAAATTAAAGCTCGTGACTGTACATTCATTCAGTATCCTCCGAAATCAGGGAAATATCTTACTAGATCTCTTATTACAGTTATTAGCCATTTCAAGCCACTAACAACTCATGATATTCTTTCCAGGTTTCCATTTAACCAGGAATCTCCAATAACATCTCTCTCTGACGGTTGTGATGTCAATATTGATGAACCAATTAATTTTAACAACACATTTTATTTTGAATGCGATACTGAAATCAACTGCTTTGATACAGAATCAAATCAAACAAGCAGAGATACTTATTACCTAGAGTGTGAAGAAATAACCATGTTTAGCAAAGAGCTAGTAACTACTGAGCATGATTATGAAACTACAGAAATTGATCTTTTTATAAATGAAACTCCGACAGAGTTTGTAGATATATTGACAGATGCTACACCGAGTTCTTCAGCAGTTTATGATAATGTATCTACCACGGAACGTGACAGTCTCTTGAAAAATGGTCTGGCGCATTCGTCAGAAGCTGATATGTTTACAACCAAATTTACCACAGAGCTTGTTCATGTATTGAAAGATAGCCATGATAATGCTGCTAATACATCAAAAAGTGATGTATTTATAAATGAATCTACAACTGAGCATGAGGATCTTTTGAAAAATGTTGAAGCGAACTTGACAGAAACAGATTTGCAAAATAATAAAACTGCTCAATTATTAAAGGTCACTAAGGAGAACCCGTCCGATTCTAATAATATTTTTGCTATTCTTGGCTATTCTGTGGCGGGGATCGGAGCAACAGTGGGCCTTGCCTTCGGAGCATATAAATTGAAAACTGCTTTGCAATCAGGAGCCTATTGTAAGTATATATTGATATCAATGAACGCCATAAGTACTATTTATTTTTATTTATCGTATGGCTACACTTCACTGGATATAGATTAGAATTTCTTCTCTCAGATAGTAATAGTCTAATAGTAGTGGGAAAGTAGATGGTGAAGAAAATCGAGTGAGTGCTGCGAGGTCCAGATGGACAGTGGAACTGCCAAAGTTTGTTACCCTTTTAGCACCACCCAAGGATCACGTGTAGGGTTGTCTAAGGTGTTTCCTATATACGCAGAGTAACATTGATCCCCTTATTGATGAGTACTATACAAAACCCTTGACACACACGCGTTTAACATGTGCGCAAGTATTCCAATTTGATCCTTGTTTGAAACTTGTTTGTGAAGGGTTATTTAACAGCATGCCATAGCACTTAGGTACTATTCTTGCTATGAAGCCTGTGGAAATGACTCCATATTACTTTTAGGTATTATTGATGTCACTGTTATGTGATCAAGAATGTCTTTCAGAATATTTATTAATTTCTCATTACCTCTATTCTAAATGCATTTCCTCTCAAGAATTATTTTTCATACGTATAGGTATTATTTTTGATAGAATAGTCTTAAATTCCAACCTTCGATATGATTTCACATGCCATCAAGTCTTATATGTTCTTGTTGATTTTTTCAGTAATACCTGACGTTCCAAATCCGACGAGTTTCATAGAACTAGCATGACAAGTGTTTTAATTTGATGATAGGTCATCAAAGGAACATAATATCCAGTATCCATCCCCTGGTAAATGATACCGAAAAGGTTACATCATCATCATCATCATCTCAGCCATAAGACGTCCACTGCTGAACATAGGCCTCCCCTTTGAACCTCCATAAGTATCGGTCGGAAGCGACTTGCATCCAGCGTCTTCGTCAAGGTTATGAAGATAGCAAAACAGCCAATGTGGAATGCAGAAGAAAATAAACAAATTTATGGTGATCACGAATATCACGATCCTGAGATTTCAGTTTTTGATGTAGGAGAAATAGTTTAACTTGTATGAGATGATGAAAATAGGCTTCGAGTATATTTTCGTACCGGCTAGACAGGGGTTGAAAACGGTGCACTTAAAAGGCTTTCATACTGAAAAGTCAAACGAAATCTCGAGAAGAAGGGATCAGTTGCACCAACCACAAACAATAGACTGATCAACGTTACTTAACTGAGTACTATGAAAGTTTCGATACAACGTATTTTAGAGAATACTAATGGTGCAATTGTTTTTGAGAGTGCCTGTTGGATGAAAAATGATGGCTTTTTAACTTCGAATTACCTCTACCTCTAGGTACAGTACTGCTGCCTAATGTATGACAGGATTAACTAGAAATGCTATGAACACCCAACATTAGTTACGTTGATGACTTTTAGATTCCATGTGCCATATTCTAATTTTAAAATGTATAAACAATACTTAAACAACACAATCTGTCTTAAACATAACTCCAACATTCACCCAATAATCAATCAATATTGAAGTCGTATTGTAGTTGCATCGCAGTAATTTTCAAGCAAATTCCGTCATTTTTGATTCAGACGTGTAGGCGTTAGCTGTGTTGTGTTGTTATTACATTGGATTTGCATTGAAGTTGGATCGTGTCTGTGCGTGTTTTAAAGTTAGAATACGGCCCCATGTCGTAAGTAATATTTTATTTGTCGAATGTGCAACTAATACATATTTTGTAAGTTTCGTTATTTATTTTGTAAATTGGTGTAACGTCGAATTACTACCTTTGTTTTCTAAAGTTTAAATTAATACAAGTGGTAATTAAGACAGTGAGTATATTGTTCTAGTTCAATAAGAGAGGGTCTGTATTACTCTGTATGACGATAATACATTTTGTGATGACCATTTTCTCAAAAAGAGTGATAAAACATATTTATGCCACACTTGGCCATAAAGCGTCTTTTTCCGCACGCTGGGCGTACGGAAAAAGACGCTTTCTGGCCAAGTGTAGACATAAAATGATGTGCACAACACGGGAGGTAATAAAGAAAGCCCTCGATCGCATATTTACATCCCTCGCTTGCAGCTCGGGCCGCAAACTTCTGCGATCTCGGCCTTTCTTTGTTTTACCACCCTAGTTGTGTAATGTACTATAAATGTACTAATTATTTGAGTACATAAAATCATCCGCGTTACTTTATTGATATTTCCTATAAATAAATAAAAAAACATAAACATTTATAATTTTTTCCAATATTTTTTTATATAAGTAGCGCAAATACACAAGCATATTACATAATATTATAAAATATTTTTCCTGATTTAATTTACCACATTGGTATACTTGTGGGTAACTACATGTAGGCAAAAAGGAAAAATTACTAAAAAATACATATATTTTTCACGCCAATGCTCGGAAATATGGCAGTAGATGATCTACCAAGCTGAACCACCAGTCACTACATATTTAACTCTACATATGGCTCTACATATGATTTTACATCATCGACTCTACACATGGCTCTATAATTATGTCTCTACACTTTGACTCTACGCGTTCGATTCTACATCTATGTAATCTGTCCGTCGTAGAATGTATAACTTCTCATATAAACCACGACACTTCTCTTTCCAGACCAACTATTGATTAAATTATTGATTGATTAGATTAAATATTGATTGTTTTCCTATCAGTAGTTATTAAAAGCACTATTTAATGCCTTGGCCGAGGGTGCCAAAAGGGGGACTCATATCTTCGAGAGCCTCCCCTAACAGGTCGTCCCTCACAGTCACTCCTCCATCTTTAGCCATCTTCCTCTCCCTTTCCTTTACTATAGTTTTACATAAGTTACATAAACATAATATGTTTATATAACTTATATTATAAAGTAAAAATATCAAAACAGATTTCTGTTGTTTGCATTAAGTACTTAAATCGGAAGTTTCCGCCATTCTGGTGAATTAATACGTCGTTTAATTAAGGAAAACATTTATTTGGTGTTAGCCAGTTTTGTACAGTCGCCATCAAATATCGATATATCGATAGCGGCCAAGGTACTCAAAAATATCGGAACATGCAGTTTATCGCATTGACAATAGAGGCCGTTGTTCAGATATTTGTGACCACCTTGGCCGCTCCTATACTGATGCCGTCTGTACTTACTTTATTACGAAATCAAAATAATGACATATTAACGACAAATAACCTTATTTTTCGACGACATTTTAACGTTTCCTGATACATACCAGGAAACGTTTATGTAACTGTACGTATACATATACGTACAGTTACATAAGTATTAGTATATTTTGCGAAAAAGGAACATAAAGGAAACAAATCTAGGTTACCCGCTTCGCTTCGTTTCTTTAAATACACAAACCACTTGACATTACCCTCAGGCTTTATTCAAAACTTGCGAAATTTCAGCTGCTGTCTCACTCACTATAGTTTCGTGGAAAAGGGATGGAGTCCATAGAGATTGTAATTTGTACGGCTAGTAGTTTCGGAATAGGTTCCTCGGAATAAAGCTGCGGTTACACTATACGTTAGACTTTTAAATAAAAAAATACGACGATTATTCATTACTGCTTATACTGCATGGTTAGCACTGTACACGGAAAAAAAAGCTTCCGGGATATTCTCAATCTAAGACATTATTATATTATGTTGAAAATATTTCCTCGTGACAAGCATTTATTTCCTTTAGCGAAAATAAATTAAAGTTTTAAATATAACGAAGCGAATATATTCTTACGGATTTTCTAGTTTTCTTTTACCTAAGATAATACTTGTTTGATTAAAGTACAATCTCTCTTATTTACTCAATATACTCTTGAAACAATACATTTTTGTATTTCTATTTTAAGAAAACGTGGTTTTATTAAGCGAAGAATCATATTTTTGGTAAAGGAAATAAATACTTGTCACGAGGAAATATTTTCAAGAAAATAATAATGTCTTGGATTGAGAATATCCCGGAAGCTTTTTTTTCCGTGTATGCAGCGACAGTATCTCGCGGGTGAGATAGATATCTGTCACTTTCTAATGAATACAGTTAGCTTGTGCTAACCGTGCTAACTGACTGACATTTTGATGTAACTTTTTTGTTCGCTTGTTTTTGAACAAAAACATGAAAGTTTAAATCAGGAAACTGTTACATAATTTACTTTCCTTAAACAGTTCGCCGCTTATTCATAAACGTATTGCAAACCTCATTTAACTAAATCATCTTTTGTCCTTATCTGTCACATTGACAGTTGTGTTTGTTAGAAACAGACAAAATACATTTTAACTAAATGAGGTTTGAAACATGTTTATGAATAAGCGGGTTCATGTTTAGTTATTTCTTTATATTTTTGTAGTAACAAAACTAAATTTTAAATTGCCTTAACATTAAAACAGCGCCATCTATCAAGTTAATTATCTAAGAACCACTGCTTATGTATCACCAAAGAGAATATATAAATAGGGGGACACAGTCTAAGAAAGTGCTCCGAGTTGGATACTAGATGGCGCTTTACGGCCCCATAGCGTGTGCGGTAATTCTGAAGCGCCATCTGAACCAGAGCGAAGAGCGAACCAGAGTTACAACACGGGCCTGGAGATCTGTATTGCACCTAAATATATTTTTTTATTTATTGTTAATATTTTTACCACAACTTCATTTTATTTTTCAATCCAAACACTCTGGATTATTATTTAATTTTAATAAAACTTTATTATCAGCAGTGTAAACACAGCCTTAAGAAATCTTTCTGCGCATGCCTCGCTATAAACCATTATAAGGAGGACCCTTTATTCTAGAAGTTTCGGCTTATTACATCCCGCGCCATGACGAGAATGGGTCTAAATTAAATGGTTTACGCAGCAACTTCACACCGTAACCCTCCCAATTTCAATAGACTTATCCCTATACTACCTTCATACTGACTTAGTACTTTTTGGCTTTAGGACTTGTAGAGCTTCGGGTGAAATCGGACGAGGTCGGAAAACTTCGGGTCGGGTAAACGTTTCTTTAACGTATTCAGGGGTTAACACTAGAGTATATATAAGTTTTAACAAGCTATCAAAGTTTTTATATGTGGTTAGGGATTTGAATGCTAAAATATGTTGGCAATTTTCCAGTTTTATCCCTAATACTAAAATAAAAAAAGCTATAAATACCTCGATTATATAAGAAATAACTGAAAAAGAAAAAGTAGCTTTACTACCCAGGTCGTAACACAAAGTAAAACCAACATAAACGCAATTATATAATATAATACTGTAGCTATAAAGATTAAAATTGCGTGAAACAAAATTGACTTAGATCATTATTGTTCTAAGTTACTATTATGATTGTTATTGAATTTGGCATGAGTAACGTACGATGAAGGCAATATGCCAGGTATATGTACTAAGATATCAAATACATACTCGTTAGAAAGGGGAAGGTATATTTTACTGACTTTTTTAAATAAAATATGACCTATAATTTACAAAACTTCGCTTGTCCCTGTCGAAAATTCAATGACAAATCTAACATCCTAAATAGTCCATCGAATTGGTTAGAACACGTGCGTGAAACGAAACGCCAGCGTCCTGTAATGGTTTAATAAAATTAATCATACCTAATAGAGAAAACCCTGGTCTAGTTATTAAAAAAAATACATTCGCACCTGTAGTGGGTTCGTAACTGTACCCCATCGATAGGGGTGTCACCACCGCGTCTGCGCGGAGCGACATCGCCGCCCGGACGCCTCGCACGTCTCGTCAAGAATATACACCTTTTTAATTTTCAAAAAAGGAACGCGCGGATAAACAAAAGAAATATATTGTGCCAGTGTCTATGAAAGTGTGAAGTGATTTTTTGAATTTGGAATTTTTGTATTTTTCGATTCCTGAATGTTTCGAGTGTGGTTTATTGTTAAATAATTAGTGGTTTTAATGTGATGTGAGGATATTTATTACGTAAAAGCATAGGAATTAAGTAAGTAATATAATAAGTACCTATATATTTTGACTTATTGTAGTTATGTATATGTAGTTAACTCTATTCATTACGAAACCACACCACTTCAGGTTGAAGCTAAAGTGCTTATGTAAACACGCTTTGAAATATTCGTTATATTGGATGTCCATTTCAAATTGAAATGGACATCCAATATAACGAATACATGAGCCAAATAATTAAAATAATTAATTGGAATTACGTAGAAGTGCAAAGATTTATCAGCTATCTTGTCTTAAACAAAAGTAGTTACTTACAATGTTTTACACGATTCAACGTTATTTAAGTACGTAGTTATATCATATATTCACAAACCCTACACCTTATCTTTGCTTTATATAATATAATTTTAAACAAAAAATAATCCAACACTTTTACCCTACTCCATCTTTCTAAAAGAGAGAGAAATGCCCGAGCTACTGTAAAAAAACTTAAATCACTATTAGGTGTGCCTGTAATATTTGATGAATTCCCTCGATTTCTCCAGGATCCCATCATTAGATCCTGACGTCCCTATTTAATAAACATTACAACCCGACAAATATGTCAAAAAACGACAAATTTGTCCAATTGTCCTCATATTGCGTTCAATAAACTTTACAGATTTGTCACAGGGTGACAGGTGAACTCGTGTCAATGTAGCTGGTGAATTTTGTTTAATAAAATTCTGACGGCTACAAAATTGTCATTGTCAGCTACAATTCAAAAATTGTCATGAATTTATATAGAAAATGAGCCAATATACAATTACATATGACAATTACAACGCTTTATTAAACACGATTATGTCCAACTGTAGTTACAATTAAACAAATTTGTCAAGTGTGACAATCACATATTTGTGGGTAGATTGTAATTTTTAATAAACAGATTTTTGAATTGTATTTGTGATTTGTAATTGTGGATTGTAATGTTTATTATTTAGGGCCCTGGTGACAATAGGACAACTGTCAAGTATACCTACTTTTTTAAACGAAAAAAATCCTAGTCGGTCCAGCTGATTTTCGAAAAAAATAGCAAAAACAAAGATTCCGATGACTTGAGAATCTCCTTCAAAATCTTGACGTCGGTTGAAAAGCGAAAGTAATTTTGTCTCCTGTCTTTTGTCTGTCACCTTTTCACGCTTAACTCATTGACTGAAATTAAGTAGCGAGCAGAAGCTAGTTTCCAAGAGATCGCATAGACAAACTTATCGAACCCCTGTATTAATATTAATATTCAAGTATCTAGCAGACATCTAACCCAATATGTAAAATGAGATGAGCCCCAAATAGTACTGGAGCCACGGGTGTCAAAATTTATCATATTTCCTACCGGTGGCTTCCGTATAGTCCTACAATGCAGTGCAGTGCACGTTTCGGAGTTCTTATAAAAATAGGTAAGTCTAGTACTAATAGGTAGCCCAACATAACCATAAAGGTACCGTTAAGGTATTTTTTTTCTTTACATTAAGGTTCATTAGAACAACTGTATCTATCTGTTATAGTTTCAGACCACTTGAATCTTATACATTTTTCTTTACATCCCGTACATTGTTACAATTACAACTAAGACTTCAGATGATTCACACTGTACCTTTCCACGTCCTACATGACACATTCGACACTTCATTTTGTATAGAAAAAAAACATGTAACCTCCGAGGAGCAAGCATAGCACGCGAGCAAGCATATGTTCTTATGGTCTCAAAGACTACACTGAAATTTAATAATTTAACCACCCAGTGGCTCCGGTAGCTTCTAAAGCTAACAAAGATACACATGTGTACGGATCTTTAGAATCAGTAAGCCTACATCCGACATATTTTACGCCTACATTCATAGCTTTTATTCATTCGTTTTGATAATACTGGAAATGTTTCGCTTACTTAATGTTGGAAATAGGAATCTGGTGGGTTTCGAGGGTTATTGTTGTAAAGTTGAGCTTTTGAAGTAGGCGTGTATTATCAGACAACTGTAAGGTGATTAACAACAATAAACAAAAAAAAACTGCGCGCGCCAACCCGCCTTGCCAAGCGTGGCGCGTATGGCAACCCCCCCGCCCCCCCCCCCCCCCCCATTAAAGGGTAGGTCTATGTTCAGCAGTGGACGTCTTATGGCTGAGATGATGATGAAGGTGATTGGTGCATGATTGGCTGTTAAAGGGTTAATTTAAAAATAAACACATTTTAGAAGGCATAAAACCGTGGCCTTATATTTAACAAACGACTAAATCACAGGTCTTGTATCACTCAATGTTTTAACCAGATGGGGGGACAATATTAGGTAATTAAAAAGATTGATGGAAGCTCGCTCTAGAGGAGAAAACAGTAATAAATAAGGTTATGCACAAAGGTCAAACATTAAGAGCGTTATCGCACTTGCGATTTGCGAGCGAGTTTTGTATGGGAGCGAACACGCCGCGAGTTCGCCGCGTACGTGTTTTGTATAGAAATCGCTATCAAATCATTTCAGGCGCGGTCCCAGGGGGGGGTCACATGGGACATGACCCGCCCCCCAAAATCCTACATTTCTAATAGAAATTTTTTTTTACAGATCCCCTCAAAAATTTGAAAAAAAAACATCTACATTAGTGTCCCCCCCCAAAATTTTCGTCTGCGACCGCGCCTGAATCATTTTGGAAATATCAAAACGTGTTCAAGAAAACTTTACACTAATAAACGTAAAAGGTGAAAACTAGAAATGTACAAGCTGCAGAACATTCTCGAAAATTCAGTAACATTTCCGGAAACATACATGATGGGATTTTTATGCGTGCCGTGATGCCGTCATAAACTCTCTTCAGTAGTTTTCTCACACATAAAAACAGTTTTGTATAAAAAATATTACTCTGCCGCGATCTTATGGGACAAGAGTAGACGGCTTTGAAATATACTTATCATATCAAAACAGGTTAATTTGTTTCGTATGTGACCCGTTTTTGCCCAAGAATGTACCGCGTTTATTTACCTACGTAATTTACTTAATAAAGCGTGGGTAAGGTTACAAGGAACCCTCGGGTCGTTCGTAATTTACGATATTAATCACATTTCCCAACAGCCTGTAGGCTTTTACTTTATTTAAGGCGACATTTGTTGTCATATTTAATGATACAGCCAAGGTCATTAATATGTACCGGATGCCAGTGTTTGGGACTTCAAATGTAAATGTTATCACTCAGTTATATAATTAGGTGTTCATAGTTAAAGTCTGTCCGGAAAGATAAGTATCGTAGAATGTATGAGCTCCCATATAAATCACGACACTTCTCTTTCCGGACAAACTCTATTGCACATCATCATTGTCAGCTGCCACATCATTGCATAATATGTAAGTAGGTACTATCGCACTTCGTCAGTTTTCTCTTTCTATGTTAGTTCAGTAACTTTGTCGGGAAATAAAAAATTGCAAAAGTTAGGTACACAGATAGAAAAAATCTCTTCAACCAAAGAAACCTATTTGAATCAAGAGATATCCAGTTTCCCATATAAGGAAAAAATAAAATTCTTTATTTTAAGATATAAAATGTTTCAAAGTTTATTACTTAACCTAATAAATTCAATACTTTATCCGAGATATAAAAATCTTCTTTTTAAAATAGCTTAATATTCCCACGAAGGGCGTTTGAATTTTGTTTTTGTATTGTATTTTTTTTAAATTGAACTTTATGTGTCTTAGTGCAATACATAAAGAACTTAAGCCAAGAAACTTTGTTTCTTGGATGAAGACTCATAGTTTAAATTGAGAATTGAATTTCTCCACGGAAACAAGAAATCGCATTAGTTCAAGAGCATGTGTTACTTGATGTAAAATTTGATATTTTCACACCAAGATCTAAAATTTCTTGGCGTATCGTATGAAATCGATTACTTGAAACAAACAATAACATTTTCTAAGGCGGTTATCACACTGGCGCGGATCCGCATGCGGCACCGGTGCGCGAGCGAGATAGCGCTCTGCATGTGTATAGCGCTATCTCGCTCGCACACCGGCGCCGCATGCGGATCCGTCGTCAGTGTGATAATCGCCTTAGTGTCTCAGTGCACTACTTAAAAAGCTAGTAGCAGAAACTGTGTTTCTCGGGACTAATCCCAACTTCCCAAGAAAGGAAGTTTAACTAAAAGTAGATAATACAAATATAAATTATGATTATTTATATACTCACAATTTATAATCGTATTAACTGGAGCTGAGATTGCTATTGTGAATCTCAAATAAGCCCGGGTAAAGCGGCGAGGGTCATGAAGTTACGTTGAACAAACGTTCGCGTGTTCTAACCTACACGCAGAGACATCTATTGATGCGCAGGGTAACTAACGTCCAAGATTTAAATGTTTCAAAGCAAAAATTATGTGCTTCTTCTTTGGAATAGCTGTGGCTCTTGATTGTAAGTTGAAAACATCAAAGCAAAAATTAATCTCTCTTGCCTAAAAACTTAAAAATCTCAAATCTAACTTTTGGTGCTACTTCTTTGAATTAGCTTTGGCTCTTAGCTGTAGATTGAAAACATCAAACCAAGAACTAATCGATCTTACGTAAACACATAAAACTCTTAAAGGAAAATGTTGGTGCTTTTTTGCCGTAAATAATTATTATCTTAACTCAAATCATTACTATTCGCTTTAAAAATAGGTAAAGTTAAAGCTAAATAATTTTAAATCTTCTTTTAAAAATCATGATATTTTTAACTCAAGTCATGTTTATTGGTCTAAGGTATTTATTACTCTCTTTAAGAAACCGCGTGCAAGAGAGTTTTGCGTTTTGAATTAAGATATTATTTCTATCTGTGTACCTACTTCGTGTAGTAAAAGAATATCTCGTGTTCAAAAAAGAAACTTTTGGTCTATGATAGTCAAGATACAAGAGCAATTATACCATTTAACGAATCCAATAACATTTTACACCTGTATATTAGTACATTTCTAAAGATTTCCCTTACTCGCAGAAGCAGGAATGAGGGCGGCTATAAATAGCACGCGTGTCTTATTATCCCGCCAGGACCAAAAATAAAATGTGAAAAAAAGACACCTCACGTTGAGATGCCACCTTAATGAAACTAGCAAGTTAAGGTCACCAAATTAAGGTACCGTAAAGGTGGGTTACCCCAAATGGGGGGTAACTTTGGCCCACTAAAATTCACACAGAGTCTAATAAAAAAGACAGAAATGTAAACGCTTAGTTAAAATACCGTCATAAAAATGTGCTATAATTTCAAATAATTCATAAGGGCCAAAAATCTCAAAGGACAAATTAAACAACACTTAACAAAAAAAACTAATTTTCTGACGTATGTACATGCAGTCAACCATTTTGGTTTCTAGGCCACAATAGAGAATAGCAATATAAATAAAAGTTGCACTACTCTAGTTATAATTCGCTTTATTTAGTGGTCTAGAAGTGAAAATGATTGACTGTACATACGCGGTGGGCAGAATAGACACTAAATTAATGTGCGTCGAAATCTCGTTTCAGCGCACGTCAATTTAATCAAGGTGTGAACAAAATGTCATTTGCCGGGGAGTTCCCGGTGGGCCGAATTTAAAGTTAATTTCGGACGGTAGGTATGTACCTACACCTCTGTGACATATTCCGTAGCGCTAAATTATGAAATGGCATTCGTAATTAGTTTCGAAGTAGGTAAACATACTACATTTTTACGTTCAAATAAACATAAAAATATAATTTTTACAATTTCTAGTATGTTGAGCCAATTTATATAGGTTTACCTAAATAAAACCATTATCAGCTTTACTTTTTATCAAAATATCGGATAAAATTTAGATATTTAATGACTATCACGATAGCCTATCGGATTTTTATCGTCTGTCACTAGATTGGTCACGTTCTAACCAGTATGTAAGTGCGAAAGTAACTCATGACGTGATAGGCGATAAAATGGCAACCATGCTATCCATTTTGGTGTAATGAAACCGTTCTCAGCTGAACACTTCAAGCATCGCAAGTATGCTGCCTTTGGTAGTAGCTACATGTTTGCGGCGTTTGGGGTTGTCACCTGAGGCCGGGGTGAGCCTCATTGAGGCTTCTGGTGACCAGACGACCCGTTACTATTTCACCCAGCGGATCAGCATAGTTATCCAGCCCGGAAATATGGCCAGTCTTCTGAGTGTCCTATGAATAAGTGAACGAGGCCTAAGTCAGATTTTAGTTAGTTTAGTTAGTTAGTATCAGCGGGACATATAGAACATATGGTCTTTAGGACATCAGTCAGTTGACGGTTTTTCCATCTCGATAAAGTCAGCTGATGGTTTTGCATGTTTAAAGGGCATATGGACCTTTATTGTTTAGCAGCTTAGATATTAAATTTTCAAATCAATCGGAACTCAGGACGCAATGACCATTTTTTTAAAGTGATTAAATGGCTGCCATTCCTTAAATCACCAACGGAGCGGCAGCCAACATTCACGAGCCTTTAAAGGTAAGTACATCCCTTCACGATTTCAAAAGTTATCGCCTGGGACACGATTGGTTATGAAGTCAGTTCCTAGCATACGGTCTATTATGCAGATATGCTCCGTCTACTACTTGAGGAGATCTATGTATCCCTTACAAACACGTGACGGGGGTTAATCGAAAACTTGGCAACTCCCAACCCCTCGGCTTATATCACAAGAGGGCGTTCACCCTTGCTGACGAGATTCAAGGACGAATGAAGGGCATATTGGGAGAAAACAAGGATATATACCCTCTGTTCCAGCAGTTTGGAAAACCCTGTGTTTAATACAGCCTTGGCCAGAAGTATTGAGCATAGGTGTTTTTTGTTTACAATTTTGATGTTAAGCATTATTTCCCTATCCTAACAATGTACGGTAACGGTAAATGTTATATTTTATTTATAAATATAGAAAACTTCACTTAATAACATTTTCAAGGTGCTTAAAAAATATGAAAACAGAAGGTACCAAAAATGTAAATTTAAGTCGGTGCGACATATTGCAAATATTCTATGCAGTTACTAGTAACTTCAACAAAACATGCCTATTAGTTTAAATTAATTGACAAAATAACTTAAACAAAGATGGAAACGATGGACTAAACTTTCCAGTTTTGTATGAAAATCGCATTGGTGCTCAACACTTCTGGCCAAGGCTGTATGTATACTGTTTTGTCCTTTTAAGGTTAATACAATATCTCGCCAGACAGGCTGCGACTATATACGTAAGTCCTTTCCGAAACCTCAAAAAAGGGGGGAGATTAAGTACATTCCGACCAAAAAGTGTGGAAATTAAAAAAAGGCAACATCGTAATTTCGTCCCTTTTAAATCAATCTAAAACGGCTATTAGACATTGCAACCTGCAGGGCCCAATCTGTTGTGTACCCTGCCTCTCCCTAACCCTCCCTTCACCCCTTCAGCTCCCTAAGGGCCCTACCTTTAATTACACCTTCCAACCTGACAAATTGGGCCCTGCAGGTTGCAATGTCTAATACCGCTTTAAGAATTCTATACTTTTTGGTCGGAAAATATTTGACAAACTAAATCAGTTCAGGCCTTCGGAGAAAATAATCTCTTGTTGCTTTGATTTTAATTTGATATTGAAAAGGATCAGACTTGTGAAATTGACGTTTAGCTTATCCAGATTATCCTTTGCTTACTAAAATACATGTCAAATAAATGCCAAAAAGGAATTACTTAGCATCAATATGGTACGTTTTAGTGACATTAGTTGGCGGAATCATAATATATGTATTTAGATATCATATTGATAAAAAAAATCCCAAATCAGTGGACCACGTTCCATGTTTTTTTTACGTCACATCTTCATTCTTCGTCATCATCAAATTGTATGGGTATATAATATATAAATGGTAATAATCTACGTTTTTAAGCTAACATGGTCATGCAATAGTACATTAGAGCAAAGGCTTGGGAAGACAGGGATTTCCGGTCAAGTAGGTATATGATACGAGGCCGGGAATCCGTTTTCACGCCGAGGCATGTATAGTGCTTTTCTCAAAATAATGCGTGGAAATAAGACCTAAAACCTAATACTTAAAGCCTAAAAATCTATCGCACTCCGTATCTCTCGATATAATGCGGGGACCGTGTCGCGGCCGGCGCCCGCGCGACAGTGACCGGCCGCGCCCGGCCCACCCGCGCGGTCGAGCGCGTGGCGGGCGCCGGCTACTTTGCAGGCCTAGGCTGGCTAGGCCTGAAACGTGATACTTTCGAGTCTCTTTTCACGAACGTAACGACAACATTTCCGCGCATGTTTGAGAAAAAACTATTTTAAAACCCATGATCCGTGCATGCTAGTCCGTGACAATGACGCATGCAACTGTGCCGAAAGATCGAAAACTCGACGAAATAAATACCCCAAATACACATACACACACAAATGGTTCTCGTGTAAATCGAGAATGAGCCTTTTTGGAAATATGGTATTTTGGGCCTAGTTTCTTAAGAGAAGAGAGGCTTTAGAAATTAGAGTGTATTGACTAATAGTGCGTTTTGGGGCTAGTGCATTCGCCACCGGAAATAAATACACATGGTAAACACCCCGTTTTAAATAGTTTTTATAATGGTAATAATCTGTCAGGTTGATATGTCCGAAGGACAAAATCAATGTGCGATTTTGATTTCTCCCTAGCAACACTGTATTATCAGACTTACAATGGTCCAGAAATTTCCAACTGTTCATGAAATCCGAACATTTGTTCACGGAAACAATGACGTTTAATAAACAGCTGTAAATAGAACGCTTTGCAGAGACCACTTAATAAAGGAAAATGGATTCTGATTCATAATGACGTAACAACTAAATAGTACCTACTCATAAGCATACCCCGGGGTTTTCGGTGCGGGAATGATTTCGTGTATTTATAACTTTGTTTATTGTAAAATAATTACCAAACTATGAATTAAACGTAGGTAGTAAGGTCCAAATGTGCTTAGAAATGTTAAATTAGTATCGTTTTTTACAGTTTTTACCTGTTATTTGGCTAGTGTATAATATTCCCGCACCGAAAACCCCGGGGTATGCTCATAAGATGATGTACAATGTAGATATAGTTATTTTTCAAATAATTTAGTTTCAATTTGAAGAAGATCCAACTAGAGAAGGACCTACAACTCACGGAAAACCTTGTATAAAAACCCCAATAAGTTAATCAATACCGGTATTTTCTGAGAATATCCACTGTTTTCCATGGCAGGGACCACTAATTGGACGTAAATACCTACTTATCGAACAAGCAGAGCGTAAGCGAATCGAGTTCTAACAAACAACTCGCTACTGGGACGTCCCTGCATTTCGATGTGGAGCTAGAAGGCGTGGAAAAATCATTAAAAGGGTCTTGTTATATTGGTCAAGTCGTTTGCAAGGAAATCGCGAGTTCTCAGTTCGAAGTGAACTACTAGTATTTTAAAGTTAACAAACACTTGTTCTGTTTATAATTTCAACTTCAGCTGGTACTTCCAGGGACCACCAGTGGTCCACGGACCACTAGTTAAGAACCACTGCTTTAATAACTAGTAGAGTCTGTCCGAAAAGAGAAGTCTCGTAGAATGTATGAGCTCCCATATAAACCACGAGACTTGTTTCCGGACAAACTTTACCAAATACAGCTATTACAAGTCTCACAGCTGGTAATAACCTACGTCACGTCATCTATTTTCGTGCAAATTACTCCCAAATTACCGTCCCCTGCAAGCGATTCTGCACCTTCACCAGATACGTTGAAAGTTGTTTTTTTTTTTAAAGTTAAGCTGCAGTGCAGTAAATAGCGCAATGCATCATAATTAAGTTTTTAATAGTGGGATTTTATGAATGGCAGCTTTAATGTGGATGAAAGGAATTATTAACTGTAAGGTGTTTTATTTAGTGTTCTCAAGCAAAAAGAGTTGATTTTTAACCGACTTCAAAAAAAGGAGGTTCTCAGTTTAACCCGTATGTTTGTATGTATGTATGTTTGTTCGCGATTATGTATTTACTCGTATTCGGGGTGCGAGTTCGCGTGAATGTAAAAACGTCCGGAGAGTAGTAGAATTTTTTTTTAGTGTTGTAGAAGAGTCATACAAAATGTCATAAAATAATGTTAGTAAATATTTTGGAAATGTTAAATATTGATAGAATGCACCTGGTCGCGATGGATCTCAAAAGTACACTCAAACTGAATGGATTCTAAATTATTGGGGCAATGCGTCTTTTGCTGACTGGACGCACGCGCCGCTCGAGGCTTAAAACGTGTTAGGTGCATTGCACCGAACAACTCGTAATGTCAAAGTGCTCAATATGATCTCTACACGCGTTTATTTGAACAATATATGTATGTTCAGTCAATTTGGAAGTAGGTCATCATCATCATCATCTCAGCCGTAAGACGTCCACTGCTGAACATAGGCCTCCCCTTTAAAGGGGGGGGGGGAGGTTTGCCATACGCGCCACGCTTGGAAGTAGGTACTTCCTCTGAATTGCTTCTGCTGCTGACTGCACTTAGTTTAGTTTTAATTTAGATATTCCAAATCTTCACTTTTTAAAATTGTGTTATTTTCTGTAAATTTTATGTTTTTTCTATTCAGAATCACGAGATCTTTCGATTTTGATACTTACGACAAAATAATGTCCCAAAATTGTTTTTCTATTGTGTTACCGTTTCCCCATATAAGTTGTATGACGGTAACACAAAGGAAAATCTCAAAAATGTATGGAATTTTTGGGACACTTTTATTTCTTTTGTGATAATAGGGATGGAAAGAGCTCGTGATGCTGTGTAAAAATATCATAAAATTTACAGAAAAATTCTACAATTTCCAAAAGTGGCAATCTTTTTAATGAAACGCTCATCTCAGAAACTGGCGAAACATTACCAGGCGTTGAACTATAAAAAATGGTAGTAAAACTATGAACATGTCGTAAACCGCTATCGATGTAGCCATTATTATAAAACCCTAAAAACCGTCGCGTGCCGACAATCGCACACAATCACTAATTAAAGTAAACGATAATTAAATTAACCGTTACCCATTCTGAACACGTGTTATGGCCATTCATTACACAATAACGTAACATAAGGCGGCTTTCCACTGCTGTGGTTTTCGCATGCGGCGCCGGTGCCGAGACCGAGATAGCGCTTTGCAAGCGCTGTCACGCTTGCACACCCCACACCGCACCGTCGCCGCACGCGGTTGCGGCGCCAGTGTAGTGTATAATCGCCTAAGAGTTAACAATAACAAAACCTTTTTTTGGGGTTCCGTAGTCAACTAGGAACCCATAACTATAAAGTTTCGCCATGTGACTAGTGGTGACTTAAACCGTAAACTTCTATATTGTTAGTATATCTTACGTTTAGGCTGCGGTTCCACCAAAGATGTGTTGCGAGTAGGGCTGCCATCTCTAAATTCGCCGAACCCGGACAATAATTAAAAAAACCCGGACATTTGGCGTAAATCGCACTTTTTCCCCGGACGTGTTCAAATCAGCACTAAATAATTAAATTCAATGGGTTGTTTCCTCACATAAAGTGTCCGGGTTTTCCCCGGACACTTATTGAAAACCCCCCCGGACGCACCCCGGACGGCCTCCAAACTAGGACAAATCCGGGGAAACCCGGACGGATGGCAGCCCTAGTTGCGAGTAATGTGTTTTTGAAAACCAATAGAATCACTACATTTGTTTATCATCGCACAACGCAGCTCTAGGATTGGTTCTTAACAAACGCATTCTCACAACGCATCCTCGCTCATCTCTGGTGGAAACGCAGCCTTAAGGCCGTTCCTCGATTCGGACAAGCCACGCCCATCCGTTAGAGACACATTTATGGCTCCCGTGCACGAAAGAAAGAGATGCAGCGCTCTTAAGGATCAGACTTTTTGACTAAAATACGATAAATAAGCGAATCTATAAAGTAATGTGTAATTTTGTTTCTGTGACTTTTTAGATAAACCAGAATACCATATTTTTTACTTAAGTATATTGTTTAATCTCTTATAGTTTACGTAAGCTAAGAAAAATAAGGGGGAAAAGGACCCAACCTCTGATTTTTTTTCTATCGAGGCAACTTTCAGCAATCGTGTTTCGGCTTGTGCCAAAAACAAGAGTATATAGTCTAATAATACATATTCGAAAATAAATTCAGCCCCTTTTCCCGTTTAGTCACTAGAGCGTTTGAAAAAACCTGTAATTTTTCAAAGTAGCCCCTTAAATCCGTAACAAATCAAAATTTTCAAGTTGGAAATCCGCTCCTTGTATTGTACTGCTTAGAACTCTCGAGAAATAATCAACAATGCTAAAACAAGTAACTAACGGTGGCTGAATAAATTACTCTCGTCTGAAGGTCGGCGGGGAACAGAGAAATGTTATTGTCTACACCGCTTAAGGAAATCCGGAGCAATATTCCTTGTACAGTAGACAACAAATATAAGTGGACGGGTTTAGTAAAAGGGCCACTTTGTTGATTTACAAAAACACTTATTATTTCACTAGTATTTAGATAGAATTTTAGGAAGTAGGTAGATATGTGTCCTCTGGATGTCCATACGGAGAATATGACTTTTCTATGATTGATCAATAACGTGTATCAGAAAATATATTCTTTCATCCTAAGAGGAAAGTTTTATTTATGTATAAATTAGTGATCATTTCCATACATTTCATAGGTGCCTATCTACTTCCGCAGTCCGTCAAAGGCAATGAGCTCAGGTCACGTTGGACTTTTAAAAGATTGAAAATCTAATCGAGTTCCAACTAGAATAAATTCTTTAAAAATCTAAATCCTGATCGGCTGGGCCGAGGCTGGGCCCGAAGATAAATGAAAAGCGGCTCCAAACCATAGGCTGGCTCTAGATGATGGGCCATCATAGGGACGCAGCTATACAACGGAACGAGATCGAAATATCGTTAGCTCCCTCTAACGCATAGCTGCGTCCCTATGATGGGCCATCATGTAGAGGAGCCAATATACGAATTTGAATAGTGACGCTAAATTTGGACGTGTATGCAGTATTTGGTACTACGAGTCATCAGCATCACGTCACCGTCGACTCGGCTGCACCGTCTACACAGTCCGTCCAGACCAAGGTTGCTCTGTCGGAGGGGCATGTTGTATGCCGTCTGGCACACGTAACTCATGCATCTATAGTTCACTGTCTAGCCTCTACACATCCTCTACATCGTGTACAGTCGACGTCAAAGATATGTTTACACTTTTGCTCCTTATTACGGTGCAAGGTGAAAAAATGTAAACATATCTTTGACATCGACTGTACCTACCATTGCCGTCGCCTGTACAGAGATTCGCCGGCGCCGATTTAAAGATATCTTACGCTTTCCCACTACCTCGACGATGAGTAATATTAGGTAGGTAGATGAAATATTTACTTCGTATATTTACCTTTTATTTAGTAACTCAATATTGACATTTTGGAGACAAGGCATTTTGTAGTCATAAAAGGTAGTCCCTGGGTGCTCTATAGGGGAATCGTTCACCTATGGAGCATACAGGACATACCTACTATTACCTACCACACATTTTATTTCATGTTATTTAATCTTAATTTAATATTGTGTGCTTTTAATTAATGTGATATTATCCTGAATATTTACTGTAATATATATAGGAAAACGTGAGACTGATACTTGACTCCACAGTCAAACTTAATGTAGTTTTGTGGAGCACTGCATGTAAAGAATTAAATTTGTAAACTTGTGTTTTTAATTAATAAATAATACTACTACTATTTTGGCTCAACGATCCAAAGAGAATCTTGGCCTCCGAAATCAGAAAAAATAATAATAACGCAGGGCAGCTTGTGGCGAGCTGTTGGAGAGTAGCGACTCCACGTACCTGAGTGCCCCTGGGGTGCCCTGTCGGATGGTGGGACAGGTCCCCTGCCTCTGGCTTGCCTTAGCCGGCTGTCCAGAGTGGGGTCGTTAGAGCTGTGTTCTCGAGGGTAGATGTGGAAACCTAAGTGGCGAGTTGGCTATATGTTTAAAGTCCAGTGACACCTCTCTACCCCCAGCTCCCGCACCGGTGTTGCCCTTGAGCCATCTTTGATGTCGCTTTTTATGGGGGCCCATCTTGCGGACGGCGAGTCACCGTCTGCCGGAAATAAAATTGGATACCGTTTTATTAGGCAGGCGTCCGGTTCTTCATCCAATAGCCCATTAATCAGTCCATTACTTTTCACCCAATAACCTAGTACATTTTAGACTCCATTAATACTCAATAGTCCTTACACCATGGCGGGTGCTGTCTCTGCGTGCGTCCCATGACACGGGCAGGGGCAGCATCCGCTTAGTGTACCCCTCACTTTTCATTAAATTGTCGAAAGGGCCTCTGCGCGTTGGCTTCGGCTCCGCATACGCCTCCCAAAGGTCCGGAACACCATTGTTCCGTGGTCGGGAAAAAAATAATAATAAAAATAGTACATTACGCACCTAGGGCGGTAAAATAAAGAACGGCTCAGATCGCGGATATTTGTGGCCCGAACCGAAGGTAAGGTTGACTGGTAGAGAATGCCTTATGGCATTAAGTCCGCCTTTTGTACGATAAGTTTTCTTTTTGTGCAATAAAGATTAAATAAATAAATAAATAAGGGCCATAGACAAGCGATCTGAGGCCTTCTTTATTACCGCCCGTGGTGCGTACACAATTTTACGTCTTCTCCTGGGTGTGAAGTGAGATTTGCCGCTACGCCCGTGGGCGTAATATCTCACTTACCGCCCAGAGTGACGTAAATAAAATTAAAATAAAAAATATACTGGCGTAATCCTTAAAATACTGCAATTGCTAATGACGTTCGTTATTGATAATTAGGTTCGTATCTATGAAACCTTTATTAATGAAGTCGCTAATCTACCAATTTAAAGCGGTTTCCCCACTTGCAAAGCCGTAAGAATTGCTCTAAGCTTCTTAAACCTAAATCCTGTTAGAATAGGTTGAGAAGGTTGGTAATACAAGTGGAGGTCACATGGAAGGCCAGGGGCAGTATTCTAACTTTAAAACACGTTTAGACATGGTCTAACTTCAATACAACTCCAGTATATTAACTAAACAATACACCTAGCGCCTTAACGTCTGAATCAGAAATATACATACAGGGTGTAATCTAAAACGTGATACAAGATAATCAAACCTGAATCTATTCATGATATTGAACAACTTTTACTATGGGCTCAACTTTGTAAATTTACAAAAAAAATTAAACTTCTCATACATTTTCGTCTACCTATCCTTGACTTTTTCTATGGAGCAGCTCAATTTTTTTATTTTTTTACAAAGTTGCTCCCATAGTAAAAGTTGTTCAATATCATGAATAGATTCAGGTTTGATTATCTTGTATCACGTTTTAGATTACACCCTGTATATCAAATACCGGCGCGGGGTATAAAAAAATAGATTGTGTTTTTAAGGGGCTACTTTGAAAAATTATAGGTTTTTTCAAACGCTCTAGTGACTAAACGGGAAAAGGGACTGAATTTATTTTCGAATATATATTACTAGACTATATACTCTTGTTTCTGGCACAAGTCGAAACACGATTGGTGAAAGTTGCCTCGATAAAAAAAAAATCCGAAGTTGGGTCCTTTTTCCAATTATTTTTCTTAGCTTACGTAAACTATAAAATATTAAGCAATATAACTAAGTAAAAAATATGGTATTCTGGTTTATCTAAAAAGTCACAGAAGCAAAATTAGACAAAACTTTATAGATTCGCTTATTTATCGTAGTTTGGTCAAAAAGTCTGATCTTTAAGAGCGCTGCATCTCTTTCTTTCGTGCACGGGAGCCATAAACGTGTCTCTAACGGATGGGCGTGGTTTGTCCGAATCGAGGAACGGCCTTAATGTATTATTATGTATTTATAAACAAGAATACGGAAAACGGAGTAAAGTTTTAATTTATTACAAGGTTGGAACTAGGTATAGTCTGTGCCAAAAGCAGCGTAGCGATTGAGGTTAAACTCATTAAGCTGGTCGTCTCACTCACTCTTGCAGTCTACAGTCTCTTCGTGGCCCTTGGGTTAGCGTGACAACTATCAATATCACCAGCCTAGTATTTATTTCTTCACACTTTTCCCATGAAGCCTCCGTAAATTTCGTAATGTACCAATCTAACTTAGACAGTTAACACACAGTTTTATTTTCACAAATAGTTAAACTTTGTCACGCCAACTTGTTGATACCAATTAGCAAAGACTAATAAAGGTTAAAGACTATTTACTTACTTTGTTTAACTAGTTATAGCCCCATATATAACTCTATGAAGAACGACAATTTAGTTATGGTCTTTCTCTTAAATTGTTTTGATGTTATTTTTGGTAGAACTACGCATCATCATATATTTTATATTGGGGTATGTTTATTTTAGGAAATAAATTATTTAAATTTTACTTGGTATGTTTTAGTTTATACATAAGTACCTTCAATGGACATGTAAATTTGATCCACAATTTTATAATCCACGCTGCAGGCTTCGTCAGACAGATACAAAAATAGGTCAACCACAGGCTTCGTCACATAACAATCAAACATTTTATATTAGATATATTATTGTTTTGAATGTATGTACTTATAAAAATCATCATAAACATAACCCCATTTATAGATCTTAAATTACCAAAAACCAGTGAAACAACTTTCATATGAGTTAGTTAACTTAGTAATAGCTGAGGGTGAATTACCACTCTTGTTCAGATTCTTAAAACTTTGAAAAATTATAGGTTTTTTCAAACGCCCTATTGACTAAACGGGGAAAGAAACTGAATTTATTTTCGAATATATATTATTATACTATATACTCTTGTTTTTGGCACAAGCCGAAACACGATTGCTGAAAGTTGCCTCGACAGAAAAAAATCCGAAGTTGGGTCCTTTTTCCCCTTATTTTTCTTAGCTTACGTAAACTATAAGAGATTAAGCTATATAACCAAGTAAAAAATATGGTATTCTGGTTTATCTAAAAAGTCACAGAAGCAAAATTAGATAAAACTTTATAGATTCGCTTATTTGTCGTAGTTTGGTCAAAAAGTCTGATCCTTAAGAGCGCTGCATCTCTTTCTTTCGTGTGCGGGAGCCATAAACGTTTCTCTAACGGATGGGCGTGGCTTGTCCGTATCTAGGAATGCCCTTAACACCCAACACATGAACTGTCTGAAAGTCAACTTATTATTTATAGCGATTGCCAATCTTTGTTAGTTATTTTTCTGTGGCTTTAGTTACAAATCTTGAATTATTAATGTTCCACAAAGAGCGATAAAATCGGTATTTGTTGAGTTATTACAAAGTACATAGATTTGGTAGCGGCCGTTTGTATTGTACTGTAATTGTAATAAAATACCTTTGATTTGGGCTCAGCAGATCAGATGACTAGACAAATTGAAGTTTAAATAAAAATAATAACTCTATCCTAATGTAACAGCAATACTATTCCGCAATTTTCTGGTAACGAATATTTCTCCCTAAGTCCCTAACCCCATGCCCTAACACCAATCATGTTAAATCACATTTTTTTTTAATTATCGTTTGAGCTCAAGATGGCGACGACGTGTTTAGAGTAGTTCTTTGTTTTTTGCTCATTTACGTAGTTCAGTGTGTAATATTGATAGCTTATTGTGCGGTGATCTAACGAACAAGTGGCAGCTAATGAAGAATTAGTCTCAAAACGCGCGTAACCACGCTTTAGTCGAACGAACGGTTATCCGGGGTCTCGGCCGCCCACGTGGTTGTAGGGAGGCTATCACCTTACAATCAGCAAGGCCTTTACCGAACAACGTTGCCTATATTTTATTGTACCTAATAAAAAAGTGTGAAACGTCGTCTTTGGCAGAATTCCCATTGCTATGCCAAAGGGAAAAAGCCATTAAGTATATAAAAAAAACTTATTTTTTATTGGTGGATTTTGACAGTTGCTGTCAAAGAGACCTCTCGTCACAGTGCCGGCACCTGGATTCCCAGAAACCCTAATTCTACTGTAATCTATGTATATAAGTATGTATTTATCTATCTAAGTATGTATATCGTCGCCTAGCACCCATAGTACAAGCTTTGCTTAGTTTGGGGTTAGGTTGATTTGTGTAAGATTGTCCCCAAATATTTATTTATTTATTTATTTATTTATCTCAACTAAATAAGGTCTCAGTTGCAGAGGCATAAATCGAGATCTCTATTTGAAGCACAACAATATCCCTACACATATATAAAGGATTGCTTGTGAAAGACAATAGTTGTTCTCGCTCACTCGATGCTGTGATGTGAACTGTGAAAGAGAAGTTTAATGCCTCAGGCGATCGTCAATTATTTCTCTGAAACTTGTATTCTATTGTTAAAAGCTCTTAGGACTTCATCCAGAAATAATGTGTCAATGAAGTACAGTCGACGTCAAAAATATGTTTTGTTCCTTACTCCTTTGTAATAAGGTGAAAAAATGTAAACATATCTTTGACGTCGGCTGTACAGTCACCGCCAATAGTATCTTCCTACATGAAAGCCGCAAAAATATGTAACACGCTCTTATTTGTAGGGCCTTAAGAGCGTGTCACATATATTTGCGGCCTTCTTGTAGGAAGATACTATTGCCGTTGACTGTACATGCCTAATTGCCTATAGTCTGTATCTTTAGGTATTTAAATAAAAGTAAACAAATACAAAAGCGCCTAGATCTGTCACTGGACGAAGGACCTGACTTTAACCTACATTATTTGATCGTGTAATGTTTTCATCTACCCTCAACTGGCTTAAGGAGCCATTGAAGGGTAGATTTTGTTTACTTTTATTTAAATACCTAAAAATACAGACTATACATATGAACAACCTCACCTACTTTTTGACTGCTCCTCCCACGTGGTGATTTTTGGTATTTAATAGTGCGACTCTGCCTGTCTGGCTGTCTGTCACAAAGCCTATTTGCTTCGAAACTGCTGCACCGATTGAGCTGAAATTTGGACACCTATGCAAGTCTGCTACGCAAAGGTGAATTTTAAACTTGGAATGCTTTTGCGGCGTAATTTATCTTCGATTGTGTGACTAGAACTTTTCCGCAAGCGATTTGTACCTGAATTTTGGTCGTTTTTCAGTATAAGACTTAGGTACTTCATAGGCTTCCATTAAATTACAAAATACAACAACAATATCTTATCTAACGGAGATCAAACTTAGAAGTACACAGTGAATAATCTCTCTTCACGGGTGAGCGGCGAGCCCCCAGCTGTTTCTGAGAAACTTTATAATAATACGATTTTCACAATCTAATTCTGTTATTTACGAACTGTTATTTACAAAAGCCTAAGCGATTTTTAAGGCCTATAAAGCTTCGGAGATTCGAACAAAAGCACTTTGTCGAAGCTATGACATGATTAAATTAGAGGTTTCGTCAATATTGGGGCCACAAATCTTGCTATAAAATATAAGCAAAGGGCTCCAATTTTGTAGCATGATTTAATATTTTAGCGAGCTAGCTTCCAGTGCTAATGGCCTGTCGGTAAGACTCTTCCGACTTTCAATCCGGAGTCTCGGGTTCAAACACCACTGAGTTTTTCGGAACTTATGTGAAATATCATTTGATATTTACCAGGTCGCTTTTCGGCGAAGGAGAACATCGTTAGGAAACCAGACCTGAAGGCCATCCATGGTTGCCATTTTATCACTTATCGCGCTATGCGTCACTTTCACACTTACATACTTGTTAGAACGTGACAGCTATGGTGACAGGCGATAAAAACCCGACCATAGTAGGCTAGCAGCTAGATGCCAATAAAATATAGTTCTCTCTGGGTTTGAAAGTCAGATGGCAGACGCCTCCGTAAAAACTACTTATTTTAGTGCCTACGCCGATTCATGGGTTGCCAAGTGGACCCTAGGCTCAATTAAGCCGTGACAAGAGCCAGGATAAACGCAGAATGAGTTTGACACACGTACAATTGATAAAACCCGTTTCGTTTAATATTCCCGTAAATACATTGAACCTTCATATCACCTGAGGGAATAAACTGCGTAATGAATAGTATCGATGTCCTTTTCCAGCTTAAAATAAATAAATAAAATTTAAAATTTAATCTGTTTCTTATGAATAAATGGCACAGTTTTACATTTATTTGGCCAAACAACTTTAACTATGCGCCAATTCATTCAGCCGTATTGGCGTTAAGCAAGTTAATATCTTATTACTTATATTTATATTATCTTTATAATATACACAGTGCCCGTGAGAATAGGGGATATTACTGCAATGTTCTGCCACCAGAGTGCAGCACTAGCACATCGGTAAACCATAGAGTTCTTAATACATACTAGGCCTTAAACAGTTTTTTACAAGTTTTCATAGATAATTTATAACGAATAAATATGTCATTTGTGCACCAATGCGGTTTGTTTACAGAGGGCCTATCGTGAAACGAAAGAATCGAAATTTTGACTTCTGCCTCGCTATCGCTCTAATCTGTAAGAGTGACAGAAAACCAGGTAACGAAACTTTTATTTTCGTGTTTCGCGGTAGGCCCTCTGGTTGTGCTAGTGCCGCCCCTACGCAGAGTTTTGCGAAATATTCCCTATTGTGAGAATTAGAATAGCAAGAAAATCTGCTACGCACTAAGCCTACTAATGCATAATACTACGACGTAGCACCTTTCTTTTGCGTCATATATACTTACTAGCTTTTGCCCGCGACTTCGTCTGCGTGGAATTAGTAATCCCCCGTTAATTAATGAATTCTGGATATTAACTATTCTATATCCTTCACCAGAGCTCAAACTATCTCCAGCACTCATCGGTTATTGATTCCCCATACAAACTTTAAACCCCGTTTTTACCCCCTAAAGGGTTGATTTTCGGGATATAAACTATCATATATTATTTCCCGGGGCTCAAACTGTTTATGTACCACGTTTCATCTTAATCGTCTGTTCAGCGGTTAATAATTCGCCATACAAACTTCCAACCCCTATTTCACCCCCTCCAGGGATGATTTTCGGGATGAAACCTATTCTATGTCGTTTCCCGGGACTCAAATTATCTCTGTACTAATTTTCATCTGAATAGGTTCAGCGGTTAAAAATTCTCCATACAAACTTTCAACCCCACTTTCATCCCTTCCAGGGTTGATTTTCGGGATAAAAACTATCCTATATCCTTTCCCGAAACTCAAACTACCTTTACACAAAATTTCATCAAAATACGTTCAGCCGTTTTCACGTGATGCGCGGTCAAATAAACAGACAAACAGATAAACAGACAAACAGACAAAAATTCTAAAAACTGTTGGAACGTGTTCTGTTATCGATTCTAAGTATCCCCAGCCAATTTTTTTTCGAATATCTTCCATGTACAGACTTTCGACCCTCTTCAGCTTTATTATATGTAATAGATAATAGATAGAGGGCATATCGAACTTTATTAAAAATGCATTTGTCTGTCAATCAGTTTAGTTTTTTTAGCCTATTTTCGTGTCCCATGGATGGGCTCAGCCTCTAATCGGCTCTCTGATCGCCTTAAGAGTCGCCAGGACGCTCGCGTGAACTCGCGTCCCCATACAAACGTAGTTCAGCTCTCATTTTAAAACGACATGCTTTAGAACCACGAAATTTGGCATGGGCATTCTAGCAGTACAGATCTATGTCGGTAATTCGTTTTCGTTGCTAAAAATTGTAACACAAAGAAAATATAGCAAAAATAAGTTTTGTATGTAAATCTGTATCTGGCTGTATTTTCTTTGTATTACAATTTTTTGCAATGAAAACGAATTACCGACATAGATCTGTACTACTAGAATGCCCATGCCAAATTTCGTGGTTCTAAAGCATGTCGTTTTAAAATGAGAGCTAAACTACGTTTGTATGGGAACGCGAGCGTCCTGGCGACTCTTAAGCCAATGTAAGTGATAAATGTTCGAGTGCCACTCGAAACTTTTTTCTATACCACGACGGTGGCAAACAAGTATACGGCCGGGAGGCAAGCAGCAACCGTAGCCAATGAACGCCTGGGACAAGAGGGGTCTCCGTCAACACTCTGCATCTTCTTTGAGCTCCCTTACTCACTCGACCCGGCACCGGCAGAGGAACACAATTCTATTTAATTTTTTTTTTAATCTCTCTCAACTGCTCAAAGGTTAACTGGAAGAAATCCCTTAAAGGGATAAGTTCGCCTTTGTACATATTTGCTGTGTTATATATTTCTGGTGTGTTTTCCTGTACAATAAAGTGTTTTACTACTACTACTACTACTACTACTACTATGCGTAGGGTCTAGCGCTATTTGGCTATGATTCTCTATAAGATCGAAGTATTACCTCAATTGGGCTCTGGGTAGTGTTGGGTAACTCATTCGTGAGGTACCTCATTTGAGCCCCTCGTTCTGTTATTTTGTCGCAGTACTTCACACCGGGAAAATGTCTTACTTCATTTCTAATGAGCCCCCTCTACTCATTCCTTCACTCACTCACGCTAATCGCATACAAAAAATACACACACTGCACATTCTTCCAAACACTCTCAAACCGTCACACATTCATTCATTCATTCGCGGTAGGTACTCGCGCTCGCCGGCAATCAACACATTTTGTCACCTCGTTTGTGTACCTCACCTCATTTGAAGTAAGACATTGTACCACCTCATTTTTTTAAATGAGGTGCTCACTCAAACTCATTTTAAATTGATGTCCTACCCAACACTAGCTCTGGGCCAAAGTAGGCCACTATAAGGGACGCATTTAGAACAAACATTGGCTCATATGGATCGGACCTAAAACTTTGTGAACCTTGTATCAGATTAAAAAGGAAAAGTGATTTATCAAACGCGACCTTATTTGTATAAGGATGTAAGTGCCATCGCCGACAAATAATACGCTTTTTGCGTGAACAGGACAAAATAATAGCATGAGGTCAGTGCCTTGATAAAACGAAAAGTCTTATCTCCATGTCTAGATAAATAATAATACGCCTTAGCTACGTAGCAGTAAGGTTTACTTTTGCATGCAGATTGCGAGAAAGATACAGTTACATATGACTTTTTGGTATAAGTTGATGACTAAGTTCAGCCTTTCATGTCTTTGTCAAGTTAAACCCTATTAGGGTGGATCCATTTTGTAGTGTCCTCATTTTTTGGTCGCGCTTGTTCTTTTTAGGTATTATTAATTTCGATTTATGATTTATTTGTCTTGTCTTTTTGTATTTTATCATTTTAGATTTATTTAATATTTTCGATAACGACTATTTTACTTTGGCATCCTCGATTGAAATTGCCTTAACGAAACTAATTAGGGGGAGATTTTAAACTTTCGAGCGCTCGATATCAAAGAAATTAAGTCATACCTAACTAATGCAACACAACCTTTTGTCATTATTATTTCGGATGAAGATATTTAATCCCTTTTGAACTTTATACATATATCCACGACCCCTTGATCTATTCTGCTCATATTTAAAAAAAATTGATTAACCAAACCACAACTATCTTTCCCCATGTTTAAATATGAAAAACTGCACTAAAGTTATTTCACAACAAACTACACAAAAAAATTAAGGGACGAGCCGCCAGCTGACAGCTGAAGTTGCATCGCTACGCTCGCTCGTTCTTTCACTGAGTCATTTGTCACCATTATAGTGTACGTGAATATTCTGCTAATTTTTCAAGCTAGGCATAAACATAGTCTAGCTTCTGAAATGAAAGCGCGATGATTGATAACGACATCCCATAAATGTCCAATTTGTTTAAGTAATGTATTCTGAAGCCTCTTGATCAGACAATTCAGATAACGTCTAAAAATATCACATACAAATTTCAGTTGCTATATTTTACACTTAACGTCTTCAGTTATTTTTTTTTTCATTTTTAGACGTAATGAGAAACATAAAATAGAATGTATCTTACCTATCAACGATACACTTTTGACATGTAAAATATTATTTTTTACCAATAAATCTATCTATCTATCATACGGTCTGTGTAGAAAATATTTACCATTTTAATAAATAATATTGGTGATTTTGAGGAAAACATTTGGAGGGGATATACCAGGTATGAGCCGGACCGGGGACCACAATCCCGGTCCCTCAACCGCTGCCTTAGTTAGATCTTTAATATTTTTTCCCCTCTGAACACCAGAGTCCACCGGTTTCCACCGCAATCGGAACGAAGTTATAAAGCGGCTTCAAATAAAGTTTATTTAAATAAACGAAGTAGAAAAGAAACTCAAGATATTTGCGTTGTAAAAGTTTGTAAAGAATGTGGCGTCTCACCGGCCTCAGGTTGTCTACGTTAAGAAGTGTTTTCCGAAGGTCAATGTTACCGAATACCCACCCATAAGATTTATTAACTGAGAAACCCAATTCACGCTTCATTTTCGCACACTTAAACTGGATAGAAACTGAATATGGATTGGATTTGTATCGACTCTCTCGTTTTCGCATGTATGCTAGGTAGCATACATGCTTTTGCCCGCGACTTCGTATGCGTGGAATTAGTAAATAACCCTTGTTTTTACCCCTGAGATGATATTTATCTTTGTTATCTAAATCCTGCCCCAGAACTCAAAGTAAGTATCTTCTAATACAAATTTCCACCCACCTTTTACTGGGTTCTTATTTTATTTTCTCCTCCGGATCTAAATTATACTAACGGTCTGGGCAACGACCTATAATTTGTCACTATTTGTGTGCTGAGCCTGATTGTGTTTCTTGTTAATATAATACTTCAATATTCAATGTTAACTATAAATATTACGAGCAACATTACCTCGGTCGGTCGTTAACGTTATGGTTAGACATTCAGTTCACCATCTACTGAATAATTAAAGTTGTTTGACCTAGTCTGAACACGCCAGATAAGAACTGACATTTAAATAAAAGTCTGGTCACGAAACAAAATATCCGTTTCTTCTGATTTAGAACAATTTGTAAGGAAGGGTGACGCGGCAAGAAAAGTAGAAATGTTTCTTTAGTTGTGTTTGATGTTCTCTGAACATTTTATTAAGGTACATATAGTACCTATATCATATCATTAAATTTTAGAAGTATGTTTATGTCAATGCTACAAAAATCTTATTAGCTTAGGTATTCGAATATTTAGCTTACAAGTGTTTAATTTTGAAATGCTGTTCGTATTTAGTAACGTTGTCTACATTTTTTCCAATGTTAATAGCGAATAATATAACCTAATGGAAGTGACTGATATATATCCCGTTATGTTACGCAAAAAAAATTTGAAATTTTTAGTAAAAATCGGAAAAAAAACTATCTGAAAACTATAGAGAGATTTCACGTTATGTTCTCTTTTCATTCCATCTAAACTAACTATATTCGTTTCACACGATTATGACTCAAATTTCTAAAAACATATAACCTACATTGGCATGAAGATATCTGGATTTAGGTCACTCTAGTTCTACAGGATCCATTCGCTTGAAATATCGAACGCGGTCAACTAGAAAGACGCTATCAAGGATCAGACAGCGTGTCGGTAACAAATAGGGAGGACTATTTAATACCTACAGAAAAACCACCCCTGGACAGAGACACTATTATATAGAACTTATGTTAAAGAGAATAGAGTGCTAAATTGCAAGTTACTCTTAATTCTGCGGCAGCACGAGAGTCAGACTTAAGTCAACATGAATAGCTTTGCTTTTCTGGCACATAGTGCTTTATAATAAGGAATATAATAGCTTGTGAAGTAAATTAGGGAGCGTTCAAGTATTACGAACGCAATCAAGGGGGGAGGGGATCAAAAAAATTCAAAAATTGCGTCACAAAGGAAAAACGCGTTACATGGGGGGAAGGGGTCAAAAATCTTCATAAATTGCGTTACGTAGTACTTGAACACTCCCTTAGTGTCGAGTCGAGCCAAGCTGTCAAATGCAGAACGTATAAATGACAGTATTTTGCTTGGTTTAATTCGTACAAGGTAAAACGAGAGTCGATAGCACTCTGGATATTACAATGTTAAACTCTGTTGCAACTTGAGTTATAGAATTCGTAAACATTTTACAGCAGGAACCGTAAAACGCGTTATTTAAGACGCCGTTAATATTTAACGTTTCTTATTTTATTGTAAAAAATCCATGAAACTAGGTAATATGCAGTTAATAATAAATTAAAGCCTGTTATAATGTGAATATGACTCATCATGGTCGCTAGACTAGGCGCATTGAATGCCACCTAGTGGTCTAAATTAAAATTTCAAGCTTATTTAAGCCAATAACAGGTGCTGTCCCCTACATCCACTCCTGCGCCCTTGTGCGATAAAGTAATGAATGACCAATCCACCGGTCAAATATACAAAAATGCCATGTTAAAATAGTACATTACGCACCTAGGGCGGTAAAATAAAGAACGGCTCAGGTCGCGGCCATTTGTAGCCCAAACCGAAGGCCATAAACAAGCGATCTGACTGATCTGAGGCCTTTTCTATTACCGCCCGTGGTGCGTACACACTTTTACGTCTTTTCCTGGGTGTGAAGTGAGCGGCAAATCTCACTTACTGCCCAGAGTGACGTAACGGTTATAAATGGCCCAGTTATTTAAGTCTTTTTTTGTCACCAGCGCTGTGGGCGTGACGCTTGTGATGTCGGCATGGAGGTGGTCCTCCCGTTGGCGGTGGTGTGCGTGCTGGCCGTGAGCGGCGCCCCCAACGCGACGCGCCGCCGCCCCGACCCAACCCGACCCGACCCGACGCGGCCCGACATAGAGCCCGAAGACGATGAGCATCACCTTGACTACTATGATGAGGAGAGGATTAATATATCAGGTAAGGAACCCGACCCGACCCGACTCGTCACGACCCGACCTAAAACCCGAAGACGATGAGCATCAACTCGAATATTATGATGAGGAGCAGATTAATACCTATATCACTAGAGGAATCCGACCCGACTCGACGCGGCCCGACCTAGAGCTCGAAGACGATGAGCATTACCAATGATGAGGAGCAGATTAATATATCAGGTGAGGAACCCGACTCGACCCAAACCAATCCGACGCGACCCGACTTAGAACAGTTAGAACCTAAAGATGATGATCACCGACGATGACGCCACTGGAATCCAAACTATATTTTGGACTGGAAACTTGCATATTGAATTGCATGTACCAAAGTTTGTAGGTATGATCCAATAAGCGTTCTGTTTGTTTCTTTTGAGGTAGGTTCGGCAAGTACCCACGAATTATTATTACTTGACTTACCTTTTCTTGTATCGTATTATATTATATGTATACACCAGCTATTCTCAAAGTGTGCTCCGCGGAACCCTAGGGCTCCACAAAGCCTCTGTAGGGGGTCCACGAGAACACTTTTATATTGAAAAAAAAATCATAAGCTAAGTTCTTCTAAAAAGTCTAGCTAAAATAATTTATTTTTTTAATTTTGGGGCTCTGTTAAATATTTTGCTTCCCAAAAGGGTTCCGTCACCCAAAAAGTTTGAGAACCGCTAGTATACACGATGAAGGTACAAGTATAATTTCAAAAAGCTTGTCTACGTACGTATATGGGCCTACTGTAAATGTCGCCCGCAATTTTGCTCAATACCAGATAAGCCTTCTATTAGAGCCGCGTATCTTATCAATAGTGGGTCAGTGTGGGCCGCCTGCTACCGAAACCCATTTGTTGGGTTATTTACAACGGGCTAGCCGGGGTTTAATGGGGTTAGCAGCTTTTGTGGTTCGCTGTAGTTGAAGTGTGAAATGTTTGTGGCATTGCTTAGAGGGGTTGTGATTTTTCATTGGAAACTAATGCTGCTTTTAATATGTGGCAACTTAATGAAGATTAATCTTAGGTAAAATGCGATTAAATATCAAGGGACTTGATGCAGCCTACAATTCGACGAATTTACTCACTAACCTATACCTACTTTACATACTTAGGTTGCATTTTGTTTAAGTTACCTACACATGCACCAAAAAAACAAACTGCTACGCTCGCCTTTGTACACATTTACCTTAGTTTTTAATGGTCATGTACTTGTTTTGTTTTTACTCCTACTACTACTACTTACTACAACTTTGCCTACCTATAGCTATTTATATCTTAGTCCAGAGATGGCTGCAGCCATCTCAGGAATTATATATAAATCTGTTTGGTGAAGAAAACCATGTTTTTGAAGCCAGGCAAAGTTGTGCGTCGTAGGCAAAGTTGTAGCACTATACGGTGCTACTTTATTTTTTAAGTACACAGAAGTTAATAGTTATTTGGGTGCTATATAGTAGCTTGAAGATTTGATTTCGGGGAGCACAATTTGGTAAGATGGAAATCATCAGCAGTCACCACAATGGAAACCCTTATCGGCACGCATATTAGTTATTACGTTCAGAGATTTGTTTTCTTTGTTAACGTTGATAGCATGATGGCCAATTGATGTTTCTCATGGAGGTACCTGATGAAAAAACAAGGACCCTAATGCCCTCTTTTACAGTCAAATATCTGTTACTAAACTAGATTATTTTCCCCAGTCAGATAAACAAAGTAATTTATTTTACACTCTCATGTTACCAAGATTCTAGACTTCTCATCCGACCCTTGTCATCGAAAATTACTGAGCTGGGTCAGTGATAGTAACCATCAAAGCATAATGCAGTAATGAGGCCGTGCCAAACAATCTGGCGATCAATAGGCCTTGGCAGGCTGCCACACGACTACCGGTGTAATGAACGTGCCTGATTGAAACCTAGGCCATGCCAGTCTGGGGTTAAGACGATGTGGGCTTGAATCGAAGTTTGGAATCTTTGGTAAAACATAATTTCAATCAGGCACTCTCATTACCGGCCGATAGTCTGCTATGTGGCAGTGATTGAAATACTTGCCATGTCAGCAGTTTGAAATATTGTGTTATGTGGGTTTGAATGGATTTGTGAAATTTTTGGTGAAGCATAATTGTAGATTGTTCAGGTATAGAGTTTGGCAGCCTGCCACATAGCTGTACCGGTAATGAAAGTGCCTGATTGACCTTTGCCATGTCAGCTCTTTGGAGGTAGGAGGCGTCAGTTTTAAGCCCATCACAGACGGAGCTATAATATAAGTATATTAATATACCGTAAGATACCAAGATATATATTATCATATAGCTCGGCACCCCACACGGCAAAGATATGAAAAGAGAGAAAGATATATCGGTTGTGCGTCACGCCAGAGAAGGAAGGCAATATACCCAAAATATATCGTAATATATCGAGATATATCGAGCTGTAATATATATTATAGCTCCGTGTGTGGACTCTGTCAAATACTTAGTACGTAAAATATATCGTAAGATACCGAGCTATAATATATATTATAGCTCCGTCTGTGACGTGCTTTAGCTGATTTGCTAATTCAAAAAAACTTTTTCAAATTAGATAGATAACCATTCGAGTTATATTTGATATTTCCAAAAGGATTGTAGGAATACCATCCATTTTTTAAACCGGAAGTGGTACTTTTTGTGCTTTCGGCCAATTTTTTTTTACTATTTTTCCGGAACTTAGTATCACTTAGGAACATGTGCCATGGGGCTTATCTTTGTATCACGTAACGCAGCAGATCCTACGGTCCCCGCCCGTACTATAAGAAATTGTTTGTCCCATAAGTTGTAGTGAAAGTCACCACAAGTTATAAGTACTATTCTTTGATTCATAGTGGAGTACAACAACGCCTTTTTAACCTATAAAAATGACAAAACTCACAAGTCTGATTTTAATTGTGCCCCGTTAGAATACGTTGCGTTCGTACGTACGCAAGGCGACTTGCGGATATCTGTCAAGAGAGGATCCTTTGTTTCTTCGGACACATTATGAGGTCACCTAGACACTGTCTGGAGAAACAAATCATTCTTGGACACGTGGAGGGCGAGCGTAGTAAAGGTCCCATTCCAGTGCGATGGAGCGACGCTATAAAGAGGGCTGCTAATGGAAGCCTCTACAAGGCAGTAAAATTAGCCAAAAACCGGACTGCATGGAGGGCGATTGCATATGGTCACGATCCTCAGGCATGAGGGAACGACTAAGAAGAAGAAGAGAATACGTTAAGTACTAATAATGACAAATATTTTCTAACAATTGTGAGCATTGCGCTAGGTATAATACACGTATTTGTTTGCTGTATAAAGAAAAGATTATGCAAGTTTTATTTTTCTCTACCAGACTATCGCTTTTTATTATTGCTACACAACTTCACATTTTATAACGGTTTTGTCAATAGCATTCGTCGTCTTAGCCATTTGTCGTTCGTTTAGAATTCAAGGTCAC
The DNA here is from genome assembly GCA_911728535.1 of Pammene fasciana. NCBI lineage: Eukaryota > Metazoa > Arthropoda > Insecta > Lepidoptera > Tortricidae > Pammene > Pammene fasciana. Next base: position 1,048,744 of record OU452280.1, read on the forward strand.
GCATATTTTCACAAATTGTTTACGAATATGCTTACATAATCTATTGACCAAACTGTTATAAAATGACAGATGATATTGAAATAGTTGAATGCAATAGTGTGGTAAAGAAAAATGTACTTTGGATAATCTTTTCTTCGTGTTATTAACAAATATCTATATAATACCTAGCGCATCGTCAATAACTGTTAGAAAATATTTTTTACTATGACTAATAATATTATATTCTCTTGTGTGCGTCCAATGACACGGGCAGGGGCAGCATCCGCTTAGTGTACCCCTCCCTTTTCATTAAATTGTCAAAAGGGCCTCTGCGCGTTGGCTTCGGCTCCGCATACGCCTCCCAAAGGTCCGGAACACCATTGTTCCGTGGTCGGGAAAGACATACAATATTATATTCTCTAACTAAAAATGAAAATCGCACTTGTGAATTATAAAAGTTCAAAACTGTTCCTGTACCGTACAGTCACAGCTGGCAAACGCCAAACATGGCGCACAACATTTGTTTTAGATGTCACATCTAGTAGAATTTATCTAGTCATCATGAATTCATATCACTTATAGCAAAGTCTCGTCTGAGATTTAATATCAGAATATCTTTCAAGAACTTTTCCGTTGGCAATAAAGCCGTGAAAGGGTATTCAATTTCCAGGCAAACAACGAAGTTGACGAATTTGTCGTAAATATATAAATAACGACACACAATCTTTTACAGTCCGTGAGCTTTAAGAAACTTTGGAAATCGGCGATGACACACGAAGGCAATATTGCTGTTCTGCTTTTTCATGGTGGCACTGTTGATTGATACCCGACGTCTCTTTCTAAAACCCGAAGGTTCTTTTGAGAGCTCACAGACTGTACAAGTTGACAGTATTAAATACTTAGTACACGAAAAAAAAACTTCCGGGCAGGGACTGATTTCGTTACGGTAGAAGCGTTACGGTACTGGTATAGAATTACGATACCGCAATGTTTTAAAGGTAGAGCTATAGCGGTTGAAATATTGCGGTACGGTACCGAAATAAAATTACGATATCGCAATTTTTTCGTTACGGTACTTATACCTTAATATAGCGATACTTATACCGTTATGATTTCGGTATCGTTATTTTCATCGCAGAATTTACGAGGTAGCATAGACTTAATTCTCTTTGGAGGTAGGTACTTGTTTGCGGCGGTAAAGCAACTGACCAAGGGTGCGGGATGCGGGGCGCGGGGCAGGTAGCCGGCAAGTATCTACTTGCTCAAGGTCACGGAGGCGCGCTCGGCGATAATTGTAGTGAATTCATTTTAGTCTTCCTCAGTTGAAATTTCGTGAAAGAGTTTATAGTGTAGGTAAGTACTTACATTGAATTGATCATTGATATTAACTCGATGCGGATATGGAACTGATTTTTTTTATGTATACAGTTTTTTGGTATTGCGCGACTAATAAAAAATGGAAGATTTTTTTGACGCGAATTATTTTTTAAATAACACTAAAATAAAAAAAGAATAAAAATAAAATAAAAGTAAAAAAATAAAATAAAAAAAAAATAAAATACAATAAAAATAAAAATAAAATAAAAATAAAAAAAAAATAAAATAAAAAAAAAATAAAAAAAAATAAAAAAAAAAATAAAAATAAAAAAAAAAAAAAATAAAAAAAAAATAAAAAAAAAAAAAAAAAAAAAAAAAATAAAAATAAAATAAAAAAAAAATAAAAAAAAAATAAAAATAAAATAAAAATAAAATAAAAATAAAATAAAAATAAAATAAAAATAAAATAAAAATTAAATAAAAATTAAATAAAAATAAAATAAAAATAAAATAAAAATTAAATAAAAATAAAATAAAAATAACATAAAAATAAAATAAAAATTAAATAAAAATTAAATAAAAATTAAATAAAAATAAAATAAAAATAAAATAAAAATTAAATAAAAATAAAATAAAAATAACATAAAAATAAAATAAAAATAAAATAAAAATTAAATAAAAATAAAATAAAAATAAAATAAAAATAAAATAAAAATAAAATAAAAATAAAATAAAAATAAAATAAAAATAAAATAAAAATAAAATAAAAATAAAATAAAAATAAAATAAAAATAAAATAAAAATAAAATAAAAATAAAATAAAAATAAAATAAAAATAAAATAAAAATAAAATAAAAATAAAATAAAAATAAAATAAAAATAAAATAAAAATAAAATAAAAATAAAATAAAAATAAAATAAAAATAAAATAAAAATAAAATAATATTGATATAAATATCAATTGATATTCCGTAAGTTCCGAAAAACTCCGTAGGGGGTTTGAACTAGGGCTTGTGATATACGTGTTACACGCGGAACCGTAGCTATCTTGATATAGTGTTCCCGCGAATCTCGACTTCGGCTCCGCTCGGCTCCGCTCCGCTCGGCTCCGCTCCGCTCGGTTGTTGAAAGAGAGCTTGTGTCGAGCGGACCCTTCGCATTATGTGTTATACTCGTGGTCTTTGCATTGATTTGATTCCAGATGTTTTTTTAAGTTATTACATATTGGTATTATTCTGTTCTCTGATAACCAGCCATTATATGAGTTTGTACAAAAAAAACCAGAGGTGGGATTGGTGTGATTTTTGAATTTCACCGGTGCCTTTTTTTGTATGCAGCCGATGACTACTTAGTACGAAATAAGCCACCCGATGAGAATCAAAAATCGCACCTCAGGTAGGTACACTAGGTACTAGGTACCTACTTGTCGATGTCGGTGAATATGAAAGTTCATCCAAATAATATATTAATATCTCTAATTAATATTTACTCCCTAGTAAGAAATGCTACAGGTAGACCAATGCAACAATTTAAAAGTATTTTAAGTGAAATAATAATATACCTACTTTGTTATTCATAAATATTATTACTGGCTGGACAACCGTCTTTCTTCGGTGAAAACACTAAGAAATAGTTGCACGTGCAGATAAAGATAACAAACAATAGTTTGCGGGCCATTGATAATGATTACCTTCAAGTAGCTTTGGGTTTTACCTGTTAAGTACCATGTGTTCCTATTGTTTGTGAAGTTAAGTGAGAGCAAAAACAATACAGTAATGGATTTTAGTAGTCAACGCTTAAAATATGTATACACTTTTGAACCTTATTACAATGGAGTAAGGTGCAAAAGTATACACTTATTTATGGCGTTGACAAGCAACTTCTCGTCCACTAAGACAGGACAATATTGATCTTTCGAACTCGCGGAGCGTATGCGAAGTGAGTTCTTACAAACAACTCCAGACCGAACCGAACTGTCACCTGGCTACTGGGACGTCTCGGCATTTGGATGGCTTTTTGATTTCGATAGTTTGTCTGACGATAACTTTAGTTACGTTTATCTGATCTTTATGACATTTCTTGGGGCTGTAGCAGAGATACATAAAATTTGTAAGTTCGTATATGAGCGGGATCGATCAAGTCGCTATGGAGCTAGAAGGAGAAAAAAAAGGTCTTGTTATATTGGTCAACTCGTTTGCAAGTAAATCGCGAGTTCTCAGTTCGAGGCGGACTACTAGTATTTTTTTAAGTTCGTTGTGGTAAAAAATGAAGAACTTCACGTACTAATTTTGCTACAGTAAGGTGAACATTTCCGAGCACATTGGAGAAGATTGTTTTTGTACTCTGAGACAATTGAACACTAACAGTTCAATGCAAATTGATTTCAATTAGAATTAAAATCAATTGACTCATCAATCTGTTACAAATAACTAATAATTGGAAATAATTAATGTTTAGTCTTTTTCAACATTGAAAATTGGTGAAAAGTTTTTAGTGTAGATTCATTAAATAGATAATTGATATTAATAATTATATCAGTGCAGATATGATGTTGAATGTTAGGTAAATATATTTTAGATTTGTTTTAGATTTGTTTTTGATTTTTATTTTATTTTTATTTTATTTTTATTTTATATGTATTTTATTTTTATTTTTATTTTATTTTTATTTTATTTTTATTTTATTTTTATTTTATTTTTATTTTATTTTTATTTTATTTTTATTTTATTTTTATTTTATTTTTATTTTATTTTTATTTTATTTTTATTTTATTTTTATTTTATTTTTATTTTATTTTTATTTTATTTTTATTTTATTTTTATTTTATTTTTATTTTATTTTTATTTTATTTTTATTTTATTTTTATTTTATTTTATTTTTATTTTATTTTTATTTTATTTTTATTTTATTTTTATTTTATTTTTATTTTATTTTTATTTTATTTTTATTTTATTTTTATTTTATTTTTATTTTATTATTATTTTATTTTTATTTTATTTTTATTTTATTTTTATTTTATTTTTATTTTATTTTTATTTTATTTTTATTTTATTTTTATTTTATTTTTATTTTATTTTTATTTTATTTTTATTTTATTTTTATTTTATTTTTATTTTATTTTTATTTTATTTTATTTTTATTTTATTTTTATTTTATTTTTATTTTATTTTTATTTTATTTTTATTTTATTTTATTTTTATTTTATTTTTATTTTATTTTTATTTTATTTTTATTTTATTTTTATTTTATTTTTATTTTATTTTATTTTTATTTTATTTTTATTTTATTTTTATTTTATTTTTATTTTATTTTTATTTTATTTTTATTTTATTTTTATTTTATTTTTATTTTATTTTTATTTTATTTTTATTTTATTTTTATTTTATTTTTATTTTATTTTTATTTTATTTTTATTTTATTTTTATTTTATTTTTATTTTATTTTTATTTTATTTTTATTTTATTTTTATTTTATTTTTATTTTATTTTTATTTTATTTTTATAACTGAAAATATTTTGTTAAAGGTGTCTTGTACTACTTATGAAATCCTAAAATCAACAAAACATGCGAATAAAGCGCAACTAACGACAAGAAGCTAACAGCGAATAACTCAAAAATGTGCCGCACTGAACGAAATCAAACAAAATAGGTGCTTAGGGCAAGCACTCAATAACTAACGCTGATTGGTTGTCGCCGGTCAGTCGGCGGGGCATCCTCACCCTCATATACCTTAATACCTTAATCCATACCTTTATGATAACGGTTGAAGTATCGAAAAAAATAGCGGTACCGTTATATTTCTGTACAGAAATATATCGGTTGCGCTATCGAAATCATACCGAAACATGCGGTATGACGTCATACCGTTTTATAAAGGTACCTTTATATTCCGGTTATGCAGTCCCTGCGGGATATTCTCAATCCAAGACGTTATTATTATCTTGGAAATATTTCCTCGTGACTAGTATTTATTTCCTTTACCAAAAATATGATTCTTCGCTTAATAAAACTACCTTTTCTTAAAATAGAAATACAAAAATATATTGTTTCAAGAGTATGTATATTGAGTAAATAAGAGATATTGTACTCTAATCAAACAAGTATTATCTTTAGGTAAAAGAAACTAGAAAATCTGTAAGAATATATTCGCTTCGTTATGTTTAAAACTTTATTTTAATTTCTTTAAAGGAAATTAATACTTGTCACGAGGAAATATTTTCAACATAATAAAATAATGTCTTAGATTGAGAATATCCCGGAAGCTTTTTTTCCGTGTAGATCAAAGAACCCTTAATTAATCGCATGGTATGTTCAAAGGCAAATAAAATTGTGGTACTGCCTATTTTTTACATTACATTTGCATTTGACACATTACGCACACGTTTACATAGTAATTTGCTAAGTTGATACCTACAGTTTGCGTGGTCTGAATCTACAAGCTTAAATTGTTTTAACATCTTTCTAAAAAAAATCTACATTTTTATTTAAGTATATCCGCCGTACTTTTAAAGTGTGACAAAATAAGTATTCCCAACAAAGCCAAACACAAACTGTTGGAAATTTAAAGCATTATACTTTATCCAGATGACAATGCCAACAAAAATGCAGCAAACCACACAGTTTGTAAACTTGGGGACTATTGTGTGGCGACGTGGCCGTGCCAATTGCCAGTTGACGCTCACATTGAGAAAAGTTTCCAACTTTTTGCAAACCACAATCGGGCACAATGTGCAAAGCGGGAGAGGTATTCTAACTTTAAAATCTGAATATGTAACGGATTTGTTATTATTGTCGTCACAATTTGTCGTCAAAATGACATCTATACTTACATGTAAGTTGAGTGTAATGAGCATACCCCGGGGTTTTCGGTGCGGGAATGATTTCGTGTATTTATAACTTTGTTTATTGTAAAATAATTACCAAACTATGAATTAAACGTAGGTAGTAAGGTCCAAATGTGCTTAGAAATGTTAAATTAGTATCGTTTTTAACAGTTTTTACCTGTTATTTGGCTAGTGTATAACATTCCCGCACCGAAAACCCCGGGGTTTGGAATGAGAAACAGTCTCGTTTGCATTATATCCGCCGCTGTGCGCCATACAGCAGAGTATACACGTATTTTGCATTGCATAACTTTTGAAAACTTTGCTAAACGCTTTATAAGCTGTAATTTAGCAGCGGTAAGCGCATTACTGAGTGCTTTTTAAGCTTACCGTAGAATTCAGCTCGGATACGAATGTTTTCAAGTACTTTGCATACACTCAAGAACTAGAACTATATACGGCGACCGTTCTCGGAGAATGTTTTGCTGTTGCAGTTGTTTAATAATTAAACAACTGCAACAGCATTATCAGAATTATTTATACGCATTTCTATTAAGTTTTTATTTTAATGAAACTCTAAATGTAGGTACCTACTTTTTATTTATCGTAGGTATACGTACGATATGGCAGGTAAATACCGGAAAAGCATGTAATGAAACTGCATATTAAGTACCTAAGCCGAAGTATCTGGAAATCTGGATACATGTACCTAAATATCTATCTTAAATTCCGTTACTATACAATCTGGTAAATAGTTAATAGTTTATCAACAAAAACAAATAAGATTACTCCGCAGACCAAGGTATTCTGTCTCACATACATTTTGCTCAAATATTAAGGTTCACTTATTTCTTGGAAGGTACCTGGTAAATTGATTTATATTTCTTACCAGCTATTTATTTAGAAGCTATTTACATAGACTACTAAGTACTTATTATTTTTTGTATTAAGCAGAAGCGTCTGCAAGCGAAATTTCAATTTTATAATTGAAAGGTAAAATTGAAAAATTCACCCCGTCGAGCAAGACACAAACTTGCGACCTCGGAACACCGGTCCGATCGCACTACCAAAAGTGTGTAAATATTTTCATCGTTTCCTCCTTTTACCTTTATACTTAGTACTTACCTAATTTAGATTCTTCATTTCTTTTTAGCACTAATAAGATTATCAATTGAAAAATTACAAAGAATTCCTGTAATCTCCTGGATCCATTTCTGTACATGTTTAAGGAGTGCCCCAGTAGCCCACTTACAAACCATTTCAATGCCAAATTCGGTTAAAAATGCTGCTGCCCTAGTTGAACCGTAGCGAAAGTGACAGTTTGCAATATCGTAGAACCGCGGGGTTGCGTGATTCTTCGCGATGACACTATTCAAATACAACGTAGAGTTTTGCGTGTTCCATAACGGGTTTGGGTAGACAAATTACGTGTTTAAGTGGGACAATCCTTTGGACAAACGGCATAATTCTGATTTTGTTATAGATAAGGAAAGTATGTTGGTTGTCACGCCTTTTCATACATAAATTATCTTTAAATTGACCTTTGTTTTGACAAAATCGCTGCATACATTACAGCTACGAATGTACATTACGTGTATGGGTAATTGCACCAGTGCCTGTTTTGAGGATTTCACTTTTACCATTACCGAATTTACCCATTGGGGTTGGCAGTCGAACGTTACAAAATGAGATCAAATTATGATGTTGAAATGCAGCTCTGGGCCAAGGATCGTGGTGAGAATGGTGGAGTCGAGTAGCATTAAGTAGTCTTAATACTGCATAATTGGTATCGTATTCTAATTAATTATGCCCTTAAACGCATCACCAGTATTTTTGTTACACCCTATAAGTATATTACTATTAAACATTTATTTACATAACTAAATTATACAGAGGCACTGCAGTACAAATACTAAACTAAATTAATAACTAGCTTAAATCTAAACTAGGCCCTATTACTTAGAGTCTTGAATGGCATGATGACGACATGCCTCCTCTTGACATTCAGCTTACTACCAATACAGCTATCATTATGTATAAGTAAGTTTAAGTTGAACACATAATCCTCTCAATCCCCTGTCACCCAAGTTTGTATTTCACTGAGCTGAAAACTTTTCGAACAGGCCATTTATTTCGCCGGCACACCAATACATCAGCAACTGTGTAATAAATAACAGACTATTTACATAACACAAGCTGTTAAAGAACTATGGATACATAACTCAGGCGATTATCACACTGACGACGGATCCGCATGCGGCGCCGGTGTGCGAGCGAGATAGCGGTATACGCATGCAGAGCGCTATCTCGCTCGCGCACCGGTGCCGCATGCGGATCCGCGCCAGTGTGATAACCGCCTTACATAAGCCTCCTGTAACGAGTTGTATATCAAATAGCACACTATACATATGTATATACACTTGCTTAACGTACTGACAGAGACTGAACGGATGTATTCCATTGTTTTTTGGTATACAATTTTTATTCCCATTGCGTAAGATAGTAGAATGCACTTAAAATATAAAACTAGTTTAGTGCGTCCTCAAAATACGGTGCTTTCAATTGTATTCTTGGCATCTGGCACTTATTCCAAACATTTTATCACGGAAATCATCCGTTGAAAGGGTGAAAAGGGGACTTGTATGTGCTCTAATCTAATTTAATTTTAATCTATAGCTTTTATACCTTGTGCAATCTAAGAAGCGGTTTTTGACACCTGTCATCTCAGTACATTTTATCTATACATATAATAAACGCGTAAGGAGAAAAAAAATGTACATTGAAGATATTTGAGAAAATCTAATTTAGGGGGCCTTAGAAACGTTGACTGAATACATTTTGGTGATTTTTGGAATTTTTGTCTGTCTGTCTGTGAGTTTGTTCGCGATGTACGCCAAAACTACTGCACAGAATTTCATGAAATTTTGTATTATAGTAGTTGATACCCCGGGGTAACATATAGGGTAGTTTTTATCCCGCTTATTTAAAAACATTTTTTTCCAATTCAAGCAAGTCTGTTTGGAAAGAGAAGTGCCCTGGTTTATATGGAAGCTCATACATTATACGACACTTCTCTTTCCGAACAAGTCAATTTCGTTGTGAAAGTTGAAAGTAACCGGAAATATAATTGTCATCGACTAAAGGATGATGCACGGTGTTCCGGACCGCCTCCGACACGACAATTCCGAGACTTCGTTTTGTATAGAAAAGCGTCACATGATCCTAGGAGGTCACCTGTATGTGTCGGAAGTGTCGTGTCGGAGACGGTCCGGAACACTGTGCATCATTCTTAATGTACCTACAATTTGTGGGATATTTTATTCTATAATTTAAATTACCTATCTGGTTCATTCCTAGCCCTGGGCAGCGGAGGCCTAGGCCACTTTTTTCTTTGTATATGGCCTCTATTTAAGGTTATAATTAATAATTGTAGTGTGTCAACATAAAATAAACAATGTATTCTTCACACTTGACCATTGAGTTTTGCCGGGTCCCTTTCATGCTGCTGAAGCAATTTTCGCTACGATGTTCTGTGCCTGAGCCCTATACTGTACCTGGCATTTGGCCTTCGCATACATTGCCAAGAAACTTAAGAATTAAGTTTTGTCCGGTCCCTTTCATGCTGCTACTGAACCAGTTCTCGCTGCGACGTTCTGTGCCTTGGCGCTATGCGATACTTGGCATTTGGCCTTCCCATACAATGCCGCTCACCCTTGGGTTTGCGAAGTTTATACCCGGCCCTGTCATTAGGCTGCTGAAGAAATTCTGGCTGCGACGGTTTGGGCCTGAGCTCTGTGTGGTATTCGGCCTCTGACCTTCTCATACATTGCCGCTCCCTCGAGCCTTAGGCCTTTGGATTCGCGAAGACACTTGACCGTTGAGTATTGTCCGGTCCCTTTCATGCTACTGCTAAAGCAATTCTCGCTGCGACGTTCCGTGCCTGGGCCTGAGCTCTATGTAGTATTCGGCCTTTAACCTTCTCATACATTTCCGCTTCCTCGGGACTTAGGCCCTTGGATTCGCGAAGACACATGACCGTTGAGTATTGTCCGGGTCCTTTCATGCTGCTGCTGAAGCAATTCTCGCTGCGACTTTCCGTGCCTGGGCACTATGCGGTACTTGGCATTTGGTCTTCCCATACATTACCGCTCACCCTCGGGTCTTCAGCCCTCGTGTTTGCGAAGGCACTTGACCATTGAGTTTATACTCGGCTCTGTCATTATGCTGCTGAAGAAATTCTCGCTGCGACATTCCGAGCCTGAGCTCTACGTGGTACCAATTGGGCATTTGGCCTTCTCATACATTTGACCGTTAAGTTTATACCCGGCCCTGTCATGCTGCTGCTGAAAAAAAAATCCCGCTACGACGTTCCGTGCATGGACACTACAGTGCGGTGCTTGGCATTTGGCCTTTTCATAAATTTCCTTAATAATTAGTCAATGTTACTCTGCGTCCGTAGGAAATACCTTAGACAACCCTACACGTGATCCGCGGACGGTGCTAAAAGAGTAACAAACTTGGCAGCTGCACGGTCCCATCTGGACCTCGCAGCACTCACCGGATTTTGTTCATCATCTGCTTTTCTACTACTACTATCCGAGAGTAGAAATACCTATATATACCTATATATAGAAATACCTATATGTAGCCGATAACTAAATAATTTGTAACAAAAATGTACCTACTATTTAACGTGTAGAAAGCGTAAGTTAGTATTGGTCCGGAAATAGTCAATGAAAATACCAAACCGCATAAACACACGCGGGCGAAGCCGCGGGCACAGCTAGTATAGCCTAAAATCGATTTTAAGTTATAAAATGTACTGAGATGACAGGTATCAAAAACCGCTTCTTAGATTGCACAAGGTCACAGATAACCTCAACACTAGATAGATCATAAGTACAACTCGGGGTCACCACGCATCAGTGCTCCCGTACTAATTTTGTATGAGAGCGCGACCGCGTATTTCAATTGAGGTAACGTTTTTGATCATTACTCATGTGGGTTAAAAGTATCCACAAAAATCAAGTTACAGGGGTGAACCTGGATTGTTATACTACAAATTGGTGTATAATACTATTGAGATTTGCTGTTCGGGTCGTAGAAATTTACGAATATAATTGCACTGATGTGTGGTGACCTCGTGCTCCCTGTAAAAGTTTAATGATGAGGTGTCTGTGTAGTCTGTGCACAAGGTATAGTGTCATGCATACTATGTAAAATATAGACATTCAGATCATGACACAAAAATAACATACTCCCTAAGCGCCTACAAAAAAAATATAGCAATCATTTATTCCAACCACATTTGCTCACATAATCAAGTAGGCCGTCGCTATAAAATAGTAGAATTAAAAACATGAAGTTTGAAATAACGCAATAACGGGTAGTGTGCCAAGGCTTGGCCGCTGGCAGCCGGCCAAGAGTTCCAGATGTCGCACCGCTAATACTTACCGAGTTTTATTGTGAAAATGTGATTTAAAATGGACCTCGCATTGTATTGTTTTTTGTGAAAAACACACTGAGAGAAATTTGCTTTGTGAGTCTAACAAATTCGACTTGTTGCGTGTTTATCAGTTTGAAACTAAAGTATTTTAGTAAACGGAATCGATCACCAATATTGATAATACAAGTCGAATTAGTACGAACAACAAGGTTAAACTTGTTAAAAGATTAGGATTGAATCAGCCAAATATATGTTTAAAACAATATGTGCCATGTTGGTTTTATATAATCGAGTTGTTGATTTAAATAACACTTAAACTAAAATGACAAGTAACTTGTAGAATGAACTATTTAAACTTAACAAAATCGAACTTGTAGTTTTAACCAAAGAGCTTGTAGGCGCTATTTTAAAATGAGAGTTTGGTTGAACGAACGTGAATTCTGGTTGTTTTTTCTCTCAGTGCATGTTTAAGCTTACATGATCATGTTTTTGGGACACAGACGATGAGGGTTGCGGGTTTATAGCTACTGTTTCTTTTTGTATTTCGCATTCAGTTCGTTGATTCAGTATTTATATCATGTTTGAACGCAAATAAAGAACTTACTTACTTACTTTGTTACGGGATGCTTGTGCTGTCAACTGAGATTAATATAATTAGGTTTGAGTCCATTATTTCACAGATTAATTCGATATTAAAGGTACTCCCTACTAGCATTATATACCTGAACAAGGACTAGAGATGTTCCCGTACCTAATATATTGTCGACTGCAACATTTCGAAAATACAACTCAGCATAAGGACTTGCGGCCATCTTGGCGAGCAAGGTGGTTTGGTTTTTTGATTAACTTCTTATTTTTTGTTCATTTTCGTGATTCAGTGTGTAATATATAGCTTATTCTGCAGTGATTTAACGAACTAGTGTGCAACTAATGAAGAATTAATCTCAAAACAACTGTAACCCCTGTTTGAGTTAGATATCCGTTAGTCCACGTGCTTTTTGTAGGGAGTAGCTATCTCCTTATAAAAAGCCTAACCTCACCGTACAACGTCCAGCTCTTGGAGCGAAATTTTAACTAATTAACCGTACACTTGTCGTCTCTACTTCGACATTGGCAAAATTGTGTGTGTGGACAGAATGCCATTTATTTTAAAAATTGATTGATTAACTCAGCATAAATCTACCTCACCTTAATGCAGTTCTGTAAATGAAACTCAAACTACTATCGAATGTAGTGACCTTTCCGGGGTCCGTTTACGGCTTGCAAGTTTGTCTCTTGAGGACTTTCCTATTTTAACTTCGTCAAGCCGGAGCTTTTGATAAGTTAAGAGAGCTTTTCGTAATTTGACTAAATTTTACAATTTGACTTGATATCTTGATGTCTTATGTTAAGGACTGGACCTGAGATGTACTTACTAGGTAGTTAGGTCTAACTCTAGTATTTCACTGTTTTATTACCTATCAGTGGCGGCGCGTCCATAGAACACGATTTCTATCGGCTTGCCAAATTTTCAAACACTTGAGCAGTTTTCCTACAGCTCATGAAGAAATGTTAAGCCAAATTACCGGCTTACCTAACAATAGTTTTGACCTGCCACCACTGTTACCTATGTATTTAATTTACTCACGTAATCAAAACTGAGCTATGATATATCCGTTCTTTTTGGGAGCAAAAAGGCGTCAAAAATATAATTAAGGTTTACCTTATATTTTATTAATTATTTACCTGACGAAGGCACTTCAAGGACGGGCCAAGGACATTATTGTTAGGGTTAACTAAGAAAGATCCTGTTTAAATACTTTCCAACTTAATTACGAAAAGATTGCTCGTACATTTTGAGCAAGCGCTTATTAACCTTACTTGTATGAATTGTAAAGTTACAATTTTTTTTCACATTTTATAAAAAAATATACGAATACAGTAATACCCCCATTTAAGGGGCTACTTTGAAAAATTATAGGTTTTTTCAAACGCTCTAGTGACTAAACGGGAAAAGGGATTGAATTTATTTTCAAGTATATATTATAAGACTACATACTCTTGTTTTTGGCACAAGCCGAAACACGATTGCTGAAAGTTGCCTTGATAGAAAAAAAAACCGAAGTTGGGTCCTTTTTCCTCTTATTTTTCTTAGCTTATGTAAACTATAAGAGATTAAGCAGTATAACTAAGTAAAAAATATGGTATTATGGTTTATCTAAAAAGTCACAGAAGCAAAATTAGACAAAACTTTATAGATTCGCGCCACGCCCATCCGTTAGAGACACGTTTATGGCTCCCGTGCACGAAAGAAAGAGATGCAGCGCTCTTGAGGATCAGACTTTTTGACTAAACTACGATAAATAAGCGAATCTATAAAGTTTTGTCTAATTTTGTTTCTGTGACTTTTTAGATAAACCAAAAAACCATATTTTTTACTTAGTTATATTGCTTAACCTCTTATAGTTTACGTAAGCTAAGGAAAATAAGGGGGAAAAGGACGCAACTTCGGATTTTTTTTCTATCGAGGCAACTTTCAGCAATCGTGTTTCGGCTTGTGCCATAAACAAGAGTATATAGTCTAATAATATATGTTCGAAAATGAGTTCAGTCCCTTTTCCCGTTTAGTCAATAGAGCGTTTGAAAAAACCTATAATTTTTCAAAGTAGCCCCTTAAGCAACGAAAAACTTAGGGAAAGAGTCGCGTTAAGTGAACTTCGCGTAGGTAAGTATTGTAGGTAAGTATATAATCGAGCTCTACTATAAAGGATAAAACGAAGGAATCCCTGTAGAAAGAAATCGTAGGACGGTCTTCAATATTTCATCGGAATGGCTAGTAAGTATAGAGAAAGCGGGGATTCCCGGAACCAAAGACAAGTAAATGACGTTTCTCTTCTTCTTCCTAGCGTTTATCCCGGCTTGGGGTCCGCTTGACAACCTAATCCCATCCCATGAATTGGCATAGACACTAGTTTTTACGAAAGCGACTGCCATCAGACCTTCCAACCCAGAGGGGAAACTAGGCCTTTTTGGGATTAGGTCCGGTTTCCTTACGATGTTTTCCTTCACCGAGACAAGTAAATGACGCGAATTTTGAAATTCGCGTTAAAGCTAAACCGCGCATAACGGGATCGCATGTATAAAGTGTGGTATTACTGTACAGAATACAAATATAGGTGCCTATGGTGAATTCACAAATACCGACAGACAGCATTGACGGAACCTCATTATTGTTTCTTGAACGAGATAATTTCCGCTCACTCGTACGTACGGTACATATATTTATATATGTATATGTAAGTTATGTAACACGTCCCCGCTTTATCTTCTAGCATAGAGAAAATGAAAATGAAAAACGAAAATGAAAATTTTATTGGTAACAGTATTGTTACAGGTCAGGTCGTTTTGTAACCAACATTGGTTGTTTATAACTAATACATCATTCGTCATTATGTTATATTTAATCTTACATCATTAAATTGATATTACAATTCAATACAATTATATATCTGTTATAGGGTAAGAGTAACTTAGAGCAGCACAGCCTAAGAACTTTTTGACGCTCAAGTCAACTCCACCCAGTACCTACTAGTGTACTACTAGTACGCTATTTGTTACTAGGTGGAGTGGCAGTGCAGGTGACATTTCCTCTTACATTTTGGGTATCTTTAGGGGGCTTTCGGAATGATGGCGCAATTGACTTGAACTTCAAAAAGTTCTTAGGCTGTGCTGGTGCCGTATTCTAATTTTAAAATGCATAAACAATACATTAACAACATAATCTGTCTTAAACATAACTCCAACACTCTACCAATAATCAACCAATATTGAAGTCATATTGTAGTTGCATCGCAGTAATTTTCAAGCAAATTCCGTCATTTTTGATTCAGACGTGTAGGCGTTAGCTGTATTGTGTTGTTATTGCATTGGATTTGCATTGAAGTTGGATCGTGTCTGTGCGTGTTTTAAAGTTAGAATACGGCCCCTGCTCTACTACATAAGTTACTCTATGCTTCTAGTATTGAGAGTCGGCACCCATATGTCAACCGTCCGAGAAGGCGTTCATATATGGAACTGTGACCTACAATATATATACATATATATATATATTATATACAAGTAGGTACAGTGGGTTCACAAAGATTTAGATCAGGGAGACTAAAAAGAAAAATACCTAAATCCAGTGACAGATATTTTTGTTTGAATCTTATATTAATTGAAGACCTGTCTTCGAGTAACCTTATAATAGTAACAATAACAGTTTAGTTTTGATTAGATTTTTTCGAATGTGTTATTCTCTGTGGCAGGTGGCATTAAAAAAATACCACGGTTTTTTTACACTTTTAACCCTACAAATTCTATTTAAAACGGCATGTTTACCATGACGTATGTTTGTGGGTTTGAGTTCCCTATATAATATTAGTGACCGAGTTAACTTAGGAACCTATTTATTTAGGTAAAACAAAATTTCAAGAAGATATAATGGAGTCTCATGTGCAGAGGATATATGCCTAATAATTTATGCCACACCTGGCCATAAAGTGACCTTTTCCGCATGCTGTGCGTACGGAAAAAGACGCTTTCCGGCCAAGTGTAGACATAAAATGATGTACACAACACGGGAGGTAATAAAGAAAACCCTCGATCGCATATTTACGTCCCTCGCTTGCAGCTCGGGCCGCAAACTTCTGCGATCTCAGCTTTTCTTTGTTTTACCACCCTAGTTGTGTAATGTATTAAGCAATTACACAAACACACAAATTAAGCTCCCAAGCACTGGTGTAGCTAGTGTAGCTACCAAAGGCCTAGGTGCGGCACTGCCCCGGGGCCCCCAAGGTTGGGGGGCCCCCAAAACCTGATTAGCAAACCTCTTATTGAATATAAAGAGCTGTGTGTGTGTATAGTTTAGGGTTCCCAGTTTTTTTTACTCGAGGGCCCTTGGTCACCTAGCTACGCCACTGCTCCCAAAAGTGGACCCCAACATTTAAGCCCGTCACAGACGATTATCCCATTCTAAGGTGTGCAATAAAGACGTTTTTACTTTTAGGTAAGGTTCGTTGGGGTAAGATAGAAAGGTGTTTTATGAGGGGTAAGACAAAAAATCGTCCATATTCCGGAGCATTACAGACTACTTTTTATCTTATCCCTCTTATTTCCCTTTTTCAATCTTACCCCAACGCACCTTACTTTACTTACTTGGTCAGTCACCTTCATCCAACTCTATAGACAGCTTCCATAAGCCGAATAATTACTTAAACGATCTGCAAACATAGCCTTAACATCCCTAACTGTGACATAAACCTAGGGTTGTCACTTTAGCTGTATTTTTACTCCACCCCATGACGGAACCATAAGTGTTTCGGCGTCCAATACTTAAAATAAACACAGACCACGACCGCGTGAGTTATAAACAGCTCTTTGCCCAGCAATGGAAGGGGGACACTCTTGGCTCAAAAAAAATACTTAAAAATTTCATTCAAATTATATATGATATAGAAAAGAGGCTCCTGCTCGACCCCTGCTTTGAGAAGGTACACATTTTTTTTTAAAGTTTACATAGGACAAAGTACACACGTCGCCAACCCTACTCAATACCTAACGCACACGTCGTCAAGCCTTTTTCAGTTCGCAAACAAAAGTCTTGTCACTCGCTCAAATGAAAGCCTACGCCTTTCAAAAGACTTTCATACCTAACATCCCACTCTTAAAGCACAAATCCAATTGTACAAACAAATATACGTGTGGTAATTAATTTTCCACTGAGATCTTGTGATATAAACGAGATTCTTGCTGAACAAAAGGTCCCAAGAGCAAAATTATAAAAACCCTTCTAAGACTTTTAAGCCCTGTAATTACTAAGATGACATTTTCATGCCTACACGTGTGCGTGGAATTACTCATCTCAGTTTTACTTCAATTCATGACTTTCAAGAGTATTTTTAAGTGGATTATTTAATTTTACAATTTTTCTGTTAGTTATACATACTTATAATGAAAAAAAAGCTGCTTGTAGGTATGGAAGCAAGTCGCTTTGCATGGAGATGGTAGGGTCCCTAATAATTGATATTTTCCGGAGCAGCGGCAATTTCATCAATTAAGAGGCCGAGCTGAGCGAGGTCTAGCTGTTAAGATTTTTTAAAATATTTTATCAGACTGACACATCAACTGATTTATATGGTTTTAAAGTAGTTTACATGCTTACTTACAGAAGCATAGAAATAGTTATAGGTACAAAAATGTTTAATCTTTTTTTTGTTTTCCATAACTCCCTGTTAAATGCATTTCAGACCGCAACAAGTGACAAATTTTACAACGCCGTGTAAGTTTATTTTTTCCGCGAAATCATCGTCCTACAATACAAATTGGTAAATGACTTCTCCGCCGATTGAGAATAGTGTTTCAAATCAACAAAAAAAGCCCAGCTATCTAATAGGTAAGTTTTACCCAACAATGGAGTTGTTCGCAACATCGCTACAAATGGAAACAAAGACTAACCCATTAAACGAGAAACTTCCAAGGCCCCTCGCAGCTGCAGGAAATTGTGCCTTTTATAGGGCATGTGTGTGCAATGTGCAACGGATTTTTTATACGAAACCGTTTACAAATATCACGGATAATGACGATAATCGCATGCATTCTCTATACATTGCCGGCTATGTGTGTGCGACGATTTAAATGAATCGGTGAAATACCGCAATGTATCGTGAACGCATGTGAAAGTCGGTGACGTTTGTGGAGACTATTTTCAACGAGTCAACGGCCAGTGCTTTGGTTATTGTCCCCTAATAGGGTGTGTACCGAATCGAAATAATAGTGCTCACAACTCTGACAGCGCTGACGGCGGACCGAATCAGTTAACACGCTCAAGGTCGCGTGAGTGGTGTTTCGTTTCGGACATCCGTAAGCGGTTTGAGTACTGTGAGCGCGATTCGGTCCACTTGACAGTCAATGTCAACAGATTTCGCTCCTAAGTGACATGACACATGTCAAACGTTAACGTGACGTATGGGCTCAAGGTGCTTACGCCTCGAAGTGTGAGCACCGTGAGCGCCATTCAGTTTAGGTTCATTCATTTCGTATTAGCGCCATGAGCGTGATTCGGTCTGACCGTAAACGCGCTTTGAGCGCTGTGAGCGTAATTCGGACCAGGGGGTAGGAGTCGGCAAAAATCGGGACAGTCGATTAATAATGTGACCTTATTTATTCATCCAGAATTTCTGTCAAATCATGAGCGACTGCTTACTACCTAGACCACTATTCGACATGACAAACTGTGAAACGTATGGATCCCATACTTATAATATAATTAATTAATTATTTACATTTACATCGAGATCACTACCGTATAGTATAATGGAGTGAGTAGGGTTAGCTGGGGCAGCCGGGTCATGAATGGGGAGAAAAGGGATGACTGAGGATGAGGAGTGACGTAGTTTCTATAAGCTACGGCTACGAAAATAATATATTCTTGTCACAAATTAAGCTATGGTCAGTTTTATTATCCAAAAGTGTCGATCTAATAATTTTCAAAACTCGCATAAGTATGAAATCCCATCTCACCCAAAGTCACCCAACTACGGGATGAGGTGGGATTTTGAGTATATCCTTAAAAATATGAAATGGAAGTACACAAAATCATTGACAAATGTAACTTCATACATCCGGGAAAAAATATTTGTATATAAAATAAATGTGCCACTTATAAAAATTTACTTTTTTCCAGGTTTGAACTTCGATTTCATCCCTACTCACCCCATTTTACGGTACTTGTTTTAAACATATACTAGAATGTCTGAAAGTTGGTCACACTTAGAGGCTGTGAGTTTTCTGTAGTCAAATTCATATTCAAATTTGGAAGACGCCATAAATAAAAATAATTCGCCACCGAAATTGTTAACGGTTATTTGATTCAATTTTAATTTCCGGCAGAACCTTATCGGCCGGAACCGGAAGTAAACGACAGATTCGGAGCCCCGAGCCTTTAATGAAAAGCGTTCGGAAAATTAATTTAAAATAGTTCGATAAAAGAAAGCGCACACAAGTTTTTTGCAGAAATCGCGAAGCTTCTGGTTGATGTAACTGGTGACTGAAGAGCTGGCGGTTTCCTCGCACAGCGTATCAGCATTGCGATACAACGAGGAAATGCCGCCAGCATCCTTGGTACAATGCCGCAAGGGCCTAGTTTAGATTTGAGCTAATTATTAATTTAGTTTAGTATTTGTACTGTAGTGCCTCTGTATATTTAGTTATGTAAATAAATATTTGGCTATTTGGGTAAAAAAGTTAAAAAAAAAAGATAAAAGATATTTATTCTTCAATTTAGGCACATTACAATGCACTTATGAACGTCAGAGAGAAAAAGAAACTACCACCGGTTCTAGCCCTACACCTCTGACCCGAGAATATTACTTATTACCGGCAAGAAACTCGGCGGGACTTATTTTTTCAAAACAGTACTACTAATACATTAAAGATACTATACAATAATGCGTAGTTCTTCAAGAAGGCATATCAAAACAGCTTGAGAGACAGACATGTACCTGCCTATTGTGTAATTAAAATGAAAAATAAAAATAAAATCCAAATCTGACTGCTTCGCAATACGTTTGATATTCTTTCTTACTTGAACTGTGTCCTCTAAATGTTAGATGCTGGTAGGTACTTGGTCTATCTGAATATTTAAGAGTTGTTACTTTTATAACATTGGGTATTGCCCGTAAATTTTTAATCCATCGTTAAGCCACTTAAGCCTATTGTACATTTGTAGAATCAATACTGTATTCCCCTAAACCAATGACAATAGGTATACTTACTTTATTTGTATTTACAGTTACAGTTATAAATTGAGACTTAAGTAATAAATAATTGTTATAGGTATACTGATGATTAGATTTTCAATATCCAAAAATTCTGTCCTAAGCTCCATAATAATGATTTCTTCTATTCTTTTTGAAGTATCTGCCCATTGATGGGCATACGCGGCTCCAATTTTTCTCCAAGAAGCCTTCGTTGTTTCTCTTCTCCAGAGATCTTGCAATATTTTTTACATCGTCCCGCTATCTGGTGGGAACAGGATCTAGTCTTTTTGAACAAATCCATTCCACGCGAGCTCCACCCCATTATCTCGGTCTCGTTTACCAATGTCTACTTTGGTCCCGGATTCTATCGCGGAATTACTTTCACCTTTTTTAACTAGTTCAATGAAGGAATGTGTGTTTGTGTAATTCCAGAAAAGGGCAAGTACCTTGGGTCCCCGTGCGAGTTCACCTGCAACCCGGCGCTCCTCCACGTGTTCTGCGACCCCACGTCGAGCTCTTGCCAATGCGACCCCAAGCACCCGGTCAATCTTGGAGTCGCGCGCGGCTGCGCTAAAGGTATCTCAATGTCCTATTATCGAACTCGCGGAGCGTAGCGAAGTGAGTTCTTACAAACAACTCCAGACCGAACTGTCACCTGGCTACTGGGACGTCTCGGCATTTGGATGGCTTTTTGGTTTCGATAGTTTGTCCGACGATAACTTTAGTAACGTTTTTCTGATCTTTATGAAATTTCTTGGGGCTGTAGCAGAGATACATAAAATTTGTAAGTTCGTATATATATGAGCAGGATCGAACAAGTGGTTATGGAGCTATTAGAAGGAGTAAAAAAATCCTCCTTGGGGTCTTGTTATATTGGTCAACTTGTTTGCAAGTAAATCGCGAGTTCACAGTTCGAGGCGGGCTAAACTAGTTAAGGAAACTTGAAATCTAAGTATGGTTAATAGTCCAGCTTTTCCAGGATTTATTCTATTTTTGAGCCCGTTGGACGGTTGCAGCAGTTTTTACGATAATATTATAGGGATTTCACGGATAGATATATACTTTCAAAAATAATTTTAAAGATATCCTGGGAAACACTTTCACGCTGGCAATTCATATTAATATAGATAATGACAGCCTTCTACCTTGTCTCACTAGTCCCCCAGTTCTGCCACACATGAGAGCTCTCTATATTGCTAATGAGTGTAAAGATCACCAGCAGAGAAGATGAAAAAAAAACATCCATAATGCAAATTCACCATTCTCATGCATGCATTCTTTTATACTCGCCCGATCCCAATGCTGCTATACCTTGTGCAACCTAAGAAGCGGTTTTTGACACCTGTCATCTCAGTACATTTTATAACCTAAAATCGATTTTAGGTTATAAAATGTACTGAGATGACAGGTGTCAAAAACCGCTTCTTAGATTGCACACGGTATATTCGATCTTTATTTTCTTCAGAAAATCAATAAGCTCCTTAGCTTGAAGAAACTCCTTGTAATTCTCTTTATTTTGAACGAGTTAGGTACATTTTTATTTTATGACACTTGGTAGTTTATGATTATGTGCTTAATGTCCGTAATTAAGACTTAATGATCGTTTAATATCCAGATTAATCCTACTTTACTATCAAATATAAACCTATGGAAAATGCTTAACCTATATCCTAGGGAAACCGTAAGGATCAAAATTAGGCTGCGTTTCTTTCTGAGATGTGTGAGGATGTGTAGCGGGGTAAATACACGTAAGAGCGTAACGTTAGTTATGGATTATTCGCTCACTTTTTATTAATGGTTCAAATTCAAGTGAAAATATATCTGGGGATAAATTTTATTGTTACCTAGACATAAATTATCGATCACAATTGTGTCAGAAATAAATAAATAATCAATGAAATCGTAACTAGCGTTACATTTCCATGGAATTGCCCAGCGAGGGTTCTGTTTGTCAAGAATCAATAAAATCACTTTGACAACCTATACTCGCTCAAATGAATCGGTTCTGTTAGTTCTTAACATAGTACACATCCTTGGACATCTTTAATGGAAACGCAGCCTTATGGAATATGGAATTATCGTCTTTCGATAGACAAAAAAAATACATTAAGTTCCTGAAACCCCGGTGCTGCAGTGGCGCGTGACTGGAAATTACTTCTGGACCTTGCAAGTTTGATGTCACTCGTCCACTGCTTGACAAAGGCGTCACACAATAAATAACACAACGGCCTTCTGCACTCCGAGATCCGAGAATTCTCTGCGATTTTGAGTCGACCGTCGATCCACTTTATTAGAGGATTTTCCACAATGACTTTAACCCACGTAGATTTCTTTAATCTCATCCCAAGATACTGCAAGATCGCTTTTGTTAAAGTACGTAGGCATTCAAGAGTATTCGTTTGAACTTTTGTGATAGAGATTGCTGAGAGCTGAGATATATGCGAGCGACAGACATGTAATGTAGATATATGTAATACTTATGCATAGGGTTGCCAGGTGTCCGGCTTTAGCCGGACATGTTTGGCTTTTTACGGGCGTGTCCGGCCAAATATTTGCTCGTCCGGCCTGTCCGGCTTTTGTTAGGCTTTTCGCCTGACTGCCGCGCGAGTGGTAAGAGTCGAAAGTCGACCGCTAGTAAAGAAGCAACTGCTCCGAGGGCTGTTAACAAGTTGATAAAATTGTTAAATAAGTGTATTAAAATAGTTATCATTTGCCAAAAGGCAGAACTCATTAATTTTAAGTAAAAAAGGGGTATTCGTTTTTGTCCAAAATGGATATTTATCGCCTGGGTAGAGTCGACGTCAAAGATATGTTTATACTTTTGCACCTTATTGCAAACGAGTAAGATGAAAAAGTGTAAACATATATTTGACGTCGACTGTACTAACGATCACTGAACTAAGCCGCGGACAGAAGGACCAGGCGAAACTATTAGGGTTCCTAGTTCCTGGTTGACTAAATAACCCTTAACATAAATAAGTAATCGTTTCTTTTATTAGGTATAAACTGTTGTCCGGCTTTTCGAACAACAGTCCGGCTTTATAAAAGGCTAAAATTAGATATCAAAAAAGTTATGTCCGGCTTTTAGGGTAAAATGTCCGGCTAAATTAAGCGCGAAGTCCGGCTTTTGTATTTTTGTGCCTGGCAACCCTACTTATGCATGACTTAAAAATTAATGGTAATTATAATGATATTACTGCTATTATTACAGTACTGCAATGTTTTTTTATTACAGCGAAAAAACTCGGCGAGCAATGCTTCTACCGGCAGACATGTCGCGCCTTCGATCCTCACGCATCATGCGTGCAGGTCAACCACAACGCTTTCTGCCAGTGCGATCCCGGGTACCACAGCACGAGTCACAGTCGGCCGACGCAGAGAGTGTTCTGCACTGAAGGTACTCTTAATAATTATAATTTTTTATCGTGAAACTTTAAAGCCAGTTACAGTCTTCAAAGACCCACCGCAGGGCTCTATATTGGGTTCGTAGGGAGCGTTCAACCTTGAAGGTAATGTTCTAGCATAGCCGTTCGAGACGTGTCCTGCCAGTAAGTAACTCAACCACAACGCGTTCTGCGAGTGTGATCCCAGGTACCACAGCACCAGTCACAGTCGGCCGACGCAGAGAGTATTCTGCACTGAAGGTAATGTTTTAGCATAGCCCTTTGACACTCACGCGTCTTTGGAGCAAACACACATAAGACAACTAGACAAAGGTTCTCTATGGGAGCAAATCAACTACATCAGCACGAGTCACAGTCGGCCCAAGCAGTGTACATAGTGTTCCATAACAAAATATTGATCCAACAAATGATGCGGTTTGAATAGGTTTGAATGTGGAAAGTTAAAGCATCATCTGTTGTCTTCATAGGTGTGCCGCAGGGCTCTATCATAGGTCCGCTTCAATTTATACGGTTATACAACTAATATTAAGATCTGGTATCTAGCTAACACAGCTAGGCCAGAATCAAACTGCTTGTCGTTAAATCAAAGTGAGTGTACTTAGTTCATGCCTCATAATCAGTTTGTTACACCAAAGCTAAAAGAAGATTATATCTACTCTTTAGATTAAAGAGGCCTCGAATAAAGTGTCGTAATGCGAGCATCCTGGAACTTTGCTTGCAGACCTGGTGCTGCTGACAGCGGACATGCCGACGCTGCTCGGCGTGGCGTCGGGCATCTTCGTGCTGGCCGGGCTGCTGTGCATGGTGCTGCACCTGTACACGCGCGCGCGCTACCACCCCGCGCACCTCGCTGATGCACGCCTCACCCCGCCGTGCCTGTACTCGCTCAACGACACCGGTACCGGTAACTTTAGCAACCATCCTCTTACTGTTATATCCTTTTCGCCACGGCCACGTCTCTACTGGCAACAGTGGCAACCAAAATCAGAAAGTTTTACTAAAGTGACTGCCATCTGAGTATCTGACCTTCCAACCCAGAGAGGAAATTAGGCCTTCTTATGAGATTAAATACGGTGTCCTAACAATCTTTGGCTTCACCGAAAATCTACCCTGATGTCCCTGATCTAATCGCTACAAGTCTATATCGTCGTCTTCCTTGTAGCTTAACATTAAAGGGGGCCATATACCTAGTCTAAAAAGACCCGGTCTAACCAGATGTACCAGGAAACAATTGATTTCAGAATTTTGTCATTCCACTACCTTTTAACATGATTAACGAGAAGTTAATTTGCTTGCAGGCGGCACACTGAGCGCCACGCGCGCGTCGTCGCGCGCGTCGTCGCGCTCGGGCGGCACGGGCGCGACGCTGGAGTCGGGGTCGTCGCGGCGGCGGGGCGGGGGCGGGCCGGGCGGCGGCGTGCCGGTGTCGGCGTCGCGCGCAGGTGCGGCGCGCACGGCGGCCATCTTGCTAATCTCGCGCCACCTGAGGGCCGTAAGGGACGGCGGCGCGCACGCGCCCAAGTGCGCCGCCAAAGGTGATAACGATGTATGCAGCGCGCCTTCCCATAATGCACGTTCGGTGTGGCGGCGGACGACTGCGGGTTGCCGTGTTCTGCAACTGGTCTTCAAATATCAAACAATACATCTCAAAAAAATTGGCAATCAAATTGCGTAGGTACAGGAGTAATTTTGATGGGTTGCTATATAAGAAGACGATACAAGACAAAACTGCCGAATGAAGACTATCATAAAATTTTGCAACGTATGGAGGTAAACAAATAGAAATATCAAAATGAGGGATAGGGTCAAAATATACTCGGTATAATAGATTTGACAGACGTTTATGAATAACATTTTAAGCGTCTAGAAACTATACAATAGGTTCTTATCATTTAAAGTAAAATGCTAGTTACTTTCTGAAGACAATCAGAGCTATATCAATCTGCTAGCTTCAACCAAAGAAATAACAATATGCGATAACTAAAAAATCTTTTGGGCAATATTACCTGCAAAATGTGAAGGACCTACGACCGAGCATGTGCAATGACTGCGTGCAATTCCCCTGATCTCTTTTACTGTACCTAATACTAGTAGTCCGCCTCGAACTGAGAACTCGCGATTTATTTGCAAACGAGTTGACCAATATAACAAGACCCTAAGGAGGATTTTTTTTCTCCTTCTAGCTCCATAACCACTTGATCGATCCTGCTCATATACGAACTTACAAATTTTGTGTATCTCAGCTACAGCCCCATAAATTTCATAAAGATCAGAAAAACGTTACTAAAGTTATCGTCGGACAAACTATCGAAATCAAAAAGCCATCCAAATGCCGAGACGTCCCAGTACCCAGGTGACAGTTCGGTCTGGAGTTGTTTGTAAGAACTCACTTCGCTTACGCTCTGCGAGTTCGATAAGTGACGTCCTAATATTATTTTGACGATGATTATAGAGAAGATAAATGGAACGATATCATATTATTAAAATTTTCTAAAGCAACTCAGCTTTCAACTTCCGCTGAGTCGGAATACAATTCCCATTAACGTAGACACTCTGGACAGTTTATTAGCTGTCAATTTCAGATTAGGTACAAATAGACGAGATGGACGAGGATTTAAAAATGTATTGCCAATTTTCTTGCTCAAGACTAATTGAATTACTTTGGCGATCAGTTGCGAATTCATATTTCAAATGGTCAAATAACAGACTCTCGAATTTCTACGCCCATCGTCATCGCACTGTCAGGATGCCCTAGTCGTGGAGCATGTTTTTGTTAACCTGCTTCTAATACCCAAACCTTGGATTTCATAAACAAACTTCAATCTGACATTACATTGATCAGCGTGTTTCAAATTTGTAATCATTTCGATATTCATTGTTATGACAATAACAATGAATATCGAAATGATTACAAATTTTTTAACGACAAAAATCTAATAAATAATATGAATCTTCAGCAACATACTAAAAAAGTAGTAGGTACATACTCGTAGGTATACCTAATTGCTAGAGAAAAACAGGGGAAGCCTTTGCCCAGCAGTGGGACACTAAAAGAACTAAAATAGGCTCAGAAAAAACCGGCCAAGAGCATGTCGGGCCATGCTCAGTGTAGGGTTCCGTAAACTGAGACCATTAATTCAAAAAGTCGTTTCTTAAGGGAAATTTGGCGGCGCTTACGTCATTTTTACTTACGTCCTTTCACTATGGGTTTTCGAATGATAACTCAAAAACGGCTCAACCGATTTATTTCAATATAGTTTTCTTTGAAGGTGCTCATTAGACCTCAGTTTCATGATTTTATTCAAAATTTTAGAACCCACGATTAAAAGTTAAATGGGGGGGGGGGGACGCCCTGTTTTTAACTTTCGGAGCTATTATTTCCGAGAGTATTAGTTTTATCCAAAAACTGTTTTAAAAGACCCTAATTCTTTTTAAAAGACCTATCCAACGATACCCCACACAACTTGGTTGGAACGAAAAAAAATTTCGCCCCCCACTTCACGTGTACGGGAGGTACCCTAACAAAATATATTTTTCGCGTTTTTATTCTACCGTTTTGTCGGCTTGGTTAATGCACATATTCAAACCAAATTTCAGCTTTCTAGTGCTAACGGTCACTGAGCTAGACCGCGGACGGACGGACGGACGGACGGACGGACGGACGGACATGGCGAAACTATAAGGGTTCCGTTTTTGCCATTTTGGCTACGGAACCCTAAAAAGAAACTACACATTACACAAACTCATTCTTGAAATTACGTGGCCAAAATTATGTCAA
Source organism: Pammene fasciana (assembly GCA_911728535.1). Taxonomy (NCBI): domain Eukaryota; kingdom Metazoa; phylum Arthropoda; class Insecta; order Lepidoptera; family Tortricidae; genus Pammene; species Pammene fasciana. Next base: position 1,076,268 of record OU452280.1, read on the forward strand.
AATATAAGACAAAGAAACTGTATTGGGAAGTTCTGAAGCAGTAATAGTAGAAGATAAGTCTGGATTTGCGGATTTTCATTTAATATCGAGTACTCACATCATCATAGCTAATGACAACAAATGTAAACATAAATGAGTCAAAATCACACAAAACCTAGTAGCTACGAGTAAACAACAGAAACATCAGTCACTCCGAAAGTCCGGATCGAGGCAACGAAATTTTGCATAGTCTGGTAGAAGCACGGCAGTGCACTTACCAACTCAAGCAACAACAAGAAAAGCATAGCCAAGGCATCTATTCTCTTCGAGAATTTTTATGAATTGGATGTTGGTGATATAATAAATCGTTGTTTCGATCCCTGACACTCGGTGGTAGAAATTCGAGAGGCCGGCATTCGTCCCGCCGCAGTGTCGCATGGGACGTCCCGTTAGTTGTTGCGTTGGTGTTAGCGGCGCGAGTCACGACGCACACGATGCTCCAAATATGCCGATCCTTTCCTTTTAAGCCAAATACGGTGTTCCCATTTCTAGTTCCATCATACATTGCTTCCCTTTTTCATCTCTTTTTTCTCGTCCCCTTCTTTGACCTTGTTTTTCTCACTTGCTGAATGCTGTATCAAATCCTTAACAAGATTAAGGTATCGCAGGTCCAATAATTTTAAGGTCAACGCCTCTTAACTTATATTTAATTACTTATATCTTAATATCCTAATCAAGTAATGCAATGTCCTTACTTCCTCTAACTATGTCGATCCTTCCCTTCTCCATCCTAAGCATCTGTTTTTGTTGCGCCTTTCTCTTTCTTCAATTGTATTTATTTCTTCCGCGATTTCGATTTTAGTTTATTATTTGTCCAGTTAAGAATAATGAATAGAGCATTTAGCATTTACTTTTATGCCTTTGACGTTTTCGTCATTTATTTATTTTAAATGGAGAGGATGGTAGAGTGCTGGGTAAACGTGTCTGTCTAACAATTTCCCTCAGTTCTTTGTTTCTGAACAGATTGTTCTAGGCTTCAAGAACCATCTACATCACAAGATTCACAGGTGAGTACCTTAGCACTGATTGTTGTGTTACCTCTGACATAATAGCCAAACAATTCTCTACAGCCTCTTTTCTTGGTTGAGTTTTTCAATCTTCCTTTATAGTACGTAGGTACTTTTATGATCTTGATGATTACATGTGTATACCTTCGCGTCTTTTGATCCTCATAGCTGTTATATAATATTTGTATACTTTTATATCCTTAAATATGTAAATGGTTATATTTAGTCTTCTGTTGTGTCCATTATCAGATTTATCTGTTAATCTATAATTTAACCCTTAATGGCATATTTGGACTCATCAGTGATTAACCAAATGATGGATCGTACATGTGAGCTTTATTTGTAAGTGTGACGCCATGTTTGAAGCTTTCTTCGTTAGAAGTAATGGGGGGCGAAGGCATGTCTTCTGAAAATCGTGGTGTTCGTCGCGACCCATCGCGCCTTCCCGTGGCGCGAGCAAGATGGCCATGGTCCTTCCTTCTATCTTTTCTACCACACTGTTGTTATGCCACTGCTAATGTATCTCCAATCCAAATTATGTCACCATTAAAATAACAAGATCTGATGAGCACATTGCGAGCAAGCAAAGGTTTCCATTCGCAACCGCTACTTAAAAGATACTTGCATTTGCTAGAAACGTTTCTCATCCGATCTTGTCATGAGCTGTAAACGAATACATTTGCAATGGCATAAAGAAACGAGGTAAAGTTGACCTTACACTTGAACACATAACTTCACATTGGCTTGAATATTGAACACAAAAAGGCTAAAAACACACGAATGACACTTGAAGCAGAGCATCCTGTCGGAATTGTCTGTGTCCCCAGTTTCTGTAATGTATCTACTCTACATAACTATTGCCCGTTGATCAAGTATAATTTTAAGAACAATTAAAACTCACCGACGCAGGCAATTTCTAAGTAGGGAGGCCTAAGGTGAGCTAAGCCTCAGTTTCACATGCACCTTGCTTCAAGCTTTATAGCGGCGTAATTTTGAAAATAAGGCTAGTAGTAAGGTTCTCCAAAGATTTTATTCTGGTAGAACTGTTTGGCTGCCGCCTATAGGTATTCATCACTTATTTCAAACCCACCTATAGATTATCATCACTTGTTCCACATAAATATAAAGTGTGAACCAAAAACACCAAGACAACAATTGGTCACAACTAAATATGGCATCTTAAGTGTTATATTATAGTTACGCCGCTATACATTCACTGTTGCATGCTGGCGTTTGGTTGCGATGTTCATGCCACACTGTTAACTACGTGTTGTATTCCACGCCTCATAATGTATTTAGAATTGTGTTGTTCAAACAGACCGAAGAAAGAAAACATTTAAAGAGGTTTATGTGGCATGCCCTATTATCTGTTTCACCATGGTTTAGTAGAAAAGGAAACTAGACTGCGAGTTGTATTTGACGCATCGCCACTTGAACCTCTGTCTGTGTCATCTATTTTGATAAACTAAACGTAGTTAAGTTAGTATTTGGTCAAAATTACCAAATTCATTTCCATTTTAATCATCGAAAAAACAAACGTTTTAATTATAAGCTCTTTCGAATTCTGAGCTAAAAAAAATTAACTGTGCCGTCCGTCTGTCGATGTCGATTAAACATGCTGAATTTAACATTTAAGTAACACCTATGTAACATTTAAGCACACATTTATTTGTATCTCAATTTTAACCAACATTATTCATTTACCGCAAACAAAAGACTTCAGAAGCTTTTTACACCTCTCAAAAGTTTTCTCAATAAAATTAATTTGGCTTTAACACATTATCAACACATTTTAAGCTATGCCTCAAACAAACCATCGCATAGCACGCACAACCCGACCCAATTAAGTCAGATTTCATAATCTAACCATATGTTTTATGACACAGGTTCCCGACGTCCAAGTATAAGTTCAGTACAGAGCAGTTCATCCTCTATAAGGAGCTACAGCGCTAGACGTTGGGAGAAAGAACGAGAGCAGAAGGAGAGGCGACAAATGAGCATGCGTCTCGCTCAGTTGCATGACAAAATGAATGCGGGGAGAGAGATACCTAAACATGCACCTACTCCGTCTCCTCGCTCTCCCAACAACTCTACGGATGGACTGCTGCCATCTGTATGTGAAATTAGAGAAGTATGAATGTTGTTCCTGGTCCTTCCAAGTGGTGCCAACTGTCTGTCAAACAATAAGTTTAAAAAAAATCAACGGCACATTAAACCAAACATGATTATGCATGATTATGTTTGGTTTAATGTGGAGTTTTTGCCATAATAACGATGACGGAAAAGTTGATATCATTTTACCTATTGTTTGTAAATGTAAATACATTTAAGTGTTTGTATTTGTCATGTGACCACGTCGTTCCTTGTCAAAACTCTTGTTCCCTGTTATTACATTTAACAACTAGATGAATTTAGGTCGCATAGGGTTTGACGTGACTTCCTAAAACGTGTAACCTTAATGTAAAATTTACTGGAACCATTTATTAAATTTTCAATTTTATTTCATCATTCTTCTTTCAGTAAAAAGTTTTTAAGCAATTGAATTATTGAATTAATGCCTTTTTACTGTGGCTATTCTGTTTATTATTTTTTTTATCCCTAATTTAAATTTACGTGTTATCTTAATGTTTCCAGCTGTCAACAAACCCCGACCAACAAATGCAAGGTGTCGAGAATCCTTGCTCGAGCTCGTCGCTTTACTGACAACAGCGTTCAAAACCAGTGCGTCGCTCTCTCGACTCACTGTCGTCCGACGGGTCCCCAGCCTACGCCTGGATGTAACCAATAAAAAAAACTGCCTCTTTCTTGAGCCCAACCGAAAGTGGAAGCGTCTTAGAACGCACCCAAAAGGAAATTCAAATGGACGTGAGCGTGAACGCAGTGTCCGATTTTTATTTGGAACGCAACCGAAATAGTAATTTGAATAGTTTAAATTAGGAATTGGTTTAAACTGGCTGAAAAGACTGCTAGTGTTTGTGGCATGAAAACAGTGATTATAAAAACAAAAACAAATTAAATAAGGAATTTGACATTTGGATGCTTGGCTTTTAAGCTAGGCTAGGTTAGTGTTGCTGTATGTGATGCTACAAGGATGTGTATTATGTTATGTGTGTAAAATGTACGTCGACAGATATCTACAATATAATCAATGTCATATTTTCAAATTGCTGTTACGGTAGCAGTACTAAGTCTGAATTTCTTAAAAAGCTATACTGAAATGCTTCAGCATACAACATCGTCGAAAGCGCCATCTATAATTACTTAAGGAAGACCACATGAAATTTGGTTATACCGGTCTTCCCTGTTTGTAATAATTTGATAGAATTAGTTGGTGTGTCTGTTATAAAATTAAAATCTTATTTATATTATTACCGTAAGGTGGATTATGTATGTAATCCACGAAATTGTCATCAGACATATCAGACTAGGTAGATGGTAGTGTTCTAAACAAAAAATTAAACAAACATAAATAAACAGTGGCGCTGTCCTTTTAAGCATGCCCAAAACTAACTTGCTAGCAAGTGTAAAAGCTTGCTCTAATATGAGCATGTGTGTAAATTAATATAAAATAATAAAAACATTGGCGCAGTCAGTAGGATATTCATTTTCCTTTAAAACTGACGCATATGCTTGTTTATTTTGAGCGTGTTTTTAATCTTGCTTAAAATAGCATGCTCTACAGCTATAAACACTAAACATGCTAGCGATAAGTTTGCTAGTTTTAAGCATGCTTATAATTAGCATTTTAATTGCTAGCAACTGTAAAAGCATTCTCAAATATGAGCATACGTGTACCTGAGTTAACTGTTTGGGGTTTACAAACGTAACCACCGTTAGAAAACAAAATGTATTAAAGTACACTAATTGTATCGTAAAAGCAATTTGAACCGAAATATACCGCGTTTATTTATAAGCCGATTAAAAACCTAATATTTGAAGCCGGATTAAATATAAGGATACGAATTCCGTTATAGATGTTCCCTTTCGAAAATCGAGTTGTTTCGTAACGCATATCAATTATAGGGATGAAATAATAACTGTTTCGAAATATTAATAGAACAAAATTGACATATGAAGCGTGTGAATAGGATTTCTCTATTGTAATGGGACTCGAGGGCAGAAATACGTAATCAGAATACCAATACTAATCAAATTGTTCGAAATGTAACATCTGTAACTTTTTACAATAGTTGTTATACATAGGTAATTAAATCGAAACTAGATAAATAACAAATCTGAATAGTTCTCTTCTAAGTGCGATGGGGAACTTGGGGAAAAACCGTACCTATTTTATACCCTACTGTGTTATTTAATTTGTTTTTTAATTAATGGAAATAACAGTTTCTGTTGCAACGGTTGTATAGAACGGTTGTTTGTAAGTGCATAAGTATTAATTCGTGAAAGAAGACACTTTTTAGGCTGTGTTTCCACCATAGATGAGCAAAGATGCGTTGCGAAGATTGTGTAGTAAGAACGAATACAATCACTTCATTTACCTATCCTGTATTGGTTAGCGCAGCTCCATCTCTGGTGGAAACTCAGATTTAAGTCGTGATCTGTGTTGAAGTCTCAAGTGAAGAAATCATTGTGAATATATGTACTTCCAAAGATCCCGATGGAAACTAAACAAAAATTGTGATCGATAATGCAATAAATAGCCTATTTAAACCTTCACTTGTTTAATTTTGTGTCATAGTTTGAAATAATCTGTTCTCCATCGCACTAACTTTTATCCGGTCTAACTCCACATATTAATGATAGAACTTTTTCTAGTCTTAAATAGCTAGACTCAATAGCACAGTAATCTAGATTTATCCAAATGCCTTACCTCCGCCCGCTCTTGCAAATATAAATTGGAAAAAGTACTCCGTTAACATTTTAGAAAAGAGAAATATGGGTCTATTCGGTTTTAATTACAAATAATCTTGTTTAGACTAGAAATAATCATAATGAGTTTGTTACATAGCCCATAAAAAAAATTAAAATCATAGTGTTTATTTTGTTAAACTAGGTACCTCATGTACCTAGCTATATGTTTTTCATCACCTGATGTGTTTTTGTATATTTGTATTATTTGTCAGGGTATTCGCTATGTGCGAAGTGGTGGGGGTAACGAGAACGATCGCAGTGCTCAATGTGACAAGAAATGAAACTGCAAATCCCCTGTCTGCTGTCAAAATAGTGAATCAGCCAGTTACATTTCATATAAGCAAGGAATACAACCTACTTATTTATAAAAAAGGAAAAAAGAGATTGACCACCTGCCCAAAAGATGGCGCCACAATCATGCACACAGCGAATAGAAGGACTTATATCTGCCCAATCCTTCCCAATTGTGTTCCTACGATTAATACATGAGTAATTTCCCTTTATCTTACCGCTATGCCTATAAAATAAACTAAGTGATCTAGAATCCTAAATTTAGCCTAGACCCCACGAATTACGACCACCATCGGCTTAACAAAATCAATGTCATGGCTTAAGTCAAATCTCAATTCGTAGCTTTGCCTAACTATACGATATTTATAAGTAAATTAAAGGGCTTATTTAGAATGGTTTAACATGATATCAAAAATAAAATATTGCTCGAAGAATAAAATGAAACAAAAAAAATAGATTCTTAATCAGAGCAAAAACAGATGGAAATGGAAGTACGTGTGAGCCATTCAGAGTAAACTCCTTTACGATTGGAAGAGTCCTGACGCTTATCAATGAGCTTAAAAGACTGAATAAGAGGCTACAAAGTACCAATAATTATAATAGATGCTGAAAATGCCTCTGATCATCTTATATCATAGAAAATATTTGATGATGCATGATTTACGCCTGTCGAGCTGACCTCTTTAACAGGACTTACTAACCAGTGTAACAGTATTTTTTAGGCAGTAAGGTGGTTTAGAGGCTTATCGCTACCAACACAGCAAATTATGAATGGATTCTTCCGATCGATTCAATGTAAACCCTTAAGGATCGCGCATGAGCTCTGAAGATTTTAGGATAGATGAAAGGGTCATTTTATATTGGCACAGATGTACAAAAAATTATGGGTATCTCGGAGCTGATGCGCGAAGTAGTCAATGCCTGACGTGGGAATGATTATATAATTCATAAAATAAAATGAATGTCTTCTAAGTATCCCATCGTGTTTTCTAAACTACCTTTCCTAGATCTACAACTAATTTGAAAAGTTGCCGGACTGTCACCAGATTGTAAAAGTTGCAAACGGTTTTTATATATCAACGAAGACATACTTTTATTGTATAAATTATGCAATCATTCCCTTGTTCCATGTTTCAGTCACCCAGCTGGGAGCACACAGTTCTCAGTGTCTGGGAGTTGAAATGGCGTGAGGTATTTGGTGTTTGTAAACATCACACATGACTGTCCATTATACATTGGAATGATAACAATTGACTCGTATGTTTATCATGAAACCGTTAAATAAAGCCGTATCCCTACACAATAGCATATCGATAATCCCGTAGCATTGTGACTGTAGATTTTATTTTTATTAAGAGTCGCCAGGACGCTCGCGTGAACTCGCGATCCCATACAAACGTAGTTCAGCTCTCACTTTAAAACGACATGCTTTAGAACCACGAAATTTGGCATGGGCGTTCTAGCAGTACAGATCTATGTCGGTAATTCGTTTTCGTTGCTAAAAACTGTAATACAAAGAAAATATAGCAAAAATAAGTTTTGTATGTAAATCTGTATCTGGCTGTATTTTCTTTGTTTGTATGGGAACGCGAGCGTCCTGGCGACTCTTAAGAAATTAAAATTACCATTGAAATATCAAATTTTACTACACGCAATTTTACAGAGGAAAAATAAAAATACGATCTGAACTATAAATATTTTCATGGTTGGAACTCTCATGGATGATTTCAACTATAATACCTACACAACTTCTTCAAGTCTACCATATGTTGTCAACAAAATTCTATCATACTATCATTGTGCTTATATGATTTTTTCTTAAACAATTTTTATATCACTATAAAATAACACGGTAGAGCCAAGTAGCACTCCTAGTGCTTGAAAATAGAGACCTAGGCTCTCCGAAACATGTCGCGCGAAGTGACTAAAGTGACGTGAGTGTAACCGTGTTATTTTAAAGTATTAGTATGCCTCACGAAAGTTTAAATTTAATAATTTTTATATCTTTTATTAACACTCATGATACCCTTTGTCGTCTTGTGTTACATTTCTTGTGAGTTAGGGGTAAATTGGGTTTAATCTGTACTGTCTCACTGCGCATAAATAACCATTGAAGAAGCCATTCTATCTTATACCGGTTTTCTACATTACATATTTATTAGAATAAATATGGTATTCAGCTGGTGTTCTAATGATTTTAGGGTTGTTTTGCATGGTGGGACTGTGTACAGAAGCAGTCTTAGTAATAAGCGTATATTGCTTAATTTATAAGGCCATGTTCAGATGACAAGCGCTCAACGCGCGTTTTGATAACGCGCGTTGAGCGCTTGTCATCTGAACATGGCCTAATAGAAAGATGTGAGAAAAGTTAAGCGTATTGTAAATATAATGGACTTTCATGTAACCAAATCTACATATGTTGTATAGAATTATGGCAGAAGATGTGCAACATAATATAATAGGCACTTCAATATATATTTTGTTTTGTCCGATAAATTAATCAACGTAAAAAAAACATGTCAGATAGCTAATACCTACTAACCTACAAACTCGTAGAACGTAGACGCCTGAAAATACAACGTTCTAGATTACTGTTATTAATAAATGAAGACAGTTCAACCTTGTTTTGGCGCTTACAAATTAATTCCAGTACTAAGGAAAACTTCCCTTTAAACGATATTCAACTTTTCATTCTAGTCATCATTATTTATCTACAGTAAGATCAATTAAAAATGGTGGCTTCCGGCTTCAGCGTCAGAATCTAGTCAAGAATAACACGCATGTTCATTCGTTTGATATGTAATACCCATGTTCATCGATTTCATCTCAACAAATGAAATGATATCTATTTTTTTAAACATTATGGGTAATACCTATAAAATATAATATCCAGACCTATTAATTGGTGCTTAAAGAGTAACAAAATTGGCAGCTGCACTGTCCCATCTGGACCTCGCAGCACTCACTGGAATTTCTTAACCATCTACTTTCCCACAACTATTACCACCTGAAAGAAGAAATGCCTATCTATATCCAGTGACGTGTAGCCATACGATGTATAAATAAAAATTGAGGGTTTTCTCTCTGTGCACGTCCTTATCCTAAATTTCTTTAAATAATATTGTTCACACGTTTCTTATAATATTAATGAGCTTGTCGGCCTCTGACTTTTTTAAATTATTTTTTATGTTTAAAATACCTTGTAGGTATTCGCTATGTGCGAAGTGCATGGTGGGGGTCACGATCGCAGTGCTCAATGTGACAAGAAATGAAACTGCAAATCCCCTGTCTGCTGTCAAAATAGTGAATCAGCCAGTGACATTTCATATAAGCAAGGAATACAACCTATTTATAAAAAAGGAAAAAAAGAGATTGACCACCTGCCCAAGAGATGGCGCCACAATCATGCACACAGCGAATACAAAGTCTTTGGAATTATTTAACGTATATCTTATGGATGGTAGAAGGTAAGGATGACAATCTCTCTGTTACAAAAGTGTCCACCAAAAGGCGTAGAATTGGTGGCGCCACTTTAGCTTTAGCTAATCCGGGTTCATACACGAAAGCAATACTAGCGCTACGATGGCGCTACGTGGAGAAATTTAGAACTTTTAGTTGCTGTTTTCCGCGGCTGGACACTTTTTAGACGGTTCCCATATAAGAGATTGTCATCCTTACATTCTACTATCCATAGTATATCTGTTTATGTAAAAAGTCACGCAAACGCCAACATCAATGGTACAAGAGACATTAGAAGAATTAATAAAAAATATTTAGCTTTTGGAATATTTCGAGAAATATTAGATTCCTACCTATTTTAAGATGTTGCAAGTCCTCTGTCTATATGTAATATTAATTTAAATGTAAGTAGGTAAGTCGGTTTGCATGAAATGTGGCTTAGGCCAGGCCTTATAGTTCAGGTACACTGGACGTGCGAGCGAGATAGATAGTATCATGGACTCATTTTGTACTCGTTATTGTAATGTATATAGTTATTACATTTAAGGATAGGTATTGTATTATACAATAGGAAATTTAACTGGAGTTGAGATTCGATGGTGATTTTATATAATTTATCAAGCTTCTTAGTCTTTTTTCTCATCCGTATATTTTACGAAATCGACAATTTTTGATTTCCGGATTAAAAAGGTTTTCAAAATACCTACAGATTAGTCTACGGAGTTCGGATTTGACATATCCATATGATTTATTTTTAACGAACGCCACCTGAGCGTTGCTGGTCTCGTTTATCCTATAAATGTCTCCTTCAGAACATCTGCAAGACTATTAAATTTAAACTTTCGTGAGACATATAAACATTATAAAATGGAGACCCCCAGGCTCTCTGAAACATGTCGCGCGACGTGGCTAAAGTGCCGTGAGTGTAACCGTGTTATTTTATTATCTTAGAAAAAGGTTATTTTTGTTTATATTTTTGTCGAGACCGTAAATCTCCACCGGATCTCACATCCAGCCAACGCTTGCTGAACGGTTAATTTAATTCTAGTTAATTGACTAAAGAATCGATTTACATGTAATCGTGATATTTTGTAGGAACGTTCGAATGTCCCGTTGGTTTGTTATAGCACAAAATTATGTATGAATAAAATGTTTAAATTAATCATGACGTTTTATTACACTTTAGTTTTTTGGGTTCTAACACTTCTAACTTACCTACTTATTCAAGGTTTGTAATTTTTATTTCACTACGAATATTATATTGTGTAACATCGAAAATGCTTAAGTATACAGGTAGGTAAGAAATATTTGTTAAACCCGTTTTAATCTAATTCTTTTATTTTAAGAAATATTTTAGTACTTTTCCTAGAATACTGACTTGCTACCTTTCCCCTAGCTCCCCTTAGCTAATGTAGCAATTTCATAAATCATAAAATTACGAAAAAGTTAGCATGGCCCTTACATTAATAAGTTACCTTACCTACACATTAATTTTAAAATAAAAAATTTAAACAATGAAAAAAATAACAAACTGCATGAGAATGAGTTTTCCTCACTCGCAGAATATATAAATTCGGTTTTGCTCACTGCTTGAATTATTGAGATGAAAATAGGCATCTTATTTGCTAGACAGAATGAGGCAGTCAAGTAGGCAGCTCGCACCGTAATCCAATCGATGTCATATAATCGCACAACCTTCCACAAGGGCAGACAAGAATACTTACGATACGGTTAACGTGTGTTAACTAGAAGATTCTTCAATTTATTTATAACCAGCCTCTTTCTAAACTAAACTGAAATAGATTGAGCTCGTTCCAAGTCAATTTTAATTTTGCCAGCTGTTTTCATGATTATTATGTTTTCGTTAGATTCTACGAAAATATAGCGATATTTCAACGGCTTCTTGAATTAACTCGGCCGTATGTTATACATTGATATGCTTCCAGATATTAATAAAACTAGGTACGTTTATTTTAAACTACCTACACCACCAGTCGGTGGCAAATAAGTGTTAAACCCGCTAAATTAAGCATTAGCAACATTTGCAGCTTCAAAACAAATTTAACAACTTGTCAAGACAAAGAATTCTTGTGTACGTAAGTAAAAATCACGTAAAAATTCAGCAACGTGCTTGTGGCACTTCTGACACAGTTGCAGTTGCAAGCGTCATAGCAGGCTGTAAAGGCTGTAGAGCTGTAGTGGTACCCAATCCTTAGGTAGACCGTAGATACACTTTTATTTTCCAATACTCAAAAACATCTGAACATGCACTTTGTCCCCGTGACAATAGAGGCAATCAAGTTTGTTACGTCTCCTAGAGTCCTAGCCAGGAGGGGGACCAAGCGAAATCTCAATACCCACTTTAGTTACAACATTCGTCGCCAGATGGCTCTGCGCGGAAGTTACGTGACGCTATCGTTATGTTTTCGTGTATTACATAAGTTTCATGCATTTTTCTAAAACTACATTTTATCTCGTCGAAAATTTTTGACGCCGTTCTTATTAATACCAGTAAGGACGACAATAACACACGTGTATTTCATTTGAATTTGAACCAGGCTTTTTTCTTTAATAAGGCCCGATCCGTCTCAAACCTGCCTTGCTTTTTCTTGAGTAAGAATGTTATTTGACTATATCAACCGACTTCAAGATTTCGAAGGAGGAGGTTATCAATTCGTCGGGATCTTTGTTTTTTTTTTTGCTATTTTTTTTTATGTATGTTCACCGATTATTCGATGACGGCTGGACGGATTTGGAAAATTCTTTTTTTATTTGAATACTTCACAGTTGGTCCCATTGTCACCAGGTCCAGATCAGATGATGGGATCCTGGAGAAATCGAGGGAACTCATCAACTATTATAGGCCCACCTATAGTGATTTCACTATCTTTTACAGCAACTTGGTATAGCAGATCCTAAGTGAAGTCGGTTCTTTTTTTGTTTCGGTCGACAATGGGAAACGAAAGTTTTTATACGAACAAAACGCCACACACTCCTTTCGGTATAGAGCGTAGCAAAATACTTTCGAGCAAATACCTCCATATTGGGGCAATATTAAGTCTAAAGGGCCTTCAGATTCGCTAAATAGGACCAAATAGGTTATTGTGTAGAGACCTCGACGGCACACATACCTATCCAGTCCTTATTCAGGCATGACCAGCATGACCTAGGTCTGTTAGTAATATTATATGGTAGCGGATAAAAAGTAGTTAACATTGTTAACAAGTACGGTCGGTGTCATTTTTAACCGACCTTAAAAAAGGCGGTTCTCAGCTCGTCTGTATTTTTTATGGTCGTTACCTCAGAGCCTCAGAACAACGTCATTTATAGTTATGTACGTACAAAATAAAAATAAAATCATTAAATGAATTAATATAGTTATACAGATTGGTCCCATTATCATCATCAGGTCAAGATCTCATTAGGATCAAGATCTCAAAGGAGTGTGTGACGCTCAGTTCGGTTTTCGAGCTGGGTTGTCTACTGAGTCAGCTATTTACTCTCTCAAGCACACTGTCCAGTATTATGCAAAAGAACGAACCCCTGTTTATGCTTGTTTCTTGGATCTCTCTAAGGTCTTCGACCTAGTGTCCTATGACTTGTGGTCAAAATTATCCGAAGAGACAAGCATGCCCAGGGAGCTTATATCAATATTTAAATATAGGTATAGGCATCAGACTAATGTAGTGAGGTGGTCTGGCAGTGTGTCGGATATACAGGTTGGAATGTGGAGTGAGACAGGGCGGTTTGACGTCTCCGAAGCTTTTCAACCTGTATATGAACCGGCTGATCGAGGAGCTCAGCAACATGCCAATTGGTTGTTCCGTTGGTGGAAAAGTCATTAACAACATCAGCTACGCGGACGACATGGTGTTGCTGAGCCCGTCGATCAGTGCTCTAAGAAAGTTGTTGGCCATATGTGAGCGTTATGCTGCTGCCCAGGGTCTCAGGTACAATGCGACAAAAAGTGAGCTGTTGCTCTTTAGAGCGGGCAACAAAACTTGTGAGGTTGTCTCGCCAGTCTTACTTGGCGGCTCACCGTTGAAAAGAGTGTCACAGTTTAAGTACCTGGGGCACTGGGTAGTGGATACACTATGTGACGACCTTGACCTTGATGTGGAGAGGGAGCGCCGAGCATTGGCGGTCCGGTGTAATATGTTGGCTCGTAGGTTCGCGCGTTGTAGTGAGGGTTTTTTTTTTTTTTTTTTAAAGGTGTGTGTTGTATCGGGAAACTCGGCGCTATCGGTATACACGTTGTTTCCCGGGTGTGTTTTGTGTGTTTGTGTGTGTGAAGTGTGATGAATGTGTGTGCGTGCTTCAACAATATTTATGTATGTTGGATATCCTTCTTTCTACGGGGTGTCAAGATTACTTTATTTAAGGCTTTTTGTCAATCCTTCTACTCGTGCGCGCTATGGGTTACGTATACGCAGCGGTTTGGGGGGTGTAGTTTTGGTGAAGTGTACGATCCCACTGCACCCCCTTAACGTGGGGGGCAGTACCACATCCTGATTACGCTTTCTGAGCGGGTGGACTGCCCGATAATGCGGCATTGGGAGGAAGCTCACGCTCCGGTGCGTGCCCCAGTCCGCCGTTATTAAATAGTTACAATTAAGCTCAAGCCTTGTTACTAACCCTAGTTGTAAGTTTAACTTTGTGTTTTGCTTTTGTTACTAACAAATTATGGATCCCAGTGTCCAAAATAAATGATTTTGAATTTGAATAGGATCCTGTACAAATCGAGGGAGCTCTTCAAATATTATAAGCACTTTTTTAAAGTAGCTCGGACATTTTGCTCTTGGCTTTTGGGCAGGTAGTTATATTCTTTTTTCTTTAAGGTTCCTTTTTCTTTAAATTTTTTATTAGAGCTACAAAAGTGGTACGGAATGGTGCGACTGATTGCTTATCAGTTTGTATTTCTATACTACGTCGATGGCCAACAAGCGTACTGCCTGCCTGATAGTAAGCGCGCCACGAAGATAAACGCTCGTAATTTATCCCTATACCGTATACGGATACGTACCGTATATACGATATACGGGAACAAAACGCGGTGTTGTGAATCTAGCCTAAAGTAATCTTGTTTTATTTGAGGATATTATCACAAAATGATTCCTGTGCTGATGCTAGCGAGATGTGGAGTTTTTATGAGACAAGTTTGTATTTCTATACTACGTCGATGGCCAACAAGCGTACTGCCTGCCTGATAGTAAGCGCGCCACGAAGATAAACGCTCGTAATTTATCCCTATACCGTATACGGATACGTACCGTATATACGATATACGGGAACAAAACGCGGTGTTGTGAATCTAGCCTAAAGTAATCTTGTTTTATTTGAGGATATTATCACAAAATGATTCCTGTGCTGACGCTGGCGAGATGTGGAGTTTTTATGAGACATCTAGGCAGGTAGGTAGACTAGGTATTGCATTAGACAAGTCCGCAAAACTTGTAAAAGGCATCTAGTAGGTACACAACGAATATGTATGAATATTTAATTACCTACCTTTTATATTCTATTGTTTGCTCAGCCTGCTTCAAAGTACATAATCCACTGCATACGTGACAATGTGACACGATAAGATATATACATTTTATCTCTGCATGGCTACGCCAGGTCAAAGTCCTAACAAATGTGTGACGTCCTCTATGTTCTTGTTGTAAACCGGTCTTCTACTTGATAACTACCAGATATGTATCGTATTTTTTGATAGCCTAGATCAAAAGATACTTATTTGGTGCCCGGGCGCTACATAATATGTATTTTTTTTTCTGAAGCTACATGGAGTTATCAAAGAAAGGTTGAACAAGTAGGACCACGGCTATAATGGCTCCTCTACATGATGGGCCATCATAGGGACGCAGCTATGCGTTAGAGGGAGCTAACGATATAGCCATCTCGTTCCGTTGTATAGCTGCGTCCCTATGATGGCCCATCATGTAGAGCCAACCTAATATACAAGGTGTAACAAAAATGCTGGTGATCCTTTTAAGGGCATCTCAGACGCAGCTACAATATACATCTATTATATAGCTGTCTGTGACGGGTTTTATATTATAGCTCCGTATGTGACGGGCTTGGACAAAATATACCCGAGCTGAATTCAGCAAATTCATAGACAAAATGCTTAAATTTGTCTACAGCCTCCATACAAATTTTTAAATTAAGCCCGTCACAGACGGAGCTATAATATATATTAATATACCGTAAGATACCGAGATATATATTATCGTATAGCTCGGCACCCCACACGGCAAAGATATGAAAAGAGAGACAGATATATCGGTTGTACGTCACGCCAGAGAAGGAAGGCAATATACCTAAAATATATCGTAATATATCGGTATCGGTATCTTAAGATACCTTGCGTTAATATACCAAAATATATATTATAGCTTCGTGTGTGGGGTCTGTCAAATAGTAGGCAAAATATATCGTAAGATACCGAGCGTTAATATATATTATAGCTCCGTCTGTGACGAGCTTTAAGCATTTTTGTCTATAAATTTTCTTAATTCAGCTCAGGTGTGTGGTGTGCCTTAAGCAGAAAATTCAGCTAAATAAGTTATCAACACAAATTGCTGGTCAGACAGTTGTTGGAATAAAATATAAAAAACAAAATAATATGTTTCAATCGTTTATTCGACTTCAATTAGCAGATGGTAATGCGTATGGAATGTTTAGTCGACCTCCTCGATGGTAGGGCCGGCGCCGCCACCGGGCGCGGCTCCACCGGCGCCCGGGGCTCCGCCGGGGAACCCGGGCATGCCTCCGGGCATACCACCAGGGGCGCCTCCGGCACCCTGGTACAGCTTGGTGATGATCGGGTTGCAGACGCCCTCAAGCTCCTTTTGCTTGTGTTCGTACTCTTCTTTGTCGGCCAGCTGGTTGGTATCGAGCCATTTGATGGTGTCGTTGCATTTGTCGAGGATGGTCTGCTTGTCGGTGTCAGCAAGCTTCTCCTTGAGCTTCTCATCCTCCATGGTAGACTTCATGTTGAAGCAGTAAGACTCCAGAGCGTTCTTGGCCTGGATGGTCTCCTTCTGCTTGTCATCTTCGCTGCGGTAGCGCTCGGCCTCGTTGACCATGCGCTCGATCTCCTCCTTGGACAGACGGCCCTTATCATTGGTGATGGTGATCTTGTTCTCCTTGTTGGTGGATTTCTCAATAGCTGACACGTTGAGGATACCGTTGGCGTCGATGTCGAAGGTGACCTCGATTTGAGGGACGCCTCGGGGCGCAGGGGGAATGCCGGTAAGTTCGAACTTTCCGAGGAGATTGTTGTCTTTGGTCATGGCACGCTCACCCTCGAATACTTGGATGAGCACACCGGGTTGGTTGTCGGAGTAGGTGGTGAAGGTTTGGGTCTGCTTGGTGGGGATGGTGGTGTTGCGCTTGATGAGGGTGGTCATGACGCCTCCGGCGGTCTCGATACCGAGAGACAGAGGAGTAACATCAAGCAGCAGCAGGTCCTGGACCTCCTCAGACTTGTCTCCGTGGAGGATAGCAGCCTGGACGGCAGCGCCGTAGGCCACAGCCTCGTCGGGGTTGATGGACTTGTTCAGCTCCTTGCCATTGAAGAAGTCCTGAAGGAGCTTCTGGACCTTAGGGATACGGGTGGAGCCTCCGACCAGGACGATGTCGTGGATCTGGGACTTGTCCATCTTGGCGTCGCGTAGAGACTTCTCCACGGGTTCCATGGTGGAACGGAAGAGATCCGCGTTCAGCTCCTCGAAGCGAGCGCGGGTGATCGAGGTGTAGAAATCGATACCCTCGAAGAGAGAGTCGATTTCAATGCTAGCCTGGGTGGAGGATGAGAGGGTTCGCTTCGCGCGCTCGCAGGCGGTGCGCAGACGACGGAGCGCCCTCTTGTTGGTGGTGAGGTCCTTCTTGTACTTTCTCTTGAACTCCTGTACGAAGTGGGTGACCATTCGGTTGTCAAAGTCCTCTCCACCCAAGTGAGTGTCTCCGGCGGTGGACTTCACTTCAAAGATACCATCCTCGATGGTCAGGATGGACACGTCGAAGGTACCGCCGCCCAGGTCGAAGATAAGGACGTTGCGTTCGCCACCGCCCTTCTT
The DNA here is from genome assembly GCA_911728535.1 of Pammene fasciana. NCBI lineage: Eukaryota > Metazoa > Arthropoda > Insecta > Lepidoptera > Tortricidae > Pammene > Pammene fasciana. The sequence goes on from OU452280.1 coordinate 1,094,017, forward strand.
GTCCAGTCCGTACGCAATCGCAGCAGCAGTCGGTTCGTTGATGATTCGGAGTACGTTCAGGCCAGAGATGGTACCCGCATCTTTTGTGGCCTGTCTTTGTGAGTCATTGAAGTACGCCGGAACTGTGATTACTGCATTTTGCACGGTTTTGCCAAGGTATGCCTCAGCTGTTTCCTTCATCTTGGTGAGCACCATCGAGCTCACCTCCTCGGGGAAGAAGGTCTTGTTCTCTCCCTTGTAACTGACCTGAATCTTAGGCTTGCCACCATCACTGACAACATCAAAGGGCCAATGCTTCATGTCGGCCTGTACTGTGGCATCTTCGAACTTGCGACCGATGAGTCGTTTGGCATCTGTAACAAGCAAAATGCGAAATCAAATCCATGTTCAAATGCAGTAAATTATGAACGTGTAGTTTGTAATCCTCAGATTATTTTTATCATTCAATATGTTCAGAGACTCTAGTCTAGTATATTGGGTATCATCATGAAAGTAGACTATTTTTTTCATTTCAATAAACCAAATTGACAAATAACAGGAAATAAACAAGGAAGCACCTCACATCAGTTTATCAATTTTCAAATAATTGCATCATCTCCTGCTTAGTCATCATAAACATAACTACAGACTGGCTTTAACTATGACTCACAGTTAAAATACCAATGGAAATTTCTTATTTCATTATGATTACTCATTTTAAAATGAGATCCACCTACATACAACCCAAATCTATGATAATTTGGGCACAAACCATTGTACTATTACTCGTGTGGGTTGTTTAACACCAGTTACTACTTTCATTCACAGATATGTATCTGCAAGTGTTTATTAGTAAGCTAAATTACCATTGTGAACAAAACAAAATCCTTCACGTTTGACAGAAATAATGTATGCATGTAGTATGAGCATGGAGTTAACACACTGATAGCATTATCATACATTATCAACATAACCAAAATGGCGGCCAAACACGCGAGAACAACGTGTGATCCTTTGTTAGACCAGTGTCCTAGATCTTAGACCAGACCCAGATCTGCAGTGATCTAAGCTAAGCATGATATCATTTCCTTGCTACATAGCAACCGGTTTTTATACTTTTTATAAACTAAGCAGTTTTATGCTGACTTGAGATAAGGTGGTATGGTGTAAGGTTAAATTATAAATGAATCATTGCGCTTAGGTACTTAGTTACTTCCCTTAGCAAAACCAAGTCATTCTAACCTCAAAAAAGTTCAACTTACCGAAAATAGTGTTGTTGGGGTTCATCGCCACCTGGTTCTTGGCGGCATCTCCGATGAGACGCTCGGTGTCCGTGAAGGCGACGTACGAGGGCGTAGTCCTGTTGCCCTGGTCGTTGGCGATAATTTCCACCTTCCCATGTTGGAACACACCCACGCAGGAGTACGTGGTGCCCAAGTCGATTCCTACTGCTGGTGCCTTGGCCATCTAGAAAAAAAAAGTTATATTTAGTCTATGATAAACCGATAAACGCCTACTCTGGAGAATGGAATTAGAAAAAGTCCCCCACGCGCGGCCATAAGCCGACCGGAAAATCGATTCGAATGTTCTCGAATGCTTCGCGTGAAAACTTCACCTTTGTACAGAGATGCCACGGCGTATAAGTAGAAATATAATTAGGAACTGAAGGACTTTTCCAGTTAACGTGAGGTCAAAGACCACGTGCTGTGCTAACGTGCAGATGGCGAACCGGATGACAAAGGAAATGAAATTATCTTACAATTCTTAGAAATTACAACCAGAAACAACTTTAATCCATGTCATATCCATGGAAAATAGCACTTAAAAACGTAGGTATCACAAGATAAAGTAATGCTGATGACTCAGACACCGGAACAATTTAGGTAACGGCCCAGTTACCTACAGCCAATATCAGAATTTCCCTAATTATCAAATAAAATAAATACAACATTTACCTATTTCACAATAAAATAATCACAAAAATAAAAAAGAATACTCACTTTGTGTAAATTTAACTAATACTTCAGTCGTTGACTTAACTAGTAGATGAACAGCTTAGCAAACGTGCGCGATTGTCGGTTTCTTTTCTTGAAATAATAAAATGGCGGGGATCACGCTCAATAAATTTATATGCGTGCGCCACTCCACCCGACGTCACTGGGATGTTCTGGAATGTTCCGTACTACGAACCAATAGGAATTTTTCCCTCCTGACACGCTGCTGTCTGATTGGCTGAAATTTTACGTCACTAGAAAATTTGCCGCATGCCAGCAACAAAAACAGTGATGTTCGTCCTAAAAATTCTATTTATCGATATTTTCATTTTTGTTACTATAGTTGCCGTACGAAAACTGGTCTGATTTAGGCTTATTTGGGAAAGCATGGCAAAGTGTGCTGCTGTGGTCATTATTCTACCGAGTTAAAAAAATCTGTGTCAACTAAACTCACTTACTAATTTACTATGCCTCACGATATTTAAAGAAAAATCGTTAAAATACGGGTTTCACTATGAACATTTCTATACTCTAAATATCAAACAAAATTGTTCCGGTAACAGATTAAAAAAACCAAAATAGAATGCCAGCTTCAAATATTTGGTTCATAGATTCGTGTGTGCTCTCAATTTTTAGTTAATTTATACTTAAGAAAAATGTTCACTTAAAAGTATTGCACTATACTATATTCATTCACAAAACAAAGCAAGTTGAGTAGTTATCGATTATCGACTCGATAGCTTTTTATCTTGGTTTTTGACATCACTGGTCTACAACAAATGTTCTCGACCTTTTGACACACACCGAATATTCCACCCCGCTCTCCACACGTCTGGAAAAGTGTTGCTATTTTACAAGATTTCCACTGGTTCAGGGAAAATCATAGTAAACAAACAATGTACACAAATACTAAGGCGCAACACACACTTGAGCGGAATGCTCGGAAACCAGACGAAAATCAGATAATTCAATAGATATATTATGCAGGTTTATACAAGAACGTGTTTCATTTTCAAACAACAACGAAATGTTCCTATTCATATGTATTTGTTAATTTCCATAAAAACCTACTTATGTTTAGAAATAAAGAAAAAGTAGAAAAATCCACTGCCTCAGGCGAGACTCGAATTCGCGACCTGGGAAACATGCCCATCGCTCTGCCCAACTGAGCTATACTACTACACCGCTATCGCTAGTGCTGCGTTGGCAACGGTAGCATTTGTAAGGAAGGGATTAGAATTTTAGATGTTCTTAGTAATGTTGATTGGAGGTAGATACATTTTTAATATATTTACTAATTAAATACCATTAAAATTTTACATTTTCACACTGAAGCGGCGCGTTGTAGAAAATGAAATTAAACAATCGGCGTAAATGTATGTGATTGTATGTGACTCATTTATATTATAAATGGACTGTGGTATGTACAGTCGACGTCAAAGATATGTTACTCCATTGTAATAAGGTGCACAAGCTTTAGGTACTTATCTTTGACGTCGACTAGACTATGCAGTATTAACGGCGTAGGACTAAGACGTAAGTATCGTGACGTGAACAATGCTTAGTGATTTTTTCAAATATGTTTTGTTTTCGAATAACCATTAACGTTAATACAGTACTGCTTTTGAACCTACGGAAAACAAACCTGAACAATACCTTCTGAACATCCAGAATTTAGGACCAGAGATTGAGGAATATATTATGTCACGTCTGGCAACATTATTTCAGCATGTAGCATAGCCTAGCGACATCTATCGGCCTATGATCGGCCTAGTCAATGGCTTTCAGGTAAAATAATTTATATTTGTATATATTATATTGTAGAATAAAAAATAATTAGTCACATTTTGCTTGATATATTATGTAAAAATCTGGCATTGTAAGACTTCCTTGGTTACGTCAATAAGTTGTAAAAGAAAATCGAGATCGTTCGGATTCTTGTATCTCGCCTAAATTTGCCTAATTTTGTTTCTACGTACATTTCAAAAACACTGTAAAATGAAGTAAAAACATAAGTGTACGAAAATAAATTAAAGTTAGCAACTCATTAAATATATGGTTACAATCATAAACAATAAATTACTCAGTATGATTGTGACAACAAATATAATATTTGCGAAAAATATGTGAATTCTGAGCGCTCATGATCTTTCACTTGGCAAAATGTCAAAGTTGTCAAACAAAACCTGTGACAAAACATCGGAAACGCTGATAATTTCACGTTTTTAGTTCGGAAACTAAACTATTGTAAACTGTTTTACATGACTGAAACCCTGTATTCTAAAACAGGCATCTTATCTTAAACGCACAAAACTTCCATCAAGTTGGGGCGGATCAGTCGCGTCATCCTCGTGATGAGCGCGCGCAGAACTATCGCATTTTCTATGAATCTGCATATTTTGTGATAGTGGAGATGATCCGTACGTACAAACGGAAGGCGCAGGAGTGCCGGTACATCGAGGGTGTGATGGGCCTGTGCCGGCTGTGCCTGGGGGCCGTGGAGGCAGCCGTGCCCATATTCACCGAAGACCCCGATAATATTTGCTCTACGCTAGCTATGAGGATTATGATCTGTGTTGGCTTGGACGTAAGCAAAATAGTATTTAATTAGTAAAAAACGTTATAGTTTTAAACGGTTTAAAACTTTTGATATTTGATGAAGAATCTTTTACATCAGATTCAATGTATTCAAGCAGGTTTTAAAACCTGTTAAATCCTATTTTGATTGAGTAACAGATTATAGAAAGTTTCAAAACCAATAAGTAACACTATTTCCCCACTGTAAACCCACCACCAAAGCTTACATACAGTCATACATATATTAATAAACCATAAAAGTATACAGGGTGGTGAAAAAAAACTGAATTCCCATTGCCTATAAGGTTTTGGGACACTACCAATCATCCCTAGATGGTATCGGAACCTCTCCGATCGATTTGATTTTTGTATGGCCGTTACTCACCTCAATCACACTGACCGCTGCCGCTCAATGGGATTTTTTCTTTTTATTCTTCTTCCTCCTAGCGTTTATCCCGGCTTGGGGTCCGCTCGACAACCTAATCCAATGAATTGGCGTAGACACTAGTTTTTAAGAAAGCGACTGCCATCTCTATCATCGTCATCATCATCATCTCAGCCATAAGACGTCCACTGCTGAACATAGGCCTCCCCTTTGGACCTCCATAAGTATCGGTCGGAAGCGACTTGCATCCAGCGTCTTCCGGCGAGCTTTATAAGGTTGTCTGTCCATCTTGTGGGTGGACGTCCTACGCTGCGCCATCTGTATACATATTTTAAAACATGATCTGTCAAAATTTGCAGGTAAAACGTGACGACAATCTCCCAAATCAGGTCTGTGAAACATGTTACAAGGACCTAGAGCACTACTACACCTTCCGGAAGAAATGTGAACTGTCATACCACAAGTTGAAGTCGCATCTCCAAGCATCTCGCAGCCGGCATCCCGTCGAAGCTATCACGGAGAATGAGATGTTAAAAGATATTGTAAATCAGGAGGAGATTAATGCCGATGAGTTTGGATTGGAGATGGGAGAGGCAGATAGCAAGGAACCTGAGGCAGTGATAATGATAAGTGATGTGAGTTATTTTTTTCAGTTGTCTACTTCTTGTACGGTTAAGTTCTAAAATATAGAAGATTATTGGATGTGTGACCTTAACCCGTACATATAAGATTGTTGTCAATATGTTTTATACCATAAATTGCATCTATATTTTAGAAATTGACTGCAAATAGACCATGATTCCTCATTAGTAACAAACAGTAAAAAATACTATAACAATATACTTATTCCTACTTTTAAATATGTAACATTTTCTTAGTGCTATAAAATAAATAAAAATGGTAACATGTTATACTAATGTAATATTTTTTTTACAAAATATTTAGTATTAATTTTATCCTGAAATTTGTAGGTGCAGACAGCAGATCTCGTCACAGATCCAGTTGAGCAAATTGCAGAAGTTCCTCAGGTTTTTTCTTTTTCAATTATACAAGCTTTTATTTAGTTTTCACCTGTCTTTTCTGTAATTAAATCTTGCAAGTTACATTTGACCCACTTCCCGGTTTCCGATCGATCTGAAATTTTGCACACCTAACTTGTATGACAATACAATATTTTGGCACCATCGGACGTCTGCTGATGGAGGCTGAAGGTGGTCATAAGAACTCTGTGATAAAATAACTTTTGCAAGAAAAGTACAGTCTGCGTTAAATGCTTGAATTCATAATGTTTTCTTCACAAAAAAATATTTTCTTTGCTGTTGTTTGATGTAGAAAAAATTAATAAATATACTTTAATAAATATTCTTATTTTTTTTTGTAGATAGTTAATTAAACTTGGCTTTCTAGTGCCTCTAACTAGGCCCTCTATGCCCCTGAAGTACAGTCGCCATCAAATATATCGGAGCAGTCAACTACTCAAAAATATCTGAACAAGCACTTTATCACCTTGACAATAGAGGTGCTGTTCAGATATTTGTGACCGCATTGGCAGTTCCGATATACTGATGACGACTGTACACTCAGCAACAACAACAGTTAGTATTTCTTAATTTCAGGAGGAGTACCATGATTACCGCACGATGCAATCAGACGAACTCGACATCCTCATAACATCAGTGCTTGTGAAGCTTGGCATCCTGTCCCAGCGCGGTGACCAACTATCTGTGCTCCGAGGAGATGTGTCCCGCTTGCAGCTTGAAGCTGGAGATGGGACGGTCGTCAGGATGGAGCTGGTGGAAGAGGTCTGTTTATCTGTTACCCCGTCACACTAGTTTTAAAAGACTTTCTGGGCCCATTTTAACAATCTTTGTTGGGCCTTTTTTGGCATTTGAGAATGCCTTGAAGCATTAAATTCACCTTTTGTATTTTTTGCTACGAGTCACATTCAGAAATCTGTTTGCTAGGATGACGACGACACTAATACCCCGAAGCAGGAGTTGACAGAAGCTGCTGATACCGAGACTGTAGAGGCCCGGAGGCCGAAGACAGGCTACCAGCGGCAGGCCAAGCTCATCGAACCGAGGCCCACGCTCATTGAGGCTAGGAGGAAAACTGGGAAGATGTAAGTACATACTATCCATTTTAATGTTTTGGTGAAGCAGTAGTCCTATAATAATTTTAAACAAAAAAGACCCAATTTCACTTAGCATCCACGTTTCAAGAGAACAAATGCCCGAGATAATGCCTCGGGCGAGGCACGTCCACACTAGCCGAGCTGCCGCGCGCGGCAATTTCCTCGCGAGGCAGTGCGCCTGGTGTGGCTAATCACTACATGTGTGCTGTTTAGTATCAATGTAATATACAGGGTGTCCCAGAAATCGACGTCAAGCCGTGAATGGATGATAGACCAAGTTATAACAGTTATCAGAAAAATACAAAAAAAAATCTATCACATGTTCTTCAAAAATTATGGTCACTTTAAAAATTTCTTGAAGTTAAGAGACCAGGGCGTGAATATTCTAGTAAATTTTTAAAGTGACCATATTTTTTGAAGAACATGTGATAGATTTTTTTTTGTATTTTTCTGATAACTGTTATAACTTGGTCTATCATCCATTCACGGCTTGACGTCGATTTCTGGGACACCCTGTATGAGTAAAATTTTCAATTTGGTGAAGTTCATGAACTGTTGGGTGGAGTCACAGAATAAATAATAGTTTTCATAGGAAATGGCGGCGCTATGCCCCGCCCTGATCGGAATTACCTCACCTAACGGCGGCCGATTGGTAGGGACCTAGTAGGCAAATCCGACGGTCACAGATAAAAAGCAAAATGACGGCGTATTGTCAAATGTCATTTACAATAGCGGAAACAGCACACATTGAAGCGTGTAGGTACAGATGTGCCGTGCATACAAAGGCGCTCACGAGTTTTGTAGTATGACGTGTCCGCCCTGTGGCTTGGGTACTAAAGTAATCTTAAACTGATCAATATTTGTGACACTTGAGGAAACGGTACCATTTGGCGTAAAGCACTTTCAGGTCTAGATTGAATACTTAATTCCAGGCTACAAACGTGTATGCGCCGGCCGCCAAATGGAAACTTTTCCTAAAGTGTCACATTTACTCTTTTCTAAAACATGCGAGGAAATGTTGTCGTTACGTTCGTAATAGTAGACTCGGAAGTATTAGGTTTTTATTTTCATGCATTTTTTTGAGAAAAGCACTATACATGCCTCGGCGTGAAAACGGATTCCCGGCCTCGTATCTCTATCTGGCCCCGCTACGCTCGGCCGTATATACCTAACCTGGCCTCTGCTGTAACGTACTAATGATATAGCCACACGAACACCGGCGCCATGAGCTGCCCGGAGTGCGGGCGCGTGCTGGCGTCGCGCTCGGCGCTGCTGCGGCACGCGCGCACGCACTCGGGCGAGCGCCCCTTCGCGTGCCCGCGCTGCGAGCGCACGTTCGCGCAGAAGGAGGTCATGCACCGACACATGCTGGTCCATGAAGGTAACCAAACTAATGCTTCTGTGATAAACGATAACTGAACACCATTATAAATTAACACGGTTACACTCACGGTACTTTAGTCACGTCTCGCGACATGTTTCGTGGGTTTTTTTCATGGATCGGCAGCGCGACGTGCAACAGTGCGCGACGGGCCGGTTCAAGTAGCCCTCCTAGTGCTTGAAGATGGAGACTTAGGCTCTCCGAAACATGTCGCGAGACGTGACTAAAGTGCCGTGAGTGTAACCGTGTTAATTTATAATGTTAATATGTCTCACGAAAGTTTAAATTTAATAACTAAACACCAAATGAATGTCATAGATCCGTTTGACTTTTGGGTCAAGGAATGAACAGAAAAATTTTAGCTTATTAAAATTCCGTAGATATTTGTAGCTAAAAATGGAACTTGTTATCACCGAAAATTTGGTCATATCTGTCCGCCCGTATAATTCGTATGTCAAAGTAAATTTACTTGTTATGTATAAATCAATATGTGGACGACTTTAGTGAAAGAAGCGAAAGGGCCCACTTTGTCAGTTTAAAAGGACTTCATTATTTCACTAATAATATAATAAATAGCGTACCTATATTGTGTAGATTTAGGCAGTACTAATAGTAACTTTATATCAATAAAGTAGAATTTTTTCCGTGGACTGACACATAATGTATGTGTGTTTTGTGTCTCATTAAAAGTGGATTGATACGAGTAGACCTACAGAATACATTTTCTATTGCTTGTTGACAGAGGTGCGTCCACATAAATGCTCGAGGTGTGAGAAGAGCTTCACACAACGCAACGCCTTGCAACTCCACGAACGATCTCACCTGCCTCCTCACGAGAGGGCGCTGGCGTTACACAGCTGTCCTCACTGCCCCAAACTGTTCCTGTATTCCTCAGGTATATATTACAGTCCATACAAGAGCTTCACACAACGCAACGCCTTGCAACTCCACGAACAATCTCACCTGCCTCCTCACGAGAGGGCGCTGTCGTTACACAGCTGCCCTCACTGCCCCAAACTGTTCCTGTATTCTTCAGGTAATTATATTACAGTCCATAATAGAACTTCACACAACGCAACGCCTTGCAACTCCACGAACGATCTCACCTGCCTCCTCACGAGAGGGCGCTGGCGTTACACAGCTGTCCTCACTGCCCCAAACTGTTCCTGTATTCCTCAGGTATATATTACAGTCCATACAAGAGCTTCACACAACGCAACGCCTTGCAACTCCACGAACAATCTCACCTGCCTCCTCACGAGAGGGCGCTGTCGTTACACAGCTGCCCTCACTGCCCCAAACTGTTCCTGTATTCTTCAGGTAATTATATTACAGTCCATAATAGAACTTCACACAACGCAACGCCTTGCAACTCCACGAACGATCTCACCTGCCTCCTAACGAGAGGGCGCTGGCGTTACACAGCTGTCCTCACTGCCCCAAACTGTTCCTGTATTCCTCAGGTATATATTACAGTCCATACAAGAGCTTCACACAACGCAACGCCTTGCAACTCCACGAACAATCTCACCTGCCTCCTCACGAGAGGGCGCTGGCGTTACACAGCTGTCCTCACTGCCCCAAACTGTTCCTGTATTCTTCAGGTATTGTATTACAGTCCACACAAGAGCTTCACACAACGCAACGCCTTGCAACTCCACAAACAATCTCACCTGCCTCCTCACGAGAGGGCGCTGGCGTTACACAGCTGTCCTCACTGCCCCAAACTTCCTGTATTCTTCAGGTATTGTATTACAGTCCACACAAGAGCTTCACACAACGCAACGCCTTGCAACTCCACGAACGATTTCAACTTCCTCCTCACGAGAGGGCGCTGGCGTTACACAGCTGTCCTCACTGCCCCAAACTGTTCCTGTATTCTCCAGGTAATTATATTACAGTCCACAAAAGAACTTCACACAACGCAACGCCTTGCAACTCCACGAACGATCTCACCTGCCTCCTCACGACAGGGCGCTGGCGTTACACAGCTGTCCTCACTGCCCCAAACTGTTCCTGTATTCCTCAGGTATTATATTACAGTCCATACAAGAGCTTCACACAACGCAACGCCTTGCAACTCCACGAACGATCTCACCTGCCTCCTCACGAGAGGGCGCTGGCGTTACACAGCTGTCCTCACTGCCCCAAACTGATCCTGTATTCCTCAGGTATTATATTACAGTCCATACAAGAGCTTCACACAACGCAACGCCTTGCAACTCCACGAACGATCTCACCTTCCTCCTCACGAGAGGGCGCTGGCGTTACACAGCTGTCCTCACTGTCCCAAACTGTTCCTGTATTCCTCAGGTATTATATTACAGTCCATACAAGAGCTTCACACAGCGCAACGCCTTGCAACTCCACGAACGATCTCACCTGCCTCCTTACGAGAGGGCGCTGGCGTTACACAGCTGTCCTCACTGCCCCAAACTTTTCCTGTATTCTTCAGGTATTGTATTACAGTCCACACAAGAGCCTTACACAACGCAACGCCTTGCAACTCCACGAACGATCTCACCTTCCTCCTCACGAGAGGGCGCTGGCGTTACACAGCTGTCCTCACTGCCCCAAACTGTTCCTATATTCTTCAGGTAATTAAAATTTCAATGATTTTATGCATTTATTGACTTGACATTAGGGGGCCATGCCCTATCTTAAATTATCACTGCCCTATCTCCCTATCTTAGGCGGTTATCACACTGCTGCGGATCCGCATGCGGCGCCGGTGCGCGAGCGAGACAGCGCTCTGCATGTGTATAGCGCTATCTCGGTCGCGCACCGGCGCCCGATGCGGATCCGTCGCCAGTGTGATAATCGCCTTAGCTGCAATTCTGGCTACTGCCCTGGAAGAATACCACGTGTTTCAAGACTTTCAAGCCAGACAAAGTTAAGCATCGTAGATAATATAGTATGAATTGACGGCAATAACTTCCCTCCCTTTTTAAGCAAGCAGTATTTTTTTTCTAGGTCTATCACGCCACATGATGACCCACTCAGGCCGCGTCTATGTCTGCGGGGCCTGTCGACGGCAATTCGCAGACAAGAGCTCCGTGTTGCGTCACCACAGATCCCGACACGCGCACCTAGAGGAACCCGACGAACCCGAGTGCATAGAACACGAGAACGCGGCCACGGAAGAGGAACAGGCGGCAGAGACGGTGGTACCGTGACAGGTAATGAAAGCTGCGTAAAACCCGGCGAACCCGAGTGTATGGAACACGAGAACGCGGTCGCAGAAGAGGAACAGGCGGCAGAGACGGTGGTACCGTCACAGGTAATGAAAGCTGCGTAAAACCCGACTAACCCGAGTGTGTAGAATTCGGCAATGAAGCCACTCAAGAGGATCAGAGGGCAGATACAATGTTACCGTGACAGGTTATAACAAAAGCTACGCAAAACCCGACGAACCCGAGTGCATAGAACACGGGAATGAAGCCACCGAAGAGGAATGAAGTGTGGGTTACTTACCATCAGGCCGGCCGTATGCTTGTTTGCAACCGGTGAATTGAAAACAAAACAATAATTGTACAGCGAATCTACATATTTTATCTTAGAGCATTATACGCATTAGAATTATTTATATTGTATAAAAATCGATTAATTTCACGTATATTTTGTAAGTTGATATGTAAGATAAGACTGAAGATAAATATGTTTTATTTATTATTATTTTTATTAGAGAACTTATCTAATATTTAACATATTCATAAGCACCATACATAGCAATACCATCAACTTTTGGTCCAATTTATATAATTGTTTTTATTGCAATTAAATGTCATACTATTAAATAAATAAAATATTGCAATTTAGACATAGACTTGCTGCAAATAGTATTCGCTGTGTGCATGAGTGATCAGTATCAGAGCGGCCAAGGCGGTCACAAATATCTGGACAACGCCTCTATTATCAAAGCGATAAAGTGCATGTTCAGATATTTTTGAGTACCCTGGCCGTTCACATATTTGATAGCGACTGTACCTATTGTGTACATATGTATAAAAAGTGACTTATACAATTGAACAATTTAATTTGTTGAAAAGACGTAACGTGAATTGATAAGTAAGACGAGTTTAAATTTTTGCATCTGTTCCTTTATGATAAACAAAATTGCAACATAATAACATATATATATATATATATATATATATATAGACAAAATATTTACGAATATATTGAAGATGTGACTATTGTTATTGCAAAATATACACTATTGTGTACACCATTAACATGGTTTTCTTTTAACATTTTGAACGCCAAGCATCAGACGGAAAATCGTGCCCTCAGCGCCAGCGCACGCGAGCGCGCAAGGCAAACCGGTTGTATTTGGGACGTGATATCACGTCCTGGCGCTGACGGCACGACTTTCCGTACGCGTGATATGACGGCTTTGGCGGTCAAAGGGTTAAAGAAGACTTGAGCTGTAATTCTATATTGCAATAATTTTTTGATTTATTTGCTTATTAATTGAACTAGGTCGGGTAGTTAATCTAGTCAATTAAGTTAATTCTTATTGTGTTGTGAACTTGCGTTATCTTTGATTAAATAGAGCGACGAATATGTAATATGGTTGTTTGTTGAAAATTAGGCTCAGAGCAGAGATCTAATCATCCCACTTCCCACTAATATTATAAGTTGAGAAAATCTACAACCTTAGTGAGAGTGGCAATATATAGTTCTAATAAGAGTTAGTTAGAAGTTCTATATATACAAATGACGTTAAAGACTTCGAAAGTGCGTTGTAGCTGTCTAGCTCTTCACGTGAAATGCATACGCTAGAAATGATTGTTACATGCATTAATAAATTACATTTTAGCTTAGAACCTATATAAGCATGTAATTTTACAGTATTTAATAAAAATTTATAATATTATCGCTCTAAAACTCATAAAACCATGTGGCACAGCGCCCTAACGCCATCTGTTGACACTAATGTGAAGTTATTTCCTGGTACTTCGTAGCAGATTTGCGGCAGAGAGGTGTTGAGGTTGTAATACCTACCAGCAGTTGGGCGGCAGGTTGTTTATAGAAGTAACAAATGCGCAGGCGTAGTATTTACAATTTATTTTCACACAATGGTTATATATATACAATAATTACAACGCCGATAATAAAATAACTGAAATTGAGAAAATCTGTGGAACGACTTTCAGATTCAACGGTTGCGTAGTGTTGTGTGTATCGTTGCTAGGCAACCGCGGGCGGTCGAGCAGGCCGCCACAGATTCTTAGTATCATGTATTGTATTTAATAATTTTTTAGTGACCCACTAAACATAAAAATCATTAAAACATACTGATGCTAATGTGTTATATTTTTACGCAATTATGGCTAGCCGGATTGTAATAAAAGTAAAGAGATTATTAAATTTATATTCCCGTTATTATTTTAGTGCCCCCTACTGAACTGTAGGTTGCAATGTTTTCTACCGCTTTTCACATCTCAGAGGCCTGAATGTAGATGGTGCTCATAATAGTATTTTAAGTGTTTGTGCCGGCTTTTCATGCTACGTAATAAATTTCCTTCATAACCGGCGTAGCAAAAGGCATTAAAATCGATCGAACCTCTACATATTTAAGAACTTAAAAATAATTACCTATTATGAAAATAATCGCGTCGTTGCTTGGATTTGACACATTTAGGAGCGACCGTTGAAGGCTCTGGGTCCTTCCGTCGGGGTCAGCCCTTGGTCTCCAAGCCTGAACCTTGCCTTTGTGGCTCGCAAAACAGCATTTACACAGGTTTATTCTTAGTTTATTATTCCCAATGCAGCGTTTTCGTCCATTTCGCCCTTGCTAAAAGGTACTGGGTGGCGGGCACGCTTGATACCTCCTGGCCGGACCATATATAATATTAACTTTTTGGTTTTAAGGGGGTTTAAATATGCATGGTAAATGTAATTATTAATTATTTATACACTGAGTGTTAAGGTCAATTGACAAATTGATTATGGTTTATTTGGAAGAAAAGGATTTAAACATAGAAAATCAAAAAAAAAATGGCTACACATAGCGAAATGAACCACAACGCTATCTCTCGCAGGATTGTCGCAAAGTTCGTAATTTAGGTGCATACAAAATTCAACTCAAGTTCGTGGCATGCGCCCTAGGTGGCGGGAAATGTTTAAATATTAACTCAAAAATCTATTTGGAGAATTCATGTAAAAGAAAAGCTGTAGATGGCTCGCGGTGTTTCCGTCTTTGGGAAACGAAGCTGCGTTGCAGACATGTTTTTTTGCAAGCGCTGGTACCGAACTTGAACTCAACGCTCTTCGACGGACCAATGAAGGCGCGAAGGCGGAAGCAAAGCTTATCACGCAAAGCCTGAGAAATACCTACATACTGTGTGATCGCTATTTATACCGGTATTTATATGCGAGATTAAAATGTGTCTTGCTTTAACTCACAAAGGCATTACACACTGAATTATTTCCACTAATACCTAGAATATTTAGGTTAAATACACTGCATTGTCGCTATTTATACCAAAAGTCAGGTTTAATGTTTAAGACGGGAGCAAATTTTTATAGAGTTTACCACATGATAGTCGGTAAAAGGGAGGGCTTTGGGGGCACAGCCCCCCGCTCAAAGATATAACACAATATAACTTATATTCAAATCAGGAATGGTGAGGTTGAATGTTTAAGACGGAAGCAAAAAGAATATTGATAGAATTCACCACGTGATAAGCTTGATAGTGGAGTTCGGGGGGGAAGTCCACGCATGAAGAAATAACACACTGCATTATCGCTACATATACCAAAAATGATTGAATGTTTAAGACAGGAGCAAAAAGAGTTTTCCACTTGATAGGTGGTAAAAGCGAGGCTTGGGGGGCGCAGCCCCCCGCTCAAAGAAATAACATACATACAATTTGTACTTATATCGGAAATGGTGAGGTTGAATGTTTAAAACGGGATCAATAAGTTCCGGAGTCCGGGAGTGCAGCACGTTTAAGGTGTTAAAAAGGGGCTCAGGGGGCAGAGCCAAAGAAAAAACACACCGATTGATTTATAGTCATTCAAAAAAATATTTAGGTTGAATATTTAAGACTGGAGAAAAAAGTATATTCGTAACAAAAGTGGTTAGGTAAAATGTTAAAGACGGGAGCAATAAGAGTATTGGTAGTGATTACCACTTTATAGGGGGTGAACAGGGGCTCGGGGGCCCCCTCATACAATAAAGAATTGAACGATTTCTATTCATACCAAAAATGGTTAGTTTCAACGACTAAGACGGGAACAAAAAGAGTAGGTATTGATTTAGTGTTCACTACGTCACAAACGGGAAAAGGAAAAATAAAGGAAGGAAGTATAGGAAAAACAAACTGTAATATCGCTATTCATCGAGATTTCCGGCCTCCTGGTTCGCTTTTAAGACACGTAGAAGCACTTTACACAAGAACGCTTCGGGTCTCCGACTCTACGCAGAGCTCAGCTTTCGACATTCACAGACCTAACCACCTACGGTTGGGCTTCCGTCCCTTCAGTTCGCTTATAAGACACTTCTCTCACTGATCTCTATCCTGCTGGATAAGAGAAGCATTTTCTACTGACACGCTTCGGACGTTCGGCTGTACGGGGAGCTCTGCTTTCAGCTCAGCAGATTTTCTTGCTTACACGCTTCCCTTGACCATGGCTTTCGCCCTTCGTCGATTTTAGTTAAACTGCTGAACTGAGTTTTTGACATGTAGAATGCGTTACTTTTAGCAATGGACTGTTTAAGGGTAACGAAAAGTGATAAAGCCTACTGAAACGCGCGAGTGAAACCGCGGGCATAGCTATAAGTATAAATATTTAAAACATAATCGTGTCGGTTACACCATTTATAACTCAAGAACTGCTGAACCGATTGGATTTTTCTCTGCCCTGAATAGTAGAATACTTAATTGACTTATTATATTTTTTAAGAAAAAAAAACCGACTTCTTCGGGGGAGGCCGGTGAAAGATTATTGTAGATGGTGCACTCTTAGATTTCATACAATGAAATAATTTGCTTAACAAAGACAGTGAAGAAGACAAATCGCCAAACGTGAACTATGTGTCTTTGAAGAGATCCGCATCGATCATCATCAGTAGTTCCACTTCATCAAATATCACTCCTTTAAATGTACCTAAATGATTGATTTGTTGATTCCAATCCTAGAATCACTAAGTGTAAGTATGTATGCTTTTAACATTTGAAGAGCTCCCTCGATTTTTCGTGGATCCCATTTCCCATCCTCAGAACTCGAGCTAGACAATAATTTATCTTGAAAATCTAACTTTCTTAACAAACACAGCGAAAAGGACAAATCGCCAAACGAAGTATGTGTTGTTGAAGAGTTCTGTTCTGATCAATTTTGTATTAAGCAGAACGTCTGCTGACGATACCACAATGTTTAGAAAAAAAAGGAAAAGTAGATAAATCCGCTGCCTTAGGTGAAATTTTTAACTCGCGACTGGTGGAAAAATTCACAGCCATCAGGTAAGTCTCAGTAGCTCAGTTGGTCAGAGCGATGGGATGTCTCCCAGAGTCGCGAATTCGAATCCCGCCTGAGGCAGTCAATTTTTCTACTTTTCCTTTATTTCTAAACATTCCGTTCTGATCATCATCAGCAGATCCACTTGATCAAATGTCACTTTTTTGAATGAAAATGCTTGATTTGTTGATAAAAACACAAAAAAACTATACACGGTATCCTTTAAAATTAAAGGAGTTCCCCATTTCCTCATAGATCCCATCATCAGAACTGCGTTTTGACCAGAAATGGCGACAAACACTGATCAAAACGTAACAATTTAGAAGACATTTCCGATTTTGGAAATAATATTCTGGATTGGTGCGGTCTGGAAAAGGGTTATAGTGTATGAACGGATTTGAATAGAAATTGCAAAATATATGGTCAGACGATGACATGGATAGGTACCTATTGTCTATCCCAGAATCCCTCATCTAATGAAGTGTCACATTTATTGGAAATTTTGTCAGAATGCGATGTACAATTGTTTTACGCAGACGAAGTCGCGGGTTAAAGCTAGTTGTATATAATTTTACTCTACTTTGATCAAATTTGCGTGTAAATATGTTTTATTCATTTTATCGGTAACAATTGAAGGGATGTTTACAAAAACAACATAACTGCTTAGAGCGGTCATAGACTTAAATATATAGTAGACGGCCATAGCCTAAGAACTTTTTGAGGCTCTGAGAGTATTTAGCGCCATCTAGTTCAGAGCCACCTAAACAGAGCCATTATGTATGAGATAAAATCAGCGCCACCTAGTAACGAATAACGTACTAGTAGTACACTAGTCGTTACTAAGTGGCGCTTATTTTGTCTCATACATATTGGCTCTGGTTAGGTGGCTCTGAACTAGAGGGCGCTAAATACTCAGAGCCTCAAAAAGTTCTTAGGCTATGGCCGTCTACTATATATTTAAGTCTATGGAGCGGTTGACACTTTTTTAAGAACATTGTTAATAGTTTCAGGTGTCAACCATTGTAGTCAGTTATGTTGTTTTTGTAACTTTAATTGTTTCGTGAAGTGTCTGCGCCGAGCCTTGGCTGGCAGCTTCTTTCATTGATTCGTTGCTTTCAATGAAATCACTATCCTATATGTATATGACTAATATGAATAAGTTTACTAGTAAGTCTCACTTAATAAAATTAAGTGCATATGTGATAATGATAAAGCTAAGTAATGAAATAAAACACAACATTTACTTAATCGTTTTATTGGAAAAAAATTCACAGTAGTTGAAAGGCAACATGGGTATTGTATAATTTTAGAAAATAATGACAAGATATAAATAGTTTAGCGTAACCGTGTCGCCAGTCGCGTGCGACAGTCGCACGACAAACGCAGCGACTGGCAGCGTCTCGGATGGCACTTCAAACAGAACAGAACGCTCGATATAATTAGGAAATAACTCACGCCAACCGTATTGTAACTTATGGAATGCCTTTTATACACTTAACAATTAAATATACCTACAAGCATACTTAAGTGAAGCTTTTCGAATTTTGTTCAAGAGTCCGGACAGGAAGGGAAATATATACGATAGTTACACTTGAACCGATATCAACTACGGCTAAATATAAATGATTATAAAAATAAATAAGATGCGCCCGCGGCCCGCTCCCTATTGAGCATCTCTATCCTACCGCCGTCTCTCGGAGCCGGGCCGCTGCCGAAACGTCAGTCCCACACGTCGATCGACCCTGAGTGACAGGGACAGCGATGGACGTGTCGGACGCGGCTTCGCCCCTCGCCCTTGTGTCTATCCCTACAGTAGTCAACAGGCAAATATAACACTAACACAATAAACATTACTGAATAACTCGCTCATGACTCACATTCCCAACATACAACTATCAGTTAGAAATAAAATCCGAATTATTTAAAAATAATTATTAATAATAAAACAAGCCGGTGTGCCGTTTTGTGTTACTTTTAAAATATGGTTAAAACGTGATTCCTCTTGTATACATATTCGGTTATAGCACATTATGGTCTAAAATAAAATTACTATTAAGTAATAATCAATATTTACATATAGTTTCGACTGAACGAGACAGAGTTCGCACAGAAATCTCGCTTCTCTTGTTATACGAATACGGTTTAACACACTCACTGCTATGCTGCGCGCGTAGCGCTACGCCGTAGCCGATAACATGGGTTTCCCGCTATGTAGCGAAAATGCTTCGTAGAGCCGTGACGAAAACGTGTCGTCATTAGCAGTGAATAGGTTAAGTTCGAAACTCAGGGCCATTCGGACGGTTTGCAACCACACGTGTCAAGCGACGGTCTATGAGAACATTTTTCCAAATTAAATTGGATTCAAATATTTCAAATCCAAGTTATGTACTTGGAAACTAATAGTTTCGGAGTCGACCGCGCCCTTACAAATTCCTTTACCATCTATTATTGCGTACACTTAGTCGATTACAATTTATAAATCGAGAATAAAATTCTCTAAAAATACATTCGACGGACCATACAAATAGTTCTATACAATAGCATCTGCTAAAATTATAGACGGCTGATTGTAAATAGATTTATTTGATGAATAGACAAATAAAATGGGAAATACCATGATTTAACATAGGCTAGTCGGAAATAATTGTCTATACTTTTGGCAGATTATTGTCTGACATTTTTTAATAATTTGTGTATATTTTACTCAAAAGTGGCAGCATTAGGAGAGCGATCTGTCGCTGCGTATTCGACGGACTTCCTTAGGCCGTCCTTAACTAAGATATGTTTAAAACGCTTACAAAACTTGGTCCAAACCGCAAACTGGTGGGTTTTTCAATATTTAACCGTTTAACTAGCTACTAAATTACAGTTTTAGTAGCAAAAATGTTTAATTTATTATAGATTTACAGAGAATTGACCGCAATTAGTTTCAATTAACAATCATAATATTTTTTAATGGTATGGCTTAATTTAGTTGATAATATTGATGAATAGTTCTTGCATTGTCACGACCACAAGTGTACAAAAATTAGTTTTTCATATAAGGCAGCTCTAAAGCGTTCGCAAAACGCAAGAACTATTGAACATAATGTTCTCTTATACATTATAATGTAGTTTAACCAAAGGGATCGATTCTAAAAAATTATAATTTGTGTGAGATTTGCTTTAAATTTCAACTTTTAAGTAGACTTTTCAATCAAATACTTTTTCCTTAAATATGTCTAATTTAATGTGTATTTCGCGGTAAAATATTGTTGCAACCCATCCCAGTCAACCTCCATCAACTTATCGTAATGTATAAGGAATGCGACCTGTTACAAAAATACCAGTAATTAACCGGTAAAGACACAATATTAACCGGTTCGCACCACATTAGGGTCGTTACAGCTCTAGTTAATGCGACGTGTAAAACGAAATTACCGGTTAATAACCGGTTTGCCCCAACATTAACCGGTTCGCACCCATTAACCAGTGACGTGTACCACCAGGGTTGTTACATGTTCTCGAACTGGTCGACGCGGCGTTTGGTGTTGCCCTTGCGGATCTCGCGCAGAGTCTTGTACTTGTCGCGGCCCTGGCGCACGTTCTCGCGGTGGATCTTGTCCATGGCCGTCTCCTTGGTCTCGTCCCGGGACTGTGCCAGGTCTTGCTTCAGGGCCTGTTCGGAGAAAAACCGGTTAGTTTAAATATGGGGATTCTGTTAATAAAAATTCAGAAGAAACAAGAACCGTAGCATCCTTTTCCTGAAGTTATATTCAAGTTATTTTCGACCCCCCTTTAATTCTGTTGTCACAAGGAAGATATATTCTCAAGATTTAAAGAAGAAAAAGAAGTCAAAATTCCTTAATTTTGTCACTGACTGACTCACTGATTCATGATCACGGTATATCTAAGGTACTTCTAGCAGTCCCACAAGTTCCAAATTTTGAACATTTCTAGTGTTTAGGATATAAAGCCAGTGAAAATCTAAACATATCGCAATATCCGTCGGGTTATCTAGTTTTATAAACCGCACCAGTAACATTGTAATCCCGTATATTTATATGCGAGGTTATCAGGCGTTCTTTCTAGTCGCATGTGAACCACTGTTGGTGCTTTCGTCTTTGGTAAACGGTAAAATTTGATATTAAATCATTTCAAGCTGCTGTGCGAGCGACAAATTGGCAACAATCCTATGTTCCGCTACAGGGTCCATGGGGTTCTTGGACTAGTTTTCGTTGACCAGTACCGGTGCCACCTCCAACGCAGTGATAAGTATCTCACCTTGAGCTGGCTGTGCAGGCGCTCGTTCCTCTCGGCGAGGGTGCGGCGGTCCTCCACGGGGTCCACGAGGTCGTCGGGCGCGCCGGCGAGCTCCCCGCCGCCCGCGTCCGAGCCGCCGTCGGAGCCCGCGTCGTCCTTGCCCTCCGCCACGTGGTGGTGCACCGGCGTCACCGCCGCCGCCAGCAGCGCCGCCGCCTCGTCCTGCGAAACAGACCGTCATTACAACTAACATCTCCAACTCTAACTACTAATATCATATTGAAAACAGACTCCTTGACACTTATAAAATGACAAATGTTTTGTTTTATTACATAGAAAATCCAACTTTTAAAACGTCACCCGGTGAATGCAAATTCCTTTTCCTTGACCTCCTACTAAATACGAGACTACTTTCCTCTTCGAATGTATAAGTAATACAATTTGGTGCCGTGACCAGGATGCCCTACCCGCCTACCACCCAAACACTATACTTACAAATTATCAGTAATGTTACCTATTGCTTACGCAACTCTTAAACCTTCTAACAGCCAGCAAATTTCAAAATCTCCTGCTGAATGCGAGAAACTTCTTCCTGTTTGTTACGAATTTCCTTCTCCAACATAGAAGTTACAGTTTGGTGCCGTGACCAGGATTCCCTACCACCCCAAATAAATTAAAAATAAAGTTACCTGTTGCCTGCGCGCCTCCTCCACCTCCTCCTGCAGCCGGCGAGTTTCAGTGTCCTTCTCCTCAACCTCCTGCTGGATGCGGGAAACCTCTTCCTGTTTAGTGCGGATTTCCTCTTCAAGCTTAGCGCGCTCCGCGGCTTCCATGTTCTGAAAGGTAAAATAAGTAAATATTTAGTACATAATCAACAGCTTTTTAATATTTTCCTAATTTTTATTGAACTCATCCATTCATCCCAATAATATCTAGTTTTTTTTCTCAGGATTGAAAGTCAAATGACTACCACTTCAGTAAAAAAAGTGTCTTCTGCGCTGAACGGTACGCTTGGGAAAGCAGTGGCAAAAATGACAAGAAAATAATACATAATGAAGATGTACAGTTGAAAGCTTGTATCCTTGGTCTCCTCGAGGCGGGTCATCATGGCCTGCAGCTCGTTCTGTCGCTGCTCCAGCTCGTCCTTGGCGGCTTGTATTGTACTGTACCTTGGTCTCCTCGAGGCGGGTCATCATGGCCTGCAGCTCGTTCTGTCGCTGCTGCAGCTCCTCCTTGGCGGCTTGTATTGTACTGTACCTTGGTCTCCTCGAGGCGGGTCATCATGGCCTGCAGCTCGTTCTGTCGCTGCTCCAGCTCCTCCTTGGCGGCTTGTATTGTACTGTACCTTGGTCTCCTCGAGGCGGGTCATCATGGCCTGCAGCTCGTTCTGTCGCTGCTCCAGCTCCTCCTTGGCGGCTTGTATTGTACTGTACCTTGGTCTCCTCGAGGCGGGTCATCATGGCCTGCAGCTCGTTCTGTCGCTGCTCCAGCTCCTCCTTGGCGGCTTGTATTGTACTGTACCTTGGTCTCCTCGAGGCGGGTCATCATGGCCTGCAGCTCGTTCTGTCGCTGCTCCAGCTCCTCCTTGGCGGCTTGTATTGTACTGTACCTTGGTCTCCTCGAGGCGGGTCATCATGGCCTGCAGCTCGTTCTGTCGCTGCTCCAGCTCCTCCTTGGCGGCTTGTATTGTACTGTACCTTGGTCTCCTCGAGGCGGGTCATCATGGCCTGCAGCTCGTTCTGTCGCTGCTCCAGCTCCTCCTTGGCGGCTTGCAGCTGGCGGAGCTGTTCCTCTAGCCGTCGGATCATGTCCTGAGCTTCGATCAGGTTTGCCTGTAAGTAAACATAAATAGCCATAAGTCGCCAATACTTGGTAAAAAAGTATAAATTGTTGTTGTCTTTCATACACTCACTTAGGAAGTAGCTTTCTGCTAGTTTTTTAGTGTGCCCAAAGTTCGATTTCGTGCACTAGTGTTTTTTATTTTTCAAGCGTTTAAATTTCAATTATAAAGTTGTTTTTGTGTCAGTGTTTTACTTTAGTCCCGACTTTTGCCATAAACATCTCGGGACTCGTTACGTAATGAAATGACACACTTTCAGTTTTTACATTAAAAAAAATCAAAACGTACAGTCGCCATCAAATATATCGGAGAGGCCAAGGTACTCAAAAATATCTGAACATGCACTTTATCGCGTTGTACAATAGAGGCGTTGATCAGATATTTGTAACCACCTTGGGCGCTACGATATAGCTGATGGCGAATGTAGTATTAAACATCAATTAGTTTTGTATGCTTGTATGGTACTGACTTATTTATAGTTTATCAATTATCAAACAAAATGTACATGTTCCATACCTGTGAGCGCTCCATCTCCTCTTGCATGTGTTTGAGACGGTCCTCATATTCCTGTTGTTTCTTTTCCGCGCGCTCGCGAGCTGCGATCTCCAATTGGAGTTTTTCTCTGCAATGATAAATATTTATTTTATATATAAAAAATAGCAGCGATAGAAATACCTCTCGGTCTTACTTATTACTAACGGTTCTAGTACAATGTATGAAAACCAATGTTTAATAGCAAAATACAGAAATCATTGTTTTTGGACCTCGCGAAAGCCTTCGACACCTTCTGTCTATATATCTTTTCCCATTCTTTGATCAAAAATACAATATCTTTGGTATGAACTTTTAAATATTTTCACCTTCAAACGCAAATTTAAGACATATCTCTTCAGCCTTCAATTGCCGTGATCTTGGTCGTGACACTGAATATGTGACTTTGCAATGCAATATAATATAGTGTATAATACTTATTCATATTTATTCTTCCTTTTGTATAATATGTATATTTATTCTTTTTTATGCTAACACCACCTATTATCTTTTATAACTACCACATAATTACTTTTACATTTATTTATTACTGTATTTAGAAGTAACTCCTATTTCATCCCATATGTTTGTTGTTTTGTTCTCTATGTTATCTGTTTCGCACTATCTTCCGTCTCTGGGCTCCACGGAAGACCAGCGCTGTGGCATCTTCGATGCCAGGGCACATGCTGAGTGGCGTCCTTTTGCACCCACTACAACGGCATCAATATTGTAATTAATTATTTACTTTTTGATTTCTCCCCACTAGTGTTTTCTCTTTTCTATGTTTAAAATAATGTTAGTCTTAAATACTTAGTATTTAAGTTTAAATTATTGTGGTGCAAAAAAAAAAAAAAAATACTGCGTATGTATGTAGTTACATTTTTTAAATCTTTCATATATTGAAGATAAAAACAACGTTCACATTACTAATACAACCTGTCGAATATTTGGTGTCCCACAAGGTAAGATCTTAGGACCGCCACTATTAATGGTTTATGTTTCCTAAATTCTCAACTAACCTCTGTGCCTGTTTCGCAAGCTTCTCCTCCCTAGCCTGCGCCTTCATCTGCTGCACATCAATGGTGTCAGGCTTGCGCCTGCGCATGTACAGCTCATGGTTGCCCATACACAGAGCGAGGATGCGCTTATTGACGCGGACGCGGGGAGCGAAGAACACGAAGTCGGGAGCTTTCTTATCGATGGGCTTGATGATGAATTTGCGGTCGTTGAAGGAGATGTTGCGGATTTCGGACCAGGGGAAGCCGATTTTTGGGGTCAGTCTGGAATTGGAGAAATTTGTGATAAGTAAAATTGATAATTAAAGGCAAACGCTAGAGTTTGGCTAAGTAAAATAAAAAGTTATGTTTAGCTTATTGGTCAATGTGCTATTTAATAGCAATGGCTACTAGCTACTAGGCTACTATCCAATGGACTGAATGAATTATATCTATGTTTGAAAACACTTAACAAATTCAAGGTTCCTCAATAATTATTTCAGAATAACCTTACAAGTTTCTGTGGCAGAACTTAGTTTAATTATTTTGTATTTATTTTTATATGATTATGATATAAATAGAATTTTGCATTTCTGTTATGTATCAGCCTGGTTGCATAAAGCCTTCGATGATACATGTCCCATTTTATTCTTTCTTTTTTCTTGTACTCACTTGTCATCCTTCTCGTAGATGTTGAGCCCCAACGCGTCCACGCCCAGCCACAGCTCCGTGGTCTTCTTGTTCCTGATCTCGAAGTAGTTGACGCCGTACATCTCCAGGTCCTGCGCGATCTTCAGGTACTCCATCATGGCGTCCTCGCGGAGCATCCCGCGGTGCTCCTGCCACCAGTTGGTTATGCTCTGCTCCCATTCGTCGCGGGACATCTGGAGAAAAGATACTGGTGTTAAAGTGAGGGTATAAAAAACGAATGAAGTAAAAGTAACAAAGGAGGTGAAATCCACAACTTCCTTAGATTGGTAGTTTTGGTATCTCTATATGAGGGCTTGTCTTTAAGACAGTAACTTACGAACTTCCCAAATCCAGACCTTTTGTTTATGTTTTCTAATAAATGAAAATTGGGATTGGGGAGAAATTTTTGAATTCTGTTTTGAAATCTTAATCAAATTCAGCTGAATACTTTACAGGGACAAGCATGTTTTCTGACAGTTATGAGTGGAAGACTTTTAGCTGACATAATCACAGTCTCACCTTGTGCTGGTCAGTGACTCGCTGTGGCAACAAACGGTCGTTGGCGAGGAACCCTGGTCCGTGCAGACCGGGGTTGTGGTCGCCGTGTCTCGCTTGCACGGCATATGATGCGAGGAGGACGGAAGTTTCCGGCGGGCAGTAGATCTCGTCTGATAGGATGGCGTTCTTCACCTAGAATGGAAGATATGAACATTAAGAATCTTTCAACCATCGTTGATGTTTTCCTCGGTCGCTATTGAAATATTCCTTGTTTAGTTCAATATGAATTCACCAAATTAACATTTTTGTGGTTGCCCTTTCTCTTGGTTGGATTGATTCTAGGATTTTTTGTACATACCTGTAGGTAGAAGAGCTTGAGCGTGATCTCTTGAATGAGCTCATCAGCCACATCTTCAGGATAGAATTTGGCGCGGAATTTGAACTGCAGTGGGTTCTCCTTCTTCACGTCCTGTTGCATCACCTAGAACAAACACACAGACGGTCAGCTTTTAATTTCTATACTTTTGAATTCACATATAGTTCTAGCTTAAAAACTTTGAAAAACACTTGACTGGCAGACAATTTGTGAAACAATTGACATTCTTCTTTCAGGAATTGATGATGAGTTAAGTCTTTAGATGTACAGAGAATTTAAAAAAGATCTCGGTAAGAACAAATCTTCAAGATATTTCCTGGTGAAATCATTCGCAAATTTGGAAACCTTCTGAAGACATCATAAAAAAAGACTGACGGCGGTAGAATACGACGCCAGGTTTGTAGAAACATCTATTGGATGCGTATCTATCTATTTGAAGGATGTATATAAAAAGGTGAAACTGAAAATAGGATACAATAATATGACGTCATCGGCCAAAACCTTGATGTCAAATTAGCTGATGTAGATGTGCATGCAAGGTCGTTTGATGATAACGTTAACTTTTCCAATAATTAGCGGTATTATATAAATGGGTAAACATGTTGTAATCGCTAATTGATTACGGCTTTCATTATTGAATACCGTTTCAAACAAGTTTTTATAACTAATTAAAACTTTAACCTTAAAATATAAGCGAAGCGAAATACGGGATATATTAAACTACGTAAGCTTACTAAGTGCTTACAAACTACTTAAAAAAAAACATCTATTCTTAAAACATAAATGAAATCAACGATTTAAATATTTAAGTACTTGTTAATAATTTATAAAACAATAAAGTATTTGTCGTTGTAATTTCCACTTAAAAAATGATAAAAATAATTGAAAAAACATAACACTTTATAAAGGAGCCTATTTTTCGAATGATAACACTACACTACTATAGGAATCTGGGTTTCCATGACATTACACGATACAAGAATATATAATAGTCCGTCCGATTCAATTCGAAAAATTTTGCCCTGATGATCTAGCTCACAAATCGCAATCCTAAGCAGAATGAAATGAACAAAATCGTATAACAGAAAATGAAATAATTTTAAGCCCAAACAGCAAACATAAACTATACGTGCAAATGAACAGGGTTGTGAAAACAGCGTATTTCGGCATTCCTTACCCATCTGGAGAACGGGAGCGACCCTGACTTCGCGGCGTGCCGAGGTCCAGCGAGAGCGTTAAAAAGGCAACAGTTAATTACAATTCAGCACCAGTCGCAACATAACAGCCAAACTGTACACTAGATCATATCATGGGCGTTGGTTTGGGAAAACCCACAAAATCATCTGCACACGAGCTTCGAAAAATTGTTAAAGAGTCTTTGATTGGCGCACTACCTGCCGCTTCCAGGGAGCAACGGAGCTCGTGAGCGGATATCATCAATCAATTTTAATAAAATAAATAGGCCTTAATATACACTAATTAAAACACAACTATACTTAGCTTATTATCATCAGAATTAGCTAGCATGCTAGTCTCTATAACAAGCCTACGTACGTTTTGATTCACATATCGCCTACGAAAGTATGAAAAAAGTATAGTTTACAGGATTTTATTTATGAATAAATTAAAAAGTACTGTCAAAGTCTGAAATATTGCGACTAATTGGAAAAATGTGTGTCCACAAGCATATATTGTTAGATAAATAAATATCATGTAGGTAGTTAGGTACACATATTTTTACCCGCATACGCATCAATATTTCAGACCGATAATGTAGTAAATATTTATTTGACAAGAATAAAAATGATACCAAATACTCCTTCAAACCCTATTATAACCAGCCAACTGTGTAATACATTAAACTAATAGGAGTAGAAATAGCCACATTAGCTAACAAGAGTAAAAAAAGTAAAGGACGCTTACGTGATGTTATAATATTACTAAGTACTAGGGCCTTAGGCCCTCACGATAGTCTTACGAAGGTGTTCATTTTCTATGACAGGGTAATCACAAGTCACGCGATACGGCACCGCAAAATGTTTTGAATCCTTCTAATATCATAGTTACCATTCTATGTATGTACCGTATTATATACCCAGTAGTACCTAATGTGTATTATCAATTATCCTTTTTTAACACGTTTTACATCAAAATAGGAGCATATGGGAACCTGATCTGATCTACAAGACGTAGATTTCGCGTTCTTGTGAGAACATGATGAGATAGTTGAACTAAAAAACGCGTATGAAAATTTCAACATATAGCTAATTAGCTGCTTGGACACAAAAGCAACGCATCTCAAGAATTTCAAATTGCTTGAAAATTTAAGGACCAGAATAATTGTGACGGACGATGTTTGACCGGTGTGTGTAGATGTTTTTCCTCAACGTTTCCCAGATTAAGTTGTCAATCAACGCACCGTCCATGATGCAACAAGGTTAAGTGAAAGTGGTCAGTAATTGTTACGTCAACACTTATATTTGTACGGTGTTGATGTCGGTGCCATCACGTCTGACCTGTTGCTGGTAGAATGTCCAATCGTGTGGTGCAACATGCGTTGCTAGTCGAGAATTTTGGTAAGGAGTGTAAAGACGGATTTTCCTTAAAGATTTGGTTGGATTTTGATTGGGTTCATCAGCAAAGAAAACGTATTTTATTATTGGACCTATGTATCCACATAGCATCATCCGCATCCGCGTCAGATCTTTTTATTGTGTTTATGCTGAAGTTGATCAGATACGTCATGACACGTGTAAAAACATTTAGCTGATGGTGATATAATCATTGGCATCTTCGTTTCCCGGCGTGTCACCAAAGTAATAGTTTTAGTTTATAATGTGTTATGTATGCTAGTGTTTAAGGTATTTATGTAGTTGCCTGAAAATAAACGTATTTCATTTTCATTTACAATGCAAGCAAATGAAACTTGGTTTCACCAACTGAGTTCAGCTTCTATTAGCATCTTGTTAAAGCCAGTTTTTAAAATGGCAACAATCATAATTGCTCATTGAAACAAACCGTTGAAAGATCATTCGGTAGCGACATCTACGCTGAACTCATTAAATTAATTGTTCCAAAGCGTGTCAGTAACGGACAAAGGCTGATGACACATGTGAATAACCTCTGACTCATCCACTGATCCCTAGAATGGACGTAACTGACTTCCAGATCATAAATATAGATGCGATTACGAACCGTATTCCAATGGAACAGGGACTGGTGTATACATATTTGTAAGTTCTGAATGAGACATAAGACTCTTTGTGAAGCATGGAAGAAATTGTGGACAACGATTAAGATTAGCCAGCTCCTTGAAAGTAACATGTTAAAAAAGTCCATTAAGGAGATTATGACTTGGTGCTAATATCACCAGTGAGGCGATATTGACAAGGGTTATAATGAAAATGGATTATTATACTTGGGTGCACTTTGAGCCAGTCTGTATGTAATTGGAGATTAAATGCATACCTATATAAGAAGTTTTTGACTTTTTGATAGAAAATTACGGATATTGGGGAAAATAACTCGTCTACAACGATAACAGTTATCTAATGACGTCGAGCGAAGATGTTAGATACTGATAAGATGGCGTGACCGCCTCGGTGTAATAATGAAAACTTTTGGGCTACTTTCGCAAGAATATTCTCAACTGGATCCCATCCAAATTTTCTGCAATTTGTATATTTTGCAACAGATAATGTACACGAAGGGGTTAAGTATCGGTGTTTCAATTGTGAATTCGTGTGAATTTGGAAAGGATTTCGAGGTTGTTCTAAAATTGAAGGGATATTTACAAAAACAACATAACTGACTACGCTGGTTGACACCTGAAACGATTAACAATGTTCTTGAAAAAGTGTCAACCGCTCTAAGCTGTTATGTTGTTTTTGTAAACATCCCTTCAATTTTATCGTTCAAGTTTGACCATTATCTTAATCGAAATGGGTTACATTACTCTGGACAAACTATTAAACCAAGAAATACACCTTTACATCTTCATTTCCTTTATCCACTGTACTACGTTCACAGTTATACTCGTAGTACTAGTATACCGTAGATATGTATCTAGCTTACTTGTTATATAAACGATCACTATTTAATTAACTAGCATACAACATTACAACTACACTGACGAGCGAAGATAAATCTTATCTAATCTTGATAGTCATCAACTCATCATATCCACTCGGGCATTTTTCCTCTTACTTTGGCAATAATGTCTACAAATATAGCCTTCTTGTTTTACAATATCCAAATGTTACTTCACACTAGCAGTTTCCTGGTCTTACCAGGTCGTCAGCCCTATCGTAAGCAGCCTCTTCAGGATCCTCATCTTCAGGAGACACGAGCTTCTTGACTCCGGTGGAGATGTAGCGGGCTGTCTTCTCCGATATGGATTCCGGCTTGTAACATTATTGTAGGTTACACTAGATTATAATCTATAGTTACCTAAATCTTATTTCTTTCTAAAAGTAATTGTGTTGCATCCCTGTACGTACTAAATCTTACTGAACAGTTTTTATCTTCATCTTAACCGAAAGTCGTCAATCGGTGGACAAAGAGTGGCTTGGGTGATTTTATTAAAGTATTTTGATTAAATGATTACCTATGTTGTTCGAAATCATTGCTTATATAAATATGCTCAAGAAATTGTCTATAGAGGTGAAGACATTAACTGCGGAAGCTGTAGACGTTAGTTAAAATTCTAACAGGCGTTTTTCCTGAGAACCAAAATGATCACTTACAGCAAAAATCAATGCTCCTATTGCTCTTGTTGCTCAAATAACTGTTGCCTACTTGATTAATGTTATGCGTGGGACGTAGGTATATAGAGTTCCACCTAGCGGACGTATAAAATGTTAAATGTTAAATTACTTATTCAATTCGTATACAACTCCTAAAGCTGTATTTTATAATGGATGGGTCGTGTATGAAGTAAATTGGTGTTGAGATAAATCCGTAAGCATACACAGGTGAGTATCGATGCAGGTGGCATTGCGGCCGTAGGTGCTAAGCGGCTGACGGAGCGCTAAAATGCTCTTACATATGTAATCGTGCTGTTAATCTAGTCGTCAAATTTAACACTTATGTTGAGGTTGCACACAAGATGAAAGTCTGAAAGAAGTACACCGGTTGTTCCGTTTTTCTGCATAACATAAGTTGACGACGATTTCATGTTTTGTAAAGTTGACAAATTATAGGTTTTCGTCACACAACTTCTATCTTCCTTCTCAGAGTATTCAACCGGTGTAGGTTAAGTTGTTTTGATTTTGAGCTGAAATTTTGAGTTAAGCCACGGAAAACTAATATCAGGCAAGTTCAAGAGTAGCGTTTGTAAAGGACACTGGAGGAACACTCCATTAAAGGTGCATATAAACCTCGCAGGATCGCATGTAAGCGGCGTTCGTGTCTGACAATTAGCGAAGTCTTAGAGCCCCCGTGACTAAGATTGAGCAACGCAGCCGTGGGAGCGGCGAAAGTGCGGTCGACGACCCGACCGCGATAGTCAGCTGTTCCCGTCAATGCAACAAATTATTGAAGATTCGATAGTTGCCGATGTCATGGTAAGATTCCCATTACGTAGCGGATTAATTCGGGATTATGGGAAGGTCAAGGAATGTAAGAAGGCCACTTGTTCCTCAAAATGATCGCAGTTATCGCTTGTGCAAGATTCAATGCTGATTTTGCTGACGTCATTGGCAGATTCCCATTACGTAGCGGCTGAAGTCTGGATCTGGATAAGAAGATCAGGAAGCAAGACTATAAGGAGGTAAGTTGTTCTTGAGAATAGTCGAAATTATCGCCTCGTAAGATTCGGTACTTACTGTTGACATAATTGGAAGTTCTCATTACGTAGTTGCAGATTACAGATAACCGGTCACTCGTACACGTTTTTGCAAAGAGACTAGGACTCCATTGCGTAACCAGTTCATAGAATCACGTAGGTAAGATTTCGAAGGATAGGTGAGCAATCTGAGTCATTTTACGGATTTCCTTTCTGGCAACATTACGTGATACAGTAGTAGAATTATTCGTCAATTCGGTGATGAATCGTCTACATAAAACACATTTCTGAATATTTTTCACGGGGAGCTATATATAATACTGATTTGGTTTGCTTTACACCGAGCTTTCGGTCCACCTCTCATAGTCTGGACTAGAGGCTCTATTCGCACATACAAGTTCAAGCTCTACGCTAACCAAATTAGCAAGTCCGTGAGGAAGAAGATTTATTATCTTAGCTAATTTGCTTTGTCCTAGACTTCCTAGAGCTTTCGCATCAAACAGTTGCTCTTAGAAAATAGCTGCACTAACCAAATTAGCAAGAGAACCCAGTACTATTATCTATTAGCACCTACAAGATGTGCAGGCATGTGCTGATATGCGAATTCCGTTGCGTACGTGATTACATCAAACATGGGTGAAACCTGCAAAGTCTGAGACATTTCTCTTCTACCTGCGCGACAGAGATGACTACAGCCTTCTCTCTCGTCCCAGATCGTACTTTGCGCCCTTCTCTTTACGGCATCATTAAAGATAATTAATCATTAAAGTCTGCACGCGCGGTAACGTTGGAAAATCTGTTGTCCTTATTTCCCAGTAGCGTTTATCTGGAAGCTAATCAAGCGTTAAGCGGGCGATAAACGAGATATGATCGCGTTAGGAATTTAGTAAGAACTGGTCGAGCAAGGCCGATGGGTTTTGTGGGGGATATCCGAGCATGAAAGGGGGTCAAGCAAGGTCGCGTCCAGACGCACTTTCACCGGACTCCTGCGGTATTCCACTCGCCAAACCTTCAACAAATCTACTACCAGAAAATGCTTAGTATAGATGATAGTAAGATGTCGAGGTCACAGTTCTAATTATATTGGTTGGTCGTATCGGTCGCCTCTTCTTGGTTAATGACTATACAGAATCTAGACGGTTACGGCATTTGGAACTGACGTCCGTGTTGTTATTATGGAGCTACGTCCTATTGTTAAAGGATGACGCAGACTGACGTCATGGCCGGTTTATGATCGCGATTTGGCAGCGAGCGATCATTGTGAGCCATGATGCTTTTTGATCGACGTCCACGCGATTGATCAAAGCAGTCCAGCTGAGGACGGGTGTTGTGAGGTCAGAAAGCTATATGCCAGCGATGCTTGAAAATATGACGTCCGCATGATATGATAGTAGGTAGCAAACTATCACATTTCCGACAATTGTGTTCAGAAAAGGTGTCTCATGATATCAAGAGTATACACCAACATGAATTTAGTGTAGAAACGTCTAATAGCCATAGCCACAAAGTTCCTTAAAAACGGGTATGAAGACATAAAGATGAGTCAATGTTGAGTATATTGGTTGACGCTGTATAAGTTGATCACGATCTTCCTTCCAATGGAAATTAAGAATCGAAAAGGTATAGAACCCCGAAACGCTATACAAAATCGTAGAAATATGCTCAAAAACAACAACGAAAATGTTGTTAAATAATGATCAAGTCTGAACAAAACGTACGCCTTTCTCGTTTTGAAAAGTAGCCTTAGAACAGGAGACTTGGTGTACGGATTGGAACAGGGGACAGCATATCGTGAAATTCGGATGCTTCACATGAAACCCCAATCAAAACTAGCCCGGTCAAGGACGCCAGAGGTCGGCGGTGTGGGAACGGGGTCACCGGGCGCAGCGTCGCGGCTCGCTGCCCGCGCTTCTGCCGAAACCCGACAAGTGAACAGGTGTTGATGGCAATGGAATCACGAATTGTGGATGTTGCAATGCAACTATGAACATACCATAAATATATACAGATACCTATTACAATGAAAAAACTGAAGGACTCTAGCAACCCGGTGCTCGTGCGCCGGTACTCCTTAACCAACTCGTATTGAGGCTGGATGCTGACGTGTTCGCTGATAGCTGGCACACATTGCTTACTAAAATCATGTCGATGTGTAATGAATTTACCTAGAAGCGCATATTTGTTATGTTTACATAATTAGTTATTTAGAGTCATTTAGTTAGTAAGTTTCTAGCATTGTAGGCGATTTGGTACCCTACTGTAAGCCTATTAATGTAATGTTATGAATAAATATAAATCAATTACACTAAACTGCCTTCTGTTCATTACAGCGAATCGTAAGAGATCATTGAAGAACAAAATAAATATTATACTTATAAACTGCTCTACACAGCATGGACGCTATGTAAAATTCTGTATTAACTATAGCTAGTCCTTTTGGAAGCCAAAAATACTGGATTAATGTATGACATCGGCTTTGAATCAAATCCGTTCTAATTCTGACTTGCCACGTAAAGATTACGTCTATTACAGTGTTGTTGTATCAAATGTCTGTAAGAAGTAAGCAACTTTTCTTTTAAAAATGTTTATTGGGGAGTTAAAATTTCCTAAACTTGGCAAGTGGTCGTTCTATGAACACTAACATCATCGCGTTATGGTAACAATATTAACTTTCTCGTTGTTCTTTTGTTTTGGGAGAGATGTGAATTCAAGTGAAATCGGAATGAAAAGCAGACTACGAAACGAATGCTGAATTAGCCGATTTGAAATTGCTTATTAAATAGAATAGTCGAAACCATGTTAAAACAGCAAAAGGGGTGTAGAATCGATAGTTACTTAAGCTGTTTTTGATATAATAGATTTTAAACATAGGTAAACAGTAGTTGAAGCCATTGAATGCTTTAAACTAGGTCGGTAATAGTCATTAGCTTGCGAGTGGGCAATGATGTCTTTGGTCGAGTGATACCAAAAATAAAGATAAAAACGGAAACTGGATCACCTAGTGTCATTATTTTTTGGGTTAATGATCTGCAAGTTAGATGCGACTGTACTTAAAAAAGAAAAAAAGAAAATACGAACACTTGTAACGAAATTATCACAAAATGGTTGAACGTAGGAATTGCAAATATTAGGCATAGCAACAAGCACCTCAATCATGTAAAGGAGATGCATTCTCCATAGGATCTTCTGACAAAAATAATATTGCATAGACATTTGTGATTACACGCAGATTGTACTTAAGAAGTTCATGTAGTACCCTCAGATAGTAACAGAAAACAAGATTTAAGATTTATGTATTAAATTGCAAGGTACAGTTTCATTACAAAAAAAAACTAGTATAAGGTACAGTTTTTTTTTCTTGGTAATCTCGTAGGTGCAATCGCTATTCGCTACAGGATTTAGGATTTTGTGACGCTACCTAATATCAGTCGCATTCCATAAGGCCTTAGAGTTAGAGATAACGTGTGTATGTGACGCAACGCGGCGTCACCAGGTATCGGGGCCCGGCTCAGACAGATTATTGCTATCAGTATTTTAACTTCAGTATCTATGAAGTTTCGCTTAAGAAAATATTAAACTACTTTAAAAGTTAGACTTCATTGAAACTTTTAAAGCAAATCTTTTTGGTTTTAATCTTGACACAAGGAATTGGCGGGTAAAAGTGTCCCACGGTAGTAGCCCTAGCCATTAATCTTAAATGGATACAGTACCGCTACCATGAGTTTGACATTGACATTTTTCGTTAACGAGTAACAAACAACGAACTTTCTATCTGTGCATCTCGTTTACACTAATGTTACAAGCAAGATGCACAGATAGAACACTCGATACTCGTTCTCGAAAACGTCAATGTCATAACTCATGGTAAGCGAACTGCTTGTTTGTAATCCCTGAAGAACTTACGGAGATATAAACGGCCAAACGACTGCACTGCGGGACACGAGTTCTCCTCAAGTCAACGAGTGTATCGATTTGGTTGCCAAGGAACGTACTTACGTACCTACTTACCGCATAAAAATTCAGCCAATACAAATTTAAACGTGCTTTTATGTGCACTCGAATTCTCCGGTAGACAAAATTCTAAATACTGTTTATACAACAACCGTGCAGAGATAGGCGTAATTATCGCGACAAAAACCTACATTCCTGCCGCGA
Organism: Pammene fasciana; assembly: GCA_911728535.1. NCBI lineage: Eukaryota > Metazoa > Arthropoda > Insecta > Lepidoptera > Tortricidae > Pammene > Pammene fasciana. The sequence goes on from OU452280.1 coordinate 1,130,045, forward strand.
ATGAGATCGAGCGACGCGCGCAAAAACAGCGCGGCCGACTTATGACACTGGTGTGTGAAATCCTAACAGGTGAACTGATTCAACTGATTGCTGTACGATTGATAATTAACAAAGATACACAAAGGTTCAATCATTTGCTCCTGGTTGTCAATACTAAGATTCAGTAGTAGTAGTAGTATGTAAAACACTTTATTGTACAGGAAAACACACCAGAAATATATAACACAGCAAATATGTACAAAGGCGAACTTATCCCTTTAAGATTCAATAAGAGCAATGCAAACTGGTGACTTAAATCGGTTTTTCCATTCAGAGTGACTTCGCATTCGTTGATCTTGCTCAAATGTAGAAAGAGTGAGAATTGTTTTAAAATTATTAGAGTCGCTTAGACAAAAATATTATAGAATAAAGAATAATATGAAAATGTTGCAAATTTTTTTTGTCTATATTCCACCTTTCCACCTGATGAGTGATGATTCAAAGTATAATTTAAAATTAGCAAAGATAACAGTTTTATCACGAAATATGACGCAATTACAGTTAGCCAAGGTCGGTCAGAAAGAAATCCCGGTAGATACATCAAGCATTTCCTAGATTTTCTCCTAAGCCGGAACCCATATCCTAGTTGGAACGAGGAAAGTCATTAAGTAACGGAATATACCCGCAAATGGGCAAAGCGAGTATCGCGACACCGCTTGAACCCGTTAATGGACAAGAATAATGTAATTACGCAATACATAGGCTATCTAAAATTAAGACGAAAGTTATTAATAGAAAATAAGAGAGCAGTTACAAAGACATTGGAGAGTAAATGAGATGTAAATAGGCAAATGACACTCCAGTTGGCATTATGTCCAATTTCGTAATTTTAATTAAGATTGCATAATAGATGTAGACGTGACTAAAAACTATGCCAGTATCTGAAAAGAGTAAAACGAAGTAGATTGAGATGAAGAATGGGAAGCCATTGGCATTAAAGATCCATAGTTGCAAAGTCGAGCAAAAAGTGCCACGATGATCTCACCAACATGTGGGCCAGACATGACATCGCGCACCAATTTGTTAAAATAAACACTACCGTACTTGGAATTTGCATGAAAAACTTAACTTGGTAGAAACATTGCGACAAATGTAGTGAGTCAGACGATAGGAAACGACCAGTAACATTTATTTCAAGAAAATGATGTAGTTGATGTAAGAGGAGCTATTAAATCGAGCAGGCATATTAAATGCATAATTGGAAGTGAATATCATTCATTCAGGAAATGTCTGTAGGCAACGCAACAAGTACAAACGATTTAAAAACACAGGTAATGATGCGACAGTAAAAGACCATTAAATAGAAGAAGAGAGAAGGGGTACGTAAAAACAGAATGGATTCAAAAATCCGATTTACAGGAAATAATAAAGAATGGAGAAGCATCTGTAATAATTACTATAAGTATGACACTCGCAATACTGAATACATACAAGCTTCGTTAAATTATGAGTAAATGATTAATAAAATAATAGTACAAAAACAAGTACAAATGCAAATAAGCCCAATGACTTGAGCAGAGACTATAGACGACCACAGCCTAAAAACTTTTTGAAGCTCAAGTTGATTGCGCCCTCTGTCCGAAAGCCGCCTAAAGATACCGAAATTGTAAGAAGAAATGTCACCTGCACTGCTACTCCACCTAGTAACAAATAGCGTACTAGTAGTACACTAGTAGCTATTAGGTGGAGTAGCAGTGCAGGTGACATTTCTTCTTACAATTTCGGTATCTTTAAGCGGCTTTCGGACAGAGGGCGCAATCGACTTGAGCTTCAAAAAGTTCTTAGGCTGTGGTCGTCTACATCTCTATAGTCTCTGACTTGAGTAATACTCAATTCGTCATAACTTCAAAATTGACCCCAAAAACCGCATTTACGTTTCTGACAGTACATTACTCGATCTGTTCTATGAAGATCTGTTTATCTACGTCACTGCATGTACTCATTTAGATGCATATTTATTGGCGATATCTCCGAGTGACCTCATAATCGGATATTAGTCACTGTTATTATTTACATTCGTTGCATCTGTGATTGTATTGTGTTATTTATAGTGATTTTTATCATTAAAATACATATATTATATCTATTGTGTTGGAAATTACATATTTACTTATTGTATTTGCAGTATTGGTTTACTTGTGTATCGTCAATTTTTTTCGTATATATCAATTTATCACTTCCCAAATAATGCTTTCCATAATTCAGGCGAATCATTGAGTTTTTCTAGTTAAGCCTACTAAACCAACCTGAGAAATGATATTCACCTAAATAATACTGCGAAATAGGAATTTGGTAAACGTTGGTTTGCCAACGAAACGCTATGCGATAAGTTGGTTGCGAAAGGATATTAGGCAAAAAAATATATCGCAAAAATGGCAGTAAATTTAAATAGAAAAAAATGCCTGTTTTACACATGCGTTCACAATGTCTACGCAGTATATACCTTCTTGGCGACACTAACATAAAAGGGACACTACAAATGATTAACGAAACATCATGCTATCCCTATTTTGATGGTGTAAACCTCATACTTTAAACAGTTATAGTAAGATTTAAAAAATGTGATAATAAACTAGTTTCAGGCTTTGTCCATCCCGCTTGCACTCATATAGTAACGGCAGGGACAGGTGCCCTGGCCCATATCAAATCAGTATAATATTTTAAAAATGTAAATACGGTTTGCAGACGCGCCTTGTGACTTTAAAGCATTCGACCGTGACATTTTACGTCCATTGAGAAGATGGGAGCCGTCCGACTGGATAAACAGGCGATACAAAATTACAATCAAAAATGCGAATCATGCTCGTACATTCATTGCGAAATGCCTTTAGCATTTCCAACAACATACAATGATGAAAGAAAAGAGAACGATTGTGTGCATAGCGATATTAGCGATTAAAATGCCTGAAAGTTGGAAGTTGTCGATTACTTACTTACACAAAACCTCACTTTCCAACTGAAATAAAGTATTTGGAATCTAAATAAACTGATAAAAAAGTAGCTACCTCATTCTACCGATCGTTGTTGCAGAGACCTATTTCATTTCAAATTTTAGACCCGTCTCATATGTTATGTATCCAACTTCGGGCCACGGTAGATCTAAACTTCATGAACGCGTTTTCCTACAAGAATTAGAGAACTGCAACAGACTATTAAATGTACAAACAGCAACACTCTAAACTGGCCACTATAGACCATATACCATTGCAATAAGGACGGCTGGTTCATAGCTTACATTTTGATCGTAAATCTGCTACTATTATTTCTCAGTGCAGCGCGATGCGATGCGCTTCACTTGGGCTGACCTGATGTACCTATACGACTTACATGGAACCGGACCGGAACTTGGAACTTGTAGTGACTAAAATTGAAGACATTTTGTTGACGTAATCAATCACCAAAGCTGGAATTACTAACCGATAAAAAATAACCGATGAGGAAGATATTACGCATGTTATGAAATAAAATTATTGTTTAATTGGCTGGAATTGCAAAGTGTGTTTAAAGAATTTTTTATTCCAAGGTCGCCGACAAGTAAGAAACTAGACGATAATTTATTCAAAGTTGTCTAACGCGTTAAGATCACCTTGTTAGGTTCAAAGTGACAAAATTGAATGAGCGTGAAACGTGAATGAAGGTGAAACTATGTACTATGTAACTATCTGCATATTACATATAAAGCTTCTGTACTAAATCTTAAACAATTTAAAATACATATAGTTTAGGAAATTTGATTAGTACTTTATGATAAATAAAATAAGTCGAAGTTTATCTCTTTATTCCCTTGCATTTAAATTAAAGGTCAAATGTACTCAAATGCTAGCCTCAATGAAACGATTAAAACATGACATTTCACAACTTATAATGTTTAGGTATGCGCAATTTTATCGAATGTCATTCAAATAATTGTAGTCAATAATTTACTTCATTTCATTCACCTCAAAGTAAAAATATTAAGTATTGCGAATGACAATTTGAATAATGATTACTTTCATTTTGATATTAAAGAAACTCAGTGTACAGTTGATTGAAAAAATCTCAACAATACCCTGAGTTATAGTGGTCTCTGTGGCTCTTGGCAAAGTAGTAGTTATGTTAATAAAGAGCTTGATCGCCGCAACTGAGCCCGGCAATTAAGATGCCATAATTCCCGCCATTGCCATAAACAGCATTTTAGTCACGCCGGAAATAGTTGTGAGTCAGCACTCAGCACTATGGCATACTCTAAGAAGTAGTTACTTTCACTTAGAATTGTCTATACAATTGTACTTGATAAGCATTTGAGGTGTGTATATTAATGTATGCATAAGCTTCAATGGTAATAGAAATTCTTGAACAACAATTCAAAATAATGCAGCTGGTTATGTCTTCCCATTCGTGTGATGTAAAATCGTAAATGCTATTAAACGATACTGTAAAATAGGTAAATGCAAGTAACTATCGTTAGGCTGTGAGTAAGACTGCTTTGATAACAAAGTTGTTACGTCACTGAAATGATTTGATACTGCATTTTTGCTTTATGCGTAATATAGTGACTGTTCAGCGTTCATACCTTTTATAAAGTGCGATGTTTTTAAGATTATTTTTATTACTTCCGCATTATTTTCGCATTATGTCGTTAGTAAAGTAACATTAACTTAGATTAGATTAACGGATGTTTCATTGGCAACATCTAGTGATTTATTGTTGTGTCAAATTTTATAGCCGGTAATGAACATCAATGCAGAATTATAATTGGTGAACTAATTAAGTCGTAAGATGCTAATTACAGTATAGACAAAGATAGAAATCGAATGTTGTTTCGTGATTAACTCAGTACTTCGTGTAAGCCTTACCGTAGTCTTCACTTCACGCGAGGCCGCATGACGATGCTAAATGTCAGCGTGGAAAGGAAACGTCAGGTGATCGTTACATGCTCACAATTATCATGTACTGGAGGATTATGTAACCAATGTACTTGTACTGCCAAATGGCGATACAGGTGGAACTAAGGATCTGCAAGAGTTATTTTTGGTGCAAATAGTAATGAATATCGAAATTCATTAATCTATGAGTGGTTAGCTGTTGTAATGTAAACGGTTAACGAAGATCATTACATTCATCAAATTATCATGCACCAGACAAGGTATTATGCAACTTGTGTACTAAACTTGTCACCTGCGTAAGTCGGACGATAAAAGAGAAACTGATGTCCCGAGCGATACAACTGATAAGTGGTTGCGTAAAATATTAAATTGATATATACATATATACATATAGGTAGAGATTGTCCAGAAATAAAAGTATTGTAAAATGTATCTGCTCCAATACAAACCAAGACACTTCTCTTTCTGGACAAACTCTATGTAAGTAATCTATGATTCTCAAGTTATAATATTTCGAGGGGCGGAATAACAATTGTTAAGTACCTATGACTTTTGTTTGGATTATGATATGCAAGTATAAATTCGTAAAACAGGAATATAAATCTCAATATAATTAGTAAATGTGTCTCGCCATGGCCAGTCAGAGTTAAGGAGGAGGCAACTTGCAAAACCAGTCAAGCAATCACTTGAATTAAATATGTAGTATTTGCATTATTTAAGCTATTACAATTCTAAAACACTATCAATTATCAAGTTAAAGTACAATAACACTATCTTTATGATGACAAAATAAGAAAGTTAAAAGATATCAACACAAAATACTAGAACAGACTTATAGAGAACAGTAGTAAATCATATTATCGGCGTACTATCGATCACGCTAATCGCTTTATAATCACATTCCGTGGTGTGAGACGAGCGAATGGCAATGTCACTTGCATTTACAATAGAAAAACCTGTTCTAGGAAAAGCGTCTGCAGGTGGAGGTTCCTCGAATACTGAATAGTGGTAGATAGTATATAGTTACTTAAAAGTTATTGAAGATTCATTAACGTCAAAGGAAGAGAATGTCGCAAGAAAAACGTACCAAATCAATAAGAAAACAGAGGCTTGACATTGATATTGAGAAATATTTGCAACAACGCTTATAGTTAAGGTGAAAAAGTAAAATACAGTTATCAAGAAAACAAGAACGACGATGTTGGTTACTTAGATTAATAAATAACTATTAATGTTAATAACTCACACAACGCTTATTCTGTTCGTGCAAAATACAAAGTAAAAGACGTTACTATTCCTGAACCGTAAATCGAAGAAGAAATTATAAAAGAAACTGAATTTCACTGTTTATTCTACGCAATGCAATGCTAGCTTTCAAACAACGGAGGAAATGTCCACGTGCTGAGCGTAAACACGCTCGTCGGCGTTTCACAACCGGTGTTAGTAAATAAACGCATTTGTGATCCCTTTCAATTGCTGCTCCATGAGAATTAGCCGCTATTAACAGCTAGTAATTGATACTAACTAGCGGATTTTATCTCGATAAGTACATGAAAAAGAAAGTGTTCTATTTTGATCATGCGTGATTTAATGATCAAAGCAACATTTTATTTTAAGCCTGATCTATATTTGTGAAATAAATAAACATAGTCTTGCCTTAGATAGATTCAGCACTTTAAAATCCATATTATCATTGCTAACAGTATCCGCAAACAGATAGAGTACCATTATAATCTGTCATCAAGTGACATTATGCTTCGCGTGTTCAGTCAGTTCCTAAAATGTGCAGTTTACTGACGGCCTTGGAGTAAAAACACGAGCAACTTAGATTTACGACAGAGATAGCTAAAGTAAACAATGAGTGAATAAGATGGTATTAATTTCCGGGTGAACAAGAGTGTTAATATAAGATTCTAGTTAGCTATAAAATAATACTTCCAAGAAATAGAAACAAACTAGTGTTTTTATTAAAACCGTTTCACTTTCGCCAATATGTCGCAGTTGGCCAAGATACTGGTCCAACCTAGTTTGGTCGCTGATATACAGGTGTCCCAGAAATCGACGTCAAGCCGTGAATGGATGATATACCAAGTTATAACAGTTATCAGAAAATACAAAAAAAAAAAACTATCACATGTTCTTCAAAAATTATGGCCACTTTAAAAATTTACTAGAATATTCACGCCCTGGTCTCTTAACTTCTAGTAAATTTTTAAAGTGACCATATTTTTTGAAGAACGTGTGATAGTTTTTTTTTTTATTTAGCTGATAACTGTAATAACTTGGTCTATCATCCATTCACGGCTTGACTTAGATTTCTGGGACACCCGGTATAACCTAGACTGTAACGGCCTATTTAGATAAATAAAACATTTTTCATTTTCATTTTTTTTCAATAGTTAAGGGAAAATAGGATTTGTAAAAAAAGCAATACGTGTCTTTAACAATGAACGAACTTCACAAATCAATGAAATTACGTGCGAGGAATCTTATCTCAGACATGTTAACTAATGTCTGATAAAGTAACGCTCCTAAATCCGGTTTCGAAATCGTGTAAACTTTTGTACTGTAAGTCTTAAGTCACTAGAGTGCCTTGAATAAGGAACGTGAACTGGAATTATCATGTCGTTCGAAGGTAATAAGAAGCATCAAACCGGTATTCAATTAGACTTGTTTCTTTGAAGGACTGTATCACCTAATCTTCAAGAATTCAGGTCGACCATTCAATGTCTTTTCACCAGAAGAACGAGGATAAAAAAAATTAAGATTTTTTTATTTTTTGCATTTTTTTTGTAAATATATTATTTGTTGGCATGTTCTGAAGTCTATATTAATTAATTAGGTTTCATCAGATAGATGAATTTCTAAAAATGAAAAATTTTAGGGGGATTTTATGAGGTGAAATACCCAAACAAACTTAAGTCGGCGATATTACTAGGACTCAAAATGTAACGACTTAAGTAAATCTTTAAAAAGTGAATTTAAAAAATAGAGTCTAGTGGCATACCAGATCCGAACAGGTTTGTCGGAAAAGAAATTCGTCAACACCTGCACCAAAACTGGCTGCCCTCAATCCTCATTGATAAGTAAAGGTATAATAACATGCGGAGACACGTCGGCATTGCCGCTTGGGTCAATGCCGGAGGAAAACCATTTCACCTTATGTTATTGGAGGACATTTTGTTGGCCAATTTGTTTTGTCAAAGTTGTATTGGTCCTGTGATCTTTGTTTGATCGATTTGATTTCTTAACAATTGTGATATTTTCACATTTACGCATTAACACTTTTATTAAGTATTTCATGAAATGACGAGAATAATCCCTATGTGGTAATCATGAACGCAGACAGGTGCACAAGTTATAAAAGGAAATAATAACTAATTTGCTCGACTTCAGAAGAACCATTTAAATTATTTAAAAGGAAAACCATTAAACCACATCATCAAGAACGGGCCTCCTTTCCTCTATGAGTCAGAGATCAGTATTAATGATGCAGTTAATGCTCAACCAACCGATGGATAGGATGACGTACTCAAAAGTGTATTAATGACTTCCGAAATAAAACTTACTTCAGTTTTCGTTAACTTTTGACTCATTATTACATATATAATTAAATCTCTTTACGATTAAGATATTTCTAGACATTTTTCGTCGGCTGAAAGGTCTGAAAGTTGAATAAACCTAGTCAAACATTTGTCAAGTGACATTGCATTGTAAACAGAAGCACCACAAGTACCTTTATACGCCTACTGCGGATCGTACTTCACAATTTGCACACAGTTGAATAATTTCAAAGTGGGCGAGGTAATTTAAATACGCCTCTACTGTGGCTACTTTCTAAATATTAAGCATTGGACCGATTTGGTAAAGAGTGCAAAAACTAGATTTGATAAATATACATAAAAGCAAACCGTTTTAAGTTCATCGAATGCGAAACATTTACAATTCCTAAAAAAGATCAGCACAACACTATCAAAATTAGTATCTATGTAGAACATTATAAAATTGAAGGGTGTTAAAGAAGATGCCAGGATAATTTAACGTAAAAATCCATAGTCCATTTGTTTAACAGGCGTGAATATATTGATGTATAAAATTGTTCTTGTCTAGGTAATGTAAGCAATAACACATTTGGTTGTATAAAACGGTTAACGTAGGAAGGGTGTTCTTCACCCCGAGGTCTTAAGACCATTAATAACAGTTACTTTCACAAATTGACCAATTTATAGCATGCAGATCAAAGTGAGAGTGGAACGTATACATTTGGTACTGAAAGACCACGAAGCGACAGTGAATCAAATAATAAAAAGCCTTTAGGTGGGGTAATAAGAACTAATGTGGCTTAATGTTGTGTTTCTGGTATAAAAGGAAGGTTTGCTCGTAAATCAAGCGAGCCCACTCCGCTCATAAACGAGCAAATTGGTGCAAAACAAACTTGAACTTCGTCGAGGTCCGCTTAAAATATACTGTACGGTTGGTTACTCGCGGTAATGTGTTGCTGTTATTGCTCAGCGCTGCTGAAACGCTGGTACCTTACCTACCTACTATACTATCGGAACAACGTTCTATCGGATTGGACGTCGAGTAGTTATACACATTCTCGTATTTACATTTGTGTATCAGATAGTAAGTCGACGTCAAAATTGATTACATTTGCACCTTACCTTCACGATGACTGTATGATACCGACAATATCAAATTTGTATTCTCTGAATTTACTACATTATTTTATGAATTACATTATATAAGTCTTAGCTAAAGAGACTGACCTAGTAGAGAATTAATAATAAGTACGTTCCCAAGAAAGTTACAATAAATTTCATGAGCATATTTTTACATATCATCAGCTACGATACGATAACATTTCGCTTAATCAGTGTGCGTATTAATTCCTACGAATTAAAATAGATAATAAAATATTGTTAACGTTACATGATTTAACAAAATTGGCGACATTCATTACATCATGCAAAGCAATTAAATTAAGTATTCTAAATATAAGCTTTTTTGAAATCTGAAAGAAAAGTATCAGCTAATATATATACTTATTTTCTCATCCTTGAGACTAGCGACCAGCAATATACAAGAAACATCGAAAGTAAATCTTAACGTATACATCAACATTAAATAGAAATAGGCTAGAAAGGAAACTTATTAATAACCGTCGCTGACGAAACAGTTCACCTTTTTCTGAAGAATCCATGTAAATGACCACTGCATGACTTTTTAATCTTGTACCAATTGAGTGGGTTAAAATTTAGAGCCGATAGACTTAGCACATGTAGACGAAAAAATAGTCCACCCCTTTTCTTACAGTGCAATAAAACAAATGAAGGTTTTAGTATATGACTGAGTGAAGTCGCTCCTGTGCTAGCCCTTCCGGACTACAACCGGTCAAAATGTATCTCGATCTCAGAATTAACAATTAGAACTAACCTTCTTGTACAGCTTGATCCACGTGAGGTCTCCCTTGGAGTCAGTGTACTGCAGGCCGAAGAACCAGACCTCGCGGAGGCCGATGGTCTTGACCACCTGGTCGAACAGCTGCTTGCCTGTCGTCGTCTGCTGGATCGCGAACTCCAGCTCCGCGTCCATCGTCGTCACACGGACGTTCATCTGGAATAAACATATTGTTTTTAGCATCATCAATCAACATCAAAATTATGACTCTGCCTTATACTGAGCAAGTATGGCTCACTGTTTAAAACAGTATTTTTTTTTAATCCAACCATAGACAAGAAATTTATCAGTTGTCGCTTTATTTTAAATAATAGGTTTCAATTGGCATATTACGATCGAGTTTTTCTAAGTAATCACTATTTTCATGTAAATTTGGACTGAAACGGTAATGTATTGTAATTTAAACTATTGGAATTTTAGTAATTTGGTACTTCTCGAAATTCGTTGAAGAAAAATGTTGCAAGATTTTAATTACTCTCGTCCCACTTTGAAGATATCGAGAGTGCCGACATACAAGCAGTCGAGACTGAATAGAAAACGACGATTAAATTAGTAGGTCCATGGAAAGTGTAAACCTACGTGACTGGACTCGTGAGATCTTTGACCTTATCGAGATATCCCAAGAATAAAACAACAGAAACGATGAACGGACGACATTGACTATTTTCGTCGAGTTAATAGCCCTTTTAATCCCGGCACAATTACAGGACATAAATTTACTAAATAGCTTTGAGAATACAAAGTTTCTTCTATAATTAAAAGTAAAAGGAATAGTTGCCAAAATCCGAGAGTGAATTTGTAATTGGCATGTTTCCTATTCTTCAACCCCGCAATTATTTAAAGAGCGCGAAATCTCATCTCGGAATAGATAGTAGTAGAAGAAAGCTAAACAATAAACATACATAAAGGACAATTATGTATATTTAATTACTTATAATATGCCTGCGCGTCGACACATATATTAATCTAAATCTAAGACAACCAACTGCTGAACAGCATGACTAAACAAGACACTCTAAACAGAGCTATAAAATCGAGAATTACCTAGGAAAACATTAACACAGTTGATGGATGTAAGGAAGTAGCCTGAGAATTGAGATATGACTGGCTATTTCTGCATCTAAACCCAAGTGTTGATGCGTTAGACGCTGTAGCGCAAATACAATGGATAAGATATTGTCTTAGTTACGCGCGAGCAAAGGTTATGTAAGTGCATAATATTATAAATATAAACTACGATATTTGCAAGCTCTCCAAAGATAAATTTAAGCATGTACTTAATTGCAACATTCCAAATCCTTGAAGTTAGTATTAAGATATAATTGAGCACCTTGTCCACTGAGTATCCTAATGGGGCTTCACAGACACCTATAACATGGATAATAATTTACAGCAAGAACTGACCTCAGTGTCATCACATAAGGCTGTAAGGCCAGGAACATTAAAGCTATTAAACCTAGGTGGAACATAAACAGCTGAATTGATTCGAACCGCAAAGGTTAAGACGGCTTTTGAAGACTAGAAACCGCAAACTATAAAACCTTTTGCAATAATTGAATAAAGTAGAGAGGAGTACTAAAATAACAAAACTTAATTCGCCAGCTAACAAGAGTCGTTAAAACGAGATTAGCTATAAACTAGTTATAGTTAGAATTAAATAAGACACAGCTGTTCATAGAAAGTGAGTTACGGCCACAAGAAATGGAGAAATGTAGTAAAAATAAAAATAAACGCGTAAATTCGAATCTGTGTCCAGTTAATTTTAACGTTGAAGCTGTGCCAAGCGGATGCGATCTTCCGGAGATTATGTCATTGTTATTTGCTGAAGTGATAGTCATTGCTAAGGACAAACGTGTTTATGTTTATGCACTTCTAATTTCATACTATTTTGATGGGCTAGATTAACGTCGAGGCGAGGCGCTAACATTACGTATTTACAGCGGACTTGAATTGCTACAACAGTCAGTAAATGCCTTTGCACACGGCATGTTTCCAAGGCATTTTGCAGCTAAAGAGTGCGATAAACGACAATCATAGCAAATAACAACAATTATTAATCGCTAGTTACTGTGATTTTATCAGTAGTAAGACGCCGAACAATGGTGTACGATCATACGATGTCTCATAATTTAACAATATGGCAGTTTCATCGATTATGAGGCTTGCTTTGATAGTATTAAGGTTTAAATTGTGACCCATTGTAGGTTGCAGCGATGCGTTCATTCATACCAATTTCGAGGTCGCAATTCAGCCTTGCTTCCTCCCCTATTGTTTAGCATTTATCCACTTCAGAGTTGATTATTATAGCCCGCATCAGAGTTGAGTATTATATACATATATATTTTTAACCTTCATTACTCTTATCCACATGCGTGCAAATTAACTTCTGGAGGATTATACAACTTTGTAGTCCTTAGTGAGTCATGGCGAACAGCACATCGAACCCCGGAAACTGCGGCCTTGAGTGCTATTTTAATATCAAACCATGTAGGAGGCCTATTCAAACTTTAGGTACACACACAGTCACACACTTTGACATCCTTCGCAATCTTCGCATCTATATAAGTACAAGCGAGATGCACAATATGATTAGCAAGTAATTTAAAAAACCTTCAATAGGCCTTCACTGCTTTCAGGTCTCACAAAAACTTATCATGTCATCAATATTAGTAAATATTGATGACATGATAAGTTTTTGTTCAATGTAAAACAATCTCAATTTGTTGTGAATATTTACATTTCTTTTCATGTATTACTAGCCGTACTCGAACAATGCGAAAATTTTACAAAATTGTTTAAGAGGATGATAAGAGCTAAATTCCCTCCCTATCGTTTTCAGCGCGAGTGAAAGAGAAACACTGCGTTACGATTAGTATGGGAGTTCATTGCAAATTTTGCAAATTGATGGATTTAAAAAAAACTATGCATTAATTGAGAAATTTAAGGCAACGAAGTTTTTAGTATTAATGTGGTGGAATGTTGTCCTTAATTACAGACATATAAGCCAAGAAACTAAAGACGTGCAATTGTTTTAAGCTAATTTTAGATGTAACTTTGGAATTATTTTCTATCGAGCCGATTTCGTCCAATTGTGTATTGGAATTAACCAAGTTCTTTTAAATATAATGAATATTAACATATATTTTTTTTACTTTTCCAAAAACAAGTAGTTATAGCTATATGACTGTTTAAGTAAAGTCAATTTGAAGGTCATCGGGTCTTCTCAGCCTCTTAATGGCTGCAACGTATTCGTATGGCAAATGGCAATTGACTCTTCTTTCCAAAAGCTTTTCATACCCAAGATCAATAAGTCAAAAGAAAATCATTGCGTTGCATTCCTTAATTTCAATTTTTTTTATAAGCGGAGGCACAGGTTAATTAGGTACGTATATTAATGAGCTTATCGTAACGTGGTAGCGGTTAGGTTCGTTTAATCTGCCGCCGGTGAGTCAGTTGGTACCATAATTGGTGATAAGACTTATCGCAGCGAGCGACGGATGTTTGTACTAGTGGAAACACGCCGAGAATTGAAAGAACTTGTCGGAAAAGTGATAATCTTTGCTCTTACAGCTGCTATTAATGACGGTTGTATAAATAGCAATACAACGACATTAACGGCGCGAATGAGTAGATAAATCCATAAAAAGAATATAACGGAGAGTGCATTTGTTCTTGTTTGCCCAGCGATCCCTAGTATAAATTTGAGCCATGGCAAGCCGGGACAAACGCTAGGGAGATGTTAATTGGAGAGTGTATTTGATTCTCAAATAGGAAACTGGAGAAAAATCGGTAAAATTAAAAACAGAGATATCTTCGTAATAAGTTGTCAAACTAATCAATCAGGGCTGGTTATTTGTATAGACAAGACAAGTTACTTGTGGGTTAATTTGTCAAGCTAGCTTTCTTCTGAGGATGACCGACAGAACGGAACGTTACATTACCCGAAAGAAATAGTACAAATATATTCTTCAGAATTTATTTTGTAAAGCAAACAAACCCCTGAGTCGACATAACACGCTTGGTATTAAAATGTGATGAATTTGTTAAATGAAGAGAAAGTAGTGAAGGGATATAGTGGAATAGTTGGCATACCAATGCCGACCAAAGAGGAAAGAAAACCATTCCGATCTTCGTTGGACAGAGTTTTCTAAACAAACAATTCCAAACAAGAATTGTTATTCAATTTCACATTTGACGGCTGTTGTAATACTTGTAATATGTAAATTCATATTCAAAATTTTGGCCAACCCGAAAAAATTACTACAAGGAGATATTTTCAGTGGAACCTGGGCTAAGAAGCTAACCGATATCTGAGGACGCAACGAGAAAACATTTTTGAATATAAAAAAAACTTATGCGGGTTAAAACCAACTAGTTTAATGAGGAATCGGCCGTTGGAGAAGATTCTTTTACAAATGATAGCGCAAACTTTAAAAATTTACACTTTTGTACTGACGTCAGAATTAAACTTGATCTTGGAATAGAGATTTACATAATGGAAGCACGTGAGATTACCACATGCGAACCTTTCTAAAAATATCCATGAGACCGCAACGTTGATGCGGACATTTGTTTATCGAATGAAGAGACACTGGATAATTATATAACCCAAAATGTATGCGTCAATTTAGGTATAAGTACATTAAGTACCTAGCGAAGTTGTGTTGGTGTACTTTTATTCTCGCTCATGGATTATTTGTATTTTTTTCGGATTCTATTAGTTCAAGTATATTAGGTTTATCCAAATACTTCTTTCATGTACAAGTCGTTGATTCCACTTCGATTCCATTCCTCTCTGTATGTAATTTATTCCAAATCCATTCGTAATTTTCCGTGAAGGAGCAACAAATAGCCGGTTTTCCCTTTTTGGTTTCCTTTCGTACAATGTACAACGCAAATATACATCCATCAGCACAATCGACATACACCGGTAAACGTGAAATGATATCGTCACGTACATGTCAAGGTATATGGTAATGATATTATGTAGCGGCCAAAGTGTGCCGTGTCAAGGGTGCTGCCACTGCCATGCGGGTAAGGTTTTATATTGAGGAAAAAATTCTCGTTTTTTTTCCTTATGTTTGCCTAATTGTTTTTCCTCGACGGAATTACTTAGGTGTAAGAACTTGGGAAGTCGTAGGTACTTCCCAAGAATAAAAGCTTGAAGCATAAAACAAGCCATACCAAGATTGTTTTAGAAACCGGATATCACGATACACAAATGCTTTAGTCTTTCAGATTCCTGTAGTTTTAGAAAGATAATCATTTCTGGAAATATCCATAGGAAATGAATGATGACTTTTAGTAGGTTTTGTATTGTATCTCGTTGTATCTTATTCTTATGTCAAGACAATAAATATGCAACATTTTGACGTTTGGCTCAAAATCCTTCTGTCTTTCTCTAGATTTATCAGAAAATTATGACAGATGCTTAGGACATAAATAAAATTATGGCCACGCAGATGTAATTATTACAGTGTCGAAAGATATACTGCTCTATTACATTTTCTCTTTCAATTAAGCTTCACCCTCTGCTAAGCCCAAAATCTGAGTTAGAGCATTCTTAATTAAGACCTAAAGTAATAAAAAACATAAAATAGATAACATTGAACATTAAAGGTCGTGCGCGCAGTGCATCTCGTAATTTGGAGCGCAAACAACGCATGACATCATAGTCATCATACCTACTCGAGAAACGACCATGTGTAGCACTTCTATTAATATGTGTGAACACTTTACTTCTACTTAGTCATGATTTTGTATCGTTTTCGATTTGTTAAATTAGATTCATACTGTTTGCAATGAAAATGTAACCCGCATCATATTTGCTCGTACGTAGAGTCAATCCCTCTATTAATAAAACTTAAACAGTCACTGTTAGTGCAGCTAGTTTTTTTTTTAATTTATAAGAAATAATTACTAGATAATTGTCCTTTTTGCATCCAAAGGCCATACTGCCGTATCAATTTAAAATAATCATATAAGAAGGAGTTCAATTAGTTCATTTACTAGTATTTCACGAGAACTTTTTAGAAATCACCTGAACCCTGTATCCTGTATGTGATCTTAAGATGCACATAATTTATGTACCAAGACCGTAAAGCTATATAAAAGGCTGTACTATGATAATTTTGTATCACAGCCAGTATGAGAACAACAAACAAAAAAACTGACGCCGTATCTCAAAAACAACGCGAAAGCATTATCTGCTATTTGCAATGCATATCTGCATTATTAGTGTCTGCCACACAATACACAATACACAGATAGAAATAATATCTTAATTCAAAACGCAAAACTCTCTTGCACGCGGTTTCTTAAAGAGAGTAATAAATACCTTAGACCAATAAACATGACTTGAGTTAAAAATATCATGATTTTTAAAAGAAGATTTAAAATTATTTAGCTTTAACTTTACCTATTTTTAAAGCGAATAGTAATGATTTGAGTTAAGATAATAATTATTTACGGCAAAAAAGCACCAACATTTTCCTTTAAGAGTTTTATGTGTTTACGTAAGATCGATTAGTTCTTGGTTTGATGTTTTCAATCTACAGCTAAGAGCCAAAGCTAATTCAAAGAAGTAGCACCAAAAGTTAGATTTAAGATTTTTAAGTTTTTAGGCAAGAGAGATTAATTTTTGCTTTGATGTTTTCAACTTACAATCAAGAGCCACAGCTATTCCAAAGAAGAAGCACATAATTTTTGCTTTGAAACATTTAAATCTTGGACGTTAGTTACCCTGCGCATCAATAGATGTCTCTGCGTGTAGGTTAGAACACGCGAACGTTTGTTCAACGTAACTTCATGACCCTCGCCGCTTTACCCGGGCTTATTTGAGATTCACAATAGCAATCTCAGCTCTAGTTAATACGATTATAAATTGTGAGTATATAAATAATCATAATTTATATTTGTATTATCTACTTTTAGTTAAACTTCCTTTCTTGGGATTAGTCCCGAGAAACACAGTTTCTCCTACTAGCTTTTAAAGTAGTGCACTGAGACACTAAGGCGATTATCACACTGACGACGGATCCGCATGCGGCGCCGGTGCGCGAGCGAGATAGCGCTATACACATGCAGAGCGCTATCTCGCTCGCGCACCGGCGCCGCATGCGGATCCGCGCCAGTGTGATAACCGCCTTAGAAAATGTTATTGTTTGTTTCAAGTAAACGATTTCATACGCCAAGAAATTTTAGATCTTGGTGTGAAAATATCAAATTTTACATCAAGTAACACATGCTCTTGAACTAATGCGATTTCTTGTTTCCGTGGAGAAATTCAATTCTCAATTTAAACTATGAGTCTTCATCCAAGAAACAAAGTTTCTTGGCTTAAGTTCTTTATGTATTGCACTAAGACACATAAAGTTCAATTTAAAAAAAATACAATACAAAAACAAAATTCAAACGCCCTTCGTGAGAATATTAAGCTATTTTAAAAAGAAGATTTTTATATCTCGGATAAAGTATTGAATTTATTAGGTTAAGTAATAAACTTTGAAACATTTTATATCTTAAAATAAAGAATTTTATTTTTTCCTTATATGGGAAACTGGATATCTCTTGATTCAAATAGGTTTCTTTGGTTGAAGAGATTTTTTCTATCTGTGTAGACTCCGATAACTATAACCGACACACGAGTGCGTAAAACTACTAAGCTTAGTATATCTCTACTCTAACTATGAATAACCAACAACAATCGCTTTGAAAAGTGTTTTTGTGTCAATCCGGTATTCACTGCTACATACAATGCTCGTCCTTGCGAACCGTACTACCGATTCGACACGAAATTTCTCAACAGGGTTGCCATTAATCATGACAAAGCTCAAAGGGATCGTTCCCATTTTAGAATTCTTACCATCATTCACTGCTTTACATTACTTCTGTAGCCGTATACTCTTGTCAGAGTTGTGTTGTGGTAGTCGAGGCCAAACGACCCTTCCTATTTCCTATTGCCTCCCGTCATTTATTTTTAATCAAGGCTTTTAATTCATGCGGACAGATTTAGGGATGAACAGTTCAACCAGATGATAACTTGAGCCTAGCGCATCTATAGATGTACCGTTAACGTTTCCACAACAACTCAAAGTGCATCCCAGTCCATTACCCATTTAAGCAAGGACTCGGAAAAGGTACCTGCGAATGGAAGTCAAAATAGCAATAGGGACTCGCTTGACCTTCTGCTCTCCTTTCCAGCATTTGCGGCAGCTAGTCGGTGGGTTAAGAGTGTCAGCTTCACATCAAACCTGCTAAAGCTTCTTTTTCACTTCACCTTATCATGGATAAATAACAGCAAGTGAAAGATGCAGCCGAATCTTCCGTTAAAACTAGAATAAGGCTAAGGGCTATGAATGCCGTGATGTAGACTGTTCGTTGTATTTGTGACGCTTTTATGGCGACACACGATATCGCCTTTTATAGCGTCGGTAATGTAAGTGTCAACTTCTATGTCAGGGTATTGTCATTTGTCATGAGTTAACCTCGTAAATTATCTTGCAATGGCTGAAGTGTGTTAACATTGTGCAGATATTTCCCGGTATCCTTGCCTACTTAGTGCAAGTCAGCAGTGTGTGTGCAGTTATAATGCCTGCATTTTAACTGTCAGATTGTATGTTAGAGACGTTTGGAATTTTTGGAATTCTAAAGACTCATTCTTCTGTCTCGTACTACCGCGAATTTTCTGGAGATTTTTGGCATAAATGTTCCTTTTTCAATAACAGAGGGATTGCAAAAATGTGACATGGATTAACAACAAAAAATATAGTAGACGAAGAACTAGACTTTATAAAAGACAGGTCCGTGTAATACTTGAGGTATATGACATTATATGAACGATGTTACAAATTGATGCACTCATGGTAGAAGCCTAGAATGATTCTCCACTTTACCTATCGTAGCTAACATGAAGCTGGCTAATGAAGAGTCACATGCAAATGACGTGCAACGATGACAACCCTGATCGGAAGTGACTAGAAGATTAGTGTCTATTCAAGGCTGCCTATAATAATTACATCACTTGTAATATTATTACGACCATTCTCGTAATGTACTAGTAACTAAACATTGTAGACACGAAGGTTCAAGCGAATCAGTGTACTTAAATGAGACTATGGTTAGTGGTTACCAAGATACTTAAATCTCCACAGTAGTCCACAGTCGAGTATAAAACATACGAATCTGATGTAATGGTTAATTGTCACGCCATTATAAGCGTTGTGGTCATCGAATTAAATACCTGTTTAGCTTGTGTTTCCGACCAATTAGCTCTTCGGTTCACGGTATTTGTGATTAGTGCATTAAATGCAAGTAAGGTTTGCTAAGGTAATAAAATGTACAATTTATTTTTATAATCTTCCTCATTGGTATTGCAGTGCAATCAAGGGATACCAGTATTTTCTTAAGAGGGTAACATTAAAACGAAATAGTACCAGTTAGAGGTATACTTTGTTACAGAGGGAGACTATAAGGCTAACCAGAAACATAAAGGTGTAATCGACTTACAAGTTTAAATCGAATTTATAGAATAATGTTTAAATGGAGCATGTTTGTAAAAAAATCTTAATAAGATATAAGTTTAGTATACTATCGACTAAATTATGTATTTGGGTAGACAAAAGTGTGAGTGTAAGATGTATTTGCACCTAATCAAATCTAGACCCTAACCAGTTATAATAAGGTATGTTTTCAGACAATTGTGCTAAGGGGTTGGAACAGGTGCGCTGACAGGTGGCGTGGGGGTGTAACGGATTTTACCACGTGTTCAGGTGGCCACATGTCGTGAGTCAAGTAGATGATTAAGGCAGAGATGGAGTATAACTTGTCTTATTTATACATTAGGTACTAAAAGAAATATTCTTGACTGATTATTGGTGGACCTTAGGTATTTGTGATAAGGATAACGAATTGCCAGTTGACAGTTTGGGTGACTGGACTCGATTAAGTATCGAACTTGTGAAAATATTAATCTAAATAAAAATCTAAGGTATTCAAAGTTGGGATTATGAGCTCAAAAGGAAATACATCTTTCAGGACATAACAGTAAAATCTGCAGATGTGATAATTGTATTAAATTTCCCAGCTCCATTCATTCATTTTGTGCGGGAGAGAGAATGCGGTGTGGACTTTTTTTTACGAGAATTTTTAATTTTTTACAACTTTTTGAAGACTTTCCGCAACTTGAACTTGTACTAAGAAACGTAATTTTTAGAATGTAATATTTATTTCAGACAGCGTCTGTTATAAATATTCATTAAAAACATGACACACTCTACTCCGCTGTGCGTCGACAATCGACAATGATGACACTGACATCTTTTTAAACGTTATTTCAAAGGGAAAACAATGCTGTGACATAATAACTATTTATAATAATGACATAATATGCGCTGCCTATAAAAGTCGCCACTTGGAATGGCTACAAAGTAGGTACAAATGTAAAATAATTAAAAGGAAAAAGGGAGGGCTGAAGAAATACATGCATATCCTTCTATTTAGAGCAACCAGGATTTAGTCACATCACTCATATACGAGGGGTTTTAAAACATATAATCCCTCCCCCCATAAAAGACCACGTTTACTCTATAAAATAAAAGAAACAACAAAAAGAAAGGAGGAACAAGGTTCTAAAATTATATCCCATAATAACTAAACATTACAACACGAATCTACAATGCAAGAAGTTCCAATCTTCCAATACATTCAACTTAGTATATCTTTTATTTTTTAAATAAATACTTATGTTGGCTCTTCGTTAGCAACCAACAGGTTTGAAGTCTTCAATACGGATATACCGAGAATCTTTGAAGTTAGCGTATTTTTGTTATTTCAAGGAAACGACAGACGCGGGTGAAGTTCAAACATAACTAAGGTCGACGTTGTCTTGTACTCTTTTTTAGGTAAATATATATTATTATTTAGTGTTAGGAAGGGCCAATTAAAACAAAAGACGTAAATTCCATAGAAATAAAAAAACTTTTTTACAACTACGTACGTACGTTTTTTGCACGTAAATATCAAGCAATGTAGCAACATTGCTTGATATTTACGTGGCTAAAGACTTGTGGTATTCGCCGAAACGAAAGCTGTATTAACCCCATACTATATTTAATAAATTTCATACAAGAGCGAGTGCTGCTTATGCTGCTGACGAGCTTCTACGAAAAACGCAACCCAAAAAATGGCATAAGGACAAACTTGGAACTCGAATCTTTAGACTAGAAAAACCCAACTGATGCCAAAAAACACGGTATGCGGTAATAATTGGATGTGTAAAAGTTTAGAAAGAGCAACGGAACCTTGGCCAAGGCAGAGAAACGTAGAAATCGCAGCGGGAAACGGAGTGCGACGGCGCCACATAGGCAGTCAGCATGTCGACCGTCAAATTGACAGTACACCACGTGCGATTACGCCAGTGTTTAGACTAGGCATGTTGTCAGTCAGGGACTCTAGTAGATCCGTTTAACTGTTGCTAAGTAGCTACCTCAACAAGTTGTTAGTCCAGTGTAATGACGCGATGCTTTTGAGTACTATGTTTCAAAGATTTTTGACTGACCCATTATGGATCTAATTTGGAAAATCAGATCAAATTAAATGAAGCATAAGTGAGAAGTTTAGTTTAGTAAACTGACTAAAAATCGTGACATAAATCTTACTAAAACGAGCATCGTGTAGCAAATTTTAAGGCTGCGACGCCTGCGAGACAGCGTACGAGTATCAATGACTAGTTAATCTATTAGCTTTAAAGTAAATGGTCAAAACATAGAAATGACTAATTGAAGCTCATTGAGGTTTTTCAAACTAATTAAGGTTCGTTTCAAATTTTGCAGTCAAAAGTTTTTGTTTCCAATATTTCCGTAATAGTTCAGCGCAAGTTTCTTTCTACGATAAGCTTCTTTAGCTACTTCATTCGTATAAACAAAAGTCCCAAACACGGCAGGAACTGTATGTATACATACTTATATAATATACCTAGTAAGCCTATGAAAGATGGGCAAAGGGATTTAGAAATATGCTTTTTGCAAAGGGAAGGGGACTATAAAGCTTTATGGATATCATATTGATAGGGTAACCAGATTGACTCGCAAGGGGAATGTTGACAAAACATTGCATTGTCCGGTTTTTGCAAGGTCTGTTAGTTTTTCCTGTGCATGGGATTTTTATAATAAGAATTATGTAGAGATCATTCCGGACGATAAAGTACACAAAAAGGTGAGGTTAAGTAGGTAACCAATTTCAAGCATTGTGATGAGATCTTATGAGCTTATGCTTGGGTCATTCTTGGAAGGTTTTCGTTGTCATCATTAGTGTAGTCTTCTCTTTGTAAGGTTAAATAAATACCTCCTTAATATCTATACCAGGAATAAATATATCCAAAATCTAAAGCCAAATTTTTATTAACAAGAAAATGTTAATGGGAAGTTTAAACATCGAAGACCAGTCTACAATACAAATGTATTGAACTGTATATAACTAAGGATTTATAAAGTCTAAATCATTTTCAAGATGCAGGTGACTAATAGCATACTTGTGTTGATTAGCGATCCAGCGATAAACCAATTTCACTAATAGCACTTTCATGTATACAACTGTCTTGAGACTCTTGAGTGGTATGTCACAATTCAATGACAACTTTGTTATACCTTTCTGAAGGAAAGTTAGCCTAATCAAAGTGACTCATGTTAAGCTAATGATACTGACATTATTAACCACCACCAGTTTGGCGATTGGAAAAGACAAAATGTATGATAAAGATGATTTGGTCAAGCTTTTGTTATAGTTTATAACAAGAAGGGACTCAGTTAAGTCAATTTATTTATTGTAGTATGCAGTTTAGATGTGATGTGTCGCAAGGGACAATCTTAGGGTCACAAAACATTTTGTAAGTAGGAATATTTGAAACAGAATCGAACAATTAGTTTCCTGTATGTCGAATATTGCAGAATGGAGTGAATCATGGTCTGTAGATCTTACTGACTCACTAAAGACCCTAAATACTAAACAATAAGGTCTTAATTTGAAATACAAATGTTCAGTAAGAGTCATTGATGAATGGAAACGTTTTGATGAAGTTTATTTCATTAGCTTGCTTATAAGTTCCTGCCATACAAGCATAATTTAGTGACCACAATAACAAGTCTCTAGCTATTCAAAGCCATTCAGTAAGTTGCTTATTTACTTTAACAACCAATAAACGTCTAGTTGCCATGGCAGTTATAATATAGTACTTTTTCATAAATATAAATCAAATTAACAGACTATTGTCCATCTGTTACTTCACTCCTTCTCAGACAATAAGAGACATCGTCATCTATTGTGTCTGCCTTTAACGTAGTTTTAATGCTAATTAAAAAAAGTGTAGGATAATTGTCCTAATAATGTTCTAGCAGTTCTTTAGGATTAGAAGCAGAAAACGTGACTTCAATAGTTTTAGTGAGCACGTATTAATTAGCTTCACTAGTAGCGATATTTATAATTGTTTCTAGTTAGATGATACCTAGTTTTTACCACAAACGACGGCACAAAACCTTGAGGCGGATCAAAGTTAATGATGAGGTAAATTATGATTACAATAGGAGGGATTTCCAGAAGGCCGTGTCTTACCAGTTGTTATACTAATGTATTCACAATCATGTTGCCATTGTACATGTATTGAACACGTTCGAAATTCGATAATTACTTGATAAGATTGTGGACGAATATTGAATAAAATCATGATTTTACAATTCGAGTGTAATAGAATTGCGCCCATAAAAGAGGCCTTGGCGATAACAGTGTAGAAACGATAGTATGGAAAAGGATTACATCACGACGCTCAGCAATGCAGTAGTGAAGTTAAACCTAGTAGTGAGATGTATATATCTACTTTTACTACATTCCCACTCTCGCAGATAGATCTTGCAAGACTGCAAGCAGGCTAGGGTACCTAATATGAGAATTTAAACGATACAATTGTCTGAGGACTTGAGGAGTTAATCAGTATCTGGGCAACCTTAGCAAGCATTTCATCGCAGATAAACTGGACTGCTGAACTTGCGTTTAAATATAAAGCTGATAGATCACTACAAGATCAGATGGAGCTTTATGTAATTGCCTTAAGGGCTATTACAGCTTGATTTGTCTTCTTCCTGTTTAAGCTCGGACCGGGACTGTTCCCGTCCTGCTCCCGTCCCTTCGCCAGACAGGGACGCAAAAAAAGACGGTTACGACCGTTTGCACCATGCAAAGTAAATAATAAAACGAACCGACCCCATCTTGGATCCGCGAGGATGACATCACCGTAGCTTATGATTTGAGTCAACATCATCGAAAACTTGTACGACTAATATATTCGTTTGACGGAGTGTTTAGCGTGATGACGATTGTTGCCGACACTTGTTGCTACGTCGGACTACAAGGGCAAAGTCGACATCATTGACTGCTGCAATTTATGACAGAATCGAAGCGAAAAATTGGTGTTCGTTACGTTTAAAAAGCTAGAATTAGGGTGTCTGTAAAAAGCACACGCTCTGATTCTCAAGAAGAAAAAGTTTGACACACAAAATCCTGGCTCAAAGCGAAAGAGACCACGACCACATAAAGCAATCAACCCTTATTTTTTTAATCTACCTGTTTGTGAAGCGTTGGTAGCCTGACGGTAATGACGTCTGACTTTCAATCCGAAGGTCCCGGGTTCAAACCCCGGCTCGTACCAATGAGTTTTTCGGAACTTATGTACGAAATATAATTTGATATTTACCAATCGCTATACGGTGAAGGAAAACATCGTGAGGAAACCTGCATACATCCGCGGAGAAATTCAAAGGTGTATGTGAAGTTCCCAACCCGCTTTGGGCCAGCGTGGGGACTATAGCCTGATCCCTCTCGTGCATGAGAGGAGGCCTGTGCCCAGCAGTGGGACGTATAGAGGCTAACATAATATAATAATAATACCTGTTTACCGCCTGCTACCATGTTGCCGGTTGTACACACGCACTGGGTATAGTATAGACACAACACTAGGACACTAGCCGCGTCTGTCTGACGCGGCGGTTGAGTTTGAACTGAGCGGCTTGCTTGCGGGGATGCGCGAGCGCCGGCGAGCCTTCAAGGCCGCGCACCTGCGCAGGGTTGGCAGGACCTGCTGTGCTTTTGAATTTGGCAGACGATGACGAAGGATGACTTGGACATGGTCATTTTAAAAGTAGATGATTGACGGCGATGTTACTGATAAGAGTGATAAGCTCTAGCTCTATTATGCTTTTAAATAGGTAGATGGCAAGCAAGTGAGAGTAAACTTTTGTTACCTGTGTGGGATTCATTATCGTCTTTGAATTAGGTTTTGTAATTTTAGCTAAGCTTTTGTAAGCTTTTAGGCACTATTGGGAATCCTTTCCTGATAATAATTTAGTGTAGGTATAGGTAGTTAGTAGAGATAGTGTTTGACTATATCTAATAGTTTTCATGATCAATTAATTATAATATTGTCACCTGAAACTTTCTTTAAGCTTTTTGGATAATTTGACTAACACTTATGAAGATATGACGGACAGGACAGGTTTTATACCATTTCTTGGAACACAACCTATGACAGATTGCGTCGCATGACTTCGACTTGCTTCTGGTAACATGTTATGTTCTGTCAATTAGCATGACGGTGCGACACGGAAGGGAGCATCGTCATAAATAGAACTTACGAAGCTCCTTCGTTCCTACTTTGATATTTTTCTCGTAGTTTTATACAGTTGTATTATCTGCGCGTTTGTTCATAAGGAATAAATATTTATTTAATGTGGTTTTCCTGGAAAGGATTGACGTTGAAATAATTACTTATACCAAAAAACTCATCGGTATCATCATCAAGGTTAAAGAGGATTTATTTTTATTCTAAAATAGATGTCCTAAAACTCATGAATGTACATTTTATATTGTCAGGACGTTCATTGGGATTTTCAAAACCTGCTCTTTCTCTAATACCACTTTCCCCTGAATTTTATTGTTGATTGCAATACTGTTATCAGAAATGTGATGCCTAAATCCGCACACGTACAGTCACCGGCAATAGGATCTTCCTACACGAAGGCCGCAAAAATATGTGACACGTTCTTATTTGTAGGGCCATAAGAGCTTGTCTCATATTTTTGCGGCCTTCGTGTAGGAAGATACTATTGCCGGTGACTGTACGCACCTACACAATGTCCAGAGTAAGCTAGAGTTTGTTTTCTTTCGGAGTTGCGTTTGCTTTCAGATTGTATACTCCGGAGATTATCGGTTAAACGGATCACGTTTTAGGACTCTTTACAGCGACTGTGACGGTAACCTTTCATAATAAGTATCAAATTTTTTATATAGTTTGATTTTCGACTCTACTAAGCCTCAAACATCAAACGATGATTCTGCGACTACGACTACGTTTAATAAACTGCTGCTTAGCCGTCTAAACAAGATCTGCAGATGATTTGGAAGAACTCACTCGCTTTCGCTTAGTTGCTTACTGTACGAATTGCACATACTTCACGATTGTAGTTCAAACCTTTATTTTATGAACTATGGAAATTACCATCAACAGCCTAACTAACTAAATAAATAATTACATTCGACATTTTGGCAACCCTAGTGAACACAACTTATGCATGTTTTTTTTAAGACAGTCTCGTCTAAATTGAATCGTGATCCAACCAGTATAGTTTTTCATACAGCCTCCTCTCTTGCAACATTGTTGACTCGTGATGAATTTTAGTGATATCACATCACTTGTATCACCATACTCAAAAGGTAAACACATTAGCACATTAGGTACAGTGGTATTTAATAATTTTTCAACCGACTTCAAGATTACGCCGATTATTCGAAAACGTTTGGACCGATTTGGAAAATGCTTTTTTTGTTTGAAATAGTATACTTCACAGTTGGTCCCATTGTCACCAGGTCCGGATCTGATGCTGGGATCCTGGAGGAATCGAGGGAACTCTTCAACTATCATAGGCACACCTATACTGATTTCAGTATTTTTTACAGCAACTCGGGCATTTCCTCCTGGAAAAGCGGAGCCGGAGCCTAAGTGAAGTCAGTTCTTGTTTTGTTTAAAATTATTTTTTAATACAGTTGCTCAAAAAAGTGCTTTTCTTGTAGTGGTTTAGCGTGCGGAAAGTTTGATATCGCGCACTAGTGCTTTTTACTTTTCCAGCCAATCACAGCTAATGACAGTGACAGACAGCCAATCACAGCGCCGCACCGCACCGCGCGGAGCGTTCGGATATATGTGTTCGGATATACGTGTCGCGTCTCTGCTAAGACGTATCGCTGGTAGCCCCAATAGCCTCCTGGAAACAGTGGCGGGACGGTACGATGGCCCTTTTCACTACCACTGGAACCAGATGCACATGTTGTCCACTTAGGATTGTAAAAATATGCTAGCATGTAAACTAATTTTAAGCTTTGTTGTTAAAATAGAATTAAGTTTTAGAATTAAGTAACTAACTGTAACTAACACAAATTATGGATTTTTTCTGAAATAAACTGAATTGAATATGTACTAAATACTAAAGTAACCTCAAAGTGAATAATTGACAATTTTATATTTTTTTCGCAACTGTATTAAAAAACGTCGTTCGATACTCGTGCGTAAATGTCATTCTTCACTCTTGCCACGAGCCGTAGGCTAGATATCTCGGTACTCGTGAAGTGATGACATACTTTCCGCACTAATATCGAAATGTACTATTATATAAAGGGAGAAGTTTTTTGTTGTCTTTTTCTACGTTTTTTTTGTACTCAAAGTGTTCAAGAGTCTTGTCTCTCAAGAGAGAACTAGGGTTTAGAATTTTTGAGCAGAACTCTAAACTCTGACCCCACCTATTTTAACCCTTAAAAGTTATAGTATTGTTATGAGTTTTTATTATTATTCGATTTTTCATATTTGAGACAATCTTTTATTATAAACCGTTTTTTTGTACAGTCTTTAACTGCTCATCAAGACTCATGCAAACATGCAAAATTTCAGCTCAATCGGAAAATATTTGGGTAATATTTGATTATAGACAAAGGGACAGGTGAACTTAATAAAATAAAGCTTGTAAAAATCACTTTAATCACTAGTGTTCTAAATGATGTCAGTGTCACACTCTTATTATCTATACATCTTCTTCTATACATATAATAAAGCTGAAGAGGGTCGAAAGTCTGTACATGGAAGATATTCGAAAAAAAGCTGGTTGGGGATACTTAGAATCGATATTAGAACACATTCCAACAGTTTTTAGAATTTTTGTATGTTTGTCTGTTTATCTGTTTGTCTGTTTATTTGACCGCGCATCACGTGAAAACAGCTGAACGGATTTTGATGAAATTTTGTATAGAGATAGTTTGAGTCCCGGGAAAGGACATAGGATAGATTTCATCCCAAAAATCAACCCTGGACGGGGTGAAAGGGGGGTTGAAATTTTGTATGGAGAATTATTAACCGCTGAACTGATTTTGATGAAAATTTCTATGGAGATAATGTGAGTCCCGGGAAACAACATAGGTTAGTTTTCATCTCGAAAATCAACCCTAGAGTAAAAAATGGGGTTGAAAAATTGTATGGGGAATCAATAACCGTTGAACGCTGGAGATAGTTTCAGCTCTGGGGAAGGACAGAGAATAGTTGATATCCAGAATTCATTCCTTAACGGGGATTACTGATTCCGCGCAGACGAAGTCGCGGGCAAAAGCTAGTCATGACAATAAAGTTATGTCAATATCATTTCGGACACCTCGACCGCTCAGGCACTTTCCTGCTGACTACATAAAATCCTTTAGTTTTCTCATGCTCCAATAACAATAAAAATGAAGTGAGTAAGATAAGAGCGACCTTTGCTAGTCGATAAATCGATTTGTACTAATCGATAAACGTTACGCAAAATGTCGATTACACGATGATAATTGATAAGTTACATACTTCAGACGCGTGTAGTATGAAAATACTATGAAGCACTTGAGCACATTTTCAATATACTATGGATGGACCAACGGCGCCATTGACGCTTTTTTAAACCGACTGGGGCACAGAAGAGATACGTAAAGATGATTTAATGAGTAATTGAACTGTTTAGATATGTCAACCATACCTGTCTGCTCTACCAATAAATCATGCAACTTTATGAATACTTTAACGAAGTAGCTATATGTAACGTATGCTTGGGTACCTCTCCATTCACACCACCACCTCTGAAGGTAATCTGTCTGTCTGTTTCTCTAGTCACCACTGTATATGCATGTATTGCTTTGCTTGCTAGTACCTATGGAATGGGTTACAGTAAACTCATTCCATAATGACAAATGTTCAGTTAGATATTCACGTCGCAATCGCGCATCGCAATCGTTAAAACCGCTGGTAGCCTAGCCTGGCGGTAGAACGTTAGACTTTCAATCCGTAGGTCCCGGGTTCAAACCCCGGCTCGTAACACTGAGTTTTTGGGAACTTATTTACGAAATATCATCTGATATTTACCAGTCGCTTTTCGGAGAAGGAAAACACCGTAAGGAAACCGGACCTAATCCCGATAAGGCCTAGTTTCCCATCTGGGTTGGAAGGTCAGATGGCAGTCGCTTTCTTAAAAACTAGTGTCTACGCCAATTCATGGGATTAGGTTGTCAAGCGTTTGTCCTGGCTTGGAGTCCAAGCCAGAACAAACGCTAGGAGGAAGAAAAACCTGCGAAGTCCGAATGTCATCTATCGAGCTTCGTTCGTCTGGAAGCGGTCACCAATCCATCAACATTTTAGTCCACTTGGCAACAAGGCTCGCCCAGCTCCATCTAAGTTGGTCTTGCACTTGTCCGACACCGGATCTCGACATTCCTCGCTCGGTTTTGAACCTTATCACGAATGACATAAAGTCTACCAACGTTCAGCCAAGTTGCCGTTTGTGGTGGCATGTCCGCCGGTCAGTGTAAGTACACAGGGCGGGTACACCGATAACACGCGACACACTTCCCTACTTCCTTCGTACAATCGCCATCAAATATATCGGAGCGGCCAAGATACTCAAACATATGTGAACATGCACTTTACGTCTTGACAATAGAGGCGTTGTTCAAATATTTGTGACCACTTTGGCCGCTCCGATGTATCTGATGGCGACTGTACCATCGTCCATCTTAACTTACAATTTCGTCGGTAAGTGTGTGTGGTTGTTGCTACGTGTGTTTTTTACAAGGTTTTATGGCTTTTATTTAACTTACATTCACAGATTTGAACCAGTCCCTGACGTCAGATCGAGTTACAATTCAGCATGCATATACTTGGATGACAATACAATATTTTGGCATCATCAAGCTGGTCTGATGGAGATTGAAGGTAGTCATGATAACTCTGTGTTAAAACAATCAGCGTACAGCCAGCAGCAGAAGTAGGTAAGCGGGTAGGGTGTTCGAAATTACGAAATGAATAAGAGCGTGTGTAGTACACACGCTCTTATTCTCTCAACAATGAAGTCGTGTCAAGCACATTTTGAACACCTTACCCGCTTAGCTACTTCTGCTGGTAACTGTACAGTCGGTGGTAAAAGCTTGTATTAAAAAAATTAATTTTTGACAAAAAATGTAAATGATAGGACTGCCTGTCACTTACCTACCTCTAATTTACATACGGTATTTTCTGATCTGGTTTATAATATAAGGCATTTGGATAGTGTTTATTAGTCGTCAATATCAATAATAAACAGGAATTTATTTTAATACACCAACCATTTCTTGTTATGCATATATTGGATTTAAAAAAACCATAATAAAAAAAAAGAAAAAAAAAGTAGTCGGTAAAATTATTATATAATAAAGCTAAGCTAAGAGATAAATAAGTACTCAAACTAGATTGATACAAAAATTCAAACTGAAAATAAGTTTTCTACGAATCTATCTTGTAGGTACACCAAATGGCGAATACTCTGCACATTATAATAGTATCATTATATACTTCATTATAAGCCAGCGGATTTCCTATCATCAAATTTGCTAGCAACTTGCTAAATTACTGTCCCTTTTGCAAAACAACCGTTTTCTAAATGGCGCCAAGGGTGTTACTTAAAAAAAATACTGTATATTTTATCAAAACAAACTTTTCATGGCTTAAAACAATTTTACACCAATAAACCAAAAATACAAATACAAATCAAAACAAACTAGAAATCCACTCTAAAACTCACACTAGCATGCTACTCAAGTCTAAAATTAAAAGAAAAACAACATACAACATGACAAAACCGTGACTAACCAAGTCATTGTCACTGCCGCCTAGGTCAAGCGCGTTGCTTAAATAACCAAGGATCTGCAAAACATAAGGCTGGTGTAAATACGGCTTTATGCGTGAAGTATTAATTAACTGCCTTATAAAATCAGAAATATTTGACAGTCTAGATTAAAAAGGTACAGTCGCCATCAGATATATTGGAGCAGCTACGGTACTCAAACATATCTGAACAAGCACCTTATCGCCTTGACAATAAAGGTGTTGTTCAGATATTTGTGACCGCCTTGGCCACTCCGATATATCTGATGGTGACTGTACATTTGGCAGCCGGCACACATGAGTTTCTCAAATACTTTATTGAATCTGTATAATACTATACTGAATCTGTATAACAAGGCACTTAGCCTTTCGCCAAATGGTACCTGTTTGAAAAAAACACTCACATACTTTTCTATGAATATTACCAGTCTTTTATCAATATAAATACAGATGTAGTGAATAATCCTTTCCCATCGTATTTTTTCGGAAACACTCGTATTTGTCGTGCTGTTTCAAATAACCTCATTGATCGGTACTGAGGCTGACTGAACTAGCATGAAAATAAACGAGCGTTTCCGAAAAAATACGATGGGAAAGGATTATTCACTACATCTGTAACAGTGATTTATATTTAAAAAAATGGTTTGGATTCCTTGGTTTGATTACATATTCGGAAATCTATGTGATGTGTTATGAATTTGGCAGAAAATATTGGTACAATACATTGTATAGAGTATACCACAAAAAAGGGTCACTTAGTAGGAGTGGTTGACTTTCAGCTATGAAATATAATTAGAAAAAAAAATTGTTTATCTATTCACTGTGGTGTGAAGATAATTAAAAAATATTTACTTCAGTGTCACTTTGAATGATGAAATATTTAAAAGGCTTTATCTCTTTTTATCCTAGATTGATAGTGATTGGAATTAGTTCATGTATAACTAATGGATTTTATATGTAATACAATAATTATAGACAAGTATTTTACTCAATTGATTTTTGTATCTAAATAATTTAGTTTTTTTTTTAAATAACATGCAAATTTGTCAGCCAAAAATGCGCTCTACTAGTTAATGATTAATATTTGTCAAATCCATTAAAAATAAGGTTATTTACATCTCATTAACTGATATAAATCAAAAGTGCATGTTAAAAAGTATATTTCAATTTGATAAGGTTCCACAACTTTACTTGATGAATCACAGAATGAGTTGCTGCAACCAAGTGAAGTCATCCTACGATTCATGATTAACTATCAATTGTGAGAAATTCATTACTTGTTCTAGTAACATGTCATATGGAAATAACAGTAAACAGTAACAGTAGGGTTTGCAATCCGGATCCGAAATGTATGAAATTATCCACGGATCTTTCCATATATTTCAGATCCGTCGTGCAAACCCCAAGTAACAGGTATTACTTAGTTCATCAGTTGTTCAAAATAACTACACATTCGTATGAATCAAGTCTGAATAGCACACCGGATGCATTGATAAAAGTCTAAATGATAAAAGCTAACTTTGTTTATGGTCTGCTGCCTACCAGAGCATTAAATTTCAATAAAATCCAACTAGGTATATTTCCATCTTAAGTGAAATGTTTGGCATATCATAATAGAATTATCTTGATCTTATCTTCCTTCAAACAGATAACCAAGAACCTAGTTACAACATTTGTTATCACCCATTAGCTATACTTTTACTTTTAACACACCTATAAGAATGATAAGTGCTCCAAGTTTGAAGAACATCAAGTTAATGGTTGCCAATGCACCTGTATGAGTTGTTTACATTAGGAATTTATGTGTGTTAGTAGTTGTACTGTCGCTCGATCACATAGCGATGGTGAAATCACGATTACATGCATCCACCGCTTAGTGTGCGCCACAACAGCACTCGTAACCTATCTTACTCGTAAACTGAGCAAAACTCACCGATTTCGGCATCTTGGCGGTTTAGGATCACTATCTGCAACAACACAGCACACGTTAGAGAAACTTCACCGTCTACATCCCACTACAAATAGTGCAAACTAAGCAGGCGACATGTACCTTACCGCGTGACATACTCTCGCTAAATTGTGAATAACTTAGCGCCTACGAGCGCGCGCAGTGCATGTTACGCACTGCAACATGATCTATTCTATGCATTTTCTCAGAATCTACTCGTATTGATGCGATGACAATAAAATTATAGTCGCCGGCGGTCGTGTAATGTGCACAGAAAAACTTCAACTAGAATCTAGGGTAACTTAATGGCACCGCAAAGTAGTACTTTACGCGGTTATCAAACTGCAAAAATAGTGTACTTACCCGGGAAAAGGAAGAATATCACCTAATTTTCCACATAAGTAGCACAACACATAAAGAATGCACACACCCTAAACGTAAAAGAGCCACAAAAATATCGCGATGTGACAGACAAGACAACTGCGTGACGTGGTAACCGGTGTTGTCATATCTGTCAACTGGCAAAGTTGGGTTACACTTTTTCAAAAGTTTCCCGGTTTTTCGGTATTTTCTATAGCACAAAATTAAATGATAAAATAAAATACAAAGCAGCAAAGACAAAAAATATAAATAGATTGCAAGAAAGATATAAGTTGATTCAACAGTAAGTTAAAAGATTTTTTTCAAAGCGTAATCTCTATGACTGAGTTTGTCTATGGTAATAATAATAACGTAGTTGCCAGCTTCACGATTAACCAAAACCTTTTGAATTAGTTTCTTCTTATCTAGAACACAAGTGTTTTGAATACGGTACCAAGTGACAAATCTGTAACAGTATTCAATTCATTTTAACAAAGAGGTAACAACTTTTTATCTTTTCTACTATTTTTTGAGATGAGGTAAATACGGAACCGCATCTGGTAACATTATGTAACTGCCGTCGAAAAAAAAAAAAAAAAAAAGCCGTCGATGACATGACAGATGTCAGCCGGTCCGGTCGGTCGGTTGTATAGCTTTTTTGCAGTGTCGTGTTTAACTATTTTCGGAGCATTATTTACGTATAAAATGTGTGTGAATAGACGCACGTAAAGAAACTCTCATAAAATAATATCTACAATTCCTTTACACACAACGTAAAATGTTAGGTTCTATACGAAGAATATTGCATTGGGGTCCACTATGTGTTTTGGGTACGTATTTAATTAATTGCATGTTTCTTTATTCGTTATCCATGTTATTAGAGATTTAATCCTGTATACATTCGTGACTTAGGGCAGTGAATGCTTTATTAATTGTTGATTATCGACTAAATTTGTAGAATGAGAGGGCTCTTCTCATAACTAGATTTCATACTTTCTCAATTAGTATACTATTTCTTCTTTATTTTAAGAATACACACATCATTACAAAACGTCTATCTACTTCACTGTAAAATCATGGACTAATTTTTCATACAGAAATTTCAGTTAATAGCCCCATATCCTTTCCGTATAATATGTCTCTTTAGCCGCTTAACCCTTTAAAAATGCAATGCAACAACATACTGCCCTCTTCACCAAAATATTTGTGTATATTAGGATCCTAAAATTTTCTGTTAAAGAGGCCCCAAACAATGAATTTGTTACCTGCTCCACTTATCGTAGTTACGCTACTGATCAAAATTAATAAAATAATGCATTCCCAGGAATTATAAAGCTAGTAACATGGTCCATGGTGCACCTTATCGGCATGTGGTGGCCGCCGCAGGGCTCCCTCAGCGGTGCGCTCCACGCTTGCTTGTTCCTGTTCCTGTCCGGAGGCACTTTATACTACTTCCTGCAGTCACTATTGGAGGGTCCGGGATATGTGCCGTTGGGCTGGGGACCAGTATGTATTCAAACTATCATAGGTGATCAGTGATCGGAATCACCGGAGTGAAACGATAACAAAACTTGTCAAGCTGACATAAAAGAGTGCTTAACATCCATAAAAATATTCATATCCCTATACCCACACATTATAAATTAGAGATTCTAGTTTGATTCGAGATTCTAGACCAGTTTGCTAAAAATATTAGTATTTTTCTCAGTTGAAACTTGTCCCCTACACATTTTGTTATCGTTTCACTGCGGTGATTCCGATCACTGTAGATGATTCTTGATTTCGGGTACAATTTCTTAAAGAACTTTTGACTTGGGTGTTCTTGTGGCACTAGACTTATGATCATTATAAGAGAGAAAGAAAATTTTATTAACATCACACCAGTTATATTAAGAAAAGAAAAGCAACAAAAGTAATGGACAGAGGGGACACATCAGTCAGGAAGAGGAAGGGGGAAAGGGATAAAAAGATTTTCCTAATGATTGTTATAGGTACTTGTTATGTTTCGAAATGCAATAAACTGTTTTATCTACAAATTTTTTATTGGCTTATAAATTTAAAAAAATATGTGTTTTTCTTTATTTTATTAGTATATGGATATTATTTGTTTTTTCAGGCTGATAAAAAAGACACAGACAAGTTGCAGGTTTGCACAATATGTAACGGATACAAAGCTCCGCGGTCACACCACTGTAGCAAATGTAAGACACTTTTTTCTACTATCATATTTGTTTTTTTTTTTCATTATGCAATGCTAACGCGAAAGTCAAAGATCAAAATTCTGTTATCTCTACCGCACTATTAATTAGAATTTAAACTTGAAAACCAATGAGTTTTGACCCCTGGTTGACTGGACTTTAATCATTGCAAATTTACTAATCAATTTGTTAATTACCAATCACTTGTATGAAAAAACTAATGTTAAATGTATTTTTATTGATTTCTTGTGCATAGTTTGTCTTTCACCATTTAGTATTAATTCCTTTCTCATTTTCTCATAGGTTGGCTGGAAGAGATCCCTTTTAGGGATACGATCGCCTTTGTGCATATCTTTTATGTATTTTACTGTTGTAATAATGTTAAACTTGTTTATGTGCAATAAAGTGGTATATATATGCATTTTTGCCATGTCAATCAGGTGGGCGATGTGTATTAAAGATGGACCACCACTGCCCCTGGATCAACTGCTGCGTAGGCCACGCCAACCACGCGTACTTCACCCTTTTCCTCACATTTGCAGTGCTCGGTTGTCTGCAGGCTTCCATTGTAAGTTAAACGATACACTTTACATGTATCCTGGTCACGGTACCAAAATGTTACTAACAAAGGAAAACCTATTGAAAGATTGAAATAGTATCCTTCGATTTTTAGTTATTACGAGTTGTTACTAAAAAACTGCCTCACATTTACAGTTCTCGGCCGTCTCCAGGCATCAATTTTATGTTAAACATCTTTTAAAATAAAAGATAGCAGATTATCTCTTAATATTCAATTATCTTGATTGATTTCAAAGTATTATTATTATGGATCAAAAAACGAGCCAGGATTGTGTTTAAAAGAATAGGGTTGTTGTTTCTTTAAAAAAAAACACATTTGCAATTTAATAAATTTTCAAATCAACACTAACTTGTTAATAACAGGAGTTTGTTCATTTCATTACAACTACGACGTCACAAATGCGTTTAAAACCTAACAAGTTCCATTTTAGTTCTCGCCACGATGCGGATTTTTGATGGAACTAATTTATTAAACAAATCGAAAATAATTGTAAATATTTCAGGACAATAATAGATTTTGCAATCAAAATGCTCAAAAAATTTCACACAGATGCAAAACAAATAATATTAAATACATTAAAATACTTGCGACAGAAAAAGGATGAGGGATTCAGTAGCATTCCATTAAACTATGTTGTGAAATTAGTTGTTAACATGACGGGTACTGATATTCATAGTGCGGTTGTAATAAACTGGTTAGTTTGGTACTAAACATACTTATTCTATTCACAAGTACATAATTGTATATCTCACTCGCTCTTGCACGATGCCAATACACACTGTCCCGAATATTCATGACGTACACGTATTGTTGCTATATGTAAGCTGTTTGTAGCGACACTATATCAGGGCTAAAAAGGAACTTGTCAGGCTTTACATACGTGAATTCATAGGTAGGTTATTAATCATAGGTAGGTTCTCAGAAACAAATCGTTTAGAAGTATCACGCAAAGATAAGCTGATTGACTATTCGAGATTGGCTTCACAACTGACGAAGTTTACTGTTACCCAGTATTATTAGATGTTGCTAACGATCAACGCATATTTACGCACATACTTAATCAACTTTTCAACACCACCAATTTACAGTTCAGTCGAAACACATTTACACACAACAAAAACTATTTAATACGGAATATTTACCATGTGAGTTTGTTTTTGTGACCGTCCGAAATTTCGGCACAGTTGCATGCGCCATTATCAGTGATCGGCGAAAAGGATTCCACACGGGGTGAATGACGTCAATCATTATGCTAGTATGGATATGCCGCGGCATTTGCGGGATAGAAAAATAAAATTACAGTAATTTTCACAAACATTTGTAATTAAGTATTTTAATGAAATTATTTATTTCGCATATTATTTCTTGTTTTTTTTTTCATCTCTATAAAATTAAAATAATGGTTTGTTATTTTAATTTTATAGAGATGAAAAAAAACAAGAAATAATGTGCGAAATACTCCATTATTTTGCTAAACAAACCATTATTTTACTGGTCAACGAGCGAGTTCTTAGTTCGGGGCGGACTACTAGTTATTACAATGATTCATTGTATTAAACATAATACAAACACGTATATTTTCGAGCAGTTTAATTGGTATCGCGGGCGAAACGGTGCATCCATAATACAATGTCTAGTTGAATTCCCGCGGTGTGGAATCCTTTTCGCCGATCACTGGCCATTATGAAGGAGTAACACAAAGCAAAGCAGGAGTGTTAGCTTAAAATCGTATACATTTCTTATTATACATTTCCCAGGTACTATCAATATGCATGTACCACGCTTTAAACCGAGCGTGGTACGTTCAGAGCGGCATACGCGCGCCTCACGTGTTGTTGACGCTACCTACGTTGCTGCTGACGCTGCTGGCCATAGGCATGTGTCTTGGAGTCGTGGTTGCTGTCGGTATTCTGCTGTATCTGCAGGTAAATAGTTTCATTCATTTTCAAAATTCCGTAAGAAAGTTTAGAAAACTACTACCTTTATATATTTCAATATTGCCAAAAATTGTA
Source organism: Pammene fasciana (assembly GCA_911728535.1). NCBI lineage: Eukaryota > Metazoa > Arthropoda > Insecta > Lepidoptera > Tortricidae > Pammene > Pammene fasciana. The sequence continues at coordinate 1,168,751 of OU452280.1, forward strand.
TTGTGACAATGGTGCTGAGTAAGCAAAAAGAAACTCAGACAATGTTAAGGTTAAACAGTTCGTTCAGCGGGGTAAACAGATTTAATAGTAGTGCGTATTGGAAGGTCTGCCATCTTGTATAGTTCGTTTTTTTTTTGAGATTAGAAAAAAGTTGAAAGAAGGATGTACAGGGTTCTTTATCAGGCATGATACGGCACGATACATGTCACAAGTGTCAAAGTACCTATGTGGCCATTAAAAAATATTTAAATATATTAGTAAAACCTTGCGTACGTATTTGTAAATGTTAAATTGAATAATATTAATTATTTTACAGTATTATATTATCATTGTTAATGTTCTTGTGAATGTTGCACATTAAAAAACCTGGAGAAAAAGAGGTTAGAAACATACGATTTATAACGTACTTGCGTCACTGTCAGTTTTTCAATTGTCATGTATCTCTAACGTGATACTGATAATCAAAGCGAAATTGTGTATTAATTGTTGTTATGGATTATAATCTGCAAATAATGACATATTTATTTACAAATGTGAACTCTTCATCATGATAACTAATCGTTTGTTGGTGTACTTGCAGTATGTCTAAATTGAACATTCAAACAGAACATGTTAGAACAGGTTGGCAACTTCTGTTTCTATGTTTACCCAATTTCTAATCTCAAAAAAAAAACGTACCTATAGTCTAAATAGAAAACTGAAACTACTCCACGCTAATATACAGTGCTGCCCGTAAAATTTAACTCACATATCCTTGCACGTTGAAGGGCCTGCTATCTGGTGGACAATTTTGGCAACTTTAATTTTTCACTCGCACTCACAGGGGCATTCTGTGGTGCCCTCTTCAGTTCACGCACGCTCCCTATCCGTCCTTTCAGTACCTTATATCAATAATATTCACAATTTTGGCTCAGCTCCAAATTACGTAGAACCCGGTTATGGTGATAAAAATAAAAACCAAAAATAAAGTTATTATCATTAACCAAAGAAACAGGAGAAACAACTATGCTTTTCTTCATTTTTATAACCCAGCTGTAATCCTTTTCCCCCACATTTATCTGTCGATTCAGTTAACCCTTAACGTTCGTTACCCGTAGTCAATCTTCTTCACCAGATCCGTAGCATCCTCCGCAACCGTACCACGATCGAAGACTGGATCCTGGAGAAAGCAGTTAGCCGTCGCCAAGAAACAGGTTTACCAGAGTTCGTGTTTCCATACGATCGCGGTTGGAAGGATAACTGGCATATGGTGTTTAAAGGCCATCTATATGATGGGCTTACGTGGCCACTCAAGGAGGGCTGTGGGCAGTATGATCTTACAGTAAGTATCTATAGATAGAATACATTTTAATTTGCAAAAGAAATAAAATTCCAAGTATTACATACGATCGGGGTAGGACAGATAGCTGGCTTATTTTATTATAGAGACACACCAACAGTACATAAACAAAGCATTCAAATTACAATAAGCAAGCTGACACATAAAATATTTATGCACCAATAAAACATTTATTTACGCTTATGGTGCTTAACCCTTTGAACGCCAAGACCAAGAGCCACTAAAGTGGTCGTGTGCTGTCGTGCCTACCACGCCAATGACCACTAAAGTGATCATGGCAGACGCTGTCAAAGCAATTTTACTGGTTTAAATTCGTTTCTCACTAGTTGAGATTTTGGCGTGTATGCCACATTTTGATGCAAGAGAGAAAGCGTTCAAAAGGTTAAAGGTCAACTTTATGTTGGTCTTACGTGGCCAGTTAAGGAGGGATTTGGCCTATATGATCTTATGGTAACTATCTAATGCATTTTATTTTGAAAATCCTGGTCACGGCACCAAAAATGTATGTAAGATAATTTAAAACAAAAAAGAACCGACTTCACTTAGGATCTGCTATTCCAAGAGGAAGTGGCCGAGTTGCTGTAAAAAATAGTGAAATCACTATAGGTGTGCCTATAATAGTTGAAGAGTTCCCTCGATTTCTCCAGGATCCCATCATCAGACCCTGACTTGGTGACAATGGGACCATCTAGGGGTTATACCTGTTCGATTAAAAAAAAATTTGAAAATCGGTTCACGATTCACGGAGATATGGAGTAACATACATACAAAAAAAAAACATAATGATATTTAAAAAAAAAAATCAGTTGAATTGAGAACCTCCTCCTTTTTTGAAGTCGGTTAAAAAGCAGTTATATGTCGTTAGACATTTCTTGAACCTTTTCGTGACTTGAATAGAAAAAGGAATTGCCGACGTGAAGACGGTTTTCTGGATTTTGGTTTTCAATTTGGTTTTTTTTATACGATCGTGATTGTATATATAAACTGGCTTATTATTTAAGGGTCATTTGGACGCATTTAGGAAAAAGGTCCAGTCCTCAAAAATTTGTCAATAAAATTTATACTTTATGTCAATATCGTAAGCTATTTGTTCCAATGACATTTTTTTTGAGATGATGGATCTTTTTCGCTTAATTACTTCCATTTATATTACGCCCCAGACTAATACACCGAGACTGAGAATATTTAATTACACATAATCGCGTTCCCGTCAAATAAAGCAACTAGCGAAATCTATCGCGTCACTAACGCAGCGGGATTTCAATTTCATACATTTTCTTCGCCAATTGCTGTCAAAAACAATTCTACGTACGTTCAATACATGGCGTTGCGGCACCTGAACCTTTGGAAGTATGTAGAAACGCGATTTTGTATGGTATAGTCTAGGTATTGAATGAATGAATGAATAAATGCTTTATTGCACAACTCAAAAATTACAACACAGTAGGAAAAATACAATGAACAAAAAAAACAGGCAAACAACAGGCGGTCTTATCGTTAATAAGCGATCTCTTCCAGACAACCTTAGGGCAGCGGAGAAGATAAAGTAGAAAAGTTAATAGGTGGTGCAATAAACTTATTGGAAGCTCGAACATTGAACTACTACTCTAATACCACCATACCATATTATACCATAGAGTAACTTATATATATAGTACAGCAGCACAGCCTAAGAACTTTTTGAAGCTCAAGTCAATTGTGCCCTCTGTCCGAAAGGCCCCTAAAAATACAATATGATCCGTGGTCATGAGTATTACTGTATTTCAGCTTGAACAGCTAGCGCAGAAAGCGGACAAGCGTGTCCGCTCGCGGCTGTACACGGCCGTGTCGGGCTACAGCGGGCGCTGGTGGCCGCTGCTCAGCTGGCCGCGCGCGGCGCTGGGCGCGCCGTGCACGGACGAGCCGCGGCTGCCGCTGCAGCCCGGCGACGTCCTCAGAACCACCAGGCAGAGGAAGTGAGTATTATTATAAGCATAGAGTAACTTATATAATAGAGCAGCGCAGCCTAACAACTTATTGAAGCTTAAGTCTATCACGCCATCTGTCCGAGAGCCACTTAAAGATACCCAAAATGTAAGAGGAAATGTCGGCTCCATCTAGTAATGAGTAGCGTACTAGTAGTACACTAGTCGTTACTAGATGGGACTGATATTTCCTCTTACATTTTGGCTATCTTTAGATCGCTCTCAACTAGATGGCGCTAAATACTTGGAGTCTCAAAAAGTTCTTTGACTATGGCCGTCTATTATATCTTTAAGTCTATGTTATAAGTCATGTGTTGATCTATTTTGATTTTAAACCGATTTGCTAGGAAGACATTCGACAGTGTATTTTTTGTGCTCGATTTCTTGATCAAGAATAATATGTACATTTCAAACTCTATACATATTAGTCGCTGCAATAAATCCAAATAAATCTAATAATAATAAGTATTTTTGGAAATGATTATTTTCACTTCTCATGCTCGTAAAGTTCGACTTTAAGTCGTGCGTAGACGACATAAAATCGCTCTTTGTGCTCTAGTGCATAAAGTGAAATTTTCTTCTAAAACTAAGACAATGAGGCTCAACAGCCAAGCACAGTCAAAATATATTGCACAATTTAATTAAGCAGTAAAATTGCGTAGACTACTGAAACTTGTTGTTTTATTTTATTCTTGCTATTATTATTTGAATTTGTTTTCTATAATTAAATTAATGAAATTAGATAAAATAGGAGTTGATTATTGTTACAAAATGCCCTGAAATGTTTTATGACTTGGCAGAAAACAAGTATCTAAGTATAAATTCACATGATGACAATTAAAAAAAAAAACATTAAAAAATTATTTGGTGGGAGTTGGTTATTTTTCATGTTCTTTTACTTTACAGCGATTTCATTGTTTAAATTGAAGTGAAAATATTATTTCCCAGAATTATTGAACGATTGAACATAAATAATGACGTCGAGTGACGTTGAAATTGCACTGTCGCATAATACGTTAATCGAACAGAGTGAGCAAAAAGTAGTAGAACAATTAATATGGCCGCCGAAATCAATATTCTTTTATATGTGTAAGGTTAATTATTTATTTGCTCTCAACTTAAATTTTCCTCACAATCGAAGTGAAAAGCAAAATGTATACCTCGGGCATAATTGATCATTTTTATCCTCAACTATATTGGTCCTCGCTGCGCTCGGACCAATGAATTGCTTCGGATAAAAATGGATCGCTTTATGCCCTTGTTGTACAATCTACTATTGCTTCATGTTGCATTGGTGTTGAAAATCACTTCCTGCTCATTTTGTTGTTTTTTCTATCAATCATAATATAAAGTAAATGATGCGATTTCTTCTAACAGTGATCGTCCTGAAAGCCTAAGATGTTTTGAACTTGAAAGTACTAATAACACTAATAAGTAAGTGCGAACAACTAAATATTGTAGAGATAAACATGTATGACCTAAATCAGATACTACGATAAAAACATTCTAGTTTTTAGTAATCTAACTCATCTTGTGTAGGTACTTTGTCTAAGTGGAATAGATGTTTCATGTTTTCTGGTAGAACTAAACATTATCATGTAATTCTGAGATTTGATTTATTACTGTTCTGAAAAAATTAGTCTCGCCTAGTTGTTTGCCGGTCATAATTTATCTCGGTTCGGTATGTATATTTAGAACCGATGGTAGATAGTTTCTGACGTCCATAAATCTATTATAATGTATTTAAAGGATTAAACGTGTTTCAAATCTTTTTACAGCACATTATATGTATATTATTGTCTCTATTTAAAGTTGTTAAAGAAACCTAACTCTCAAATAATACCCAGACTGTATGAGGATGTTTGTTTGTTTACCCAGACATTGGTTGTTCGGCGAGCGCGTGGAGCCGGCCGGCGGGCGCGCGCCGCGCGGCTGGTTCCCGCGCGGCGCCGTGGTGCCCACCGACATGCTCAAGCCTCACGCAGACTAACACCGACACCGACACCGACACCGACACCGACACCGAGTGAGACTACACTTTCTGGTGAGCCATTTACGGTTCAAGCTATTTTCTTTTGTTAATACTTACCCTATGAAATGTCCTATGTAAAATGAACCCTTTCGGGTGGCAACAATGGAAGCCCGTGACCGTACTGCCTTAGTAGCTAGCGTTCGCCGCGATCAGTGCTGCATCCTGGTCACGGCACCAAATTGTAACACGATGCCACTTAGGTTTTTCTCACCTGAGGCAAACTAGTTTTCAACTGCGACGCGATCGGTCACGTTGGCACGAAATCGTTTGAAATCTAATAATTACGGGTGTGTTTACTTGCTCAAGTAATTTTTTTTTTTAAACATGGTGTTTATTTTATATGAAAATACATGATTTTCTGCCAAAAGTTATGTCAAATTGGCAAGAACAATGAGGTAGGTATATTTTTATTTTTGTAAAACATATTATTAAAAGCATTATAATTTTTTTTAAGGTTTTGCAAGCTTAAGGGTCGCCAGGACGCTCGCGTTCCCATACAAACGTAGTTCAGCTCTCATTTTAAAACGACATGCTTTATGCCAAATTTCGTGGTTCTAAAGCATGTTGTTTTAAAATGAGAGTTGAACTACGTTTGTATGGGGACGCGAGTCACGCGAGTTCACGCGAGCGTCCTGGCGACTCTTAAGCTTGTTTTAGTACCTATGTATTATTGTATATTTATTTCAATTTAGATATTTGTCTCAAAACATATAGAATGTAACAAGATCTCTTAATACAGGTATGCAATTTTCTTAGAAGTGGTTAAAAAATGTATGAAATATATGTACATTTAACGCCATAAATAAGTGTACACTTCTGCACCTTACTCCACTCCACTGTAACAAGGTTCAAAAGTGTATACATATTTTAGACGTTGACTGCACGGACTACACATGATATTTAAGTAGTATCTATAAACTTTATGTAAGAGTACAGTTGCCATCAGATATATCGGAGCGGCCAATGTGGTTACAAATATCTGAACAACGCCTGTGTTGTCAAGGCAATAAAATATCTGAACATGCACTTTATCGCCTTGATAATAGAGGCGTTGTTCAGATATTTGTGACCACCTTGGCCGCTCCGATATATCCGTGACTGTACCTACTACTTAATTTTGTACATTTTATTTATGTAAATAAACTGTATTCGAATACAAACCCAGTTTTTTTATCAAACAGTTTTAGAAGCCCTTTTCAATAAGACCTATACAAACAAAAATACAATTCCTGGGTTTTACCTGGGTTTTACATTATAAAACAACACGGTTACGTTCACGGCACTTTAGTCACGTCTCGCGACATGTTTCGGAGAGCCTAGGTCTCCATCAGGTAGGTAGGTATAATGTTAATATGTTTCCGAAAGTTTAAATTTAATAAGCCGGTTTTAATTAAATCCTTAACGGACAAAATGGTTGAAATTATGCGAAATTTAACCATATCACTTTGAAATAAAGTTAAAATAATGTTACGAAATGACACCCCTCTGTAACCTTCTGCTTTATAAAGGCTTAAGGCCGTTCCTCGATTCGGACAAGCCACGCCCCTCCGTTAGAGACACGTTTATGGCTCCCGTGCACGATAGAAAGAGATGCAGCGCTCTTAAGGATCAGACTTTTTGACCAAACTACGATAAATAAGCGAATCTATAAAGTTTTGTCTAATTTTGCTTCTGTGACTTTTTAGATAAACCAGAATACCATATTTTGTACTGAGTTATATTGCTTAATCTCTTATAGTTTACTTAAGCTGAGAAAAATAAGGGGAAAAGGGACCCAACTTTGGATTTTTTTTCTATCGAGGCAACTTTCAGCAATCGTGTTTCGGCTTGTGCCAAAAACAAGAGTATATAGTCTTATAATATATATTCGAAAATAAATTCAGTCCCTTTTCCCGTTTAGTCACTAGAGCGTTTGAAAAAACCTATAATTTTTCAAAGTAGCCCCTTAATGTCCTCTCTTATCAAACACCTATGTATAGTTGTCATCAGATATATCGGAGCGGCCAAGGTGGTCACAAATATCTGAACAACGCCTCTATTGTCAAGACGATAAAGTGCATGTTCAGATATTTTTGAGTACCTTCCTTGGCCGCTCTGATATATCTAATGGCTATTGTACCTATAAGAATTTGTACACAGTAGTCATCAAATATAAGGGAACGGCTACGGGACTCAAATATATCTGAACATGCATTTTATCGCATTGACAATTATAGAGGCGTATCTGAACAACGCCTATATTGTCAAGGAAATAAAGTGCATGTTCCGATATTTTTGAGTACTTTGGCCGCTTCGATATATTTGATGGCGACTGGTACCTATTTATTAGTGCTTAATGGAAGCTTTGTGTTTCCATGTTTTGAATTGATCTCTTTTGGTCATAGGGGCTGTCCATACATTACGTCGTCGATTTTTGACGATTTTTGACCAGATGTCACCACCGCGGCGAGAGGTCCAACTGTCATAATCCACCAATCATGTTTAATCACATTTTTTTGATGGATTTTGACAGCTGCTGTCAAAAAGAACTATCGTCACAGTGCCGCCACATGGATTTCAGGAAACCCTCATTGCCTTGCAATAAGGTCCAATTTCATTGCAGTCGTACTTTTCCTACGTAATTTCCTGTACTACATGAAATTCATAATGAGAAAAGAGTTTTTTAAATCGAACCTTGCCAACATGACAAGAATACCTTAGTCTCTTCTCGATCGGCTGGATAACGATAATAAAAAAGAAATAATGTGTAAAATGTTTATTGTGCATTCGTAAACCTACGTACAAAACATCTTCACAAAATTCGAAACAAGAACTCAAATAAGTTAGCTCTAGCGTTAAACTATATTAAATCCAATACGTTAATTTATTATATTATCACGTTTTATTATAATTAATAAATGCAGTTAACCAAACACAGACACTTAAACTTTCATTTGAAAATATTTTCTGAAAGTTTGTACTGTTAGAGATTTCAGTCAAGCTCTAATCTAACTTAATTATTATATAATTCAAATTGACAAAACAAAGAACAATTTGATAATGTACTTTTATATCCAAAAATCTCAGTAATGTATAAAAAATTATTACTCATAATTCATAAAGATGGTAATGTTAATGGAGTTATTTTCTTCGTTATTTCTTATTCTTAGTAGGTAAGAGAAGAGTTTTAGGTTTAGGTCATGAGCGCTGATATTATACAGTTGGTAAGTAAAAATGATTCTCAAAAGGCTTATTCGCCTGCGTTTTGTAACTTATCACAATTGAACCGAATCGGTTAAGATGGTATAGAGGTTACAGAACTTACAGCTTTAAGCCATTCAGTAATCGCACTTCACATGTCTAAGTATGACAACAAATGTGCAAATTGCAAAAGGTTTCCAAATAGTAGGAAAACCTCAAAGGAAAATTATCAATTTCCCTTCAATTATGTTGGGACAATAACTTGTCTTTTTCCGAAAACCTTTCAAATTTTTTGCCGGCAATCTGTAACACTGACTCAACGCTCATGATACTCCTAAACACTCATAACCCCCTAGTACTCATTCTCCTCATCAAGCTCGCCCTCAGTGGAGTCGACGCCGACCTCCTCGTAGTCCTTCTCCAAGGCCGCGAGATCCTCACGAGCCTCTGAGAACTCGCCCTCCTCCATACCCTCGCCGACGTACCAGTGCACGAAGGCACGCTTCGCGTACATCAGGTCGAACTTGTGGTCCAGTCTGGGGGTGAGAAAATGGAGGTAAGGTAAGTTGTACTAAATAGGGTGTCGAAACTTCGGCCTTTAGAGCGGAGCTCAAGCTTCTATCTGACCCGCTGATAAGAAGCGATTGAGTCAAAGGCCGTAGTACCCGCCCAGCGAAAAAGTAAATGGGACAGCCAAAAGTTAGGCCGTAGTCCTCAGATCCTAAATTAGGTGTATAAAGTATTAAAGGGCTAATAGTTTCGACTTCTATCTCAATCTATTAGGCAAGGTCACCTAACGTCACCAAAAATACGTAAAAACGTTTCACCCACGAATCACAAATAAACACTTGGATGTCAGTTCGATAATTTGACAGTCGTAAATACGATCGACGTCAAAAATATGTTTACACTTTTGCACCAATTGCACCTTACTGCTGTGTAATAAGGTCCAAAAGTGTAAACATATTTTTGACGTCGCCTGTATCAGGCGCGGTCCCAGGCTGCTTAAATTTTAGGCTGCGACAGCGCCTGGCCTGTACCTACACTTCCAATCTCTTTGGTCTCACCAGTAACTTCAACTGGTTAGATTTAAAATATAAATAAAGTAACCGGTTAGCAAATGGCTGTTTACACAAACATAGGAATGATATCTGTGGCTGTTTACATGAAAAGTAAACTTGGGAAATGAAGAGATGACAGTGTAAAGATGTAAGTAGATAGCCTAGATAGTCACTAACCTGGCCCAGGCCTCGGCGATGGCGGTAGTATTGGACAACATGCAGACAGCGCGCTGCACCTTGGCCAAGTCACCACCAGGGACCACCGTTGGTGGCTGGTAATTGATGCCTACCTGGAATCAGACAAGTAAACAGTGAACGTGTGGAATTATTGCCGTGTTGGCAGTTCAAACAAGAACAATAAAATCGATGAAATATTGTCGCTCATTGTAACTATAACAGTCGCTTCGGACAAAGCTCACTTCCTCAAATAACTATCAGATAAACTTCATAATACAGCGGTATACGTACAACGGCTAGCAAGGTATGCTGCCACAACCCACATTATAAGACGCAACTAACTGAAGCAGTGGTTATTAAATGAATCCTTGAACTGAACTAAGACAAAGTGTGCGCTTGGAAGTTGGTAGTCAGAAGATGTTTACCATATTACCATAGATACGTATATTCTGTGGAACTTATCGGATTGGTATAAAGTTACCTTGAACCCTGTGGGGCACCAGTCCACGAACTGAATGGTCCTCTTGGTCTTGATGGTGGCGATGGCGGCGTTGACGTCTTTGGGCACCACGTCTCCTCGGTACAACATGCAGCAAGCCATGTATTTGCCATGGCGCGGGTCGCATTTCACCATCTGGAACACGAGGAAACGGTTTGAGTATGATTCATTTCAATTTTCAACAAGAAGAGTTAGTTTATCAATGTTAATTTTATTTTGTCTAAATAAATGAACTTGATGTAGTAAAATTTGATTTAAACGTTCAACAAGATGGTCTGATCGTACAATAACTCTGGACACGAAGTTTCATGCCGTAGTTATTCCATGATGCCAAAGACTGATAAATAGTAAAGAAACTATCAGCAGAAGATCACGAAGGAGCGTCGCCCTTATCAATGACGATAATGGAGAGGAAGATCTTCTGATAATTTTACGGGTAGTAACAGAGCTTAGTGATATGGTCGCGGCGAGAAGTGGTTTTAAACAGGTTTACAAAAAAGGGATTTTAGTTTATTTCCCTTTTAGCTAATAGCACATTGAGCATAGCTCTCAACTTGATCGAATCATTATTGCTTTCTTCTCTTTGGAAAACGATGGTGTTCAATTTCTTTGCACTGAGAATGTATCTTAGGTTACCTGGTTGGCAGGCTCAAAGCAAGCGTTGGTGATCTCAGCAACCGTCAGCTGTTCATGGTAGGCCTTCTCCGCAGAGATGACGGGAGCATAGGTAGCCAATGGGAAGTGGATGCGCGGATAGGGCACCAAGTTGGTCTGGAACTCCGTCAGGTCCACATTCAGCGCGCCGTCGAAGCGGAGGGAGGCTGTGATGGAGGACACGATCTGGAAACAGATGATTGAAACACTATTAATTTTTTTCAACTCTTGGAAACGTGTGGACTGGTCTAAGAACCCTTTTGTAGTTAGGGAATTCTAGTACTTGACGTCTACTTTTGCGATAGTGGATATTATTTCGCAGGCCCGTGGAACTGGTAGGTATCTTTTTCAAGGTACACAGAGACATCAAGTTACGCATTTATATACTGTGAACGCGCGACTGCTTGCACAAGTCGTTCAGAATTGCGTTTCTTCTTCATAACGAAGGAAAACTCAAAGCACTGAAGGAAGTCTAACCTGTCCAATCAGCCGGTTGAGGTTGGTGTAAGTAGGACGCTCGATGTCCAGGTTCCGGCGGCAGATGTCGTAGATGGCCTCGTTGTCGACCATGAAGGCGCAATCTGAGTGCTCCAAGGTGGTGTGCGTGGTCAGGATGGAGTTATATGGCTCCACTACTGCTGTTGAGACCTGTGTAACAAAAAAATTTACAATATTGCCACACAATTACGAGTTATCTTCGTCTTCAACTAGCTCGATTATGTGCTAGTAAGCCCATTCCTAAACAAACACACTTTCCGTTGCCAGGTATTGTTTTCAGGTATCTTCAATCAAGCAAAGCACGCTTAGTTAATACTATTTACTCCAACCACCTTTATCTATAGGTAAGTCCTAAAAATATCTACCTATCGCATTCAATTAAAAGTAGGTCTCGAAAGCGAGGCGCATATTCGGGAGAAGTCTGAAGTGATCAAAACTATAATGGTACCTGGGGCGCAGGGTAGATGGAGAACTCGAGCTTGGACTTCTTGCCGTAGTCGACGGAGAGCCGCTCCATCAGCAGCGACGTGAAGCCGGAGCCGGTGCCGCCGCCGAACGAATGGAACACGAGGAAGCCCTGCAGACAATTGACACTTGGTTATTACGATGTGGTTTGTTAAAAAGACCGACAGTTATAGTTTAACAACGGAGGAGATTCTCCCAAGTTTTGTATAAGGTAAGTTCGCCTAATAAGGACCAGGTTTTTGTAAATCTTTATAAATCTGATTTAAGAAGTATTTTAACTTAAAAAACATTTGAAATGTACAAATTGCCTATATTAGAAGTACAAACATTAAGTAAAAATCACGAATCCGAAGTAAATTAATGACAAACACTGTTTAAAAAAAACTTGTAAATGGACCTTATTAGGAATGGGTGTTCTCAATAAGGGTCATTCCTGTTCCGTAGATAATTCCGAAACTACATAATTTTTTTTTTTTTTATTTAATATTTATTGTTAATTGTAACAATTGTTTTTGTCATTCCCGATGGATTAATCTAAAAAATCACATGAATTGTACTGTTGGTCCTTAAAAAGTCTACAGAAACTTAAACGCAGAATAATTGACTTGATTTATGTATTTTAATAAAACACAGTTTTGTATTGTATTTATATTTACTAAGTGAAACTATTTTAAGCATAAAACAACATAATTATGAACATTTTCAGTCATTAGCCCTTGGTCCTTATTAAGTCTTTAAACATGATATTAAAAAGGCCTGGTCCTTATTTGGCGACAAGGAGGTGGTCCTTGTTAGGCACTTCGCCATCCCGGAGCAAACCAATCTAATTTGACAAAAAAAATAGTTCTTTCAATAACCTTATCTTCACAATCCACGCCTAAATGTTACTTTTTCCTTTTCATGTGTTAAGTTCTTGCGAAAACGAATCAGAACCCTTTGAATGAATCGAATAACACCAACAAATTATACAAAACGACCTACGCGTCGTGACGTGAACTACATCGACAGGCATACTGACAGAATGGCGGCGTAAAACCCAAGTAATGCCAATGCACTTCAATAATTGGTTAATGAGGAGCATCGGCGCGAGACTTGATTTCAATTTAGTATCAGGAGCGGGATTTTTGAAATGGTGGCTCTTATTAGGAACCGGTCCTTATTGGGCGAACATACCTTACTACGGGGGCCAGAGGTGCGGACCCTTTTTTTGGGTAGGAAAGTGCTCCCCCCTGAACGAAATCCTGGTTCCGTGCATGCCTTGACGATGGTGTAGTGTCCTCTAACATAGTTTTTGATCACTTTTATTATTGTTACATATTGTAGGCTGTTACCTGTAGACCCGTGCATTGCTCAGCTAGCTTCCTAACCTTGTGAGAACATCAACTATTTCCTTGCCGATGGTGTAGTGTCCTCTCGCGTAGTTGTTGATCACCTTTATTCTTGTTACATATTGTAGGCTGTTACCTGTAGACCCGTGCATTGGTCAGCTAGCTTCCTAACCCTGTCGAGGACAACATAGACTATTTCCTTGCCCATGGTGTAGTGTCCTCTAACATAGTTGATGATCACCTTTATTCTTGTTACTTATTGTAGGCTGTTACCTGTAGACCCGTGCATTGGTCAGCTAGCTTCCTAACCCTGTCGAGGACAACATAGACTATTTCCTTGCCCATGGTGTAGTGTCCTCTAACATAGTTGATGATCACCTTTATTCTTGTTACTTATTGTAGGCTGTTACCTGTAGACTCGTGCATTGGTCAGCTAGCTTCCTAAGCCTGTCGAGGACAACATCGACTATTTCCTTGCCCATGGTGTAGTGTCCTCTAACATAGTTGTTGATCACCTTTATTCTTGTTACATATTGTAGGCTGTTACCTGTAGACTCGTGCATTGGTCAGCTAGCTTCCTAAGCCTGTCGAGGACCACATCGACTATTTCCTTGCCGATGGTGTAGTGTCCTCTAGCATAGTTGATGATCACCTTTATTCTTGTTACTTATTGTAGGCTGTTACCTGTAGACCCGTGCATTGGTCAGCTAGCTTCCTAAGCCTGTCAAGGACCACATCGACTATTTCCTTGCCGATAGTGTAGTGACCTCTCGCGTAGTTGTTGGCGGCATCTTCCTTGCCAGTGATAAGTTGTTCTGGGTGAAAGAGCTGACGGTATGTGCCGGTGCGGACTTCATCTGTAGATTTAAAAAAATACCCGCAGTTATAAGTAGATTCTGATAGTGGATGGATGATTATAATTTTAATAGGGGTGCCGACCGTTTTATTTTTATTGTTATACCTAAATACTTTTATTTTGCTTACAACGATCGTCAGGTGATAACCAAAACTCACTAATTGCAAAAAATATTAAACGAAAATCAACCTTGTTTCGTTATTGGTACGGTTCATTATGGCTATGAACTTGTGGGAGTATTTAGTGAGTTTGGATTGTCACCAGACTATACATACCTATAGTCTGTATTTTTAGGTATTTAAATAAAAGTAAACAAAATCTACCCTCAAATGGCTCCTTGTATTTGATTAATATAATACTCTTTTTGGTTGGTTAACCACTAAATGTTATAACTACCCGAGAATGTACAAATTGTTTGTTTACTTTTATTTAAATACCTAAAGATACAATATTATCTTCTAATCTTTGAGGTAATTTTTATAGGTAGGTATAAGTAGTAAGATTTTTTAAGATGTCGGTATTGTAGATAGAAATCCCCAGTAAGATTCCGACATCTTATATAATTACTACCTTATTAGGTGGTCGTCTTAAAATTATTTAAAAAATTATTTACCTACACAGGTTATCGACAGTTAGCACCGCTACCCAAATTACGGAAAGAGAATTTAATCATTAATCCACCCGAATCTGAAGGATTCATATCATTTCAAGCACCTGCTGTAGTGTGTACCTAATCTATTATGTACAGTCGCCATCAGATATATCGGAGCGGCCAAGGTGCTGGCCACTCAGCTATACGGCGACTGTACATCTTTGTAATATCAATAAACGTCAACTAAAAGCTGCAATTTGTTCAATCTCCCCAGAAACTCAATCCCAAGTGTAGCTGAGATTGGCATCTTTATTGGAGAGAGCACTCAGTCATAAGTGGCCTGATTCACTCAGATGCAGCTTAAATAACTTAATTGCTATAGTTCGTTCACCTGTTGTGAATGCCATGACGATTGTTCAAACACCAGCAGCAGAAGTGGCGAAGCATTTGAGGAACCTATTGTTAGCACAATAATTCATTCATCGATCATTTCGAACTAGAGTGTGCCCCTGGTACTCACTATACAGAACCAGTACTAGTACCGGAAATTCCCGGTTCTCATCATACAAATTCAGAACCATCAGGAGAATTTCCCTATTTTGAACACTGTGCCCTGTGTCTGCTTAGCTGCTTTCCTGCTGCTGACTAATGTTGGATAGAAAGGCATTTTTGTCGAAGTTTTTAACTAATAAGAGGATGATTTAATTGTTTGTGGTAACCAGTAACTAAAGATTACGAAGACTCGCAAAATTGTATTGTATGGGGTATGACAATCTATAGGTATATACGAGTATATTCATTTTAGTTTTCCTTGAGACGGGCCAGTGATCAGCCTTTACGATTAATCTTATTCGATTAAACGTATGACTTGAAGCAAAACATATTTTAAGAAATAAGTTGAGGTATTTTTTCATCTAAAAAATATGTTCAACCTAACTGCAAGTATTCTGTGCTGTCGGTAGCCGAATCACTGTAAATTATAACGGCACAGGCCATTTATCTTATTATAGTCGTGTTATAAAATGTGCGTACAGATCGTGCTTGTTTTTTATAATACGATGAGTGGCGGTATACAGATGCTATCGCACTTGAGATTATAAAGAGGTCTATAATAAGATAAGTGCTTTGGTGTTTTGGCCGGAAATGATAACTCATCAGATTTATGTACTGGAGAAGTTAGGGTAGACTAGACTTGAATTAGAGGATCTAAGCCCTAAATAACGTCTGATTTATTCCTATTATTATTATTATTAAACTCTATTCCTGTAATGCTGAAAATTTCTACAAATAAATGAATAATAAGTATAATAACTTGTCTCTACAATTTTATATTGAAGTAGACTCGTCACCGTTTCTACGTACACACGTCACAGTATTATCACTCTCGTTGATCGGGTAAAAACATCGACATCCACATTCATACATAAAAATAGGGGCGCGCGTTCAATAACGTTTCTATGTTACGATGTAAACATGAATGTAACTTTTTCTTCGTTTATCATAACTCCGTAAGATGAAAACCATCAAACCGTTAAATCATTCCCATAAAAAAGGATACTTTGAATACGATAGAGACATGTTTATGGCCAAAGGCAACTCCTTTCACGTGGAAAGCGTGGCCAAGCGTGGAGCTCAGATTTCTATAGATAGTCACACGTTTTCTATGCATAACTAGGTTTTTTGCAGAAAGAGAAGTGTCGTTAAATAAATTCTACCGCACCGTCTCTTGCGCAGACTCTAACCGTGTCAATTTATAAATTTTGTACCCAGAGGCATTAATCTTTGAACCAAGCAATCAATGCAGTCTATTTGGTGCAGTATTCTGAAGAATGGCGCTCCCATACATTGTCACTTCACTGCTAAGTGCTAAATGTCCATGCAAACTTAGCATAGACGGCTTTTTATTTTATGATTAATATTAAAGATAAAATTGGGGGGTACAATTCTGTCTAACGGTTCAACAATCCATAATGACAGGTTCAACGCTCGCCCGACTGGTAATTTCAGTTAATTTAATACCTACCTAGTTCTAGCCTAACTATAGAGGAATCGAGATTCCGTTTATAGTTTAATGACACAGGAAAGTTATATTTCAGAGGAAACAGAGATCATGTTACTTCAAGTCGTAATATGGTACTTATATAACGTTTATGGGATGAGTAAAGGGGGTATATTAATCTAAGGCTAAATCGCAGAAAAAAGTAGGTACAAGGCACAAAAGCATAAAAATTCAAGACTAAAAAAAAAAAAAAAAAAAAAATGCATGTACGAAACCTTAAATAAAACTCAGGTTTCTGATCACAAGTGAGTTAGAACTGAATTGTGGCACTGCATGGAATTGCAAGCTGTGTTCCCGTCAATCGTCAATCGGGCTGTGTTCTTATTTGGCACCGTCGTAATATAGAAAAGTTACTTACCAGTAGATTCCAGGTCCATAAACAGCTTAGGCACATGCTTTTTGGCAAATGTGCTCTCATATCTGCCTACTTAAATCTTGTCAGATGGCTCCTTCAGGCTGTATATCAGACACTTACCAAACTACAGTAGGCTCTAGGTCAACAGCACTGTCCTGGGCGTGCCCAGCGTGCTTGCCCGCGTCGGTCTCACTAAAGAACGTATTGAAAGACTCATTTCCGCCTCCTCATGTCTTGTCAGACAAAATCTGACCATCAGGCTGTACTGTATATCAGACACTTACCGACAACAGTAGGTTCCAGGTCTACAAACACCGCCCTAGGCACGTGCTTGCCCGCTCCGGTCTCGCTAAAGAATGTGTTGAACGAGTCATCTCCGCCTCCAAGGGTCTTGTCGGATGGCATCTGGCCATCAGGCTGGATTCCATGCTCCAGGCAGTACAGCTCCCAGCAGGCGTTGCCGATCTGCACGCCGGCTTGCCCGATGTGGACTGAGATGCATTCCCTCTGGAAGCGAAAAAGTTAAATTAAGAAATAAAATGCTAGGTATAATAGTAGTTTATGTAACTGTTACGTAATAGGGGTCCTTAAAACTCGAGTGTGGTTTTGTGAAACGAACGAAGTGAGTTTCATAATAAGATCACACGAGTGTTTTAAGGCCTAATTACGTACAGTTGCATACACTGCTTTATCTACACACATATTATAAACCCGAAATGATGAATGAATTACTGCCATTGCACGGATTGCACCGCAATCGCCATGACCAACTCGATTGTGCCGGCGGTCGGGAGGGCGCGTGCCGCCGGGCGGGGCCCACCCGGATTTTCATAATGAAATCGAATTTTTGATTATTATTTGATAATAATAACATCGTTACAGATAAGACATTTGTTCTAACTACTAACGAAACAATCTATTTTTATGGTGGTTATAACGTGCGGTTTTTGAACGTATCATGGAGGGTTTATGATATGGGTGTAGTTAAGATATAAAAGTGGCTGGAAAAACAAGTGATTTCTGGATCTTTCGGAGGCAATTACGAAATCACGATTCTCAGATATGAACAGAGGATAGGAAAAAGAAAAGGAAAACTACGCAATTCAACGGAGTACCTACCAACATATAAATTTAAAGTGAGGCCTCGAGTTTACACTGGTTAATTTAGCGATGATATGAGCACCCATAGACGCACATTGAATGTTAGAACATGCCATCTATAACATTAACATCGAAAGTGGACATAAAAACAGAAGAACAGAAAAGTAAAAAACAAATTTTTGTTTCGGATACAGTGGACGCAAATGACTTTTACAAAGTGGTACTGTTACTGAAAGATCAATTTCGGTTTCATTTATCAATAAATAACGATCCTTAATTAGTCTTCTTTAGAACGTTTCCCTCGATTAAAAGTTAGCAAAAGGTAACAATTTGAAAAGGCAGGTAATGCTTTCAGGGTGACTCACTACTTTCAGACTAAAAACTAGCAAGTCATCGTGGAGTGTTAAAACTTGATTAGTTCTGAATAGCAGAAAAATTGCTGTAATTACAAGCTTTTAACCACTAGCGTGTTCTAAATCTATGCTTCAAATATTTCAATTTAATTAGGTATATTTTATTTTATTGTGGCTAGCATAGATTTAAATGTTGCTAGTCAGGAAATATCGCATACATTTGAGTAAAAAGGAAAATAGGTCGTTACAGATCAAATATATAGATAGAGACAGTTTTCAATTTAACTGCGTTTAATACTTAAAAAGTGGAATAGGGAAGTTTTACAATTTCGATTTATATTTTATTTAGGGGTTAAGTGTTCATTTACTTAAAGTTTATTGTACAAATTGCAGAAAATGTTAACGGTTCCTCCACCAGTCAACCTTTGGTTCAAACAGAAACATGTAGTAAGTTGCAGGATCGTAGAGTTCGATAGCTATTCAATTCAGAAACTCCCTTTACGTATAAAATAAAATAACGTGAAAAATAAGAGTAGTTCGCGACATGCACGAATTCATAATGACCTGACAAGTTCACAGTTCATTGTTTCCGCCCTTAGACACCGGGTGAAAATAGCTGAACTATGCCACAAATTAACACAAACGTCGCTCCGTGACCTCTTTTGTGTAAATCCAAACTATTAGAGGTAGACTTGATAAATGATGGTAATTAAGGGGGGGTTTGGCCCCCCTTTCACTCCCTTTACACATATACGTTTTCAGCAATGTCATTTTGAAAATTTTAAACAAGTAAGTACAAGTTATAAGATACCGAACCTTACTATTGCCCCTACTAAACTGGAACTCAGTTGTTTGGATACATCAAAATCTATAGTTTGCCTCGTGATTTATATAGAAACTCATGAAATCTACGAGACTTCTCTTTTCGTACAGACTCCAATGTACTTATGTGAATATGTATGTCGGTATTTATTGGCATTTCATTTTCACTAATTGTAATTAATTACGAGTACTTAGTAAATAGACCAAATGCTCCATGTGCTAATCTTTGTTATGTATTAGTGTTGCAACCATGCAAATAAATATCTAAAGTACTATCGCTATCTACGTACAGTCGCCATCAGATATATCGGAGCGGCCAAGGTGGTCACAAATACCTGAACAACGCCTCTATTGTCAAGGCGAATAAATAAACAAAAAAAGGGCGTTAAAGTGCATGCTCAGATATTTTGGAGTACCTTGGCCGCTTCGACATATTTGATGGCGACTGTACGAATAACAACATACAAGCAAGCCAATCTAAACTTAGTTACCTCTAAAATTAGGAAATCGTGTGCCTAGCCAATTGATGAACCTAGCCTTCAAACTTAACCTAACTTTGATTAAATCAGAAACTTCTGCAGACAAACTTTAGTAATTCCAGACATGTTCTTATAGTTAATGTTTCTTACTCTGTTATATTTCGTAAGTAAGATTAATGTAATGTATATTAATGACGGTAATAAGCCGTGATTTAATCTTCTTCTGTAGTTATATTAATAGTTTTCGATACGGACGAGCGAGCACTGAGTACGACTAATATGTATGAACTGGGCTAGGCAGTAGGCAGAAAGATGAATTAGTGATGTTATTACATATTGTATATTTAGGAACTAGGCTATGAGATCATCGACATATTTAGAAGATAGGTATTTATTTACATTACCTAAGAAGAAGACCCTATAAAGGACAAAGGTGACACAATATAGCATGTGACACTATTGAAAAATACCAACTTGAAATTAAAATACTCGCAAATATGTCAACAGACAATTCTTAGCTTAATTAATAAAATAAAGAACAGCTGCCTTTACCCAAAGGTTCCTTTATTGTTTTAGCCTTTTAAATACGTACCTCTTTATCCGTTAACTTTCTCAATAAAATCAGTCGAATGCAGACATTTAGCATTTTGCTAAATGCTTACCCAACACGCTATCTTTGTTTATCGATACTGTAGACTAGTGTAGACCTTCCAAATGTATACTTCCTTTTTCTGTGATAGCTACTAATCCATAAGGTAGTTTTTATGCTTTGACTACGATCTACGGTAAGCATTAGAAATGATAAAATCTATCTATCTACAACATTATTTGGGTCATTATTTGAATGTTTGTCCTGAACCACTTTCATGGACGTAATTTTGTAGACCTAAAAACATGTTCAGTTGCGATCGAAGCGGCAGCAATTTAGATCCTTGATCAAAAACCGGAAGTGCCTTTTTTGATTTTGGCTATTTAAAGGTTCTATGGAATTATAAATGGGATTTATAAGATCGTTAATAGCGGCCTTCGCGATATTGAACACGAAACGTAGAGGGCGATACGGCATGGCACGGCTCTCTGAATGAAGCTTCATTTATCAACGTATCTTACTGTGAAAATGTGTTGATAACTCCCACAAAGCCGTAAACCAACCAATGTGTCGTTATTAAGCTCGATTATAATACGAAGAAATAAGGCTTAAAATCCTATAAGTATATGCGTACTGAGAAAACATGTAGTTTAACTTCTACAAAGTTGTAAGCATGCAGCTACAGACGCAACTCTACTTCGAAGAGTTAGCGCTTAAAATTCGATATGTGCATAAGTATTATGAAAACATGCATACGTTAAAATATGTATGTAACAACGTGTATGCATAATAAGCAATAGCCTGGATATATCGGAAGGCTGTACTCATAGGGAATCGATCGGTAACAATCACCTGGATGGAACAATCAGCGATTTATTGCGGGCAATGACTGATTTTGAAATTAGCTTTAGTATTATTGTGTTGCTGAATCGAAGCTTTTAAACTTTTGATCGAATATGGCGGTTGGCGCGTCGTGACTACAACGTAATTTATTTCAACACATAAAGTACTTATAGAGCATACTGCATACAGTGTTGTACCTGTACAAATACTTTTAAGACATGGCTTGAGATCTAATTGACGTGGTAATAACAGATTCCGCCCTAGTGAAAGTCAAATAATTTGACAAAAGTCCGCAGCTATCCAAGATAATTAACAAAATCTCTTCATTCATGTCTTGAACGCAGCAATCAGTCGGTAGCTCCTGACTTCTCATTGCCTTCTCCACAGTCCTGTTAATAATTAAAATATTAACAAAAGAAAGACAGCCGATACGACATAAAGTCCAACAATGATAGTTTATTTGTACTGACTTTGTACTGTTGGCAGCGACAATGTACGGCCACTAAAACTTGGGTAATTTAGCGCAGTCAAACTCTATGTTGAAATATAGGAATCGAATACCAAAAACGGTAAGATTTATGCATCATGATCGCAAACTAAATCCGAACCGAAACGCATCATTAGGTCATCCGACAGAAGCATTGTCTCTGGCTCCTCGGCTGGAACGGCAGCTGTAAACCATAATGTTTTCTTCCAAGACAGAAAAGTTGTAAACATAGGGTAGTTCATAGTAACATACGCCATTTTAAAATAAGTTGGTTGAAAAGCATCCATTTGTTTGTTTCCAATTGAGACAGTAATTGGTTTGTTTTATGTCGTGGGAGTTTTAAGATAAATATGGTTACAAAGTCCTTCATCTTGGATTAAGCTGCGTAAAGACTTTTTATCATTTATTAGGGTTCCGTACCTCAAAAGGAAAAAAAACGGAACCCTTATAGGATCACTTTGTTGTCCGTCTGTCTGTCTGTCTGTCTGTCTGTCAAGACCATTTTTCTCAGGAACACGTGGAGGTATCAAGCTGAAATTTATACCAAATACTTAGGTCTATTGTCCCTGTGGCTGGTCCATTGAAGCTGTGAAAATATCAAACTTAAAAGCCAACGCAATCAAAAGATACAGTCGTTTATGCTGCAAATTTTAGAGTTTTCGGCACTCGCAAAACCTACGGGGTACTTCCCATGAACTCAGAAACTTGAAATTTGGCACGACGCAACGTCATATAGCATAGACAAAGGAAAAATTATAAAAAGTAGATATTTTTAGTAAAATCATACAGAAAAAAATATTTTAAATTTTAAACTTACTACCTTTTTTCCCGTAAACGCGTGAAGTTATTAAGTTGAAATGCATGTCAAATACTCAAGGCTATAGGACTTTTCAGATGTAGCAAAACCAAACTTTTATGTCAACGCAATCAAAATAAATAGCAATTTAAGTTGCATATTTTGAAACTGAGTACTCGCAAGAAACTCAAAACCTAAAGGGTACTTCCCGTAAACTCAGAAACTTAAAACTTGGCACGAAGAAACTTCATGTAGCACAGATAAAGGAAAAATTACGAAAAGTAGAATTTTTTTGTAAAATCATACAAAAAAATATATTTTAAATTTTAAACTTACTACCATTTTCCTCGTAAACGCGTGAAGTTATTCAATTGAAATTCATGTCAAATACTCAGGGCTATAGTACCTTTCAGATGTAGCAAAATCAAATCTTTATATCAACGCAATCAAAAGGAATAGCAATTTAAGTTGCATATTTTGAAACTGAGTACTCGCGAGATACTCAAAACCTAAAGGGTACTTCCCGCAAGCTCAGAATCTTTAAACTTGGCACGAAGCAACGTCATATAGCACAGACAAAGGAAAAATTATAAAAAGTAGGCATTTTTAGTAGAATCATACAAAAAATATTTTTTTAAATTTTAAACTTACTACCTTCTTCTTCGTAAACGCGTAAAGGTATTAAATTGAAATTCATATCAAATACTCAGGTCTATTATACCTTTTAGCTGTGGCAAAAACAAACTTTCATGTCAACGCAATCAAAAGAAATAGCAATTTAAGTTGCATATTTTGGAGATGAGTACTCGCAAGAAACTCAAAACCTAAAGGGTAGTTCCCGTACCCTCAGAAACTTGAAACTTGGCACAAAGAAACTTCATATAGCAAAGACAAAGGAAAAATTACGAAAAGTAGACATTTTTAGTAAAATAGTACTTAAAATATTTTTTTAAATTTTAAACTTACTGCCTGTTTCCTCGTAAACGCGTAGAGGTATTGAATTGAAATTCATATCATATACTCAGCTCTATAATATCTTTCTGCTGTAGCAAAACGAAACTTTCATGTCCACGCAATCATAAGAAATAGCAATTGTTTTAGGTTTTTACGGAACCCTCGGTGCGCGAGTCCGACTCGCACTTGGCCGGTTTTTATTAGTTAACCTACACTTCTCCATCGCGTAACACCAAAACGCATAATGATCGTTATTTAAGACGCGAGACGCAAGGGATCGATGTGACAGCACACATATATTTAAAAGCATTACAAGTAATTACAACGGATGCGCTACAGTCAGCATCAATAGTATCTTCCTACACGAAGGCCGCAAAAATATGTGACACGCTCCTATGGCTCTACAAATAAGAGCGTGTCACATATTTTGCGGCCTACGTGTAGGGAGATACTATTGATACTGACTGTACAATTAGATAGCTGGAGTGGAGACGTACAGTCACCGGCAATAGTATCTTCCTACATGAAGGCCGCAAAAATATGTGACACGCTCTTATTTGTAGGGACGTAAGAGCGTGTCACATATTTTTGCGGCTTTCATGTAGGAAGATACTATTGCCGGTGACTGTAACGTATTATGGGGCCCACCGACTATCAGTCGGCCTGACGATATTAGCCTGTCAGTTGTTCGGAGCTGTCAATTTTTTGTTCTAACTTCTAACTGACAGGCCGATTATGATTATCGGCCGCCGATATCGTCAGGCGCATTATTGTGTGGTGTGGATGGGCTTTTAGTCTTCAATTCCAATAGGAGAAACTGCTTGTTGTAAACCGTGTTCTGCTTTTTCATGTGTCACTGTTGATTGATACCCGACGTCTCTTTGTAAAACCCGAAGGTTCTTTTTAGAGCTCACGAACTGAAGTTAGCTAGTGACCAATTAGACACCCACGCTAACTACGTTACATCCAACTTTGGAGACCATTTATGGTACAATTCTCTTTATTGGGGCAGTTTATTGGAAACCGATCTCGTAGCCCTGTCTTAGTTAATTGAAATAGATGGTCTATTTAGGATTGCCGATGTGGATTTGTAATTGGCGTTTTATTGTTTTACGTAAAATGGTTAGGTTCCTTATTTGGGATAGTATTCTCAATAATTTACCAAGATGAGGGTTCAAATCAAATCCAGTTAGGCCATGGCAGCGCCTGAATTTTAGTGTTATGTATCAATCTTGGTTCAATGTGCAGTTATTTAGTATTAGCCATTTTATTCTAATATACTCGTAATAGAAAAGGGAAATATAGTTTGGCCAGAGTTTGTTTCACTTCAAGCATAGACAGGGAGAATCATATTGTCTTTTTCTAATGCTAGTACTCTCCCTACTAAAAAAGGGATGGGTATAGCATGTTACTCTGACTGTTACTGCGCTTTTTGGTTTGCCAGTCAGTACCCAATATTTATTGACTTCAGTTTTTGCTGTGCAATCTGTGCAACGTGCATGTACAAAAGTTAGGTTATAGTATTTTTTTGTTGTGCCATTAAATACTAGATAGACTTTTAATAGATAGGTATAGGTTTTTTTAAACCGGACCTAAGAAATAAGAATATCGCAATCAAAGTGGTAGCCAACCGTCCTAGGTTCTAACGTATAAATCTTATTAGGTACGGTAATGGTGGTATTATACCCTATCAAAATAGACCATCCGGCTAGCAAGCCTTAGTGTTTCCGCCTGACGGCTGTTTCCGGAAGCCCTCAGCTAAGGTGTAAGGTTACTAGGTTACATTCATTAACTGGCCATAAAGCTTAAAACTATGGTAATATTTGTGGCGTTCCATAACTAAAGGGTCCATATGTCGTCAAATGGGGTAACTTGAGACAACTATAAAGAAAACAGTTTTTAAAGAAAACTTAGGTATGTAAGTAGGCACTGTTAATTGCTAATTCAGTGTTCTTGAAATGGGCCTAAATTATTTAGTTATGGAACACGAGTCGCATTTTACTGGTTTTTTTATTGTATTAGGATTTATTGTAGCTTATTCAACTTTGATTAAGAGTCGCCAGGACGCTCGCGTTCCCATACAAACGTAGTTTAGCTCTCATTTTAAAACGACATGCTTTAGAACCACGAAACTTGGCATGGGCATTCTAGTAGTACAGATCTATGTCGGTAATTCGTTTTCGTTGCTTAAAACTGTGTGTAATACATAGAAAATACAGCCAGATACAGATTTACATACAAAACTTATTTTTGCTATATTTTCTTTGTGTTACAATTTTTTGCAACAAAAACGAATTACCGACATAGATCTGTACTGCTAGAATGCCCATGCCAAATTTCGTGGTTCTAAAGCATGTCGTTTTAAAATGAGAGCTGAACTACGTTTGTATGGGGACGCGAGTTCACGCGAGCGTCCTGGCGACTCTTAAGGATCCATGCTTAAAATCTATCATAAGGACGCTGTGTGTAAATATATAACGCGAAATTGTTGTTAATTTTAGCTAATTGAAAGTTTTAATTGTGAAATGTAAGAGCATCTGCTTTTGGCTCTACTGTACGTCAAAAACGACGGTTATAGCCGTCCAAAAATAACGAAAAGTGCGGTAATTAGCAGACAACGACCGCATTGATTACACGATTGCATGCTGCGGCCGTTGACCGCTGTGACGGCGCGGAAGGCGCTGCAAAAACGCTGCTAACCGCAGAGGTGAGAAGAGAGAGGTTCCGTACTTACCGTATATTACAATGTTACATTGTATCGGAATTCGAATGCAACGCATGCATCATGCATGTTGAGATAAAGTAAAGAATATAGGTAACCTACGAGTATATCTTCAAATCTTAAACTAATATGATCACTTTAATAACCTATGAACTGTTTGTAATTTTTTTTTTATGTAGGATCTGTGCCAGACTTTATCATAGTAATAGCTAGGGATACACGCACAGATGTGCCCGTCGAATTTGTCCGATGGATATGCCCGGCGGATAGATCCGTCCATGTATGGCGCGAATTGGACACGGATTTTTCTGCAGACACATCTGAATAGCGCCATACGCGGACGAATCGGTTCGCCGGCATATCCGTCGGACAATTCAGGCAGGCACATCTGTGCGTGTATCCCTAGTTATTCTAGCTAATCATAATAAACAAGTCATAAGAAATACGTATTATAGTAGCGTTCGAGTCTCCCTCTTTTAAAAGGCGTTAAGTTGACTCGTCATTTAAATTAGTGCGGAACTCTATAAAATAATAAAACTTAAAAATAAAAATAAGATGCTGCAGTCATTCTGAAAGTCACGGTCGCCACAGCTTATAACGGCGAGGGCAGTCAGAAGAAAATTATTCAATGTGTCTCAAAAATAGGCAGATACCATCGTTCTTATTTAAATAATAGAATGAGACGGAACACAAATGGAACAATTAACATGTCTACCTGGTTTACTTTGGTTTGCAACGCAGACCTACAAATCATTAAGCTCTACTGTGTTAACATAATAAGCAAGGACCGGAATTCTTTATAGCAAAAATCAAACTGTCAGAGGGATTGACCATGATGTTTTATCGACTTATCGATAAATATTTGTGACATAACGAAACAAAGCTAAAGTAATGAAATCAGGCTTTTGGAAATAGGTACACACAAATAAGATAAGGGTGTCCCTAATTACCTGACCGCCACTGTAAGTTAGTATAATAGTAAATATATTGTGAAAGAATCTTCTTTGAAACTAAGGTAAGAATCTTTATGTATCCATTTGTTTATCGATTTTCTTTTAGGATTAACCATTTTAGTAACACGGCACGGGAATCAATTATGAAAACTCAAGTAACATAAATGAAATACCTATATGACATTTATTTTAATATGGAGATGCAAGTTGCTTTGCAAAGAGGTCAAATGTTACAGAAGAATCGTTTAAGATTGTAATGGATACCTAATGTATCCATATTATTCCGTAACATCGATAAGTCGATAAAACATCATGGCCAATCCCTCTGACAGTTTGATTTTTGCTATGAAGAATTCCGGTCCTTGATAATAAGATAATAACTTACTTTTTATTTAACTCTTATTTATTAATCTCAATATTCAGAATGACATACCTACATAGTATTTAAGAAACCAATATACTCTATAAACTAAAACTACTTAAAAATATGCTAATATTAAAACTAGATTAAAAACTAAATAATAATAAAAATATAAAATAACTTACTTACAAATCTTACAATTAACCGTACCGTAAGAGATGTAGTTTTTTCCAACTTTAGAATGCAGAAATTGTACCTACAATACGGCTCTACTTGTACAAATGACTTGTAATGAATCTTTTACTTAACATTAGACAAAGGTATTTAAGTAGCTGTATCTAAGCTTCAAGCGTTTATTTTCCAAGTATTCAATCTGAAATTATCTGTAGTTATCGTTAGATCATCGCTGCAGGAGATCAGCTACCGCCTTAAAAATGTAACCGTCAGTCAAACATCATCAACCAGTCAATAGAACGTCTGCCAATAGGTGTCGATGACGCTCGCTATTGAAAGCTGGCAAAAAAAGAATACCGTTTATACAAAAAGTGGAGCCTCTATTATGTTTTTGTCTGGGTAAATTAGGTTGATATTCGTGTAGCTAAGTTGTTGCATTATATCGGAATATACATGTTGGTTTGAGAATACCAATAATAGAGGTTAATGGAACATTAATGAAAAGTAGCGGTGTACCTAATTAATAATATGATACTGGCTTTTATCAAAAGTGTCTAAACATTTAGATTAATTAATAACAACTATTCGGGAGAGCCTCACTCCTAGGACCCGCGTCCCCCGGTGGCGGATAGGGGAACGCCCGTCTGCAGCCAATGGCAACAGAAGGGTAGGAATGAAATAAAATAGTTCCCGCGGACCAACAGGCCGGAGATAGTTACTTCGTTACCAAACTCGGAGAAGGTCACTCAGTCAAACCACAGGCTACCAGAAGCCTTGTAGCAACAGAAAAACTGTCTCTGCGTGCACGTACGTATGACGGCAGCCCCGTTAGCGTGATCGGAGTGCTGTGGGTTAATCACCTGCATGCTCTTAAAAACAAGAAATGATTATGAAACCTTTAACGAAAGAACAAAACGATCAGAAACCCCCCACGACAACCTTAAGCGCGAAACAACGGACTCGAATTGCATGCTGGAACGTAAGAACCATGACTCGCCCCGAGAGGCTACCCCAGATAGCTAAAGTCATGACAGAGTACAGCATTCACATATTAGGTTTAAGCGAAACTAGATGGAATGGCTTCGGTGAAGTGCGAGCGGACTGTGACACTACGACACTACTGTATAGCGGTAAGGAGGACGTGAATGCTCGCCGAGAGTACGGAGTTGGTTTGTTGCTGAGTCGTAGTGCGAAGAACTGCCTACTGAATTGGAAACCAGTATCCGAGAGGATCATTATTGCACGCTTTTCTTCACGCGTCAGAAAAGTAACCGTTGTACAGTGCTATGCCCCTACAAATTCAGCCTCAGACGAAGCCAAAGCGAATTTCTACGGGCAACTGGAATCGACCTTAAAAAGCATTAAGCGTCACGACATTACCATCTTGATGGGAGATTTTAATGCAAAGATGGGTACGAGAAACAAAGACCGCGAGCACTATATGGGCGCACGTGCAGCCGCTGGAGAAATAAACGAGAACGGAGAACTTTTTGGCGAGTTGTGCTCATCTCAAGGTTTAGTAATTGGTGGCACCCTATTTTTGCATAAAGAATGTCATAAGGTGACATGGATATCTCCAGATGGCGTAACGCGCAACCAAATTGATCATATTGCGATCAGCCGATCCTGGAGATCCTCACTACTGGATGTCCGTAACCGACGCGGAGCAGACGTGGACAGTGACCACCACCTAGTGGTAGCCGAGATACGCCTCAAGCTTGCTGCAGTGCTACGTAGATCGGAAAAAACTTCTAGAAGCTTCGACGTTAGTAAACTGAATCAACCTGACTGCCGTCAAGATTTCTGTCTAGAGCTTAGGAATCAGTTTGAGCTTCTAGAAGAACTGGATGATGAGCAAATTGAGGAGACTTGGACCCGTGTCCGCACTGCTTACAAAAAGGCCGGAGAAAGCGTTCTCGGGTACTCCAACCCACGCAAAGAGAAGTGGATGTCTCAAGAGCTTTGGCAGGCAATAGAAGAAAGGCGTCTTACGAAAGTCAGTATCCTGTCAGCGGTAGGGCCGGACCTGGGCAGCTTACAGTCGCGCTATAACACCCTACGACAGAAAATTAGGAAACTAGTGCGACGTGATCAGCGGAAAGTCGCTGATGAACTGGCAGATCGTGCAAATGCAGCCGCGAGGCGCAAGGATATGCGGGAGCTGTATGATATAACCCGGCGCCTCAGTGGAAAAAAGGCTCGCAAAGCGGGGAAACCGCTAAGGGACCGCCGCGGTCAACTGCTGTGCACGACTCGAGAACAACTTCAGAGGTGGACTGAGCACTTCTCCAACTTGTTGGCGCAATCACAATCGGCTCAGCTTGTTGCTGAGGGTGCGCACAACCAGGATCCAAAGCTACTGGATATTGCTACTGCACCGCCATCCTTTGACGAAGTAGTTGCGGCGATAAAACAGCTTAGGGCTGGAAAGTCGCCAGGCATAGACAATATACACATAGACATGCTGAAAGCAGATGCCCCAACTTCAGCAACTCTACTATGGCCCCTTATCACACGCATTTGGGAGACTGGTGTCGTCCCCGCAGAATGGAAACAAGGGGTGCTAGTTAAAGTCCCGAAGAAAGGTGACTTGGCAATATGCGATAACTGGCGTGGTATAACTCTGCTCCCATCAGTCGCCAAGGTCCTGGCAAAATTAATTTTACATCGCATCTCGGAGAAGATAGCTGGAACCCTAAGGGATGAACAGGCAGGTTTTCGTCCTGGGCGCTCTTGTGCTGATCACACCAATATCCTGCGCATACTGATCGAGCAGTGTGTCGAATGGCAGACCGAACTTTTCCTGGCATTTGTCGACTTCGAAAAAGCCTTTGACACAGTGAAGTGGAGCGCGCTGTGGTCAGGTCTTCGCCGAAGAGGAATCCCTGAGACCATAATCAAAATAATACGCTCGCTTTATGAAGGCAGTACTTGCAGAGTGGTACACGAGAGAGAACTGGGTGCGCCAATAAAAATCACCGCCGGCGTTAAGCAAGGATGCCTGTTATCGCCGCTCCTATTCATAATACTGCTGGATGATGTGATGAGGGAGGTAACATCGACTCCGAGAGGCATTCCATGGGGACTCACAACCCTTGAGGACCTGGACTACGCAGATGACATCGTTTTGATCTCGCCTGCACTTACCCAACTTGAAGCTAAGCTTGAGAAACTTCGAAGTGCTGCGGAGAAAATGGGTTTGCGAATCAATCGATCGAAAACCGTAGGAATGAGAATCAAGTCACTAAACACGAATACTCTGAGGCTTCAGGATACCTGTCTCGAAGATGTTCTGTCCTTTGCGTATCTTGGAAGCACAGTAACTGTGCAGGGCGGAGCAGATGCAGATATTGCCGCTAGGATAAACAAAGCGAAGGCCGCGTTTGCTCAGCTCAAACCAGTATGGGAGTCGAACGTATTTACCCGCCGCATAAAACTGGCCCTTTTTGAGTCAATCGTGAAGTCGGTCCTACTTTTTGGTTGCGAGACTTGGAGAGTAACGCAAGGTTTAACAAACAAGCTACAAGTTTTTGTTAACAAGTGCCTAAGATCGATCCTCCGTATCTTCTGGCCAAACAGGATTCGCAACGAGGAACTGTGGGCCCAGTGTAGACAAATCCCGATGGGGCAAGAAATCGCAAAGCGAAAGTGGAGTTGGATCGGGCATACGATCCGCCGCGGCGATGATAATATCGCATGCACTGCCCTCAACTGGAAACCCCTAGGAGGTGTACGTAGATCGGGTCGTCCCGTGCAATCCTGGAAGCGTTCTGTTGAGAAGGAGCTACGTGACATCGGGATGAGCTGGAGTGACGTTAGGAGCGCTGCTGGGGATCGTGAGACGTGGCGTGACCTCGTGAAGGCCCTTTGTACCTCTGGGGTACCATAGGAACAGGAACAACAACATATAAATTAATATTGAAACTTTTGTATTTTTTTTCTTTTTTATTTACATTTTCTCCTATTAATTAATAACAACTAGTTTACAATACGTTTCGCCACTAAATTAATATTGAAACTTTTGTATATTTTTTCTTTTTTATTTACCTATTCTCCTTTTTAGTTCGATCTTTGAATCTGTGGTCGCGGTTCAAAAAAGCACCTGGAAGTGGATTAAAAAAAATACTCAAACTTTGCCAATGTTTGCTGTGATCTTTCCACTAAATGCCTAAAAAGATGGCAGCAGAAACAGGTGCTTCACTTACCGCGCATTCTAACTAATTTTATTTATGGTTTTCGTTAATTAATACTCGTACTTGAAATACCTACGTTACAATTACCTTAAGCTACGTTTACGTTGTTTTTCGGTGAAAAACCTTTGCTGTAATAGAATTAAGGTCATATAATTATATATCATGTTCGAAGTGGAAACAGTTTTTGCGCAATAAACGAAATGACATAAGTACCGTAAAACTACACAACTATAGTCCAGTACTGCAACTATGGTCCACAGCTTTAATACGTAATCTAAATATTAATCCCAGTCTTCTTTTTAGTTTTATTTTTTAAAATTATTCATTTATGAACCTTTTTTTTTAAATTAAACGCTTCATTCAAATAAAAGTAACGCCTAATCGTAGATATTCGAGTCAGTTTTGGACCATAGTTGGGAGCTTTTGGACTATAGTTGTGTAGTTTTCGTTTTTACATGTAAGCAATAAGACGATACAATCATGTCATATCGGATAGACAGGGAGGGTCCCATGACATCACCCTGCGTGACTCACAGGCTTTATGTTACAGGCAAAAAATATGTTTGGTTTGAAGGAGATATCTAGAAATTTCAGAGCATTGAGAGTAGGTAGTGTTGTATCTGTAGTTCTGTATGTTATTTAGGCTTATAGCATTGTCTATTTATTTTTGGATTGCGAGTTTTTTAAGGCAGTGTTTACTGAATTCGAAATTAAGGGTTAGTTAGGTTAGAGGGTTTTTTTCGGGCCTCGTTTGCACTCTTTCGCTTAAAAAAATAGAAGCGCGTCCGTTTATAAAACAAAGAAAAAAAAACAGAAACAAAATATGAGCAAGGTACAGTCAGCATCAATAGTATCTTCGTACTTGAAGGCCGCAAAAATATGTGACACGCTCTTATTTGTAGAGACATAGGAGCGTGTCACATAATCTTGCGGCCTTCATGTAGGTAAGTAGATACTATTAATGCTGACTGTACAAATTTAAGTATTAGATTAATGGTAGTTTAAGATTGAATAGATATTTTAGTAATGTCACGATTCATAAATCTAACAGCTATGTGGCTGTATGTTAGTTATAAAAGCATGCTCGAAATAATAACACTCGTCACGGTGAGACCGACACCTCTTAATTAAATTCGCCAAATAATTGCTTCAATTTAAAGACAAAGCATGCCGTGTCCACTAAGCGTAAAGACATGCGGTAGAGCTGTGACTCATGTTAAAAGTCTTTTACTCTAAAACTACAGTTAAGTAAAGTAACAGAAATTGTCATATCGTATTTATTAAAACGTGTCTTCAACAAATGGTAGGAGAGAAGAGAACACAAGGCGCAAAATAGACTTAGCGAAATTCAGCTATCATAGATTAAAATCTGCCGGAAAGCGCGGAAATGTGTCTATGGCAAAATTCAGCTAGAAGTTGGATTTTTTAGCCTAACTGTTTAGTTAACATAAAAATATGACGCTTAATAGTAGGGTTTTGTCTCAGTACAAATGCGAAAAAAATTGTGCGCATCGAGAAAAAGTTGTGAATTTTTGACCATAGATAGAGTGAGCAAAGATGAATATTTTTTAGTATTGGCGGTCTGTAAAATTTTTGGACCTTCACGTCAAAATCAGGGGTCCCGTGCAATATGTTACTACTCTCTGGTTAAGACTGCTAGCTGGGTTGTTTGGTATCGTTTCCGTGTAAAACAGACACGCAGAATTCATTTCTGATATTAAAAATGTAAAATTTCGTATTAAAAAAAATATGCTCCTTTATAATATTTATTATTATTAGAAAAAAAAATGATATATATTATTTATATGACGTTCTAAAAAAAAATAAAAAATTGTGTTTTTCCTCGCCACACAACTTTTTTTTTAATAAGAAATTTTACATTTTTAATATCACAAATGAATTCCGCATGTCTGTTTTACACGGAAATAATACCACACAACCCCTAGCAGCCTTAACCATAGAGTAATAACGTATTTCACAGGACCCCTGATTTTGACGTGAAGGTCAAAAATTTTACGGACCTCCAATACTAAAAAATATTTATCGTGTGTCATTCTATCCATGGTCAAAAATTCACAACTTTTTCTCGATGCGCACAATTTTTACAAATTCGAGCTCTGCTATAAATATAATCGTATCGTGACTGTTTCACACTTTGTCGTTGCAAAGTCCATGCGGAGGTAAGCCTGATCTTGGCCTGATTGGACTCTATTTACTTATAGGTACTATTTGATGGAGTGATTTGAAAGATACGTATCAAAATTGACAATAAATATTCATTCAATATAATGACAATCATTATCATCGTGTCACTTTTTTATTTTTCCGGGTTATTACTTTTTATGTATTCTGATATGTATAAGTATTTACTCTAAATATGGCTCTAGCTCCTAAGTAAGGTAGGGTTTTAAAAATACCTGCACTTGCTCTGATACTTCTAGTAACAAGCTGTGTGTAGATATTTTAAACACCTTGGGCGTTTAACTACTTATTTATGATTTCATTATAACTGCAGCTGCAACTTGCAAATGCAAGTGTCTGAAACACGAGCCTTTCCTTTTGCAGTTCCCTTGTGATAGCCACATTCGATTCGATCCATTTAAAATTTATAAACAGACACGCTTCTCCAAAATGTGACTCACATCGTAAATTAGTCAGAAGTCCATGTTTTAAAATGTGGTTAACTACTTTTTCTAAGAAAATGTGACAAAACATTTTATCAGCCAGTTAAAATTTAGGTTCAGGCATTTTAGTTATTCATCGCCTTAAAATTAGAAATTGATTCATAGAAGTGGGCAATGACATCGTACGGTAAATACTTTGGGTAGGTTATGCTGAATTAATAGACCATCACCAGTAAATTAAATTGCACGCAGAGCAGATGGCCGATGGGGTCGAAAAGTGCTCGAATGGAGACCACGGACTAGCAAGCGCAGCGTAGGACGTCCACTCACAAGATGGACAGACGACCTTATAAAGGTCGCCGGAAGACACTGGATGAAAGTTGCTCCCGACTGATACTAATGGAGGTCCAAAGGGGAGGCCTATGTTCAGCAGTGAACGTCTTATGGTTGAGATAATGATGATGATGATGAGTAAATTAATAGAAACCTTACGGCTATGAAAGACATTTAGAGAAAGCAAAAGACTTTTGTTTCTTTATTTTATGATTAAGTACTTTGTCAAATCTAAGGGAACTTCCTATCACGAATATTATAAAATAAGTCGCTTAAGTCTTTGGATACAATTTTGATGGTAGGTATCTGCAATATTTCTGGTCGTATCAATTGGAGCCTTGATTTCATAAAAAGCCCGCTATTGTGTTTCATGCTGTCACTGTTCAGTCATCTTCCACAAACCTAGGTACACAGGTCATTCACCCTCAATACAGTAATTATTCAAGTCGATAGTCACGCGCCGAGCCGGGTGCGGCCGCAAAACAATTTCGGAATTAAAATTGCCGGCATGTCACTAAACTAATTTGTCAAGAATATAGCACGTAGCTTTGCGGGTAACATTATGGGTTAATTATGTAATGTAAGTACTAATTTGGAAGGTGGGCGGATAATTTGTGTCATTTATGGGTTATTATTGGAGTATATTAGGGCACTGTGTAAATTAATGTACTTACCTATACATTTCGAATAATAAATCAACCAAACTATCTATCTATCTACTTGACACAATATAAAATGAAGAAGGCAACCTGGTCAAATAAGTACAGAAATGTTGAAGAAATAATTTTGATTGATGTTAAGCTCAAACTTTCTTTCAGTTAGGGAGGTGCAAGATTCAACTGCAAGTGTTACCAATTAGTTACACAATTCTGGGTCTATTCCTGATCTCTACGATCGTATGCAGTATGGCGATGGCGGGGAGAAATGGAAGTGAATAATATACACTA
The DNA here is from genome assembly GCA_911728535.1 of Pammene fasciana. Lineage (NCBI taxonomy): Eukaryota > Metazoa > Arthropoda > Insecta > Lepidoptera > Tortricidae > Pammene > Pammene fasciana. The sequence goes on from OU452280.1 coordinate 1,204,541, forward strand.
TTCATGTCTGGTCCTGAAAGGCATATTTCACTTTCCAAAGTTATTATTTCTAATTTTTATGATTTATAACGAAAATTCAGTCCAAGTTGGATTGTTCAATACTGTTAGCCAATTTGACTTCGATGGACGGAACGATTCCATATTCCTATAACCCACTATTCAGGCCAGATTTAGGTAATACCTGTTAGTAAATTGCAAGATAGATCCTCGATAACGTTCTTCAGACAAGCGAAGCCTGTATTTTAGTTTCCATCGGTAATGAATAGCGTGATTCATCTCGCCCACGACGTCTATATTGTCCGCACATTATGCTATCGGGAGATCGCGGGGATGATTCTTACACATTCACAAAACAAAACTAGTATAAGTCTGATGTCCGATTACTAACAGTTATTATGATTGAAGGGGTCAAATTATGGTAGGTTTGAGTAGAAACTAGTTTCTGAAAAGGGCCAGGCTTTCGTTTCACGATAGGTGCGGTACGTGGGTGAGACAAAGAGATGTGTTATGTTTTATAGCCAGTATTTTGCAGATGGCAAGTTATAATTAATTCATATTTAATACTGGTAATATGCCTAAGCAAAGCAATCTGGAGTTCCATACAAAACTCAGTGTTTGATTTTCGCCACAAGTTATGTAGATAACAATAACCGTCATCAGTTGGTTACTATGAGCTTGTATGTGCAATATTTTATTGCATACCCATATGACATTGCATACTGCAATAATATCTAAGCGCGCAAAAATATCTGACACAATATTATTTCTAGAGCCACACGAACGGGTCGCATATTTTTGCGGCATTACATGTCCATGTCCAACATAGGTTTTATTTCAGAACTAATCTAACTATACTGCAAAGCTTATTACTAAACGGTATGAGATTTTATCACTCCTTCCTGTTCCTCCATTAAAATTTTAATTAACTAGTAGTTCGCCCCGAACTGTGAACTCGCGAATCTTGTGTTTCGCCATAAATGTGCAATAGTAGAATTACTACAAATACCAAAAATAGGTATCGGGTATTTTTTCTCAACTAACCATCACGGTGAAACTAAACGTCCATATTAAATTGTGCGGTTGATGCACAAAATTTTACCGCGACGAAATCGCTTCAGATTTGACAGTTTTTGTCTCATCTAAATTCCACCTCTCACATGCCTCTCACTCTGTTGCTTTGACATGTCGTTCTCATCTGTGGACCACCTGTATAGGTTTCGGTCACCATCATTATGCGTCTCGTCTATGGTAACTCTCTCTAACTAATGTGTTAATGTCAGTATGCTGATGGCCCTAGCAGCCAAAGCTCTAATAAATTAAAAAAAAAGTCAGTTGTCAAAATATTTACACCAAAATAAAAATATAATTGAAAATATTTTTGAAATCAATTTTATGCTGCTAATTGTTATGAAACAGTAAGCAGTTAATAAGGATTTGACGAGAGTGTTAATCAATACCTTTCGTTTGATACCAAACTCAACCATACTTGCTCGTAAAAGTAGCAAATAAGATGACCAATGTAACAGGACCCCTTTACAAAACCTTTTTAGGTCTTCTAATTTCAGAACCCCCGTCTCAATCCAGCTCATATATGAACTCGCAAATTTTGTTGGTCTCTGCTACAACCCCAACAAATTTCATAAAGATCGGAAAATCGTTACTAAAGTTATCGTCGGACAAACTATCTAAATCAAAAAGCCATCCAAATGCCGAGACGTCCCAGTAGCCAGGTGACAGTTGTTGTTTGTAAGAACGATCTTCGCTTACGCTCCGCTCGTTCGATTATTTTGGTTTATCCATTTCAGTTTTGAATTTTATGTTTAGGTCAATCGGCAAAAGTATTTCTCGAAAAAGTGTGAAAACAGCAATAAAATAAAATAGATATATCAGGCCAGACGTCACGGTGTACGCCAATTATTTAATTATGATATCTGCGCTTGCACAGCCGGTTCCACTGTTTCAAGCAATTAAGTTGTGAGAAAACATTTCAGTGTGACAGGACATAAAATGCTATGCTAGGTCATAAAATCAGACAGAGCAATTGAAATTATACGGCAAAGATAGGTGATTTATTTAGAAAATCTAGAAGCAAAAGGCCAGCTTCATTGGCTTATTTGAAAAAAAAAAACGGATGCTTAGTCCAATAACGTTCGCCAATTCGGAAGCCAGATAGAAGCCAAATAGAATAGCAAAAGTAGTCGGAAAACATATTATCTGCATTATATTTTTTCCAGCGACTTTTACGCTATTGAACTATTTCTGTATCTTAATTTAGAATTGTTGCATATGGCTACCATGGCAATGCACATTATTTATACGTTGTTGACTAAATCGATGTGCATATACTTTATGTAATTTTATAGAAAGCTAATAAAATCGGAACACGCATTCTGAGACCACATGATTGCTTATCATTACATTATTTGCAGTATTACTAGTACTGCTGCATTTGCGTTTATAAATAAATACAATTTTAAATAAGTAACTATTCTAGTAAAATTAATAATTTCCAGTATAATTATCAAAATTACAAGTGTACCAACGAGGTCACTTCTATTCGAAGAAAATAACTTGTAACTGATTTGGTATTAATGTGAAATTTGCTCTTTCTTAAACGTTTAAATATTGGCTATTTTCATCTACCACACATAACTTGTCTATTATAGGTATTATAGGTTGTTCAGACATGTCCCTATCAGCTTGAAACATGTTGCAATATCTACCTGTGATAAGTGTGACTACGAGTCCTGTAGGCAGCTGAAGTGTCCAGATAATACTGACATTCACTAATTACTACGGAGTACCAACAAAAAGTTAAGTAACCTACCCTTACTATAAGATAAGGTTTAGTTAGTCATCTACATTTTTTTATATAAGTACGGGCAAAATTTAGATATTTAACTTATTTAATGTTATTATTATTTCTCTTTATTTGTCTTTTCTCTTAAGTCAGGTTTTTTACAATATTTTTATAAAAGTAAAATACAAAATACATCTAAAACATACAAAAACAATAAAAACATATTATTATTATTATTATTTATGTATTCCTTAAAATCAACACTTACAGTCTAGCTACACGTGTTAATACAGGACAGATACAGTGAGAATATGATACAAGATTAGTACCTACTTAATTATTTAAGTTATTAACATTCTGTTGAAGAGCTTTGCATTTTTACGTTGAAGACTAGATTTAAATTGTATATTTAATATGTTTCTAATTACCTACATACGTACAGTACACAGTATAGCAATGTTGGTACCAGTTAATTTTAAACTATTGTGAGTCACTCTGAAATTAATTAAATCAATAAGTATGGTTAAATTCATTTTATAAGGTTCCGTAGTCAAGCTATGTGCTTCTGACCGTCTGTCTGTCCGTGGCCCAGCTCAGTTATAGTTAAGAAAGCTGGAATTTTGTATTAGAACTTTTAGAACAGTATGGTGTATTAATCACGCCGACAAAACGGTAAAGTAAATAGTGAAAACTTTTTTGGATAAATCGAATAGTATAGAATAATAAGCTCTGAAAGCTTAAAATCCCATTGCGTTGTTGCGTGCGTGGGTTATTCCGTATTAATATGAAATATCATATTAATTTTGAAATATTGGTACGATTTTTATCAATGTTGGTTGACTATGGTTAACGCAATCTAAAATTAATTCATAGACGTTAAACGAACATCGTGATCGTGACATAGTTTAAACATTCATTATGAATGATTATCCAACGCCACAGGTTGCATTTCAATGGTGTTTTCCGTTTTTAGAATCGATAATAAATCGATACATAGCTGAAAATACTTATGGATAAAACATTCGATTTAGTATTCAAATAATGGCACATCTTCCACAACCAGCATTTTATTTAATATTTTACTAAATTATCTTCTCGTTTTAACTTTTATTCTGTTTTGGGTAGTGTATTATTTTAATTAAATTTTCAGATTCAAGCTTCGTTGTAACAACAGGGTTAAAAGCGGTATTAGACATTGCAACCGGCAGGGCCCAATCTGTCAGGTTGGAAGGTGTAATTAAAGGTAGGGCCTGTAGGGAGCTGAAGGAGGGGCAGGGAGAGGCAGGGTACACAACAGATTGGGCCCTGCAGGTTGCAATGTGTAATACCGCTTTAAACATTTACATCTGTAGCGGTCCAAGTAAGTAAACAGGAAACTTTTTTCGCTCTAACAGTCCAATTCGAAAATTTCCCCTAAAATGAGCTTTTAGTTCAAAGCGTTTACAAAAATCTAACTGACAAAGTGTAATGCTGCTAATATCGTTTAATTGCCCGCGTAAAATGAACAGAGCTTTCTGCCTTTTCATAGCCTGGGTTGCGTGACTGTTCAGCAGGTGCGTCCATAGAACTCGATTCCCGCCGGCTTGCCTAATTTTCAGACATTTGAGCAGTTTTCCTACAGCGCATGAAGAAATGTTAAGCCAAATTAAGCTTCGGCTTGCCTAAGAATTTTTTTGTCCTGCCGTCACTGCTATACAGTAAAAACCACGCATAAAATAGATTAGGATTTCTTTTTTGTGGTTGTTTAACTATTACTTGGTTTGAACAAATAGTGCAAACATTATAGAGCATTTTCCTCTACCTACTTAGTACAGGAATAATAAAGTAATTTTAAACCGCAGCTCTACCTATTAAAAACAAAATTATCTAACTGCATTTTCAAGTTCAAGTCAAGTCAACAACAACAGCAATTATTTTCATTTGCGGTTCTATTTAGGTACCTACATCAATATTCTTTACTTTTATTTTGAATTCTAAAAGTACATGTTTGATCAACCAAACATAATTTATATCGACTTAAAATATTTTTTAAGGAAAGTTATAAACACTGCTTATTATTACTTTTCAGTTGTGTACATAAATATTAATTGAGAGGCCTGCTAAGATTGCCTCCTCTATTTTTAACTATTAAGCAAGTCAATATTTTCTCTGTAAAAAAAAGGTCAACTTACCATATTGTCCGAGTAAAAAAGCTGTGTACGAAAACGAAACGTGAAGAAGGACGGAGCGTATGGCGTGGCGAGCTCGCTATGCAGCGCACCGGGCCGGACTGTGCGCGCCGCGCAACGCGCCGCCCTTATATCTGCGGGTCCAGGCTATGAGGCTACGCTACTCTAGGATACCTAGATTACATCATTGGTCTTTATTTTATTATAAACCCTAGTTCTTTTCATTTGGTTGCTTGAAGCGGTCTGTAACCACTGCTAAGAACTCATTGCCATTAAGTATTCGTATCTGTATAAATTAGATTGACAAAATGTTTGAATTATTTACTTACCTATTTATCTTCCTAAAAACGAACGGAATGACACTGATATATCAGAACACGTCTATAATATTATGTATTAAATATCTCTACGGTACGGTATCGCTTCTATTTCTATACTTATAGTGAAAATGTGTTTCCACAGGCCAGGCAAAAATCAATCTTAAATCAATGGCATAAACACTCTGTCATGGAAAAACATTTGTCACTGTAACTATAACAGGTTTTCTTTTGTCATCGATTTTGACTAAGTACTTACAGTCACCGGCAATAGTATCTACCTACTGGAAGGCCGCAAAAATATGTGACACGCACTTATTTGTAGGTCCATAAGAGCGTGTCACATATTTTTGCGGCCTTCGTGTAGGAAGATACCTACTATTTCCGGTGGCTGTACCTAAATTCAGCTCACTGAAAAACACATTTTTTTTAAATAATTTACAAATACAAAATACAAATACAATTTAAGGAGTAGGATGACTCAAGAATAAATTAGAACCAAAGATTGTGTTCAATAATGACGTCTTCAAATTTAAAGATTTTTCCTGACGCTTATTTCATGGTTTTAAAATAGGTAGGCTGATTCACCGTCTGTCTGTCTGGGTCTTTTCAGCTTTAGGTGACTGAGATGGGCTTGTTGGGCTAATCGGCTGCCACTGTCACAAGTGCCACATGACAAATCCCGTTAAATGCCTTTTCAATTACCTATAACAGTTTGGTTGTTGTGTAAAAAAGCTCTGGAGTTCTAGGTACTTACTTCAACCTATACCTTTTTTAATGCGGTTCAAATTATTCGGATGTTACTAGGCCGGGTCGGAAAAGCCAGAATCAGTCTAGGCGCCCTGGGTGGCCCACGCACAGTTTTTAGGACAATACACCCCAATCATGACCACAATGTAGGGCAGGGCGGTCACGCACTGCCATGCTTGGGGCTATTATGAAGTTTCCCCAAATAAACATATCTAATAATTAATGTTAATTATAAGGCGTAGGGATGTGACGACCCCATCGCCCACTGGTTTTCACCAGCGCAATCAGTCAACGCAGGGCAGCTTGTGGCGAGCTGTTGGAGAGTAGCGACTCCACGTACCTGAGTGCCCCTGGGGTGCCCTGTAGGATGGTGGGACAGGTCCCCTGCCTCTGGCTTGCCTTAGCCGGCTGTCCAGAGTGGGGTCGTTAGAGCTGTGTTCTCGAGGGTAGATGTGGAAACCTAAGTGGCGAGTTGGCTATATGTTTAAAGTCCAGTGACACCTCTCTACCCCCAGCTCCCGCACCGGTGTTGCCCTTGAGCCATCTTTGATGTCGCTTTTAATGGGGGCTCATCTTGCGGAGGGCGAGTCACCGTCTGCCGGAAATAAAATTGGATATCGTTTTATTAGGCAGGCGTCCGGTTCTTCATCCAATAGCCCATTAATCAGTCCATACTATTCACCCAATAGCCTAGTAGATTTTAGACTCCATTAACTCTCAATAGTCCTTACACCATGGCGGGTGCTGTCTCTGTGTGCGTCCAATGATACGGGCAGGGGCAGCATCCGCTTAGTGTACCCCTCTCTTTTCATTAAATTGTCGAAAGGGCCTCTGCGCGTTGGCTTCGGCTCCGCATACGCCTCCCAAAGGTCCGGAACACCATTGTTCCGTGGTCGGGAAAGACATACAAAAAATGTTAATTATGTTTTGTAATCTATAAAGTTTTCTTGCTTTGAATTCCATGACTATGTGATCCTTGTTTATGAATGTAAAATACCAAAAAAAAATATGATCTATAGGTAGTACCTATACCTACTTATTACTAATTTACATGCCACACCACATGAAAAGTGAACCATCATTGATCCCAACACGTGTCTAATAAGATTAAATTCAACTGATAGATTCTAAAATGGACTAGACGTAAATAGTCACTAACTCTGTATTGATTTATAGTAACGGTAGTGAACTGTCAATGCAGAAACATATACAATATTGGCTTGTTACTGCATTGACAAGTGCAGTATCGATTGGGCTAATAAAACCAATTCATTTGAACAACATGTTCTTGTTCTGTTGTGCTATTTACGTAGGAGAAGCAGGGTTGCCGGTCTGGGGGTAGTGACCTTCAATATCTTGATAATTAGCATAGATAGAGTAATGGCATCTGGCCTAAAACAAGAAGGGTCTGCTGCTGGAACACTTGTCTGTGGCATTCTCAAATCATTTAACAATATTCGCCAAATGTTTGTTCGCAGCAATTTTGATCAAAGTTTTATTGCATAGTTTCAGAAATAAGTTGTGAATCAACATACTCTGTTATTTTAAATATAGGCCTCGATACCAGTGGCCGTCATCTTGAATAACTCATTTGCGGTCATACAGGGTGTAACAAAAATACTGGTGATCCGTTTAAGGGCATAATTGGTATCGTATTGCGAGTAAGAAAAAGTAGGAGAAAAAAATTTTTGGACGCGCAAAAATTTTTTTTTTGTATGGGGCGAGTCGTCCCAGCTGGCCAACCCTCCATACAAAACCGAAAATTTTTTTCGCGAGAAAATTATTTTTTCTTAGTTTTTCACAATAAGAATACGATACCAGTTATGCCCTTAAAAGGATCACCAGTATTTTTGTTACACCTTGTATATTTTTGCCGGTAATCGGGAATCCCTGATAAAGCGGGGTCTAAATAGGGTAAGAAAACCCGGTAACCAAATGGTGATATGGTTTGATTTTATTTTAATTTCATTTTAATCGGTTCAGCTTCAGCGGTCTAAGCTCAAAGACGTAACAAACGTGTAACAAGCAGATAAAGAGCTTACGCTTGCATTTGTAATAGGGCACAGTCTACAATCTACATCTACCTAATTTTATCTTACTGTCTCTAAAGAGAAAACTTCACAAGCTCAATCGACGTATGTATTTAGAAATCTAGATGCAGAAACTCTGCAAGGCGCGTCCTGCAGTGACCCGTGAAATTGTTAACTCGAAACAATGCCACGGGGCAGGACTAGCCATAACCTGATGATTAACGATAGGTACTTGATGAGTAGTAGGTACAGTCGCCATCAAATATATCTGAGCGGCCAGGGTACTCAAAAATATCTGAACATGCACTTTAACGCCTTGAAAATAGAGGTGTTGTTCAGATATTTGTGACCACCTTGGCCGCTCCGATATATCTGATGGCGACTGTACGTACCAACATCTGAAACCGATCAATGCATATTATTCCGTAGAAGGGCATACCCATTTTAAAGAATCAAAAGTTAAGGATACTGAAACCTCAGTTTTGGTTGTGACTTTTATCACTAGTGTGAGGTAACTTGAATTGAGACACTCAGGGTAACTAAACCAAACTCATTATCTTTTAACACAATTTTAAACGTGGACAAGTAGTTAAATCAATGAGTGAGATCATCGATTGTTCAAAAAGCGAAGATAGTAAACTAAACTTCACAGTAATTGGCAACTCGGCAGTCTGAGCAGTTTTGAAATGGGATTCAATCTTTGTCTTCAGTTACCCCGCGGGTCGCAAATCCCATTTGACGATACCCAGTTTTAGTAAAAATTACTAGACACCTAACAGTTGAAGCAAGATCAATATTCATACGTAAGTAATTTGACTTTTTTTTTCGCGGTCATATGATATGAAAAGCAACTAACATTTATAAAAATAAGGCAAGTCGTTGGGAATTGAGTTCACGTATATCTACATGTATGTAATTTTTATCTGTAGGTAACGTAGTTATAACCCAGAAGTTTTCTTTGTTAGGTAACATTTGCCACGATTTTACGAACGTTGATGAGTGGAGTTTGCTTCTAGAAAAACTGCAGGCGTTTTTGATTTTTTGTTAAATAATCGTTGAGTTCATTTTTATTCTAGAACTAATGAAAAGAGAAAGAGCCATAGGGTATTCAACTGTTGAAAAGAAAAAAACTGTCCTAAATATCAAACATAATTTATTTCTCTAATATTGTCACAAACACGTTCATTTTCTTAGTTATTTTATTTATCTTAGACTTGTCAACTTACTTTAGGTATTCTCTTTGATTCAAAAAGCTTCACCCATTCATGGCACTAAAACGAACTATTGGTATAATCACATGATTTAAGACTTATAATTTACTAAACGATAAAACAATTATGTAAAGTAGATATATGTGTTTAAGTAATAGGTACATCATTGTCGATCGTCAAGTCGTTATACTGCCATAAAAAATCATTTAGAAATAAAATATGTTCCTTTTATTTGAAAACACCACATATAGTGAATTCATTTGCCAGCCTAGGATTTTTCATCGCATGGTAAGATGAATGAAAACTACGGAGTCGATACTAAAACTAAAATTTTACTCATAGTAGTCATAGTCATACTTATACTCATTCATCCACTTACTTACTCATACTCATTCATTTAAATAATACCGAAACTAAATTATAAATGAAATAAATAATTTGAATTGAATTAAATTATATATTAAATAAAAATAATATCTGCCATAAAAAAATTAACATTACGTCTACCGCAACAAAATAGTATGTATAATTAACTAAGTATGTAACTAAGTTAATATAGTTACATGATAAATGTAACCCTTTCCCAAGCTAAAGGCATAAGTAGCACTACTACAAAATTCATTTTAGTTACAGTAAGAATAAAAAACTTTCGATTGACCTTTTCGATCAATTAGCCAAATAAAGGGGTGAAAGTATTACGGGACTAAGAAAATAAGTGAGTATGAGTATGAATATGAGTAAAATTTTAGTTTTAATATCGACTCCATAGTTTTCATTCATCTTACCATGCGATGATAAATCCTGGGCTGGGGTATTTGGTTAAATTCCATACTTTGTGAGTATATTTAAGTATACAACAACATCTTAAATAGAAGTATAAGAAGTGTTTGGTGCCATGTTAGGACAAGTAAGGATGAATAGAGTATAACAATAATTAGAGGAATGACTTGAACTATAGTCTGTATCTTTAGGTATTTAAATGAAAGTAAACAAACAATTTGTACATTCTCGGGTAAGTATGACATTTATTGGTTAACCAACCAAAAAGAGTATTATATAACCAAAACAAAAGGGCGTAGATCTGTCACTGAACGAACGACCTGACTTCCACCTACATTATCCATTATTCATTAGCGATAAGACCGCCAATTGTTTTACCTCTACTTTTCTGTTTGTAACTTGTGTATACTCTGTTTCTTTAATTTGAGGTGTGCAATAAAGAATATTTATGTTATGTTATGTTATTATTTGGTCACGTAATGTTTTCATCTACCCTCAACTGGCTTAAGGAGCGATTGGAAGGTAGATTTTGTTTACTTTTATTTAAATACCTAAAAATACAGACTATAGATACGAACTAGGACTGTCAAATAAAAAATACCTAGTACCTATAAGTGACGTCGACTGTACCTTACCTACCTAATGTCACGTTTAAACACTGCGCTGTTTTCCGTCGCCCTCATTTAAAGAAAAAAATTCTGCAAAAATAGTAATGCAGAAAAAAGAGCCTAGATTCACAGTGAAAAAATATTTCCGACAATTTTATCATCAAATCTTTATGGACGACACGTTTTCTTATACTTAATGACTTAAGTAACATATTTTCAATTCCGTATATTAAAAATGTAATCAGATTTTGTTACATATCCAGCCTGTTTCTGTCTTTGATTTAGACTAAAAATAAATACAGGTGCAAAAGTAAAATAGCTTTTGTACATTCATGTACATATATTTACAAATAACATCGGATCCGATGAGCGCTCAAAATAGTGGTATCCAAGAATTCGTTACTAAAGTTGGCTTCAGAGATCAGCGTAACGTAAAGAGAGTTTGGTGAATTCAAAATATTCGTGTAAGCCGGAGGAGCAGTAGGAAATGCTCTGTTGTCTAATAATTAGACAAGCCAATAGTAATCCAGTTCTATTGACGCCCTGCTAATGATTTATATGCTCATAGGCATTTATAACATGTAAAAGTGAAGACCACTTTTAATACTTCGACGGTGGCAACCAAGCTTAAGGCCTGATGGTAAGCTGCCATAGCGTATGGACAATACTTGCGTGTTGGCGATACTTAATAAAAAGGAGGACTTAGTGTTGACGACTAATTGACAAGTGGGCCCCCACCGTCAACACAACACAACGCATCCTTTTTGAGCTCTGACCTTGCTTACCGACAGGAACTTGTAACACTGAGTAGGATCTAAGTGCTATAGCTATACAGGTGTCCCAGAAATCGACGTCAAGCCGTGAATGGATGACAGACCAAGTTATAAAAAAAAATCTATCACATGTTCTTCAAAAATTATGGTCACTTTAAAAATTTACTAGAAGTTAAGAGACCAGGGGCCCGTTTCTCAAAAGCTTGTAACTTGTAATACAAGCGGAAGTCCCTTTCTAGCAAAAGATGTCGAAAAGTGACATCCGCTTGTATTACAAGTAACAAGCTTTCGAGAAACGGGCCCCAGGGCGTGAATAGTCTAGTAAATTTTTAAAGTGACCATAATTTTTGAAGAACATGTGATATATTTTTTTTTGTATTTTTCTGATAACTGTTATAACTTGGTCTATCATCCATTCACGGCTTGACGTCGATTTCTGGGACACCCTGTATAGTGGGCTATAGATTTCCGTAAGGTCATCGGCCCAATCGGACTCAGCTCCAGATTTGAGGGGGATGACATTCACTTAGTGCCTTACCACACTCATCGAGATGACTTTCGCGGTCCAAAATCAACTTATACAGAGTGTAACATAAATACTGGTGATCCCTTTAAGAGCATAATTGGTATCGTATTGTGACTAAGAAAAAGTAGGAGAAAAAATTTTTGGACGCGAAAAAAAAAATTTTCTATGGGACAGGGGCTCCCAGCCGGCCGACCCTCCATACTGAATCAAAAATTTTTTTCTTACTTTTTTATGATTAGAATACGATACCAATTATGCCCTTAGAAGGATCACCAGCATTTTTGTTACACCTTGTATTGTCTTATCCTGGCAGCATTTGATGGAGAAGGTGTCTCTGGTCAGACCCTTCGTCATAAGTCATCATAGCCCTCCTGGCGGCCGGTGGCGAGGTAGCTCCTTGAGTTATTGCGTGTGAAGATAAAGGGGGCCTCTTTGGTGGGGCAGCGGAAGGACCTCAGTAGGACAGGCTCCGCGTTGTCAGTTTTGTTGCCTACTGGTTCCAGTAGGTTATTCCATAGGAGATTGGCAGCTGGAAGAAGAAAAATAATTGTTGTTGCTATTAATACCTTTAATATATACCCTTAATATTAAGTAAGTACCTAGAATTGTAATCGGAGTTTTATTTGAATAAAAAAAAAACATGAAGCGCCTAAGCATATATTAAGGCAATCTGTTGCTATGTCATACATGTTTAGTAATATTATACCTAGATTATAATGATGAAAATCAGCAGTTAAAAGCTAGATGTAACTAATAATGCCCCTTTAAAAACCTATTTTTGAAGAATAAGAATACTGTTAGCCCATGGGGCAGCCTCGGCATTCACTTAAAATTTTTGAATTTTACTAAAAAATATCTGAACATGCACTTTATCATCTTGATAATAGAGGCGTTGTTCAGATATTTGTTACCACCTTGGCCGCTCCGATATATCTGATGGTGACTGTACTATAGATGAACTTTATAGACTTATCGTTAACGGTCTTATCATTAAAGAAAGTCAGAAAGGCAGAAAGTCCATTTTCATGGTCTTAGGAACAAAAAAACAAATTGCTGAAGTTCAGGGACCAGAACTTAATTTGCGTATATCTGGGCTGCCTATCACAAAGGAAAAGGAGGTCAAAAATTTAGGCATTGTAATGGATGAGTCTCTTTGTTTTGAAGGACATATAAACTCTAAAATACCCAAATGTTATGGTGCCCTAAAATCACTGTACAAACTAAGACCCTATCTAACCCAAAACGTTCGCGAACGCTTATCTGACGCACTAGTTTTATCCCAGTTGGACTACGGTGACGTTATATATGGACCACGCTTGAGAAAAAGAACAGAACGAGCGGTTCAACGAGTACAGAATTCATGCGTGCGTTTCTGTCAAAATATCCCTCGCCGCTCTCACATAAGCCCTTACCTAAACAAATCAGGGAAACTTAACATGGCACACAGACGTATGCTCAAGCTGGCGGCACTAGTCTTTTCCCTGAAACAATCCGCTACTCCTCCATATCTCGCGCGCAAACTAATGTGGAAGCGTAACCGAAGTGAACGGAATTTGCGGGAGCATAAAGAAGTTACATTGCTTCCTCCAGTCCGGCTTCAGGCATTTAGAGGTAGCTTTCGCTATGCTGCCTCTAAATGTTGGAATAATCTGCCACCACCAGTAATTAATTGCAAGTCCCTGGCGGTTTTCAAAAAACGGTGTAAAGCTTTCGTACTGGACCTTCAAAAGGAAGTAACTTTCACTTTTGGTTGACAGATTTTGTAATTTTGAGTAGTGCAACGGTTGTATTGTATACTAGTTAGATTAGATTAAGTTAGATCTTAAGTTAGATTAAGTCATGGGGGTGACAGAATAACAGCGTCCGTTCCTGAAGGTGGTAGGGTCCTAGTGCCTTTATGCCTTCTTGCACAGACACAAGCTGAGCCACTTTCCTATTCAATATGTTTTAAGCATTTTTCTGTACTCTTATTATGTACTTATGCGAACGTATTGAATAAACGTCTTTTATTATTATTATTATTACTTACCAAAGGTAGCCAGAGTAATGGCAGGTAAACTACCAAATTATGTTGACAGAGTGGTGACCACTTTCAGATGAAAGAAGCCCTTAGCGTCCGTTAGCGCGACGGATAACTAGATGGCATGGATGAAATCGGCTCAGGACTGGGAAGGGAAGTGGCGTATACTAATAGAGACCTAAATAATGGCTAGCAGTAGCGCTGCGGAAGTGGAGATGGATCGGACATACTGTTCGAACGGACGCTCCTCGCGTCGGATAATGCCAGTATCGCTTTCGAGTGGCGGCCTCAGGACAGTAAGCGAGCCAGCGGACGCCCTGTACACACGTGGCGGAGGAGCATTGAGAGCGAGCTACGAGCCGTAGGAATGAACTGGAGAGAGGCCAAGACCGTTGCTCAGGACAGAAAGGCGTGGAAGGATCTTGTGCGGGCCCTATGCACCTCCGGGGTGCCCTAGGAACAACAAACAAATGGCTAGCAGTAAAAAGGCTGAAATAATGATGAGACTTACCAAGAGCATGGCCCTTCTGTGAGAAGTGGAAGCAGTCATGTGTAATATACGACTGGTGGATGACCAGCGGAAGATTTGAAGATGGCGGCCACGGTGCGTTGAATAGACGCATGAAGGGCTGAATCACGACGGTGAAGTCGGGTCGCGTGTCGTAGCGACCGCTGTCCACCTGGAAAATATACAAATACAAAAGAATATTCTTCCATCTTAACTTAAGTGTAGTTTTATGTTAGGAAAGTCCAGGGTGCTGGTTTGTAACTATGACATTCAACGATAAATAGGCTGCCAGGTACCAAGATCAATACCATATCCATCCTAATTTGTCTTATCGTGTAAACAAACACTTCAAAGAAGTTATCACTCTTTTTCTGGGATTATCACATAAAATGTTATTATATACTTAAAGAATCTCACAAAGTATTGAATTGAACCAAGTAACTACTGAAAAATATCATTTTTTAATATAATTTTCTTCGATAATCGAAGTAACGAACGAACAACCCGAAAAACTAATGACAGTCATAACGATGTCTAGATTGACACATGTTTGTTTACACGATAAGACAACAAACTAACTATATAGAGGGGTTGTGTCATATCTGATGGGGCCATATTTGTGAATCAAGGGTCTAGTTTAGATTTGAGCTAGTTATTAATTTAGTTTAGTATTTGTACTGTAGTACCTCAGGACAGGCTTGTGAATCACTATTTTGCAAAAGAACTTTCCACACAAATTCAACCAAACCTTTCGTGTGCCCAATCCCCAGTGTTCCTCGTCATGATTCTAGTCACGGACCACAGATTCGCAAGACTCATATCAGAGATCTTTGCAACATGACCACACGAACTGTTTCTTCATGTTAGGCACTTATATTGTTTGCATAAACTGACTTTATGACCAGTAAAATTTTAGTTATTGGGTAAAAAAGCAAATATACTTATTACTCAGTATTCAAGGTCCTCTCACTGACTTTTTTCGTCTGAAATCAGTGGAATTTTATAATACGAGTATTTGACTTGTGAATTTGTCGTAACATTTTATATTTTAGATTGTTAACCTACAAAAACAAAAAAAAACAATATTCAATGACGTAATACAGAATTTCAAAAATATTGGGCAAAGTTGTAAAAAAAAAATACTTACTAAGAACATTTTCTACGAAATAATGTCAGGTGACAGAAATTACTCATATTTAGCTTAGCTGACATTTTTGGCTACCAATGGTTCTTTTACGCCAATTTAGCCACGATTTGAGTCTAACATGGTCATCACTTCCATTAAGTACAACTAAAAGCAATACGTACTAGTACCAGCCGTAGTATAAAAAAGGCAATCTTACCAGCATGGTCTCAGCTTTCTGGTACAGCCTGGTCATGGCCACCAGAGCTCGCAGCTCGCCGCCGCCGCGGTGGAAGCACGTGCAGAATAACGAGTGCATGAGGCGACACATGGCGGATCTACGGACTCGGACGGATACTGACACATCTGCAACATATAACGGATAGAAAAGAAGAATCTACAGAAATCGTTTATTCGTAGACACGAGGACATAATACATTGACAAAATAACAAGAAAGAGCCATGAAATGACGTCATCTCAGCATGGTGCCAGCGCTGATCTTCCGATGCACATACGTCATGGTATAGGTCACATCCGCACGCATCCTAGGCATTTAAACCCTCAGTTTCACAGCTTCCAGTGTTGATTCGAGCGACGTTGAAAGCTGATGAAATCTTACCTAATTATGATTACGAAGATTATTTGTTCTTTATGTCTGCATTTCATTAGGGATATAGCGCAGAAGAGTTTACACTTGTCACGACCTTAATTGGCTACTCAGCTCTTTCAAGCAAAAACTAGTTGAGACTCCTTCTCAGCTGATCACCTCCACGTGGTGCGAAGGCATCCCATCCATATACTGCTAGAAGATGGCCAGTGGATTCTAAAAGCGGTGGTCAAATGATCTTACCTAATACCGGTACTAAGTTGACTATAGTCCTGGGTAGATTGGCGTGTAGATAGTCCAGTGCTCGTGCCAGCTTCCTAGCATGCGCCAGCGGTGACCACTCCACCGGAGACAGGCAGGAGGCGGAGCAGAGGTCGTTGGCACCCAGGAATATGGTGACAAGCTTCCAGTGTTGGGCTACATCGATGTCGGGGGCGGCGAACATGCGTGCCACCAGGATCTGAAGAGACGGAGAAGAAATATCTGTTAAAAGTAGCTAGATAAAAGTAAACATACATCATAACCTAAGTTTTTTTATTGTTTTGCAATTTAATATTGACGCGAAACACGGTAGGTATAAAGAGAGATATAAGCTGAATCAAAACTTCTTCCTAAATGATTAAATGTATCATTTATTAGGAAGAAAACACAATACCTACCTACAAGTAGGTCCTAAAGTACATCCAACACGTCATCATAGGGTAGATTTTCATTAAATCCGTCAGGAATCCAATAATTACTTACCTAAATAACGTTATTAATTATTTTACGAAAACGATGTGTCCGTCAGCGCAACATAGGTAGTTGGATTTTCGCAACCTAGTTAGTGACCAAACCGCACCAATAACCCAAATCACTCATCATGTCTGACTGCACTCGTGAATCACTCAATGAAAACCACGAAAACTCGTTGTTGCGATTTTATCACGCCGTCTCGCATATGCGCATGTGCCAGTGTTTTCAGTTGTCGGTTACGATATGATACGCCGCCTGGCGGCTTATACGTCCCACGAGTGGGCAAGTGGGCACAGGGTGCCGTACCTACTCGTTCTAATTTTAAAATTATTTCCATTTTATTTTACTTATTGCATACAAGTCAGGCAACACAGGAGTCAACATTTTAAAATACTTAAGCAATACCTACATTAACACCATCTATCTCGGACATAAATCCAACACGCAAATAATCAACCAATATCAGTTTTATTGGAGTTGTATCGGAATAATTTTCACGCAATTTCTGATTCAGACGTTTACGCGCTAGCTGTATTGCATATTAGTAAATGCATTTTGGAGTTGTATTGAATATCGTGTCTGAGTGTGTTTTAAAGTTAGAATACGCCTAGGGAGTAGGTACAGGGGGGTGATTTTTGAGATTCGAGCACTCGAAAGTGACATTTTAAACTCTGAATAAAACGATGAAATTATGTTTTCAAAATAACAGCGATAGAAATTTAAAATCATGATTATTTAAACTATTAATTCCATGCGAAAAAATTGGCAACAAACTTTTGTGTGCGATTATTTTCGAACCTGAATTTTTTGAATTCGAGCGTCCGGCTGTCAAAAATCGGCCCCCAGTACTGTGGCCGATACAGTACTCCTTTCATTCTAGATGAGGAATTGGACTATACGTAGTAGTATGTAATAGTCATCTACATAAAGGTCATGTAGCTACGGGAATGCGTCCACTAAAAAACTTAATTCGTTCAAATACTTGCGCACATTTAGACGATGAGATGTAGTACCTATTGTAACATTTATTTTCGTAACGTTTTCATCACTCACGAAAAAATGTGTGACATTTGACTTTGCAACTTACAAATGGTCCTAGTCCAAGCCACACAATAGAAACGATCACATGTGTTCACAAAACCGCGTTTAGCCAAATAGTGAGGTGCATAAATAGGTCGTGCGAATTCTATAGATTTCGTGTGTCGCGGTAATAGTTGACGTTAGCACAACACTAATGGGTTCTTTTGTCGAAGTAAACCATAATATTTAGGCGAAAAACGTTGATGAGGTAAACGTTTAGGTATAGGTTCGAATCATAAATATTTAGCTGAGACTAAGCCGAACACTTCGGTACCTAAACGACAGGAAAACTGACAAGATTGGCGATTCATATTGGCAATCTTGATGCTTGGCCCTCATTTGGCCCTTATACTCGTAAGGTTGACTTTAATGAATGTCTTAAGTGAATACGCTTACGGCAATTTTTCTGCAATAAAAATTAAACAAATAAATGTACCGATCTGAATAACGATCGAATAAGTTTTAAAAGAATTAATACTGACATAATGTCCATTAACTAATACACTTATTTCATTACACTTAGCAAGGTACTTACACCAATTGACTTGAAGAACATTGTGAATTGACTTCAAGAACTCTTGAGCAAACAGCTCCTTGACTCCGATGAAAAGTCAATATTGGCAATGTGAGAAGTGGTGGGGAAACGTAGTAAAAATGCATTTCGTGAAACCCAAGAATACCCTAGCTGTAAATGTTCACTCGCTTTTTTTATACCACAACGGTGGCAAACTAGCAAACGGCCCGCCTGATGGTTAGCAGCTACCGTAGCCTATGTGCACCTGCAACTCCAGAGGTGTCTCATGCGCGTTGCCGACCCTTTAAAAAAAACCGGCCAAGAGCATGTCGGGCCATGCTCAGTGTAGGGTAGGGTTCCGTAAACTGAGACCATTAATTCAAAAGGTCGTTTCTTACGGGAAATTTGGCGGCGCTTACGTCATTTTTACTTACGTCCTTTCATGGGTTTTTGAATGATAATTCAAAAACGGCTCTACCGATTTATTTCGTCGTCAAAAAGTCGCCTAGCTAGACTCTGTATTACCTCAGACCGCTGATGTGAACAGACGTGTTATTTATTATTTTACAATTTAAAATCGTGCGCAATATTTATATTGACCTCGATCTTAACAAACTGTGTCACGCGTGTTAATGCAGTGCAAGTAAATATGACTTTATAGTTTTATTAAGTTAGACAAAATGGGTGATACTAGTGATAGCCCTTCTAGACGAAGTCCTTCTAATACCGGAAAAGGAAATACCAACTCGACGAGCGCCAGAGATCAGACCAGCCCCGATGCCGTATCAACACCAGAGATTCAGAACTGGATGAGCGCAATAGAGCAGTGTCTTAATGAAATATGCAGCATCTCGACGGAAGGAAAATTGAACTCTGACCAAAAACTAAGAGTCCACAACCTTTGCCGTAAGGTTTCCCATGGCACCGCAAACCTAGCAGTAAATTACCAGGCACTAAAGCAAAAAGCATTAATCAATCAATGCAATCTCCAAGCCCTTGAGGAACAACGAGACCTCTCCGAATGTCTCCGAGCCCTAAAGAAATCAATTGATACCAGACCTACCACGGCCACCACAGATGCACTTTCCTTCGCTGATACGGTGAAAACTAAAAACAACATCCAGATCCGTCCTAGTAACTTGAGCTCAGTGGCAATTTACCCTAAAGACCAAACTAGAACAAGCGAACAGACAAAGAACTTAGTCCAAGAAATGATTAGACCCCAGCAACTGAAATTGCACGTCAGAGCACTGCGCAAAGTAAGAAATGGTGGCGTTATCATCAGCACGGAATCCAAGGACGACATTGAAAAATTAAAAGAGAAATTCAAGGATACATCTCCTGACCTCACAATTGACGAACCTTTTAAGCGAAGGCCGAGGATCGTAATAGTTGGCGTTCAGTCATCTCTACGAGAAGAAGAGTTTTATAACTGCTTATTTGAACAAAATCTTGCCGAAAAGCTGCCTAATTCAACACGCGATAAAATTTTGAGCAGTATTAAATTAAGTCATAAATCGGGTAAGAAAGAATCGGAAACTTGCAACTACATTATAGAAGTGCCAGCCCTTATACGCAAGATTCTAATAACCCAGAGCCGTGTTTACATCAATTGGTCATCTTGTCCAGTGAGGGACTTCACTATTGTCACTAGGTGCTTCAAATGCCAGCAGTACGGCCATGCCGCTAAGACCTGTAAGCAACCAGACCAAACGTGCGGACATTGCTGTAGCATAGGACACGCAGACAAAATGTGTCCATCAAAAGACAACCTTCCCAAGTGCGCAACATGCAAGCTCTTCAAGAAGCCCAATGACCATAAGACTGGAGACCCTGACTGTCCCGCTAGGATAATGGCCGAACGACGCTATATTTACTCAATTGATTACGAGGGGATTTAAGTACTAGGATTGTACTATATATTCTTTGCCGTCAATTGTATAATTTTCATCCCATCATTAATTTTATTGTGCCCTACTATCCGTAAACAATTACAGTGCAAAGTCTACAATTATTAAAAATTACATATTTACTCGATTGACCTAGATTTGTAGATGTAGACGCTGACGATGTGATAGTTGCATTTAGTAAACACGGTAAACAGCATAATACGCAAATTTTATTTTCACGTGTCACATAACTATTTTGTAATATTATACTACATACCTAAGTAATTACTTTGAATATTCTTTGTGTATGATTTTAATTTGTATTGTTGCTCTCTAAATTAGCATATGTTCTCTCTGCCTGAGATACAAGATTAGTTCTTAGTTCAGGCGCGTAAAACTATGTACGTAAAATGTAATATGTAAGCACAATGTAAAAATAGCAATAAGGATTTATTAAATAAATTATTATTATTATAATTTGTATGTCTTTGCCATATCTCGGGACCATGGGGTCCCGGACCTTTGGTAGGCCTGCGTGGGGCCGGAGCCAACAGCGCAGTCGCCCTTTTAGACAATTTAATCTAAAAGCAAGGGATACACGTGGCGGATACCATCCCCGAGCGTACAATATGATACATCCGGAGATGGTCCCCGCCAGGTGCAAAGACTATTGTAGTGCACGATGGGAACTAAGGTCATAGGCTATTGGTTTGAATTTTGGATGGACTGGATACTGGGTTATGGGAGGAGACTAGCGGACACCTGCCGTGACAATCAGTCTCAAAATTGTAAAAGACAGGTGGTGACTCGCCAACTCATTGAGTGGGCCCCGCAATGGCCGCACGCACAGTGCGACAACGGCGCAACACTTGAGAGTGGCTGTGAGGTTGTCGAGAGGTGAGTCTGCGGTAGCCAGTTCCCGGTGTTCCGTTCAGCAGGCCGCCGGCGTTATGACATTTTACACTTCCAACCTGGAGCATAGGTCCCGCTCTTGCGACTCCACTCTGGCCGGCCAGTTAAGGCAAGCACAGAGGCGAGGGCCAGATGGAAAGGGCCCTCTGGAATAGGGGTCCGCGGTGTCGCCACTCACCGTCAGCTCGCCACAAGCTGCCCCCGCGGGTTATTATAATTATTATTATTATTTCAATATAGTTTTCATTGAAGGTACTCATTAGGCCTCAGTTTCATGATTTTTTTCAAAATTTTAGGACCCACGATTTAAAAGTTAGATGGGGGGAGGGGACGCCCTGTTTTAAACTTTCGGTGCTATTATTTCCGAAATAATTAATTTTATCCAAAAACTGTTTTAGAAGACCCTAATTTTTTTTAAAAGATCTATCCAAAAATACCCCACACAACTTGGTTGGAATGAAAAAAAAATTCGCCCCCCACTTCATATGTACGGGAGGTACCCTAACAAAATATATTTTTCGCGTTTTTATTCTACTGTTTTGTCGGCTTAGATAATGCACATATTCAAACCAAATTTCAGTTTTCTAGTGCTAACGGTCACTGAGCTAGAGCGCGAACGGACGGACGGACGGACGGACATGGCGAAACTAATAAGGGTTCCGTTTTTGCCATTTTGGCTACGGAACCCTAAAAAGAAGTTTCACTGTGTTGACGGCTAAAAGGACCCTCATGTTCCTCATCGTCAACACAATTGGGTCCTCTTTCAGCTTTAAAGCTGTTATGCTACTTTCCTATGGTACAGTCAGCAGCAGAAGTAGCTAAGCGGGTAGGGTGTTCAAAATAACCTACACACGCTCTTATTCTCTTAACAATAAAGTCGTGTCTAGCTCATTTTGAACACCCCACCCGCTTGTCTACTTATACTGCTGACTGTACCATAGGATCGACAACAACCTGGAATAGTTGAATACCTTGGCCTGTTTAAGTGCGTCCTGATCAGAAGCCACTGGGAAGGCGACGTTCATGCGAGCGTTGCGTTCCAGCCACTCGCCCTTGCCAGTCGAGTAGCCGCGCAGACCAGGGTTGTACAGCTTGAGGATGTTGGGGAGGGTCAGGTACTCGCGCCAGGTGCCTTCTCCTCCTGAAAATGAACGGCGTTAGACTAGAATGAAAATGAAAAATATTTATTTACCAATAAGCATTACAATTCGTGTTAGTTAACCTTGATACCCGCACTAGGCATGCCTGTATCGCGGGGACCAATATCACATGTTATGACAATATATGCTATAACCGATTGACAAATTAAAGATAATTTATGCCACACCTGGCCATAAAGTGGCATTTTCCGCACGCTGTGCGTACGGAAAAAGACGCTTTCTGGCCAAGTGCAGACATAAAATGATGTACACAACACGGGAGGTAATAAAGAAAGCCCTCGATCGCATATTTACGTCCCTCGCTTGCAGCTCGGGCCGCAAACTTCTGCGATCTCGGCCTTACTTTGCTTTACCACCCTAGTTGTGTAATGTACTATTACATGTTACTTAAGCTAATGTATAATAGAATACAATCAGCATAAGTAGGTAAGCGGGTGATGTGTTTATTATGATGTATGCACGACTTTATATTGTTTAAAGAATGAGATGAGAGTATATGAAAGTAATTTTTATTTTTAACACCGATTCCTAGTAAGTTAGCTGGCGGATCGTTTTCCAGATTTTTGCCAACGGCTAAACTCCATACTAGTTGTGTCAAAAGTTTGGGAATGACCCTGATATGACTACTTAAACAACAACTACCTAGTATTTAAACAATTTCCTCCTACGGAATTAAACGGATGTTATGTTTATACTTCGAGAAAGAGGTCAACCGCCGAATCCAACTCGGTTGGGCAGCGTTCGGGAAACTACGTAATGTCTTTTCGTCCGACATACCTCAGTGCCTCAAGACGAAAGTCCAACCAATGTATGTTACCAGTGATGACTTACGGCTCCGAAACGTGGTCTTTCACTATCGGCCTCATCTCAAAGCTCAAAGTCGCTCAACGAGCTATGGAGAGGGCTATGCTCGGAGTTTCTCTACGTGATCGAATCAGAAATGAGGAGCTCCGTAGACGAACTAAAGTTACCGACATAGCCCACAGGATTAGCAAGCTGAAGTGGAAATGGGCAGGCCACATTGCACGCAGAGCAGAAGGCCGATGGGGTCGAAAAGTGCTCGAGTGGAGACCATGGACTAGCAAGCGCAGCGTAGGACGTCCATTCACAAGATGGACAGACGACCTTATAAAGGTCGCCGGAAGACGCTGGATGCAAGTCGCTTCCGACCGATACTTATGGAGGTCCAAAGGGGAGGCCTATGTTCAGCAGTGGACGTCTTATGGCTGAGGTGATTATGATGATGATGTTTATACGGTTTGTTTGTTAGTTTATCCGTACACCGAATGCTCTCATAACCTCGATGCTCTCATTAATTTGGAATAGGTTTATACTCGATTAGATAGCGCAGAATTTTTTTTCGAGAGATTTCACTTTTTCTTCTATCCGTATCAAAATTAATTAATATTCTTGTCCTTGTATGTATGTATATCCGAAACGCTAATGCAATAATTGCATATGTAATGTGCCTCCTAAAAAAAGAATTGCATTAATGCAAGGCCAGGACGGCTAGAGAAAAGAGCGCATAATTAAATGATACTTATAACAAGGACGTTTAACTATACATATTTAATAAAAATTAAGAAATTTAAATTTTTGGCAGTCTAAACAAGGTATTTTTTTGTAATTAATGAAGTGCTATCATTTATATTTAGCATAAGTAATATTTTATTACTGATTTAGGCTGCGTTTCAACCAGAGAATCCAGAGATGTGTTTGTAAGAAAAGAAACCAATAGAATCACTTCGTTTATACAACGTGTTACCCGACCCACTAAAAACCAGAAAACAGTTTGTTCAGAATCGAGAGCAGAATCGATTGCAGTATATCTTAACATGGGTTATATTTTTTTTTAATTTTTCATTTTTTTACGTGTCCAGTCTACAAGTTTCTAATGCTACAATTTACAATTATCGAGAGGTTTAGGAGATAGAGGTTGAATTTAATAATGGCTGGCATCTTTGACAAATTTATTTTTTTACTACGAAGTGTCATGCAGGTTGACATTGTCAAAGTAATGTTATTTCTTTCCAGTACTGAGATTTTCGAGGAGGTTGAATACATTTAATACAACGAATGTAGAGTTACTACTCGAATAGAATTGCAACGAAAATTTAACATTCGAATATTTTTCGCAATAATTAACGGATTAAAGAATAAATACACAAAATCAATTATAAATAATAAAAATTAGTTGGGGTGTTTCAGGTTATTAGTGGGTCGTGTAACACGTTGTATATCCTCGCACAGTGCAGCTCTAGGATTGGTTCTTAAGAGTCGCCAGGACGCTCGCGTTCCTATACAAACGTAGTTTAGTTCTCATTTTAAAACGACATGCTTTAGAACCACGAAATTTGGCATGGGCATTTTAGCAGTACAGATCTATGTCGGTAATTTGTTTTCGTTGCTAAAAATAGTAATACAAAGAAAATACAGTCAGATACAGATTTACATACAAAATTTATTTTTGCCATATTTTCTTTGTATTACAATTTTTAGCAACGAAAACGAATTACCGACATAGATCTGTACTGCTAAAATGCCCATGCCAAATTTCGTGGTTCTAAAGCATGTCGTTTTAAAATGAGAGCTGAACTACGTTTGTATGGGGACGCGAGTTCACGCGAGCGTCCAGGCGACTCTTAACAAACACATTCCTCGCGACGCACCCTCGCTCATCTCTGGTGGAAACGCGGCCTTAGTTTTGGACTATTGTTATTATTTTCTTTAGTCCTAAAATGATTGTGTTATTTTATACTATTAATTCTGTTATTACAATCTTTAGTTGCACATCTCCACATGATTTGATCCACTTGTTATATTAAAATTTTATCGATATCGGAAGACTGCCAAATTTTAATGAAGGATGTTTCAAAAATGCTGATTTTCCATTTAAAGGTATGAATAAAAATGGTTTAAAATAACAAACTGTATAAAAATTTGGTCCGTTGTAAAAATTCCGCACAACATATACCTACAACATTGAAGCTTCATATTTGGAATTGCAAAGATTCTTTGTCGGTCAAAGATAGACCCAGTAATATGTAGTAATAACTGTCACGACTCCCCTAAAGGGACAGTTACAGGTTAAACTCACTTGACTCGCTATTTGATGTGCCATAATCAAAGGCACCTATAGAATAGTAAGTTTCAAACCATGCATCACGCATAACAGCCATTGAAAAACGAATTTCAAAATTATAATCTATTCCCCGTGAATACGGTTGAAAATTAAATTAATTTTCAGTGGTGGTTACCGCTTTTATACGTGAAGAAACAAACGCATGCAGTTTTGAACGCCATTAGAAGCCCGCGGGTCTGACAGCATAACCTGCATAACTATTGCGTGGCCCAGGATGTATGGATTTGCATTTCAAATTGCACTGCTTATATAGTTTTTGTGACGCTCTGGTAGCTGTCAAAAACGTCAATTAAAGTAATTAAGATGCGGAATAGTTGGTAGGGCTACAGCCTATAATTAAAGAAACAGTTGAATTGTGTTCATTCTCGTCGTAGTAGGTTAGTGGGTCAAAAACTATAAGTATGAATTAAGATTATGCGTTTTCTCTGTGGACATTATAAAATGTTTTGTCATAGACGTTACACGCCAATGATGATAAAATGATGATGGTATTACATACGTAGGGGCAAATCTTCTTTAAACCTGTACCCTAGATAGTAAACGCATGAGTAGATATTAATGTAGGCACTATATTATTGTCAACTTAAAAGTCACCCGTTTTGCTGAACTCTTGAAGCTTTGACCCAGAAACGTAACGTATTACTTAGGTTTTACTGTATATTTTTTTCGTTAACTTAATTTTAATTAATTTAAACTTTTAACCATGATAGAATTTATGATAATACGGTAAACTAAAACAAATGCCATCCATACCTGCACACCAGGAGACGCCTCTGTACTCCACAAACGCTCCGAGGGCATACTCCTCCAGCGCCCCGCTGCCAGCCACCAGCGAGTCACCTATAAAACATCAAACATTTACAAAACAAGCATCCGAAAATCATCATCATCATTTCAGCTGAAAGACGGACTGCAGGGCAAAGGCCTCCCCCAAGTTTCTCGCCAACGGTCATTCACTGCACTGTACTGCACTTCACCTTATCAAAATCGTCGGTCCATCCAGTCTGGAGGTCTGGAGCATCTACGGTAAGATATCATTCGGCACTCAAACTAAGTTTACTGTATTACATGTATCATTAATTTGTCGTTTAATTGTTTTACATGTATATAAGTAATATAAGTTAATATTTTGGTAGGCTTCGTCTAGTTTAAAGGTGAATGGTCAGAAGATTCTGGGCAGAAAAATGGTTAACTGGCAGGAATGGCGCGTTGGCGTTGCACGTGGAACTTTGAGGGTTAGCAGATTATTGCAGTGTCTAATAGAGTTTATATAGCTGATAGTTGGTTCATTTACCTATAGCCAGAAAATCGATGTCCCTTGGCCGTAGCTTGTGTACTGGTGTTAGAGCCTGCCGGCTCTTGTCAAAAGCTAAATCCGTATGCTTTACTTGGTAGTTTAGGGTCTGTTAGAGTTAATAACTGACAATAAGTTTTGTGTACTTAGTTGGTTTATTACCTATAGCAGCTACAACATCGATGTCCCCCGGCCGTAGCTTGTGTACCGATGTTGGAGGAGTCCGACTCTTGCCAAACGCTAACGATTCTTGGCAGAAGAATGGCGTGCTGGCAGGAATGGTGCGCTGGCGTCGCACGTAGGACTTCCGTGGCGGGTAGCGTAGTGTCAACTGAAATATGTTTTTTAATTAAAAAATTGCGTATTTTTATACTTTAACGGAGTAAAACAAAAACAGGACCTGGCTCGTAGCCGAAATAGGATGTAGCATTTCAGTTAGTCAGAGCGATGGGCATGTTTCCCACAGTCGCAAGTTCGAGTCTCTTCTGAGGCAGTGGATTTTTCTACTTTTCCTTTATTTCAGCTTCATTAATCATAGCTATTAGTTAAAGTAGAACTTTTAAATGAGTGAAGTAATTTGACAGTTTGACAGAGGTAATTTGACAATTGTTTTGTATGCCAAGAGCTGTCAAATTACTCCATTCAATATGAGTTCTACTTTAGTAGGTATAGTATAATTGTCATAATTAGTTCTCCATTTCTAATATTCCTATACTAGGATACAAAACCTAAATATATCTTGATAGACGGCTGACTGAAAATGCATAGGTACGAATAAAAAAAAATCCTATAAAGCGATCAAAATAACAGAAGAACAGAACCATTAAGAAACCAAATGTCCATGTGTCGTGTCGTTGTGTTCACACGGGCCCATCTCGTGGGGGATAAGCGATAACGTTATACATATCTACAGATAAAGCATAATTTCCGTTATTTCATTGAAGTTTACGCTAGCGGTGGTCCAGCAACTGTTCAAGATTCACAGATTGCGTATAGAACGGGACGGGCCATCAAATTTTTAACTGTGGAATCTATTAACACGACAAAATTACCATGACGACCGTGTCAGTCGCAACAATCTTTGACAACAGTGTTGCCATTCGAGGTCTTTTCAAATAACCTAGTACTTATACTGGAAGGAAAGTCAAGAAAAGAGTGGTTGTAATTGATCGTTTCTACATTTCGCTTCAGGTGAATGTTTCAATTGGGACAGCGATTTAGCGGGTTAATTTTGTATTTTGTGTAGTAAAATGAATGACCTACATATTCATATTCACCTCGAAGTATGTAGGTACTTGGTGCTATAGGTACATATTTTCACATTTGAGTGTACAAATTCAGATGAATATTCTTGAATTGATTTAGGGACTATTGGAACCATACACGATAGTTTTAGTCATAATAAAATTAACACACCGTGTCGATACTGCCAATAAACTTTGACTTTATGATCCATTTTACCGATATGGATAAAAGATAATAGGCAACTTAAGCATCGCCGTTAACTATGAAAACTAAGCTTCAACTTTATACACATTGCATATTTTTGCGAAATATATTTCTTATTACCCACATAGCAACATTTTTGGCACCATACAAAACCCAGTAACCCAGAAAACGCGTATCTCACGTACATCGACATACGTTGTATAAGTGATAGTTAATATTTATTTATTCCCACATGGTATAGGCATTTGTTTCGTAAATTGGCTTTTCGTTTGTTTTATTGACGTAAAGCGAATGGTTAAACAGTATTTTATGTGAAACGTGTTTTGCATGTTTGAATCTTGATGTCAATCGTTTCGTATTGAAACATTGTTTGCTTGCGTATAAGCTAATGTTTTATAGGTCTAATAACATGTAAGCTTATAGGTTGGGTTAGATTAAGTAGGGTGGAGGCGGGGCAACAAGTAAATGAATCAAATATCTTACAATAAATCCTTTTAGCAGAGAATATTGAAAAAATTGTAACTCGATAGTTAAAGTTGTAAATTTTTGACCATGTACAGACTCCACGATGACTATTTTGAGATATCTTTTGTTTATTTATTTATTTATATGAAATTTTACATGCCTAGTATACCTACTTAATATCTGAAAATGAATTCTGGATATGTGTTTTATACAAACCTTTACATTTAAAAATAATCATCGTGGGGTCACAATTTTTTTCTCTTTGATTCTGATTGAAAATCATACGTCCCTTTTGACAGATAGATCCGGTGGACAAATCCATGCGTATATGGCTAGCTAATACAGGCCTTAACCTAGGGCCTATTTATTTACTATACCTTTACAAAACAACCTGAAAGTGCTAAATATACCTGTCGACCTTAAGGCAAAGCACATAGCCTACCAATTAATCTAACTTTGAACAATCACCTCTGACATAACATCAATCGGTATTCATCATGCTCACACATTGCATTGACATTGCTAAACAATGCACGTAATGTAATACGGCGTACACGCAACTATCGCTTCTATGTTTTTATACATGAGGGTTAAATTGTGTGGTGGTGATGTGGCAGTGATTTGGCCTTGTTTGGCCGGATCCGTGTCAGTAGGAACATCAGTGACCACTAAATTGTTCCCGAACGTGTCAAACAGTATCTATTAGTCAATTGTAAACAACTGCGTATCTTATAAACTTATATGTCATATACAAAGGAAAAACCTAGGCCTCCGGTGCATCGAACCAGTGTCTTCTGCATTCGCAGCAGACAAACCAAAATATTTATTATAAATAATTTGATTTGTTGTTCAGTTGAACAGCATATCTACTGACGGTAGGTATAATTTTCAACCGACTTCAAGATTTCGAAGGAGGTTCTCGATTCTTCGGGATATTTGTTGCTGTTGTTTTTTTTTTTTTGCGATTTTTTGTGTACGTTCATCGATAACTCGAACGCGGCTGTATGATTTAGAAAAATCATTTTTTCTTTGAAAGGGCATACTCAACAGTTAGTCCCATTGTCATCAGATCAGGATCTGTTGATGGGATTCTGTAGAAATCTAAGGAAGTTTTCAAATATTACAGGCACACCTATAGTTGATTTGAGTATTTTATAGTAGCTCGGGTATTTTATTTGGGAAAGGTGGAGTAGGATAAGTGAAGTCAGTTCTTTTTTTTGCTGAAATTTTTTGCCGTCTATATTTTACTTTCCTGTTGTCTTCAATCTGCATGATAATTATTTCGCCGATGACACAAGCACAAGGCACGTTGTGATAATTAACTGCCATGATAGGATTTATTGCTCGAGAATAATAAGACGCTTGTTACGAGTTTTCATTCTTAATATCTATCTAATTTACTCGTATGAGGATTTTTTTTACTTAAAAGGAAAAGCTGTTGGTCATTTTCCAATACAATAATCTCGACTGTTTCAGTATTTTTGCTCTGCAGATGCGTTGCCAAGTTGCCACCCTCATCAGCGCCACTGAAAGAATATCTGAATCTGAAAGTAGGCTCAGGTGGTGCTGGTATTTCCTCTAGCTGGTCTCTTTCTAAATAAACATAATTAAAAGTGAGATCCTGGACATATATACGCACTAGTCGAATTCTCCAAAATGAATTAACAAGTTCAGGGGGGCGATAGTTGGCAGCCGAACGCTCGAATTCAAAAAAATTAAGCTCGAAAATAATGCACACAAATGTTTGTTGCCATTTTTTTTGCATGGAATTAATAGTTTGAATAATCATGATTTAAAATTTCCATCGCTGTTATTTTTAAAACATAATTTCATCGTTTTATTCAGAGTTTTAAATGTCACTTTCGAGTGCTCGAATCTCAAAAATCACCCCCCTGGTCGAAAATTTATCGTTTCATTCTTAGTACAAGAAAAGTAAAGAAAGAAAAACCTGAAACCAGAAATTGTTGAATGAAAAAAAA
Source organism: Pammene fasciana (assembly GCA_911728535.1). Taxonomy (NCBI): domain Eukaryota; kingdom Metazoa; phylum Arthropoda; class Insecta; order Lepidoptera; family Tortricidae; genus Pammene; species Pammene fasciana. Next base: position 1,235,382 of record OU452280.1, read on the forward strand.
AGCCTGTTTGTAAACATAAAGATTTTTACGATATCCCTGTATCAATTGCCAATTAGGTCATAAACACAAGGCATACTAACTGTGTATTCTCACAACCCTCACCTAAGGTTAATGAATGAGATTACTAGGTACAAATATCTGCAATCAATGTTTGAGAATATTGCCAATGCATATTTCACAGATGGTAAACCACGTAAAATATGGGAAACTAATTAATAATTTTCACTCTATGTACAACATTATTTCATTTCTTAATGTTTTTAAAAGTTTAGGTATAAACTTACGCGCATGTCATATTACTCGTATATTTATATTCGTTGCGTAAGATATTGTTTCAGGTGATTATGTACTTGCAATAAAGTTAGCTATTAAATGTAAATACCAATTATTCATGAATTGATTATTGTTTATAGCATATGACGAGGTACTATGATAATCATCAATTTCAATGTTTAATTGACAGTAAACCACTAACTCAATGTGGGAATCTCACGCAATTCTCATTAAGTTACGCAGAGATATGCATGTTGATGCATATGCAATTATCTTCTTCTTCTTCTTTGCACATTCCCACTTTAAGTGGGGTCGGCTCTCCTAATTTTGCTGCGCCATGACATTCTGTCAAGGGTTGTCGGGTCAGGAAGCCCTTCCTTCTTTAAAAGGCTGTTCATACTGGTCCACCACGTTGCTGGTGGCCGGCCTCTACCCCTAGCTTTTTCCGGTAGGCACAGCGCTTTCTTTACCACATACTCTTCATCCCTGCGCCTGACGTGTCCATACCACCGCAAACGACTTTCTGTTAGCTTTTCGGAGATAGGGGCTACTTTAAAGGTTCCACGTATGTGTTCATTTCATGCGGATGCAATTATAGCATTTATAAATATGAGGAAGGCTTAGTAACATCCAACTTCTTACAAACTTTTGGCGACATATATTATTTTCTTTGATTTCTTATGGTCAAAAGTAGGTACAGTCAGGAATAGAAATAACTAAACAGCCAAAGTGTTCAAAGTTGTGACACGCACTTGTTCTCTTAGTAACAAAGTTGTCCCAAGCTTAAGTACTTTAACTCTTTGCAACACTTTGAGATCACAGTAGGCTTACGAGTAGGTCACCTACTCGTAAGCCTACTGTGATGTACAGTGATCGGATTTTAGGGTGCAGTGTATACCTATTTGGACATCAATTTCTAAGTGCCCTTTTTTTTACATCGTTTCACATTGATAAGATACCTTAAGGATGAATGAATGCGTCTGGTTTGGATACTGCATGCGTGAATAGGCAAATATTAAAATGTTGAAGCAGGTACAACACACGGCTTCACTGTGCAAACAGTTTTTACGCTTAATTACCGTTTGTGTATTTATGTTTGCTTTTTTATTTGTTAATGAACAAGGCTGGGTCCTTGGCCTACTTCACGGTATAAACTAATAAGTGTACGTTATGAAACTTAACATAAATAATTAATTACATTGGTACAGTTAAAGACCTTTTGTCCATCACCTCACAGAATCTCAGGCACTCGCCTCTCACAGCCGCCCATCGCCAAGCAAAATCTTTTGTTTCTAAATAAATATTTTCTTTCTTACTTTCTTTCAATCAGATCGCACTCTAGTGATGATGCCAGGATCAGTTGTGAGAGGGTTCGAACCAAAGGGGAATTCAAAGGACACCGCGAACAGATCGGCTTCAGGGCCAGTGGCGGCCCTTCCATAGAATACGATTCCCGTCGGCTTGCCTAATTTTCAGGCATTTGAAAAGTTTTCCTACAGCTCATGAACAAATTTTAACCCAATTAAAACTCCGACTTGACTAAGAAAAAAATGCAATCACCGCCACAGTTGAGGGCTATCCTGGGGACATCCGATACCCACAGCCATGATTCCTTCTCCTTCCATAATGGGCCATCACAGGGACGAGAGGGAGCGTTATGCGTTAGAGGGAGCTAACGATATTGCGATCTCGTTCCGTCGTATAGCTGCGTCCCTATGATGGCCCATAGTGCTTACCGCCCGGCGTGTCGTGTACTTGTTTACCACCATAGTGGTATTTCAAAAAAGTATGGTATGACTGTGCAAGCACTATTTGCTTAGTGTCGTCATATTGGAGCATCGTTAATAACTTCATTTAAAAATTAAGTAACAAACAGTGAGTTCGGCAAAGTAAGCAGAGAAGATTCATTTCAATAATGACGGCTTGCCAAAATCGCGAATATATGTGAAATGTGGGTTAGGCAAAGATTAGAAAGAAGTTCAATTAGCACGAGGTATTGAAGCAAGAGGTCAAGAGTCAGACCTCGTGGGTTACTCGCTCAAGCTCTGCCTCATCATTAACCTTTTCAACGCCAAGGACGCCTAAAAGCGTCACGAGCTGTCGTGCCCACAGCTCCTTTTTTTTCATAGTTTGAAAAGCTACTGCAATCAGCACATGAAATAAGCATATCGAAAACCATTGCTATCAAAATTGTACGAGTATGTATGATTAAATCTAGCATTTCTAGACAATTGTTAGGCAACTGGCAGTGTCAGCCCACGATCCCATCTAATGGATAGGCAGACGAGCCAAAAATACATTAAAGAATGACATGCATGGTGCAACCGTTAGGTATATTCTCAATGCACTAAAAATTTTGCAACGTTAGTGTCTGTGGTTGTCAGATAGGAATTACAATTAAAGTATGGCCCCGCTTTGGACCTCAAGTGTAGTGGACCTCGTAATTTAATGAAATTTTGAATTACCTACTATCTCTAATATGTATATTAATATATGATTTTTAACCGACATCGACTTCAAAAAAGGAGGAGGTTCTTAATTCGACTGATTTTTTTTTAATCTTTTTTGTATGTATGTTACTCGATATCTCCGTGAATCGTGAACCGATCTTCAAAATTTTTTTTTAATCGAACAGGTATAACCCCTAGATGGTCCCATTGTCACCAAGTCGGGGTCTAATGATGGGATCCTGTAGAAATCGAGGTAACTCTTCAACTATTATAGGCACACCTATAGTGATTTCACTATTTTTTACAGCAACTCGGCCACTTCCTCTTGGAATAGCGGATCCTAAGTGAAGTCGGTTCTTTTTTGTTTAAAATTATTAAATAGTAGATTCCTAATTACTTTTTGCAATTCTTTACATTCACATGCTGCTTGCACAATCAAGATTTTGATCAATACTTGATTACACAATTTGTGTAAACATTCCAGTGCGAATATAAAGAAATAACGGTCAATACTAGTATTCATCACACCGAGGCGTATAAAAACATATTGTGTGTCTCGGAACCTATCACAGTCAAGCTTGCTAATAGACAACGCTAAAGCAGATAGCTCTGATATGTACATCAATCTAAAGAAACATCAATTCTTGACCACCTGGTAGATAGTTCATTGCCAAGACAGTTGGTATCTAAAAGATCTGATTGTGTATAAATTCGAATTTGTGTTCAGCAACGCAACTACCTCCACCATCCTTAAACGCAGTAATGTGATGTGACATCGACACACATACATATGACAGGATAATTGTTCATTCACGCTTTATTTATGGACTGCCCTTTTACAGGTAATTACAGGCTACTTTGCACATATTATTTACATTTTTGCAAAGGTATTATTAAATCAACGATATATGTCTGAAGGTTTTATTTATGTTCCTGCAGGGATTCAGTTTTCACCCAATATGTCAATTTTATTCATGCTAATTACATTTTCGTTTTTCTTTCCAATTTCCAAGATTCGTTTTACACACGCAGAGCGTTAGTGCCAGATATAATATCACGTATAAGAGTATGTTCGAAAATAAAATATTGTTGTAGAATACATTCGGACATTATATTTTTGTTACTATAGGTATAGCTACCTATTTCGATATTTTGTCGCTAGACAAGCAATTATTTTAAGTTAACGATAGAGTAAATCAAATAATAACTAACTCGTTAATATGCAATGAGAGATTATACGGATAAAAGCTATAACATTACATAAGCCTAAGTACCCAACCGGCCATTGTAATTTGTAATATCCTGTGCAAATTGTGTCATACCTGTACTTCCTCAAACAAATTACATTACTTTTGAAAAACTATAAGTTACTACGAATCAAATGGAGATGAGACCTTTTGAGTCTAGCTGTGGAGTTAATTGGTTTTTAACATCAGAAGCTACGAATTAAGAAAAGCCACACATGAGTAAGAATTACATGGAGATGTGACCTTTTGAGTGTAGCTTTTAAAATGTTAACATCAGAAGTGTAAATTGATTCGCAGTTTGAAGTCGAAAAACTAGTTTAATTGAGGGCACGCGCAGGGCAACGCATGGGAGATGCCTTCAAGGGCGATGATGTCTCCGACAGGTAGCTGAACCATCACGATATCTTAGCCTAGTTTCGCCCAATTGTACAATAGCATAAACATTTTAATTGTAATGGAATTTAAACCATTTGTAAGTTACGTTGTAGGTACTATAAATTTCAATATTCATTGTCTGCTTTAAATAATGCATCAAATGCTTGGAATATATCCGTTATAATGATAACAATTTGTTTATAAGTCAGTTTGATGATAAGAAAATCATATTGACAACAAATCCCTAACGAATCATAATTTTATAGTTGGAATAGCGCTAGTTACGTTAATGCCGAGATGAAAGCACACATCATATAATAGTTATCGCAACTGCCGCTTTTTATCAACACGTCAAAATGTGATGAACTTTATCACCCTCGCGGTCTATCACGCGAGCATGTGTAAAAAAGGCTTCGTGGGCTTAAGACCTCGTGACCCCCTTACTTAATTAACCTACAGTACCTACTCGTTATTCTATCAAAAGATATATAAATAGATAATTTTAAACAAAAAAAGAACCGACTTCACTTAGGATCCGCTATTCCATGAGGAAGTGGCCGAGTTGCTGTAAAAAATAGTGAAATCACTATAGGTGTGCCTATAATAGTTGAAGAGTTCCCTCGATTTCTCCAGGATCCCATCACCAGATCCCGACTTGGTGACAATGGGACCATCTAGGGGTTATACCTGTTCGATTCAAAAAAAAATTTTGAAAATCGGTTCACGATTCACGGAGATATGGAGTAACATACATACAAAAAAAAAATGATAAAAAAAATAAAAATAAAAATTCAGTCGAATTGAGAACCTCCTCCTTTTTTGAAGTCGGTTAAAAATACTCCATTTTTTGTTTTGTTATCAGAGTGGACTAATAATGACCCTAAACGCCATAAAACACAAATAGGCTAATAAGTTTGTGTCTAAATGCGTCATTTTAAAAAAGCAAAAAAAAGGCTTAGGTTTTCCTAATAAAACTAGAAATCGGTACCTACTTATCGAATATATATGTTATTTATGCACTACAGAGTTTCCACAGAATAAATCGATAGACTTAAAAGGTGAGGTATTTGATATATTTCCCCGTGCAGCCTTGTACTGAGCTGTCCCGGTGATAACAAAGAGAAATGGCGCTGTTACACGCACAATGCTTCGATTTATAGGAACTCGGAGAGGAAAAGGGGACATAAATTAATCAAATTCTAAGTAAACCTATGTTTAACAAACAAGCATAGAACCCGCCTTATGGAGATTTAAACTTGCTCTTGAGGGAGATCGCGTGTTGTAGCGATACAGTCGCTTAATGTTATATGCGGGTATATGAGATATGACAAGCAAGTATCGCGACAGTAGCGCGAACGTTGCGCGTCGCACAGGTCGCACTACTGCATCGGAACTGTATCGCTTATACTATAGCTTGACCACAACCGCTGTACCGCTCGCGCCATACGCGAACCAAGCCAGCGGTTGTGATCAAGCTATACAAAACGTATAGTAGCAATGTGCGTGCGCGATCTCCCTTACATACCTGCAACTACAGGGGTGTTACAATTAGTACGGTACTGGAACAGTTTTGAACTTTTATAATTCACAAGTGCGATTTTCATTTTTAGTTAGAGAATATAATATGAGTAGTCATAGTAAAAAATATTTTCTAACAGTTATTTACGATGCGCTAGGTATTATATAGATATTTGTTAATAACACAAAGAAAAGATTATCCAAATTACATTTTTCTTTACACACTATTGCATTCAACTAATTCAATATCATCTGTCATTTTATAACAGTTTGGTCAATAGATTATGTGAGCATATTCGTAAACAATTTGTAAAAATATGCGTGACCTTGAATTCTAAACGAACGACAAATGGCTAAGACGACGAATGCTATTGACAAAACCGTTATAAAATGTGAAGTTATGTAGCAATAATAAAAAGCGATACTCTGGTAGAGAAAAATAAAACTTGCATAATCTTTTCTTTATGTAGCAAACAAATACGTGTATTATACCTAGCGCAACGCTCACAATTGTTAGAAAATATTTGTCATTATTAGTACTTAACGTATTCTAACGGGGCACAATATAAAATCGGACTTGTGAGTTTTGTCATTTTTATAGATTAAAAAGGCGTTGTTGTACTCCACTAAATCGTTGCCGACCTTTTTTAAACCTGTATGCTAATACTCTTTTTACGAGCCCTATATGGTAGTACCACGAGAAAACCTTGATGTTTCGCAGAGAGTGTTGTCACTCTTTCGCGTAAAGAAGGTTAAATAGATTGTGATACATTTTGGACCTTCGCCCATTCCTTTGACCTTTGGACGCGTCGACGGAAAATTCGAAAAATTTCAAAAGGGAAAAATTTCAAAAAATTCTTACAAGTAAATTTTTGCATCATGTTTTAAATCCCCATCGATAGGGGATTTAAAATTCCCATTTTTGAAATGAAATTACCTTTAATTAGTTTCAAAAATTTGCATATCTGCAAGTTGATCTACAGACAGAGACTGTGTGATGTTGACGTGTGTTCCCTGTGAAATCTATACTCCATCGAGTATCTGAATGGCAGTAACAAAACAAGAAAACATAACATAAAACCGGAAAGCACGTCTCAAAGGCGACAAACTTGTAAACTGTGTAAAGCTTCTAAGCAATTTACACACAAAGACTTAGTACTAAAACACGCAACTAAATTACTAGCTTAGTGCACTCAGACAGAGCCAGCCATTGATATCTCGACTGACCCAAATAGCACACCTTTGTAGCCTAAAAAGACTCAAGTCACTATAAAACTCGTACATAATCGCGTCGTTTTACTGCAGCAACGCGACATATTGTTCTTTAACTACCTATAAAACTATCGTGAGACTTTAACATATTAAAAATATTTATAACGGGTCACTCACGTAATTTTTGGTAGATTTTTGCTCCATGATTTTTTAATGATTTTTGCTCGATGTCGAGCAAAAATCGACCTTTGTTTAAAAAGATCTTATGTTACTATTACATCTGTAATATATAGGAACATGCCTATTTAGCTAGCTTACCTACTGTAGTCTTAAAATGTCGTAAGTCACTGTAGATTTGTAGAGAAACGCGACAGTTTGCTTAATAAGGCTGTATAGGAAGCTGCTGGTTGAGGCTTAGCGGTTTTTGTACTATGCGGGTAATGCACACATTATATGTCGGTTAAAACAATGTAACAGAACAGCAATTGTATTATTATGCATGTTCCTGATGTTAAGTAAAGGTTACTTTTATAACTTTATAAGCATAACAAGTAACAATTGCAAATAGCGGAAATGCTTAAAGTGATATTAAAAAGCTCTTACCAAAGCTTTTAAGTTGTTATTTTGAAAACTTCATGAGTCTCGTGTAGGTAATTTTAAGCAGTAATTTGCATAGCTTGTAATACACTCACTAATTGTTTATACAAACGTACGCATGTGTACCATTTAACATCTGTATTTGCTTTCCTTTTTGCAGCTTTTGTGTCAATATCAAGCATAAGGTTACATGATAAGTGTCAAAAGAATTTTACTATCATAAGAATGTAATCAGAAATTTCGACACTGTAGTGTCTACACCTATTACTTTTTTTACTAAAAACTATAGTTATTATATGTAACTAGCGACCCGCCCCGGCTTCTATTCTGCACGGCTGCAATTATACATAAAAACCTTACTCTTGAATCACTCTATCTATTAATAAAAACCGTATCAAAATCCATTGCGTAGTTTTAAAGATCTAAGCATACATACAGACAGACGGCAGGAAGCGACTTTGTTTTATACTATGTAGTGATAGTGATTATGCATACACACATGAACTACTTATTGCATAGTTTCTTGGTGTATTGGTGACTTTGAGGGATAAATGTCTTATCGCCCGCTGCAAACTGCAAACCGGAGGCACGATAAATGGTTCAGAGAAGGTTTTGAGAGGGAATTATCAACTAATAATTATTTTAGGTTCTCATTACATATATATTTGAGATTACAATTTTACTAAATTAACAAATAATAGGGCTCTCTAAAACATTTTTTTCCATGATTCATAGTTATTTTTAAGTTATGATTTTTTTTTCCTTTTGAAATAGGAAATTCCGAATTAAGAACTTTATTTTATTTTACATGTTTTTGCTTCGGAACGGTGTCAAAATGATACCTTAAATGAATTCGGCATCCCCGATTTATATGAAAACGATACCAAACTTGGCCTTAGTAGCTTAACTGATGTAGATATCAAGATAAAGTTGAGAGCCTCCCCCCCTAAAAATTTACATTAAAAATCTTGGTGGCTCCACTTCTCAAATCCATCCTTGGGTCCTAAGGAACAATCATGACGAGGGAAATCTCTTGTTCACGAAAAGCCGTATTTTAATGGCTACACCCGCAACTACATTGCTTGTTTTTGACGTGTTTCTCCTCATTGTTTTTCACGTGTTCAGCTTTAGTGTTTTTTTTATTTATTACCAGCTCACAAGTTACCGAATAGCTATACTATACGAGCGGAACTGGGGTTTCCCTTTGCTGTTTTACGAGTCAGCTAACGTAGTTCTTATAACGCGATTTCGTCAGAGAAACAAGGATTTTCCCCTTCATATTTACTTAACTTCTTACAAGTATAGCCCTTTTAAATTATGTATATCAAGGACATAAATTTCAAAATTAAGAATGTTGAGCGACAACGACAGTGGTATTTATTATTTGAGAAACTTTAATGAATAACGCCGTTTACGTTCAACCTATATATTGTACTAGGGGAGGATTCAATGACATGAGACATTCTCTATCAGTCAACCTTAAGCAGACATATTCAAAGATTATGGTTATGCTTACGATTCGATGGTAAACGGCAGCCTATGGAATGGACGCTTTCTTTAAAAACTTTTTAGTAGTGGCATCATGGAAAAATAGGGTTTTACCCGTGGTACCACGGTTTTTGTACCACGGGGGACCACGGGAATTTTTTTTCCCCGTATTTTCCCCGTAGACCCCACTGCTCCAGTTTTAATCTTTTTGAATACGAAACTGTCCGTGGGTCCACGGGTCATTCCTCGAAAATAAATATTTCCCGTAGTCCCACAGCAATAGATATGTCATAAATTACGCCACTAAATACTATTCTTTTTTAATAGGCAAGGTAGGTTTTGGTTTTTTTTTTTTGCTGTGCCTTTAAATACTAGCAAATGAATACCATTCTCGAGCAGTGGGTCTATGGGGACAAAATTAGTACTCGTGAATCCACTGAGGGTCATAGCAGTGGGACCACGGTTAATACCCGGTTCTTTTCAATTACCCATAGTCCCATTTCGGTGTTGTGGATCTACGGAGATTTTTTTTTACCCGTGGTCCCCCGTGGTACCACGGTTAAAACCCGGGAAAAATCGGCAAGGAATAAATAGCGGTTGAAACTGCCAGGGCCCGTATTCTAACTTTAAAACTCGTTCATACACGATCCAACTACAATACATATCCGATCTAGGTACCTATCATGTTAATTACGCATTACAACTAACATAACACCTAAAAATAGAAATGTCAGAATTTGCTTGATAATTGTTCCTACGCAATTTTAATACAACTCCAATATTAGTTAATTATTTGTTGTGTGTTTGAGTTATGTTGGAGACAGCTTGTGTCTTTAAGACTGTGTCGACCGTCCAGTAGCGCCCTCATTGATTGTATTTCCTAATAAACCAATCGATTTCTGTATATTCCTCATGTTAAGTTGTAGTCCTACTAATTCAATGAGGGCTCCACTACACGGTCGACGCACATAATGCATTGTTTAATATCTATTTAAAAAATAGATTTATTATTAATTACGTGTGCGTGCGGTACGGGTGAACGAGTTACGTATCTAAGTCATATAATTTCAGGTATAAATATCCAGTTTTTCGGTATTTCAACACCATTTATTTTACTGGTTCAAAAAGATGCCTATCTCTATCACATAGACTGCACTGCTTAGACACGTTAAATATAAAATTAGGACACAGTCCCCGCACTCATAAAATGCACTTTATATAATTGTTAAACCCGTTTTACGCGTTTGTAGCTATGGCCATACTCCTGTCCATATAAACTATGCAGGTCTAGCCTACAAGGCAACCGCTTATGACATCACGGAGACCACCTCGTCTAGACTCCGCAAGGTAGTCGCGACATAGGTGTGTAGGTAACGCAATGGTGTAGGTTTAATAAGGCTAAGAAGAGAGTTCCACTTATTGTAAGTATGTAGTAGCGATATAAAATGGGCCGACAGTCAAACATATTGTTGCTCTTCCAATTATTATAAAATCAGTAAAATTAGGTCCATTTATCATAATCATAATATAATATGACGTCCCATAGTCACATATTGTTTTAACGCTTAATAAAGGGTGTCTATGCATGTTTCGTTTCGACTCGTTGGGAAAATAGCTAATTCACATAGAATTAGCGTTATAAATGATTTGAGTTATACTACGGCTCACACCGATTTTTTTCGGTTCGCCAGAGTCAAGCACACAAATGTCTAAGTACTACAGCCTTGGCCAGAAGTGTTGAGCATAGGTGTTTTTTGTTTACAATTTTGATGTTAAGCATTATTTCCCTATCCTAACAATGTACGGTAACGGTAAATGTTATATTTTATTTATAAATATAGAAAACTTCACTTAATAACACTTTCAAGGTACTTAAAAAATATGAAAACAGAAGGTACCAAAAATGTTAATTTAAGTCGGTGCGACATATTGCAAATATTCTATGCAGTTACTACTAACTTCAACAAAACATGCCTATTAGTTTAAATTAATTGACAAAATAACTAAAACAAAGATGGAAACGATGGACTAAACTTTCCAGTTTTGTATGAAAATCGCATTGGTGCTCAACACTTCTGGCCAAGGCTGTATATACCGTCTACGCAATAAGCCGCAAGACTAATTTCATTTATATTTTTCTATTTTGATCCTAATACGGCCAGTTTCGGCGCCCCCATGCGCTAACATCAAGCCAGTGCAATCTTAGATGGACTTTAGTGACCGTGAGCAGTGTTACATGTTACGTTTAGTAGGTAAGTGGTCTGTGTGACATCACAGTGCAGATTCTGGTAATCCAGTGACTCTAGTGACACGGGAAATGGCGTGTCGTAATAATATCGTGTAGTTTTTCTCCACTTCTTACCTTGTTACGGGTGCATCTAGTGACAAATTTGAACCACCTAAACACGAAAACTGCGACTACTTATGAGTTTTTAAAATATTTGTGTCGTTTTCAAGAAAAAAGTACATCATTCTTGGTTGTTAATATAGTTTATTTCTTCTATTGACACTAGGGAATGCAACGCGGGTTTTTTTTGTATGAAAATGCCCGGGTATTACCCGGAAACCCGGGTTTCTTCATACTAAAAAAACCCGGGTTGCATTCCCTTAATTGACACCCGACAATTAGCTCACCGAAGGAAGCCCACTAACTGCTCGATAGGGGAAATAATTCGTGTATAGCTGAATTTTGGCATAGTTGTAGATAAAGGTGTCTTACACAACATCCTAAAAGTACTCGTGGTTAGAGGCGCCGCTAACGGGGAGAGGGGGGTGTAAAGATCCCTTTTTTTGGCTTTTCATAAATAACTCAGTAGCGGTGGCTCATACGAAAAAATGTTCTTCTACTTAATTAATCCACAAATAATTTTATACAAAAAAGGTTCTTCACACTATTTTGCTGGGATCAATGTATAATGAGATTTCGAGGAAATACGATAATCAATTTTTGAAACTTTCGGAGCTATTATTTACGAAACTATTAGTTTTGTCTAAAAGTTGTTTTAGAAAACCCATATTTGTATTAAAATACCTATCCAACGACACCCCACACATTAGGGGTGGATTAAAAAACAGAATTTACCTCCCACTTCATGTGTTCGGGAGGTACCCTAAAAAATAATATTTTTTCAGATTTTGTTTTAAAACTTTGTCTGCGTGTTCAAAACACATACTCATAAGAAGTTTAACTATTCTAGTAGGGTCATTGTGCCGGTAGCGCGGACAGTGCCGGTAGCCGGACAAATGGCCGACAACTTCTCTTAAAATGCAAAAAATAAGATTCCTGCTGTTCTTAGTAATAAAATGAATTTGTTTGGTGATACTCAGATAGTTATGCAATAATAATGTATTCACTTCAAAACCATTAATGCATCCTTTAGCCAGAAAAAAAAATGTTTATATACACTCCTCCTCAGTAGTGACCAAAATGGTCGATATCTTACGAATAAATTAAGAACAAGGCGCGCGGATAAACGAAAGTTTCTTCTTCTGTATTCGTGTTACATTTGTGTTAGGCATTCAGTTCGGTTCATTATGAACCAATGTACGTTATTTACAGAGATTTTCTCATGATCTTTCTAAAGTTATAGAAATATTGACTGTCCGCGCAACCGGTATGCAAATTTGTTAGGTATCCCGGTTGGCGGACACGTGTCCGCTTACTGGCATCTTATACCGATTTTTGATTTTCACTTCGTGTGACAAATAATTAAAAATACTACTTAAATACTTATAATATGTTAATATTAGTTGCCGAACTACTTATTTTTTAGTTTGCGACCACTTAATTTGTTTAAAATCGATAGTAAAATTAATTTTAAAACCGCTTATAAACTCTTGTCCGGTCAACCGCGACTACGTAAAATGTGATTTCAGTATGCGGACACGTGGGATTTTTAGGAAAGTAAATTAATAGTTATGTAGTTTGTACGCTTATTTGCCTTCTCTGTGTGATAAAACACTTGTCTCTTGTTTAGACATCCGGTCCAGACACAAATGTGCACAGGAAGTAAAGTACCTATGCGTTGCTTTTGCGGCGTGTTTGGTGTTCTCTAATTGTTAAGATAGTTCATCATTATCACCATCATTACATTTGCTAAACGACGCCCACTGCTAGACATATGTCTCTCATAATAATAATATACTCTCCTAACTTCTAAGGATCTCAACAATGATAGGTCGTCCTATGCCCTCACCCAACGGTTCCTTACGATCTTGACCAGATCTTCAGTAATCCTTGTTGAGGTACTTAGGTACGCAGTTCGCTCGAGAACCTTTCTATCCCGGTGGACATGAGTTAAAAATTGTCAAAATTTGGAATGCTGGACCGACGCAACCAGCGGCGCAAAAAACGTATGGGAGTGACTGTAGTGTGGGCTGCCCTATCATGGAAGAATCAAAGATAGTAGAATAGGTAGACATTTCAGACAACCTATCCGAAGCAGTGTACTAAAATTTAATATTATTTAATAATCCGTACATGGCGAGACGAAGTTGACAAGTCAGGACAAAAACTTGAAAAAAAATCATAAGGTTCAAATTTCTTCAATTTTTATATCTTGAGTTATCTACTTTTTCCCGCCATATGTATGTAAGATGTCTTTCACTTTTACCTTGGTGAATGGCAATGGCTGGCAAGGGCCAGCGATGCTAAATTACTGGACGGCAACGTGCTTCTTGTTACTCAACTGGAGTTATAAGCGTCCATAGACTATGATAGCGGCTTACCATTATTAGACAAGCCGCACGTTTATTTTTTACCGTCATAGTATAAAACAAGCTTCGACATTACTAACAGTTTTTAATGATTAAGTGATTAACTGATTAGTTTCCAAAATAATAGGCTTGTGTATCTAATTTCATTACCCCCCTCCCCCCACTTTTGAACTCACCATCCATAAAGTATGGAAAAAACAAAGAAGATCAAGTTTAATCAACGCTTTTAACGCGAATTACTTTGGATATAGACAGTTAAACGACGTTTTTTTGAAACAAACAATCTTACTTTTTAAAGGTCGTAAGGACCGCGAAGAGACTATATTTTGATCAAGACGGTGTTCAGATAGTACCACTGATATTAAAGCCTAATATAAACAGATAAAACTTGGTTCAGTTGCAATTTTATTGCATAAAACTGCATGTCCGCCAACTAGCACTTAGTGTCCGTATACTGAAAAAACTGTCCGCAAACCGGCATTTCGGGTATTTTTTCACTTATCGCTAATTTTATCAAAAGTTACATGCAAAGCAGCCAGTATTCATATTTGTTTTACAAATAGACTATATTTCTAACGTATTGGTATAGAAATTGGCATATTTTATCGTAAATTACTATTTTTTTAAGGGGTTCGAAGTTAGCAACTTCCTTAACTGTCCGCCAACCGGCATAGCGACCCTACTAACCATCACTGCACAAAGCCGTGAACGGACAGACGGGGACAAACGGACAGCGAAACTATAAGGGTAGGAAGTTGATTGCAGGCATCCATAGGCTACGGGAACTGCTTATCATGAGACGGGTCGTATGCTTGTTTGCCACCCTCGTGGCATAAAAAATAAAAAAGTAAAAAAATACCCTCTTCAACCTTCTCAGTGATGGTTAGTACTAGAATAGTTAAACTTCGTATGAGTATGTGTTTTGAACACGCCGACAAAGTATCTTCTTCTATATCTCTTTATAATCTCATACGATCTTTTTATAATTTTCATAAATCGACATTTTTGGAGTTCGATTAGCTCAAAAGAATTATCAGTAATTGGAGATTCGCCCTTCGAAGCTATACAGTGTGTTTCTGTAATAGGAGCAATAAATTAAAACATAGATTCTACTCCTCAAACTACAAAACTTTTGTTCAACAACTTTTAAAAAATATGTATTTTGTAGATTGTCTCTTTTTCATACAAACTAAATAGTATTTTCAATGAACGTTAAAATCCGTCTAATTGACATTACTTGTCAGTGTCACCCTACAGACATAGTCAATTTCGGAATACATTGCGTGTTCGAAAAAACTTTAAAGTGTCCTAAAAATCAAACCATACGTTACTTTTAAAAGTCGCTGAACAAACGTTTCCTGGTTTGAGGAGTAGAATCTACGTTTTAATTTATTGCTCCTGTTACAGAAACACACTGTATTTTGTTTTGTCAAGAGATTTTAACATGTTCAAGAGGATGATTTTAATATGTTGTTTTTGTTTGATGTTTTAACATGTTGTTGTTTTTAATGTATTTTGGTTATCGTCTAGCTCTATGGCGTTTGGCGCATGAATTATTAATATCGGGTATTAAATAATTACATATTATTACGCAGACACGTTTAATTTAGTTGATAATTGCTGTTGTGGGTATAAAACAAGAAGCTTAAAGTATTTACATTTATATGCGATGCAATGAAATGAAATTACCTATGTTTTCAATCGTTAACTACTAAATTCCTTTAAATATTACCTATTAGGTACCTATTTTGCGCAGTGAGCCTTTTTTCACTTAAAATGTAATTTATTAAATAGTACATTACGCACCTAGGGCGGTAAAATAAAGAACGGCTCAGATCGCGGGTATTTGTGGCCCGAACCGAAGGTAAGGGTCATAAACAAGCGATCTGAGGCCTTCTTTATTACCGCTCGTGGTGCGTACACAATTTTACGTCTTCTCCTGGGTGTGAAGTGAGATTTGCCGCAGCGCCCGTGGGCGGCAAATCTTACTTACCGCACAGAGAGACGTAAATTAAATTAATAAGAACAACATTTAACAGCGTCACAGAAGAAGGTATCCAAATGAGCTTATAAATTAATGTACCTGTACTTTACTTATTTCGATACCAGATACTATACATTATATAGACATTCTCAGTCTAAGAACTTTTTGAGGCTCCAAGACTTACTCCAAAGCTCCAAGCTACTACGGTACGCTCGTTACTAGATGGCACTGCAGCGCAGATGTAATTTCCTTCTACATTTCTGGTATCTTTGGGTTGCTCTCGTTCAGATGGCACTGGAACCTCAAAAAGTTCTTAGACTGAGGCGGTCTATATAATGTATGTATAGTCTGTAGGTACTTATTAAAACAGATGGTAATAGGATTTGTTATGATTATGAAAGTGAACGCACAATAGTAACAAATAATACAATTTAAATGTGATTTCCACAGAAATGTTGGAACACTACGTTAAATTCGCGGAGTTTCCAAGAACTTTAGCTAATTAATATGAAAGATAATCTTCAGCGATTAGTGCCACCGTTCCGCAAGACGATACTTGGGCCATTAATATTTTATTGTATGCTAATTACATACACGTGTTTCCTGTAAAATATTACATTACGTATTAAGAAAATTAAAAGCAATTTTTCACGCTGCAGCAACACTTATGGGCGAGTTGCATCAGACATGCACATGGGACTCAACAAGAAAAAACAAAAATTATGAAACATTAATATGACGTACGACGACACAGAGAACCTACTAATAGTCATAAAATAATCAGTACTGTTACTTGTAATTTACTATTTTATTATAACTTTTAATGTTTTTATTAACTAGGATGATAAGACTCTTATTGTAAACTATATTTAACTTAGGTATACATAAGTGAATAATTATATAATAAGAAGCAGTACTTTTCGGCCTGAAACACAGGATTTCCTAGTTCATAGTTCTGTTTTAAGAATTAACTGTACAATTATTTTTGAATAAATTATTTGATTTGATTTGATTTATATTTATAGAAAATAACTTTTAAGGAGATGTATTTGAATCATTTTAGGTCTTACTGAAAATTAACTTTTCGGTTGTTCACGTAGGTCCCTACCTAGTTTGGGAATGTTAATTGTTATTTTATTTATGGTAAGTAGAAAGAGTCTTAGTAAAGAGTTCAGTATAACCTGGGATATTCATCATGACGAGAATACCTTGAATTTTTTTATTGTTATTTTTTAAATCTATAATAGTTTTACACTTACCGCATCCCGTGCGCTAGCATCACTGGTATTGAAAGCCAGTGCAGTGCACTCGCTAAGCAGCAGGAGAATTCCCAACAACATGGCTACATCACGACACAACACTTCAAAAAACACAATTTACAACATATTACATTTTTTAAAGTAAATGAAAAAAGTTTAGTTCCTGGACGCGTCCGGGCTTCGCCGGCGTTTGGCGGGAAAATGCAGATTGTTGGCGCATGCGCGCTCGCGCCCGGGCCGCCATGTCGCAATGACCGCCCCGGCCTCTAGCGGTTGCCCCCGTAGAGCTGGACTTTATCGCGTGCGGCTAATTTGATTTGTTTGATAGTGTTCTCATCCTGGGTTGGACGGATTTTCTAACTTATAGCCTACTGTGTATTTGGACGCGCTGTTAGCCCTGCTTCACTAGTTTTTTTAGTGTCTTAAATAGAGTCCTAATTAGGGTTTGTCAGAAAAGTGTCGTGGTTTATATGGGATGGGAGCTCATACGTTCTATGACACTTTTTGATCCGGACAGACTCTAGGATATCCCAATTATAATTAGTAGTCAATTTACTTGCCAAATGTGGTGACAATTTTTTTAATATCACGACGGTGACAAACTAGCGTGCGGCCCACCTGATGGTAACCAGTTACTGTAGCCTATGGGCGCCTGCTACTCCAGAGGATTCACATGCGTGCATTGCTGACCCTTTAAGAACTTATACACTCTTCTTTTGAAGAACGTCATACTGTAATAGCCCCTTGCGAAAACCTCGGCAGGGAGTTAATTCCACAACTAGAGCGTTCGCGGGAGGAAATTCCTCTAAATAAATAAATAATTGAAGAAACTGATTAGAAATTTTCCAAACAGTGGAATATACGACTTTAAAAAAATGGGTCACCAATAACTTACCCGTTTCTTCTTATTAACTCCGGCGTACTTATCTTTGCAGCCGCTGCCCTACATATAGGTAAGCTTAACTTTAGAACCAGTAATCTTGTAAGCGGATGGGCCAACATCTAATTATTGTGATTGGATAACTAATCTGACGCTTTCGCTCAACTTAATTTATTTTTAATGGTTTATATATTACTGCCTTACGCCCGCGACTTGGTGCGCACGGATATGGTTGGAAACTTTTGAGTTCTTAAATTCTGTGTTATAGGTACATAGACAGTTAAACCCCGTTCCCACTTGTGGGATGTCGGACCCGGATTTTAATCGGATGTTCCAGTGGCAGGATATTTTATATAAGCTATTCCCACTTGCGCGACACAATTTTGTATGAGGCGCGACACCCGATTAAAATCCGGGATAACATCCGACAAGTAGGAACCGGGTCTTACAATATTTTAACGACCTCACAATGCATTAAGCGCGATGGATATGGCGCGTAAGTCCTTTGTGCCAATTTCACCAACTTGAATGCTTTTAAATAATTAAACGACAAAAAATTCAATGTAACTATAAAATCTGCTTACAAAATTTCACTGGAATCGGTTTAGAAATGCGATGTAGAGGAAAATCCGGACGGACATACGAAAGGATTGTTGCCAAAGTTGGACCGGAGACCTTCGCTACCGCTCACTCATCGGTCATCAGATAAATGTTAAAGTTTTACTTTCGGTTTTCGCTGTGCGTTTTTTGTCAGGCAACATATATAAAGCGAACGTAGAGAAATGATTAAGCGTAATACATAGAAATTAAACACATAAAACAGTAAATAAAAAAACTGTATTGCATGTCTTAATTACCTATACCTACCTAATTCAAACTCAAACATTTATTCAGTAGGTAGGTAAAAGAGAAAAAACACTACATCGGTTCTAACCCGACACCTCTAATAAAAATAAATGTAATATTCAGAGCAATGCGTCTTTATGCCGTGTCGTCAAAATGGTTGCAACGGAAGACCAGCGCTGGCCTTGCCAGCATTATCGCTGAGTTGCAACCATTTCGTGACAAAGTGTGTGTATTTTTCTGTTTGTTTCCTTTGTATATGTTTGTCATGAATAAATGTTTCTTTCTTTCTTTCTTTCTTTCTTACAATGACGCGTAGTTTCAGTGACCGAGAAGCAATCAAATAGCACGCAGTATTTAAGCTCCCTACATGTTTTCAACCCCCTCAATTTCCAGTATCTGTGTGATGAAGAAAGAGCATGCTAATTGCCATTCACACGGGGGGAGATGAAAAACAAAGTCCAACGTGGGTTAATTCGGGTTGCACAGGGCGGTTCCACAACACGTAGGTAGCTCAAATACCGGCAGCGATCCGGTTGCCTCTCGGACACTTACTACAAGCCATTGCATTAACTATAATGAGCGCGTTGATGTCCTTTGCTCCATTTAGTGCGTCAACCATTTCATTTAAACCAGACTGCCGAAAGAAAGTGGGGTTGTGTTTTTCAAGCGTATGTACCTATGTCTTATTCTTTTGTACACCATAACCTACCATGCTTGAAAGATTTCTTCGTATGAAGAGTGTATCGAACACAGGTTCCGTCCGTGAAACTGCCTTTGCAAAACGTTTTGAACCTATAGCGTACTAGTAGTACACTAGTAGCTACTAGGTGGAGTGGCAATGCAGGTGACATTTCTCTTACATTTTCGGTATCTTTAGGGGTCTTTGACATAGGTAGCGCATTTGACTTGAGCTTCAAAAAGTCCTTAGGCTGTGGCCGTCTATATCTCTATAGTCTCAGGTATTATTTACGACAAAAATATTATCAATTTCAGCTACTTGCTTTTGCGTCCCTTACAATGCCATAATTCTTTATTGCACATCTCATGCAACCAACAACGAAAGATATTGAGACATTTGACACAAGGTTACACGAGAGTAGGTTTAAAAAGCACTAAAATGTATAAAGATATCGGTAACTTAAAGGTAAGAAGTTAATTTAATTGTATACGATATTGCCTAGCCGTAGACACTTCTTATCATACAGAGTGTTTCCTGTAATACGAGCAATAAATTAAAACGTAGATTGTATTCCTCAAACAACAACACTTTTGTTCAACAACTTTTAAAAAAGATGTATTTTGTAGATTGCCTCTTTTTCATACAAACTAAATAGTATTTTCAATGTACGTTAAAATCCATCTATTTGACATTGCTTGTCACCCTACAGACGTAATCAATGTCGGAATACATTGCGTGTTCGGAAAAACTTTAAAGTGTCCTAAAAATCAAACCATAAGTTATTTTTAAAACTCGCTGAACAAACGTTGTCTGTTTTGAGGAGTAGAATCTACGTTTTAATTTATTGCTCCTATTACAGGAAACACCCGGTAGATAAATAAGTGAGCTTGCTTATTTCTCTATACTATGCTTCTTACTCGATCTGAAGAGTAGGTAGATTGTAATCTGTGTCTCTGTATGTAATTTGATGTGACATTCAAGGGTCAATTGCGGTTTTTTTGACCTTTAACTAATCTGTCCTTAATTTCCTCAGTTTCGTTACGAATATTAGTTATACATTACGAGTATATGGCTAATTATAGTCAAAAAAATAAAGAAAATATAAGATTAAAGTTTTCATTATTTTCTCAATTTCATTATGATATGAACTCGGTGACATTACTGTTATTTTCTTTCCAAAATTTTTGGTAGGCTAACATGGGGATAGAGATCCAACACGCAGAGGCTTTGGAGGAACTTGCTATGATCACCTGCTAGAACCCATTCACGGGTACATCAATAGATACCCGTGAACCTATCCCAGCCGGCGTTGGAGCTATTGCAAATAAATATATAAACTATGGCATCTTCACAACTTCTGCATAATAGCGCATGCAATAGGTACCGGTATAATTTGTAGGGGCAATCCCGGGATTCCGGTTTTAACCCATACAAGCAATACCGGTATTGCATGCCCTACAGCACCTACATACAAAGATTTTTAAACCTCTACTCTCTTGTAACCTTGTACGGATCCTTTCGGTTAAAGACGATAGTGCTCTCCATAATTACTTTGATATTGACCAAATTAAAACCGGTTTCTGAGGTGAACCAGTGCTTAACGAAATACGAAAGTGACTAGATTTGCAGTAGTCTATCCTAAAGTTCAAGGACACTGTGAATTTCATAACCAAGCAATTTAATTTACATACAAATTGCGAAGTTATGAAGTTATTTCTAAAATTTAACATAGTGTTCGCACGGGCAAAGTTTGTATAAAAGATAAAGATTAAAATTGTATTTAGATAAGTAAAACTACAGACAAAATAAAATTAACCTAAAACTAAAAACTTACAAATAAAAAATCTGACCTAGGTCTCGGTCGTGGGGTAGGGTGCCCAGAAGGCTGGCCGCATTTCCGCGCTGGATAGCTAGATTAGATGTTTACTTTAAAGAGAACTAAAAGTATTTAAGTTTTTTATGAGAATTAATTAGTAGGTTTGTTTAATTTAATGTTAGCTTTTAATTTTTATTTTAGGTATAGTTTATTTGGATGAAATAAACAGATTCCCATTGATGTAAATTGAATTGAATGGAGTAAATAAAATATTTTCTTAAATTGAAAATTATTAGTAGGTAAATTGCATAAATATTGTGTGTATGTTTAAATGAAAATTGTGCCATTTTCGAGTAAAAGGTACATGATTGTTGGTTGTCAATAAGGCATTACTGCCATTCTAATTTATTTAGAAATAAACTCTATTAATAACAATAATAACCGACAATGATGTAGGTACCATTTGCTTGAAAACGTCACAATTGGTGTTACTTACTTGTTAAGTCATAACGAAAATAACGTTTATAATAAATCCTTCTCTACTATCTCTACGTAATTTATTTGCTTTACTTTAACATAGCAGTCTGGTGTCATATGTGTCGTTCCGGCTAAAAAGGGTCTATTGCAGTTTTCCCTTCTTTCTTTTAAAACCATTCACCAATACAAACGAGATTTCATTAAGCACGCATGTAAGTTTCCCCTAAGGTCCCTTTTTGTGCGGCACCACACACGTTTACACTTACCAAGCACGTGCTTACGTCAATCATAAAGTTATCAAACAAACAGTGGATACAAATGTACAGAATACGTGCCCGTCCCGTCCCATACAAACAAGTCATACAACTCGAAGCTAAAAAAGAAAGCTCGTAACTGTCATCGTTGTGCCGGCAAAGATGCGATGCTATATGCCGCTACTTGGTACACAATATATGTATTACACACAGTATATTATCCGTGTCTTTTTTTAATGAGAAATAGGGTAGGTATGTTAGTTTTCGCCTGGTAATCGAGACTTGACACAAGATATATTTTTAATTTCTTAAAACATATGGTAAACTTTAAACTGTATCTGCATCACTAGCTGATCAGACGTTGTTGAGCCAAGTCATCTTGTATAAGTCAATCGTGAAGGTAGGTAACCTACTAGGTGTAACAAAAATAAGGTTATATAGGTACAGGTACACGAGGGTGTAACAAAAATACTGGTGATCCGTTTAAGGGCATAATTGGTACCGTATTGCGACTAAGAAAAAGTAGGAGCAAAAATTTTTGGACACGAAAAAAAACTATGGGACAGGTGGTCCCAGCTGGCCGACTCTCCATACGACAATTTTTTTCTTACTTTGTCATAATTAGAATATGATACCAATAATGCCCTTAAAAGGATCACCAGCATTTTTGCTACACCGTATAAAGTGAGTCGAGTACCTAAATACACTATGTCCCTAACCAAAGTTGAACCTCATCATTACCAAGAAAAACCGTCGATTTAAATTCTCTTTCTTTCTGCCTCTTTTTTGGTAAAAGTACTAGCTGCACCTTATTATGCCAATAATCAATCACGAAGTCAACCTACTGGTTAGTTTACTTGTACTATTACCCAGTTACATCAGTCATAAGGCCCTGTGACCCCATGTCGTAGATAATTTTACTCGACGGTCCAAAATTAACGGTATGCACTTTGTAATCGCCGTGACGTAACATCGATGCGTCTATTGTATTTGGTATTAGCAATGCTAATTTTTAATTAATGCCTTCAATGATGTATTGCCATCTAAGATTATTGCTATCTGGCTAATTATTTTTTGTTCATTCCGTGCCATGGGCTCACTGCATAATTGCAAATAAGGAACACCACACACCTGATAGACAAATTTAAGCATTTTGTCTATGAATTTTCTTAATTCAGGTCAGGTGTGTGGTGTCCCTAAGACGGGATTGGCCAGAGCCAGAGACAAGGACGACCGCGGGCTCTAGCTAGCTATCTTAGCTTGTCTTTGTGCCTGCTTCAAGCTATCAAGCTATACTAATGAAAGCCAAACTACGGTGTAGGAAACTCCACTTTAAGGAATAAATCCTGACTTACTTCAGGATACTCGACTTTTCACTTAACGACTCTATCTCGGACGAATCCTAAAAATAAGACCTTCGATCATTCATAAGTAGAATCACGGGCGTCACACTTCTAGACAGGATCCGGAACGAGTACATTAGGGGAAGTTTTAAAGTCGCGCCAATAATAGACAAAGCAAAAGAAAAACGCCTTAGATGGTTCGGCCATGTCCAGAGACGCGAAGAAGACCACCCAGTAAAACTGGTCTTAAATCTGCCTGTAACCCAGCCACGCGGCCGTGGAAGACGCCCCACCACTTGGCTGACGACGGTCGAAAAAGACCTTAAAGAAGCTCAAATTGACACAAACACCGCACGAAATCGTGCTCAGTGGAGGATGCGGACGAGGAGGGCCGACCCCAAGTAAATGGGAATGACGGTCTAGGTAGAAGAAGAAGAAGAAGAAGATCATTCATTAAGTAGGTAAGTTCCACTTATACCAGTGATATTATCGAGTGAAGAATGTTTGTGGCAGTCTGACTGATCCCAAATGCCTTTTAGCTAGGGATGTGGAATTTGTAAGCCGGTGTTTACATTATGGTAGGCAGTTATCCCCCGGTATTAGCCATGCACGCTAGTGCATATGCTAATATCATGGGAGCCAGAAGCCACTATAAAAATATGCCTAAACCATAGACTAATCGTATCGTAGTGAGTCCATGCCTGAACCCTAGAGCTAAATTCCTGCCGGTGCCAGTGAGTAAGGTTGCCAAAAAGCGGTGAGTAACTTTGTCGAAGAGGATGCAGTAATTATTTATTCATTTAAACTTGTGGCCAGTGTAATGGGCACCCTTCCCCAGGGGCAGCAATTTGGGGGACATCTGGGGGCTCGGATTACAGGCTTTTTTGTAGATTTTTAAGTGGTTTTTTTTGTAATTGTGTAGTAAATATATATTGTATTGTTAATGTGGTTCATGTAAATTGTAAATTGTGTGATTTTTATCAAAATAAATAAAAAATTGAACTTTGTTGCGCACTGCACATTACATATTATAAAGTATAAATAGCGGAATTAATGCCTAAAGGCATCCACCACCGGTCAACCACCGGACTAAACAGAAACGGTACGGTTTCATTTATGTGTTTGTTAAGTTTGCCAACTTTTTTTGCGTCGTTCACTCGGGGAAAAAGAAGCCTAGCTCTATCTGGTACTTGTATGTGACCAGCTGAAAGATCGCGACAAGTGGAAACATTTTCTGCAAATTTCCTAATGAATGATAACAGTAGTTGCTGATGAGGAACCATATACATATAAACTGTAACTTACGTGGACTCAAAATTTCTCAATATTTCTGAATGTTACAATCTAACATCCTTCTATAACCGCCAAGCGGATAAGCCTGTCAGGGACAGAGCCAGCTGAATCTCATATTTCGTAAGTTTCGCAATGACTCTATTTCACTCATCCAACTCATCGGAAAGTGCCGGCATGTTGATGTTTTTGGCAAAATCTTGCGAAAAACTTCGTGACTTCGTGCGTTTGTGTCAATTCTGTACACCTACTTACTACATTTCGTCAGTGAGACACACTGTATTTTGTATTGTCGCTTTATACGAATTCTCATGAATTAATATATTGTTGAAGAAAACAATTAACATATCGCCGTCACTACACAGACGCCACTTACTCAATTTGATTCTCAAACTTTAAATTTTGGGGTAGCTAATTTTTAACCGACTTCAAAAAAGGAGGAGGTTCTATCAATTCGACAGATTTTTTTTTTATCATTTTTTTTTGTATGTTATGTTTCTCGATATCTCCGTGAATCGTGAACCGATCTTTAATTTTTTAATCGAATGGGTGTAACCCCTAGATGGTCCCATTATCACCAAGTCGGGGCCTGATGATGGGATCCTGGAGAAATCGAGGGAACTCTTCAACTATTATAGGCACACCTACCTCCTGGAATAGCGGATCCTAAGTGAAGTCGGTTCTTTTTTGTTTAAAATTAAAACTAGGTAACTTTGTCTCCGCCGGTCGCCGGAAGACGCTGGATGCAAGTCGCTTCCGACCGATACTTATGGAGGTCCAAAGGGGAGGCCTATGTTCAGCAGTGGACGTCTTATGGCTGAGATGATGATGATAATGATGAACTTTGTCTCAAAGTGTACAGTGGAGTAGTGATGGTGATTAATATCTTATTTTCGTCTACCATGAATTAATTATTTGTGAATACCAGGACCTCTATTCGACTCGACTAAGTGTAACACTAACATATGTCACCTCTTTTGCGATTGTATTGCGGCTCTATTGCGATGGTATTGCTGTTGGTTTTATCTGTCACATTAACAGTAGGTATCGCTCACAGAGGACCGATCTCTTTATGCGTAGTCGTTCTTAGGATAGAGGCGCCCTTGGCTATAGTTTCTATAGGAATCGACCGTGTTAGTATATTTGACAAATAATTGTCTTAGCTGTCAGATATCTGTGCTAATAGCGTTGGGGTACACAGATCGATACATTTATACATATTTTGATGAGATAATCTGAAAAATCATTCTAATCATTCAGCAGTAATACTACGTAAGAACTAAATGTAACAAGGGTTTGTATAATAATGAGTATTTATGGAACTTTTGTCATGATATACCTACTTCATCCATTTGTATAAAATTATTCTCTTGCTTAGAATCTGATAATGTTAGCTCCGCAAATCTCAAACTGATACTGGCGCTAACGGGGCGCAAGGCGCAAGAGTGATACAAGCATCTTAGGTCCAACCACGTATCTAGTCCTACCAGCGCTCGCACATGCGCATTGCTGATCTGTGATTTTGACGTAAGTACCTATCTCACTTTAGTGAAGCTTTGCGTCACTCAAAAATGAGATATGGCGGAGGTGTTGTGGTGCTATTGCATGACACTGTCATTTATGCACAGTCGAATAGCCCTCCAGGGATGTCAAGAATGTCGTTTTTGTCACATTCGCGAATGCGAATGTCCGAATGCGAATGCGAATACGAATGTTACGGAGTAGATTCAAAAAAGTTAATCTTGTTTATCATTTTTATGCTTCCATAGTTCAATGATACAGAACATGACATGTGATGGAGTCCTATATTATTGATCAAAAGGAGACGATTGATATCGTCTTTTTCACTTCCTGTGTATGAGCAAGCATATGACCATCGGCCGGGTCAGCGCGGTCAAAACAGGATATGTATAACTGTATACTGCCCACATTCGCATTCGGAAAATATTCGCATCATTTCATGCGAATGCGAATGCTGATACGAATGCGAATATTCGCATTATACAAATGCGAATATTCGTGACATCCCTAGTGAATACACACAAGTCTGAACTCCGTATCTTGCATTAGCTATAATACTACTACTATAAGCTAGAGTACCTATTATAAGTTGCACTTGCAAAGTTGCAGACCTTCACAAAACGTCCTCCGTGGTAAAACGGAGATAGAGCCAAATAGTTTAGGCAGGTAAGCTGTTTCCGTAGCTTATGAACGCCTGCAAATACAGTAGTGTCACATGCAGGCCGACTCTTCAGAATTCCTAAAGTACACTCCTGATTTTAAGTTCTATAGAAAGGTAACAATAATTCAGGAGCGAGCATTGATGTTTTAGTACCTAGTATAGATAGTAGGATTACAATCTAGTACTCTACTTACCAACCAGCATTCCTGTACCTAAATTAGTATTAAACCTATCAACATTGTACAGTAATTAATGCGGTGAGGTGACATAATGATTGTGCAATACATTACCGCACTAGAAAGCCCTGCGTGAGACATATCGGCGCGTGAGTCGATCGAATTAGGTGGGAACGGGGTACTAATAGGGGGTACAGGACGGTCGTTGCATTTGAATGAGCTGTTCCGGTTGCAGTGAGTATTGTTTAATTAATTCATATTAATACGTACCGTAACGCCGAATTTGAGACGTAAACTTAACGTAACTATATGCACAAAATATTATTTGATATTTACCAGTCACTTTCCGCCCTTTCCGGAGAAGGAAAACATCGTGAGAAAACTGGACCTAATCCCAGTAGGTAGGTAACTATAAGGTCTAGTTTTCCCTCTGAGTTGAAAGGTCAGATGGCAGTCGCTTCCGTAAATACTAGTGATCAGAATACCAAGCGGACCCCAGATTCAATTGATAAATGACAAAAAGCGGGGATAAACGGAGGATGACGAACTTTACACGAGTCGTAATCAATCTCGAGATGCTCTGCGACTACTGCTAGTCGTGTCAGGTTCTTGTCATATCAAAAACAAATCAATTTCATACATCGAAGTGCAGGGGTCGGCGAACTTTTTTGACAAAGAGCTTGATGGCGAAAAAATATGGAATTTTCGGAAGCTTATAGAGCCGCAGTTGTCTGTTTTATGTTTTTTTTACTACTAGTAGTTCGCCCCGAACTGTGAACTCGCGAATCCTGTGTTTCGCCATAAATGTGCAATAGTAGAATTACTACAAATACCAAAAATAGGTATCGGGTATTTTTTTCTCAACTAACCATCACGGTGAAACTAAACGTCCATATTAAATTGTGCGGTTGATGCGCAAAATTTTACCGTGACAAAATCGCTTCAGATTTGACAGTTTTTGTCTCATCTAAATTTAAATCCACCTCTCACATGCCTCTCACTCTGTTGCTTTGACATGTCGTTCTCATCTGTGGACCACCTATATAGGTTTCGGTCACCATCATTATGCGTCTATGGTAACTCTCTCTAACTAATGTGTTAATGTCAGTATGCTGATGGCCCTAGCAGCCAAAGCTCTAATAAATTAAAAAAAAAGTCAGTTGTCAAAATATTTACACCAAAATCAAAATATAATTGAAAATATTTTTGAAATCAATTTTATGTTGCTAATTGTTACGAAACAGTAAGAAGTTAATAAGGATTTGACGAGAGTGTTAAACAATACCTTTCGTTTGATACCAAACTCAACCATACTTGCTCGTAAAAGTAGCAAATAAGATGACCAATGTAACAGGACCCCTTTACAAAACCTATTTAGGCCTTCTAATTTCGGAACCCCCGTCTCAATCCAGCTCATATACGAACTCGCAAATTTTGTTGGTCTCTGCTACAACCCCAACAAATTTCATAAAGATCGGAAAATCGTTACTAAAGTTATCGTCGGACAAACTATCTAAATCAAAAAGCCATCCAAATGCCGAGACGTCCCAGTAGCCAGGTGACAGTTGTTGTTTGTAAGAACGATCTTCGCTTACGCTCCGCTCGTTCGATAATATTTGATTTGAATTTTTTGAGAGAACTCTAGTAGGGAGCCATATAGACCCTTCAAAGAGCCGCATGCAGCTCGCGAGCCGCGGTTTGCCGACCCCAAAGGCCAGTTTTATAAAGCTACAAGTTACAATTTACAAGCGGAAGTCTCTTTACAACAGAGAGTTCCACTTGTAAATTGTAACTTGTAGCTTTATAAAACTGGCCTCTGGCAGCCCTGGCCTATAGTATAAAGTTCAAGTAAATAAATCAGACGGGTAGTCTTGAACCACTCGATTACCACTGCTTTTTAGCAAAAGGGACGTCTGTTACGTACTCTGTACGTCTAGCATGACTTACGTTGCGGCGCGACTCTCCATCGCGACTCGAAGTATGGAGTCGCGCGCGACAACGCATGTCATGCTAAGGCCCCTGATCGTAACAACGCTTTTAACATAATTTATATTAGTATGTGCGCCTTTAATCATGTTGCATCGGCGAAATTAGGCGCAGACACAATACTAATAGGGCTTTCTAAATGCGTGCTGCGTGCGAATGAGTTTGAACAATGGTTCGAACCACAGGATCTAATGAGGTCTTTATTGTTATGCATGTTCGAGCGTGAAGTATTGTAGTTAAATACTATGAAAGGAGTATCATTCATTTCGTACGCTGAATTTAAATGCATCTCGCTCGTACATACATTTTAAAAAGAAATTGTACTAGTAGTAGTAGTAAAACACTTTATTGCACAAAACAAGTACAACAAAACCAAGGTAAATGTGTACAAAGGCGAGCTTATCCCTTTAAGGGATCTCTTTCAGCTAACCTTTAAGCAACTTGAAACAAATATTTAAAACTTGATGCTTATGGTACGATATAGTTTGGTATCCATGTTTTATAATTTTGAACTATTTATAAATATTATTCATGCACAAAATACTTCTTTTAAATGTATCATATTTGATACATCATTCAAAGGGTTAAAATCTTGATTATTTTAATTCTGGTAACACTAAAAACATTTGCTATTCAGTTCGCTGTCAAACGTCAAAGTCAAATTGACAGGTCACAAACAATTTATCAAATTAATTACGATTGCAAAACAAATGCGATAAAAAAAATATCAAAGAAATTAGGAACATATTTACCGATTGAATGGATCCAAAAGATACGTGTGTTTCAACTCGTGCGTTGGTATAAGCATCTTATAACAAATATGGCAGCAATTCTCGGCGGCGGCCTCGGCGGGCTCTCAACTGGTTATTACCTTCTTAAAAACAATTTACTCACTTCTAATGCCTTGAAGCTGTACCTGTTAGAAGCCAGCAACAGCTGCGGCGGCTGGATCAAGTCCATCAAGACGAAAGACTACATTTTTGAACAGGGACCGCGCACTATTCGTCCGAAAGGTACTACCGGCTTAAACACGTTGAACATGATCCAAGATTTAGGCTTGAGCGAGCACATCTCCCCCATTACCCCCGAACACCCGGCTGCTAAGAATAGGATGATTTACGTTAACCATGCACTGCATATGCTGCCGTCAAGTCTCAAAGGAGTCTTCCAAACTAAGCAACCATTCTCAAAACCCCTAATCTACGCCGTGTTCACCGATTTAAAACGACAACCAATGAAAGAAATGACAGATGACTCTATTTACAATTTCGTTGAAAGGAGATTTGGTAAAGAAATAGCAGACTATGCAATATCTCCAATGATTTGTGGTATATGTGCTGGTGACGCCAAAGAGATATCTGTTAAGTTTCTAATGAGAACCCTTTTTGAGTGGGAACAGAGCCATGGTGGTGTTATCAAAGGGTTCATGAAGTCTATGTTCAAACCTAACAGCGAAGACACTTTAGAGTTGAGCGAGTTAGCCAAGAGGGCTCAGGAAGAAAAGTGGAATGTTTACACAATGAAGGGAGGGCTTGAGACCTTCCCGTCAGCTCTCCACAACCATCTTAAAACAAATAATGTTGAAATACAAATGAATAGCAAAATAGAAGAGTTAGAATTCATTGATTCTAGTACTGTCATACTAAAGAATGCTACGGGTGAACAGCTAAACGCAAATCATGTGTATTCATCTATTCCTTCGCATTGTTTAGCCAAGTTAGTACAAAAACAACACCCACCGCTGGCTGAGAATCTCACTGCAATACCATTTGTCACAGTTGGCATTGTCAACTTATTTTTTGCAACTCGGCAGTCCATTACACCGGCATTTGGGTTTCTTGTGCCTCCGATAGAAAACTCTCCAATATTAGGTGTAGTTTTTGATTCCTGTTGCATGCCGGATCAGAAAGGGACAGTCCTGACTGTGATGCTGGGGGGCAAATGGTTTAAAGAAAAATTCGGAGATAATGTGATGGAACAAGAGCTTTTAGAAATAGCTATGAAAGAAATACAGAGCATTCTTAACATCAAAGAGAAGCCAACCAATTCAA